>CANTUZ010000002.1:60946562-62190254 GCA_947846985.1 Fratercula arctica | reverse complement strand
CTTCCATCTCCCCAGAGAGCTTGGCTCTCCGTGCTTTCCTGGTGCCTTCAGCCTGAAAACCTGCTTTCTCACTTATTGCAGGGACCCCTTCAAAAATAGCAAACATCCAAGATGGCTGCCATGCCCAAGCAGCCCCGAGGGAAAACCGTGGCTTCTTTTAAAGCTCTCTGGGAACCGCTTCCATTGCCCAACAGAGCTTGGGGCTCTCGGCTTTCCTGGTAACTTCAGCTTCAAAAGCAGCCTTTCTCACTCACCCCACGGCCGACCTCAAAAATTACCATATGTCTGGAGATTGCTGCCACGTCCAAGCAGCCACGAGGGAAAACCGTGGCTTGTTTTAAATCTCTCTGGGAACTGCTTACATTGCCCACCAGAGCTTGGAGCTCCAGGCTTGCCTGGCACCTTCAGCCTCAAAACCACCCTTTGTCACTCAGGCATGGCCAGTCTGAAAAACAGCAAACGTCCCAAGATTGCTGCCATGCCCAAGCATCCACTAGGGAAACCGTGGCTTTTTGTAAGGCTCTCTGGGAACCGCTTGCATTGCCTCATAGAGCTTGGGGCTCTAGGCTTTCCTGGTGCCTTCAGCCTCAAAACCATCCTTTGTCACTCTCCCCGGGGTCAGTCTCAACAATAGCAAACGTGCCAAGATTGCTGCCATGCCCAGGCAGCCACGAGGGAAAACCGTGTCTTTTTATAAGGCTCTCTGGAAATCACTTCAATCACCCCACAGAACTTTGCTCTCCGGGCTTTCCTGGCGCCTTCAGCTTCAAAACCGCCCTTTCTCAATTTTCCAATTTTGGCCAAAAGTATTGCAAACGTCCCAAGTTTACTGCCACACCCCTGCAGCCAGGAATGGAAACCATGTATTGCTTTAACGCTCTCTGGGAAACGCTTCCATTGTCCATCAGAGCTTTGCTCTCCGGGCTTTCCTGGCACCTTCAGCCTCAAAACAACCTTTTCTCACTCATTCCAGGGCCAGCCTCAAAAATAGGTAATATCCCAAGATTGCTGCCACGCCCAAGCAGCCACGAGGGAAAACCATGGCTTTTTGTAAGGCTCTCTGGGAACTGCTTCCATTGCCCACCAGAGCTTGGAGATCCAGAGTTGTCTGAGGCCTTCAGTCTCAAAACCAGCATTTCTCTTTTGCCCTAGGGCCAGCCTCAAAAATAGCAAATGTCCCAAGATTGCTGCCACGCCCAAGCAGCCACCAGGGAAAACCATGGCTTGTTTTAAAGCTCTCTGGGAACCGCTTCCATCGTCCACCAGAGCTTGGAGATCCAGGCTTGCCTGGCACCTTCAGCCTGAAAACCAGCCTTTCTCATTCTCCCAACGGCCGGCCTTGAAAATAGCAAAAGTCCCAAGATTGCTGCCACGCCTAAGCAGCCCCGAGGGAAAACCGTGGCTTCTTTTAAAGCTCTCTGGGAACCGCTTGCATCTCCCCACAGAGCTTTGCTCTCTGCTCTTACCTGGGGCTTTCAGCCTCAAAACCACCCGTTCTCACTCACCCCAGGGACGGCCTCAAAATTTCCTTATATCCAGACATTGATCCCATGCTGAAGGAGCCATGAAGGTCCACTTTTCCATCCTGCCACTGTCTGCGTGGGAGCAATCTCTGTATGGAATAATTGCCATATGTTTGCTGGTTTCAAGCGCTGCTCTGGGAAGAGTGTTAGTATAGAGGTTATTGGGGCAGCGAAAGCAGATCCTAGAGACAGTGAGAAGTAGCCACAGTTTTTACTCCTTTTTGTGTAGGAGTAATTTCCATGTGTTTGCTGGTTTTAATTGCAGCTCTGGGGAGAGTGTTAGCACAGAGGTAACTGTGGCAGTGAAAGCAGTTCCCAGAGACAGTGAAAAAAGGTAACACTTTTCCCTCCTGGCACTTTCCATGTGAGAGTAATTTCCATATGTTTGCTGGCTTTGAGCGGTGCTCTGGGGAGAGTGTTAGTACAGATGTTACTGGGGGAGTGAAAGCAGTTCCTAGAGACAGTGAGAACAACTACTGCACAGGGAAAACTGTGGCTCTTTCTAAAGCTCTCTGGGATCGCTTGCATGGCCCCACAGACCTTGGGGCTTTCCTGGCGCTTTCAGCCTCACAAACCACCCTTTCTCACTCGCCCCCGGGACGGCCTCAATAATTTCCTTATATCTGGAGATTGCTCCCACACCCAGGGTGTCAGGAGGGAAAGCTGTGGCTCTTTCTAAAGCTCTCTAGGAACTGCTTTCAAGGCCCCACAGACCTTGGGGCTCCAGGCTTTCCTGGTGCCTTCAGCCTCAAAATCACCGTTTCTCACTCACCCCAAAGTGATATATCCAAATATATGGATATATCCATATATCCAAAGACTGCTCCACACCCAAGATGTCAGGAGGGAAAACTGTAAGAGAGAACAAGCACAACTTTTCCCTCATGCCTCCTTCATTGTTAGAGAAATCCTCAGATTTTTTGGTGGTTTTGAGTCCAGCTATGGAGAGAGTGTTAGCACAGAGGTAACTAGGGCAGTGAAAACAGTTCCCAGAGACAGTGAGAACAAGCCCCACTTTTCCCTCCTGGCACTTTCCATGTGAGAGGAATCACTAGATGTTTGCTGGTTCTGCACAGAGAATACTGGGGCAGTGAAAGCAGTTCACAAGGACAGTGAGATCAAGCTGCACTTTTCTGTCCTGGCACAGTTTGCACCTTTAGGGATAGGAATCCCTACAAGCCAAAGTCCTTGATTCACCGTCCTTGGGAGAGCTGCACAAATCCAACATTCACTTAAATTCAAATTACTAGTAATAGATTTTATCAAAGACACATGCATATTATTTTCCCACAAATTTCCTGACTTGGTTAGGCTAACATCCCTGGCTTTCCGAACCAAACGTTTTATCCCAGTTACAATCCTAAATTTGTAAGTAAAGCTACTGTGGGATAGATTGAATCCATAACAGCACCAATCTCTGTAACCATAAATTCCCCACATCTGATGATCATAGCACCATGTCCCAATTCCCCATGTTGATTCCTGAATCTGAATGTGATATGAAGGTACAGTTGTTGGAAAGCTGTAGGAGCCCCACCGTTTAGAGTAGTCATGGCTGCTGGTCCAAGTATGCTATCGATCATCAATTCTAACATTGTCACAGAATTCGAGAAAATTTTCAGAAGGATAAATAGGGTCTCTTTGCTGGCTCTTCGGACTAGTAGGCAAAAAAAAATGACTTGCTCAGCTTTTGTTTGATAGCCTGTAATTTGACCCTTAAATTGGCAGGAGCGATCGCTATATATAATAACATTTCTATCGGTACTGGCATCTCTATACCGCAATGCAAACTTTATCCACAAGGTGTCACCCCAGGATAAAATATTAACCAATGCGAGCAGAAATAATACTTGACAATAGTCCATTATGCTTCAGATTCTTTGCGGGCATGGGAATGGTGGATCCAAGTCTCTTTCCCAGCGACCTTAATAGCATAAAAATAAGTTAGTAAAACAGTATAAGGTCCTTCTCATTTCTGTTCAAACCTATTTTTCCTTTTAAAATTTTTGATATACACTTTATCTCACGGTTGTATATCATGGACTTGAACCTCAGGACTTACTCCCTGTTACCAATAAGCACGATTTCACATTTGAAAAAAGGAATTTTGCAGATACAAAAGATATTGTGTGACCTGTTCATCTCCACCCAAGAAGATAGTTTTTGCTGGCATGTATGTCCTTGGTACAGCAAGTATTTGTCCAAACAAAATCTCTGGTGGAGAAAACCCAACCGGTTGCCTCAGGGTATTTCTAATATCCCACAAAACTAAATTTAGAGCATCGGGCCACTTCAATCCTGTCTGTTTACAAACTTTAACCAGTTTTTCCTTTAAAGTTCTATTCATTCGCTCTACTTGACCTAATGATTCTGGATGGTGTGGGGTACAAAAACGACTGAAAATTCCTGATGAGTTACAGATTTGCATTAATATTGTGGCTGTGAAATGGCTTCCCCAATCTGAATCAATAACTTCAGGGACTCCATATCTTGGAATTATTTCTTTGAATAGGATTTTTACTACTGCTTTTGAATCACTTTTCCTAGTAGGAAAAGCTTCTACCCATCCTGATAATTGGTCTACTATCACTAACATACAAGAATATCCCATTGGTTTTTGGCATTTCTGCATAATCAATTTGGAGTTTTTGAAAAGGAAAAGTGGCAGGAGGCCTTTTAACACTGGGGGACTTAACTCAGACAGAAGCATACTGTTTACAAAGCTTACATCCTTCACAAAGTCTTCTGGCTGCTGCATAAATTCCCAGGGCAGCCCAAAGTCTTTGAATTTGGAGTGCTAAACTTTCTAGCCCTCTGTGAGCCTTTTGATGGTGCCATTGTGTAATTGGTAATAAATACCTTTTTGGAAGAAGAGGCTTGTGGTTTAATATCCACTGCCCACCTCGTTGTTGAGCTTCAAGTCGAGTCCATTGTTCTTTTTCCTTGTCTGGGAGGTCCTCATACAGCTTACCTGTCTCTGGAAGTTCCGACATTTCATCATGTTGTATCAAACACATAATAGATGCAATTTGTCAAGCCGCTGCCTTAGCCATTTGATCTGCTAACGAATTCCCTTTAGAGATCATATCTTGCCTCTGAGTGTGTGCCTTTATATAGATGACAGAAATTTCAGAAGGTAGTTGTATTGCCTCTAATAATTCTTTAATTTGTTTTCCATGTGCGACAGTTTTTCCCGCTGAAGTTAGGAAACCCCTGTCTTTCCATAGGGTCCCTGTCACATGAGACATACCGAAAGCATATTTAGAGTCAGTATAAATGTTAACTCTTGTCCCGACAGCATACTTAGCCACTTCTGTAAGGGCAACTATTTCTACTCCTTGTGCACCCAAAGGTGCAGGCAAAGGTCCCGCCAAGAGTACCTGTGTTTCTGTAGTTACGGCGAATCCGGTACATCTTTGACCTTCTTCATAATTTGAGGAACCATCCATAAAAAGATTCAAATCAGGTTATCCAAAGGTTGGTCTCTCAAATTGTCTTGTGTTTTGCTGGTTTCACTTATGAGTTGATCACAATTATGGTTATCTTTTTCTCCATCAGAAGGTAAAAGCATCAGAGTAGCTGGATTCAAAGTTTTGCACCTTTCCAGTTTCAAATTATCAGCCAATAGCAAAATTATTTCATACTTGTGTGCCCTTTGGGGGGACAGGGCTTTTTCTGCATATTGTTTTAATAAAATTTCTACTTCATGGGATACGCATACAATCGTTCTAGTTTTTTCTACCATCTCAGCTGCAGCTGCTATTGCTCTTATACAAAAAGGGATACCTTTTGCTACTGAAGAAAACTAAGCAACAGGTCTTTCATGTGGTCCCAGAACTTGTACTAATACTCCCTTTGCATTTCCTTTACTTTCATCACAGTGTAATTTAAAAGGTTTTGAATAGTCGGGAAGCCCTAACGCCAGGGCAGACAGAAGTGCTGTTTTTAAAGTATGAAAAGCTTTTTCTCTTTAGGACCCCAGGTAATAGGTTCTATTTCTTCACTCCGGGTAGCTTCATGCAAAGTTTCAGCTATTTCGCTAAACCCAGGGATCCAAGGATGACAAAATCCTACTTGTTCTAAAAATCCCCATAACTCTTTTTTAGTCACTGGTCCAGGTATCTCCTGAATTGCTTTAACTCTTTCAGGATCTACTTCCCTTTTTCACGGTTTTAATATAAATCCAAGGTACTTTACCTGCTGTTTATGAAATTTATGATGTCCTTTTTTTACAAGTTGAATACACAAATATTCAGTGTCTCTTATACAATCATCTTTGGATTTACTTGCTAATAACAAATCATCAACATATTGCACCAAAACAGACTTGCTTGGAAAAACCAAATCTTGTAGATCATTTCTTAAAATCTGAGAGAAAATTGTGGGGGAGCTAGTAAACCCCTGTGGTAATCTAGTCCGAGTTAACCGCTTCCCTTGCCAGGTAAAGACAAAAATTAATTGACTTTCTTCTGCGGTTGGAATACTGAAAAAGACTCCTGTAAGGTCGAGCACTGTAAAGTATTGTGCCCAAATTGGTATCTGTGTTAAAAATTAGACTAGGATCAGGTACCACAGGATGAGGAGTGATAACATGTTCATTCACAGTTCGTAAATCTTGAACAAATCTATATTCCGGATCTCCATCCTTATCTAATCTGTGTTTAGTTACAGGTAAAATAGAGGTATTATAAGGGCTACGACATTGTTTCAGAATTCCTTTCTCTAGAAAATGCAGAATTTATTTCTCAATACTAGGGATAGCTTCATTTACAATTGGATACTGTTGGACTGAAGGAGTCGTCCCTTCTTTTGTTTTAATTACTACTGGTTCAGCCAATTTTAGCAATCCTACTTCATCTCCTGATATGCTCCATAATTCTCTGTGAACTGCAGCCAGTTCAAGTGGTGTGTTATCTAAATTGTTTTGTTCTGGATTATCCAACTGAACTACTTCAGAATTCATCACTATCACTTGAATGCTGGTTGGAGTCAGGGCAATAAGCAGACCAAGTTCCTGCAACAAATCTCATCCCAATAGGGAAACAGGAGAATCAGGGGAAATTATGTCTACTCCATACTAATTTTTCATTTAAAATCACACATTTGAAAACTGGGGAATTTGGAAATTCAATAATGACAGAGTAGCTCCTGTGTCTACTAAGAAATTAACACGAATACCGTTTACCTTTGCAGAAATCTGACCGTACCGTACTCATCTACCTTGATTCCGACAGATCCCATTGTACTTGTAGTTCCCAGAGAAGCTGAGCATCATCTTTCACTGTGAAATGAGGTCGAGGAGGTCTGGCAGGTGGAGGTCCTCTGGGTCCTGCTACAGGTCTCAGTGGGCAATCTCTTTGTAGGTGACCTAAATTTCCACAATAAAAACATTCTAGGGAGTTAACATATTGAGAAATAGGAGGGGCTCTACCCCTCAGTCTTCTACCTCTAACCCTTCCCCTGGGGAATCCCTGACTTCTTCCCCTGGGGTTATATGTTGAGTAATTGCCACAGCCAACAGTCTATTTCCTCTTTCTTTCTCCTTTCAGTCCCATTTTCTTTCAAGTTTTAACCTTTCTTCTTCTCAACTTTGCTTCTCTTCACCTCTTCCATCACAAACAAAGGCTGCAACACTTAGAATTTTGGTTAATGTTTCACCCTGCCAACTGTGCATATGCTTCTTAAAATACTTGTTTATATCCGGAGCAGACTGATCTACAAAAACACTAATAGCACTAGTGTTAACTAGTAGTTAACTAGTAGTTGTTAAATTCCACTCAGGAGCTTGTTTGGGCCAGGGATTTAACCGTTGACCTCTCTGAGGAATTTCTCTGTCTTTTTGGAGAATTTTTTCTCTCTCTTCTGCTTGAAATAATTCTCGCAGCAGAGTTCACATGTGTCCTGGTTCTGGCAGGGATAGGTTTAATTATCCCCAGGCTCCGGCAGGGACACGGGTATTCCATGCCATGTGAGCCATGCCCACACTGAGCTGCCGGGGGAGGGGGGCAGGAAGTCGCTGCTTGGGTGGGCTGGGTCATCCTGGGTCCTGTAGGTGAGCGGCGGTGAGCGGTGGTTCCATAATCGTGTTTGTATATTCCTCTATCTGTGTTATTGTTGTTGTTTTCTTGTTACCTTTGCTGTCCTGTTAAATTGCCTTTGTCTCAACCCACGAGCTTTGTCTTTTTCTTCCGATGCTTTCCCATATTGAGAAGGCTCGAGAGAGCGACACGTTGCCATCTGAGGCCAAACCACAACAGCATGTCATTGCAATTGGGGGTATAATCAGTAACAATTCCTGATAATAACTGAGCACATTTCTCACCATCATCCTATAGCCGAGGCATTTTAGACTGCCAGGCTACTAAATCACCTTGTTTCCAATGCTCATGTTTCATAACTGCAGTAACTGCAGGGACTTCAGCAGATGCACCAGGACCTGCCCTTGGGTTTGGGATGTATTCCGAACGCATAGGGTACATCCCAGAACTTCTGGGAGGCACATCAGTTTCCCTGATTTTGGGGGCCGAGGGGACCAAATTTCCCTTGGTTTTTGAAAGGGGGGTCTCTTCCTCTTTTGTTGAGCCCAATTATACCAAATATATCAATACCAAATTATACCAAATTATACCAAATATACCAATACCAATTATACCAAATATACCAATATCTTGACTTCCTGAATCTTCTAAAATTATCCTCAAAAATTTAAACTTATGGGATTTAAAAGTTCCTTTAGGAGGCCATAAATCCATTGGTCGTCCTCCTCAAGCTCTTGTCAGGAATGGCCATTCCTCCTGGCACAATGTTATAAATTTTCGCTTCCGTAATGCCTATGGCAAAGGTATCTTTTTCTAATTGTCTAAAACCTCAGCACGGGCAGTCCCCCTTTCAATGCTGAGTGTTGACCCCATCTTTACTTCTATACTATATTATAAATTGCAAGTTTAAACACAAGAGTATCCCAGTATAATTCTGTCCGGAATTACCCATGCCCAAGCCTCTTCGGTGAACTCACCTAATTTGCTGGCAATTCGATTGTTGGAAATGGGTCTGTCCAGAGGAATATCTGGCTCGTCCCCTCTTGTGTCCTAGAGTCCCATCTGAGGTGATGGTGATGGCCCAACTCTGAGTTGTTAATAAAGCAAACTTAGAGGTACCCACCGAGTAGTGAAATTCTTTAACAGTTGTGTAAATTCCAGTCCTGCATCACTTGTCTTTTTTGCCTTATTTTCTTCAGTAAATACTGCTCCATTCTTTTTTCCTACTCAAACCTCAGGTAGCTGAACAGAACTGGCTGCTGCTACATGAAGTTAGTGTTTAAAGAATGTTCTACTATAGGAATAATCTACAATCCTGTGTTAATAAGTGAGTAGGACAGAAAAAGAATTGTGGCAACTTTTTTAGACATCCCTAATTGCCCAATAAGGCATTAAAGCAAATGTATATTAAATGGGTATGTGTCACTTTTTGCTCCTTTTGCTTGGGAGGAGTTCTTATGGCAAAGAAAATTAGAGTAGATGTGGTTTCATCTTTCCACATAGACAGAGTCCACTGGAGCAAGTTAGAAGCACAGTCACTTATGTTTGAGCATTCCTTAATTTGGCTTAATCTAACAGAAACGTTTTATCCCTGTTTGTGTGGTCATGGCAGCATAGGGCGGGACAACTGTGGCTGGGATCAGACTCAACTATTATAAATGCTAAGTATGTAAATAGACCATACTTTTGACTATAAATGGGAAGCTGAAAGGATGCCTATGAGGTTCGGGCTCAGAACAGTGTCTGGGCAGAAAGCCAGGCTTAAGCTTTAAGCTCTACCTTAAGCTTCCTGGGTAAAACAGTGCTCTCTTTGGGTTTCTTTTCCCTGACTGTTTATGTAAGAAATAATCAGATTTTGTTTCTTTTTAAAGAGTATTATGAAAATAAGATCACTGCATTATTCAAAGGACTTTGGTTATCAGATACAGTAGATGGACGTCATAGGTTTGAAATGGTTGTCCTCAGGGATCAACCTAAGGGAGATAAAATTGATAGCATATTATTTAGCACATCAGAAAACACAGCTGTATCTTACAGATGTTCCTGGAGTACAAGGTATGGTTGGGTGAAACAGGGATCACATAATAGAAAGAAGAGATTCTAGCTTTCCTCATCTCTGGGATCAGATTCAATTTGAATTAATCCATCATGCAAGTATATCTTGCATGGTGATACTGTTGACTCATGAGTTAATGAATCATTTTTCAGCCACTGTTTTTGTAGGCAAGTGAATATCTGTGGGTTTTTTTAAAACCTACTTCTGTCTTTTCTGTTGTCAATGAACCAGCATTCTTTTTCTCCTGTAGAAGTTTCGTGAAGTACCTTAACTTTTTGTTAGTGAGTACTGATTGGAATAATGGGATGCCAGAGAGAGAACTGTCTTCAGGTCTGAGTGATTTCAGGCATGAAACAAATGTTGTTCAAGGAATAGTTATGCCAGACACAAACCATAAAACATGACTTAGTAAGTGGGCAAACTGGCTGGATCTAATAATGTCCAGCTTGTAGAACTGCTGTCCATGCTGTGAGCATATGTGAACAAGCATAGCACCCAGCGGTCACGGCTTCAGTGTGGTGTACACCAGGAATATTATTCCTGGAATAAGTGACTGAAGTTCTTAGAAATCTGTGGTTCTGGACATACTTTTCCCCTGTGCTACACATAATGTGATATCCTACATCTGGCAGTAGACAGGTCACTACTTGAATTTTGTGTCCCAAAACACAAAGATCTGGGAAAGAAGAGATGACGACTGCTTCAGAAACCTCGGTAGGAAAACACATTTCCAGAACAACATAAACAAAATGAAAACAAAGTTTGCAGACATCTAAGAAGCATTTGGTACAATGAAAGGAAAACCAAACAAATCTTCAATAGCTGATAAATGTGTCAGAAGTTAGTGATCTCTTGTTGCAAAAACAAGGGTGAG
This sequence comes from Fratercula arctica, assembly GCA_947846985.1. Taxonomy (NCBI): domain Eukaryota; kingdom Metazoa; phylum Chordata; class Aves; order Charadriiformes; family Alcidae; genus Fratercula; species Fratercula arctica. The sequence goes on along the minus strand of CANTUZ010000002.1, from coordinate 62,179,763 downwards.
ACTAAGCCAACAGTGGCTTGTTTTTGATATGTCTAAGGTTGACCTTGCATTGAAGGGTCAGTAGCTGCACATATAAAGGCTTATGTTCTCTGGGATAGAACACTGGCAAACTTGTTTATAGTGATTAAAGCAGCAAGTGTCAACAGGCACTAGGGAAGTCATGACCAAATAATTTAAAGTGATCAGAAGAACTAACTCTGAAGAAGTTTCTGCTGTTTTGGAAAGGATAAGGAAACCTTATTAGACTACAGAGAGAATAATGTATTTTCCATCTTTAATTTGTGGTACCTCCAGTAAAATAGTAAATTAAAAACCACTAGTGGAAGAGAATAAATGTATAAATAGTGGACACCATTTTCACTCTAAAAATTGAAAATAGACAATAAAGTTAATATAAATTGCTCTGTGGCTTCCACCTACCCTGTTGCCAGTGAAGAATGAATTTACTTTATAAATAGTATATGATGTGTCTTGCTATAAATCTCAACCATGGGGATGTTTAGTGCTTACTTCCCAAGTGCTAGGAAATTAAAACATTTAGCTACTGAGTCTTATTCTTCCTTTCCAATTGTTTGATAAATTACTTTTTCAGCTGAGATATACAGTGAGACTCCCTGCCATCCTGCTCTGTGACCTGAAGTAGAGCAGGAATCCCCAAAATGGATAGTTTTTTTTTTCTTGCTGGTGCTTCATTTCTCCTCTACCAAACATGTCTAATACAGACTAGCTGCTTTTATGCTAAACTCTTGTTTTATTATTACCTTGTGTTCCCAACTCACACTTCTTTATTTAAGCCCATCTGCCTTCCTGTCAAGGCAATTGCAAACAATCTGAAGCTGGGGCTGGTGTGTCTGTACTGATCTGCCTAGTGCCTAGGACGTTTCACTGTCTGAATGAAAAATCACTGGACATATTTTGTGACTTAGGGACACGTTGTATTAAGTTGGAATCTATTTTTTTCTGTCATGTTTGTAACTCTTACCTATTGTATTAGCTTTGGCCTCGAACCATACTTACTTAGATGTAGCTTTATTTCATTTACATTTAGGCAAATTTAACTGAGGTAAATGTAATGAAAGGACATTCTTGATTCTGGTGTCAGTGGGTTGCTCGGGAGAGAAGGGAGCGTATGATGTTCTTGCAGCTGGTTGTAGCATGCTCCTATGAGGCAGAATGTGGAGATGAGCTGAACACAATTCTTGGGCTCTCACATTAAAATTCCTTCATCTACTTGAAGTGAGGGAGTAGAAATGAGTACTCTGCCTTCTGGAGTTTTCCTCTCTGGATAGAGCTAAACTCCCTGTGCCAGATACAACTGATCCCTTAAGGTTCATAAAAATCTTAGGAGCATTTCTTCTTTTTCCCTTTGGAAAGACCATGCAGAAACTGGCAAGCATTTAAAAAATATGCTGTCGGAAGATGTCCCAGGTATCTTCATAAAATCTTAACTCCTCCTCTATCCAAAGTATTATGGTTGTAAAGAGTACTGTGCTAATTCTATACACAGTAGTATTTTTCAGGAGTATAATAACTAAGATCATCACCAAAAGCTGCCACCTCTTTTCAGTTTAGTTTTCACAGTTGAACTTTTGGGGCAATTGATCTTGAAGAAATGGGCTTTTACTGACTGATGTCCAGTTGGTGGTAGAAGACTCTGAAACAGAGTTGTGATTATTCCTTTAAAAAGACATACCAATTTATTTATTTATTTATTTAGGGAAAATGCAGAAGAAGCTCTTTGCTCATTTATTTATTATTTCTACTAAGAAAGAACCTGCAATTCAAGCACTACTTTATGATAACTGTTGTTGAAGTCCAGGAAACAGATGCTTTTATGTAGATGAAGAGAGGAAAAGCCTCAGAGAGGCAATATCTCAACTTTGGTACTTCAAATTGCCCCTGAGGAGAATACATTCCAGGATTGAATAAATACAGCACAGTCTTTTTTTGAGGAGTCTAATTTAGTCACGTAAGTTCAATAGTATAAATGTTCCCTGTAGATTGCAATGATACCAAAGATGATGATATTTTGGTGTGGAGTCCTTCATTACAAAACTTAATTCAAACTCTTTTAGCAAACCTCCCTTTTGAAATACATGATGCGATATTTTTTTTTATTATGAGAAACTAGATTAATCTCTTACCAAATCCAACCTCCTATTGCAATTAATATGTTTTTTTAAAGGATTCAGTACAGGTAACAGTGTCGACAGCAGTCAGGTTTTTATTTCTAGCAGCACTGCTGACCTTTTTTTTAACCTCAGTCATTTGACTTCTCAATCTTTGTTAGACTTACACATTTGAGTAATAACCCCACTGAATCTTCTATGATTTTCTACTGTGCCTCTCCTAATGGCATGTCCATGACTGGGTAGAGGCTCCTGGTTATTCATATAGCTAATAAAAGTATTAGTTCATTCAGAACTTCTATCCCAATTTTAGGTGAGTGTTTTATTTTAGTTATTTCTGCAGTTGAATATTCTGTAAGCCTGTTTAGGGAAAGAGAGGGGTGGAGGTATCAATGACACTATTAGTTGGGATAAAGACAGGGCTAGATAAATGCTTCCCAGCTGGCAGTTTATTGTATTCACACAGTCACAATCTGACATTAAGTAAGTTTCAACATGATCAAGCAATTGAAGTGGGTTGAAGAAATGAAGAGCTGCATTTTATATTCAATAGTTACTACAAATACTTAATAGCTATAAGAGGAGATTTCATATGTTGCATGATTGTTAAAAAAATGGACATAAAATGAAGTATTTGGTAAGAAACGAGACTGTTAGTGCACAGTAAGTACAGGAAATATGATGTTTTTCTTGATGTGGGGGCAAGTGAAAAAAGGGATGAAAAAAGAGACTTCAAAAGATCTTTACTGGCTCTAAGGCCAAAACTAGGAACAGTAACTATGAGAAAGATATCCCAAGGCCCTTGTGTTGGCATCTCTACTTGGCAACGTGATACTTAAGATGAAATAGCTCAAAATTTATTGCATGTTGGGAACAATTTACTCATGCTCATTAACTAATTGATTTATAGGTTTCCAACCTCTCTGTTTTCAAGCATGTTTATATAAGTCCACTGGCTTGTTCTGGTTTGCAGGCTGTACTGCAAGAATTAATAATAGTAGAACAGCTGACTTATGACAGCAACCTTCCTACATGTTAAAATTTGAAGTTGGATTTGGAAAGTTTTTGTGCTCCATTGTTATTAAAGATTGTGCTGGATTAGTCAGACGTAATGGACTTTTAGGGAGCCATGTAAAAAGTAAAACAAGAAAGTGGTTTTCCCCCTCAGTGAACACCTTTCTTTGGTGATAGAGCTAAAATTAATAAAGTCTTTACAATTTTGCTGAGGGCACTAGTGGTGGAATGAGGACTAATCTGGTTAAATTTGCAGATAATGACCTGTAAAAAAAAAATCTAACACTCAGGGCTACTACAAGTGACCACAAAAAAATATTTATCCCCCAAACCAAAAATTGAAAAGTCCTATTATAACTGGGACCTCATTCCTACCTCTTGGTTTTAGTTTGCTTTTGCTTTGATCTCCCATATTTCAAGAAGGATGGAGCCCTTACACTGTTGGTTACAGTTCTGAGAAGAGCAACAAGGAAGATCACAGATTTACCGAAGCATTCACAGGAGGAATGAAAAATAGTCTTAATGTATGCAAAAACCTTGTGCAAAGAGAAAGGAATTTCAAGACCATGGTGAATTAGACTACTTCTAGTAGAAAGAAATTGCAGTAAGGGAGGTTCGGGTTAGGTATCTGGGAAAACTTGAAAATAGAAATGACAGTAAAGTAGCAAACTGGTCTAAGGATTTTATAAACTGACATAAAATTCCATGCTATTTTTCTCCAAATGTGTGTGAGAACTTAAAATTCAAAAAAATCCACCCTTAATATATGCCTTTCCATTGCTACTGATGTGCAATTGTTACTGATGTGCAATTGCTACTGATGTGCTACTCTCCTCCGTTTTCTAAATAGGGATAACTGACAACCTTTAGTGCCCTACTGATTCCTTTCTGTCTTTGTTTTCTATTTCTTTCCCAAGAAATAGAGGGAACGCTTCCTCCAAAGAAAGACATATCTGCTTTCCTCTGTGCTATATCCTCCCCACCTCACATATTTGTTCCTCTGTGGGAATACCTGCAATTTTTATTAACTCGTGAAAATAATTTCTGACATGCAGTCAAATCCCATCCACCACACATGCATATTTTTCAAATATAAGGGCCGCTAAATTTACAGTATTACAGAACTGGGCATAAATACATATATATATGTAATTGCTTTAGGGAATTTTCCTTTGCAAGCACTGCCTACTAAGAATCCCTTGCACTTTTTGTCAGCCAAGGAACCAGTAGCACTTCTTCCTGAATGCTTTTCCCCCCAGCTCCCACCACCTGTATCATTTCCCTGTCTCCAGACCCAAAAGAATTACACCTCCATCTTTTCTCATCACCAAATTCCCTCTAATCTTTTTGTCTATCTGTGCTTCTGCTGCAGCAGGACCATATCTGGCAGGAATAACCTGCTCCAGTCCCTAATGGCAGCCACAATCTGTGGACTGTAGTTTAGACATGTGCAATAGCAACTGCCTAGTTTTGTAAAAGTTTGCAATAAAGGCATTTATCACATCTTTGCAAAAGTTCATTCTGCCTATATCCATGGCAGTTGCAGTTTTATCTTTCTTTCTACTGCCTCAGGAAATCTTTCTCATCTTTGCCCTATATCACCTCTGTCTTCAGGTATGTGTTGTAGTACTGTGATAGAGATGTTAGGGTGCCAAAAATCTGATATGTCTGTGAGGCACAGTACTGTACAAAGCAGAGATGTCAGCTTGGATTTTAGAAGCTAAACAAACATGTAAACATGGTATATTATTGGGTTCATTAGCCATGTTTTTGATGGCTAACAACAGGCATAACTTGGAAATCCCAGCATGGTGTCATGTTATGTGAAGCAGACGTTTTTTAAGGCACTTAACAGCTTTGCAGTGGTTTTGCTGCAGAGAGGAGGGGTTACACAATAACAAGTAACTGGGATATTTTGCTTCACTTAAAAATACTTTTTCATAATGTGTATTATTTGGCAGATCATTTTGTATAATAAAGAGGCTATTGTGAATGCCAAGCATTGGAACAGGCTGCCCAGGGAAGTGGTTTGAGGCATCAGCCCTGGAGGTATTTAAAAGATGTGTAGACATGGCACTTATGGACATGGTTTAGTGGTGGGCTTGGTAGTGTTAGGTTAATGGTTGGACCTGATGATCTCAAGGTTCTTTTCCAACCTAAATGATTCTGTGATTCTATATGTGACTCCAAAATTTTTGAGTAGAATCATGCTTAATAGTGTTAAATTCATGCCATTTTCTGCAGAAGAAGGAGTGGCTGACAATTTTTTTTACCTCAGGCAATATATTTTTGCTAGTTTCTGAGGGCCAATATGTCTACATGGTTTAGTGGTATCTACAAAAGAGAATAAACTCCAGTTGAAGGCAAAATTGAATCTTGTTCTCCCCAAATCTCTGCTGTCTCATCAGTTGATGGAAGGAAGTCTTTACAGAAGTGTCAACACCAAATTGTAATGACACAAATGGGGCCTAATGCTTCGGTCAACTCCAAGGGTATGGGATGGGATTGTCCACATCCATTTTACATGTCTACAATTAAATGATCTCACAAGTAACTGTAAAATTGTAAAGTCACTATCTCACTGAAATGTGAGAACACTCAATGGCAAATTCATTTAGGAAAGAGGTAAGTGTTGCTATTATCGTACAAAATTATACACTATCAATGACAATGCTTTAGCACTGTAAAAATACAGTCACAATGCCTCCATCAGGACATGATAACTATCATGAGAGAGATCTATTTGTATACTATAGACTTTTTTCATACGTGTTTTCAGGTTGTTTGGATGTAAAAGAGGAAAGAAAACAATGATTACTTTACCTTTACTTTGTTAATAACAAGACAAAATTCCATTTAAAATAAATCTCTTAAAGGCTTTTAAAAACTATTTGATGACATAACTCTTCCTACTGAAGTCTGTTACTTATTGACTTAACAGGAACAAAGCTTAACTAAATACATAAGTATATTTGATAGTTACTTCACGCAAATTGTCTGTGCGATTAATACCATATAACAGCTTACATAAATCCGTGTCAATAAAGTCTGCAAACATCCTGAAGGATATTAAAATCCTACTGAACCTCGATGGTAATAAAAGCAACAATCTAGTTGAGTTTCCACCCTTCATGGTCAGGCCCTGAATTCTTACAAAATGTGCCTTAATAGCTTATTTTTCACTACCAGGAGATTCTTCAAGTCCAGAACCAGTGCTGGAGGTAGAGCACTGTTACCACATTTAAAACTCCGGCCATTTCTTTTTTCCCAGCATCAAGTAACATCTACTGACTTCTGAAGTAAATATTTTTCTTTTGTAAATAACATTCAGGTTGCCTCTTAACATTTCAGTTGCCATCAGCTAACTGACTTTGAAAGTCTTCATCTAGTTGAGAAGCCCCTGCTGCACATGCACCAGCATCAAGTCAATAATGATTCTGATGCTCCTTGTTGTTTTCTCATGCATGCTGTGCATAGAACTACAGCTTTTCTTCCTCTGTATCTTTTCCTCTGTTGATTTTCCTCAGTACGTGTAGAATATGTCCATATTTTTTTTACATTTTTCATTGATTATAAGACTCTCCACACATCTCAAAAAGAGTCAAGATAGGTGAAAGACCTTTTCTGTTTGCTTAGTTTCTAAATGGTTACTGTTTTCCTTAATATACTTTCTGTGTGAATATTTGCACTTCACAAATGAATCTACTTCTCTTCAGTTCAAATGTAGTTATCATTTGACAAATACAGCAAAATTCAAGTTGTCTATAAATCTGAGGAAACATGACTTTTTTTTATTGGTGTTTTTTTGTTTGTTTTTGGTGGGGTTTTTAAAGACCAAAATGGTTCACGGGTATGAAGAGTAGCATTTCCTTAGTGTAGGAATACCATTGTATACAATTTGTGGCAACACAAGTGTTCTGAGAGAAAGGTGAGAACCACAATTACTGCCTTAATCATTTTATTGTGAAACAAACATGATTTGGGATTCTTGACACAGACTTTACCCAGATGCTAAATGGAGTCTGAAAACCTGTTTTTACTACATTACAATGACTATAAAATGTTCTTTCATACAGAATAAGGCCCAGAAGGCCTGCATTGACATTCTGATACTTCAGCTGTATAGCCACTGGGCCCACCAAGAGTGGTAAATTGTAGTTCAATGAACTGTACATTTGCTTTGCTTGGTTTTCCATTTGGGCTGTATTTCTGTGTAAGAAAGAGGTTATGCAGACCTTCCTGGAGGAAAAGGGAGCTCGTTGTTTTGCCTTGGAAGGCTGTGCTGTGGGAGAGAGGGTTCACAAACCTGCATGATAGAGTGCTCAAGATTTACAGGAGGGAGCTCCGGTCCCCTGCTTATTTGGAAGAACTGGCAATCTGTTGTGAAGAGAAGAGAAACAAGATCTTGTAAGTATTTATTTAGTAACTTACCAGACATTGTTTCATGTTCATTTATGACATAGCTCAGATAAAATGACAATGATATGAAACCTATATTTACATGGGGAAAAATTAAAATATGAAGGCTTAAATGACAATTTAAGGTTTACACTGAGGATCACTGACAGGTAGTTAGTCTTTTAGAGAAGAAATCCTATCTAACTCAGCTTAGAGTTTGACTGAAACTCTATTGGTTAAGCATAAGCATATTCATTGGCAACTTAGAGTTAATGAGCCATTAAGTTCCACAAAGGTTAACTGCATGTTAATGCTGCGTATGCGGATGGAGGTTTGTTCTGTTCATGGGTCTTTTTTGTGATATCTCTCTGGGAGGTGAGGGTGGGCAGGCAGCAAGAGACCTCTCTACCATGCTCTGGTTGCTTTCTGGAGGGCCTTGGAAGGCTCTGTCTGAGAGCTGTTTGAGTAAGCAAGAACTGAGCCCCTTCATGAGTTTGAGTTAGTGCCAGCAAGGGTGACCATAGTGGTCAGGGAGCCAGGGACTTGGAAGGACTGTGGTGAACTGTGAGTAGACAAAGTAACCAGGCCTTTCTGGAAGGGCAGACCTTCATCCTAAAGACCAAAGGAAAGCAGCACAGGGTTTGCTGGGATTCCAAAAGTTGCTGAGTTGTTATACGGAGAATGTATCTGGAAGGTCTTTGCTCTGCAAAGAGGCAGTGTGCTGTATGAGATTTATTTATGACCTCCTTTTATTTCTCTCCTGGCTTGTACTGAATGTGTTCTCCTTTGAGAGGTGACCCAAGGAGATAGTAAACCTTTCTGATTCTTGTGGTCCCTGTATTTTCTTGTTCAGAGCTTTACAAAGCTACTTAACAAATAGAAAGAAAATTCAAGATTCTCCCCAAAAGGTGAAATGAACAATGTCTTATTTTTGTCCATAAACCTCACTTACTTGAAAAATTGTACTAAATCTCTATCATTCATTTGTCTGACTTATACTCAGTTTCCCCCACCCTCCCGTTAGTAGTGGGCAGGAGATAAGCACAATGGTGATGGGGCAAAATCCTTCTCCTCCACTCCCTTTCCCACCTCCTTTGCTTACTCTGGGTCTTCCTATACTCTGGAGACTTTGATGACCTTGGATTACCTTTTTTTCTCCTCTTTCTAAAATTGAAAAAAATTATGTTTGTCTATAATCTACTTTGACTCCACCTGGGCCATGCCAGCTTCATATTCACTAACAAAGAACTGTTTCCGAAGCCCTCTCCTTTGGGTGTCCCCTTTTGTCTCAAATTATCTTCCCCCAGGATTTTGTTTTTCTTGATAAGGCTGAAAACTTTAGCTCCAAATGCCTTCTACCTAGCATTTCTGTGATGGGAAGAGGGCTGGCAAACGTAGTTTGACTCAATTAAATCAGAACACTGAGTCCTTTGGCAAGAAATAGGTAAGAAGTAAGTTTTAGGGTTCACACATCTCTAATTACTGCCACATGATTGGATTAGGTGCAAAACAGAAAGGAAATGTAAGCAGAAACAAATAGCAGCAGGAAGGTGGTCTTCATATAAGCTGAACTCTTCTTCAGTATTATAGCAGATTTTTTTCTCAGATTTTAGCAGATTTTAGTCTTGCTGTGAAGTACTCCGTGAAAGAGATTTTTCTAGGTATAGTTATTCTAAAATTAAGATGCTGATAAAACACTTTGCTTTGAACTATTCAGAATATAGTTCCTTAGTCAAAGAAGGAAGCTTTGGAAAGTGTCTAAACTTCAAACCGACTATGAGAGAGTAGTAGTCTCAGGGATGCAGCTACAGCGTCTGTCAGCTTTGTGACTTAAATCCATTAAATATGCTTATACATCTGCTCATTTTACAAGAAAGCTTGAAGACTATTAGTAATGGTCAAAGCGTAACTTAAGAAACCCATTCCACATCTGTTCCGGCCAGACAGCTGAAAAATGAACAACCGAGATCCCCTTTCTCTTCCTTGAAGAAATTGGTTAAGCAACCCAAATGTAAATGATAAAAGAGTTTAAGAATGAGTATTTATGGCTGGTTGAGATATTATTTTCTGCATAAAATCACCTACATATATGCTGTGCTGCCGACAGCTGACTCATTGCCATATAAAACAGGTGGTCTCAACTTGCTAAAAAGTGAAGGTTGTAATAAATCACGTAAAAAAATTCCACATTGTCCAATTAAAACTATTGAAATACTCCAACGTTTCTAAAAACCACACATTTTTATGATAATCCTTTAAAACAAACTCAGAAGATGAATTAGAGTTGGTCAGACATATATTATAGCCGCTCCTTTCTGTCAGATGTAGCACACAGCTACGTGAGTCCAAGTAAATTACTGGAACTAAATGGAAGTTGATAGAGATGACACTGGTGACATGCAAATCATACCTAAAATAGAGGTTTCTCCTAAAAGGAAGTGAAATCACATTTTGTATCCATTTTTTGGTGGAATTAATTAATGACAAGAAGCCCAATGGTAAAGATTCTACTGCAATAATATAACCTATGCAAGAAAAATCTCATCATCGAAAAAGAACTTCTTTGTTTATCTGTTTGGCTTAGAACTGATGTTGTGAAAGGCTTTGTTTCAAAGAAATGCATAAAGTTTAATTTTAGTAAATATCTGCAAACACAATAAATAAACACTAATTTAACAAGACTAATTAGAGGTCTGGAGCTTTAGAAATAGGTGAAATGAATAGGACCTAGTATTAAAAATAGGTGTATTAAGATATTCTGAATCAAATTACTTAATAGTAATTTGTAGTGAGTGAATTTCAGAAAATCTTGGTTATTAACAACTGTTTTATAATTGCCTGATCAGATATTATTAATATTGTATTAATAATTATTAATAGTTGGGGGGATTATCAATATCTGATCCCCTGAAAGTCTGACATGCTTTGTATGAACTCTCAAATACCTTTTATTCAACTTCAACTCTGCAAGTGACTGTACATACTGCAAATCATATGAAAACAGGATTTTTCTTGAAATGTCCTGTACTATATTATTGCTTTAATTATATTACAACTGGAGTTAGTAAGTACGTAGATCAGCAAAAATGAATAACTAATGGGATTGATCCATTCTAGTGGTGTGGTTCAGAATCCTAGAATAATCGAGACCAAAAGGTTTGATTCAGTTTTGGGACACAGAATAGGTTTTCTCCATTTCTTCATATGTATATTTCTACTTGAAATGATTCTTGGGACTCAGAATAGGTTTTCTCCATTTCTTCATATGTATATTTCTACTTGAAATGATTCATGGGGCAGAAAATTGAAAAGATAAGAGATGCCTTTGCATTTGATTGCTCAGAGCAGTAAGGAAAACTGATTCTCTTGATTTCTCTCTTGCTCTATCAGTATATAATTTGGCTACATGTTCATACTAAAGAATCCTAGAACATGTCTTATCAAGGAATGGTGTCTGGGGACTCTGGGCTACCAGAAGTTGTCTATGTGATCTATGAGCTCCTGCCCAACACCCTTATTTGGTAAGGTTTGATCAAGGCCCAGTTACAGATCTGTCTTCATTGCTTGCACTCCTGAGCTCTGACATTAGGTTGACAAAGGAGGGAAACTTTCCTAGCTGGTGTGTGGATAGGCCAGTGAAGCCCAGGAACAGCCTGGGGAAGGAGCAGTTTTGCTTTGTCTGATTTTTTTTTTTTCCTCTGGTCCCTGAAAGCTGGATGTTGTACTATGACTGAGTTTCATCCCACTTAACGGTGTTTAACAGAGATGACCTGACCTCTGTGAGGTATTCAAGCCAGAGATCTGACCTGATTTTTATGGTCAGAAGAAAGTGGGGTTTTTTGGTGATTTTTTTTTTGTTTTGTTTTGGGTTTGTTTTGTTTTGTTTTGTTTTGTTTTGTTTGTTTTTGTTTTATTTTTGTTTGTGGGGTTTTTTTTGTGTTGTGGTAGAATTTTTGTGTTTTGTTTTGTTGGTGGGTCTTTTGTGGTTTGTTTTGTTGTTTGGTTTTGGTTTTTTTTGTCTTTAATAAATGCAGCTTATGGCACGTGTGAGAACATGGTAACTCTGCTTTCTGTTGTGAATACTTTTTAGGGTACACTTGGAAAGAAGAGAAAAACTGGTTTTTTTTGGTCTGGAATGAGGCATGAATTTAACTATTATTTAAGAATCTCCTTTATTTATTATAATATAATTATAATTTAAAACTCTAAAACACCGTTTTCTGCTATGAGAAAAAGAAATGAACACTGTAACGTGATAGCATTCCCAAGTGTTCCTATCAGTTTACTCAAGGTAGGAGTAAGACTGAACTGATTCTGTTTAGAAGAAAATGCTCTAAAGATGGTTTGACTGCTATATCTTTACAAAGAGTGCAACTACTGGTAGATTATGTTGGTCTTAAATTGCTGTGACTGATGAATTCTTCACTGGCATCAGATGAGGGGGGTGAAGTGGTGGTGGTGTAGGAAATTTATATGGCCACAAGATGGAGCACCAAAGTCCTCGGTATCAACCTGACTTTTGTAAACACGTGGTGAGGGAGACAGGAGGGTGAAGGGGTGAAGACGGTGGTGAGGGAGATGAAAAGACTGTACAGGCTCACAGAGGAAGACTGTTTTCTGAGAAAGCGAATGTTCTTTGTGGCTTGTTCTCATTAACAACCATTCTGTGATTGTAACCAATTTAGTTCCAGCACGTCTTTCTACTGAGAAATGAAAAGTACATAGAGAATATTTTATATAGCTTTATTTCCAATTAGTTAGAGAATAATTTTATTTTGTTATGTATAGTTACAGTCAGCATCTTCAATAGTTGCTGTTTGCCTCTTTATGAGAATTGCACTCCTATTTGGTAGAGATGTTCCCAGCTCCAGAGGTCAAGCTATAAATTAGATTACTGCTGTGTTGCATATAGGCACAGGAACTGACTTCTTGACTGCACTGCATATGGGAGATGGATTAAGCAAATGCCTGTTAGAGGCTGCATCTTTCCAGTTGTTCTCCTTTTGGATATTACATATTTACTTTGATCCTGGACACAAAAGTACTGCAAGTTTCTTTCATTGTCTCTGTATGGTGAATACATGTTTTCACTCAAAGTGAGTGGGTGGCCTTGAAAGGACACTTTGGCTTATGCCTCACAAATTCTTGCCACCTTCATGTAGTATGTGGAGTGCGAGGGTTTTGTTAGCTTTTATTTTTTTTTCCCTAACACAGGTGTGGAAGTCATATCCAGTTTGGCAAATAGTCCTCAGTGGTAAATTCTCAGGGTTGTAGACTGGTAGACCTAGCAAAGAGATTGTTGTGTCCTTATATGAACAATGGCTCTATGGTTGGGGTCATGGTTTTTCACTGTAGCATTACTATAATTCAATAGAAAATAAATCTGACTTCTCATTACAGGTGTATATTTTCATGTTTATTACTTTATATCTTGTTGGGCAGTGAAAAAGTCTGTTCTCAGAATCTTTAACCAAATGTTTGAAGACTCTTTCTGAAGAGGTAAGGTATTTTTGTTCTCATTGAAGTTCCCACCTCTATGTCCATTAAAGAAGTTAAGACAGAAAAGCATGCTTTTAAAAGTGTAGTTATTTTGTTACTGGGGAGATACAGAACGTCATAGGGTTACTACTTGTACTATGCAGCAAACAGAGGCATCTAACACAGACGCAACAGTTGTTGCACCAGTTATCCCAGGAGAAACACTGGGGCCCAGAAACACTGACCAACACTGCATGGGACTGCTTGACACCGTGCAACTATGGTAGTGATCTGCCATGATTTTTCATGCCACTTGAAGCCGCTGTCCCATGGACATCAGAGGCCTCAATGGAGACACGCTCCAGAGGGAGCAGCCAGGTCTGGGGACAAGGGAAGTACTCGTCCCTCTCCCTGGTGCTGGTGGTGAGCAAGACAAATAGTGGAATTACGGTTCTGGACTACAGGACAGCAGGTTTGAGTTTGTTCAATAAAGGAGAATGCAAAGTCCTGTGCCCGGGATGGAATAACCCTATGCATTAGTACAGACCAGACAGCTGGAAAGAGGCTTTGCAGGATCAGGGGTACTGGTGCAAAACAAGTTGAACTGTTTCTGAGAAATACTAAGAATTACAGTATTAGGCAATAGACAAATATAATTATCTTGGTTACATATGAGGGATTAATGGATTTAAGAGGAAATTTTTGAGTAACCACAGATAGGACAGTAAATAATTTCAGTCATTTATGTCCAAATTTGCTGACAGTACATGCCCAGGTAATAAATAAGTAACAGCAGTGTATTTGGGGTAATTTACCACACTGCTCAATCCCTTTCCTTTGGAAATCCTGGAAGAGGATAACCTGTCAAGATTATATTCTGAACAACGAAAAATGTGATTCGTGATCTGGTATGCATATGCAGACGTTTTGGCATGTTCTGTCTGACTTGGAAACTTCTTGTTGTTTGAAGTACCATGCTTGAATATCTGGCAAATGGTGTGCTGGAGGGTCTGCTGGTGCCGTAGTATGGTTGTCAGAAATCAAATCCAAGGGTAAGATTTTTCTTTTAAATCCTGGGGTGTTGGAGAAAATATAATTTTGCCATGGAAACCACTGGGGAAATTTAATTTTTATTTTTGTCTCAGCGGAATTTCATTTGTTGTTTTCATGGGATTAACCTGAGCTTCCTCCATCTTACTGGAGGCTTCAGTTCCTCTTATCTTATGGTGATCTTATGAGTGAAAGACTTGCTGTATACTTTAATTCTTTCTGATTGCCTTTAAGAACAGATTATTGGAACATTTGTGAGATAACTGGCTAATGCTCCTTCTCATTTACTAATTTGCTAAATAGCTCCTGTGATAGAGGAAGAGACCTGTTACACAAAGGGGTTTTTGAAGAGGCCATGAAGAGGCATCCCTAAGAGAAAGAAATCGGCCAAGGGACGCAGGAGACCTGCATGGTTAAGCAGGGAGCTTCAGAAAAAGCTCAAGTGGAAGAAGGAAGTTTATAATAAGTGGAAGAAGGGACTGACCCCTTGGGAGGATTACAAGAATGCCACCAGAGCGTGCAGGGATGAAACAAGGAAAGCCAAGGCCGCCTTGGAATTAGACCTGGCTAGGGACGTCAAGCACAACAAAAAGAGCTTCTACAAGTATATTGGAAGCAAAAGGAAGACCAGAGAAGTTGTGGGCCCACTGTTGAATGAGACAGGAGTCATGGTGATGGAGGATGCGGAGAAGGCAGAGTTACTGAATGCCTTCTTTGCTTCGGTCTTTTCTGCTCGGCCCAGCCCTCAGAAGTCCCAGGCATTGAATAAAGTAACAGGGAAAGAAGAAGACTTCCCTTGGGTTGAGGAGGAGCGAGTGAGGGATCAATTAGATCATTTAGATATTCACAAGTCCATGGGCCCCGATGGGATGCACCCGAGAGTGCTGAGGGAGCTGGCAGAAGTCATTGCTGAGCCGCTCTCCATCATCTTTGAAAGGTCCTGGAGAACAGGCGAGGTGCCTGAGGACTGGAGGAAAGCTAATGTCACTCCAGTCTTCAAAAAAGGCAAGAAGGAGGAGCCAGGGAACTACAGGCCGGTCAGCCTCACCTCCATCCCTGGAAAGATGATGGAACAGCTTGTTCTGGGCGTCATCTCAAGGCACGTGGAGGAAAAGAGAGCTATCAGAAGTACTCAGCATGGATTCACCAAGGGGAAATCATGTCTGACTAATCTGATAGCCTTCTACGATGGCATGACTGGATGGATAGATGAGGGGAGGGCGGTAGATGTGGTCTACCTTGACTTAAGCAAGGCGTTTGACACGGTCTCCCACAGCATCCTCATAGGGAAGCTTAGGAAGTGTGGGTTAGATGAATGGACAGTAAGGTGGACAGAAAACTGGTTGAAAGATAGAGCTCAGAGGGTTGTGATTAGGGGCACAGAATCTAGTTGGAGACCAGTGACGAGTGGTGTTCCCCAGGGGTCAGTACTGGGTCCAGTCCTCTTCAATATATTCATCAATGATCTGGATGAGGGGATAGAGTGCACCCTCAGCAAGTTTGCTGATGACACAAAGCTGGGGGGGGCGGCTGACACACCGGAGGGCTGTGCTGCCATACAGAGAGACCTGGACAGGTTGGAGATCTGGGCAGAGAGAAACCTTATGAAATTCAACAAGGGCAAGTGTAGGGTGCTGCACCTGGGGAGGAACAACCCCATGCACCAGTACAGGTTGGGGGCTGACCTGCTGGAGAGCAGCTCTGTGGAAAGAGATCTGGGAGTCCTGGTGGACAACAGGATGACCATGAGCCAGCAATGTGCCCTTGTGGCCAAGAAGGCCAATGGCATCCTGGGGTGCATCAAAAAGAGTGTGGCCAGCAGGTCAAGGGAGGTCATCCTCCCCCTCTACTCTGCATTGGTGAGGCCACATCTGGAGTACTGTGTCCAGTTCTGGGCTCCCCGGTTCCAGAAGGACAGGGAACTGCTGGAAAGGGTGCAGCAGAGGGCTACCAAGATGATTAGGGGACTGGAACACCTCTCTTATGAGGAAAGGCTGAGGGATTTGGGTCTCTTCAGTCTGGAAAAAAGACGGCTGAGGGGGGATCTTATCAACACTTATAAATACTTAAAGGGTGGGTGTCAGGAGGATGGGACCAGGCTCTTTTCAGTAGTGCCCGGGGACAGGACAAGAGGCAATGGGCACAAACTTGAGCACAAGAAGTTCCACCTAAATATGAGGAGGAACTTCTTTACCCTGAGGGTGGCAGAGCACTGGAACAGGCTGCCCAGAGAGGTGGTGGAGTCTCCATCTCTGGAGACATTCAAAACCCGCCTGGACGTGTTCCTGTGTAACCTGCTCTAGGTGACCCTGCTCTGGCAGGGGGGTTGGACTAGATGATCTCCAGAGGTCCCTTCCAACCCTATGGTTCTATGATTCTATGGTTCTATGATGCTTCACTACAAAGCATGCGTTGTTTTTTTGTGTGTGTGTATGTGGAAATACAATGACTTCCCATGCTATCCTTATATACTGACTGGAAGGGAAGAGAGTCACAAAAGCCTTTTGGCAATCCACACCCATATGTTAATCAGATCAATTATACTCACAAGCCTGTTGACTCCTTCAGAGGGATCCAGTAAGTTTGTGAGGCAAGAGTTCCCTTTTCAAAAAATAGGCTATTTGTGTGTATACACATATATTTTGACATGTGTTTGTTAATCATATTTGTTTCTTTTGCTTTTTCCAGTGTTTACTAGACTTACAGGTATAATGTCTCTTGGTGTTCACTGGAACCTTTCTAAATAATTGGTGAACCTTTTTTGCCATCTTCCTGTCCTTAGATACCAAAACAGTTTTAAACAAGAGATCAAACACCACATGATTTGTCTGTCTCTTGAGTCTGGTTGGCAATCTGGTCCCACAAGGAGTGGGATTGCAGGAGCTTCATTTCCTTAAGAAAGCAAGGCCAAGTAGTAGCTCAAAAAAGTTCAACTTAATATTAATAAGAAGCCATATTGATAAAGAAACATTTCATGTGTGTAATAGAATTCAGTCATAATAGATTATTAAATTTGCTTTGGTACATAAGAACACTATTTTTTTTTCGGTGCCTCGTGAATAGTAAACATAGTGTATATTATATATATTGGTTCTTTTCTGTTGTGGGGTTTTTTTTCTTTTTTTTTTTTTTTGTTGTTGTTTTGTTTTTTTTTCCCTAAGCATCGTTCAAAGAGCTTCAGACAATCAACTATAGATGTTGTATAATTGGAATGATATGCCTAGTCCAATACAATTCTACTTGCAAGGATTGTCATATTTTGCTGGGAATAAACTACTTGAAACCTGTGATTTACTTGTGACATTACTAGGAAGGACCGTATAAGCAGTACAAAAGTCCTGATGCATTCAAAAAAAAGCTTAGGAGTCTGTGTGTAAAGTAGCCATTAGTTTTTTGGGTTATTCCTATTACAGATCTTGGAGGATCCATATAGAGAAAGATTAAAAAAAAATAAAATTATTCATTGCCTAGAAAATTATTGAGGTAGATTCTGGGTAAAGTCCTTTGTGCTTCCATGAAATGTCTTGAGGCATGGTATGAGTATGCTAGGTATCTTTTTGGGGGACTGAGTATTATCACAGCACTCTTCAACTTGTTCTAGTGGGGAATTTTATAAAGAAGGAAGACAGAAATAGAAGTACGGTTTACAGAAGTAATAACCAATTTATATCAGCTAAAGACTTCATCCATGTATTCTGTAGTTGGCGATCTAGCTACTCCTTGAAGCTGACTCCATATTATGGTTCTAATTGGTATTTCATGGCATTAGTCATCTGACTGTAAGTTTTGGCTTACTTTAGCACATAAAGGGAAATAAAGGGAAATATTTTTTCTCTTTTTTCTTTGTGTTATTTTTTTTTTTTTTAGCCTTTATCTAAAATTTCTAGACAACAGCTTTGTTACTTACCACTTGTAGTGTCACTACTAGTGTCTACTAATGAGACTTGTACAAAGGGTATGTTTACTGCTTTGGGCTCTTTTTGATATGTATTATTGCTGTTGGAAGATCCCAGTTCTGTCAGTTATCTCCAGGAAACAGTTCAGACTGATTTGAGGCAGAGTTCAGAAAGATCTTGACATTGCACCGCCTCATGCTTAGCTGTCTGTCAGTTTCTTTGCAGAATTGAACTGCTACCTTTTTCTTTCTTCCTCTTTTTTCCCTTTCTGTCTGGTGGTTTGTTTGTTTTTTTTTTTCCCCCCAAACGAGATACATGCATTTCCTTAAAAATATATTCAAGCAAGCAGACCCTGCCTGAAAACCAGTACTGCCACTCTTCCATAGGCACCCTACCAGGCAACATGCACTGGAGATGAGTCTCCTTTCTCTTTCCAAGAGAACTTTGAAAAAAAAGAAAGTCTAAAACTGAAATGAAACTGTATTTGAAGACTTTGAACTTCCAGACAAAAAAAATTAGGA
Source organism: Fratercula arctica (assembly GCA_947846985.1). NCBI lineage: Eukaryota > Metazoa > Chordata > Aves > Charadriiformes > Alcidae > Fratercula > Fratercula arctica. Next base: position 62,161,277 of record CANTUZ010000002.1, on the reverse strand, counting down.
CATTAATGTTGTGAGAGCTCATTTGTTTTTAGCACAAACTTGACTTGGTTTGACTGAGGATTTTGAAGGAAGATACAATGTTTTGGTGTTTGGTTTGTTTTTTTGGTTTTTTTTTTTTTTTTTTTTTTTTTAAGGAAGCTGTGGCTGTTGTTAAGTTCAGTTTTCTAGTGTAATAAGATTATTGAATTATAGGGAGGTATTTTTTTTAAATCCCATTTTGTCCAGCAGGTGTCACTCATTCGTAAAGAATTACAAGGATTTTTCCAGTGCCAATCCTTAGATAAGCAAAGACAAAGCCTTCAGAAAGAATTACCTGCCTTGTCAGTTATATCCCCCTATTTAAAAGAAGGTACAAATTACTATACCATGTATCACTGAACTTTGAAATGAAAGAAAATTCACAAGAAATAACTCCCATTTTGACTCTAGTTCAGTCTGAACAAAAACAATGAAAAGCATTGTAACAAGAAGAGGCAGTTCTTACTCTGGAACCGGCTTGGTGGTGATTCACAGACATTGTGACATGTTTTAAGCAAGGCTTCTTTGATGAATGGTCACCTGACAACAGCTTCCTTTGTTTTTTAAACAAAAACCTTGTCTGTTCAGTGTCTGTGGAATAATTACTAAATTGGCTAAAAATACAAAAGTACAGCATTGTTCACACATTAAGGAAAAGTATGAAATCAAGAGGCTTCTGAGGTAGAAAACAGTTGCAGCTGGCATGAAGAATACAACATCCATGGTTCCCTGATAAGGATGCTTGTGAAGCTACATGAGGTACAGGGTGGGATGCAACTATTCCGCATCTTTACCTTATGATGTATAGCAGATACGGGAATGGGATGATACCATGAAGCAGACAAGCTGCCAATTAGCTGCCTGCTCGATACTCGGAGCCAACATTTTGTCAAATTTTGTGCAAACTTTGCTCATTATAATGTCATTATAATACCAAAACACACCTCCATCCCAAAGGCTATCCACCTCCAAGGTGCAACCACTCCTTCTTGAGTCTGTGCCCTGAATTTTTCATAAACTATACCTTTAAATGTGAAGTGAGAGAATTTAACATCAATCATAATTAAAGTATTTATGACTAAAGTCACTCAAACTCCACCTTGAAGATAACAAATAGTATAAAAACAACCCGAGAGAGGGGGGATACTCAGGGAAGACACCATCGCAAAGAACTCCATCACTGACTTCCAGGATCAGTCGATGGGCTGAGCCTTTCTTCCCCCGCATAGGGACGCCTTTGGGTAAGACTTAGATTATACCAAGTGCTTTCTCGGGAAACTTAGAAATTTCCCTAGAGAATCTCTTTCCTACATTAATAGCCAGACTGTATCATTTATAACTTTGTTGTACGTTTGATATATGTAATAATACTTCCATTTGCACATGCTTTGCAGACAGTGTATTTATCACCGGCAATCCTAAGAACCTATATATCTGTTGTTTAAATAAACTGCACTGTTTAAGTAGCTAGTTGTTTCGGTTCCTCATTGAACGCAACCAAAGATTTGAGAATGGCTGTGCTAGTTCATGAGCACGACTAGACTGAAGGTGCAGTCCACTATTAGTGTATCCAAATCGTAATAGTTTAATACATATTAAACGTGATTGGACTGATAGTGCTGAATTGGGCATCACTCAGAATTTAAACCTAGCCGCACCTAGCCTCCCACCTCGTGAGGACTGTTAGAATGCAAGGGCGTTTATCTTCTGCCAAAACCACTTTGCCTCTTTCCACACAACAGTGTCCTATAGAAAAACTATTCTTTCTTTTACCTCAGCCAACTTTAACATTTTCAGGTGGTGCTGGAGAAATTAGGTGAAGGTTCAACAGTTTAAGAAACAGAGGCAGTATGTCTTTGGCTAGCTAGTGGCAGCTTTGCTTATGGCAAAAACATTAAAGGATGGAAAAGGTAGTTATGCTTGCTAAACTGCACTCAGTTGCTTTTGCAACTGTTTTTTTCCTTTCTGAATTTAAAAGTTAAAAGCTATACATTTTACTGTAAGTGCAGGAAGAAGGAAAAATAGCTACAATAATATAAATGAACCACAAATGCCATGATGACTGTACTGAGCTGAGAAGGGTCTATGATTTGTAGGAAGCTATGGTTTCTAGAAGTACTTTTAGAAGAATAGTGATGTTTGGGGGATATATTTTAATTGTAGCTAAAGAATATTTACATCCTAAAGCTACATCTGTTTGATTCAAGCAACTTCTAATCAACAAAATGTCTTCAATAAACCATATGGACAGCACACTGTGCTTCAGCGTTCGCTTTTGTGTATATAGGTAGAGCTAACTTGGTATAGTCTGGTGGCTTTGATAGTAAAAAGGTATTACATCACTGTAGTGCAAATTTCCTTTACATATCTCAAATTTGAAATGGCTTAGGCTTTCAACATTAGGGAATCATGTGGATCTAAGAATTCCCCTGTTGTCTTCATGAAACTACAGAAGAGGCAGAAATTGGGTAGAAACACTGGAAGAGGTACCGGGCAATGAACTCTGTTTCCTCTACAAAAAAAACATGCTCACACTCTCAGTACTTGTCTAAATAGTTGTCTATGAACAAATCTATCCAAGATGGATGTGATGCTTGCTGGGTGAGGAGGAGTGTTATGGAGAATTTGTGTCCTACTGAGGCATTATCATGTATAATTTCAATGGTGCAGAGCCATGAAACTGAATAAGATGCAGCTTATACCAAAAAAAGAAGCCATCCTTAGAATCTATGAGCAGAAGATCTGCTCTTCCATTTTCTTATATTGGCTGTAATGTACAGATCTCTTCGAGGTTCTGCTTCAGAGACTACTACCATTTAGTTGAAAAATCACTTTTTTCTTTGAGTACCTCACATTAGAATACGGAAGCTGTGACGAGATGTAGAGAAAGCTGGCGGTACTGCTGATAGGTGTGTTCATGATGCAGGTAGACTTTTACTTTCAGATGTGAATAGCTAGCCCAATGCAGAGCAGGTTAATGAGGGATGCAGCTTTGTTTACAAACAAAACACCAAAACTTCATTATGTGGAAAGTAACAAGAATAAGTGGGGAACTAATTGTTCTCACAATAAAATAAAACTAGCTCTGTGATTTAGGTTAACCTCATGCACAGTTGCTCATACATATACCAATATTTTTTTTGAATTAATGTCCTATAAATTAAGCTTCTTCTCTTACCTACATAACAGAAAGTATTTTTTAAAAACCCACAAAACATAAGGGAAGAAAGAAAGAAAGCATGTTATTCCTACTTATAAATATTGGTTGTGCTCAGATACTACAGTGATGGGACCATGTAATTATCTAGCTAAAAAGGTAAAATATTTTGTGCTGTTTAGCTAAATATTCCCCACTCCCCTCCTAATTTCCACTGTAAAAGAACTTTTCAGACCTTGCTTGCTGTATCCTGACTGATCACACGGTTGTCAGTGGAGCAAGTAATAGTCATGGAGTCTTTTCTTTTCCCCCTTCCCTCTGCCTGACTCCTTTTGGGAACTGTAGTACTAAAAAGTACCCAGTTTCTACTCTGGTCTCTGCATTGGGGAAATAAGGAGTATGTGCCTAAAGAGAGTAAATAGTGGCAATCTTCTGCATGCTGAGCCACAAGTATGTGCTTCTAATGCAGAAAATGAAAGGGGTGGGCTTCTTGCTCTGACATGGAAGCTGCACCAAGTGCACCTCCCTCCCCCATTCAGAAATAACCAGAAAATCGGGAAAAGTGACTGTACCTCGTATATTGGCAAACCACACTGCAACAGCTAAGAGCATGGGGCACAACAGAAAAACAATAATCAGTGAGTCAAAGGAAAATTATATTTCCCTCATCTAGACTATTTTGTCTTTGAGAGCCGCTGTTTCTTGTTGCCTTATTGAACACTTGATTGCAAATGCCCCACAAAGTCATTGTGGTTACAATTTGTTCTCCTTTTAGCTGTTTCCACAGTACAGCAATTCAAACCTATGGATTATTGATTTGGGGAAGGTAAAATAACTGGAATAACAGCAAATACCTGAAATTCCTTAAATCACATTGAAAAGTAAGTGTCTTTAGATAAAACTCTGCTACTCTGAATGGCAGATCACAGCTGGGTACTACAGGTTTCACATCTTGGTCTTCTATCAGCCTTTTATGGAAGAAGCATCTGACAATATTTTAGTTGTACTGATGTTGTCTATTGAGTATTGTAATCTTATTCAAGCTTTTGGAAGTTGTAACTCTTAGAGGCTGGTTGACCCCTAACTTAATTGGTAGGTTATGAAGCTATGCAGCTGTATCATGTGGGAAAAACAGTGTATGCCATGTTCTCATGCTACTCTGGCATGTTAAAACATGTCTTCCTTTAAACCTCTATCTTGTTCAACTCATCCAGTAGAAACACTCTAATATCTATAAAATAATCAACTTTACAGTACTTGTAGGCTAGCCTGGATAGAGCAACACAAATACTGATATGCAAGGTTTTGTCTTCGTGAATCCTAACTAAAATCTCTTAAGTTCCACATATAATGCCTGAGCCTCATTTTCCTGGAATTTGGTTTTTTTTCCTAATGGCATCACCTACAACTTCCACATTCTTTCCAGTTTGGGTATCTGTGCTTCAACTTTTCGGTTTTCTGGAGAAAAGCACAGGAATGTGTTGCATTTAAGGAGTGTCTCGTGAGAGGCAGTGACCTTCTGCTTGCAGCCTTCTTGTCTTGCTCTTCCATCTCATGTAACTTAACCGAGGGAGAGTGCTTTCCTTTCCTTTGTGAGACTTAGTACATGATGCTCCATAGAAGACAAAGACTGAAATGTCTGTGTGAATTTTGTTTCCTTATTTAGCATTTATATGCTGAAGGAAGGCTCTGGCTGAGTGTCACATTTGTAGGGTCTAACACTTCAGCTGACCACCCTATTCATGGTAATGTTTTGATTCACTTCCAATTCTGTATGTTTGAAAACTTCAGTGATTTTTTTTTTTTTTTGAATCACATCATTAAATACCAGAAAAAGTTCATGTTACATTCTCCATAATACACATATGAATATTTTTTCTCACTCCTTGAAAACCTGGGTGTACCAGAGAAAAATTAATTGCAAAAATCTCCTCAAGAGAGTGTAAAGACTGAGTTACCATGAGCTTTTCTTAACTTGGACTCTAGATGCAAAGTAGAAAATATAACTCACAAGAAAAAGAAGTCTAAACTTCCCTGGATTATTCTAACCCTTATATTTTCACACATACACACATTTAATCAAAACTCTGTAATTTGTTATATGTTAAGCGCCAGCCCTATTATTTTCATGTGAGTGAGAGGTTAGATCCTTTTTTCCGCACTATCAGCCAGTAGAATCTTATGTTAGCAGGTACTAGGAATTTTTTTAAGTGGCCCTGGTGTGTTAGTGTTTCAAATCGGCTTCAAATTGCCATCATTTACCACATAAGTAATCTGAGCCACATTCTCAGTTTAGAATGACTAGAAGCCTGTGAACTAATAAACTGGCACGATGTCCTCATAATTTTAGGAAGCTGTCCTGAATCATGGCCTAAATTCTGCTTTCGTTTTGTGCTCTACCATTGATTCAGGCTTTTAGTCAGTTTTAAAGGTTTAAAAGTTGCTTTGTGGCTTCATATTTCTAATTCTGCAGTAAACTTAGGGAGCATAAACCCCTGATTCTTCAGTGATCTTCATATTCTGTGATAAGAAATAGTGCATGGGTGCTCAGAGAGATGTGTGTGCATGGCTGCCACCTTGGCTGACCTACTGGGAACTGGGATTGCTGGAGCAAAAGGATTAGCTTCTACATGGTAAGTGAAGGCTTTTTAGCAGCAACTGTGTCTACTTCATTCCCCTGTGTGACTATGGTATGGAAAGTTTATAATGTACTCATTAGGATCAGGTTTAAACACTTTCAAAGTCTGCAGTTTCCTAAGTAAGTATCAAGCAGCATTGCCAACAGCAGTACAGCTTGTTGTTCAGGTCCAGTCACACATGCATATGTGTTATTGTAGAGGATGAAATATAGGTGTGGTACCACCACCCTCTTACTGAGGAAATAAAAAAAAGAAAGGATTAGAGTTCTACTTTCATTTTTTCTCTTCTCCCACCATTTACTAAAGAAGGTGTGTTAGAACATTTTTCTTAGAGTTTTCCCAACATGATGCTATTTTTATCTTCTTGTATTTATGTCTTACAGTTGCCAAGTTAGCTGACCCAGGAGCACATGTCTGGTCTACTCCCTGAACAGATCACACTGCCATCTCTGCCAGGCAGGAAGTGGTGAATGCCTATAAGGATTAGGGTAGGACCACTAGTAAACATTAGTAGCATATTTGTTAATCAACAGGAAATTACCAGTATGATATATAGCTGGAATGAAATATGGCCTCTCTGGGTTTTGAGCTCTAAGAGGTTAAGAAAGCAGAGCAAGTAATATGAAAAGGACATTGATTTGCTGCCATGAGTTCTAACAGAGACCTACCTAATCATGGCAAAAAAAGAGGCCATGGACAGCAAATCCCAGGAATGTAGCCTGAAGCCTCAGACTCTGGAGAGGGGCCAACCATAAAGCTCCCTTCCTTAACTTGAGTCCATTCACTAGGACACAGAGGCCATTTACAAATGCTAAATTTTACTTAGCGGCTATATTGCAAAAGTCAAAAATAAATTAATTTGTTATTTAAACTCCACAAATGTAGTTCACATTCATTTAAAGCTATGGTTCCGAGGCCTGCCAGTGACTCCAAGGTAAGATGTTTTCAGAAATAGACTAATTATCTTTTCAGGTTTTTGTGTAACACATCTGTTGACACATGCAAATTATGGATACTATAGTATATTTTGGTGTATAATGGCTATACTAATCTTCTGTAACTAATGAAGTGGTAAGTTTTGATGAAAGAAGAAACAGCTGTGCTCCGAAGGGTCCCCTTTACTTTGAGTACAGGATGTCGATTATTTCAGCCTGCTGTATAATACAGGTATTTATTTTTTCTTTGCCTGAATGACTGTGTTTGGAAAGTATTTGGTGAAATCATTAATACCAGGCTATAGGAGGAATAAGCCATCCAGAAAGAAATCCAAAGACAAATCTGATATATCTCTTAGAATGTATCATAAGTATTTAAATAATAGACATGATATTTTAACTATTTTCTTACTGTAGAAAAATAGTTATTTTCAGGCATCATGTTACTCAAATCACTACTTACCAATTTTAATAGGAGCTTGGATATGCTGGAAAATAGAAGGGACCCAAACTACAGAATACACTGGGCTTTGTGACTTTAGATGTCAAGTATGATGTAGTGTACATGGTACACAAAGAAAGGGAAAGGATTTGTTAATGTATCTGCTTTTACATATTTCATAAAGTTAACTTTGCTGAAATTGCATATAAAAAATAGAAACAGAACAACATTCCTATTTTATTGCAGGTTTTTTTTTTCTTGGAATTCCTTTTCAATTTCTTTGAATAACTAACATCCATATTAGTGTTTAAGACTGCATCAAGAATGTACTTTATCTCCCAGTTGCTACCACTTACATTGGTTCATATCCTGACACAGTCTTGGAGTGTATGAACTACTACTACTCCCTCCCCCTGTAAAGCTGTACCAGAAAATGTGCTCCAAAAACACACCTAATGCACTCTAACACTAATAGGTTCTCAGTCTAGGTGGCCAGACTAAAGCTACCCCAAAGTAAACCCCACAAATGCATGTGTTGTGAAGATGGAGTACTCAGCACTAACTACTGTGCTGTACAAACCTGCCCATATTCTGCTGTATTACTTGCTAATGCAGACAAAGACTGTGATGCCATGAAAAAATAATAATAAAAAAAGAGTAGAATTGCAAAATATTTGAGCTAAAAGAATTTTACAACTGTTGCACACCTTAATGGGGTAGGTACTGGATTTTAAGCTGATGAACTAAGAGGAGGTAAAGCACCTTCCTATTGTTTTAGCTAACAATTTCTAGGTTTGGGACTTGTGACCTGTTGTATCCGCATAGCATCACCAGTGCATGCAAAGGAGCCTCATGTTCGCCTGGATAGACCATTCTTGTTGTGGCATTTATGCAGTTATTTATATTTCAGAGGTGCGACTATAATGATGACTGAAGATGGAAGTCTTGGTGTACAGATTAGCTCAGTGTGGCTCTCTTACTAGTAGCAGAAGAAATGTAGATATCCGAGTGAACCCAAACATGCTTATGATTTCATGTCATAGTTTAGCCTCAACTAACAGCAAAGCTCCCACCCAGCAGCTTGCTCATCTCTCCCTTCCCCAGGACTGGGGAGGGGCAGGGAGGGGGAGAAAGTAGCAAGAGCAGGAACAAGAAAGCTTGTGGGTTGAGATAAAGACAGGGACACCGCATATCAGTCACTGTTGCAGGCAAAACAGACTTGTCCTGGGGAAAATTAACTTAATTGATTGCCAATTAAAATAAAAATGCAATCACTAATTTGAGTAGTGGGAAACAAAGACAAGCAGAAAATAGCACCTTTCCCTCCCACCTCCCTAGACTCAACTTCGCTCCTTCACTCTAGTCTCCCACTGTTCCCCGCCTCAAGTAGCACAGGAGGATGGGGAACGGGAGGCTGCAGTCAGTCCATAACACCTCCTCTCTGCTCCTCCTTCCTCCTCACACTTCTGCCCTGCTCCAGCGTGGGTCTTCTCCACAGGTTGCAGTTCCTATTAAGAAAAATCTGCTCTGGTGTGAGCTCTACACAGGCTGTGATTCCTCCAAGAATACCCATGTACTCCAGCGTGGGGTTGTCCACAGACTGCAATGACTATCTGCATTGGTGCAGGTTTTCCATGGGCCGCAGGGAATCTCTGCTTTGGCACCTGGAGCACTTACATTTGTCATACTAGGGTTAGGTGAGTAGTAAAGTTTTGTTATTGGCATGTGACTGAAAGAACCTTAGACTATATGAGATTTCTTAGGAAAAGAGCAGGAATTTTTGTTCAGAAAACAAGAACATTGCTTTAACCTGAATCACTTTTAGAGTATAAACTGCAGCCTACAATACCTAATACAGGCAAATATATATTAAATTAGGATCCATGTATAGCACAAAGTGCACAAAAATGTAATGCACAAAAATGATGCCATACATGGAAATCTACTCTTTCTTGTTGGAATTTCACAGAATGTCATCACTGCCAAGGGACCTTTTGCTCAGATCATGTGTACTGTGTATTTTGGAGGGGAATCATTGCTAGTTTATCCGAATTTGCAATACCTGGCAGGAAATAGGACTTTGCGTTTCTACAGAATAACTAACAGAAAGGGAGTAAAGAGTTTATCCATGATTTTTTAATTTGCAATTATGGTAGTTAGTCATTAATGTTTATGTCCAGATGGACTTCTCTGCTTTGAATATTTGAGAAGAATAGAATCAAAGAAATACAATCTATTGACAGGTGGATGTTAGTGTGCTTTTTTGGGGGGGGGAGGTCAGTGACCATGAAAGCTGATTTATAGCCTTAAAGACTGAAGATCTGTCTCTACTACCATGCAATAAAAGTAATAGTGTAAATTTTATACTTTTTTTTTTTTGGCATACCTCAGTTGAGCCTGTTTTGACATTATTGATAGCTCATGACCATCTAGTTCCAAATCTACAAAAGCTTTGTAATCCACACTGAGAATTAAACATGAGAATTAAGCATCAAAAAGTGTTAGGCATGTTAGACTTAGTACATCTGCATCTTCGTAATTGTTTCATCTCTTTAAACACACTTAACCTTATGCAAGGTAGTGTAGTCCTGGAACATCCAAACTAGGGACATTGGAAATTGTTTCAGGACTGTATATTATATATTTATTACAGTACATGCCTGACACACAACATACATTAGCTTAGGACAACCACATTGCTAGCCCAGCTGTTATGGATTAACCCTGACAGGGAGTTGTGCCCTACATAGCTGCTCATTCACTCCCCTGCAGTGGGATGGGGGAGAGAATCAGGAGTGTAAAAGTGAAAAAACTCATCGCTTGACATATAGGCATTGTAATAAGTAAAGCAAAAGCTGCACACATAAGCAGAACAAAATAAAGAGTTAATTCAGTACTTCCCATTGACAGGCAGATGTTTAGCCTTTTCCAGGAAAGCAGGCCTTCATCACACATAACAGTTACTTGGGAAGACAGACTTCATAACTCCAAATATCCCCCACCTTCCACTTTCTTTTCCCCCAGCTTTTATTGCTAAGCACGACACCATATGCTGTGGGATATCCCTTTGGTCAGTTGGGGTCTGCTGTCCCATCTGTGTCCTCTCCCAAACTCTTGTGCACCCCCAGCCTACTCACTAGTGGGGCAGTATGAGAATCGGAGAAGTCCTTGATGCTGTGTTCAGCGGTAAGTAAAATATGGGTTTGTTACCAACACCGTTTTGGTCACAAATCCAGAACATAGCACTATATGAGCTACTATGAAGGAAATAAATGAGTACACCGGCTTTTTGCTTATGTTTCCCCTCACTGACCTGTGCAGATGTTCGGGGCTGGAGCTGCTGAGACATTTTATATGGCATTGTCATATGTAATATTCAAACACCAGAGAACATCTACTAAGTTGTTGCCATGGTACAAACTTAGATATATAGAAAAAAGACGGGAAAGAACCTGGTAAAAGATCAAAAGTCATTGGTCTAGATTTGAATTTGTTGTCTAGATTTTTTTCTCATACCTTAGCAGTTTCTTGCATCATCAAGTAGTGCCGTAAAAGTTTCTAAATTATACTCTTATATTTTCTAAAGTAAGTATTACTTTCTAACAGAATACTTCTATTGTGTTCCTGTGGAAAAAGAAAAAGTCATTAGGACATTTTCTTTTGACGACTAAAAATTAGAGGATAAAAAAATGGAAAAAAGATTCAGATTTTTATGCTTAAAAAATAAAAGGTTGAGAGAACTTGGCTTGCTTCTTAGAATAATATACTTTAATTGACAAAAATGATGGAGGAAAAATGTTGCTTTCAGTTTGTGTGCCCTGAAATACATAGAGAGAACTTTCATTATGCTTTATATAACATGGTTGTGACAGCTAGGAATGTCCCAAACTATGCATAAGTAGTTCATTTAAAATGTTTTTCATTAAATGTGTTGACTGGTAATTAGAAAGGTATTCTGATTTCCTCTTGAAGGGTGAGTTCTTCTAATTGCACATCTGCACTCAAAATGGGAGCATGCAGCTTTTGCCACTCAGTTTATGACACGAGTTACTCCTGGCACAATATAATACCAGTGCAGCAATACTCATGCTTATTTGACTCCCATGAATTCAAGAGTGATGATGCATTTCTCTATGAGGTAAATTTTATACTTCAGATCAAGTGTCACAATACAGTAAGTACTGTATATAAATTAGAAATTGTAATTTAATAATGTCACATATCTGATGCAGAAGCTCGGCAATCCTTATGCAGATATTGTTGCCAAATTCACCATTGCAAGAGCTCTTGGCCTCCCTTCATACCAGGTGTACACTCTCAATTGATGTTTTGCTATTTCTGCTTTGCTGCCCCGTGGTTCACAGTACATGTTTGTTTTCTCCTATTTCTCCACCTACTAAATCAAAGGTGTGGCTGTGATGTTGAAGGCATAGCCACTGGGCATAATTTACCTAAGTAAGTAATAGATTCAGCTTTAAGCGGTTCAGCAAAAAGCATGTAATTGCTGTCCTCACTTGGTTTTTAATCTGCTTGTTGGGCCAAATTGGAAGCTCTGTGTGGCAGATTGACCTTGGCTAGATGCCAAGGCCCACCAAGCCACTCCATCACTCCGCTTTTTTAACAGGACAGGGGAGAAAATACAATGAAAAGCTCATGGTTTGAGATAAGGACAGAGAGATCACTTAACAATTACCATCACAGGCAAAACAGACTCAACTTGGGGAAAGCAATTTAATTTATTGTCAATCAGAATAAGATAATGAGAAAGAAGAACAAATCTAAAAACGCCTTTCTCACCACTCCTCCCTTTGTGCCAGGCTCAACTTTACTCCTGCCTCCTCTACCTCCTCCCCTCAAGTGGTGCAGAGGGATTTGGAATGAGGATTGTTGTCAGTTCATAATGTGTTGTCTCTGCCACTTCCTCCTCGTTACATTCTTCCACTGCTCCAGTGGGAGGTCCTTAATGAGCTTCCTCGATGTGGGCTAGTCTCATTGGCCACAGCTGTTCAAGAAATTCTCCAGCATGGTCCTTTTCATGGATTGCAGTCCTTCAGGCATGGACTGCTCTAACTTGGGTCCCCCACAAGGTCACGGGTCCTGCCAGAAAACCTGCTCCTGTGTGGGATCCTCTCCACAGGCTGCCATTCCTGTCAGAAGCCTGCTCCAGCCTGGGCTACGGGCTGGAGCTTCCTTCAGGGCACATCCACCTGCTTCAGCATGGGGTCCTCCACAGGCTGCAGTATGGATATCTATTCCACTGTGGACCTCCATGGACTGCAGGGGGAGAACCTGCATCACTATGGTCTTCACCATAGGCTGCAGGGGAATCTCTGCTCTGGCACCTGGAGTGCCTCCTCCTCGCCCTTCTTCACCAACCTTGGTGTCTGCATAGTTGTTTCTCTCACATATTCTCACATTCCTCTTCACCAGCTGCTGTTGCCCAGCTTTTCTACTCTTTCTTAAATATGTTACCACAAAGACGCTACCACCAACATTGCTGATTGACTCAGTTTTGGCCAGCATTGGGGTCCACCTTGCAGCTGGCTGGAACTGCCTCTGTCCAGCACAGCAGCAACTTCTGGCATCTTCTGACAGAGGTCACCACTGCAACCCCCAGCCTACCAAAATTTTGTCACATACACTCAAATACACTGTGAACCACCACCAGTATAATTGTTACGTATATTAGCTAGTTTGAAATGTATGTACATGTATTTAAGTGGACACTTCCATTTCAGAAAAGCTGACTGCTCTGAATAGTTTAGACAGTAAGAGGGATAGTGTAGGCTCAGCTGACTTTTTTGGTTCTAGTCAAGGGTAGGTGGGCTGTAAGAGATATTTCCTTGGCCTGTGTTGTTTTGTGTCCATGTAGGACAGAAGTTCTGGTTTTCAGCTAGTGATAGACGGATCTCTGTAGAACTTCCGAGTGCTTGTGAGAACTGTATGACAGAAAACAGAGAAACAAAGTTGCTTGTCAGTCAGCTTATGTTTATTATAAAAGGGTCTGTACTTCCATTAGAAAGTTATGAAGTGTCCATAAATTGTGAATGGGTGGAAAATCATAATGCTTTATGTGTTTAAGCTATACTTAAATTGATGGATATAAACTTATGGAGGCTTATATATTTAAAAAAAAAAAATGAAAGTAAGATAGGAATAATGGGCCACAGTACCCCTGGCAGGTCCTAGTAACACTGAGCAATAACTGCAAGTGTATTTATAATAAAGTTAATTCAGTGCATTCCACGCAGCTAACAGTTTCCAGAAATCTTATATATGTAGTACCTGTGTGAACTGGAGTTTGCATTAGGAAATCCCCAAAGTCAGTCCAGAAATGATGCTCCAACTAAGTAATTTTGTTATGTAGTCACTAATACACATGCTAGTTGACTAAAAATCATTAGCAATCCTGTATGATACACCTCAGCCTAAAGTTGTAATAAGAAATAAGGCCAGTAGATGGATGCAAAGATAGAATATCCATGATGATGTACATACACAATTTCCACAGAAGTTCTTCAGTATGCTGACCATATTCGTTCTGTTTCCTTGTACTGAATGGCTGTTTCCTACTTGTTTGCTTTGCCCTACTTCTACATGACTTCTAATGGATTTTCTTTCTGATTCTGTACTTGCAGTTTTCTTAGACTTTTAAAAGTGTTTCTTTATTCCAAGAATGAAATAAACGGCAATCTTAGGGTTTAGACACTAAGATATCTTAGAATAAGAGCTTGGAGGTGTTGGGAAAATCACTAAACAAAATCTGACCAGTTAATAAATTTATTGTATAGCAGCTTTTGTGCAAAGGAAACTAAATGCATTGCACATACAATTAGATGCTACAGGAATTACAGGAATCATCTTCTGAACACAGAAGAATATCAATAAAACTTTGAAACAAGTTTTTTTTCCTAAACTAGAATGGCAGCAGAATGAAGTAGATGTGCCTATTAGTACAAACTTTTTGAAAAGATTATGATCTTTCCTTTTTTTTTTACTGGCAATAAATCTGGTTACTTTTCCAATCTGCTCTCATATTGCCTTCTTAGCCAATTGGGGGACAGGCTTATTATTGATTGAAAAGCTAATAGAAGTGATATGTAATATAAGAAAATAGAGCTGGGCAAACATGGCTTGCAGTATTGATCCCAGAATGACATGTGCTAAGTGTTATAAATTGCCAACACTATCATCCCTATTTAGCATTTGCTACAGGATAATTCTTCTATACTTGGAATAAATAATTTACACTGTTCCTAAGCCTGCGTATGTGTGCACACACACATTTTTACCTCAGTGCTTCACCCAGCCAATGTAATTTGATCAGTTCTTTCTGCAGGGCTCTTCAAGGTCCTGTTAATCCACTTCAGATTTAGATGGTCATTATTTATTTATTTATTTATCTTTAACCCTGCCCACCTCTATGCTGTACATACAGGAATGCAAAATATTGAAACTATGCTGTTAAGAAAGTTTGGCTACTGGAACAATTGGGGAAATCCTTGATAAACTTTTAAAGAAAGAGGAAATAGCACACTACTTTGAAGACCCCAAAAAAGTGCTAGTAGGGAACAGGACAGAGTGCTAACTTCTGAAATCTTTCTGTGAAAAAAGATGAGTATCTATTTCTGAGGACAACATCCAACAGGGATGTACAGAAAATTGTTAATTAGCTGGTAATGAGAATGCACGCTTATCCTTTAAGCTCTGGCTTACTTTGAACTGCCTAGAGGTTTGGAGATTCCTCTAGACAGGTAGGGTTATTAATTCTAAATTAAAGCAAACTCATTAGAACTTCTTTGATATGGAAATTGGGTAGGACATTTGTCGAGACAATATTTGTCAAGATCATTTCAGTGTTCTCTAGATTTGACTAAGTTGGAAACTTACGCAAGAATAGCCTTTCTTGTGGTATTCAGACATTCCTTTCTGGCTGAACTAGAAAATCTAAAATACGCTATTTAAAATTAAAAAAAAAAAAAACAAACCCATAAAAAAGAGGTGTTGAACCTCTGAACTTAAAGAATTTCATACTACAGTTAAAGGGTAAGGGAAGGATTTAAGGTAGTTCCAATTTCATTGTCCACAGGCTCTGATTGATCTTCTTTTTTTGGAGTGGTATGGGAGAAAGTGGAGGATTCATGGATTTTAAGACCTGTTTAATTTGATCTCAAAGAAAGATTTAAGGGAAATCATGTGAACTTCCCAATACTTCATATGAAGTCTGTGACAGAAGACTGGAATTCCTGAGATGTAACTCAATGCTTTATTAGCATGACTGGTTTTTTTTTTTTACATTTTATGCCTCTCTGTTGCTTCCTCAAGTAAAAAAGCTATGTGATTCTGAGCCAAATTCAACCTAATGCAATGTTTGCTCTCACTCAGCTGAGATGAGTATAGACACAAATTGTGGTGTAAACTACCAGTTGGATATACCTTGGTTAGAAAATTGGCCAAGTTCTGTGGCTATCACCTTCTACAACCACCTTATTGAATATTTGGAATAACTGTAATCAAGTTAAAATAATAAGAAAGGAAATAATAACATTTCTTAGCAATAAGTGAGTGGAAAGTTTTAAAATACTGGTAGATTTAGTCTGCATTTACATTGCTACTGAAGAGGAAAAATCCTTAAAAGTCCTTTGTGTTTAACTTGCTAAAAACTTGCAACAAGCGACCTGAAAATTATGATGGCAACTCCTGTAGGTAGTAGAAATCTCATCCCATTGTACTGTTTCTTGCAGAACAATTACCAGTATTTTTTTGTTGTTGTTGTTATTCAGATACCTACTGGTTTGTCAGGTCACACTTACCTGTTCTGATTGAAAATGTGGCTTTATATTTTTGAATGTGTTTGGACTACAAATCAACCAAACTGGTAGAATTTTATAGAAATTAGATCGATACAGAATTTTCTACAAAATTTTCTCCAAAATATTTTCAAAGATTTGTGGGGTGGCCAGTAGATTCCGGTTGTAAGTTGATTTTCATCTATTTTTTCCTTCCCAGCTTCAGAAGCCAACAAGAAGGCAGATGTAACCTGTGCTTTTTGCGGTTTATTTAAACTTAAAGTCCAAAAAAATCTTTCTTCTTAATTTCCCTTAAAGAACTTCAACATCTTTTTTTGTTAATGACTAATCAGCAAGAAAAAAAAAACCAAACTGTGCTATTATGCTAGCATTATCTCTACTTTACCATGCTGAATAAGCAGATAAAGATCAATTGAAGTTCAACCAGGCCAAGTGCAAGGTCCTGCATCTGGGTCATGGCAATCCCAGGCACAAATACAGGTTAGGCAGAGAATGGCTTGAGAGCAGCCCTGAGGAGAAGAACTTGGGGGTGTTGGTGGATGAGAAGCTCAACATGAGCCGTCAATGCGCGCTTGCAGCCCAGAAAGCCAACCGGATCCTGGGCTGCGTCAAAACAAGTGTGGCCAGCAGGTTGAGGGGGGTGTGATTCTGTCCCTCTACTCCACTCTGGTGAGACCTCACCTGGAGTACTGCATGCAGCTCTGGAGTCCTCAGCACAAGAAGGACTTGGACCTGTTGGAACGGGTCCAGCGGAGGGCCACAAAGATGATCAGAGGGCTGAAGCACCTATGCTATGAGGACAGGCTGAGAGAGTTGTGTCTGTTCAGCCTGGAGAAGAGAAGGCTCCAGGGAGACCTCATAGCAGCCTTCCAGTACCTAAAGGGAGTCTACAGGAAAGATGGGGAGGGACTCTTTATCACAGAGTGTAACGATAGGACAAGGGGTAGCAGTTTTAAACTGAAAGAAGGTAGGTTTAGATTAGATATTAGGAAGAAATTTTTCACTGTGAGGGTGGTGAGGCACTAGATGAGGTTGTCCAGAGAAGTTGTAGATGCTCCATCCCTGGAAGTGTTCAAGACCAGGCTGGATGTGGCTTTGAGCAACTCGGTCTAGTGGCAGGGAAGTTGGAACTAGAATGATCTTCAAGGTCCCTTCTAACCCAAACCATTCTATGATTCTATAAGATTCTAACATTGCATGTGTTGTACAGACAGTGATGACACTCTAGTTTGCTAAGCCAGAATGCCTTTGGGTGATTCAGTGTACTATCTTTTGTAGCAGGAGGCATGCGTCAAGTTTGCCCAGTATGCCATGCTGACCTATATAGGACGGGTAGGGTCTGCAGTCTAGTGTATTGAAGACACTTCTGGTGCTAGACCACCCTGATTTCTGTGATATTTTAAAATTGCTAAACAATATTAAACATATTAAATATGCTAGTTAATATTGCAAATCTATATTAAAGAATAGTAGTCAAAACCCCCTTACAGGGAAAGTTTGGTCCTTCTAGTACACCTCCCTCCGTGTGCATCCCTGCAGGACTAAGCACAGTACAGCCCTTAATCTTGACAAATGAGTGCTCAAACACTCTTTCTGCTTCAGAACATTTTGTTTATTTTTTCACTCCAGGCAGGCTTGTAGGCATTTTCCCATCTAAAATTCTTCCCCATACATCTCATGACAATATTTGCATTATGGCAGATTATGTTTTTCAGGGGCTCTCCCACAGCAACTGAATTCTGAGATGACTCCCTGCAGAATGCTACTATGGAATTCTGTGATTTTTCTGTAAAAAAAAAAGGCTCTTTTTTTCCTAATGACCTTTCCTGCACATCAAGCCTTGGGATCTAAGCAGGAGCCTTTCTGGCTTGTGCTTCATCACATATGGTGCAGATGGCACAACAGAAGCTTAGTAAGGAATTCTGTCAGTCATTAGTGAGGCAGAATAACAACGCCTGTACATCCTGAGGAGGAAAAAAAAATATTTTTCATGCCTATATGGGAACATTTCACTTATGCTGGGCCTGAAATTCTAAGAGCCAAAAGGTATTTGTACACATTTGTGAAAGACTGGAACTTTAAAATAATTGTCTCAAAGCTTGCTTAAGCTTATACAAATTGACGGCAGGCTTGTGGGCCGATAAGAAGCTTTGTGTACCTATTTAGCACCTTCTGCAAACTATCCTCTTGCTTGCCAGTCACCACCCAAGTCTGCCATCAGCTGAAGAGGGTATATTGCCCCCCCAAGCTGGAAAGGGTGTAGGCCTTTGTCTATCAGAGTGGCCAGACCCTGCCTACCCTGGGGCCCACCCAAGCCTGTGCTGTTAACTCCAAAATTGCTGAAGCACAATGACTGTGCCAAGCGCTGCCCAAGAAGCAAGGGGGCAGGAAAAGCTCATACAGCAACAGTGTAAAATGACAATTAGCTGGGCAAAGGCCACTGTCACACTGACTGGTCAAGCTACAGACTGACCTGGGCTACCTGGACTATAAATGGCGTGGTGACCCACCACAGTTTGGGAATCGGGACTGAGACCCCCACCATCATCAACCACGGATCAACGGGATGCTGCTGAACTTCTGGAGGACTGCCGAGACATCGTTGGGCCTGTGGTGGTGACTATACTCTTGCTACGCTCCGTAATACTGTTTCTCTTTTCTGCCTTTCCTCTACTTCTGCCTTTACTCAATTGCTTGTCTCAGTGACTATTGCTGGGGAATAACAATAAACCTGCAGTGAGCGGCATCTGACCTTGTTTGTGTCTTAATCTCACACTTGGAATAATTGCGAACCTCTCCCAGGCCCAATGTAGTCAGACCGGGATATAACAACATCAATTTAGGCCAATGGGTCTGAGCCTATTGTTAAGAATTTTGATTTTGACAGGCTACCCTGTCCCCTAATTTTTTCCCACACAGGCATGCACTATATTCAGGAATAGTTTTGCAAATTTAGGGAGTATGTTTGCAGGCCTACTCCCACTACAAAGGTTGGACAGAGGGCTGTGTGGAAGCCAACAGTGTTATATACACACAGATATCCTGAGCTCACGTTTTGCAAAGCACAACAAGCAGAATGGGCAGACAGCGAACTCTTCAGGCAATGTATAGCATACTTTGTTCTGCCTTTAATCTCAACAAGTAGAAATAATCCAGGTGATTTGTCTGGAGATCACAGTGAGCAGCTGAAGCTGAACAGGGAATTTACCACAGTTTTCAGTGTTGTCCTAAGTACTTATTATTCCAAATTCATTACCCGATTTGCCCATTATATTTTCCTTCTATGTTCAAAGGGGTCAAATACATGTACTCCATGCAAAATTGACAAGTGTAGAAGTATTTATTTTTTCTACAGAAATTAATAAATATGCTTTTATATATACAGTGATCGGCTCCATTTACTTACCAAGAAAGTGCTATTGTTTAGTAACCAATTTTCAAGCAGAACTGCTCTGCTAGTTGTGGATTTTCTGTGGCCCCAGTTAGCTTTGACTTTTAGTCAAAGCCTTACTATACTGTGTTTCTCTCATACTGTGAATGAAAACACTGTGCACGCAATGTTCAAAGAGTTAATTGAACATATTTCCAGCTTGATTGCTGCATTGGACCTTGTCATTAAAAGTGTTATGTCATATGACCGCTTATATTGCTATGTGAAGTGTGAGTAGTTAAGGTGAATGTCTCAAGAGCACGGAGCTATTTGTGTATTGGGTATGTGGGACAGTGGTCAGACAACAGAGGTCACACAGCTTACATATTTTGCAGGTATTTGGTTTTCTGTTTAATTAATTTTATAACCGAACAGATTTATTGTGTTTAGAGCAGTTGCAATTAATGAAAACCTAGTTTTACTAAAATAGATTATTTTTATATATATATAAGTGGACAAAACTAAGCTATTTGGACAGCATATTTAAAGAAATAAAGAAAGCCAATTGAAAATATTTTCTTATTTACTGTGCCATACATGAGTAATATGTTGATTCTGGCTTAACCCAGAGATTAATGAAGAAATGATTCAAACCATATTTATTGCTATTATTTTAAAAAATAAAACACGTTTGAGGCCCTGACTTCCAGAGAAGCCTAAGAGACTTATGTTCCTAAATTCCACCAAGTGATCATCCCTTTTAAGCAATTTCAGACTATTTTGAAAATCCAGACCTTAATTGTTAGATTACTTAAAAGTAAGAGCCTGAATCTCACCTTCTTTTTTTTAAGTTGTCCCAAGACTGGCAAAGTGAGGCTAGGCTTGATAAGTATTATATAGATTGAATACAGGGGACTAGGATATGACCTTGCACTTCTGATTATTGATGAAGAAAAAAAATATTTTGAAGCCTGTTTCTGAAACAAGGCTATCAAGGCACAGATTTATAGAATTATGTAGACAAGGTCAAATCCTAAATGTATGTTGCAGACATGATTAATACCAGTCTTTCACTATGTGTGTTTTAATAACAATATTTTTTCCAGACTTCTGATCAGATATATTTATTTAGAAAGTGAATAAGGAAAGGTGTTTGACTATATAAGGTATGGCATGTCTTGGTAGTTACGACAATAGAAGCTGAGGAAGCCATGGAATGAATGGAGAAAGACAAAGACTTTTCACAGAAAAATACCATAGTATGTTGGAACACAGATTCTTATTCCCACAACTGTTTTATCAGTGTTTCTGTAGAATGGCTAAGAATTGGCCACAGCTGATCTGGATTGCCCCTAATTTAAATGTGTTACTGTGGAATATTTGACAAGGATGTAAGGATTGTAACTGGCTACAGTACCTCAATTTACACAAACATTATGTACATGTCTACTAGTGGACTTCATGTTTGTGGAAACAGTAACTGTAGATTTAAATACAGCAAAAAAAATGGAATTTACTCTCTGTTTGATGCTGTAATGAATCACATTCTATCGTAGTAGTAACCATAACCATCACAGAAGTAAATGATTCTAATTCCTGTTTTTAAAAAAGTATTACACTGCATATGTAGATAGTTCTTCATTTATTTCCTCTGTTACAGCATTCTAATTTTAACATCCTGACTCTCCTGTAATTACTAGGCCTGATTGAAATCTTCCTATGGTTTCAGAGAAAGTGAAAGACAAGGAGACTAAATTTTTAACCAAGTTAAACTTCCTTTATTTTTATAGAACCACTACAACTTTTAATTTTAAGAAAACCCTATTGATCTATACTTTAAAGCTGCTAAATTAAGAAAACTGAAAATAAATTCATTTCAGGTTCTTCTGTGGAGTCTGTGAGAATTATAGTTTGTATGTTTCACAAAAGGAATGAATCAAAAGCTGGATTAAATACCATTCCAACCCCCTACTCCCCCACAAAAAGGGTTGGGTTTCTTTTTACCCTTTAGCTCCAATATAAAGGCAAAGTAGGATACAGAACATTTAAACTCTACCATCTTCTTGATTCAGTTGCTGTTTGTGAGAAGTTTCATGTCTGGCTATAAGGTATTTTTAGTTGGCTTTTTCTTCCCCCCAGTGACTGAATGTCTTGAACACAAAACTGTTGAGCAGTTGTGACTGTTCACTCAACTCCTGCTTAGACTTTGTCTAAGCTAGCTCATGCTAAAGCCTGATGTATGCTGGGAGCAGTACCACTAGGTCAAAGCCAGAGCACCATATAGACAGGTCAGGTGGCCAGGTAGATTAAAGGGACATGATGCAGCGACTGCCTCCTGCAAAACTGCTGTTTCCTGCAAAAATTATGTTTTGTCTGGCAGTTTCACTGTAATCCACTAACTTGTGGAAATTGTACAGACCAGTCCTCCAAGCTGGAGGGTATAAAACATCAGCTTACCAGAAAGCTTTTGAAGTGTCTCCAACAGCAGCTGGACTCCTGAGGATTTCATGCTTCCTGGTGTAACCAAGGCGACGACCACATCGTGATGGAGGCAGAAGAATGAGCACTCCCACCATCACACCATTGGCTTCTTTTTTTTTTTGTTTCCTCATAAGTGCATGATATTAAGATTTACGGGTTACAGGTTATGAAACCCTATGACTTAAGTGAATTCATGTGCTAGACGGGTCTGTGAAAAAGGGGATTGAGTCCCTGTTTATCATGTTCGTTTGTTGCATTTCTTAATGAGCTCATGAAATAAAGTTTAAACTATGTAGTACATTGTCCTGTAAATTGGAGAGATCCAAATGGACTGTTACAACACTTTCAAACAAAACATTCCCTTCCTGAAGGGAAGCCACTTCCTATAGGATACTCTCATATCGACTTACTGTTCAATAAACTGTCTATGAATGAGAATGATTAATCTGATACTAATTACAATAGAACTCTGAATAAAGTTAACACAATCTGAGGCATTGCTACAACACTCCCACAGTTCCAGGAACAGTCAGTTTCTTTCTCTCTCTCTCTTTCTCATTTTTTTCTTCCCTTCAGTCTGTACTGCTCTTAAACTGCCTTGGATCAATGGTGTGCTTCAACTCTAATTTGTCTCTCACTTGTGTTATTGTTACAGTTATTGTTACACTGAGATGAAACCAACAAAAATTACAATAATTACATAACCATGATCGGGTTTTTTTCCCTCCAACATACATGCTGATTGATCTAGGAAGAGAAAAATATTGAGTACTTTATGCAGAAATATTTTTATTCTTGTAATGTGGTAATAATTAGCTTAATGGCACTGGAAAGATAGTAAAGAAATGTTTGGTCTTAACTGGATTTCTGTCAGAATCATTTATTGATTAAAAGAATTAAAAAATATAACTTGTTTGAGAGTGTTGCTTTTGCACAACAAAAAAACTAAAGATAACAAGAAAGCCAATATAAAATATTTTTCCTATCATTCATAAGAAAATAATTGACTCTGAACATTTTCCCTCTGGAAAAAAATAATAAAATTATATGCATTCTAAAGAAAAACATGTGAAATAGGTACTATAATCATTGCAAGGGTGCCAGAAATTTGTTAACTGAATTTTTCTTTTTATGGCTATGTTCTTCCAATTTCAAGCTGGAATTGTAGAAAATCAAATATACTAGGATTTGTTGTACTTTATCAAAGAAAAGGTTAAGTAGAGGATCAATTAATGGAGTAGCTGTTGATTTAAGGAGCCAAAGGAGAATTCAAACTATTCTCCATGGTCATATTTTCAAAAGTACCAGCTAGTCATGTATGGGATTCAGAAGTACCAAACAAGATTAGGAATCTAATTCACTTTAATTTCAGTGGAAATTATATGCCCAATCTGTTGAAGGACATTTGAAAATCCTCTTATAAAAACACATGCATTTTTATGTTGTTAAATAACTTTAAATATCTTGCCCAAGGTAAGTTGCAAGCACAAATCAATTAAGTAATAGCAGATTTGTTTCTACATTGCTTTAGTTTCCTATTAACTCCAGCTCTCCAATCTGTGCCTTCAGTTATATCATTGCATTCTTGTGTTTACCACTGGAAATAACTGCATCTTGTAAATTCAACAGAATGTGCTTGCTAGTAGTAGACACTTAGTAAGGTCTTCTCTGTCACGCAGACTAATGCAGGAGATTGCATGTGCCAAAAAGATAATTTGAGGACAACAGGAAACCATTTGTACATTTTCCCTGCTTCTGAGCCTCCATATATAAGGTGTAGTTGGTAGGGCCTCCCCAAATGGACAACAAACTACAGCCAGGATGGGGCATGGGGAGAATCAAGGCATCACAACTAAGATGCAGCAGTAGGTGCGGAAGTGAGCAAGGGGCAGAACTCACGTACATGAATCATGCTTTGTTGGGAAGACTTGACAAAGTTCTGTGAGAATTAAACTTATCACTCTTCTGTATTTAGTTAATTTTAAAGTATCAGCAGAAAAGAAACCCCTGATGTATTTTCTGCTTGCTAATAGGTAGGCAGTGCATGTCCTACCAAAAAAGTATTGTCTCCTATGAAGCCTCATGCTGTATGGCTATGAATGATAAAATTATGTCTTGACGTATTTTCCACATAGGAAGGCTGGGAATTTACTTTATAAGGAGACATGCTATTACTATTTGAGCTCTTAGATAGCTTTCAGGGGAAAAAAAAAAAGCAGTTTTGTCAGGAAACTGTTGTGAGTAAATTGCATAACCTTGCTACTTTTCTGCAGGAAGGCTTAATTTCTTTTTTTGCAATTAGTTTATTACAAAATAGCTCCATAAAAAATAGAACACTTGAGTTCATTTTTCCTTATTCTAATGCAAATGCTATTAAGTCCTGAAATAAAATACTTTCCTAAATAATTTGGTAGTTCTCATACATCTTTTCCTTCTGTAGGATGATCCCTCAGTCTTTTCTTGATATAAATGGAAATAAATAGATAAAGAACACTCATTATCGGGGAGGTTGCCAGTGTATCTGTAATTTTTCACTAGAAGCTGAGTAAACTTAGTTATGTAATAATGTACCAGGCTTGACTCTGTTTATTTTAAGTCAAAGTGACAGTAATTTTTTATGAAGTACTATCATATCACTTAACACATTTGTCTTTTAACATGATGTGTGGACATGTAATCTGATCATTAGGACTGAATAGTTCTCATACTTTGTTTTTAAGGGAAGGCATATTTTGCAAATAGTGTATTTTCACATGCTGGGGTTAAATCACAGTAATTTTCCACATCAAACGAAAGAAAGATTTCTAAGATTTAGGGAGGTAACTGCAAATTCAACTGACATTTTTGACCTATTCAATAACCTAAATTCACTTAATGATTCACTTTTGTGAGAAAGGCATATGGGTAGGTGACTGGTGAAATGTGTTAAGGTCTTACAAATGCAAACAGTTGGGACATACGTGATATGATGATAATGTTTTCATTTGGATAACATATAACTGAAATTTAGCATATGTGGAATTAAATGGGTTCTTTACTTCCTCTGTTAGTTACATTTCCCAAAAGGAGCCCTGAGGGGTGAATTTTATGATTCAGAGAGGGAGAGTTTCTGCCCTGTTCCTTGCTTGCTCCTGAAGATAAATAATTTATGTCCTTATTTTCTCTTACTGCCAATACCAATTCATATTGAGCCAATAGAAACATTTCTGGCAAAATGTGCTTCCATCAAAGAATGCTATTTTGTCATAACATAAACATTTGATGTAATTCTCATTTGGGTAAACATTCAAAAGTTTCTTTTTTTCTGCTTCAGTGGAGAACACAATTCAAAAGTCAAAGTTTGCTGCAAAATAGAAAAGCCAGCCCTCCTCAGCAGCTTCTGCTGTTGTGTTGTTCTGCTTGTCATTTTCCCAAGCCCATTTAGTGTTTGCACGTTCTCTGTTGCGGAGGGATGGAGAGAAAATGGAGCTTTCTGTGAGTTGTCTGGTACCATCCTGGTGCTTCATCCTGTGGCACTGAGAGCTCATTGCAGAAGTGTTGCTTCCAGAGAAAGAGAAATAAATTTCTACCCTTTCTAATATTGATTTAGAAAAATCAGAGGGAGAAATAAGGTGCCTTAAGTGCAGTAGGCTGGAAGAATTAGTCTTACAGTCTTGACATTTATCTAGGATTTTAAAAAGCTGTTTAATGAAAACTGTATATAAGTCATCCTGGGATCCATTTTTGTCTCTGGGAGAAAAGTTTGAGAGAAGTCATACAGAAGTCTTGCTGATTAGGCTGTTGGAAAATGTTACATAGTCTGTAGTATTAGAACCGCCTGTAGCAGAATTTCAGAATAATATGATGAACCATAAAAGATAGAGTAGAACCCAAACTTCCGTATAGAGTTTGTACTTTGGCCTTTTGATTTTAATTTCTTTTGTTAATTCAAATGCTGCTGTGTATGATTGAGAAACCTCACCAACTCTGAAGTTGGTTTTGTATCACTAGAGTGTATTCTCAAATTTTGAATCTTTCTTTTTAGGAAGTGTCCGAGACTGTTGTTAGAACTTCATGCTCTTTTCTCTTCTGCACCCAGGCAGACAATAAAAGTAGTCAGGCTTGATGAATTGCCACTAGTCAGCTGTGGCAATAGCACTGACTGGAAACTGTCTTTTTATTTCAGACGTGATGTCTATCTTGTTTGAGTCTCCTTAAATGAATGTGTCTTTTCTGGGGAGTAGGTAAGGTTTGCTCTTTTGACACCTGAAACAAGTTATGGAGTTGGTTTCCTATTTGCATAGCAGAGGAGAAGAGGTCTTTTCCTTCAAGTTGGCCGATGTCTTTGACATGAAGGTTAAATTCAGGAACTTTTAGTGTTGAATCTGCATAGTCTTCACACTGAAAATGAGGCTTCAGGATTGTATTTGCTTCCAGTTCTGTTCCTAGGAGCCCTGTCTCCTCCAGTTCCAACTGCGTGCAGAAGGGACATAGAAATACTCTGTTGATGTAACTTTAATGGAAAACTCCACACAAACAGGAGAGGAAGTGTACCACCAAACACAAGACAGGGAACTGGAAATTTTGAGATTAATCAATAGTCTGTTCCATCTGTGGACTATATAATATTTTTTTAAAGCACAATTCTAAATACAGATAAGATTAATGCACATGGACTTGGCCAGAGGACAAATTTCATTTTGGTGAATCCTGTAATTCTCTCATGTCTGTTAATAACCCACTTTGAATGTGCATACTGCCTTCACAACAGAACGTGGGCAATTGTACTATTTAATCCTGCACTTGGGCCACAACAACCACATGCATCACTACAGGCTTGAAGAGGTGTGGCTGGAAAGCTGCCCGGCAGAAAAAGACCTGGGGGTTCTAATTGACAAGCAGCTGAATATGAGCCAGCAGTGTGCCCAGGTGGCCAAGAAAGCCAATGGCATCCTGGCTTGTATTAGGAACAGTGTGATCAGCAGAAGTAGGGAGGTGATTGTCCCCCTGTACTCAGCACTGGTGAGGCCACACCTTGAGTACTGTGTCCAGTTTTGAGCAACTCAATACAAGAGAGATATTGAGGTGCTGGAGCGAGTGCAGAGGAGGGCAATGAAGGGCCTGGAGAACAAATCTTATGAAGAGTGATTGAAGGAGCTGGGACTGTTTAGTTCGAGGAAGAGGAGGCTGAGGGGAGACCTCATCACTCTCTACAACTACTTGAAAGGAAGCTGTAGAGAGGTTGGTGCTGGTCTCTTCTCAGAGGTAATTAGAGATAGAACAAGAGGGAATGGCTTCAAGCTGCAACAGAGTAGGTTTAGACTGGACATTAGGAAAAAATTCTTCACAGAAAGAGTGGTCAGACACTGGAATAGGCTGCCCAGGGAGGTGGTAGAGTCACCATCCCTGAATGTGTTTAGGAGTCGTTTAGATGTGGTGTTAGGGGATATGGTGTAGGGGGGAACTTTGTAGAGTGGGGTTGATAGTTGGACTCGATGATCCCAAGGGTCTTTTCCAACCTGAATGATTCTATGATTCTGTGATTCTATTTGGCAGGCTCACTACAGTGAATGTTTGTTTTGGCATTTTGCTACAGCAACACATTGCAGAGTTCATGTGCTGATGGAAGGAAATAATGCTGATTATCCTTCCCCAGATATCCATTCCAAAGACAAATGAGGCAATAGTTCTGTACTTAGAAAAAGCTAGACAACACAAAGTGAAGCTAGAAGATTTCCCTCCCTGCCCACTATGTTCTGGATCTAGGAGTAGGGTTATGTGATAAAGCTGTTTTGCTTTTCTAGTAAATGCCAGCCCTTCGTGGCTAGCTGGCTGGCTTCTTGGTGCAATGTGTTATTGTTCTGTCCCAAATGAAAACACGCTGGATGGAATTAAGAATGTGGAGCTAAGTGCCAAGAAAAACATTTATCTGGCCTAAAAACCTGCCACCACTCAGCACCTGTCTGGGCATGAATTGAACATTGTAGTAGTTGATCCACTGCAGTCTGACTGATAGATGTGTGAAATTTTTAGCTGTGTGTTCTCAATCCTTGAGCACCCTCCTGGGAAAAAAAAAAGTGTATTAAGCACATTAGCTTAAACCTTTTTGTGGAGAGCAGGCAGCCTAGAGGGAGCGCTTGCTCACTTTCTTTTCCTGCTCTTGTTTGTGGAAAATGGGAAGAAGTAAGACACTTGCAAATCAATGCAAATTCCTGTTATGTTAGAGGCACTGCAGGATGGTGCTAACTGGGGAAACAGGGAAAGAACGTGAGAGAGAGAGAGAGGTGGACCCAACCTAGAAGTGCACAGTGTATTCAGTTCAGGAAAAGATCTCGGCTAGCATTTACTTCTCAAGGGGAACTTCTAACTGTAACTGCTCAGCAGTGGTAATTTGTGATCGAGGAATGGTCTGGCATGGAGGGCAAGGAGGCTCAACTGCAAGAAGGGGTTAAACTGGCTGGAAGCAGGAATGCCCAGAGACAGAACAGACTCCTTGCAAAAGAGTGAAGTTTCCCTTGGTGATAAGAAACAGTGTCAGCATTGTCTTGCAGACTGTCCTGGAATGAGAATACTCAGGGACCCAAACCCAGGGGTCACCTTTGGGCAGCAGAGTTGGACTCTGATATGGAGGATGGACCCAGGGCTGGGCTGATATGCCCCATGCAACCCCTCCCGGAACTGCTGTTGGTGCAATTGTGTATAAGAAATGTGCTTGTGATGCATCTTTGCAGACTCCATGTAGAACTGCGTATTGAGGTAGGACTGCCCAATGCATTATTCATTAAATTTTCCTTTTATATTTAAGCACAAATGTGTGTTTAATTCACCTCGAGCGGTACCATAAAATTCAGCCAACAGTTCCCTTCTCTATTTCATTCTTTCTGATATGGTTGCCTAGCATTAAACATGAAACTGTTAATAAATAGTATGCAGGAAAATTCTGGAGTTGCAGACAGTGTAATTTCACCTGTCTGTTCCTACTTTAAGACTCCTAATGGACCTGAAATGATCTACAGGTGTCAACCATTCCCCATGGAAGTCTGTGTGAGAACTGCTTTAAAGAAAACAGTGAAGTAAAATAGAAAAAAAGTTAAATAAGCACTAAGAGTAAGTGATGGGCAGATTGCTTGCATTGCACAAGAACTTCTATCCTTGCTTCCTCACCCCAAACATGATTTGAACTCTGAAACTTTAAAACTCAGTTTCACTAATTGATACACATACACATTTCTTTATATTTTTTATTTTCACTTCTTTAATTACTCTGAAAGCAGAACACAAGAAATATGGAACAAGATATTTTTCTGTTTCTCAAGCAGCCGGAGGCAGGATGTAAAAGAAATATGTGCAAAGCCTCATAAATCTTGAGATGAAATGGCACCTTCTCAATAGATCTCTGGTCAGTTGTACCACTTCAAAATTCAGACTTCATATATTTGTGTCTTATATGAGTCTGAATTTTAAAAAGTAGGCTTCTCTGTGAACTTTGTGAGCTCATCATTGTGGCTGAAGCTTGGCAAAACAACAGAGCTTTCCAGCTGTCTCAAGTCAGAAATGAGCTCTCACTTACCTTCTGGAGGAGCCTCTGTTATTTAACAGACAAAAGGCTTAACATAATTAGCCTCCACAGGATAAAGTTAGACTCTGTGAAACCATATTGCCCTGCCTTATTTTTGGGAGGTTTCTTTTGTTTGTAAGAGACCTTGTTGTTATCTATCTATCTGGATGGTTTTATGGTTAACGTAGTGAAGAAAAATTACAAGATGGTAATATCAGAAAAGTAGAAAAACATAAGTTCTCCATCTGAATTCCATTTGCCTGCACATTGCCATCATCCAGGATTAATTTCACTTCTATATGTATTTTCTTTTATATGTCATGTAAGAGATTACCTAAATAACATAACTTCCTTTCCCCCCCTCCCCCCCCAGTTCATCTCAACTACAGAAATTCTAAAAAAACTGCAAGGGAATAATTTCAATAGAGGCAATAAATTTGCCCTGTGATATCCAGAGCCTTTGCATCAAAACTGCACAATGGTAGGAAAAAGCTGCTGGCACAGCTGGTACTTAGGGTGCAGCTGTTGCCGTATCCTGTACTCTTATTTATCCTTTAAGCAAGGGCTTGATGAGACAATTAGCAATGGATAAGTTTCAGAAGTTCAGTCTGGATAAGCTTTCACAAGTTTCAGATGCTTACCCAAAGCTTATCTTGGGCCTCAAAATTTGTGCTGGAAAGGGCACAAATATAATCTCTCAAGATTTATGAGGCTTTGAGCATCTGCTCTTAGTGGAAATATGAGAACAGCTTTTCTCAGAATCTAGAAGGTTAACTGATATTTTAAAATGTGTAGAACATATTAAATTACATTGTCTTCTTCGACAAGCTTTTTTGAGTTTTCCATGTTCCTGTATAATTAAGGCTGTCAACATACTTATTCTTTCTTTACTCATCCATACTAATACTGGTTTCTGATGAGAAAATATTGTTTATTTTTTTGTTAAAAGGATAGAATATTAGCAACCTGTAATGTGGTACACTCGTTACAGGTAATTGGCACCTAGAGCCTAGTATATTGTGTTCACAGCAGTTCTCCAGGAAATGTACTTCCCTTCTCTCTTAAAAGAATCCAAGGAAATAAGAAGGTTTGAAAAATATAATTAAATTCTTTACAGCTGAGTTGGAAAACTGACTGTTTTGGAAGGGCAGCCAAAGAAGTTGTAAGGAAGAAAAGGTAAGCAGGAGAATTTACATGGGGATATTCCCACAATTATCTGAAATTTATCCCATGTGATATGTTTCAGTTCTTCCACCAACAGTATGATCCCTTGACTGAGTAGTCATATATATGGTGATATAAGAGGCTTGGTAGTAGAAGAGAGGTGGTGGGTACTGACCGGAGTAGATTTTTTAAAGTATAATTAACACTGTAAATATCAATCTGAAAACCCGTTCTGAACAAACGTCCCTGGTATTCATACAATTCCCCATGAGAGCCATAGCCGCAAACACAGAACGTTGTTGGGCTCCTTAAAGAAACTCTGTCAAGTTAGCTAAAAGGAACATCGTGTTCCTTCCCAGTGCTGAATAGTATTTTGCACAGTCATTGCATGATACTTATAATCCTGTCCGTCGTACTCAGGGACCAGATTCTCTAATTATCTGCACATCTGCATAATATCAAACACAGAAAGACTTCCTCATTGTATTATATGAAGACAAATGTTGAGAAGGTAAGTTATTTGCATATTGAAGACTTGAGAAGAATAGAAAGGAGGGGATTTTTATGAAGTGAAAAATATAAATGAGTTGACACAGTGCAAGCTACAGTTTCAGGAGACATGGTTTTTAATGAAGCATTTCACTGATGTGGTCTTCCCTTTTTGTCTTCTGAAACTAAAATAGTTTGGTTTTGGGACCTTTTCTTGTATTTTGGCATTGGACATTGTGCTGTCCAGCTGCAGGTATGTTATTTGGTCTAAAAAGGGGATTAGGTTGTACTCTTAACCCACCCAGGCAGAAAATGGGTGGAGATATTTTCCTATATATATAGTTCATTCCTCTAATTTGTTAACTTTTATGAGTTTACCTTTCTGTGAGAGTGAGTATGAAAGGCAGATAGATTAACAGAGCCTTTGTTCTCCTGTGGTAATTTTGCATAAAAGGAGAAAGGATGACATGATTTTCTTGGAAAAAGTAGGTTCCTCTTTGCTTGAATTTCCAGTAACTGGCATATTTTCTGTCAATGCACCATAATGTACTGTTGATACAGTACTATGCAATGTATATTCTGTGGTGTATAGAGGTAGACATATGATGTGCAATTAATAAACCTTTTTTTTTGTAGTTAACACTACTGAATTCTATTGTTTGACTTCTTACATATATATTTTCAAATTAATAAATTCTGAATGCAACAGTCTTCAAATATAATTTGTTATTTGTTGGTGAAAGAGAAGTGGCATTGGTGCAATGTCTTTTTGCTGGAGTATTTGTAGGACATGTAAGTTGGCACACACAAGGAATATACCTGTGAAAGAAACTCAGTGACACTTGCCCTGGAGCTTTCCATCATTTGAAAATTTTAGAAGTCACATGGGAGTCCAAACCAACTAAAGTCAGTTGCATAGTAGAAAACACGGTGTTGTGTGTCACATTTAATTTAGAATAAGGCACAATCTAGGAGGCTATTTCTTCCTGGAATAACTACAGAGTGACTTGTTCTTTTGAGGTCTGTGATGAAGGCAGTGTAAAGCATTCAAGAGTACCATAATGTACAATCTCAAGACCAGCTCTGGTAAAAGTCAGTTGACTGTAGCAAACAAAATATTGATTATTATTAAAAGATTATTTTTGGATCAAGCTTGTCTATGTTTCAAAATTTATTTTAAACATTCAAGTTCAATATAGACTTCCAGCTGTTTTTATGAATTACTCTGTTGATTCGCTTGTTGGCTCCCAAGGGAAAAATTAACCTATTTATACTGAGGTGTGTTGGATTTCAAAGTATTTGGCAGCACCTAAGAAAGACATTGTGAAAATAATTCAATTAAAATTAGGAGAGATAATTGCAGATGTTTTATCAGTCTTGAAATAAGCCTTTGCTATAGCACCATATTCCAGAAGCTGTCTTATAAAAGGTTCTTTAGAGACTTCTGGCATCATTCAGAGGAAATAATCTTCCTAATCTTCCTGTATTGAGTAAGGACTGGCATTAGATTTGAGACTGTAACACCAACACTTTGAAATTACAAAAATCTGTTAAAGGATTTACAAATATTGCTTTTGTACTTCTGATTTATGATTAGGTATAAGCGCAAGGTTTTCCAAGTGATTACTCATGACTTTGCAAAGCTGGATTTCAGGAGCATTTAATCACCTTATGTAGATTGGATATCTGATCTTTTTACTCAGGAAAACTGCATTACTGTAATACTTGCCAGTATTATCACAAAAAAGTACCTGTGATATATCTTTATTAATTAACTGAATATAGTTCTCATTCCTGGGAGACAATGCTCTTCCTAATGCAGATTGGGATGCTGTTGGCCTTCTTTGCCATGAGGTTGCATTGCTGGCTCATGGTCAGCTTGAGGCTACCAGCACCTCAAGGTCTTTCTCTGCAGAGCTGCTTTCTAGCATTCAGCCCTCAGCATGTGTTGGTGCCTGGGGATGTTCCTCCCCAGGTGCAGGACTTTGCATTTCTCTTTGTTGAACTTCATAAGGTTTCTCTCAGCCCAATTCTCCATCCTGTCCAGATCCCTTTGGATGGCAGCACAGACATCTGGTGTATCAGCCACTCTTCCCAGTTTTGTGTGGTATGCAAAACTTGCTGAGGGTGTGCTCAGTTCCGTCTTCCAGGTAATTAATAAAAATTTTAAACATTATTGGCCCCCAGTGTTGACCACTAGTGACTTGCTTCCTAGTAGACTTTGTGCCACTGCTTGTGACTCCTTTGGTCTGGCCATTCAGCCAGCCATATCATGCGATATCATCTAGATGTTATTATCAATTAAGTAGTAAATTTCTTAAACACATTTCAAAGTCTCATGATTGAAGTTATTAAGTGTATGGTACTGTTAATTTTTTTGTTTTCGACACAGATTCTAACTTTTTAGGAGGCCATCACTACCTGCAGTTACTGGCAAAAGAAGTGGGTAGCTAGGTATAAGATACTAAAACTTAGCTCTGAAGCGCTAATAAAAGCAGGACATAATTCTCAGTGCCATACTTGCTTCCCCGGGAATTGGAAAAATCTTATTTCAGATCTTCAGGAAATGTCTTAAGGCATGTCATTCCCATCTGCTTATTGAATTAGGCTATCTAGAATTCCTTTCAGGGAATGTTCAAACTCATAATTTCTTGACTCAGTGAAATCTTTTTATTAATTTATTTCATGTCCTATGAAAAAATCAGAACCATCTTTATACAAAAGCAAAATAGAGCAGAGTGTACTGAAGCATCTCTTCATCACCTGAAAATCCATTGTTGTGACCCTAAATGTGGCATATGATTTGAGCAGCTTAAAGAAAACATTAATATTGACGTTTTTAAAGGTGGGGTTTTTTAGTACATAATGTCTCGTTATTTCAAATCACCAGATTTTTTTAGTGTTTTCTATACCTGTATTTTCTGTAAAATAAATCAACTGAGAAATTTACTAAAAGCATTGGTTTAGATGGTGCAGGGCATCTAACTGTTGGTATCTGAATATATGCTAATATTACTACATGCTTGGAAACTGGGTCATCTAAGTACCTTTACAACTCTAGACTTAAGTTTTAGTAAAGCTTTCATAAGAATCTTGTCCAAAAAACTAAGATTGGGGAAGTCTTACTCTGTTTCTGCTGTTTTGATATTTACAGGCTAAAAGTCAGATGCTGCGTTGGCTGTACTTTATTGAAATTTTATTTATCTTATTGGAATATGTGGGGTGTTTGAGACATAAATATTATGTCCAAGATCCAGAAACTGTGAAACAGAATATCACTGTAATCTTTGGTAATCTTCTGTAATTCTGGTAGCAAAGGAAAAATAAACATGGTAAACTAGTGTAAAAATGTTTGTGAAGAAAAAAGTCAATATTTATACAAATAGAAGACTTGTACAAATAGAAGACTTTATGTACAATAAAAAAATAGAGGAAAATACTGTGCAAAGGCAATCATGGTGTACTAACATCACACATTACATAAAATATCCATCTGTATTTTCATTTTGTATGAGTGTATTTAATACCATATCGAAATCATTGAACAGCTAATATGAACCAAAACCAAAATTATATATCCCTTGGAGAAGAATCTAAGTGTTGAGTACAAAGACCTAGGTGTTTAACTGTCCCCTAAGCCATGCTGTAGGAAATTAAGTTCAAAATGTAAATTAAGTTGAAGTGTTCCATAATCCTGGTGAAATTTCAGATTTAAGGATTCATTTTATGTGACATTTTAAATGTTGCAATCTCTTGCCAATGTCCTTTTTCTCTTTCTTTTACATTAATAAATCATGCCATGCAGATAAGGAAATCGGATGTTGTCTTCCACATCTTGAGTGGGTCCTGTAAGGACTGGATTAGAATAATTGGGTTCATAGAATAACTCTATATGTGTTTTCTATGAAGAATTTGGTTTAGGTATCTACCTTAAGGAATGAATTTAGGGTTATGAATTCTGAATGTAAATAGACATTAATACTCCTTGCAAAGGCATGATTTCAGGCACATTTCTCTCCTTATTTACTGATATTAATTGAGTCTGTATCAAGTGTCTCACATTTTATGTGTAGAGATTCCAAGTGCTTAAATGTGGGCTTTGGAGCCAATTGGAACAAGACAACACCAACGCTTGTTTCCCCTAGTTCCTTTTGCTTACCTGGTTCTGTTTGGGTGCTCTGAAGTGTTCACACTACACTCTGAAGAAGAAAAAAATACTCCATTGTGTTGGGATATTACAGGGTTCTGCAGAGAAATAGTCTTCAAGTTGATAGTATTAGGAAAAGGTCTTGTTAGCTGAGGGAAGTGTGAACTTTTATGACTACCAATTGCTTTAGGGCTTACAAATGTAAGGCTGAAATTTGAGTGCTCCTGTGACAAAGGGATGTGATAGAATTTCATGGTACATACATGTTTTCATGTGAGGTTGTAGCTTGTAGTAATAGTGACAGATAACAAAACCAAGCAGTAAAGCACTCAGTTCCCAAAATAAATTTCAAAATACAATGCTTTATTTGCAGAAATGATTATTGAATCAGAACTTGCTGATTTGGAAATTGTCTTCTAAGAAATTGATCGCAATGCAAAGTGCCCATCTTTATAACACCATGTGCTTAAGTCATCCTCTGGAAGGACTATTTAGTTCTTTTGCTACAGTTAATAGAGAAGCTAATTTTAGGGAGGAATGTTCAGTCATGTGAAAACTGCCCAGGACTGAAGTGAGATTAACTAAACTTGAACATTATGATTTGTAATACTTGATAGAAGGGGAACTATGAATGATGTGCAAGAGTAGCTACAAATCCTGTAGAAAGTGTGATCTTGTTTCTGGCTAGGATTAGAGAAAGTTGGAGACAGACACGCTGACTCTTAAGAGTATGGGAATAAATCCAGATAAGACATTGAACTTCAGCTTGTGATCTCATCATATGCAAATGACACACCTTAATATGTCACTGTAATCAAAGCTACATCTGGATGGTTCTTTGACAGATTTCACAGAAGCAGCTCAGGTTGGAGCCCCCAGTTTATTCGGTGGCATCTGGAAGCTGCAGATGTTCTGCATGCTATAATGAGGCATTTTTTATATGGTTAAAGTGCAATCTTAGAAAGGTTCCATGTTGAAGCCTGCAGTCTTTAGAAAAACTCACACTTTGTCATGGCAGAGTATATTTAATGGTATTTCTTGTCAGGTTTGTAGTTGAAGGATGATCCTGCAATATTGAAGTGCTCTAGAATAGACAAGTATATGGCTCAGGTACTTAGCTGGTTGAAAGGGCTGCTGGCTACAATGAACTGTCTGCTTTCATTTCAGCTGTGAATGGGACCTTTAGCTTTCTCGAGATATTCCTCAGACTATTAAATATTGTCCATATATGAAGCTGTCTGCAGTGGAGGACGCTGGCCTGCCTCTGCTATATAACCTTCCTATCTTTAATTGTGTTGTGGTTTGGGCTGAGCTGGCTACTAAAATGAACAACAGATGCTCTCTTTAACTTCTTTCCAAAAGGAGAGAAGAAAGAGGGAGACTTATGGATTGAAAAAAAACCCCTAAACTACTTTAATGATACACTAATATCAAAATAATAATAATAAACCATAATAATATTAATAAGAAAATAATGAGATATATATGCAATATATAAAACTTGTATCGAGCTCCCAGGATGACAATCACATCACTGGCAGGCACTGGGAAAGTCCCAGACTGGACTCATCAACAGACAGGAACGGGATTCAGCAACGGATGGATCAGGATCAGAGGCAGACAGACAGAGTCCTCCTCGAGTGCCAGCCATTGAAGAAAGAGAGGCTGACACCTTTGATCCCTCAGTTTTTATACTGAGTGTGATGCAAATGGAATGGAATACCCTGTTGTCAGTTTTGGGTCACCTGTCCTGGTGGGGCTAATTTGTAAGGCTTCTGGAGGGGAAAATTTTACTTATACACAAATGGTCAAGAAATGATCCCATAAGCAACTTTAAAATTATATAAAGGTCTAGAAATGATGCTTCTAGTAAATACATGAAAAATAATTTTTAGAGTTGAAATTCTAAAGAAAAAAGTTTTTAATTCAATGTTCTACTGTAGACAACCTATGTAGATGCATGTGTGTTTATATCAAATAGAAAGAAACAGTACCATTTTTCTTACTGATGGATCTTTCTTTGTATCTCTGTGTTATGAAGATACACATTTATTTTACTTGATAATCAAGAAATATGGTAGAACTTCTTCAGCGTTTAATTAAGCACCCCTATTTGGTTGGCCAAGATTGTCGCTCTCTCATTCTCAAATAAGCTGTGATGTTTTTCAGTGTAGGTTAAAAACCCACTTCTTTTTATTCCATGGTGTGTATTTTCTGTGCATGTGTACAGAATTACAGTATCCTATATAAACAATAATTTAAATGGGCAAATGTGTTTTAGCATATTATGCTAGCATTTCACAGAAAACTATAACACTGTGATGTTATAATGCATGTAAGTAAATACAGAACATGTAATACATAACACTAGACTGGGTGCTAGCTGCAGGATTAATAGATTTTCTATCAATCAGGTCTATTGTGTATTTTTATCACCTTATTTCTGGTCAGAAAATTGAAAGGAATACCAAAAAAAAAAAAAAAAAGCCCCACCCATGTTGTCTCTAATTTCATATTTTAGCTGCAAAATTAATGTATTTAAAACACTAATAAATTACTTTTTTGCCATTTATAAATACATTTTAAAAAACAGTAAATACTTGGTTATGACGCATATTAGAATTTTAATTGTGAACATATTATTACTAAATACTTATGATTAATATGCTGTATTATATGAAGTTTTAAATCTGTATTTTTTCCTACTGTTCTTTTGCTAATCTGTTGAAAAATTTCCTTGCGTGTAGATAATCAATATGCAAAACTCCCTTCAGGACTGCATTTACAGCATGTCATAAGAGAGTGCAGAATACTTGAGGGTATAAAGCCCTGCTCCTGCAAGCTCTTATGTAAGCACTTCCCCACAAGTTTGAAAATAGTTCAAGTGATTTGAATGAGACTATTTGGAAACTTATGTGTTTGAAGTTAAGTGTGTGTCCAGACATTTGCAGAAGTAGGGCTTGAATTGGACTTGTTGCATTCAAACCCTACTTTAGTAAAAAAGAAAACTGGAGAAGAAGACCCTATATATGCACAAATGTCATGAACTACAAAAAGTAACTGAAAACAGGGATGAATCTTGGATCACTGTTTAGTGAGAGGGGAAAAAAAAAAAAAAAGCCCAGGCCTTAACAGTTCTAATTATAAAATTGCTGCGTTTTTTAAAAGAACTGCTTGTATATCACCTTGTCTGCAGTGACCTTTTGTTTTCAGGTCTTCCTTTTAGAAATAAATCAGAATAAACGGAATACTTTGCAACACATTATGAAGTATTGGGGCAAAACACTAAAGAAAAGTATAGAAAGCTTTCTTATACATCAGATAATGAAGGAAATGCTGTTTTAACACAATTTATATTTTTATTCGGCTCTTAAGCTTAACATCCCTACAAAGATCCAGCTCTACAATAACTCCACACTTCAACATCTGCAACTTCTTAAAACACTGTTAAACAGATGTAATTCCTGGCATAACTTAGTTCTCGCCGGCACTTTTTGTTACATTCCACTAAGACCAAACAGGAAATATATTTCCTTCGGTTTAAGAGTTCAGGAAGAAAATGAGCCCCTCTTTGTAGCACAGAACACAAGGAGACCTTCATTGCTTCATACCATCAATTAACAGGTCAATGGTAAAGTAAACGGGCAGTACTCTTAGTGTGTCAAAGATGTGAGTAAATTTATTGATCTTGATTCCTTTTAATGTGCATATTTAATTTTTTTTTCCTCTCACAGGTTTTAGGCACACTTTCTCTAGTGCCCTAATCATTTTTGATCAGTATATAGTCCCAGTCAATATCTCCAATGTACATTTTGTAAGCAACATAAGTTTGGATTTTAATGGCATTTTTATTGGTATGGAGTGCAAAAAAAATGCAGAAAGATGCCTAGGGGACTTTTTAAAAGCACTTTGTCATTTAACGTTCAGTCAACATCAAATGTTACAGAAAAAACCCTTATGGATCTTAATCACAGATCTTGTGCATGTTATTTTGGGGAGACATAAGAAAATTAGCACTGAAGGTTCTAAATGAACTTTTACCTTTGTGTAAACCGAAATGGAACCTTTTTTGTGGTTGAAAAAGTTCATTTGTATTTTATTTGTTTATTGTGTTTAATTTCTTCTTGTGGCTCTGCCCTTCCAATTTTGAACCAGACCTGGAAACAGAAATACTGAAATATTTGCAGAAACATTATTCTTTAGTCTATTTTTGGCTTGGTGAAACCACAAAGAACTGGAAATCCTAGGAGAAAACCAGCTCTTGCAAAATGTTGTCAGCTATGTTTCCAGATGTAGAGATTAAATAAATAAATAAATCAAATCAGGATTTATCCAAATTTATGAATCCCCTGAGTTTTAGCTACCAGTCATTCATTGAGAGGTTATTGAATATTTCTTTTGGCTTATGTAAATCAGTAAGAAGGATATGTTGCCATATGTTTTTACAGCTCTTGACGTACCACTGGACAGCAACACGAATGTCCAAACTAAAATATGACAGAAGACTGCAGTAGAGTTTTTTTCATTAATTAAAGCAGATCCAAAATTTAAATCTCCTTTGCAGAAACTTTCTAATCTAAGGATCTTCCCCAAATACATTTTTTTTAAAAACTGGAGAAGAGACAAGACTGTAAGTAAGTGTGTGTATGCATGCATGTGTATGACTCAAATTAATTGAATATCATTATGGAGTGCAAGTCTGGGATTGATTTTTGATTAGCAAAGCTGAACTCTCTCTTTGGTTTTACCTAATCTAAGTCAGCAGAATTTAGAAACTTCTCTTTTTTTGTGTGACCTAAGTAAATTCTTTCAATTACTCATTTGATTTTTTTTACTGTTTATGAAAAATACTTAGATACTGGTGAACATGACACATTTGACCATTGTTTTTTAACTAAGCAATCTTTCTAATCAATACTAGTCCATATTATATATTCCACCATTCTGTGTAATAGGTAGAAAGGATAACTGGTTTTGAATTTGATTACCCACATATTTTATCCCTTTTTATAATCAAGTTCCTCTGAAAAGGATATTGCCTGTAAGCTTATCTATAATGCACATCAGCTACTAAAAGGATATTTTGTCAGAATTTCTAGACTTATCTGTGATAAATACTTCCTCTGTAACTCAGTTCTCAAAATACTGCAGTATTTTGTTGCAGTAATTATTTGTTCTTGCTAGCAGTAGGCCATTTTAAAGTATTTGGCCTTTATTTTACAGGACCACACATTATTTTCTCTCTGACACTTGAGAAATAATTTTCCTATACAGCAGTAGTTTTACTTAGAATTGTATTTTTTTTAATATTTTATTTTTCATTGGTTTAGTGTTGGTTTATAGTGAGTTGGTAAACTCAAACAGTCTTTCCAGTTGCCTGTAATATTGTAAGTCCATGTAATCAGTTATGCTAGCTACAACTATTATGAGTGGTTATCTATATAACTTGTGCTTACTGCTTATTTCTATAGTAACAACATAATTCATGACCAAGCTAGAGCCCAACAGTCCTCTCACTGAGAGATTAAAAGAACTTGAAGCAGAAAGCATGAGTAGAGCAGAGCATCAAGGTGCAGCATTCCAGCCTCACAGCAGCAGGGACAGTGGGATGACACTGACTCTACAAGGAGGGGAGCTGGGTGCGAGTACCCCATCAGATGGCTGTGCTTTTGTATTCTGCTTCTGTGAGAATGCTCCCAGTCCAGTTCAGTGCAAAATCAAAGAGTGAACTTAAATTAGTTTTGGGATTGTTCTTTAAAATGATCATAAAACTGTTACGTTGGCTGTACAAGGCAAAGGGGAGTCAGTAAGCTGATGCTAGCTGCCAGTTGAGGCAAGATGGCTGATGCAGTGCAGAGCAACTTGCTTTGTTCTAACACTAAGGACGTTTTAAACTGATGTGTGCCTTTTCACACTAGAAATATCTAGAAGTGTTCCTACTGTCAATTACAGATAAAAGACAGTTCTGCAATTGCTCCTCCATGTTTCTCAGTTGTTATATATAAATGCCCAGCTGAGGCTGCTGTCTCAGTAAATTAATGAGGAGGAGATTTACACATTCAATGACAGCAAATATTAATGCATCTTTGGCAGGTTGAGCTGAGTTTGAAAGCCTCATAAACTAATTGCTTATTCTAGTCTGCTAGCTGATTCCTGTGTTGGGGAAGGGATGTAGGAGATGGGTTTATTTTCCCTGTGCTATTCAGCATACCTCTTGCTGTTTCACAAGACATTTTTTTAAGATCATGTATTTATCTTACCAGGCCTTTTAAATAAGTTCAGTCTGTGAAAGCAGAAAGAGGCAGGATGTCAGAAATTCCAGCAAGAGATGAAGTATTTCCAGCAGTAACTTTGTCTCATTGTACTTAAATGCTAGTATTTTTTTTAAAGAAACGGGAAAAGGTCTAGGGCAAAAATCTCAAACCCTTTAGGCTCAGAATTCTGTAATGGGACTGGAGTGTTGTGGGAATACCACAGAGGCTTCCTGTAGATCTCTTAAGTGCCTGGAGACAATCTGAGTATGAGATTCTCTTGGTTGTATGTGATGTTCAGTTAGTATTTCCATTTTTTTAATAACAATGTTAGTCCAGTGTGCTAATCTGGACCAATTAAATGATTTTTTTTTGCTTTTTGTCCATAAGGTTCTAGTAAAGCTCCCTTGAGACTGGGACAATTAAATCCATTTACCTTGCCCATCATTTGCATAATTGGCAGACATTGTAAAAATCAAAAGAAAAAAGCAAGTAAAACTTACTCACCTTTATAGTTAAATGAAAGCTTGCATGATAATCTTACAAGGCTAACAGGGGCTGAATATTGGCGATTTGATTTTTATATATTACGAAAGTAACTTTTTTTCTTTGTAATTGTTCTTACTTGATTTGGATCAAAGCTCCCAAACACTGTGCCTGGAAGGAGTAAATAATTTACCATCACCTCCTCGAAAGAATCTTTCTTGGTTGTTATAAATTTAAGAATGTGATTTGACATATAACACAATTAATGGGATTTCTTTTCAAGAATTGTTTGCTTAATCCCTCTTTTTTTCATAACCTATAAATAAATGGATCCTGCGGTGCCAAAAAGTGCATTTTCAGATATCATATGTGACTAATATAGTTATTAGCACATATATTTATATATAGTTTGTACTGGTGCATCAGTTTTGAAAATTCACTAAAGCCACGGAAATGGTGTTGAATGAATACTTCATACTCTGTTTTTCCAGACTGGAAACTTGGTGGTATATTCTGCATTATCTTTGATCTCTTGTGGTTTAATGAGATATTTTTTTTTTAAAAGCATAATGAAATCTATCACATAGTTAGCTCTTCAGCCAGTGGTATTCATAACAGCTTTGGCTTGTGTTTTTATTAACAATCTTGAACAAAAGTAGAAGTATGCTGATGGAATGCACTCATGTATTTATAACAGGAATGTTTATGGTAAGATGAGGGATCATTAATTGGAAATAGTATCTAACATGGAAAGACTTGACTATATGTCATGTGTCACTGTTGTTACCCACCATGAAAAAGGAAGAAGTCTTCCAACATATTTAATGAGGTATTTTCAGTAAGGATGGGAAGGTAGATGTCATATTAAAACATATTTATCAAGTCTTAATTGAATATAATCTACCACATCAAATTGAAGCTATTGCAGAGAGGGATAAATGGGAGAATAGAAAACGTGCTTCACAAGAAAAGACTAAAAGATGTTGGCTTTCTATAAATACTGTAATTTGTTTCAAATTGAAAATTAGGTGAAACATTTATATTAGCTAA
Source organism: Fratercula arctica (assembly GCA_947846985.1). Classification (NCBI taxonomy): domain Eukaryota; kingdom Metazoa; phylum Chordata; class Aves; order Charadriiformes; family Alcidae; genus Fratercula; species Fratercula arctica. The sequence goes on along the minus strand of CANTUZ010000002.1, from coordinate 62,118,301 downwards.
GAATTGAACTTTTCAAACATTTCTACAAATACAGAAAATAGAGGCAAGTTTTGATGCTCACTGTATACATACAAATGTCTAAGCCCTCTCTCAAACCTGTCAGTATTCAAAATAGGGCTCAGTTCAGTGTTACATGGTTGTTAGGGGTGTGAACCTAAAGCTTTGGGATTTCTTTACAACTTCGGTATTAGTCCAGATGATTAACCTCATTGTGAAGGGCAAAGAATCAGTTTGGGAAGTTCAAATGGCTTAACATTCTCACATGCATGACTGGTCAATGGGTTGTGGCATTTCAGAATTTATTTTCACTAAATTCTGGGAATATTTGGAATCAAATATTAGTAACAAAAATTTATGCTATACTTTTCTATTTTTCACATACTTTAGAAAAGTCTTTGCATCTTTTGAATTCTGGAGGCTACTAAAATTCTACCTTGAAGCAATCTACTAATGTCAGTGCGAAGTTCATTTTAATTATAGAAAGTTTTAGATTTCAGAACCCTGCAGGGTAAATATAATAAATAAAGAAATTAATGCACATATTAAATGCACATTGTAGGGGGAAAAACTCTACAAGGACAGACACATGCCTCTTTCCATTGGTGCTTGCCTCTAACGTCAACACCTTTACCATACAGCAATAGGCACTAAAATTACCCATGAAAAAATGTGACATCATTCTCAGGAATGAACACATAGCACACACTGTTCATGATTCCAAACTCACAAAATCTTGTCAGCATTCTTCATCTTTTAAACACAGTTAAAAATTCCATATCAAATATACACTAAAAATTGGAGGGATGGGGTGAGGGAGAAATACCACATAGCAAAGCAAACATATAAAGTTTTACTCATTATGTTTCTTTGCCCATTGCTGTTTTCCTGCATGTCAAAGAAGAAGTTCACCTGTATTCCTTAAATGTCCCATCACAGACTATATTTAAAAATAGTACTATCCTTAAAGAATATTCTGTGGTAAAAGGAAATGCTGCCAAATTATGCAGCATCCCTTAAGAGTTTTTAAACTTATCCATCAAGCTTCATGTCAAAATTGTGCTACACTGAACATTCATCCAGAATGGCAATGTGCTTTTAATCATATTGATATAAAACTGTGTGTGTTGGGGACAGGTTTGGAGGATATCCCTTGGAATCCTGCATTTCCTTTTTAATCCAATGTGGTGGTGTTTTTCCATGCCCCCTACAATCATGAGGAACACTGCTGTTGCTGTGAAACTGAAGGATGGGGAAAGGGAGGTATAGATTTCACCAAACAAGAGAATGTAAGGGTGTACATGTTTTGAGTTAAATCCAGCAGGACTTTTGGAGTAGCAATTGGAAGAATCTTCCTGAAAATAATTAATTAGTTACAAGTGGGGCATGTTTAGGCTCAAAACCTTAAATATATACTATCCTTGCACTTGGCGAGAAAGACAAGCTATGTGTTCTGCAGCAGCCAGACCAAGCAAGTCCTGAAAGTATCAACAACAAAAAATATTTTGTTTTGTTCTCTTGTTTCTTTTTGAAGCTAGGTACCTAAATGTATGAGGAAAGTCCTTGTGTAAAATTTCTAGGGCGTGTTCTTTTGGCTGAATTATTAAAATAAACCTAGGCACTTTAGAAAGGGTATGTTGCTGAGTTTTTGTTTTGACCTGGGCAGAGTTTCTCTCTATTTGCAAAGTCCTTGGCTTTGCCACACGCACCCCTTCAAAGGACGAATAATATCTTTTTTTGCTTCCATATGTGATAGATCTCTCTTTAGAGCTTTCTAGTGCCTCCCCTTAAATGACTGGAGACAGTTAGCAGGGGCCACGTGGACTAACTTTTCTCTTGGATCTAATTTCTCTCCTCAGTATTGCCAGCTGTCATTTACCTAATGAGGAAAATGCTCACTTAAGATTTCCAGCTGCAATAGGCAAGGAATCTGGTATCTATTTCTTGTTTTGGAACTGTGCTGCAGGCCCAGTCTTTGAAGAGGACTCAACATTAGGTCATAACCAAGAATTTAGGAGAGTGATACCTATGTATGTAAAAAATTATTTATGCACAAAAACTGACCTGGAAGATGTTTTTCCCCCAAATTTGTAACCCCAAACTGGTGAGACTCCAGAATATTTCATCCTTTCTGAGCCTCGAGCCTCACAGAGGTCAGATATGCTCACAATTTTGTTTATTTTTAATCACCATAAAACCTTTCACATTTTGTTAGTCTTTTGCAAAGACACCTTGAAAGAGAGGATTTAAAAACAGGGCAATATTTATTATTTAGGGATGTGCTCCCTGCTGTGAAAAAGAATTTAACCTTGATCTTGCTCAAATGAGACATTTTTACTTTAGTTAAAATTCACAATCCAGCTTCTCATGTGTTTCGTATTTGTTATTTTTTAAGGATGTTCAAGTTCAACAGAAGGTATGTAGAAGGAATTGAAGTAGAAAACATTTTGAAAATGTCTTAGAATGTCTTCCCAAACTAGAATATAAAAGGTTAGACATTTTGAAGTATTTATTATATATCAGTTGCCCATGTGAAAAATAGGAACCTTTCAGTGAAAAAACACTGGAGGAAAAGCTAGTGTTTTCATTATTACATTAAAATAGGAATTGAATTGTTAGAAAAATATTGTCTCTGGTTTGGGTTTTGAATGTTTCTAAAACTAAGACCAGGAGTGATTTGACTTGAAATCAGTTTCTGAAAATTAAATGAATCCTTCATACTTTGAGAAAGAATAGGAAAAAAAAGTGACAATATGTATGTGTGTGTCTCTCTCTGTATGTACCCTCTAATATGAATAGGGAACACACATTGAAAAATGTATCTTCTCCTTTTTTTCAAGTACTATATCTGGTATATTCAGCTTACCCAGTTAGCGTGAGAACTTCCAGATTCCATCAACTTCTTGGAAAAGTTGTAGTAGTGGAAGTATATTTTAAGCAGCTGGTTATAGGAAGTGGACTTAAGAATGTTCCATGCTTATCTTGGCAGGTAACCATATGCTTTGACTTTTATTTGAGATCAGCTGATACTCAATTCTTTGGAATATTTAAGAAAAACCTGAATTATAAATAGTTACATTTACTCCATATCTCTTTTTTTATAATACAAAATAATCATTTACTGGTGGCTGTCACATTTTCTGAATTGCTTTTATTTTCTGCAATGTACTAATAAACATTCTAAAGCATTGGTCTTACCACCAATTACTAACAATTAAAGGGAAAATTTTGTGCAATAAACTCCTTTCTCAGAACAGTGTACAAATGTTTCATTTACTGAGAGTTACTGCATCTGAAATACAGTTGGATTCAAAGTTTTCTTCTGTAAAGGTCATGAATAAACTCGTTTGTCTTAGTTTTGAGGGAATACATGAACTGCAAGAACTGCATAAAGTAGTATTTTGCTTTCTCTCTCTCTCTTTTGTTTTTTTTTTTCCATGGAAAACATTTCAAGCCCCAGTCCCTTACCCTGAAAAGAAAAGCATTTGCTCACTGCATCTGACCAAGAAAGTAAAACTCAATGGATGTGAACAGTGATTTCTGTTTTCTTAAGGCTGGTTTAATAAGGCAGAAGGCCTAGATGTTGAATTTTTAGGCTGCCCAGGTATGCCTTATGTTCTGTGGAGAAAAACACGAGCAATATTTATGGAAGAAGAGATCTGATAGTAATTTACTTAGCAAATTATTTTCTGCAATTTCATTCTTCTGTTTATGTTCTAATTAATTAGGCTTCATGAAGAAAACCATACAAACCACAAAATAAATCTGTGTCATTAAAATAATATGTTTATGAATAGATTCTCCCATAACAATTTCAATAAAAGTTTTTCAGCTTTGACTGAAATTAAGGGGAAAATATTTACGTGAAGTTTTATTTAAATATCTACTGCTGAAGGACTAGATGACTTGAGGTCAAATTAAAATCCAGTAATTTTTTTTCTAAGTCAGAAATAGATTTCAGTAATAATACTTATGCTAAAACTACTAGCCAATTATTGTGGGTTTGAGAACAATTTTTCACTATTTGTTAAATATTATCTTTCCTTTTTGCTCTTTTATACAATGCAAATCTACTCCCAAACAAAAGAAAAAATATACATCTTGCAAAAACATACATACTTCTATTTGTAGGAAACCCATCTTGTCTTTAGCCACATAAAGGAATCTTTTTCAGATTAGCCTAAGAAAGGCTGTCATCCTTCAAATCTGCAATTCTCTTTTCTAATTTCATAGCTACAGTATAAATGTTGTTACTTGTAACAACGTTTCATTCTTTGCAGTTTGGTAGGCTGGAGGGTAAACTTCAGACAGCATTATGTTTTACTTACTCTCTGTAAGTAAGTAACAGAGTTACTCTCTGTCCTCTTATGAGCAATATTTATGGAATTAAATGTATTTTTTAAAATATTCTGTATTGAGGATGATCTGTTCTGGAATAATTTTCTCTTGTGATCCCTATCACAATGTGTATGCTGGTCTGTTGTCTGTCTTAGGCAACAGAATTAATTCTGAATATATGTATACTTCTTTATCACCTTAAACTTGCTGCTTATGCATTAAAATATTTTTCTGGTAAAGAAGGTGAGAAATTCAAAATGGCTACTAATTTTTGGATTTTGTTTTTTCATTTGAAGACAAAATTATTGTATATGCTTTTTTTCTGAATGTTTGTAAAATTGGTTTTGAGATGCACCTGATTTTGATGAAAATTACCCATCTATACACTGATGCCAAAATCATTGGGCCCTAATCTTCTAATACCTTCACACAACTTGAATTATGAATATATTTATCTGCTTTTCACATATGCTGTCTTTTCCATCATGTTGCCTTGCTGACCTTCACTGGTATGTCTTCCTTTTTTGAGGATTGTCACTAGGATACTGACAAAATTAGGTCTTGCTGTAAATTGACAATTAGTAAAGAAAAATAGTTTCTGTTGTTTATGCTTCAGAAGATAATCTCTCCATGTGAATCTCTGACAAAAAACTTAAGCAGCATTAGTGATATACTGCTTAGCACCTTGAAACATTACATTGTCTCATTGGTCAGTTCTGAAACTATTATTACACGCCTTTTATCAAATTTTCCAGTGAATATTTTTTTTCCTCTTAGAAATTCTGAAAACACTTTTGGGGTGATTTTTAAACTGATTGCATATTTCAGACACCTTCATGATATTGAAAATGCTCATGGTAGGTGGCTAGATGGGAAAGTGGTCACCAGTAAAATCTTAGTCCTGTGTTGCAGCATATCCTGAAACATCCGAAATACACACCCTTATTCTCTCTCAAAAATATTTTTTCATGGAAATATTTACACTACTTTTAATTTTAGAATTTTCTAAATTAGGTGCCTGAATTTGAATCCTAGGCTCTCTTCCATAGTCAGTGGGCCATGCTAGAGGCAGCACAGGGTAAATCACAGTATGTTTTCAACTTGTAAAACACTTCTTTACACTTAGAAATTAAAAATTAATTTAAAAGGAACTTCTCTACCTAATAATGTCCAGTGTGAAAAACAATCACCTTTCTGTTGGAATTTGAAAAAAAATAATAATTGCAGTTGGAGAGGGTATGTAAAGAGTCTTCTCTTCCCAGGACTTTCATTTTTCCACAGACTGTGGAAAAGATGGAGATGAATTGCTTTTATACTTTAAACTGCCAAAGAAATTTGGGCACTAAACTCATGAGAACTAGATTTGCAAATAATTGGAAGATGGGATTTTTAGTTTTAACCAAGCCTATGGAAAGTTGTCAACCCAACAATGGCTTGGCTTTTTTTTTTTTTTTTTCTCAGGTTGTATCTGTATCCATAGAACTGAAAGTTTTTCTTTTTGTTTTTGTTTTTAAATAGAGATCAGTTTCCAAATCCTATTGTAGATTAATTCATAATATGGCCTGACAAATAATGGGTATGGTAGAATAAGAGACTTGTTTGGTATATAAGCAGGAATAAAAAGATGGCAAGAAGACAAACCATATGAAAGACTTCTTGCTGAAGCAACATGGCTAAAGCAATGCTGTCTCATTGAAATACTTTAATAACTGTCAAATCTTTAAGCCAAGTAGATGTTTTTGCTATTTTAATTGCAGTGTTGGGTAATTGATTTAGAATACCATTGACCAAATCACTTAGAATTTAATTCACCTTTCATTCACACTGTGATAGTGTGGTTATTTGCTGCATCTCAGCTGTATTACCATTCTTTTAATATTGGCTAACTGACATCAGATGTGGTTCTTCTGTCATTGTCTGTGGTTTATCGTTACCTAGGAGTTGAAAATAGATGTAGGTAGTCTTTGGTAGTCTTTACTGAGAGGACAAAGTATTGTGGAAGATAAAATTACGTTTTAGTTATTAAGGGAAGGCTGAGGCTAATAACTCTTATTTTGTCCTGATCTTTATGCAACAAAAGGAAAAATAACTTGTTTTAATGAAGATTTTTCCAGTACAAAGTTTCCTTTTTGGCAATTGTAAGTCTTAAGAGTATAATGTGCATGTTACAGGGTGATTATATTTTTTATGAATGTTAGTGTATATGTAATATTTGGTTATTGTTACTTTTGAAGCAAGACACATTCAGTCATGTTTTGTTTTACTTGTGTGTCTCAATATAATGATTTTTATTATTACTATTTTTTATTAGTAAGGCTTTAAACAAGTTGCATAATGAATGAGGTGGGGGTGACTTGTATTCAATACCCAACTCCAGCTAGTACTTATGTAATGCATTTATGCAGCACATGTACAAAACATTTTATATACTCAGTTGGAGGCTAGGTATTTATGAATTATGTTAAGGGAAAGACATATATTCTGGTCCTTTTTCCCCATGTTATACTGGAGTCCTCCTGACAGCATGTGTGGCTGGGAGTGCCTAGAGAAAGCAGCCAGGATATGCTGAGGAAGCATAAACTCAGAACATTTTTTCACCCCTAAATTTTTTCACATTTTACAGGTTATCTTCATTCTGTGTTATTTCTGTTCTAGACTCTGTGAATACCTCCATCAGACCTTCATTCTCAGGAAAATTTGTCTGTTTTCTGGTTGTCAGATGGCAAATAAGCAGCCAAAAACAACACTGAATCTCGTATATCTGAATATTAACTTTTTACTCTGACAGGAAGATTTAAGAAAAAATCATCTTATGATTTAAGAGACTGTGCTTCAAAAAAGAAAAAAAAAAGGAATAAATATTAACCAAAACACTAGAAATGTGTTCTGAACAAAGTTTCAAAGTTTTCTTGGCAACAATAGCAGCAACAAGAGAATTAGAACCACACAGTTGACAGCTCTTGCACAATCACACATACTGTCAGAAAGGAAGTTGGTCTGAATTGTAACTAGAGGCTTTACTAAGACATGCAAAATACATATCTGGAAACTTGGAACAAAATTTCTAGAATATTCACAAATCTCTTGTGAAAATTTCAAGGTGCAGAAAATTAGCAGTTTAGGCTAAGCATACAGTTGATAATTTCATTTAATTTCCCTTTTGCATGTGAACATGGAACAATTCTTGGCAAGGGACAAGTACACAGGAAAGAAGTGGGCTGGGGAAAAGACTGCCAAGAGGATAAGTGGCAACATGGCTTGCAAGTCAGTGTGCTTACAGCTTATAAAAGGCTGGAAGAAAGCACTGTAAAAGAAACAAGGCAATTGTGGCAGAGGTAGACGCACCATAGCAGGCAGACTTGGTGAATATGCACCAGTTTTCCAAGCACAACAATTGTGTTAAGAAAATCTTAACAGTGACAGACACCTTATCCAATCATGCCTGGGCCATGGCAAAGGGCAAACCGGGGCCCTTTAGCGAAGGGCACAAGCCTCAGAAATTACATGCCAACTGTGTAACAGATTTTTTAAACCAGCCTTTAAACAAGCTCTTAAAGCAGAGTAATGTTCATCATTTTGTTACTAATAATGAAGCAAAAACCTCTGTCATAGAGCATTTTAACAGGACACTCAAAACAAAGATGTGGAGGTATTTTACAGTACACACTGATGTGTTGTCAGAGTCTATAAAGACGTTCTGTAGAACTATTAGAGCTGGGCTTGTGGATGTGAACACTGCAAATTGTGCAGGTGTTTGGAAAAAACATATGGGGGCATGTTTAGAATAAAAGAATTTGCACCTCTTTTTAAAAAGGGAGGACAAAAGAAGGATTTGTGAAAGGTTACAAGCACACATTCAAAGATGAAATTTTCATAGTAGCTGAAATTGGGAGAAGGGGACAAATCCCTGTGTACTGCTTAATAGACTATGATCGCAAAGCAGTAGAGGGGACATTTTACCCTGAAGAGCTTTAAAAAGTTAATAGCAATAGGGACAGAAGCTACAAAAATTGAGATCATCAGTGCAAAAGGGAAAGGAAGAAATAACTGCTAGTGACTTGGCATGGCTGGCCCCAGAAATTTTAACAGTTGGGCAGCAGCAGCTGGATAGAAGGGGAGAAAACATGGAAGGCAGGTGTAGGTTTCTACGTCATACTGCCCAGCAATGCCAGAGACAGAATGTGTCCATAAAACACGAGCTTTACTGTGCAACTGGTGAGGCCCTTGTAGCTCTCAGGGAAGTGGGAGGTGGGGCTGGTGGAAATATGGTACCCTCACAGCTGAAGTAACAAAGTTTCATGGTTGCTTACAGCAACTGCTAGCTCACACTGGATGCTTCCATGCCCACTCAGTCCCCTGCGTATTTCGGGCTAGCTGTAAGTAATGCCTCAGGATGCCTCAAACGGATGCTAGGCATCACCAGCACATTTTTAACAAACAGTAAGGCATAGATAACTTGTGGATCTCTGCTGATGAAGAGCTCCTTTAACAAAAGCTGTCTTTGCTCCTTGTCAGCTTAATCTGAATGTCCTCATTGTCCAACAAAATCTTGTCTTGAAACAACAGATCAGTGTGGAGGGGTGTCCCAATAGTTCAGTCCTCCAATTTTGGGATCTCAGAGCCAAGCATTGCCTAAACCCCTCATTACCCATACCATCCAGCACAACTGCTTCCTGCTGCCTGATTGGGTCTTTGTAGAGCAGTTGCATGGATAAATGCATGGACAGCATGTCATGGCTGTAGTTGAGAAGCAACTGAAGTAAAGTACAGTAGGGGTAGCAGTTGTTGCTCTGGCTTACCAGTTGATCCCCCAGCATAATACCCATCTGGCTGAAAATAGGGGCCAGTGAGTAATTCATGAGGCCCATGGCCTCACCAGCTGTGAGGTTGGACCTGTCAGCTTTTACAATCTTGCAAAGTATTGTTCATATCTATGTAATCTTCACCTTTCCCAGCTACAAAAAAGTCCAGAGGTACAGTGGGAAGTGGAGGCATCTCAATAATGAGGGTTTTCTCAATGATGGTCTATGTTGGGGACACTTCAAACAAGTCCAGCTTGTATCTGGTACATTCTTCTGAGCAGCCATGTACAAAAGCCATCCCTTTAAAAATATATTTGCTTTTTCTAGAGGTAGAAAGGGACCTCTTTCTACGGTTTTCTGTCTCTCTTGCACTGTTTGACCTGGCTTGTTATTCTTTTTCTTCTTGTCCTGGTCAGACTGCTGTCTGGCACCCACCCTTGTTTTTTTTTTAAAGGGCTAGGGTAGACATTTCCTCCAGGGGCATGACACAGCTGTCTTTCTTTTAAGGCTTTTTCTTTGAACATAAACAATTCCCAAACCCTCATTATTTGAGGGTGTTTCCAAGGCTGACAACCTTGAAAACATGTCCAAACAAGTTTTTTGCAACATCTTCAGTGGTGCTTCTAGTGCGTGGCTTAACAATTTCCAAAGACCTTTTCAAAAGCAGAAAAGCCTTTCTAAACAGGATACAAATCATAACTGACATCTGCACCATACATGACAGGAATATCTTCAAAACCAGGGACCCCATTGTTGGCCTGGAGTATGTAATAATGCACATACAATGAATCACAATGCAGTATGAAAACTTTCAAAAGCACACCTTTCCACCTTTGAAAAGCACAGGAGCAGGCAACCCCATTGTGTCATAAGTCAGGCAAGCAGGGCAGAAGACCAACTTGGTTGAAAAGGGAACTCCTTGTGGAGCTCCAGAGGAAAAAGAAACTGTATGATCTCTGAAAGCGAATTCGGGTCTCGCAGGAAGATTACAGATCTGTGGTTCGCATATGCAGGGAGAAGACACGAAAGGCCAAATCTCAATTAGAGTTGAAACTGGTCAGTGTTGCGTCAGATAACAAGAAGGGCTTTTTAAAGTACGTTAAGAGCAAGAGGAGGTCTAGGGAAAATGTTGGATTGATACTTGTTGAAGCTGGTTACCTGACTAATAAAGATTAAGAAAAAGCAGATGCATTCAATGTTTTTTTTTTCCTCAGTCTTTAGTAATACTGACAGACCTTGAGCTGTGCAGTCCTCTAAGTTGGTAGATCATGACTGTGGGAACAATGACTTTCCATTTGTGGACACTGAAAATGTAAGGCACCAGCTATATCAGCTCAATGTTCACAAGTCCATGGGGCCTGATGGTATTAATCTCAGTCCTGAAGGCGCTAGTGGATGTTTTGACAGGAGCTTCTCTCAATCATCTACCAAAGGTCTTGGGAGTCCGGGGAGGTCCCTGCTGACTGGAAGCTAGCCAATGCTATTCCAATTTGCAAGAGAGGCTTGAGGGAAGCCCCAGGAAACTACAGACCTGTTAGTCTAACCTCAGTTCCTGGAAAAATTTTGCAGAAAATCATACTAGGTGCTATTGAAAGACATTTAAAGAACAGTCATCAGGCGCAGTCAACATGGATTCACAAAGGGAAAGGCCTGTGTAACACTTTTGATATCCTTCTATGATAAGGTCACCTGCCTGGTGGATGTAGTTTTTATGGATTTTACTAAGGCTTTTGATACTGTCCCTCCCAGCATCTTTCTGGACAAGTTGTCCGGCTGTGAGATGAGCAGGTAGATGGTGTGCTGGGTGAAGAACTGGCTGAACAGCAAGGCTCAAAGCATTGCAGTGAATGGGGCCAAATATGTCTGGTGACTGATCACCAGCAGTGTTCCTTGGGGCCAGTTACATTCAGCCTTTTTATGAGTGATCTGGATGGAGGAGTTGAATGCACCCTTAGCAAGTTTGCTGATGATACTGAACTGGGAGGTGCTGTTGACTTTCTTGAGGGACAAGAAGCCTTGCAGAAGGACCTAGTTAGATCGGAGCATTGGGCAATGGTCAATGGGATAAAACTGAACAACAACAAATGTGAAATTCTGCACCCAGGATGGAGTAATGCCAGGTACAAGTATAAATTGGGAGAGGAGTGGCTGTCCCTTGCTAACAGCAGGAAATGGAATGGTGTGAATATAAGTGAGTTACTGTCTTTTTTCATACATACAGAAGCTTCTGTTGAACATTTGAAAGATACTTGACAGACATTTAACTCACTGAGCCTCAGCAGACTGCATCCAATACACAGCTTACATTGTCTCCATTTTATGGCAGAGTGAGTAAATTTCAGGGAAAATCTGACCTGAATGCTGTGTAATTTCTGGTGTGTTCCTTGGCTTCCCTTTTTCATTCGTTTCCTTTTGCTTGTCCTTTGTTCTTTTCCCTTTCTCCCCCTTTCTCCTCCACCTCCTTCCCCCCTTTTCCTTCCCGTTCCCTCATTTTCCCCCCCTTCCCCTTTTGGCCTATTTCCCCTCCCTCTTCATTTGCCCCTTTTGTTTTTCCTTCTGCCTTAATTTAAGGTGTAGGCCTGTGAATGATTCTGCATAATGTTCACAAACTAGACATGTTTGCAACTGGTGGGCCCTTAATGAAATACGGGAATGACTGCAAGCTTCATTGCTACAGAAGGAAACTGGAAACTAAAATTTCCCTTCTATTTGATGAGGTTTTTTATATCATGAGTATGCAATGTTGGGCTCTCAATCTGCATTTAGTTATTTGAAAACACTTGTCCAATTTAACAACAGTAACAAAAAGGATAGAATCATAGAATATTTTGTGTTGGAAGGTACCTTTAAAGGTTATCTAGTCCAACTTGCCCTGCATCTGAATAGGGCTCAGAGTCCTGTCCAGCCTGACCTTGAATTTTTCTAGGGGTGGTGCATCTGCCACCTCTTTGGGCAAGATATTTCAGGGTTTCACCACCCTTATTGTAAAATGTTTCTTCCTGATATCTAATCTAAACCTACCTTCTTCCAGTTTGAAGCCATTACCTCTCGTCCTATGACTAGATGCCCTTATAAAAAGTCCCTCTCCAGCTTGCTTGTAGGCCCCCTTCAGATACTGGAAGGCTGCTATAAGGTGTCCCTGGAGCCTTCTCTTCTCCAGGCTGAATAACCCCAACTCTCTCAGCCTGGCTTCATATGAGAGGTGCTCCAGCCTTCTGATAATTTTTGTGGCCCTCGTTTGGACCCGCTCCAACAGGTCCATGTCTTTCCTGTGCTGAGGGCTCCAGAGCTGGAACCAGCACTCCGGGCGGGGTCTCATGGGAGCGGAATGGAGGAGCAGATAAATGCTAGAGCATTTTCCACTGAAATTCATAGACCTAATGGATACATTTGAAATTCACACTTTTTAGTAAGGCACAAAAGAAGATTTTTCAACCTAATTGATTACCAAAAGCCACGGATGTTATAGAGATTATACATATAAATAATAACTTAGTGGGGAATATCCAATACAAACACCTTTCTTCCCTTATAAAAATTTCAGAGATTATTTTAAAGATTATATCTGTGATATATTTTTAATTTGACATAGTGTTCAGGAACTCCTATAGAATAAATGTCTCTAAAAACTCACAATCTGTTGAGTAGGCAGTCCCAAACCAGAACAGCTCTGTGTGCATAGTGAGGTAGTAAATTTAATTCTCAGTTTGCTACTTTGACTAGGAATTAAACATTAGCAGTATATGATTGATAGGAGTAGTGTTGCTTGTACTATATTCTGATTGCTCACTTTCTGAATAGATAGAAACCTACATTGTAATATTCATCCCAACGCTTCTTATGTTTTGTCTTTTCATTCATTGCATTAATTGGCTGCTCTTGTTGAATATACAATTATGCACGACTTTTTGAGGGCTGTGGTTTGGTGTTCTAATATTTTCTTAATAGAATTTGTAGTGAATTATTTTAAAAAGCATATTTGATTCCTAAAGACAAAATGACTTGAGAAAAAAATTAGTGAAATGTATTAACATTGAAAGAATACATTTTAAGTGGCTACATCATTTTCTTATAAAGAGTTGGCACTAAATATACTTAACTCCATTTTGAACACAGCGTCATCAACTGGATATTAGAAGCAGATTTGACCTTCTGACCCACTTTGTAAACAGATGGTCTTAGAGAGGAGTAACAGCATGTCTCTAAATGATATCATGTGGTTTGCAACACCTCTGGGAAGGAAAGGATTACATTGCTGTGTTGCAGCTAGGTAACCCTGTAGCCCCAAAGTCTGAAACAGTGACACAAAGATTCCACTGCATATTCAGTCTTTTCATCAGTGAGCTACCATGTGTCTGCTGTAAGGATCTTGAAAGGCCTGCAATTGGTCCATCAAAAGCAGCTTGCAGCTTAATTTTTTAGTACTCCACTATATTAGGATGGAGATGGGTTTTACAAAACAGCTGTTTTAGGTTATACACTTAGAGCTTTATGAAAGAGAGAGTATGAAGTGTGGTGCATCCCACAGCAGTGAATTCGCTTTCTTCAACCTTCACATGTTATACATCTGTGGAATTTCCAATGAAATCCAAGAATAAAAATTTGCACTATCTGAATTTATATTGTATCAAAATAAGTGTTTATAAGCCTTTAAAGCAAATGTATTGCACATCCAGATTTGTCAGTATAACTGCATTGACTTTAGTTATTTCAGAATTCAGTATGATCAAAATCTTCATGCTCACCTACCTTCTCTCACTATCCGATGTGAGACTGGCATTTGGCAAGGTGCTATTAAAGGCACAGCTCAAAGCTGCACTTTGAAAAACGTGGATATTACTTTCCATCTACAAGTTGCATTTCATATTTTCTATGAAAAATCTATTTACTACTTGAATCTAGACAAGCTTAATTGGTGACTATAAACATAACTTGTGACAATCATCCTTTTCCAACTAGTTTTTATGGTGGTTCTTAATATTATCATAGAATCACAGAATCATAGACTCTTCATGGTTGGAAAGGACCTTTGAGATCATCAAGTCCAACCATACACACACGCACAAAAAAACCAAAAAACCAAAAAAACCCCAAACCACACAAAAACACCAAAACCACAAAAACCAACCCCCCCCCCCCCAAAAAAAAAAAAAACCAAAAAAAACACCACCACAAAAAAACCCACCAAACACCAAACCAAAAACCCCTACAATCCCTATCACTAGAGCATGCCCTGAAGTGCCAAATCTGTTGTGGGCTTTGGTAACACAGTTTGGCTTTTAGTGATTCACAGGTAACTTTTCAGTTGAAACATATCAGGCATTTTGGAAAGCAATTTCCAATAACAAGTGTTTGGAGAAAGCAACCTGGTTTCACACATTTACCCTTCAAATGCTGTGTCTTGATCTTCCTACTTACCCAACATACTGAGCAGTGAACTTATTTTCAGAAAGAAATTTGATGTAGAACACATATCATCTCTTAAATAACTCTTTTAAAATATGGACCTCCCTTCCCTCTTGTGTGTTTTCTTTAAGAACTGATTCTGGGCATGATGAGGACTGTGCCTCAAAGGCTTCTTAATAAAAAGTAGCTGGTCATCCAAGACAAAAAGAACAGGTAGAGTGCTGTCTTTATAATTTTCTTCACAATACCAGTTAGCTTATAATATTTGGTGTGGTGCACATTTGAAATGGCATATATTGAATGATTTACTCCCTCTAGCTAGTGCAAATGTGGATGCTTGCTATAGGGCCATAGTCCACTTTGTGTTGTTCAGTTTTAAGGGATGTTGACACAAATCTAGCCCTAAGACTGTAGTCTTTCTTTCTAAGCCTTTCCCACCTTATTGATCTTCTTTTTGTTCTTTTTATTCTGGCTTTTGAAATGTCAAACTTCTTAGCAGCCATCTTGAAATCTCCTGTATTTTTTTAAGAAGAATTCTAACATTTTCAGCTTTTTAACTTTTGTAGGTGTTTTTTTTAAACTTCTTCCTGAGAAAATATGATAGAGTTTTTTAAACTCAGGTTCTAAGAATCTTGTAGAGAAATAGTTGTCATCTGTCTTTATTAACAAAAATGTTACTGTGCTGCATTTATGAAGACTACTTTTCTAGTAGTAGGTACACTGTGTAGTTGCCAGTTAGAAACAGGCTGATTTCCTGTACTCAGAGGTTTGTATTTCACATGTTACCCCATGTGAAGACTAGCTTTAAAGTATGCTGTCCAGGAGATACAGTTCTTCCTGTAATCTCTTTTGCTCTGTTGTCAATGAGATGGACAAAACAATTCATTGAAGCCATTTCAAAGTAATAGCTTATTTCCCCATTTGCTGTTTCTCAGGAGAGAGAGTAACACTATTTATTAAGTTAACTTTCTGTTTGTCAGTGAAATGGAAAATGAATTGTTCTCAATTATGATGTATACATTTATTTTTATACTAGATGCTCGGGTAGCTCAGAGGATAGGTGAGAAAATAGTCTTTTCATTATGGATAATGTCTTCTTGTCTGGTATGTTACTCACAGTGTTTTAGTGGGAGCAGAAACAAAACTACTGCTGAATAGACTGAATGATTTTTAGATCCCAGATAACATTATAAAGGACAATGGAATGGTTCAGCATCTGATGCTAGAATTGAAATAAGCTATAGTCTTACTCTAGAATGGAACCCAGTTTATTTCAGTAATACTGATCAGGAGGGATTGATCTTATTTAAATTCACATAAATGATGTAGACTTCTGCATTTATGTTAGCCATATTAGACTTTTCTAATGCTAAAGGAGGCAAATAGGAAAGAACAGGCACTTGAGCTATTTTAAATGTCTTAGTTTGGAAGAAAAGGCGCTGCGTGCTTGACACACTTCTCTCTACTGAGTATACAGGGAACATAAACAGGGAAAAGGAGATATAAAAGGATTATGAATGAAAATTAGCCCAGCTATCTGCACTTCATTAGCTGGAAAAAGGAGAAGTAGAACTTTTGGTAGTACTTTGCAGCAAGTCCACTGATTTGAGCATTGCTGCAATACTTGCGTTGCTTTAGTCACACCTGCTGTTTACTATATTAAAAATTATTTTTCCATTTTTTAAAGGCTCTTTTTTGGGGGGATTCTGTTTGATGCTGACTACAGACCTATGCATCATGTACCCAAGGAGTTAGAAAGCCTCAAGAAACACTGATAAAAGGTATTGTAAAGCTTTCTCAAATCATGTTGTTAAAAGCAAAATTAAAACATTCAGATGTGGGTAAATGTTACTTGCTACTCTTTCTGTAACATAAATATTATCATCACTAGGGATTGCTTTTAATCTTCTCTGTGTTTTATTGGAAAAAGTCATCAATTGTGACATTTTTTTCATCCATGTATCTTTGTCCTGGTAAGAGATCAAGACACAAAATATTAAGTGCATAGAGAGTGAATTTTTTTCCAAGTTAAGATGAACTACCCAGTTGAGATGATGGTTTTGAAAATGTATGGGTGTGCATGCAGTTGTAAATCTACCATGTTTAGTGACACAGTTTCCCTAATTTCCTGTAGAGCATATGTAATGAATTAATATCAGGCAAATAAATTACAGTATTTTGGCCCTGAGTTACTTTGGACCAAAATAGATTATACTGGAGGCAGCAAAAGGAGAGAAAAATTGGGAAATGTTTAAGGAGCTAGGAGCAACAATATTAAATCTATGTCAACATGATTTGAAGAAAGGTTTGTGTGCTTCATCTCTTGCCTGTTTTCCCCCAAATCTATTGGTTTGTTAAATAAAAAATAATTAGCCTCCCAAGATACCCTGCCTCACTTAACTCTGTAGACTACCATTACTACAACAGTGCTTCTAATTCAGCATTTGAAGATTAAAAACATTGCAACGTAAGATAAGGGAAAAAGTTTATTTCTCACTGTGATTCAGTACATTTTCCTCAGCAAGCTTTCCACTCTAAGCTAAGGCTCAGGAAACTGATGGAAATCAATGGGAATCTTCACCATACGTCACTGGCCTTTTGAAACAAATGTGGGAAAGTTAATTCCTGGTTCTCTTTTGCTGGCGTCTGTTATAATTTAGTAAAACCTAGCACATTCTGTCTCTTTTCTTCCAGACAGATGTTGAGAATGTAATCGAAGGTTTAAAGAAGTGCGGTAGAATCTGGGGACTCCAAGTGCGTAATAATGCAAGTACAGTTTAGGACAGGTCAGACAGAAGCCTTACTAACTGTGATCACAGTGAGAGAACATTCATACAGCATCTGCCCCTTGGTTCCCCTGTTATCTCACAAGTGATTGCAGATATCCAGCCCATATACTGTTTCAAAAAAAAAAAAAAAAAAAAAAAAAAAAGACAGAGGTGAGGAAAGCAATCATTTCAGTGTTAACAAGGCCAGGTATGCATCCCTGGGAGGGATGGACTCCTTAAGTAGCTTGCTAACTGCCACAATTCTAAGAAGAAATCAAACAGTAATAAATAGCATGACGATATGGAGAGATGGCTCTTGGTGGAGCCTATAGGAGTGGCACACCCAGTGTTTTCTTAGCTCAGAAGTGGGGAGTTGGAAAGAATCACAGACTCTTAGCTTTTAGTCAAAAGTAATGTTCTTCTAGTTAGGATAAACTTCTTAGCTAGAGCACTCAAATCTTAAATGTTAATAATTTTAGCACCACAGAAAGCATATGGAAAAAAACATGGAGATGGAAAGGTAGAGAAAAAGAAGTAAAAACACAAAAGGGAAGTGTGTAAATGAAATAAAATACACAACAAAAGCCATAAAGAGGAAAGAGAACAATCCCAAAACAGGACTAAGTCCTTTGGGCTACAGACAGCCAAGGAACTTAATTGCATGAGCCTGAAGGAGGTCAGTGCTTCCTCTTTTCAGTCTCTGAGAGTTGTTTGAACTATACAGACTGTGCTTTGCTCAGTGTTCCAGGGTTAAATTGTGGTGGTGAGAGCTACTATTTTAGGCTTCCAAGTCAGCAAATTACTTTATAAAATACATCATTCTTTTCCCATTTATAATGTTTTGTAGTTTATTATGTTTCATTTTACTAATCCATTCACTGACAAGCAAGCCTGGGGAAGACCTTTCTGTCTTGTAAAATAGTAGCATGGTCAGGATAATTACTATAGAGCACCTGAGGCAAAAGCTTTCACTTCCCTGTTAATGTGTATTTGTGTCAGAGCTCAAAGCCCACTTTATATCAAGCTACCTTCCAAATTAACTCGATACTTTCCTTTCTATAGTGCTCGTGAGGTAGGAGCAGCACAATGCCAAGGTGACCAGAGTCCCCACTTCTGGTCTGAAAGCCAGGTTGTACCTTCTAGGAGTGGCTTTCAGTCCTTGGTGGCACACTAGTCTAACAAACAGTAGTTGCTGATCTAATACTGGGTATGGTTAATGAAATCACAGAAGAGATGTGTAAGGTATTTTTGCTTTGGTGTGCTTGATTTTGATTCTTGCTCTGATGAATAGCAACGTGACATCATAACTTCAATACTATGGCCTTGCTATCACCTGAAATAGAAACAATTGTTTTCCACATCTCAGAGCCTTTCTTTTTCACAAACTGCTGCCTGTAGACCACTTTATACCTGCTGGCTACTGGCATGCCTCAAATAAAAATGTCTCTGGTATAGCATACACTTGACACTTCCTCTCAGACCCTTTATGCTAATTTCCAGACTTTTTGCATTCAAAATTTCTTAAAAAGAATGGAGTAAGCTGAAGGTTTTTGTAGAAAAAAAATCAATATAGATACAGTAATATCAATATCAAACTCTTTCAAGTGTATTATCAATAACAAATATCAATATTATTGTTATTAACATTAGTATGAAATATATACTATGAACAGCTATCTCTTAACATAAATTCCCAGAAACATTAACAGTGGTGAAACAGGGGATTTTGCAGCATTTCATGTAATACATACTTTCTTATATAAAAGGTTGGTATTCAGAGTACAAAATACAACTTTTCTATAGCTTTATCTATGGTATCAGTTTATTGCTTACATGGTTACAAAGAAAATCATTAGAAGTACTTTGATACAGAATAGGTGGAATGGAATTGAAAAATAGTTTGATCTAATTGCAAAGTAAGTGCATTTTATTGTAGTTGTTTTGAAGCTTACACTTCATTAAATTGTGTATTTTAGACTTTAGGAATATGCTACTTTGGGAGAGAAGAGTCTGAGCTCCATAAGGTTGTACTTGAACAGTCTTTCAACTTGCAGTTTTACCTGTATGTATACCTTGATTATGGGATTTCCATATATGTGGTAAATGGAAGTTTTCTGACTTGCTGTCTTTATGAAGAAAATAGGTACATAGAACATTCTTGAATATTTTTAGTCTTTTTTTCTCTTTTTCAACCAAATTTTAATTGAATTACCCCTTTTTTAACAAGATTGACATTGATAGAAAAAATTATACTTCAATACTATTTTTTTTCCAAAAATGATTTAAACTTCCTTTTTTGAAACATAATTCCTGTACTAATCCTGTAAATCCTTACAATAGCAGCAATTGTATTGTACTATGCACCAGTAGAGAGACAAACATTAGTTTTTATCTTTTATTGAAGGACTCCTAAGCACTCTGTTCACATTCTCCACTTGGCAAATCTAGTTCCCTTCTATGCTGCCTTCAACTTTTGTTGCTATAAAGGAAGCCCAGCAGCACAATATTTGGAATGTGTTGTTGTTGGTGGCTGAGAAATTGGATTAGTAATCCCATTTCTTGCTTGTCAAGAGAAGAATTCAGATCTAATAACTGAATATGTATCATGAAAAATAACTGCAAAACATTGTGCTGAAGTTTCAGTGAGTAGGACTTTAGAATTTTGCTCTTTGCTTCTATACTAACACAGGGTTTTTTTGCATTCCTTCTGTGTCTTTCTGAAGAAAAAGAGTTGATTGAGAGAGGGGCAGCAGCATACTCCGTTATGTAGTTTTTTGAGGTATAGTGGAGTTAATAAAGCATAGGGGTCTTTCTCTTGTAAAGTCCTCTAGTGTAGGGCCATCACAATAGTTCTATTTTTGGAATATATCTGATAGAGCAATACTGAAAAAAAGGTGTCAAAAGAGCCTAGACCCCCAAACCTGCCAATACATGATGTTTCCTTAAGACTGCTCGTGTAAACACACCACCAGGGTCTGGAGATCTGTCAAGAAGTGAAACCGGCCTTTGTCTATTAAAAAAAGTAAATCCCCTTTGCTATTCTCAAAGCTGAAATAGAAAGAAAGTCTTTAACCCAACAAGTAATGTGAATTTGGGGCATTTGCTGTTTAAATTCTTCAAATTAAATTTCAAGGTAGTCAGTTGAATGGAGCAGAACAGAGATTTGCATAGACATTTTGTAATAAAAACATCTTTTGTCTTTCATTTTAACTTTTAATTAACTTGTTGTTCTTTACTGGTAGACAGTTCTGAAACTATACACCTTAGGTTTTCCACTGGTGAATTGTGAACTGATGTCAATTGATCTGACAGAGCTTTTCATTTATCTCCTTGTCATTTCTTTCCTTTAGAAGAAAAAAAACCCCTGAGGAACTGAAATTGAATCTAGCTAGCAGGACATAATTTCTAAAGGAGAGTTACTAAAGGGCTGGCTCTGGGTTAAATTTACAACTTCTGTGTAAATGTAAAGAAACCACATAAACCTCCTATAGATCTGTTTGTTGTAACAATGGTAACCTGAACACCTAAATTTTATTCTTCAATAAAAGGAGTGCTAAAGCAATTAAACAAATGTAGTTCCTGTCTACCAAATGAAATGGTGCTTTTCAGAGAGAAATAGGGAAGGGGTAACCTTTATTTTCTGTCAAGATTTCCTCAGCCACGTGATCAAAATAGAACAGGAACTGGTGTAATAATAAAGCAAGGGCTTTTTTATAGCTTTTAGTGGTACAGCTTGAAGATTCACAGGTACTTTTCAGTGCCTGAAAATGGACTGCTGGCTCTCTACAGATAATAAAGGAATATTTATTTTCTCCAAACCTGCTGTGATTGACACAATTATGACAAACTAAAGGAAGGTGACATACTATTCGAGATCATCTTTAGCCCTCCTGTTAGGGCCTGTAAAGTGTTTCCCCTTTCCCCTCAAATGTGCTGTGGTTAGTCAGCAACTTTCCCAGCAAAAGCAGATCTTCAAAAAGAATGGGAATGGAGAGGATCGGGAGGCTTCCTGGACAAGCTGAGGGTAACTTGTTTAGCAGTGAAAACATGGATGATGAATGCTGGACAGAATAATTGCCAAACTTGCATGAGATTGAGGAGGCTAGGGTCAGCAGATTATCTCTTTTGATAAAATATGTAAGGATTTTGGCTTGTTTCTATGTAGAGTTTGTGAAAAACTGGAAAAAAAAAAAAGAAAAAAAAGAAAGAAAAAATAGAGAGAAAGGCTCATGAGCTAGCATAAGTGTTTTCTGTCTTGCTTTTTCTTTTTGATAACAGGGATGTCAGAGCTAATATGTTCCCATATGTGGAGTAGTTATTTTTTATTAAGACTCATTCTGAGCAGCATGCCAAATGATGGAAAATATGATTTCTTTTATCCTTTACTATGTTTCAGAAGCATTTAAACTCCTCCAATGAAATCAAGATTGTCCAGTACATAAACACTCTTAAACCACACTATTTTGACTCAAACCCTGCCTTCAAGAAGTGTTAGCAGAGCCTCAGGTCTCATCTGTCCCAATACAGTGATCTAGCAAGGCTGCCTCTAATTATAATATACACAAGTAGCATTACACTCAATTAAACTTAAGTAGAGTTAGCATAATTCATAGCATTCAAAAGAGATTGGATTCTCACTTTATAAAAACAGGCAAGACAATGGAAAGTTTTTAATTTATTTTTTTAACTTTGCCAGGATTAGAATGACCTTGACTCTCAGCCAAGAACATTCCAAGTGAGCTAGCAGCAGGAAACACATCCACTGTTGAGATCATCTTTGCAATCAGATAAAATTTGTTTCCATTTGTGAAAGTCATCCAGCCTCATTTATAAGCAATATTAGTGTACGGTATGTTCACAACGTGTTTTAATGTCACAATGTGAAGGATATGAAAAGAAGTTCAAGTACCAGGATATGCCTACTTTAAAAAGATGTTATAAAATGATGCAATACTATTTTTGAAAAATATTATAATGAAATGTCACAGAGTTCATAGTTGTTATTCTAAGTTTAAAATTTAACTTTTTCTTCCATTTTTCCTCACAACTTAACTCTGTATTTTTGCCCACTATATATGGGTGCATGCAGTTCAACACCATCATACATTTGGAATTAGAAGCCCTTGTTTGAGAAGTCAACCAAGACATTATCAAACTGCCCAGAGTATTTATATTTGACTAATTTGAAATCAGAGAAACTGCATTCAAAGCAATTCAGGATATCAGTGCAAAAGAAGTAGTCCTGATCTTCTGATAAGTTTTAATTTTCATCCATTTCATCATGCAATCTCTTCAGATTATGCAAACTGGGATCAAGGATATGAGTGCTAGGGGAGGCACCTTTTTTGCACAGCACCACCTTAAAGCATGTAAAAAATGTATGAAAATGTGGCTTTAGCTTAAACTTTTCAAGGAGGTGGCTGTGAATTGGAGTGTCAGAAGTGTAGGTGTGTTCTTCTGTGCCTCTTTGCATGGCTGAGTGAGGTAATTTCTTCAACTGCCTCTCCTACATATGCACACGGATGCCTCTCAGATCCTGTGGATAGATAGCGAGGAGAGAAAGGTTTTATAGTCTCACTGATTTGTGTGAAATTCTTTTCAAGAAAATCACTTGTAATTTTTGGAAGATCAGTCACAGAAATTCTTGGAAAGAAAGAGTGGAGGTAACAGCAGATATAAAAAATCAGAGATTGTGCTACAGATGGTGTTCCTGTTTTCCAGGATTCTGAACAGAACAGGAAAGCTTTACTTTTAATATCTTTGAACTCATTCAAATAATGTATATGTTGGAAGACTGAGAGAAAGAGAAATTAGGGACAAAAATGCAATTTCAGTTAGACTTAGCAGATCACTATGACCTACTTCTTTCTCCCCATCTTACAAATCTTTGAATCTTGGGAGTTAAGAGGAAAGCTTTACTGGGATGAATTGTGGTGGTATTGTGACTTGAGATATTGTGACTTCTCTCTTCCCACTCTTCTTACTCTCTTTGCATTGCTGAATATAAAGATATTTCCTAGGGGGAGGAAGCAACAGCCTTTTTTAGGTGATATTGCTGAAGAAGAGGTGAGCTACTAGGTCACCAAAGACTTCACAAATCAAAGAGATTTTCAGTGCCAGTTGTGG
Source organism: Fratercula arctica (assembly GCA_947846985.1). Classification (NCBI taxonomy): domain Eukaryota; kingdom Metazoa; phylum Chordata; class Aves; order Charadriiformes; family Alcidae; genus Fratercula; species Fratercula arctica. Next base: position 62,094,864 of record CANTUZ010000002.1, on the reverse strand, counting down.
AAGAAGGATTTTGAGGATGCTGGCAAGTCTACTTTTATTGTGGTATCAGGAAGAAGCATACTTGGCTTTTAAGGGACTTAAAGTTAGACAATCCATGTGCCTCTGTGAGTAGGTTTTGTTTTCTGAAAAATCAATTTTTCTTAGTCTCATAATTGAAGTATCAAGGAGATTTTGATTTTTTTTGATTTTTTTTATTTTACACTTTCTTTTTGTAGGGTTAATTCTGATTTTACAATGACAGGGATTTAGGACTAATTCTACCACTGTAAAGGGGCTGTGCCTGTGCAGAAGCAGTTTCAGGGAGTTGATAATCAATGTGTTTAATTGCCTGTCCTTCTTTCTTGGACTTTATGCCTGTCTCTGCCACTATGTCATTTCTGAAAGAACTTCTTTGCCTCAAGTTGATGTGCATATTGTTTAGCTTTTAGGTAACTAATTATCAAAGCATGACAGGTAGAAGTTGCTATATGGCCACAAATTGTTTTAGTAATTATTAAAGAAGCCTCATTAAAGCTCATTTTACATTACTAATATTGTACAGTAATGAAAATACTGAACATATTTCCATGAGCTTTTTGTGATGAACTTTGTTCTACCTATGGAATTCTTTTTTAGTGAAGTTCAAGCTTTTGTCTCACCATGACCTTTGCGCTTTTAAAGTCTTGTATTTTCAGGCACTGGACTTATTTCTACATGGCAGCGTACAGGTCTGATGATTCATTAGAGAATTGGTGGCTGAATATCTGCAAAGGTCACCACTCCTGCTATCTCATCTTCACAGAATCACAGAACGATAGGGGTTGGAAGGTACCTCTGAAGATCATCTTGTCCAACTCCCCTGCCAGAGCAGGTTCACCTAGAGCAGGTTGCACAGAATCGCACCCAGGTGGGTTTTGAATGTCTCCAGAGAAGGAGACTCCACCACCTCTCTGGGCAGCCTGTTCCAGAGAGCAGCTCTGTCACCCTCACCTCAAAGTAAAAAGTTCCTCCTCATGTTTAGAGGGAACTTCCTATGCTCAAGCTTGTGCCCATTACCCCTTGTCCTGTCACTGGGCACCACTGAAAAAAGACTGGCCCCATCCTCCTGATGCCCACCCTTCAAGTATTTATAAGCATTGATAAGATCCCCCCTCAGTCTTCTTTTTTCCAGACTAAAAAGACCCAAGTCCCTCAGCCTTTCTTCAGAAGAGAGATGTTCTAGTCCCCTAATCATCTTTGTAGCCCTTTGCTGCACCCTCTCCAGCAGTTCCCTGTCCTTCTTGAACTGGGGAGCCCAGAACTGGACACAGTACTCCAGATGCGGCCTCACCAGGGCAGAGTAGAGGGGGAGGATGACCTCCCTCAACCTGCTTGCCACACTCTTCTTGATGCACCCCAGGATGCCATTGGTCTTGGCCACAAGGGCACACTGCTGGCTCATTGTCATCCTGTTGTCCACCAGGACTCCCAGGTCTCTTTCCACCGAGCTGCTCTCCAGCAGGTCAGTCCCCAACCTGTACTGGTGCATTCCTCCCCAGGTACAGCACCCTACACTTGCCCTTGTTGAATTTCATAAGGTTTCTCTCCACCCAACTCTCGAGCCTGTCCAGGTCTCTCTGTATGGTGGCACAGCCTTCTGGTGCGTCAGACACCCCTCCCAGTTTTGTATCATTGACAAACTTGCTGAGGGTGCACTCTATCCCTTCATCCAGGTCATTGATGAATAGATTGAACAGGACTGGACCTGGTAATGACCCCTGGGGAACACCACTTGTTGTTGACCTCCAACTAGACTCTGTGCCCCTAATCACGGCCCTCTGAGCTCTATCTTTTGTCCAGTTTTCAATCCACCCCACTGTTCTAACCCACACTTCCTAAGCTTCCCTACGAGGATGCTGTGGGAGACGGTGTCTAAAGCCTTGCTGAAGTCAAGGTAGACAACATCCACTGCCCTCCCCTCATCTGTCCATCCAGTCATGCCATTTTAGAAGGCTATCAAATTGATCAGACATGATTTCCCCTTGGTGAATCTATGCTGACCATTCCCGATAACTTTCTTTTGTTCTACATGCTTAGAGATGACATCCAGACTGAGCTGTTCCACCACCTTTCCAGGGACTGAGGTGAGGCTACCCAGCCTGTAGTTTCCTGGGTCCTCCTTCTTGCTGTTTTTGAAGACTGGAATTAACTTGCCCTTTTTTGAAGACTGGAATTAACTTCCTTAATTTTAAAAGTCACAGGAAAAATATTTGTGTCCTGACTATAAACTGTATACACTTACTGTTGCAAGTCCATATTATCCATTGCACATTATCCATTTTCAATTGTTTTCAGACCACTTTTTTCCTCTGGATTCTCATGGCAATATCCTTCTATTCTCTACATTCCTTCAGGTATTCAGTTCTGATGTGTCAAGCTCAAAGTTTCTTGTTTGTGTGAGTACAACTAACTGGACAAATGAGTCTTGGGGCATTGTTATGTTTATCCTCATGGGTCCCTTTGCTATTTGTTGTTGAGTGACTGCACACACAATTCTGGCTTCAAAAGTTTCTTTTAGTTCTCTGTAAATACTGAATAAACTGCCACTATCGTGAACCATTTGTGGAATCAATGTTACATTAAAGCTTCTTCTAACTTTGATACCCTAATAAATGATAAACGATGTACTGTGTTTGATAAATGATGTACTGTGAGTGTTTTATAATCTTACTGAAATGCATACACTGGCAGAATAATGTGAATAGATATTTAGAACTTGCACAATCAGGAATTCTACCATTTGTATGGCACCTTTTCTTTCTCAGAAGATAAAAAATTCAATCCAAATGTACTAGGTCATTCTTCACAGTAAATATTAGCCTATTTAGATCTCCATTTTTTTTAACCATACAAGCAGATCGTCAGAAGTAGGTTCAAAGTTAAACAGTGGACCATAGCTTCAGTTTAAATTTCATATGTTATTTTCACCACTTTAAATACCTGTCAGTGTTCTGATTGGTGCTGCTATCATGATCTGTAAAACTGAGACCCACAGAGACTAGTAGCTGGAACCAAAAAGTGCTGTTGAGAAGACATTGTCCAGAATGCTAGTCCTGAAAACACTGGCTAAGCTACTATGTGGCTCTACAGGAACGGAAATTCTTTTATTACTGAGTAACAGGGTTTTTTTCAGATGCCCAAAACAAACCATAAGTCTTGACATATGTTGCTGCCTTGTAGTCAAGGATTCCCATTGCTTTATGACTGACAAACTCTACAGTCACAAGACTGTACTCCCATGATACTTTTTAGCAGCTTGACTCCAGCTCTTTTTCTGATGAAAGAGATAGCCAAATTCTGTGGCTTTTTCAGAATACCAGGTCTAGGGCAATAAATCTGGAAGTCCTGGCCATTGTTAAAAGTGTCTTATTTATCCATAGCTTAAATAGCAGACTTTGGCTAGCTGTACCTTGACAGTAATATTCTGTGGTGGCAATGGAGGAAGGACAAGGGGCTCTGGAAGCAGGCTTCTAAGAGTCAGTTGTTTTAAGATTTGCTGGCAGTTTGCCAAACTTATAGATTTGTGTTGAAAAGGTTCATTTGATTTTTTCTTAATAGACATTTGCTTTATTTTTACAGAGCTTTTAAGGATGACTGCTTCTGAATGTGTGTCATTTTTTGTTCTACATACCCTAGTGAAAAATCTTAAATATATCTTAGTTGCAAGAGTCTAGGAACCTATAATTTACCTTACAAGTACTCTTGTTTCTTAGAGACAACTGCTTGGCTACATTACAAATGTATTGGTAAATCCATCTCCTTTTGTGCTCTTTTTAGTATTAAAAAGGTCAGAATAAGGCTACTTGGGGAGGTGCAGAATTTGCATGGGGCTATTTTCCATGATTGAGAGGTATTAAGAAACATCTGTATTCTTTTTGTTGTTTGCAGAGCATCAGAACAGAGTCTGGCAAATGCAAAAAGGTAATATAAAATGTAACATGACTGTGGGTCTTTTAAAGGTATTTATAATGAGCGAGTCATTCTGTACTGGAAGAGTGTCAAAGCTTGAAAGAGGATTAAATTTGGAAACAACTTCATTCAACCTTCCTAGTAAATCGGGTTATTGGCAAAGTTTCCTACATGAATGATCTAAGATAGCACTCTAAATTGTTACAGGAATTTACTTCACTAAATTCTCTTTTAGTGTTATTTGAGTAATCAAAAATAACAAGAAGCCCCTATGAAACTCGAGTGATATCAACAATTAAAATAGTTCTGGTATTTTAAAAATTTGAACATACTGATATTTATTTGTGTTTTCTATTAAGTGTGACAAAACTAAGATGTACTTGTAAATGCATTCCCAAATCATAAAACAGTGCCTGCTACAGGTTTTGTAAGGTATGACTTTACTCAATTTCGCCTTGCAGCAGTAGTGCTGGGAAAGATTTCTTTTTCACAAACACTCACCTCTGTTAATCCTCTCTCTGTAGAGTTGCCAGTCTGTTGAGAGGAAGAAAATAAAAGAAAACATGAAGGCCATAAAGGAGAAAGGAATGAAGCATGAATTTATAGGCATTTCTACTGCTGCTGAATGGTTCCAGTTTTTAGTACAGATAGTGCTGATCATGTAAGACTTTGAAAGAAAAAAAAAAAGTAATTTTGTAGATCTACAAATAGGCAAATATAATGCCTTATTGTTTCAATTAGAAAAATACATTCTGTATCATATGTAATCTAATAAGTAAGCCTTTGCAATCTCTATTATTTGATTTGCAATTATTTTGTCTGTGATTTTTCTCTGTGAAAAGTCTTGTCAGACAATCTGAGTAAAATCTCTTTAATTTTAAGGAAGATACAAGTTTTTCATAATTATGCAAAGAGAACGAAAAAAAAAAACCCTAGCCATCTAAAGTCTTTTTCATACCTGCAAGATGTCTGTAAAAGGTGAGCTTGTATTTCATCTTTAGATTTGAGGTAACTGTTGGAACTGGTCACTGCTTTTTGTCTGCACTTGCATATCTTGTGGTTTCCACAGAAACATTTGTCATGTTGAATTACGTAAGTTCTGCACCATGAGTAGTGCCAACTATAAAGGTGATAACAGGAATAAAACCTCCTGCTACTCAGTTTTTAGTCACACTTAGATGACATCAGGATTCTGGTAGCTTAAATTGCATAGAACAGACATTGCTTATGGATTGTAATACCCACTGCATGCAGTAGTTTAGCCCATGGTTGTTTTTATGTAACTGTCTCAGTTATCCCACAATATGTCCAGTAAGAGCTTTGGAAATCTCTTGAATCCCTTGAAGTCATCTGGTTAATTATGTGATCTATTTCACTTGTGGATATTTATTTTAAGAAAAACAGAAGTAATATTACAACAATGTGCATTAAAAAAAGATTTTGAACTTTACGCATGGTATCCACTTTATATCTTGAAATTATTCCTGAAGAACATGAGGAAAAAAAAAAAAAGATTATACAAACTGAACAGTCCCAGCTTTTAAATCCAGGAAATATGAATACCTCTCTAGTTGAAGTAAAAAGAAGAACAAAACATGTATATGAAAAAAATTGAATAGATAATTGTACAGACTGATGTGAATCATTACAGCTGAGTTCTTAGGTCTGACCTTTACTGGCTACATTACAAGCAGCTCTGATTTTTAAATGTGAAACACAGACAAGCTTGAGAATTAGTGAAAGCAAATTGGTGTGACACTAGCTTGGACTTTGATATTTTAAGCAATTCTTTCCATGAAAGATTTAAGGGAGATAAAGTTACATGAATATTTTTTTTAAGATTGTGGATGTGTGATAATAATTCAAATAAGTGATATTTAACAGGACATCTTTACTATCATCCTTACACTTTGTTATGTCATCCTATGTGTGCACTTTATGCCATGCTTAGCATATAGTCTGCATGTATCATATACATACATTTTTCTATATACAGTACTGCCAGAACTTGTGTGTACACTAAGATTTTAGAAAAGCTTTTTAACGCATTTAATACCCTAATGAATGGTAGGAATGGTAGGAAAAAGAAATGTTTCAAGATAACGTACTTTGTTTGCATTCTTGACCATCAAAACACTTTTAAAAATAATAATCTGTCAGTATTTTGGATTTTGTGAATTAGGAACAATCATTAATAAAACTTCAGATAATGTGAAAATTAATATAGGGGCAGCTTTCACTTTGGTGAATATCTTACATAATGTTGCAAGATCTGAGAAAAAAAATAGGGTTTTTTTGGTATAGGAAGAATAAAAACTTAATCAGTGCCAGTAACATACGTGCATGTTTTCCACATTTCCTAGGATTTGCTTTTGCAGTGAAAACATATTAGTACACTGAAGACGTCAGTGGTCACAGTTTATTCACAGACATACATCTTCAAAGTGAATGATCTACTTGACTGGAGAAAAACTGAAAGACTGAACATATATGTTCCTCAAATTGCCATCTCCAAAATAAAATAGTCTAAGCACAACAATAGTATTTCAAACTACTAAATGCTTTACAGTCAACTTTTCCAAAAGTTATCAATCTCTACGACCCTTCTACTTAAAAACAAAAACAAAAAAATGAGCCAAACCCAATCCCCACTTCTTTAGGAAAGATTTAATATCTTAATTGCTCATCTGCAGAATGAGCTTCTGACCAAAGCATAAATTGTTGCTTCAATGTGACTGTCTAAAATACTGAAGTCATTCCATAAAAGGTTTTCTTTACTCAGTTCTTTCCTTTACTTGTTTTACTTCTTAAGGATAGGTTTCTGCACTTTGCAGTCTTAAGATGCCTTGTGTTTCTGCAGAAGGCTGAAAACATCAAGTCAATGCACAAAAGAATTTCTAAGTCGTTTTTAATATGTATAAATTGAGATGGTAGGGTATGGCTTTCACTGCAAAGAATGTAGGTAGGCAGATGAGGTTTGGCTTCAGATGTTCAAGTCTCAGCTAGATGAGTATAAACTCAATTTTCCGCACCATCTGCAGGATTTCAGGTAGACCTTACTTGCACAGATATTTGCAAAGATAAAGTGAGCTTTGTTTTCATGTAAAACTCATGTGACTCTCAAATTGATCTTTTTTTTTGTGGTCTGCTTTTGCATTATAACAACTTAGTAGAATAGCATTAAATTAGTTCTACCCTATCAGAAAATGACAGCAGGAAGTTTAGTTTAACATAAATTCCAAAGGCAGACCATATGCAATTCATTTTTATTTTTAATTGCTTCCATAAACACACAAAGATTAAATTAGCAAAGCCTGTGTAGGTTTTTTGGTTATATGTGGATTTTAACTAAATACTGAAGGATAAAAATGGAAACCAGCAAAACCCAGGAAGCCCACAGGTTTTAATTTATGTTGTGGGCCATGAGCAGCAAAGAAAAATTGGAACTTTGAGATGTTTCTTTATGGATAACAGGTTAGTCCTAAATTGGTGCTACAAAAGAAACATCATCAAGTGCCAAAGTCCGACTAAGCAGGCAGTACTGGAAAAAGTACTTTTATTGCTGTTTGAATAATTTTTTAAGTACTTTAATCTGAAAAAAATTATCTGAATTAAAAAAAAAATTAAAAGCAAGTTGAAATAGATTTTGAATATTGTGTAGAAGGCATATTTCAGGTCACACAAATAAAAGCTACAAAGCAGACTGGTACTTAACATGCTGACTATTTTCTCTCTACGTTGCAAAAATGCATTAACTACAATTTCAAAAGATTAAAGACTCTAAAACAAGATAGGAAAGGAAAACACTTCTTTACATCAGAAGTCCAGATTGAAATGTCTTTAGTCTGAAGACTACAAGACACACGTTTGGTCACTTCCGCTTCCAGAAATGACAGTGCAGGTTTTTCCTGCTAAAGGAAAGGGTTTTGTTGTTGGGTTTTTTTTTTTCAGGATTTTGGGGTTTTTTTAGGTGTTTTGTTTATTTTTTTTTTCTTTCATTGGATAGTGCATCTGCAAGCCAAAAAGAGGCAGACAGCAGAGAAGGTATAGACCTGTGCTAGAAGTACTGTGGCAGCACAAATGCATTTTTTGTCTATTAAGACACAGTTCTGCAGGGATTCTTCGAGTGGTAAATTAGGGCAACGACTCAGTCTGATCTTCAGTGGCCTTTGTGTAGCAGAAGAGGGGTAGTTACATTTTTGTTTTTGATAGTTATCTGATAAAACTTTTTCATCATTACTTATTTACACTGAACTTTTTTCTATTTTATAACCTTGAGGAAATGCCCCTTTTTAGAAGGAAGACCTGCATGTTAAAGTGAGCCAGACACCTGGACTTGTATATTTCTAACATACTCTCTTCTGGAGTATTTGGCTTAACTCTTACTAAGGTCATCAGAGACAGAGAACTCGGGAGTAGCGACCAGTCATAAAACAACATGCTTATATATGTCTACTATAATAGGGACAACAATGGAATTGTATTTGTAATTTTTGCTCTGGGTTTATTAGGTTTGCTAGACTTAAAAAGTGTATTTGTAGCATGTTAAGTAGCCCAAAAGAAAAACAGGGTGCAGCTAAACTTTTGTCTTCTCTAACAACTGTTCTCAGCTGCCTATGCTTGAAAATGGTTTTATTGAGATTCTCAGATATGAACTTTGAAGTGTGCCACCTCCTATTACTTGAATAGAATAAACTCAGACACTCAAAGGTATTTTGGGGACCTGGGCATTTCCTAGTGTCGCAGTAGAGATCACACTAGACAGATCACACTGTTGCACTTCATGCCTACAGAGGTACTTTCTGTGCCAGGCTGCTAGCTTCATTACTGGACAATGTTTCAGTGGAGAATCATGTTTACATTACTTTTTAATCTCCAGCATAATAATAATAATTTTGTCTTTCACAGCTTAATTTTATGAATGCATATCTACATCTATATGTTTCAGCAAATAGATAAAAAAGATGAAAGCATATCCTCTCAAATCACGAAATAAAATGCATTATTTATAATTTCAAAATAGAATTATTCTTGTCTGTTTTACCATATTAGCATATTATTTTTCACTTTTTCCTCTCTGTTTCTATTCGGCTGAACTGGATTTTCCCTTTGTTAACATGCAATTTCTTGTGCTTCTGTTCTTTGGAGTTGCTAATGCTGTATCTTTATTCATCATACAATGAGATATGAAATGCACAGTTGTCTTGCTAGATCTATATTTATGGTTTCTCTGAGACCATTGTGTTAAGACAAAAAGTAAACCAAGTATTGCATGCCGACTCTGAATGATAACTTCTGCTCAGTTGAGCATAATTTTCCTTCTTCTTTTTCAGAGCTACCAATGCAACTGGTTGTACTGCATATTACTTTAAAAGAATGGTTATCATAGATGTTGGACTTGGTGCAATGTAGAATGAATGAACCTTGGGATGATGTCAAGGATCCTGAAGACCCTTGGAAAGATTAAGTAAGATTTCTGTAATCAGTTTTCCTAATATGTGGAAACATTATTTTCATATTTACTCTTAATGTCTGACATTCTATTTGATGTAGCTTTAACTACACAGGGGAGCCTAATTAAATGTTGCTGTACTGGTACTTGCTTTATTTGTCTGATAAAAAATCTGGAAGACTGATGACAAATTGAAAAGGGTTGAAGATTTACAATAAATATTTGGGGTCTAAAAAGATGAGATCTGTGATGTAAGACTGAGGAAAAAAAGAATTTTTAGAGCTGCCCTTGTCACAGACTAAAAGCACGCACCTTAAAAAAACCCTTCTAGTGTCAGTGAATGAAAGCATAATGATATCTTTGTTGGAAACTGAAAATTGACCAACTGAGATCAGAAAAAGTGTGTGTCTTTTCTCAGTGAAGTAACTAGCAGTTGAAATAACTTGACTGAAGGAGCAGTGGATTTTTTTATTACTAGGGGAAAAAAAAACCAAACCAAATTCGATGTGTTTCTAAAAAGATATAGTTCAACTCAATCAGAAGTTATAAAAGTTACGGTAATAACTTTTGTTAGTATGGTGATAACATCTTGAGAGGAGTCCACATCAAAATTGTGCTGGCATTCAGAACTATGAATTAGCTTCTATGTTCAAACTGATTTTTTTCTATTTGTTACAGCTCAGAATAGTGTTCACTCTCCAGATTTTCAGAATATTACAATCTAATGAGTAACACTCCCAAGTTTTCTGCTTTATTATTTTAGGAAAAATTTATATCCAACTAGCCATGGACTAAAAGAACAATTCTTAGCTTTAATGGCTATAAATAGAGTCCTCAAATTGGATTTGTTTTTGTGAGATCACATTTTGAGATTATTATTAAAAAGAATTAGATTAAAAATGATTACATGAAATTTAGCAGTTTAATATTACACACTTTTTCTCTAGTCTTTGTTTTGCTACTGGTGTATTTGGAGAAGCCCTTCTTGTGGTCCTTAACATTCCTTGCCAGATTTAATTCCAAGTGGGCCCTAGCCTTCTTCATTGTGACTCTGCATACTCTGACAATGTTCCTATACTTCGCCCAAGTGGCCAGTCCCTTTTTCCACATTCTGTAAACTTCCTTCTTCCAGATGAGTTTTTCCAGAAACTCCTTGCTCATCCATAAAGGTCTCTTGCCTCCTTTGACTGATTGCTTGCTCCTAGGGATACATCGATCTTGAGCTTGGAGGAAGTGGTGCTTGAATATTAACCAGCTCTCTTGGATCCCCCTACCTTCTGGAGCCCTAACACATGGGATTCCTTGAAGTAGGTCTTTGAAGAGGCCAAAGTTAGCTCTCCTGAAGTCCAGGGTTGTAATCATACTTATTGCCCTACTTCTTCCATGCAGGAACCTGAACTCCACTATCTCATGGTCACTGCAGCCAAGGCTACCCGCAACCTTCACATCTTAACTTGTCCGTCTTTGTTTGTTAGCGTAAGGTTCAGCAGCACACCTCTCCCTGTTGGCTTCTCCACCATTTCTGTCAAAAAGTCATCATCAAGGCTCTGCAGAAGCCTCCTGGACTGTGCGTTCCTGGCTGTGTTGCCTTTCCATCAAATATCAAAATTAGAGCCTGAGATTTCGTTTTTAAAAGAAAAAACAGTCCTACATAGAATGGCAGGGTTTTTTTGCTTTTGATTAAGTTTTCATCATGAAAGGAACTATGATTTAATGTTTGTGGTATTCATCCTTAAAAAAACATTAAAACAGGTTCATGATGTTCATGATGTAGTATGCTGTAGTATGTTGTAGCATGGGCAAAGCTTTCTCTTTTTTTATGCATTGAGGCATGCCTCTGCATTGAGCACGGTAAGGACAAAGATTCTGTCATTGCAGTTCCTTCAGTTCTTGGTATTCCAGAAATTACGCCATATAAGTGCCTATGATCATTGCGGTAGCTTGGTTCTGCCATGACAAAACTCAAGTGAAGAACCCAGGGAAGTAAGAAGGGGGGTTAGCAGAACTGCTACTTTGGACTTCCAGAGGACAGACTTTGGCTTGTTTAGGGGCATGGTTAACAGAGTCCCTTGGGAGGCTGTCCTGAAGGGCAAAGGAGTCCAAGAAGGCTGGACATTCTTCAAGAAGGAAATCTTATAGGCACAGGAGCAGGCTGTCCCCATGTGCTGAAAGACGAGCCAGTGGGGAAGAAGACTGGTCTGGCTGAACAGAGAGCTTTGACTGGAACTCAGGAAAAAACCAGACAGTTTATGACCTTTGGAAGAAGAGGCAGGCAACTCTGGAGGACTACAAGGATGTTGTGAAGTTATGCAGGGAGACGAGCTCTGGCCAGAGCCCAACTAGAATTTAACCTGGCTACTGCTGTAAAAAACAATAAAAAATGTTTCTATAAATACACTAGCAAAAAAAGGAGGGCTAAGGAGAATCTCCATCCTTTATTGGATGTGGGGGTAAACATAGTGACAAAGATGAGGAAAAGGCTGAGGTACTTTATGCCTTCTTTGCCTCAGTCTTTAATAGTAAGGCCAGTTGTTCTTGGGGTACCCAGACCCCTGAGCTGGAAGACAGGGATGGGTAGCAGAATGAAGTCCCCATAATTCAAGTGAAAATGGTGAGAGACCTCCTACACCGCTTAGACACACAAGTCTATGGGGCTAGATGGTATCCACCCACAGGTGGGAGCTGGAAGAAGTGCACACCAAGCCATTTTCAATCATTTATCAGCAGTTCCAATTAACTAGGGAGGTCCCAGTTGACTGGAGGTTAGCAAATGTGGTGTTCATTTACAAGAAGGGCTGGAAGGAGGATCCAGGGAACTACAGTCTGTCAGTCTGACTTCAATGCCAGTATATCATCTTGAGTGCCATCACACAGCACGTACAGGACAACCAGGTGATCAGGCCCAGTGAGCATGGTTTATGAAAGGCAGGTCCTGCTTGACAAACCTGATCTCCTTCTGTGACAAGGTGACTCAGTGTATGAGGGAAAGGCTGTGGATGTTGTTTACCTGGACTTTAGTAAAGACTTTGACATCGTTTCCCACAGCATTCTCTTGGAGAAACTTGCTGCTCATGGCTTGGATGGGTATACCCTTCGCTGGGTGAAAACCTGGATGGATGTCTGGGCCTAAATAGCTGTGGTCAATGGAGTTAAATGCAGTCAGTGGCTGATCACGAGTGGTGTTGCCCAGGGCTCAGTACTGAGGACAGTTCTGTTTAATATTTTTATCAATGACCTGGATGAGGGGATCGAGTGCACCCTGAGTAGATTTGCAGACGATACCAAGTAGGGTGGGAGTGTCTATCTGCTTGAGGGTAGAACGGCTCTTCAGAGGGATGTGGACAGGCTGGATCGATGGGCTGAGGCCAGTTGTATGAGGTACAGCAAGGCCAAGTGCCGGATCCTGCACTTGAGTCAGAACAACCCCATGCAAAGTTACAGGCTTGGGGAAGAGTGGCTGGAAAGCTACCTGGTGGAAAATGACCTGGGGCTGTTGATCAACAGCTGGCTAAATATGAGCCAGCAGTGTGCCCAGGTGGCCAAGAATGCCAGTAGCATCCTGGCTTGTGTCAGAAATAGTGTAGCCAGCAGGACTAGGGAATTGATTGTCCCCCTGTACACTGGTGAGGTTACACCTTGAATACTGTGCTCAGTTTTGGGCCCCTTACTGCAAGAAAGACATCGAGGTGCTGGAGCATGTCGATGAAGCTGGTGAAGAGGACAAGTCTTACGAAGAGCTGCTGAGAGAACTGGGATTGTTTAGCCTGGATAAAAGGAGGCTAAGAGGAGACCCTGTCACTCCCTACAATTACCTGAAAGGAGATTGTAGCGAGATGTGTGTCCATCTCTTTTCCCAAGTAACAAGTAGTAGGACAAGAGGAAATGGCCTCAACTTGCTCCAGGGGAGGTTTAGATTGGATATTAACAAAAATTTCTTTACTGAAAGGGTTATCAAGCATTGGAACAGGCTGCCCAGGGAAGTGGTTGAATCACCATCCCTGGAGGTATTTAAAAGACGTGTAGATGTGGCACTTAGGACGTGGATTAGTGGTAGATTTGGCAGTGTAGCATTTATGGTTGGACTTGATGATCTTAAAGGTCTTTTCCAACCAAAATGATTCAATAATTAAGGCAGATATTAGAAATTCTGTTCTTTTTTCTTTCAGTGGTGCATCATTATTCCTTTTTTTTTTTTTTTTTTTTTTTTTTTTAAACCAGTGCTACAATAAAAGACTGGAGTTTTTCTCAACTGACCTGAAGTTTCAGGCTCCTAGAAATCCAGGTAGTGTGGCTTGGCCTGTCATGCAACTGCTCAGGAGAAATAGCTGCAAAGCTCAGCTAAAATTGTTGAAAAATAAAGCCATAAAGAATGACCAGGGCATACGCTTTTACTTTCCACAGGTAATCGTAACTCTAATCAGTAGGAGATTTCCTTTCTAACCTCAGTTCCTCTGATTGCATGAGCAAGAAATATTGTTTTGAAGCACAACAGGGTTTTCTGCACTCTTTCAGACAATAACTGTGAGTCCCCTTTAGTATCCTGGTGATAAGCTCAGAAAAGCCAAAATACAGAAGAAAAGACAAAATATTTTTCAAGAAGATGGAATATTGCCAAGGTGATACATGAAAACCACAAAGCATGCAGTTTTTATTATGTGGCACAAGTTTTTAATATGCAGAAATGAAGGAAGTGATCTTAATCCACTGATTCATTCAGTTGGGATTAACACCAGAGACAGCACTTTCAGAATACAGATCCTTCTAGTAGCATGGTCACATGACATAGTTTAGAGAAGTAATCATTTTCACCAGAAATGATCTCTGTTGGATGACAGATTCACCTCCTTACTCATATAGTTGTTCCACCATTTCATCACCCTCTTTGACAAGAATCACTTCTTTATTCAAGTTGACATTTCTTGTACTATCATTATGCTAACTCTGCCAAACAGGTTTTTTTATGTCACATTCAGCAAAGTTAAAGCATCTCCGCTGTGAAATGATTTACCTTTAAATAGGTATGAATAACAATGAAATCTCCCTTCTGCCTTCTTTTTTGAGTGAGCTTAAATCTGCAACTTCTCATTGTAGTGTGTGTTTCCAGCCTCTTATGGCTGTCCTTTGAACTCTCTCTGTTTTTGAATCTGTTTTTAATAACTTAAATATATTTAACTTGAAATAACATAAGCAAATAATAGAGATGTTAGTTTAAATCAGTCTGCCTCTTATGAATTGCTTCATTCCTTTTAACTGAGTTTTTTTGGTAGACTTTTAAGTAGGCTATTACCACTTTTTTAAACCATCAACCAATTCTGTGGTAAAATGAAATTGTACCTTTACTGGGCTCACAGTTTTTGACTTCCTGTGAGTCTTTTTTTTGTGTCTACATCATTTAAAGGTCTTATGACAGAAAAAAAGTGTTTACCCAATAAAATGATTCCTTTTGCTTTTCTTAAGAACTCATTCATTTTTTTTTTGAAAGAAATCTATTTTTCTATGTGAATATTGATACAAAAACAAGTTTGTATTTTTCTGAAGTTTCAAGCTATACCAAAATCGTACATTGTACTGAATTTTTTACACCAAGAACTTCAACTGTTATATTTTGCAGGTGCCATTAGTGAATTTGATTAAGTTTTGAAAACATTACAATTTACCCAGCTTCTGAAACTCAGTTGTGCCTCTACATCCATAAACAATACATCTAAAAGCCCATCATTATGCTATTTTTCAGACTATTTAGTACTTTGTGTATACTTGTGAGTTACTTGCTACTAACTGGTCAACATTTTGATAGGAATGATGATTCTTAGGTTATTGAAACCAGGCAGAAAAGGGAAGCCAGTCAGATGTTTGTTTATGTACCATGGCAATTTATTATTTCTTAAACCTGGACCTGAATTAATATAACTTTATTTTGCTTTCCATATTTTGAATGTTTTGCAGAGAAGTGAGTGCTTTTCAAAGAAGCTTTTTTTTTTTTTTTTTAATAGTAATGGGTTGTTGTCCTTGATCAAGTTCTTGCAGTGTTTCCAATTCAGCATTTTTTACTTTATGATTCAAAAAAAAAAATATTTTGTAGGCTTTGAATTTATCTATTTCTTTATTCTAGGGTGGGTGTCACTGGAGCACTAATACACTTTTCCCACCCCTATCTTTATATACTACAAGTTATTTTTGTTAGTGAAAAATATATCCTGTCAGATCCAAGAGCCCAAGAGAGGTAAGGCAGCTGGTGCTCCATGTGCCCAGGTTCTGTATCAAGGCTGAAGACGATGTATTCTCAGAAAGCACACAAACACACAGAGCACACTTATACAATACATATACACATATATACATATATATAGATATACATGGCTGGCCACACAGATTCCAGACAGGCACTCACATTAACACAGCACCAATGATCTCATCCTGCTCGCCCCTCTGGCTGAGCTGGATGGACGTCCACTGGTGAGAATATATACATATGTACAAGACAAATCCTGCTAGCAGCCAGAATTAAACATTCAGTCTGACCAGTACCTGCCCCTGGATTTCAGTCTCCCCTGTTGCTGGCACATGAATATACGTGCTCGTGAGGCTGAAGTCCCACTCCCATTGCTGGTACAGACCACCACACACAGACACAAACACACAGCTGTCCTGGGCTTTCTGAGTACCAATAGCTGACCTCCTGTGCTCTTAGAGACAGACACTGCTGCACGCAGACCTGGCCCTTACAGACATACTCAGCCCCTTGGTCCCAGGCTACTTCACCTATTTACCAGCTAATGCATCTTGATTATTACTAGTGATCACCCACTCTCTCACACACCCACACTTCCTTGAGTCACTGGCATCATGGATACATGGTACCTCCAGCCAATGGTCTAACTCCAGTGGCTGTACTCACAGGCCCATACACACACATACATACAAAATAGAGAGTCCTTCATCCAGGAAACTGTTAGAAAGGAATTTGGTAAGAAGACAGGACAGGCTGCACTGATCAGACACAGGGCTTGTACAGACAAGGATACAGACCAAACTATATACGTGAACAGCCCTTTTTATTACCTTACGCCTCTATTTGCCCACTCTTGTTCTTCTCCCACATCACCAAAACCCCTCCCTTGTTCTAACTTTGGTTCTTCCTCTAAGCATCCTGTAATAAATCCTGTGCGATCCCAAACTGCTTTCCTCCTCCATCCCGTAATGTACTGTACCTCTAGGCAGCAACCTCAGTCCAAAAGGTAATCCAGAGAGAGAGCTGCTCTAGATGACTCATCGTGATGGTTTTCACACCTTGACCCTGGAGCTGAGAGAGTGCTGGGACATCCCTGGGAGGCACCCAGACAGGGTGTTTCTTATTCTGGAATTGTTGATTTGGGTGCCCACCAAATGTGATATGTAATATAAGAAAATAGAGCTGGGCAAACATGGCTTGCAGTATTGATCCCAGAATGACATGTGCTAAGTGTTATAAATTGCCAACACTATCATCCCTATTTAGCATTTGCTACAGGATAATTCTTCTATACTTGGAATAAATAATTTACACTGTTCCTAAGCCTGCGTATGTGTGCACACACACATTTTTACCTCAGTGCTTCACCCAGCCAATGTAATTTGATCAGTTCTTTCTGCAGGGCTCTTCAAGGTCCTGTTAATCCACTTCAGATTTAGATGGTCATTATTTATTTATTTATTTATCTTTAACCCTGCCCACCTCTATGCTGTACATACAGGAATGTAAAATATTGAAACTATGCTGTTAAGAAAGTTTGGCTACTGGAACAATTGGGGAAATCCTTGATAAACTTTTAAAGAAAGAGGAAATAGCACACTACTTTGAAGATCCCAAAAAAGTGCTAGTAGGGAACAGGACAGAGTGCTAACTTCTGAAATCTTTCTGTGAAAAAAGATGAGTATCTATTTCTGAGGACAACATCCAACAGGGATGTACAGAAAATTGTTAATTAGCTGGTAATGAGAATGCACGCTTATCCTTTAAGCTCTGGCTTACTTTGAACTGCCTAGAGGTTTGGAGATTCCTCTAGACAGGTAGGGTTATTAATTCTAAATTAAAGCAAACTCATTAGAACTTCTTTGATATGGAAATTGGGTAGGACATTTGTCGAGACAATATTTGTCAAGATCATTTCAGTGTTCTCTAGATTTGACTAAGTTGGAAACTTACGCAAGAATAGCCTTTCTTGTGGTATTCAGACATTCCTTTCTGGCTGAACTAGAAAATCTAAAATACGCTATTTAAAATTAAAAAAAAAAAAAAAACAAACCCATAAAAAAGAGGTGTTGAACCTCTGAACTTAAAGAATTTCATACTACAGTTAAAGGGTAAGGGAAGGATTTAAGGTAGTTCCAATTTCATTGTCCACAGGCTCTGATTGGTCTTCTTTTTTTGGCGTGGTATGGGAGAAAGTGGAGGATTCATGGATTTTAAGACCTGTTTAATTTGATCTCAAAGAAAGATTTAAGGGAAATCATGTGAACTTCCCAATACTTCATATGAAGTCTGTGACAGAAGACTGGAATTCCTGAGATGTAACTCAATGCTTTATTAGCATGACTGGTTTTTTTTTTTTACATTTTATGCCTCTCTGTTGCTTCCTCAAGTAAAAAAGCTATGTGATTCTGAGCCAAATTCAACCTAATGCAATGTTTGCTCTCACTCAGCTGAGATGAGTATAGACACAAATTGTGGTGTAAACTACCAGTTGGATATACCTTGGTTAGAAAATTGGCCAAGTTCTGTGGCTATCACCTTCTACAACCACCTTATTGAATATTTGGAATAACTGTAATCAAGTTAAAATAATAAGAAAGGAAATAATAACATTTCTTAGCAATAAGTGAGTGGAAAGTTTTAAAATACTGGTAGATTTAGTCTGCATTTACATTGCTACTGAAGAGGAAAAATCCTTAAAAGTCCTTTGTGTTTAACTTGCTAAAAACTTGCAACAAGCGACCTGAAAATTATGATGGCAACTCCTGTAGGTAGTAGAAATCTCATCCCATTGTACTGTTTCTTGCAGAACAATTACCAGTATTTTTTTGTTGTTGTTGTTATTCAGATACCTACTGGTTTGTCAGGTCACACTTACCTGTTCTGATTGAAAATGTGGCTTTATATTTTTGAATGTGTTTGGACTACAAATCAACCAAACTGGTAGAATTTTATAGAAATTAGATCGATACAGAATTTTCTACAAAATTTTCTCCAAAATATTTTCAAAGATTTGTGGGGTGGCCAGTAGATTCCAGTTGTAAGTTGATTTTCATCTATTTTTTCCTTCCCAGCTTCAGAAGCCAACAAGAAGGCAGATGTAACCTGTGCTTTTTGCGGTTTATTTAAACTTAAAGTCCAAAAAAATCTTTCTTCTTAATTTCCCTTAAAGAACTTCAACATCTTTTTTTGTTAATGACTAATCAGCAAGAAAAAAAAAACCAAACTGTGCTATTATGCTAGCATTATCTCTACTTTACCATGCTGAATAAGCAGATAAAGATCAATTGAAGTTCAACCAGGCCAAGTGCAAGGTCCTGCATCTGGGTCATGGCAATCCCAGGCACAAATACAGGTTGGGCAGAGAATGGCTTGAGAGCAGCCCTGAGGAGAAGAACTTGGGGGTGTTGGTGGATGAGAAGCTCAACATGAGCCGTCAATGCGCGCTTGCAGCCCAGAAAGCCAACCGGATCCTGGGCTGCGTCAAAACAAGTGTGGCCAGCAGGTTGAGGGGGGTGTGATTCTGTCCCTCTACTCCACTCTGGTGAGACCTCACCTGGAGTACTGCATGCAGCTCTGGAGTCCTCAGCACAAGAAGGACTTGGACCTGTTGGAACGGGTCCAGCGGAGGGCCACAAAGATGATCAGAGGGCTGAAGCACCTATGCTATGAGGACAGGCTGAGAGAGTTGTGTCTGTTCAGCCTGGAGAAGAGAAGGCTCCAGGGAGACCTCATAGCAGCATTCCAGTACCTAAAAGGGGTCTACAAGAAAGCTGGAGAGGGACATTTTTACAAAGGCATGTAGTGATAGGATGAGGGGTAATGGTTTTAAAGTGAAAAAGGGTACAATTTAGATTAGATATTAGGAAGAAATTTTTCACTGTGAGGGTGGTGAGGCACTGGATGAGGTTGTCCAGAGAAGTTGTAGATGCTCCATCCCTGGAAGTGTTCAAGACCAGGCTAGATGGGGCTATGAGCAACCTGGTCTAGTGGCAGGTGTCCCTGCCCATGTCAGGGGTGTTGGAACAACACAACCTTTAAGGTCCCTTCCAACCAAAACCATTCTATGATTCTATGATGTGTTCTTTTCTCTGATGTTCTTTCTTAGATTAGGGCTGTCGTTTTTAAGATATTTAAATAAAATGCTTTCTTTTATATTGACCTTCAAGTTCTGTAGGTATCATTAGAGACACAGGGAAAGTAACATTACTACAAATAGGTTTGCTAGCTGAATTTATTTCAACACAATTTTTGTTAATATCGTTCGATAAACCCAAACAATGGCTTCCAGTACTTGCATGAATTTAGTCTTACACTACACATCCTAGTGTATGAATTGTGAAGGTTGAATTTGAACATCTGTCTCGATTAATCATTATGGCAATTACATCTTACTATTGATATATTACTATCTTACTATTGTCTCCTCTTCTAATGCATTTAAGAAATTGAAAACACATTTTGCTACCAGAGGAAAAGACTCACTGTTGTACAAAATGATCTAGCCTTTCTTCTCTGGAATTTCCTTTGGAGAATCTGTACAGATGGACCAATTATGTAATACACTAACATACTTGTAAATCAGTTAAAAATACTTTAAAATTTGTTAAAAACACTTTTAAATTTGTTTAAAACAGCCATGGATGCACAGAAAGGTTTAATATCATGCCAGCCTGCTCTTTCAGTTACCAGACAGCACCACTTAATGAAGTAGCAGTTGAAAATGAAAGCTGATGGATTAGTTTGGTGAGTCTTCTCCAGAGAAGTCTAGGGCACCAATCAGGTATTGTGACTTGTGGTCAATTGAGGTGGATTCCACAGGGTAAAATATTTCAATGCCATGCATTATACCTGATGTCACATGCAGTAACGAAGCAGCTGCTACTCTGCACGTCCTGGGCTACATGGTGATGAGCAGAAGATGTCATCACTATGACTAGAGCTTTTCAAGCCTCTATGAGATGATGGATTACTTGTAAAGCCTACAGACGTTCTACCCCATTCTGATATTTAAAGAAGTAATTCTTCAGACTATAAAACCTGAATATCTTGAGTTTTTTCAGTAGTTGCTGGCATTCCTGGAAAAGCATTTGTATATTTGTATCAAATTTTCATTTGCTTCTCTGGAAATGTTGGTGAAAAAGATAAGGCTTTGTTGTAAAACTATACGTACAAAACAGTCACTGTAATCCTCAGCACAGGTTCTCTGGGGATGAAGTAACTCTGACAAAAAGAAGTCTTCTCAAATATCTTGATGGAATAGATCAAAAGATCCAATTTGACAGGCGGAAAGGCATTTGTATATAGCATGGCTCTCATAGAAAGTCTAATGTTCCTTCTTGGAACTGTCTACACCACCCTACCTGTTTTTCCTGGACTCAATGATGGTAAGCAGCTTACTTTCCTAAGACTTTTTAAAATAGTTTTTAAACATTTCAACTGTTTAAGGATTAAGATTTCACAAAAAAAATTCTGAAAGATTTATCTAACCTTGGGTATTGTTCCTTTTAATTTACCATTTTGTTACATTTCCTCTTGACATATTAGTGTTTGACAGTCCTGAATTTTTTTAAAGGAAAATAAAAGTTTTAATGTTCCTTTAATTTTTGTTAATTTCATTTCATCTGTTAATACCAGTGAGGAAGTCAGCAATGATGGTGGCTTTCCAGGCATGTTGAATGGAAATATTTTCTTTTGCCTCTTGTCTGCAAAGCTATATTCACTTTTAATGTCTGGACCATGAAACATCTGTTGAACGGGAAAAAACCTAGTCAGCTGTAGAACAAATAGATGTATTTACACTAATGCATTGCCTGATGTGAAATAATGGGTAGTAGTGAAGGTGATGTTTCCTGTTCTCTCTCTCATGATATCTTTTCAGATATTTTGGAATGTTTTACTTAGTTTTACATAGAATGAGTAGCTAATCCATTATACAGGTCTTCCTAGTCTTTTAGAAATTAATAACATTCATTCTTGAATTACATAAATGTTTGGTCGAGCTGAGACTGACATTTCCCCATGTAAGGCACGTTCCTCTTTATGAGTAGATGTTAGCCAAAAATAGATATTATAAAAATATTATAAAAGATATTATAAAAACATATGTTAGGCCAAAAATAAATTGAAGTTCATTGTTGTGGGTCAAAGACATTTCCTTTTCCTATAATTTGACTTTTTGAAGTGTGAGTTCATGTTAGACCTTATGAACCCTGCCACTAACAAGTGATGGAAAATGGACTATTGAGTTTGAATTATGCATTAAAAAATATATTTTTTTTTTCACATGTCCTTCATTAGATTAGATCATTCCCCCTTCCTTTTTCCCCCTCCTCTTTCTTTTAACAAAATATTGAATGTGGCACCAGCAAGGTAAAGCCTAAAAAATGTCAGGAAAAGAACATACATAATCTTTGCAACAGTGTAAGAAGATTTAATGGGACTTTTACTTCCATCCAAGTGTAGACTGCTGTATTTTTTTATATTCAATGATTTTCTTTTTTTTTTTTCCTTTTTTTTTTAAACCTAAGGTATTCAAACTGTTGTGTTGAAAGGAATGGAATGGGGATGGTAAGAAAAAAAGTTTCACATATGGTTTTACAGTGTAAATGTAACTATATGCTTGTATAGAAAAAGCCAAATGTTGCTCATTTTCATCTTTATATAGATGTCATAAACTGAAATTTTTGTCTTATAACTTTGAAAGCAGATCTTGCACAGGTGTTTAAAGAAATACAAATGTACATATACTGGATTTCCATGTTTTTCCTTTGAACATTTTGTTTCCTGTTTGCATACTTAGATCTAGTAAAGAACTAGAAGTCTCAATTAGGGCACCTATTGTACAACTAGCAGTTAGTTGCTCTGCTGCTGTAGTGATTTGCAGAAAGTTCTGGCATTTCAAAACCATGTATATACTGGTTAGATTACTACCTTACATGAATCAGTATAGCCAGTGGAAAGCCTACAGGTTATGTAAGAATGGTTTTAAAAATTAGAATTTGTTGCTTGGACTTTCTAATTAAGTCCCATTGATTTGTTTTTGTTTCCTGGTGGGATGACTGTGGCTTTAACTAAATATTCTCCACCTGGAACAGTTCCAGTTAATCATTGAACTATTCCTGATTAAGTATCTTGTGTACAATAAATCAATATAAATTGTATAAATGAATAGTTAGCATGAATTTCCATTAACAAAGAATGATCAGAATTGAATTGCAGTGAATGGTTTTGTCAGTTATGAACATAGGTATTTTCTTAGTCAATTTTAGCTATGTAAATCATAATACAGATGGAGAAGTGTGTAGGAAATGAATCAAAGTGAAAAATTAAGTGACTATATCTGAATTGTCACAAAAACGGTTTTAGCAGATACTAAACGAGATAATAGAAAGCAGCGTTTATGGGATGCCTTTCTTCCTAATCTTGGGAATTTAGTTTATAGACAGAAGGGTGAGAGCTGTGCAATTAGATTTCCTAGTCCTGTAGAAATATGAGTATCAGCAGTCTAATTATATCTTGTGCACAGAAATGACTTGTTTCTTTCTAAATTGCATGGTGCCTCCTTGTTGTTGCTTTATTACAGGGTAAGCTGTAATCCTTGCTGGATCTCATAATGAAACCCTGATTATTCTTAACTAAATATTTCTAATCATCAATTATGTAAAAGACTTTCATTCCTTACAACCATTCTCTCAGCATTTCTCTTTATGACACATTCTTCCTGAGATTTGGTTGATAGAGGAAATGTTTTTTTAAGGTATATCCTGTCTCTCTGTCTCAATGCAGCTTAATTATGGAGAGTCAATACTGAGTTCACTGAGTACTTCACATGGCTGCCTTTAATGTCTCCTGTTTGATAGCTCTTGATTTGTCTTTTTTAAAAATAATTTATAAAAAATAATTTATCAGATATGGTACTAATAGCTCTATAATTCCCTGTTATTTTTGTTTTTTTCTAAGGATAATCATAACAATTATTTCTTCTAGCTCATACAGGGCATAATTTTTATTATATTCAAATAACAATGATTACCAAAATACTGGTTACATGATTGTAACCTATTAATGTGAAGACCTTTACTGAAGACATTACATTGTCCATCTCTTGCCATAGACTATCTATCATAGGTTGACTATCTGTCATGTGCTTTCTGCATTGGCTATGGATGTATTTCCCTCTCTGCCCCCATAACCATAGCCATTACCTTCACACTGTCTGTCAAGTCTCCAGGTTTAACATTCTATTGGACACTTTTGGTCACTTTCTGCTGTAAGCTTTGGGCTATCCACTTCTGAAGAAGTTTGTTTTGTCTTGAACAAAGTTGGCTTGCCTTTCTATTTGCATTTGGTATAGCTGTCAATATTCTGCATGTTTCTTTGTTGTCAATGTTATGGTGGGAATGTGCAAAAGATTGTGGTTGATGGTCTAACTCATCTGTTTGAAACAATATGGAGTCTTAAGCATTTTCGCATTTGAAAGCACAAAGGTTAGTTGGATAATGCTGTGAAACTCAAAAGGTTGAGAATTAATAATGTAATTAAAGTAGTGGATGGAAAACCAAGCTGGAGATACTGATATGTTAATCATATTAAGGGTAATCCAGACAACCTAGTGAAGAGAATGTGGAATGTAAAATATTATTGATTACAAATTAGTTACACAAAGTAGAAGGAAAAAAAAATCACTGCTTTTCCACCTGCCATGTTAAATAAGAAATATTTGGTATTTCCAGGCAAAGAATAAATTTCCTTTTTAACAATATTAAGCTATAATGATGCCAGGAAACATGACTTGTGTCTGGTGTAGGTCTCTGTTAAAATGTTAATGCAACTTTGTTTTCATCACTTGTGTTTAATTTCAGATGTTGGCATTACTCTCTTTTCAAGAAGGCGGTGCTGGAGAAGAAATGGTGAAGGCATGGTTTTAAGGCATATAGACAGCACATACTGTACCAAATGCTAGAATTAAAGAATTTGTAATTGTCAAGTCAGTAGGTTCACAAGCCTTACTCTGGTTCCAAAACCACTGGCTTACAAGAGCGGTAACATTTTGGTAGATCAGCATATTGCTCTTCTTCCTTTGGGTTTTGGAGATCATCACCACCTGAGATGGAAGCAAAATGCTTGCAATTATCTCATTGTCAGAATCTCACCCCTGTACAAATCTCTGGGTCCTGTGAATTCCTGCAGTCTGGGATTTACTGCCTCACACAAGGGCAAGTTGTACCTGTAGTTCTCGCAATCCAGCCTGTTCCTGTTCTCCATAGAGTTTCACTTAGCTACACTAGCTTTACACCCCAGTTTAGTATTTTAGCAGAGGAACAGACCATTGCTGTATATGTGGTTCCCTTTCCTCACTGACTGCTTTCCCATCCTCTGACCTTGATTATGGATTTTCCAGGATGGCACTGGAAGGCACATGAAACAAATTTGTGGTTTTGCAAGTATGGCACCGGTGAGTACATAAACAGGTAAGATCAGTTGTGCTAGAAGTGATTTCCATTAAAAATCATCTTTTTTTTGTGTTCAACTCTGCACTGAGTGCCAGGACTGCTTTTTCTATTTAAGAGATCCATACTGACATTTTCACTATGGTGATCACTATGAATCACTATGACTTTCATGCATAATACATGTAAGAGAGGCAATGAGAGTTGTTACTAATAACAATTAGAAGACTTTTTTTTTTTTTTTTTAAAGAGTCTGTCTATGGAAAGTAAGGTTTTGTCCCTTTTTATGGTCTAGTAAGGAAATAATAATAATAAATTATTAATAATTAATAATAATATTTGTCAGAAGATTGGTAGATTTGTGGATTTCTATGATAACCATTAAAGAGTTTCTTAAATATAAGAGACATAAACTTAATACAAGGCTCAGCTGCTGAAGTAGTTCTTAACATTACAGAACTGCTAACCTCAGTAATGTTTGTAGGTGGCCTGGAGGTACCCTAGAGGACAGTAATTATTAAAATTAGAGGATATAAATATTCAGGTTTGATCCTACAGGTTCAGTCTTGCTACTTTTTTAATTTGAGACTTGCTGATAGCACCTGTGCTATTCTGGACTGTACCAAAGAGCAAGAGAAGCTGTAATATTATTCACTAAATAATGAAAATTAATATCCTCATACCTATACAAACATTTGGATATATGTTTAAAAATATTGGGCTACAGTAGTATATTATTGGGACATAAAAAAGTTTAGATTTAGAGGAAAATGATGGTCTTTCTCTCAGGAAATACAGATATATCCAGACATCACAGTTAAACAAGAGGTTGATTTTTGGAAGGATTTTTATTTTGACAATACAGTGTTTCATTAAATATAACAGGTATTTAAAAAAATAAATTTATGACATTAATAATGATCAGAAGAATAAATCCTTTTAAACATTAAGCAAAAACGCTTTGAGGTCAAGGGACAAATTCAAGCATCCTCTCTGTACAAAGTTATGGAATTTGTTCTATACTTGCTGTTACTACAGATATTTATCATGAATTTCAATGACTTTATGAGGACTTACAGAAGTCTGGCACTGTATCAAATGAAATTACATTTTTGAACTTTTTACAAGGCATTTTGGTTATGCACAATAAAGGCAGAAGTCAAATTAACATTGGAAAATAGTTGTTTCCTTGCAAAATATAAAGGAAATTATCTCTATCCCAATCAACATGGATAATACCTGCACATTTCCAGATGTGAATACCACCTCCTGAGAATAGGTATCATGCTACTTCCTGGAAAAATATCACTAGTTTTCTCAAATGACGTTGGAACTGAGGGTAGAAACCATGTTTTATTCTGTGACTTTACCTAGTAAGAGTTTTACTAGCAGATAGCGTAGTGAATTAAGGCTTTGGTTTAATTTAGCAAGGGAAAACAAGAAAAAAAAATAATCTAAGGACACTAAACACAGAGTTATAGTTCTTTTCCTGAAGGCAAGCAATACTGAAGCAAGTACCTTTTCTCTGAGGAGGAAATTTCTTCCAGAAATGCAACATTTCTCATTGATTTCAAGCACAGATTTGAAGTGAAAACTGCTTCTTTAATGAACACAGGCATGAGAAAATTTGACCTATGTGTTTCACATTTTTTTAAAAATCTTTTTGTGGAATTGATTGTTGAGCACTGATGAATTTTTCACAAGCTGTGGGGTGGCTATTGACTCATTTGAGAAATCAGAGAAGCAATTAATAGACAGTGTAATTGTTCATCCTCACTGTGACACCAATCAAGTTTATGGAGAGACAAACAGGTAACAACAGACAAAGACAATGGGTTGAGATGGACTACTGACAGAGGGACTACTGGTGGAGTAGAGGGGAAGAATCACCTCCCTCAACCTGCTGTCTATGTTTCTTTTGATGCACCCCAGGATTCAGTTAGTTTTCTGGGCTGTGAGTGCACATTCTGGCTCATGTTGAGCTTCTCATCAACCAGCACCCCAAGTCCTTCTCCTCAGTGCTGCTCTCAATCCATTCTTTGCCCAGCCTTTATTTGTGCTCAGACCCACTGTCCATGTCATCAACAAAGATTTTAAATGGCACCAGTCCCAGTACCAGCCCCTGAGGAATGCCACTCATCACTGATTTCCACTTGGACATTGAGGCATTGACCACAATCCTTTGAGTGCAACCATCCAGCTAATTCCATATTTACCAAGTGGACCACCTGTCAAATCCATGTCTCTCCAGTTTAGAGACAAGGATGTCGTGTGGGACAGTGTCAAATGCTTTGCACAAGTCCTGGTAGATGATGTCAGTTGCTCTTCCCTTATTTCCCAAAATAACCACCAAATTTGTCACACATGATTTGCCCTTAGTGAAGCCACGTTGGCTGTCACTGATCACCCTCTTATTTTCCATGTGCCTTAGCAGAGTTTCCAGGAGGATCTGCTCCATGACCTTGCTGGGTACAGAGGTGAGACTGACCGGTCTGTAATTCCCCGGGTCTTCTTTTTTCCTTTTTTAAAAATGGTATGATAATGAAAAAGGGATTGGAGAAAATGGATAACAATAAACAACTGCAGTGATAGAGACATGGAATTTTGTCTGCTAAAGAAATGGCTCATGAACTCACAAATAGATTTAAGAGTTACAGTAGAAAATTGTAGGGAAAAGAGAATACATTGAAATTTACAAGGGTGCTGAAGTATACAGTAAGAAACATTATATAATTTGGCACACTTATAAGGACAATAGAGTTAAAAAATGTTGAGCTGATAAAGGGAAGGAGCATCAAATTTTCACTATGAACACTCAACATAACTTTTTCCCCAAATTTTACTCACATGATCAGTGGATTTTCTCTAACAACATTCAGCATTCATCAATAAACATTCTTCAAATATTCTAATAAGTGAATTTTATTTTAATGGCAGAAACATGCATGAAAAAGGCACATCTACTGTAAAAATGACAGTATTTCCAATGGTAAGTGCTGTAAGAATGAAAACATTGATTTTGATTTGTGTTTAAAACTTCTGAAATTTTGAATGTCAAGTTTATAAGAATCTAATCTTAAAAATTTGAAAAAAGTTACGTATGTTAGGCAGGTTTTTTGTTTGTTTGGTTGGTTGGTTTTTTCCCTCCTAATTATTTCACTTTTAGGTATTAGGAAATCTTACGCAGCTTACTGGTTGATTATAAAAAATTGAGAATTAAATTATTTTCTGAACAATTTGTCCAATTTTTTCTTCATTAGAATGATAAACATGTCTTACATATATCTTTTTTTAAAATCTCATAAATTACAATGGGTTGTCTACATCAGGAACAGGGTATCCAGAGAGGTGGTGGAAGCCCCATCCTTGGAAGTTTTTAAGGCCAATCTGGATGGGGCTCTGAGCAACCTGATCTAGTGGGAGATGTCCCTGCCCATGGCAGCGGGGTTGGAACTAGATGATCTTTACGGTCCCTTCCAACCCGAACCATTCTACAATTCTATGACCTTATGTGTAACAGATAGTACTTCTTTGGAAAGCAAAACAACTTGGACATTTTTTAGAAAGTAATGTGTTATTCATTTATTTGCTTAAAACCAGGACTCATTGCTTTTGTTATCTTTAGTGAAGGTTAATGTTATACATTTCAGTTGCTCATTGTGAGTCTGACCCAGAGCTTGTTATGTTTCTGATTGTCTGACGTTGTTTGGCATTGATGCCATTTCCCCCCCCTCATTTTAGAGCTGAAGGGCAGGGAAAGATTCTCTTATGAGATTTAGAGAAACAATGTATTTTCAATAAAGATTTTCTATTTTCCTGGAATTTTCGTATTTGTAAATTCATTTTGGGAACCTTGGTCTTCCACCATGGTCTCCACGTGCATGCATGCAGTCTGAAAAGCATTATCATGAGAGTTTTACATTTCTGCATCCCAGCGCTTTAAACTTGCGGCTCACCATAAAAATTGAGTTCTTTTAGAGTAAAATCAGTAAAAAAAAAGTCTTCACTTCATAAGACTCTTTTGTTTTCTTTTTCACTATGTCAAAATTCTGTTTTGTGGTTAGGGTTTTAGCCTTTTAAAACCTTTTGAGGGAACTAAGAAGGGATTGGAAATTAAAGAAAATATTATTTTTTAATAAAGATGTTAATAGCTGTAATATGAAATAGGTTTACATCAGAATATTTTTAAAAAGAAGCTGTGAACAAATAGCAATTACTTTGTTCCTAATAAAAATGTGTTTGTGTACTGGATTAAGTTTTTCAATGTTGGTTTCCATCTGTGGTAGGAGGCAGGAAATACTGAAGATTGTAAAGTTTGTTAATTTTATGAAACTGAGTACTTGTGAGGTATTCAATCTGATGGTATAGCTCTTATTTGTATACAATAAAAAAGCATACAATAAATGAATACTTAAACCAGACAAAATCTAGTGAAATACTTCCATGATAAAATCAAAATGGTGTTCAAGAACAAAGTAATCTCTGACACAAGCCTCACCAAAGACCACACCCAGTAGCAACCATAAACCTGACACTAGGACTGCCAAAAGAATCTATCAGGGAGCCAAGTAATACTTTCCAGAGTTTGGCATATGGAATTCCTCATTTTCTGATAAACATCCGAGGATGCAGAAGGGTAAAATGCAATCATCCCTTGCTAGTGGCCTGATGGATTGCTAAATGAGTACTGAGCATCATATACCACAACTGCATGACAATTTTAGAAAAGGATTCCAACATAAGACCAGATCTTTCTTGAGAAAATAACAGTAATATTGTAACTGCAATTAACAGCCAAACTCTCTCCATACAGTCTAGTTTCCTCATACCTTCTCCAGATAATTTTCCTTCTGTCAGTATCTGAAGTATCCTCCAGGTTTTGGGCATCTCCCTCCAACTTTCTATAGTGCCACCAGGCAGTGCCACAGAAATGAACTTCATTTAAAGAACATTTTTTAAATTTTTAGACCTTTTTAAAAAAAAAAAAAAAAAGAAAAGGTAAGTAATAGGATCATCAATGCTCACAGAGGAAATTCTGGCCAGAGTTGTTATAGGCACTGAAAATTATGTAGGGTTCATTCACTTCTGCTGTTTTATGTAGCGTACCATGGCTGTAATTAGTAACACTGTGTAAGGCTTAGTGCCATGGTTTACTTTGGTTATCAATTTTTAATTAACCCTATGTTCATCAGGATAAATGCTGCTATGACTCTAAAACCTGATATTTCTGAGAAGACCTGGTTTTGATCATAGTAATTACTACTGTGAGCATTGTAGAACTTTTTCTTCTGGGCTTTATGTGGAAAGGTACTGAATACAAGTAAGATGTTTTTGCTAGTTGAAGGGGTGATAAATGTTATGTGGAACAGGCACAGTTTAAACACTGGTGTCTCAGAGAACCTGAAAGAGAGAAGTGAGCCAAAACCATTGTTGTGGATATTTTCAGAAAATAGTAGTGACTAAATGTCTTGGCTCTAAAAAATAGCTCAATTTTCATGTCCATTGGTAAATTATTAATATCATTTGGGATGCACTATCTGTCTTCCAGATAGACTGTTGAGGCCTGGTATTTTGAGACCTGATTTTCCTCCCCATCATTTTTTTCATCTCATTAGCCACACGATGGCAGCAGCCTCCTGTAGCATCAAATAGCACAGTCACTAGCCACCTCAAGATTTTAGCTAACCGGAATGAGAGCCACAGACAAACTGCATCAAACCTAGGTACAAATAATGATGCTCAACGAATAAATGCATAAACTCTGTTTATGTTCATCTGTGAATATTACCTTGCTGCTTTTTTATCTATAAAACCCATACTTGTATGTTAGATGTCAGCATGGTTCAGAAACGTCAGCTCAATGTAGAAAATAAATTAAATCAGTTTCCTTTATAAACTCACATTTTGTTGTAATTTACATAATCACCTCTCTCAAATTAGACTGAAATTCAGTACAGCTATGTTAATCCTGATAAAATCCAGAGTATATCAAAACAGTTTAAAAACTGACCAAAAATATGGAATAGAGATATCGCACTAACATTCTTAAGCCTACATACACAAAGAAGTTTTACATAATGTGGTGTAACACACAACC
The DNA here is from genome assembly GCA_947846985.1 of Fratercula arctica. Classification (NCBI taxonomy): domain Eukaryota; kingdom Metazoa; phylum Chordata; class Aves; order Charadriiformes; family Alcidae; genus Fratercula; species Fratercula arctica. The sequence goes on along the minus strand of CANTUZ010000002.1, from coordinate 62,063,704 downwards.
TCCCCCCTCAACCAGGGGGGGCATATAACCAGACATATAACCAGACATAACTGGAGAGAAGAAAGGAGAAGTGTGTTGGCAGAAAATAAAGGGAATAATAGAGGAATTTAGCCAAAGATTTTGTATATTTTTTAATAAACCTCTCCTTTTTCTAGTCAAAAGCTCTCTCTATATACACACACACGTGTATGTGTTTGTGTATATGTTTGTCTTTATATATCTATATGCCTTAAGCAAGGGTCACAGAAGTAAAAAGTGAATTGCATCAGAGATACACATTTGCTCTGAAATGTTAAATTTCTGAATTTTTGAGTTCATGCCACAAAGAGTATTTGGGTTGAATCAAACAACTCCAATGTCACAAATGAAAAACACACAATTGGCAATTTTTCTATTTCTCTATTTCTCTATGGCTGAAGCTTCAAATGTCCTGCTAAAAGTATTTAAAAATAGCCTAAATGAAGACCTGGTAAAAATACACTTTTTTTTTGGGGGGGGGACACCAAAATTGTTGGTTTATATGAAATCCTTTGTCAACTGAGAATAATATATTGGAACAAAGTGAGGGTATCTAAATGGATGGGTAGCTAATATATACTTAAATTAAAAAGTTAATGTTGTTTTACAAATTAATATATGGGGAATTTTGAATGTGCATTTCTATTAATCTATTTCTTGGAAAAATAACCTCTGCAAAACCTTCTTTTAGCATTCTCTTGGAGAATGTTAGAGAAACCATTCTTATTAGTTCTAATTCTAATCTGTTTTCAATTACGACCTTCCACATTTCCCTTTTTAAGATAACACAGGAAAAGCAATTAATTTTAATTAGTTAATTTCAAGACATTTCAAATGATCTCTAAGGGATTTTTAAGATTACTTGCCTGTGAGAGTAAGTTTTAATTTGTGTGTATTACAGTAATTTACGCTTACTGTCTTCATCATTCTCAAAGATAAAACCAATACTACCTGTGACTAATTTTGAGTCATCTATAATTTATTTGTTCAGCTAAAAATGGTTTCTGGATATTGTTGGAGAAATTGGTCATGTTTCTTGGTAATTGCTCAGGGGAAATGTTAAATTAAAAATCAGAAGCAATTTGATAGGCTTGGTGATTACATTATTGTTTATGGGTATACTCAGCAAATATGCTATATATGTGAGAGAGTTACAAAGAGTGCCAGATAAAGGGCATAATACTTCTGGAAAGGAAAAAAACCACCTACTTTATTTTCCTGCTATGGCAACAGTTATTCAATCTCAGCAGGAACTTTCTTCATCTAACTTTTATCATAGCAAAATGTTGTGTACCCTCAGGAAAGAGGAGGGCTTGGATGTTGTTTCTATTATTATTATTACTAAATATGAGATTTGGCTCAATGGACAAAATGTAGTGGTTTTGAATTTTCTCTGAGCAGATTAATACTTGTGAGACAGGTCATCCATCAGCAAACTGGCTGTGAGGAAACCTCTTATGTGAATCTTCCTTGTTTAACTTTTTTTAGTTTCATATTTTTGCAAATGACTCAGAGGAAGCAGCTGATTTAGACTTGGAATGGCAGTCACTCACTTTCCATATTACTTCATTGAAAGATTGCACACACATAAACATAGGTGTCAATAACAGTAGCTTCAGGGAAAAATTAAACTTCTGTCCTCTTAAGAGGAGTGTGTTTTTCTAAATAGTAAAGTACCTTTGGTACTTCAGTACCTTGAGCTCTAAGAAATACGAATCATGTCAAAATGGAATTTTACCCTATTCCTTCTAGTGAACAGTCCCATAGGAAGGCTTGATAATTACTATATGCAAAAAAGAATATTAGTATACACTATGTAAAAATTAGACTTCTCTGGTGTTTTGTGATGCATTCAGCACCACATATGAAACTATCACAGAGGACGCAGAATAATGAAATGGTAAGAAAGATCCTATGCTGGGAGAAGTTAACTGTTAAGTGTCAGATGCTGGCTTATACTCAGTCCGGCACAAGTTTTTAAATGGTGAATCTGAAGAAAGAGTTTTGCAAACTTTCTTATTTCATAGTTTTGTTAATGACCTTGTCATTTAAAAATAGACACATCCTGATTAAACTATCTGTCAGTACAAGGAGCTAATTTGAGTTACTTTGAGGACTGATATAAAAGAAATAGGTTAAGATTGGATATGATAAAGCTGATTTCTTAGAAACTAGCAGTAAGAATATCTGCTGTAGGCTTAGTGTCAGAAGCAACAAATAAATAAAATCGGTGTGTTCAGCACAGACTGAATGTGAGGAAACCATGAAAAAGTGATTTAGAGTTTACTGGATAAGATACTTCTAATAGAAATTAGAAAGACAGTATTGCCATTGTTCAGGGCTATGCAAAACCTGTGTGCAACTTGAGTAACTCCTATAGAAAATGCATGCCATGTGAAAAAGTGATATGAGTATACTTATTAGAACAAGTAAGGGAATGGAGAGGTGATTGTAAAAGAATAGAGAAGGTGGCTTGTTTGGTCTGGCAAAGCCTTTCCTTTTGCCTTAGCAAAGAAGGGGGGATAAATTGGTGAGGATTAGAAAAAACTTTAGCGGGGAATACACCATAAAAGAAAGAGAGACATTTAAGCTAAAGGATAGTATCAGCACAAGAAGAAATAATCAAACTGACTACAAATGCATTTATCTCAAAAAAATTTAAGAGAATCTAAATGCAAAAAGTTGTAACCTCATTGTAAATCAATTAGGTTAAATCCTAGTTGGAGTGACTGCTTTCAAGATGCAGCTCAGTAAGATTATGAAGGGAATTCTATGGGGTAATAACTACAAAAGAAGGGGATTCAGCTAAAAGAACTAGAAAGTCTTTTCTAGTATTACGCTCATAATTGTGTCCAATAAGTAAGTGGTATTCTCAGTGTATTATGTAATACATTTTCAGGTTCCAGCATAATTCAGATTAGTGATAAAGGAAGATTAGGATGTACATGCTAAGAAAGTGTTATGAAGTTGTATGTATGCTTTAATTTTTACTTTTAGTTTTTTACTTAACTCATCTGTATGTATGCTTTTTCTGAATGCACCATAAACCATTTTGATATAAACCACCTTGTTTTCATTTCAAGTTGGCCATTTTTGCTAATTTTGGGGAAAAGGTGCATTTTTGTTGCCCTATAAACTATCTATATGTAGATTTGTGTCAAAATAACTGAAAGAGGTATAAATCATATATTGAGTAAACGTGGTTATTGACAAACCTTAATTCAGACAAACCATAATGTTCAAAATGTCCTTACTTGGTGGCATGCCACCTCAATCAGCAGCCATCATAATCAGAAAAGATAGCAATGCCAAACTGTTTTGAAATAATTCACTTGGAATCCCACATATTATAACCAGATGGAAGACAAAAACTATGGGGTAAAGTATGTGTGATCTGGGAGCTTTTAGAATTTTCTGAAGGGAACCAAAATATTTAGTCTGTACTCAGGAAAACAACATATTTTTCATTTTAATTATACACCTGAAACCAACTAAATAGCTGTAATTATAGTAAATAGGGTAATCTCTTTGCTGGATTCAGCTTTGTATTTGTTGAAGAAGTGGTAGTTCATAGATTAATACAGTAAACTTAGTACTGTCTTCAAAGTCTTCATGTGTTCCACTTCACTGAAAGCATAATAATGATTTAACATATAGATATTCTTCCGTTTCTTGGATTCATTTTAGAGAAAGTTGATCTGTGTCCAGATGGCTTTTGAAGATCTCCAAGGATGGAGACTCCACCACCCCACTGGGCAACTTGTGACAGTGCTCAGTCACCCTCACAATAATAAAAAAGTATTTCCTGATGTTCAGAGAGAACCTCCTGTGTTGCAGTTTGTGCCCACTGCCCAGCTCTATCCTCTCTGCATCCTCCCTTCAGGTATTTATACAGATTGATAAGATCTGAAGCTCTCCTCCAGACTGAACAATCCAAGTTCTCTCAGCCTCTCCTCATGAGAGAGATGCTCCAGTCCCTTAATCAGCTTTGTGGCTCTTCACTGGACTCTTTTCAGTATGTCCGTGTCTCTATTGTACCAGGGAGCCCAGAACTGGACACAGTACTCCAGGTTGTGGCCTCACCAGTGCTGAGCAGTACCTTGCCTAATGCAGACCAGGATGCCATTGGCTGCCTTTGCTGCAAAGACACATCACTGCTTTGTGTTCTTGTGTCTACCAGGACCGTCAGGTCCTTTTCTGCCAAGCAGGTTAGAAGCCAGGCAACCTCCACCATATACTGGTGCATAGGGCTGTTCCACCCCAGGTTGAAGGACTTTGCATTTCCCCTTGTTGAACTTCTTGAGATTCTGATTAGCCCATTTCTCCAGTCTGTCAAAGTACCTCTGAATGGCAAGCATGACCCTCTAGTGTACCAATGTCATCACTGGTGTCAATATAAAAATGTAAAATAAATATTTATGCTGATTTTATATTATAAGAAAAAAAAATTAATAGCCATTTCTAGTGTAAAATAATTGTCTCTCAACTCAGCTACAAATAAGCTTTATTAAATTATCTTGTACCATTAAAGATTTGCAAAATTATTGTGAAGAGAGGTCAACGGTGAGGGTGAAGGTTTGTTGTATATAACTTTAAAGGCTATTATCAAGATGAAAAATTAATTGGTGTTTACTTGATGTCAAGGATGGCAAATTTAGAAACCGTTCTAATAACATCAGAATGAAACTGAGGGAGCTTTACAGTTAGGAGTGATGTTTTGTCTTCTGACCTCTTCCCTAAGTAGCGTTCTTAAGTGCAGTTTCGACTGCATCAAATACTTGCATCTTCCCTTTTAGGATGTTGTGGATGAAATATGTTTATTTATGATGCAATAATACCGGTCTTCACGTATCTGTATGGGAATATTAATGGTTAGAATTATATATAAACAAATGGTATTTTTCTGGAAGATGCTGAAAAGGACTGCTTATTTGTACAAATCTTTACAGATCTCATCCTTCTTTCTTTTTGTGGCAGCTCTTTTAACGGATAATCCAAATACTTACTTACTGAAAGCTAGTTGTCATCTTCTCAACTATGTGTGAGTATAGAAGTGCTAAGAAACAGTGGACAGTGTAGGAAGTGTCTCTTTTTCTCTGGTGCTCCTTTTAGTCTACCTTAACAAGACCTGGTACCCACAGATGATGTCTACAAAGGTAGATTTAACCATGATGATAAGTGAAATGGTTATTGTAAAACTTGATACCTGATGTGCTTATGTAAATTCCGCTGGATATTGTGTTGGAGCCTAACTGTATTTCAAGATCTGCCCTCAAGTCTGTGTTTATCAGCTCATGTTATACTGCAAAATTTCTTGAACTTGGAAGTGCCCGAACTTAGGAGATCAACGTAGAAGATCGATTACTGGTCATTGTCTGTTATTTGAGTCCTATGGATCAGAAAGATTGCTACTGTTGTTGTAACATTCTGATCAAAATGCACAAGGGTGTGTATATAAAGATTGTTTAACATCTATTGTTGTCTATACTGTGATTACAAAAGCAATCTTTCTACCCAGCAGACTGTTCATATCTGAAGCATCCTCACTGGGAGCCCTGAAAACTGAGTTTCAAAACCTGAAACTGAGTGTAAAGTTTTAATATAAACTACTTACTTATTTGAGAAATGCTTGTTTCTGGTTAAGAATTGACTCATAACTATTTTATGGATGCCTGATAAAGGATCTTTAAAGTTGGTTGATAGGGCTTAATGAATAGAAAATGACCTATCAAAGGCTGCAGGGAAGTCGGTAGAGCAATCTACATTAAATTTTTAAGGTGGAGTGGAATTCTTCCAAAACTACTTTCCACTTCTTGACATTTATTTGGACTCAAAATTGTATAGCGACTGCTCTAGAAGATAGAAACATCTGACTTGGTGGGCCTGTGACTATTACTGCTGTTGTCCCCTCAGTTTTCAGAGTCCTGCTATTTCCAGATTCTGAGTGCAATAATTTTTCTCCTGGCAAATAAACCTACTGTTTACTAAATGACTCCATACTGTTGTTCTCTTTGGGTATAATTTTCTTTAGTGACTCACATTGATTCTCATCCATTCTGCTTGCTTAATGACTGAATTACTTAAGCTGATTTTTTTTTTTTTTTGTTACGTAATACACATTTTCAGACCTACTGTATGAAAAGAACTGTTCTTAATATTTTTCTGATGATGGAACTGTGTGTTTATATAAGCTTTAACGAAGATGATGGCAAGTTACAAGGAAGGACAGAACCAGAATTCAGAATGACAAATTGTAAAGATGGCATGGAATCAACATAGTGAAATAAGCTAAAAACAGTGGCAGTGGTTAAGTGGCAGAAGTTTTGGGGAGTGATAGTGAAGACCAGTGAAGAAGTTTATTACCAACATTTCCTGGGGAAAAAAAATATATATGTTATTCATGAATATGTGAACACAGCTACATAAACCAATGTGAGAAACCTCAGCTTTATTCAACACTGATAAAATTTTGTCTAGATAACTACTTCCAGGTTTGGGGAAGGTTATGCCATTTAATTTTGCAATGTTATTTACCTTTGATAGACATAGTCATCTTTGGGTGCCATGTCAGAACTATAGTTTTTTCTTTTCCTCAGGTATATTTTGTCTATCAAGCACAGAATTTGTTTTCTCTTGTGCAGGAAGACTGCCCCTTCATCTTTGTGTAAGTACTATAGCCAAGTTTCTTTATTTCTGGGTGATTTCCACTTTGCTAATAACATCGAGTGTTGTGTTCTGGTTCCCCCCCTTGTTTTTGGCCAGCCTTCTCAAGAAGCACTGTATTCTTTCACCTGTATGTTTATGTTTTACATAACTTTTTTCCTCAGAACCAAAGAGACCAGCTTATGTCCTTTTTTTTTGTCTCCAACACTAATCTTTTTTATGACCTTCAGTTTATCCAGTTTTCAAAATCCTATGCTGTTTTCTTTTTCTTTTTTTTTCAACCCAGATACATTTTATTTATCAGCTGTGTAGTCTCAGCCTGTAAATTTTTCCTGTTGAAGGCTTAATTATTTGGCCTTTGTATCAAACCTCCTTTCAATTAGTTATTCAATCCTTGGTTCCAGTCTTTAGAATTAGAAGGATAAATTAAAAATCCTTTTAAATTAAAATTTATTTTAATTAGAATTAGAAGAATAAAAATTAATTCATTGGGTGTGTCTCTGTCCTGGTTCTGGCAAGGGTAGGGTTAATTTCCCCCAGGATCTGTCAGGGACACAGGTATTCCATACAATGTGACTCCATGCCCTGTCTATAGCCAAGAGCCGGCCAGGAGCTGGCGTGGGGCAGGGGGGGACGGAGGCAGGGGGACGGAGAGGGGGCAGAAAGTGAGCGGTTGGGAGAGGGCTGGGGAGTCCCAGGTCCCATCAGTGAGCGGTGGTACCATAATCGTGCTTGTACATTCCTCTATCTGTGCTATTGTTGTTGTTTCCCTCTTCCCTTTATTGTTCTAATAAACTGCCTTTGTCTCAACGCACAAGGTTCGCCTTTTTCTTTGATTCTCCCCCACAGGTGTGGAGGGTGTGAGAGAGTGGCCGCGTGGGTCTTTGTTGCTGGCTGATGCTGAACTACAACAGTGTCTCTGTTGGCTTGTGGGATGCATGCTAGAATCAGAAGCAGTGACAAACCAACTACCTTTGAGGGAAATGATACATTCATTCCCCTACACTACTTTAAAAAATGGAGGACTTGACTAAAACATATGCGTTCTGTTTAAGTGGAACATTAAAAAGAAAAGTTATGTGATAGACATGGCCCAGCTTTCCTGACTACTTTTTTTTTTCATCCTAGTTCCATGCATGGAGTGTAAATGGTAGATAGACCATTCAACAGTATTCTTTAGTAGAGTCCGTATTTTACACCAAAAGCTTTTTTAATGCTTATAGCACTTCACAAATCACATACTAATCCCTTTATTTATGGACCATACAATTCCACTGACCTATGATTACGCTGATAAACCCTAATTCCTTATTCCCTCTGATTAACCTTGGATGATGTAAACATCTGCTAACACATTCAGTGACGTGACAGAATTGGACTAACTCCCAGAGAGTGACCATAAACCCCTTCCTGTAATAGCTTTGGATCTTGTGCTTTTACTGGAACAGGAATCACGAAAGGAGTTCAGAAATACTCAGTTCATAATGTGCTAAACTCTAAGGGTTCCTCATATTAACAACACTACTAATGCATTCAAAGTACAGCACCATGCACAAAATGTCAATATTATTTTATTTCCAAGTCTCAGGGGGCTATTTTATGCAGAAGCTCGAAAGCCAGCATGTGGCTGGAAAAAAATAAAGTACTTTTTAATGTTACAGTATGTCCTCTGCATTAGTCCTGCTTACCTGTCCTGGCAGGATAAGCATTCTAGTCTGTTATTCAGAACCAAATGTTGCCAGACATATCAGTTTTCAGACAGATATCTGTATTCTGCATTTTAAAATGCTGACTGGGGGAATGCCCTTATGTACTGTTGTTAGAGTTCTAATACACCAGCTTTGTGTACTTCATCCTACCTTAAAACATCAAGGAATGGCAGTTTGATGTAACATTTTTTATCATTTCCCTCACTTGCAATGTCCATTTCTGCCCAGTTGCTTAGTTCAACATCTGGTAGAAAAAAGATGCAGGGTATTGTTCTTTTCTTTGGTGGCTATTCTTCATCTTCTCAGTAACTTTTGAAATGACTGGCTAACTTCTATCAGTTGTAGTGGAGAGTGAGTTTATAGGCACAGCAGCTTTTAAAGGAGAATCACTCTCTAAGTTCCTTCACTGAAATGCAGATGAAATTGCAATTAGTGATATTCATCAGGCTTTATCCTTCCAAGGAGCACTGTTGGCTCATGTGTGTCTTTTAAATTAGAATTTACTTCTAATTTAAATTTCTATTTAGAACCTAATTTCTAATCAGCTGACAAATCAGACAAAATGTGGACTACCTCTTGTCCTGTCAAAAAGATGGATGTTTTGGAGACCTGCAAATACTTCAGTGGTGAAAAAGGAAGCAAGGCTTAAGGAGTATATTAGGTACTGACAAGTATTGTGCTAGCTGAGTTACAGGGAAAAGCAAAGTCCTGCATTTAAGATGGGTATTATAAGGCAGGTGGAATTTTAATTATGGGGAGCTGTAAATTAAACTAACTTCATTAACTGAAAGATAACAATATTTTATTATCAAATATTGGAATGTTTGGGAGTTTATACTAAAATGAACAGTGTGTCAATCTGTAGTTACCTAGCTCTAAGTAGCAGGCTTTTCATTTTTGGATTCTGAAACACTTCAAAAAATGGATGCTTTTTCTGTTATGTAAGATGCCTTTCATGTCTGTAGTGATAAATATAGGAACTTCACAAAGTTAATCTCTTCTGCTGACATTTGAAGACATGATTCCTTTTGGGGTTCTTTTTCAGTTTGGACTAAGGCCCATAAAACCTCTATTGTTGAGATTTATTCAGATTTGAAGAATTAAACTTTACTCTTTTTCAGATGCTTATACAACAATAAAAAAAATGCATGTGGTGTAATAGAATCAATACTAGTTGCTAAAATTTAAACATGGCATTTTTAAAAAGGAGGCTTGGGGAAAGGATTTCAAGAAAGGCAATACTTTTGCAAATAAAAATATGAAAACAAAGCTTTGAACTTCAAAAATCTTCTTTTGAATATTTGGTTGACTATGTGGACAAGCAGATGGACAGGTTAGATATTGATGAAGAGGCTATAACATAAGTTTGGATGAGTGATTGGCAAAATCATTAAAACCTCTTTTTTTCTGTGATTTATGGCACAAAGGAAAGCTAAACTATACATCAGTTTAACACCAGTCAAAAGGTCTTTCCTTCTTTTCAGTGTCTGGAAGACAAGTTAATTCAGAAAGTATCAAACACACTATTTTCCAGGACAGAAACAGGACTTTCATCTATGTTGAGTTGTTATGTAGAAAACAATACTTGGTAGAATTGACATTTGGGAAATTTGAAATTTAAAGTTTTGTATTTATCTTTGACTGGGTTGTCATTAATCACTGCCTTTTCCTGACCTGCATCTCTGCCTTGTTTCACTAGCAGGTAAATTGTGCATCCTGCATCTTTTATGGTACATTGCAGTCCTTTCTGGTGGATAAAGTGCTTGCCTTGGGTGGCAGGGTATGTGTGTTTGTGTAAGGAAAGGGAGAGGGAAGGGTCAGGGGGAAAGGGAAGAAGGAGGTGGAACAGTGTTGACAAAGAGGTCCATGAAATTCTCTTCGCCATTGTCAAATTTACATTGATACCTACAGGAGAATCAAGCTTTATTAAAAGTCACTAACAGAGATGGAGAGCTGTTAGTTGTGGCAAGTTGGCACATGTGAAGAATAGAATTAAAGATAGGATTAAGCCTGAGTAAATCATGTAATATAAAAATAAACAATAAGTGTAAAATATTCATTATACAGCAACTAATGATTTCTTGCCAAGACAGGCTTTCCACAGCCTGCCAATGTTATTAAATAATAATCTGTAAGGAAACAAACATGAACAGTCTCAATAAATGTTATGGATGTCAGTCTATTAATTAGGAATTTATTCATTATTTTAACAAAGTTACATTTTTATATTTTTCCGTTGATTTTTACCCATGTATATGTGCTAAAAAGTTTAATGGCTTAAGGCTGACATATTTTCTTTAAGAATCAGATCTTCATGGGCTCTTCTTTCTTTCTTTTATTTTTTTCTTTTTTACTGAGCAGTTGGTGGAAATGGGGAAAAATTCTATATGTCATCATAATTTTTGGTGTTCCAAAATCATCTGGTTAGCCACTGACTGTTACCAAATTTCTGTATCAGATTTTGAGAAGGCCACCAACTTCCAAGTGAAATGCTGTAATTACATACAAAAATCTTAATGCAGGATTTATGCTTTGACATCCTTTTATTGTGTCCTTGATTAAATTTATGATTTAGATGTTTCAGAATAACCAGAAAGAAAAAGATTAGATTTACTTCCCTTGATTTCACAGCAATAGATCCTTATATAATCTAAACCAATTTCACATAATCCTTCAATTAATCACTACACTAAACCCCCGTAAGAGTAAATATTATATACAGGCCAGTGTATTTAGTGGAATGCTTTCTTTCAGATCTATCTAGAATCATATCTCTTGTCTGCAGTGATGCAATAATTAGTTATTACTCCTTTGTGTTAACTAAAACCCATGCAGCAGTATCCTATTTGAGCGAATGCACTCTTGTTTTTTCCTTCTCATTTATCAAGCACTAAAATCAAAGCTAAATTCTTTACTGTGGGACTGTGGGTGTTTGGGTTACAATGACAGAAAAATCTTGCACTGGTGTACCATCACTGGTTACTGACACATAGTATCTTGTCATATTTAAGGCTTTCTTTGTTACATAAATATTTTGCTTAAAAAAAAAATAACAGTAAAATAATTCATAATCTGAGAGATAGGAAATTAAAAACTAGAATTCACCTGAATTATCCTAAATACTAAAACATATGAAGGGGCAAAAGAAAAGTAATCACAGCCTGAAACAGATAAAATTAAAATGAATGATATTCATCAGCTAGAGTTTTTAGGTTCTTGCTGGACCATATTATCACGGAATTAAAGCACGCTCCAATTTTCCATACTTAGATTCCTATGATCCCTTTAAGTTATGGAAGTATTTTTCAGATTCTCAAATAGAAAAAGCATATGGACATTACAATGCTTAGCATGCTATTGCAAAATTCTAATACCTTTGTGGTTTAATCCATAGTTTATGTAGTTGCTCACTACGTGTTGTATGAAGAGAGTGATTGGAAACAAATCCCAAGAAACACTGTCAACATTTCAAACCACTTTATTTTGAGTTGGCTCTGGCTAAAATGAAATTTGTTATTCCTGTATTTTTTTCCTACTTCCACTTAAAAAACCCCAACATACTGCTAGGGAGAAAAGGAAGAGCAAATTTTCCATACAAGAGCTGTAGCAAATAACTTTAACACCCCCCCCCCCCCCTTTTTTTTTTCCCTAGGCAGTTTTCTATTGAATTTTTGATTATTTGCATTGTGTGGTCTTATTATTGATTTGTCAAGTACCAGAACAGAAGCCTGGAACAAGAGTCTAGTTCAGTGAAAAGTGGGGACAGATATTCTCATTTCTCCCTCACTACTGCTATTTGACAGAAAAGGACTTGCAGGTCTATGGGATGAGAAAGTAGTAGAAGTAGACAAGATAAGCAAAAAGAGGGGCACCTGATGTTTGGAATGGTTCACTTCCTATCTGGTCATGCTGAGGTATTTCACAAGGCGGTGAGTATGGCAGTGTCTGTTCATCATTTCCCTTTGCAGCTTGCCATAAACTGGCACAAAACTCCCACAATACTTAATAATGTAAATCAAATGTGAATTTTCTGATCCAAGTAAAGTGTCATAACTCCAAAATTTAGGAAATTGTGAAATTTGTTCTTTCTCAAATCACATGTTCAATTTATTTTGAATTTACATGTCAGTTATACCTGTAAGAAATATTAACATCTTTAGGTCCTGTCAGTAAGGGTGGTGGGACAGGAGAAGTGAAGACGATAACAATATTTTCTTGATATAAAGTAACCTTTCGATTATGAACAGAATAACATTTCTGTATAATATAAATCCATGCATCAGGATTAATTAGATTTTTCCTAAAGTATTTCACAAATTTTGTCTTGCATTACATTTTGATATATTTAAGTAGCATGAGGAGATTGACTGATTTGCAATAATGAGGTTAATGAATCAGAATAGGTAGTGACAGGCAGCTTACAGGCTTCGTATTAAATCAGAGAAAGCAGAGACAAAAGAATGAATGCATTCACCACCATGTGATTTCAAAATTATTTTGACAGCAGAAATAAATTTCATTAATTAAAAAAACATTTTATCATACAATATTAATTTGAGCTGTAAAAGTAATTGCTTTGGTTTTCTTGCGTGCCTGAAAGGTAGTAGGTAATATGATCACAAATCTACTTTTAATTGCAGTTGTCTCAAAGCTAGTTACATATGTTCCATATCAGAAAGCAAAATAGCAAGAGAGGTGGATAAAAATGTTTGTATAAGAAGTGCAGGAGTTGTCTTGTTTACACTAGTGCTGAGTGGTTTTTTTAACTCATGGAACATTCCTTAATTTTTACATATTTAAATTGGTTTGTCTAGCCCAGCTAGAAAGATACAGCCCTGGAAACAACAATAAATGTGGGGAAGAGAGTTTGTTGAGAAAAAAACAAAATCAAACCACAACAAAAAAGACCAAAAAGAGAGACGCTTACTTAAATAAAATTTAAATTGAAGTTAAAAAAAAAAAAACAAAAACAAAACCCAAAAGTTCTTTACCTAGTGAAACCACTGTACTTTAATTAATTGGAATTGCATGTAGCAAAAACATGTCAACATTTGTTTGTTTTCTGACAAATACCATATTAGCATTTTCCTTTCTTACAGCAAATACATGCACATGACATATTTTGAGATTTCTCTGCCACATGTAGAAGCATACGGAATGTATTAACACTTACCTTCATGAAAAATGTGTCTGAACACAATTATAGAAGATAACAAATAGATCAAATGTAGAGCCATATGGGTAGGCAGTGGTATATCAGCAAAGGGAATGCATAAATCTTCATATAATACATGTTTTTCAGCTGATATACCTATTCTTGTAATGATTGTGGTATACTTGAGCCCTTCAGTAATCAATCGTCTGTGGTAGAGCTAACTATTGCTGTTTTGGGGTAAGAAAACAATTTCTAATACATGACTACAGAGTGGAGCTCTGCCACATTTTGGAGTTGGGTTAGATCCTGACTTGGAGCAAATGTCAATAATGAGGCAACAGAAGGAACAGTAAATATAAGTGATTCATTTATACTGAAGTTGGACTGAGACAGAATTAATGTAAACCAGAATTTTTTATATACTAGTGGAAAGGAAATGGTCTGTGTAAAAAGGAATTTTTAGCTATCAGACAGTGGTTCACATAGCCACAGAGAACATTCATGGAATAGAGGATATGGTCTGAGAAAACAGTAGGGGTTCTTTGAGCACCCAAGAGATATTTGTACTGAAGAAGCTATTGGAAAAGGTATTAGTGAACCAAAAATAGGCAGAAACTTTGTAAACTTGTTTTCCCTTGATAAAAAATGAATAATAATAACAAAAAGCTTGAACAGAGCTGGAAAGAATCCCTTTTCCAGGTATAAACAAAGCATAGAATGATCTGCTTACCTCAAGTTACACAAACAGGATTTTGAGATTCATCCAACTCTAAAAGCTTGTCGGTGCTGTAGGACATCTGTATCAGAATTATACTACTAGGAAAGAATTGTTCTGCTGATTAGTGCTGTGCAATTTGAGGGTTTTTTTGCAGGTTAATCTTGAAGGTGCTCAGCCTTAAGGTGGGCAAAGCACAAGAGAATATGGAGTAAAAAACAGTTTTTCTGGGAAACAGTTTAGAGATCGTCATATGTCATCACAAATTTTTATTTAGTCTGATGAAGGTAAAGCTCTCACACTAACCTAAAAGGGTTTTCTCAAATAAGTTAGCCAGTTAATGACAGTTTGGGAGCACATGAGTATGGATTTGCTGTACTTCTCTGCATATATAAACAAGTACTAAATACCTAACTGTAATCCTCTCCATGGTCTTTTGCCTTCAAATGCTGAAAATGGCCAATGCTCTGAACAGGTATTCATGTACCCAATCCTAAGCACATCTGAGTTACTCAGTGACTTCAGGACAACCATTCTTGAAGGAACTGGGCCCAAAGGTAAAGTTATCTTTCTGTTATGTTTATGGAGCACCAAGGCCAGAGGAATATCACTTTTGGTATTAGCTTTTGGGCATTTTATTGTAGATCTATAATGATCTTAAATTAGGTAAAAGAATTAATATTGTCATTTTTGTAATAGGATGTTGACAAATTTAGTCACCGGTGAACCAAGGGAAACTTGTTTTAATTATTCATATATATAGATTATTTCACGAACTCCTTGAGGACTTGAAGACATGCTTCCTAATTATTGGGAAACTTATTGTACTGTCTCCTGATAACCTCACTTCAAACACAATGCTTCAAAAATTAGTAATCAATTAAGATTTTATTTTAGAGGCAAGCTTGCTTCCTACTCAACTATTCTCAGCTCATAAAAATTGTACTGACAAGTGTCTGAGTCATATCTTTCATGACCCTGTCAAAAGCCATGCAGCAAGCACAGTGAAAGAAGATATAAAGTGAAACCATGTGCACTAACTCCACAATAAAATTAGATAATTATCCAAACACTATTGGTATGAATGTAGATTGTGAAGCAGTAGTTGTCTTGTGAAAGGGTCCGTTAGACTCTTCGAAGTTAATTCAAAGGCTTTTGATGGTGCCGTGATGTCATTAACAATATCTGCTAATATTAATAGCTCTCAGAGAAGCAGCAGGACAGGACTCTGTAAAGTAGACTGCACAGAGACTGTAAGCCTGAAGAAGGCCTTAGCAAAGTTGATGTTGACTGGTGTGGATCACATCCACATAAACTTGTGAGTGGCATCTGTGTTGTGTTTCTTCACAACTACATGAATAGAAATCTATTGCTGATAATTAAAGTGGGGGCTGTACTGGATACAGTTGTTCTAGTTGCCTTCAATTTTTCCTGTGCATCTGAGGATCTGTAGCTTTCCCCATGAGACCCACAGATGGAGCTTGCAAATTCAGATAATCTCTACTTCCTCAACTTTTATCTCTCTCACTTATGCAGTTACTTGCTGCATGTAATGAATTTAGTACAAAGTTTAGACCAGGATGGGAAATGCTATATTTAGTAATACACATTCAAACCTAAAATATTCTTCTATTTTTTGTGGCATAGCAAAATGAGTTGAGGCATTATCTTTTTAATAGATACTGATGTAACCTATCTCCTCAGTGAGAGAACCATACAAATCTGCCCCCACACTAGCCCTACTATGTTCCTCCAACAACAAATTACTCTTGTCCCAGAGGAGATAAGCAGCATGTCATGTTTCTGGTTACTAATAGTCACTCACTGTTTGGCAAATCTTAACTTCCTTTCCTTTCAAATGATCCAATGAAACAGTGTATCACAGAGAAATTGTTCTCAACTTTTATTTCACTTTGATGTTAGAAGTTTCTGTTTGTAAACAGATATCTTTTTTTTTTTCCTAGTTATAGCAGAATCTGTAACAGATAAGAATGCATGTGAGCTTTAACTTTTACAGTTCCTTATGCTGGACTATCTACCTGTGTAACTTTAGTATCAGTAGGGGTTTTTTTAGGGGGTGGGATGTTGAATGATTTTGTATTCTTTCTATGTTTATAAATGCTTCTTTTCACAAAAATAATATATATATATGCATTCAGTGGGTATATGAATGTATGTAATGCATTTGTCAACTGCTCTAAATTCAACTAGTTCACAACAAAGCTGAGGGGGAAGCTGGTTGCTTTTAATTCTTAATAATTCGGCATAAAGTAGGATCATGAATATCTTGACTTTACATTTTAATCAATTTTATAGTTTTGTGATTGAAAAACTCACAATATTTGAAAAATCAGAAATTAAAAATGAGTACAAAATATTTTTTCAATAAAATTAATCTGTTAGCAGACTTCCATATTTTTATTACTACTTATTTTTATTACTACTTTTTATTACTACTACTATTACCATATTTTTATTACTACTTATGATTGCAGTTGGTAACTGTTTACATATATACATATATACACACACAGCATATAAATCCATTTTAAACACCTTGGAGTCATCTTGTTCTTACCTGGTTTAGTAAAATTTCCACGCTTAATGTATGTTGTACAATGGAATAGCTTTAGCTCAAGTAATCTTTGCCTTAAAATACATCTGTAAAGAAAGGTCTGCTTGCTTTCCGGCAAAGTTTTCTCAAAAAGAATGTCAAACAAGGGTCAGAGCTAATGAGCCTAACACAGACCTCGTGGTTAAGGGCAGGTCTTTATGGCCGAATCTGTTATCTACTAAAATGTATTTATATAGGCTTTTACTGTCAATTCTTTCATGAATCATGGAACTGAATGTTATATCTTTGAAACTAAACTTAAAAAGCCCATACAACAGTTTAAAGTGTATGTTTCATTCAGAAACAAACTTTATGCTGAGCTTGAATGGTCATTATTGACAATTCTCTCTGGCAGATAAAAGGGAAAGAGAATACACTGAGGTTTTTTCAGTGATGTAATCACACATACACAACTGAGTAATCCTAGGTTTCCAAAAATGAGTTTGATTTCAATTTTTTAAGCTGAGAAAAACCTTTTTACATATATAAAAAGCACCTTCTGCTTTGGTGTTGCTGTTATATATTTATTTTGAATGTTTTTCCGTAAAAGACATGGAAATGATAATATAAAATTCACAAAATGGCCAGAGGACACCATGGACATGCCGGCATCAGGATATCTTCAATGTATCAGTCCACTGATGAGGACTATCCGGTTTATCAAATAATTTTCAACCTGTTGAAATTTCAGCATACTTTCTCATTCTAGAAAATGGTCTACTTGCTGTTTGTCCTGGTTCCGGCAGGGACAGGGTTAAGTATTCCATGCCATGTGAGCCACGCCCACCCTGAGATTAAAAGGAGGGAGGGGGCAGGCAGTCGGGTTCGGAGCGGGCTGGCGCGTCCCGGGGCCGGACCGGCGGGGAGCGGCGGTTCCGTAATCGCGTTTGTATATTTCTCTGTCGGTGTTATTGTTGTTGTTTTCTTGTTCCCTTTGCTGTTCTGTTAAAACTGCCTTTGTCTCAACCCAAGAGTTTTGCCTTTTTCTTTTGATCCTTCCCGTACCGGGAAGTGTTGAGCGAGCGACACGTGGTTCTTTGTTGCCATCTGAGGCCAAACCACGACAGTCCTTTTTGGCGCCCAACGTGGGGCTCGAAGGGTTGAGACAAGAACAGAATCCAACTAGAGCTTGAAAAAACAAATTTGTTAGGTAAATAGTCACCAGTCACTATGTTGCTTAGTTTGTTCTCATGGCTGTGTTATGTAAACTCTTATGTGTTTTATGCACTCCCTGTGATGATATTTGTTACTTCTGGGAGGGGGATGAGGATTATCATTTTACTGTCCTGTGCAATATCGGCTTATGATATGATAACATCACTTGTTAGACGGTTATTTTGGGGTGTTTATGTGATATTGCTGTCCTGTCTGTACATTGGGCACCACCTCTCAGAATTCATTAATAATTACACCCAGTCTATGGGGGAAACAGGGGGAGACACTTTCCCCAGCTCTTTTGCCTCCCTTTTCTCCTTTGGGTCAGGTATGACAGCTTTTGAGAATTTTGAATATCCTTGGGATGCTCAAACCAGCATGTTCCTAGTGTTATGTTTGCTGAATATGTTCCAGGTCTCGTTTAGGGTTAAACAACTATTTAAGACTGCCACCCAGAGATCTGCTCCAAGGCTGGACAGTCAGGGGTGGCATGGCAGGTGGGAGAACATGGGCAGGTACCTAGAGAACTTCTCACCTCCAATGGTCTGGGACTTCACCCCTGAACAATTACAGGACCCTGATAGAATAGTAGAATATCTGAAGGGAAAATGCTGTGGCTATTCTAGAGAGGCACAACTCACCGCATTGTGCTGGGCCCTGGCTAGTGTCTACCAGGCACTGCTCAGTGCTATGCAGCACCCTCAGAAGAAAGAGACAGAGACCAGACCAGCAGGTGCTGCGGCCCCTGCGGCAGGCGCTGCGGCTGCTGCGGCCCCTGTGGCAGGTGCTGCTGCGACGGGCACTGCGGCTACTGCGACCCCTGCGACGGGCACTGCGGCTACTGCGACCCCTGCGACAGACACTGCGGCTACCGCAACCCCTGTGGCAGCCATTGCAGCTACTCCAGCCCCGGTGACAGCCACTGCTGCTGAACCAGGGAACCAACCCGTGCCAGTATCCGTTGCCCCCATACAACAGAAGAAGAAGTACACAAAGAAATCGGTTCGCATAGTAAGAGATGATGATGAACCAGGGCCATCACAAGGACAGGAGGAAGAGGCAGAACCAGAGATAATTACCCGATCCCTATCCCTGAGTGAGCTGCGGGATATGCGAAAAGATTTTAGCCGACTTTCAGGCGAGCACATTGTCACCTGGCTGCTTCGGTGTTGGGATAATGGGGCCAGTAGCCTGGAATTAGAGGGTAGGGAAGCCAGGCAGTTTGGATCCCTGTCTAGGGAAGGTGGCATTGACAAGGCAATTGGAAAAAAGACCCAAGCCCTCAGCCTCTGGAAACGACTCCTGTCAGGCGTGAGGGAGAGGTACCCCTTCAGTGAAGATGTTGTATGCCAACCAAGCAAATGGACCACCATGGAAAGAGGTATCCAGTACCTGAGAGAATTAGCCGTGCGGGAGATGATTTATTATGACTTGGACAACACAGACTTGCCCACAGACCCTGATGAGGTGCACTGCACAAGGCCCATGTGGCGGAAGTTTGTACGGAGCGCACCATCGTCATATGCCAACTCACTGGCAGTAATGGAATGGAAAGGCAAAGAAGGACCAACGGTGGATGAGGTGGCTGGCCGGCTCCGGCGATATGAAGAAAGCCTCTCTTCCCCCCTTGTCTCAGCTGTGGAGAAACTGTCCCAGAAGGTTCAGCAACTTGAAGAGAATATGTCCTACTCCCCACCTGTACGGGCCAGCATCTCAGCTATTAGGAGCAGACATTTCCCCACTCAAGAGAGAGACTACAGAGGGTACACACCACGAGGCACCCTGTGGTTCTACCTGCAAGACCATGGAGAGGACATGAGGAAGTGGGATGGACAACCTACTTGGATCCTGCGGGCACAGGTACAGGAGTTGCAAGGAAGGACAACCACAAAAGGGGATCCCTCCAGGAAAAGTGCCGCCCCAGTTTCCAGTGGGCAGTTCCCCAGACAGACCATAAGGCCTGATCTTGCTTCTGATCCTCTTGAAGGAACCTCCAAGTCATTTCTGCAAGAAGTGAGTACCGGATACCATGACCAGTATTAGAGGGGCCCTGCCTCCAGCCAGGTGGAGGAAAGGGACAACCGGGTTTATTGGACAGTGTGGATTCGATGGCCTGGCACATCAGACCCACAGGAGTATAAGGCTCTAGTGGACACAGGAGCACAGTGTACTCTGATACCATCAAGCTATAGAGGGGCAGAACCCATTTGTATTTCTGGGGTCACAGGGGGATCCCAAGAGTTGACTGTACTGGAGGCTGAAGTGAGCCTAACTGGGAATGAGTGGCAAAAGCATCCCATTGTGACTGGCCCAGATGCTCCATGCATCCTTGGTATAGATTACCTCAGGAGAGGGTATTTTAAGGACCCAAAGGGGTATCGATGGGCCTTTGGCATAGCTGCCTTGGAGGCGGAGGAAGTTAAACAGTTGTCCACCTTGCCTGGTCTCTCGGAGGACTCTTCTGTTGTGGGGTTGTTGAGGGTCGAAGAACAGCAGGTGCCGATTGCTACCACAACGGTGCATCGGCGGCAATATCGCACTAACCGAGACTCTCTGATTCCCATCCATAAGCTGATTCGTCAACTAGAGGTTCAAGGAGTGATCAGCAAGACTCGCTCGCCTTTTAACAGTCCTATATGGCCGGTGCGAAAATCCAATGGAGAGTGGAGGCTAACTGTAGACTATCACGGCCTGAATGAAGTCACGCCACCACTGAGCGCTGCTGTGCCGGATATGCTAGAACTCCAGTATGAACTGGAGTCCAAGGCAGCCAAGTGGTATGCCACGATTGATATAGCGAATGCATTTTTCTCAATCCCTTTGGCAACAGAGTGCAGGCCACAGTTTGCTTTCACTTGGAGGGGCATCCAGTACACCTGGAATCGACTGCCCCAGGGGTGGAAACACAGCCCCACCATTTGCCATGGACTGATCCAGACTGCACTGGAACAGGGTGAAGCTCCAGAACATCTGCAGTACATTGATGACATCATTGTATGGGGAAACACAGCCGAAGAAGTTTTTGAGAAAGGGGATAAAATAGTCGGAATCCTTCTGAAAGCTGGTTTTGCCATAAAACGAAGTAAGGTCAAGGGACCTGCACAGGAGATCCAGTTCTTAGGAATAAAATGGCAAGATGGACGCCGCCAAATCCCAGTGGATGTGATCAACAAAATAGCAGCTATGTCTCCACCAACTAGCAAAAAGGAAACACAAGCTTTCTTAGGCATTGTGGGTTTTTGGAGGATGCATATCCCAGATTACAGTCTGATTGTAAGCCCTCTGTATCAAGTAACCCGGAAGAAGAACGATTTTAAATGGGGTCCTGAGCAACGACAAGCTTTTGAACAAATCAAACAGGAAATAGTCCATGCAGTGGCCCTGGGGCCAGTCCGGGCAGGACAAGATGTGAAAAATGTGCTCTACACCGCAGCCAGGGAGAATGGCCCTACCTGGAGCCTCTGGCAGAAGGCACCAGGGGAGACCCGAGGTTGACCCCTAGGGTTTTGGAGTCGGGGATACAGAGGATCCGAAGCGCGCTACACTCCAACAGAAAAGGAGATATTGGCAGCATATGAAGGGGTTCGAGCTGCTTCGGAGGTGGTTGGTACAGAAGCGCAGCTCCTCTTAGCACCTCGACTGCCGGTGCTGGGTTGGATGTTCAAAGAAAGGGTCCCCACCACACACCACGCAACTGATGCTACATGGAGTAAGTGGATTGCACTGATCACACAGCGAACTCGAATGGGAAACCCCAGTCGCCCAGGAATTCTGGAAGTGATCATGGACTGGCCAGAAGGCAAGGATTTTGGAATGTCACCAGAGGAGGAGGTGACGCGTGCGGAAGAGGCCCCACCATATAATAAACTGCCAGAAAATGAGAAGCAATATGCCCTGTTCACTGATGGGTCCTGCCGGATTGTGGGAAAGCATCGAAAGTGGAAGGCTGCTGTGTGGAGTCCTACATGACAAGTTGCAGAAGCCAGTGAAGGACAAGGTGAATCGAGCCAGTTTGCAGAGGTGAAAGCCATTCAGCTGGCTTTGGACATCGCCGAGCGAGAAAGATGGCCAGTACTTTATCTCTACACCGACTCATGGATGGTGGCAAATGCTCTGTGGGGGTGGTTACAGCAGTGGAAGCAGGGCAACTGGCAGCGCAGAGGCAAACCCATCTGGGCTGCTGAACTATGGCAAGATATTGCTGCCTGGATAGAGAATCTGGTTGTGAAAGTACGCCACGTAGATGCCCACGTACTGAAGAATCGGGCCACGGAGGAACATCAGAACAACCAGCAGGTGGATCGGGCTGCCAGGATTGAAGTGGCTCAAGTGGATCTGGATTGGCAACGTAAGGGTGAACTATTCATAGCTCGGTGGGCCCATGAGACCTCAGGCCACCAAGGAAGAGATGCGACATATAGATGGGCTCGTGACCGAGGGGTGGACTTGACCATGGACACTATTGCACAGGTCATCCATGAATGTGAGACATGCGCTGCAATCAAGCAAGCCAAGCGTTTGAAGCCTCTTTGGTATGGAGGACGATGGTTGAAATATAAATATGGGGAGGCCTGGCAGATTGATTATATCACACTGCCGCGAACCCATCAAGGCAAGCGCTATGTGCTCACAATGGTGGAAGCAACCACTGGATGGCTGGAAACATACCCTGTGCCCCATGCCACTGCCCGGAATACTATCGTGGGCCTTGAAAAGCAAGTCCTGTGGCGACATGGTACCCCAGAGAGAACTGAGTCGGACAATGGGACTCATTTCCGAAACAGCCTCATAGACACCCGGGCCAAAGAGCATGGTATTGAGTGGGTATATCACATCCCCTATCATGCACCAGCCTCTGGGAAGATAGAACGGTACAATGGACTGTTAAAAACTACACTGAGAGCAATGGGTGGTGGGACCTTAAAACATTGGGATGCACATTTAGCAAAGGCTACCTGGCTAGTTAATACCAGGGGATCTACCAATCGGGCTGGCCCTGCCCAGTCAAAACTTCCACGTACTGTAGAAGGGGATAAGGTCCCCGTAGTGCACATGAAGAATATGTTGGGGAAGACAGTCTGGGTTAGCCCTGCCTCAGGCAAAGGCAAACCCATCCGTGGGATTGCTTTTGCCCAAGGACCTGGTTGCACTTGGTGGGTAATGCGGCAGGATGGGGAAGTCCCATGTGTACCTCATGGGGACTTGATTTTGGGGGAGAATAGCCAATGAATCAAATCGTGTGCAACATTGTCACTGTATGTCCTCGTTACTATAATTGCTATTGGCTGTACTGCAGTAAGAATCACCCAAATTAAGGACAGATGGACTTTGATGAACAGTTGAGTAAAGCAAAGTGGTGATGGGATCAGAGCTGACGCCCAGCAACTTCCTCAAGATCTGCATCTTCGGACCATGGACTGTGTGCATGAGCTACGCCGGGTACACCAGTCACATGTTCCGAAAACTGTAAGATCTGGGCGTGGCAAAATGGTATGGAATAAGGGGTGGATAATGTCCTGGTTCCGGCAGGGACAGGGTTAAGTATTCCATGGCATGTGAGCCACGCCCACCCTGAGATTAAAAGGAGGGAGGGGGCGAGCAGTCGGGTTCGGAGCGGGCTGGCGCGTCCTGGGGCCGGACCGGCGGGGAGCGGCGGTTCCGTAATCGCGTTTGTATATTTCTCTGTCGGTGTTATTGTTGTTGTTTTCTTGTTCCCTTTGCTGTTCTGTTAAAACTGCCTTTGTCTCAACCCAAGAGTTTTGCCTTTTTCTTTTGATCCTTCCCATACCGGGAAGTGCTGAGCGAGCGACACGTGGTTCTTTGTTGCCATCTGAGGCCAAACCACGACACTGTTCTACCAGGCACATAGGAGAGAAGGTTCTCAAAACTTCTCCCTTAAAATTGCTCCACTTCTACTGCAAGGTTTTGGTCTTCCGTTCTTTTCTGTGGAAGCATTAGCTATTTAAATAGGAAGCTGAAAATACTTCTTATGAAGTTTATTTCCTCCCACTGTCTTTTTATCCAATAGATTTAGTTTAGTACCTCAAATCAAGCTGGGTAGTACTTTACTTGACAATAGTACGACTGAAATTAATAGTGGCAGGTGGATCATAAACTGAATATTTGAAAGGGAATAATGTCTCAGAGTCTGACCCAAGAGACTGATCTTTTTATGACTAAGCTTTGTAAAATTTCACCCATAAGCAGACACTAGGCCTGTACAATTAAGCATGAATTCTTAATTTCATAGCAGTTAAATGAAGTTTTAATAGCTGTTTTAAAATGAAATACGCAGATGAGTTTAGGTAACATTTCATACTCCAGCTGCCTCAGTGGCTGTTCCTTTTATGTTAGAGAGCATTTTATGGTGCTGACTTTAAGTCCTCATTTATCCATGAAGAAAACTATAAGGAACAATAACTACCACGAGGAAAAAATTATATTTCAAAATATTTTATTGTTGAAAACAGACTGAGTTATTACAAAGGCTAACTTGTAATCGGGTGGGTTTTCTTTGTTTTTTTGTTATATTGTGAGTACAGCTACTGTGAATATACATCTCTCACATGGCCATTAGGCATGGAGCTGGGTATGATTTCTGTAGGAGATCTCAATATGTTTGATAGGTTCTCTGATCTTTCTTTTTTTCAGTAAGGAAAATGCCTGTTTTATCCACACCCTTGTCTATAAAGTTTTTCAGGGCAACAATGACAGTTTTTTTATTTATATACATTTTCAAAAAGCAAAGAGAAAATAGAGACTATGGTAACCAACCACTCTATGTTATCTGTCATCCTAGGAATGAGAAACACATTTTCCAGGCAGAACAGGGCTTTTAAGTCATGTTTTCAGAATTGTAGGAAAGAACTTCAGCTCTCCTTTACTTGGCCTTCTGGGACTTCTCTTGATTACTCTTAATAATGTTAGTCCTGTTCTGATGCTGAATGGAATAATGTTGAAATGTTCCCATTTTTGTAGACTGGTAAAACCATTTCCTGCCCAGTTCTAGCCTCTAACTTTGTTCATTGAAGTTGGTGCTCCACATGTTCTCCTGGAGGAAAGACCATTGATGTCTTAAGAATAGTCTGGTGAGAACAATGTATCCATTTAACCAGTGGCATATGCAGTTTGTTGTTGTTGTTGTTGTTATGTTGGAAGGATTTTAACCTTTAAAACTCAGTGAGTCACTGCTAGAGTGGTTGCAGATATTTCCATGATAGGCCTCAGGCCTGATTTGAGCCCAGAAGAGCAGTGTGGGTAAATGCGTTATCTGCTTCCTTGTCACATTTGTGCCACTGGAAAATCAAAACTGAAGTAAGGAGAAAGTAGGTAAGCTGAACAGTGCATATCCTGTGGTGTGGTTTTCAGCCTGGTACTCTATGCGTGCTTGACAGCTATAATCTATACATGCCAGTGAATTTTCTTGTGTTTTGGTTTTTGCCATGGTGGAATGTTTTAATCTCAAAGTTTGAATTTTTGAAATATGGCCAGGAAGAAAAAACGGGGAGGAAGAGAAGCAGAAGCTATTGAGTTTCTTCTATCAAGTCTTTTCTTCTGCTGCTTTGGCTTCTGCTTTGTGGCATTTTCAGCTGCTGAGCGTTTCTTAAACAAATAGCATTTTACACTACTGCTGTGTTCTTTATTCTTTAAAAGTGGAATTGCCTTTTGACAAAAAAGACTTGCCCTGATCACAATCCAGCAAGTAAAACTTAACTAGTAATGTGGAAAAGCACCTCATCTAAAAGATGCTATTGGAAACAAAATTAATGGACATTAGGCCATAATTTTGAGCCTCCATTAATTTGGAAAGATAGATTCTTGTCCATCAGGATTGGGCATATCTTCTTCCCTGTATGAACTGAGATTCACTGTTCATAGATCATAAAGTCCTTGGGAATCTTTTGGCTTTTCTAGCTGTTTATTTTATGATATTGTCTTAAAGCAGGATTTGTAATTGTACAGACTCTTGCACAGTTTAATTTTATGAGAAGTAGGCAACTCAGCTTCTTAGAGATACAGATCACAGTTTCGAAACAGTGTAAGTTTAAACCCTTCCTATCATCACAGAAATAGTTAGTAGAATAAATAGTTTGGCTATTCTTTACATATCTGTACCTGCAGCTCATGACCACCTCAGATTTATTCTTCCTCCAGCGTGCCCTCCAAATCTGTGCATACTCTCTTGATTGTGTGGCTGGGTGGTGTGTTTACACCATAGTATAGCTGCAATAATGATACAGTTGTTGTAAACATTGAAAGATCACACAGTAGAGCACTTTTTGCCTGTAGTTTTGATATTTTTGTGTGTGTCAAGGAGTTTTTTCACCATGTGATTTGGCATTTTGTCATAATATACTGATGTTACTGATGCCTCACCTCGTTTTCAAGACTTCTGGTGACACTTTGAACCTAATCCAGAACTGTTTCATGAGTTTGTAATCACATTTTAGGAGTACAGAATTAACAATGATATCTTTGTTCTAACACTACTACCAGTTTCATTATGTACTGGAAGAAAATGTGTCCATTATTTCTCCTTTTGCTCAGTTTTGTTAGTCACAGCTACTTAGTCTTTGTTTTGACTTTTTTTTTTTTCCACTCCTCGTTCATTTCTCTCCTCTTTCCAGCCTAATTATTACCTCATTTATGGGAACTGAGAGGATTCAATTATTCTAGTGACAGAGGACTTGAAAAACAACACAGCTAGAGCCTATTTACATGATGACTAATTTCCAGTCTTTGTTTTAAGTTTTGGGAGGTGAAACATGCTTTATACTTATACTTGTACAGAAAGAAAGAGCCCTTCCCTCTAAATGAGTGCTTACAGGAAATGTATCCTGAGTATCTTGCCCTGATGAGAATAGGAAACAGATACAGGGACTGACTTAGCTTGGGTAGGAGCACTCTGTGGGAGTAACAAATTATGAATCATCCTCATCACACATGCAGTGTGACATGTGACTGAAATCTCTCAAGCAGATAGGGTTGATGAGCACTGTGATGCTGGTAGTGATTTTTTTCATGAGGGAGCAAGAGAAGGGAAAACTGCACAACTACTGGTTTCACTAAATAATCAGTCTCACTGTTTTCAATTGTTAGCTATATTTTAATGTGTTGTGAAATTATATAGCACAAATCACATTCAATTCTGTGATTATGTTCTAAAAGCCAAATTTCATCTTCTGATAGTTGAAATACATGAGTATATTTATCATTTCTGTGGCACACATCTTTCTAGATGTAGGTACAAACATACAGTTGAGATTTTTTTAATTAAAATTTATTTTCACTGGGAAAATGCTGATTCCTAGAAATCAGAAGTTTGGGGAACGTATCACCTCTGGTAAAGGTTTTTTTGGGAGGGGGCAGCAGGCAGACGAGGTGGGGAGAGAATTCTCATTTGCAGACAGGAATATCTGATCCAGGATCTCTTCTCCCTTTTTGTGACTTTGCATTCACTATAATGATTTGAAGCAGATCAGACTTGATTAAACACACACATATATTTGTGTATATAAAGCATTGCAATAGTGTGGCGGAGAGAAAAAGACTTCACTGAGAGGTTCAGATTAACAATTTATTTGGACTTCACTCACAGGTCTGATACGCCACTATTGCACGTTTTATGGATACAATGGAAGAATGTACTATTGCAATTTAAGAGAAAAAACCCAAACAATTCACAGAGTACACTATTACAACCTACAAGGGATCCCAAAAAGTAACATCACAAACCACAAACGCACTAGATATTAATACCTTAAAAGAGTGCACAAATCACGATCTTAAAGCATGCCAAATATCATATGTATGTTATTAATCACTTGTCCTCTCTCTGAGGTAAGGCTGCTCAATCCCTGGGAAGTTACCTTGCACGGCGTTCTGGACAAGGAGGGGGAAAATCTCCTACAGGCCAGCTGTATCGCTGGAAGACTCCCCATTTTCCTCCCCAAAATTAAGGGTTTAAATATCCTCATTCAATGGGTGGGCAGGATTTGCTCCTGAATGGATTACACTGTCTGAAATGGTTATCTCCGGTGGTTTGATGGCCCCTTAGGTAGTATTGTTTGTTTTGTGATGTCTAGTACTTAAAGTCACTGAACAGTGGTGGGATGTGACTCAGGGCATTTTGTTTGTTAAAGGCACCATTCCTGTGCTCGTTCTTATTGTGATGCAGTACTGAGACAACCCCAGGCTGAGCTATTTCCATAGCTCCTCCCAATTTATCTCTGCATACATAAGGATCGATAAGCATCTGTCAAGGTGAGATGAAGCTGAATCGAATCACAATTCCCTGCATTTCACCTTTTGTGCTCTGAAACTGTTTTGACCGGGTGATCCCGTTCAAATAGTCATGTGTAAACCACCTCAGAATTATCTTGAATAAAACGGAAAAATACACAAGTTAATATTTACTTTAACGGAAAGTTATGTTTCAACCATTTTGGTAGAATTTCGCTAATCCTCACACTGAAACATCAGTTTAGGTTCAAATGTATGGACGCTTTGTTCATTTCTGGTCACATTCTGTCTCCGGCCAACAAAATATCTTCTACTTGGTATGAGTTACATAAATGACTACTTTACTATCTACAATAGTTAAAATGCTACATTAAGAACCTCTTTCGTGGGGTATTTTCCACCCAGAGCAGGAGGATAAAGGGGCTTTAGCTGGATAAACCTACAGAAATTGTGTAACCATGGGATGAAACATCTGCTGTGAGCACTTCCCTTTTTGCAACTCATAGCAACTAAATTTACCTTCTTAGAATTTTGGGTTGCATTTTCTCATTGAAAAGCATACTAGTTAATCTTTCCTGTCTTTCAAAGACGTCTATGGCATAACACATTTTGATGTAGGTTTGCTGAGTGAAGTCTCAGAAATTAACCCCTTCAGTCATGTGTTGTCTCCCCCTAAATATAAAGTGTCTGCTTAGGGCCATTTGCTCTGTGTCAAGGAACAGCAACAACTGGGCCAGTACAGAAGATATTTCACCAAAGTACTCTTGCAGCCTCTGACCATTTTCACTTCTTGGGATTTCCTGACACTGTTTTGGTTTGGTAGCTCTCACTGTAATTCCTCTCTAAGTACTTATCTGATCTCTTCTGCAACCCATGAAAGCTCTTTCAAAACCACAGTATTCAGCAGCAAAAAATTCCACAAGTCTGCTGCCTGCTGCATAAAGAACAATTTAATTTTTATCTGTTCTGCTGCTCTTACCTGATTTTAACACAGACATGTCAATACCCCTGTTGAAAGCCTGGGAGAAGGAGAAGAACATCCAGAGACATAACCGCTTTAGCCAGCTTTGCTGCTCAATAGAATTGCTGCTGTCATGAAATTACTCTTTTCTGATCCAGCATTAAATACTCTGAACCACATCCAAAGTTAGATGCTTAACATATCCAGGATGCTTAGTGCCTGAGCAAGGGGAAAATCATTAATATCTCACATTCAAACTTTTGATTTGCAGTCTCCTATATTTATTTGGTGGATAGATACTGAAACTGGGACTAAAGTTTTGTTGAAAGCAAATCAAATTAAAATCAGCATGAAAACACGGATCTACAAGGGCTGTAAGCTTTGTCTGTTTGAAAGGGAGGAAACAGTGGAGAAAAACCCGAGAGACAAAGTTGAGCCAGCATTTCTCTAAATGCTTTGAAGAGAAAACTAAACCTGGTGTTCAGAAATATTCATGGGTTTTGATTTTTTGGGTTTGTTTTGTTATT
The DNA here is from genome assembly GCA_947846985.1 of Fratercula arctica. Classification (NCBI taxonomy): domain Eukaryota; kingdom Metazoa; phylum Chordata; class Aves; order Charadriiformes; family Alcidae; genus Fratercula; species Fratercula arctica. The sequence continues at coordinate 62,033,945 of CANTUZ010000002.1, read as the reverse complement.
CTCCCCTTCAGGGCATTCATTATACAGAACATAATTTTCTTTTTTAAAAAAATATGTATTCGCTTATTTTTAAAATTGTGTCTTCTTTCCTTTGTTAGAGATGGAAAATAAAATAGCAATATCTCTTAGGGGAAATTTGGGCTGGACCCAAAAGCCCAAGAGAAGCAAGGTTGCTGCTGCTCCACACCCCAAGGTGTAACCATCGGTGAGGCTGAGCAGGTATTCCCAGTAAGCACACACATGCACATGTATGCACCACATATATACACAGCTGGCTACACAGATCAACCCAGGCAGACAAAGAGAAGCACCCACGCAAACAGAGACAACACCAATAACCTCATCCTGCTTCTCTCTCTGGCTGAGGAGGATGGAAGTCCACTTATAAGGACATACATATATATACATATGTACAAGGTGGATTCCCCCAGCAGCTGGGCTCAGACACTCAGTCCGTCTGTCAGCTGCCTCTGGATCCCAGTCTCCCTGGATGCTGGCATATGGACACAGGAGCCCCGAAGCCTGCAGCTACCCTCCAGGTACTGGTACAGACTGTACCAAAAGGTAGTCACACGTTGTTGCGTGGAAAGGGGCAAAGCGGTTTTGGCAGAAGATAAACCCCCTTGCATTCTAACAGTCCTCACGAGGTGGGAGGTTAGGTGCGGCTAGGTTTAAATTCTGAGTGATGCCCAATTCAGCACTATCAGTCCAATCACGTTTAATATGTATTAAACTATTACGATTTGGATACACTAATAGTGGACTGCACCTTCAGTCTAGTCGTGCTCATGAACTAGCACGGCCACTCTCGAGTCTTGGGTCACGTTCGGTGAGAAACCGAAACGACTAGCTACTTAAACAGTGCGGTTTATTTAAACAACAGATAGATAGGTTCTTAGGATTGCCGGTGATAAATACACTGTCTGCAAAGCATGTGCAAATGAAAGTATTATTACATATATCAAATGTGCGACAAAGTTATAAACGATACAGCCTGGCTATAAATGTAGGAAAGAGATTCTCTAGAGAAATTTCTAAGTTTCCCGAGAAAGCACTTGGTATAATCTAAGTCTTACCCAAAGGCGTCCCTATGCGGGGGAAGAAAGGCTCAGCCCATCGACTGATCCTGGAAGTCAGTGATGGAGTTCTTTGCGATGGTGTCTTCCCTGAGTATCCCCCCTCTCTCGGGTTGTTTTTATACTATTTGTTATCTTCAAGGTGGAGTTTGAGTGACTTTAGTCATGAATACTTTAATTATGATTGGTGCAAAATTCTCTCGCTTCACAATTAAAGGTATAGTTTACGAAAAATTCAGGGTGCAGACTCAAGAAGGAGTGGTCGCACCTTGGAGGCGGGTAGCCTTTGGGATGGAGGTGTGTTTTGGTATTATAATGACATTATAATGAGCAAAGTTCGCACAAAGGTCAGCATTTCATCAAAATTTGACAAAATGTTGGCTCCGAGTATCGAGCAGGCAGCTAATTGGCAGCTTATCTGTTTCATGGTATCGTCCCGTCCCCGTATCTGCTATACATCATAAGATAAAGCCACGGAATAATTGCATCCTGCCCCGTACCTCATGTAGCTTCACAAGCATCCTTATCAGGGAACCGCGGATATTGTATTCTTCATGCCAGCTGCAGCTGTTTTCTACCTCAGAGGCCTCTTGATTTTATACTTTTCCTTAATGTGTGAACAATGTCGTACTTTTGTATTTTTTAGCCAATTTAGTAATTATTCCACACACGTGCACACACAGAACAATGGTCTGGACACTCCTGGTCCCCCAGTAGCCAAGCTCCCTACCCATGGTCTCCATGTAGAAACACACACACATGCAGGTCTCACCCTTAGAGACTGCCTGGACACTCTAAGGTCTCTCCAGCTGGGACTCTGCTGGTCCCTCTGGCAGCCATCTCCTCTTGTGGTCTTGCTCCTAGATACACACCTCCTCCTGGTTCCCAGAGCATTTCCCCTACTCCCTGGCTAGTCCGGCTCGATATTCAGTAATGCTCACACCTGCACCCGCTCCAGTTGCTACACCATGGGCACACGGCTCTCTGGCACTTGGTTTCACTCACCTCAGTCTCTCCATTTAGTGGCACTCAGGCACATGAGCCCTCTGGCCCCTGATCCCCGTACAGTAGCTGGAACCCAGATAAATACTCACTCTAGTTGCTGGCACTGTGGACACATGATCCCCTATGACCCAAGGTCCAGAAGATGCTTCAGGGTTGACTCATCAGGATGGAGGGATTTAGAGCCTCCTGGGACAGCCCTGGGAAGGATTGGACAGGGAGGCCCTTCCACTGAGTTGAGTTTGGGTTCCTGCCTGCCTTTGTGCCCTGCACTTCTCTGGCCTTGTGCAGATGGGCCTTTGATGGGCTGATAGTTCCTGTATTATTTGGCTTCCCTGCACCCGCTATTGCCTTTTATTACATAGCTTGACATTATCTGTCAGGATCTAATGCACTTGTCAGAAACTGGAATAAAATGAACAGATGTATTGTGTCTTTCAGAAAGACTACTGTTTGCTTAAAGCAATATGGTGTTCTGTATATTTTCATTTATGCTTCTTTGTGCTCACACGGAAAGTCCACATCTGGAAAAGTTTTACACTTTTAATCACTTTAACCTATCCCTTAATTTGCTAGTAAAACAAAAAACAATCCTAATGTTTTTGGTTCATCAGATGTGACCGCTTCAGATTTCTCAACTTTGCTATCTAAAATGTCAGAATGCAGAAATGTCAGAGTTCTTGCAATTTTCAAGTTGGCAGCTGGGTCATCTTCAGACTTTTTCTCTGCCTCTGCTGGGTACCATCTCAAACAACAGAGAATTAAATTTGGCAGCTCTTTTTGTTTGCTACAAGAAATTAATAGAAAAGGAGACAGTTAATTCAGAGAAGAAAAGTTTGCAAGACATAAGTGCATAAAAAGGGCCCTCCTTTAGTGATGAAAATCTTTCAAATCATACTCTTGTATATAGTATACAGTATACTATACACAAGCAGCAAACATTCTTTCCATCTTCTGCAGTTTAAAATACTTTCTTTAATACCCAGCGCAGTCTTCAGTTTATACAATAAAGACAGTGGTACAGTGGGACAATATAAACTATGCTTAAAGGTATTTTGACTTATGTAGGATTTTTTTTCCTGACTATATTAGGGAAAAAAGCTATCATCTATGGAATAAAATGACTTATTTCAACTCTGTGACCATACTAATTTGATCTAAAGTCTGGTTTATAGCATAGGGATACCATAAGTTGCTTCTTAGGCCTTCTGAAAAACATTTTGGAGGGAGTGGCTTTAATTAAGCTAATGTGTATAATTTCACTTTTATTTTTCTAATTTACCTGTCTGAAGAGAAAGAGTGGCAGAGAGGGAGCTGTCAAAGCTCAGTGATTTATATTACTGTATCTGAAGTCAGATTCATGTCTATCAACCTTTCTTCTCTCTATAGTCCTGGCTGTAGATGACCTTTCTGTATCAATATGCAAACTATAAATCCAGGATCTTCTAAATATTATCAGCACACTATCAGCAGATTTGAATGGCAATGATGAAAGATGTGAAATGATCATATCTGTGTGTGACGTATTTTTATGCGTGTGTGCTTCAGTTGCAAGGGATAGATGAAGATGTCATGGTGCTGTTTTAAGCATGATGCTTGAACTGTGGAAGGCTATACAATTTTCCACAAACTTTTCTGACTGGAAACAATCCGATGATTTTGTGTGTACATTCTGCTCCTTCTTTTTTCAGAATAAATTTGGGGAAATTGAGCTTTAGAATTCAGAACTATCATGAGTACTATATAAAAGTTAAGGCAAAATGTCTACTTTACCCTCACAGCCTGTATAGAACTGTCGTTTATTATTTCTCATTTACTGTAAAAATATTTATTCTGCAGGTTGATGTAGTCCAAATGCATAAAGTTCATCTTAATGTATTCTTAAAGGCCCCAAGTGTTGAACAGCACAGCTACTCAAGCCAATATGCTCCAGTGCTTCACCATTTTTACCTGCTAAATTCTAACCTAAATCTTTCTTTCTGCAACTTAAAATCATTACTGTTTGTACTTTCTACAACAGAAATGAAAAAGATCTTGTTTCTTACTTTTTATAGCAGCCTTTTCTAGATTTGAAATTTACTGTCAGTCTCCTCTAAACTTCTTTCAGTCTTTTCTTGTAAGCCATGTTTTTGTAAAGCTCTCACCTTTCCTTCTTTCTCAGCTTTGGATTCTTAATATCATCTATGTTTTTCTTTAAGCATGCTACACAAATTTAGACATGTTGCTCAAAGTGAGACCTTAATATCTATCCATGTATCTAAGATGATTTCTCATGCTTTCTTTCTGCCTGTGAGCATTATAAAACCAGCCCTTTCTACCTTACGTTTCCTTTCCTTATACCTCAAAATTTCTGATTTTTGTGCCTTTTATTATCTCCTTTGAATTGTATTCTACTGTTTTTCAGACCGTGTCTCAAGTTAGCCCAAGTAATTTTGAATTCTATTCTGTTCTTCAGCTTACTTGCACTTCCTCCAACACTGAGGGTACTAATGTAAGACACACAGCATTTTATTATTTGGTTCATTAATGAGAATAGTAAAGTACCTAAATTAAAACCTGAAGAAGCCCTTTTTTGGGGAAGTAATACTTAGTTATTACTCTGAATACATATTTTAACCATTTACAATAGATTAAACTAGACTGCTTTTCTCAACTTGCTCATAAGTATGTAATGAAAAATATTAAGTCTTACAAAAATTGTCTTCTAACTGTAGTTGCCTCTACTCTATTCATACAGCTTAATAACACGCATTACTGGGGTAGTAGGTTGATTTCACATTCCCTGTTCTTCACAAAACACAGTTGGTTTTTTTCATGTCTCTCTGGGTTTTCTTAGGTCTTGCAAAGTATCTTTTTCTTTTCCTTGCTGTTCTTCCTGAAGGTTGAAATTGCCACCTTCTTTCACAGTTCATAGATGAATGCTGCATAAGTATTTCCTTTCCTCTTTGATGGGTTCTAGAACTGCTAATGAGTCTGAGTTTGCTTTAGTCCAGCTTTCTATATTTTATGTGGTAAATTAGGGAATAAGCAGCTGACTTGTAAAACGCAAATATTTGTTCCTATTCTTGTTTTAGATCTTATTGTGAAGTCACTAACATTACACTGCATTAGCTGTCTGATTTGCAATTGCTATTTTGTGAGAAGAAGAGACAAGCAAAACCATTCACTAGGTCTGGCTTTCTTAGCATCATCACAGCTATACACAATTCCACGAAACTGTCAGCAGTTAATTAGAAAACACTTCTAGTGCTCATGTTTGCAAAGAAAATTTTGAAAATGTAACTGAACTCATGATGTGGTCACATCTTTGAGCACGATGGCAGAAATAATAGCTCCCAGAAATAGAAGTCAACATGTAATCTTGTGAGGCTGTGCAGTTCTAAAATAATTGCTGTGCTAGCAAACATGACCTTGTCTGAAAATGTAATATAACAGACATAAAAGCATATGGAATTTCTGTGGTTTTGAACAAGTACTGCCTTCTTGCCATTCTGTGTTCCTAAAGAAAGGCTACTGTGCTGGGTAGGGGTCTCATTCAGTTACCCTTCTCAAGATCACCCATGCATTGGCCACGTCACAAAATAGAGCAGTACCATGTGTTTCTACTCACTGCCTTTCTGGTGTTGAACATAAAAGCCAGTTTCAGTACTCTGGAGTCCAAATGGAAAGGCAATTATATATTTAAATACATGAAATAAATATGTAGTCATTTTCCTTTTTAGTAGTTGCTGTTCAAAGAAATAGTAATCTTGGAAGTACCAGAAACTGGAGATGGCTTTTAAGGATAGCACACGTTAAAAAAAGGTGCATCAAAATTTATTTTTAGAAATAAAAAGGTGGAGGTGTGTTGCTTTTTAGGGAATTTTTTGATTCTGTATGACAGATGCTTCATTTCTTCTGTGATATTTTGGAGTTTTTTAGAATAACTCATATCAAATAAAGAATATAAAAATACTTACTGCAAAGAAATGAATTTTGTTTGAGATCCTTTTTTTTAAAAGAAGTCTGTTTCTTTTTATTGCAATGTCAAAATTAATACTTGCAAACTAGGACTTCAACTAAATTATGAGAATTGCAAATAAAACCATACCGAACACATATCCTGATGAAAGCTTTGTGCTGTGGCTCTTGTGATATTTTCAGAGACCGGTTATGTTTTTCTCAAAGTTATGCACTTTGAAATCTGCTGGCTAGGCCTATGAATCTGAGTCAATTAAATACCAAATGATGTCCTGCAGCACGTAATAGTCATCCTAGCAATCTCAAACTGGAAAGTGCAGCTGCTCTTAAATCAGAATTGCAAAAGTGCTTTCTGTTCTGTCTATTAAAAAAGATGCTGTAGCATTTATTTTAATTTGGGAATCTGTTCAAGTATTTCCTCAAATGGAAATTATAGTTCTACATAAAAAAAAGTACCAAAATGTATTTGTTTATTTTTTAATAAATTAATTTTTATATTGCATATCCTAACTAACAAGGTTAACTTAGACAAGCAAAAGGGAGCAGACACTATAGTTCGTGTCAGCTGCAGTGACAGCTTTTAACTAGAAATTGTTGCTGTTGAGCTGCATCAAAATATTCATCAGCACTGAAGGTCTTGATCTGAATCTGAACAGGCTTTGAGCCTGTGTTGCCACATCCTCTGAATTTTTTTTCTATGAAGTCAGCTACAGTAAATGGAAAGCAAAAATGATCAGTTGACATTCAGGCTTACACATATTTAAATGAATTGGAATTTAGGACTTGGCTGAATGAAGGGTCAGCAAATGAATCAGAAAACAAGCAGAAGGAGAAAGAAAAGCAACAATGAATTCGAGATGAAATAAAAGTTACAGTAAGAATGGGCAACTTCAAAATTACATATTTTTCTTCAGAAGCATTTGCAAAATATACTGAATCAGCATTTGTTCACCATTCATTCCTCAGGCAGTGGAATCAGTTGTATGCAACACTCAGAATGAGTCTGATTAAGTTTCATGTAAGGGAATTCCTCTATGAATGTCCTTTGTGTTGCCTTCACACCTGCTGAGCTAAGACAAACATAACAGTTCCTTTCATTGCTCCAGTTAAAGCCTGTCACAAGGGTGACATCATTGCTACCACAGAGATTTTAACTTCAGGCTCTGGAGCCAGCCTTTCAAACTCTTTGACAGAGAAATATCTGAACATCTATAGCTGACTCTGTTAACTAACTTGCCAGATTCAGTTTGCAGGTTACACAATAGGTTATACAGCATCTTCAGGAACAGTGTCTATCAGCTAGCTAAGCATTGTTAGCCATTTATTTTTCAAATAGAGATGAGTCTCTTTTGAAAAGTGACTTTATGTTAGTTTGAGCCCTAGCTGAACTTCTGCAATACCTCTGGGATTTGAGTCTCAAAGACACGGTATGCAAATCTTTGGCTTCTTCTCAAATCCCCAAACAAAGAACTCCACAGATGGCCCTAATGAAGCACGAGTTTTCAACTTTTTGAGTAAGCAAAAGAAAAAAAAAATCATTAAGTGAGACTTATGAGTACAGATCAACAACAGCGTATTATTCTTGGCTTTCAAGACATCTTTGTTCATTGTTGCCTTTGAAACTGTGAAGAATAGGAAGAAGACTGTGTGTGAGAAGGAAGAAGGAGGAGTTGAAGAGCAAAGGGGGGGATGGGGAAACCCATTACATCTCATGTAAACTTCAAATTTCAGCAGAGTAAAAAATGTACTTTCTTAATTATGGCATTTCTTGCTTCACCGTATTTGTTCGTGTGTGCATGTATGTGTGTGTGAGAGACAGAGAGAATACCAAGTATGAGAGAGTTATGATTACGACTTTTTATCATCAGAAAGAATTAATTTCCACAAAATACAAAACTTAGATCACATGGGGAATGGGGACTTTCTTAATTACATAGTAAATAAATGAAAGCAGCAGATGGATTTAACACGAAAAGTTAACTGTGACAGGAGAAAAGTTTGAAAAAAATCAATCAATCACTTTCCTGTACAAAAGGCCAGTTACCAGTTTGATGAGCATTTGAAGAGAGTTTGAAGAGAGGGAAAAACCCTGTATGGATTTTTGTATGCTTTTGGGACCTAGAGATTCTGTGTACATTGATTTTCTTCACTACAGATACTTGTTTTAACCCATCCTGCAAAACCCTTCTTATTGCGTCACACAGAGTGTCATTGGAAATAAGGGGACTACACTTATTCACTTGCTGGACTTCCTGTAATTCTTACACCAAAACATGCAATAACATATGCAACATCCTAATTTCGGGTGCAAAGACAATAATTGCTTTTAAGACTGGCATACAAAATACATGGTTTACCCCTCCACCCCTCTCCACCCCTCCAAATATTGTTTTCTTTTTCTTTTCCTTTCCTAGCAAAACCCAAAATGATAGGGAAACCTGAATAAAAAAGATGACAAGTGAAAATTATGACCAACCTAAACAGTGAACATTTCTGGCAGAATTTCTCTTTTTAGCTCCCTGCCTCTGAGAAGGTCTGAACATTTTATACTTAGCTGTATTGTTGTTCATGGAAAATATGGGTTTCTTTTTCAATTATACCATATTCAGCATCCTTAATTAGTATATCTAAGCATGGATAGTATCAGAAACATTCATATATGTAATTTGTAAATTAAAATAGAAAATTCTGTTTGATGAGTTTGAGTGTTCAAGTTTCCTGGGGTCTAGCTTCAAGTCTACTACAAATAAATGAGTTTTATTTAGAGTTAAAGTTGGGTATTTGGAGGTAAATATTTGGAGGTAAATATTTAGTGGCAAAGTTTGGATTTGGTTACAAGTACAACTTCCAAAAGTGACGCACAGGAGATTCAGTAGAAATGAGGCATACCTTCCTTACAACATGGCAGAAATATGAACAATTGAATGCTAATTATTTTATCACAAAAAGGAACATTGTTAAAACAGTAACATTAAGATAAGAACTTGTTGTGAGCAGACTCATGGTATATGAAATCTATGGACATCTGCTAGGTGTTAATCAGCTGAAATCGATTTCCTTAAGCTTCTGTACTGAGAGATCTACACTACGCTTCCAAGCTGCTCTAGCTTGCCTGCCATACTGATATCTTCGAATTCATAGTTTGGGGTTTTAACAGGTCTGTGCTGGATGGACAGCTGCTTCTAAATTTATCCCACAAGAGGTATTTCCCAAGGTCAAAAGCTTGGCATGCAGCCTTTGCTCTTGTCTGGAGTGTGGGTTCATGGAAGCCCTGAGAGTTTGGTAGACATGAAGCACGCAGCTGCTCAAAACTTTTTGAAGACTTGTTGGAGCTGAAGAGCTAGTATAAATTTTGGATGTGAAGGGAAAGTGCTATGCCTGTTGGTGGGGACTTGAAGGGATGGTTGCAAAGCAACAATGGTACATGAGCAAGTGGTACATGATCCAGTCTGGGGTGGCTTTAGTATGCAACACTAGCCAGAGAGCCCAGAGGTGAGCAGAATCTCTAAAATAAATTCAAACAATTAAATATCACAAGCCATTATGCATTCCACCTCTTAACTCCTGTTTCAATGGCAGGAGGGTTACAAGTAGAAATATTACAATAAATAAGGGTTACAAATAGAAATATTCTCTTAATTCTCTTTAATCCAGAAAAGTCTGGTGGACACAGAAGAACTAAAGATTTTTATTGGAGATGGCTATGAAATAAAGCTTCACATCCAAGCTTTTAAAACCCTGCAAGCTAGATTTGAACACTGGGGTTTGACTTCTGTTTTGAATAATTCCCTCCCTCCTAGAAGCCCCCTGAAATCTATGGTCTAATAATCTGTGACAACACAGTCCTTTGCTACTTAACAGAATTGTTTCCAATGCTTTATGGAGCCTTGATGTCATGTAGTCTTAGAACTGATGTGAGTAGAGGTGACTGTGTATTTACTATGACTGTGAATTACTGTAAGGTTGAAATGCATTAAATGTCTTCATGTATAGTAGCAATCAATATATTCTTTAGAGTTCAGTGCAATTTCATAAATGAAGGCAGATATCAGTGCAAGCAAAAGCTAATCAGATTATAAGGCTTTGTTTAACTGCTTCAGTGCTGCTATGGATGGTATATGTGTGTGCTCTATTGAAATTAATGGTACAGTCTCACATATCAACATTTCTGGGACCAAAAGAACACAATTGAATTGAATGCATTAGCGGAAGGCATTAATGGCAATTAGCATTTTAATATGAATGCTATAACATAAGACCATTGATTGCTAGTCTGATAACTACAGCATTCAAATCCAAGAGGCATTCTGCACCTGATGATCTCAAGACAATGAAAGCCCTTAGTAATCCCAGCCTGATGCCAAAACAGAACTACAGCGTGTGCAAACAACATTCAATAGAGAGCAGTGCTGAGGTGACACCCTAGTTTCAGTTGTGTAAGCAAGTATGAAAAAGCATTATGGTGTGCTCATAGACCCGAAACTGGAGGAAAAAAAATCATTGTGAAGGCCATAATTATAAACCTGATATAACTGCTGTAATGGGAGTACTGACATTGTAACTAGGTTCTGGACAACTGGGCTAACATTTTTTTCCACTTGTGTTTTGACTTTAGAGACTTTTTTTTAATATAATGTAGAAATAAATACGTGTGCTTCTGCATTTCTATGGTCTAGTGCTTCTGAAATGCACTGTATTGGTGAACAAACTGCTTTCTCTTGTAATGTTATTATATTCTTATTCATTCTCACTTCTTACCCAGTCATGTTTAATACATCTAATTTACATGGAAAGACTGAAAATTCATCTTTGATTAAATAAAGTTTCGTTTAAAAATTGCTTTGAAAAACACATATTTTAGTTAAATAAAATTAAATTTGAAATTTGCATTTTTTTTTTTTTGTAGTAGAAAATCCAGGTAGTATTTATTTTTCTATTTTGTATTATGAATGTGGCAGATAGTCAAATAGTTACAGTGACAGATATGGTCTTTAGAATTTTATCACAATCCACCGTTTTTCCATGATGAAAACAGATGAAATGAAAAATAAGATTGTCCTTGGCATTTAGATCAATCATGGGTTAAAAAAATAAGAGTGAATTTATTGCTTTGCAAAGCAGTTTGAATTCTAAATATACAAGCACTATAAAGAATACAGGTAGAATTACAGGTGCTTGTGTCACAGAGATACTTGAGGGTGGTGTTTAATAACATCTTTTGGTATTGTTATTATTGTTCCTTTCTAAGATCCATAAAAGGCCAGCATCTTGCTAAGTGTTCAGATCTTAAAAAATAATGTTATCATGCCAAAGGTGGTTTCTAAGTAAAACTTTTAGTGATTGGCAGTAGTTATTTCTAAAATAGCCTGTTTTTAGGACTTCAGTTCAAGAAATTATTCTGGTTTTGTGAGGAGTAGTCTTGTGTTTCTAAGTGATGAATGTCACTGCCGAGCAATAACATGGTTGTTTCTGGCAAGTTCTGATACATTCAGGCTTACAGAGAAAACAGCTATACTATATCTTAAAATAGTTTTTTAAGGATAATCTTTTTTAATTCTTTCAAGATGAAACTTGTACAAAGCACGTTATTCACCATATAGGTAAAATGAGCAGAAGGTATTCTTGAGTTTTGAGAGTCATTCAAAGTAAAAGTCATATGAGTTTATATAAACAACACATCAAAAGAGAAAAAACATTTTAATAAACCCCTGGGAAACAAAAATTCTGTGGTTCGCACAGCTGTTAGCTGGGATGCAAGTGAGGTTGAGTGGCCTAAAGCCATTCCTCTGCTGCTACTGCTGTCATGGAGAGGAATGAATCTTTTCATTATCCGCCTTTGACCAGTTTTGGGCAAAGGCAGCATCTTTTCTAGCTGAGTCTTAGGTTCAGATTACAGACTGAAGAGAGATTTGGATGTAGATTTCAAATACATTTAAACTGTTTTATTTTCTACATTGATATCTCTCTTTAAAAGGCACATTTTTAATGACATCTGATATGCCCATAGAATACCTGCTGCTTAAGAGTTCTGGGTGTTTTCTGTAAGACAGAAAATAATTTTATTTGCTTTACAAGACAAGACTTAATACAAAGACAAAACTGATTTCATTTGAAGGTTCTGCCTGTGTTTCTTACATTCTGAATGTGGACAGAGATTATTTTAAAACAAAAATAAGATTTCTCCTAAATTTAATTAAACTACTGTTTAATATTAATGAAACAGAAATATATTGGAGTGAGACACAGTGACCAACTTATAAACAGGCCACCACACATCCCAAAGAAGTGCTCCTTAAAGAGTCTGGAATGAGACTTCAAAATATTCTGTACTGCCAGTAAGGCACGGAGACTTAAAGACTCAGTCAGAGATCTACAGCAGGACACTTCATTGATCAGTCCTGGCGCAGCTTTGCTGCTCGTTGACAGAATTGTAAATAATTGCAATATGTTCCTAAATTTATAGATTTTGAATCCCACAGTGAAGCATGGAAAGGAGCTGTTTTCATAGGGCTCTTACTTCACAAATTATTTTTGTTGTTACTGTTTTAAATATTAATCACTAAATCCTCAGAGCCTGGTTCTTAGTTAAGAGACAATATGAGGGGCCTGTAAACACAGTCTTCAGACGAGTTTACTTCCTGCTTGCCATATTCAAATTACATGTTTCAGGACAGCAAGAGTAAAAAAATTTCTGACAAGTAGTGGAGATCTTGCTGGTATTAAACAACTGCTCTAAGAACTACTGCGAGGTCTGCGTAGAGGTTAGGTCACCAAAACCATGAAGAAAGAGGAGAAATACCATAGACAAATTATTTCTTATGCTCTGTTCAGTGTCCATTGCAGGAAGCTTTTGTAGTAGAACTAGTGATGGCTTTATTTCTCTTACCATCCCAGGCACCAAGGGCATCTTTGCATCCTACCACAGAAGTACTTCTATAGAGATGTATGAGAGACCACATGGGGAAACATCCATCATCAATCTCTGTCTTGGGATCTCCCATGAAGCTGTCATGTCTCTTCATCTGTGGCAATGTAGTCATCAGCACAATTAATCTGCCTGGGCAAGGACTGCACCTGCTATCAATTTCTTGCCTGTATGTCCTATCAATCTAACATTGTATGTGACTTTTAAAAAATGTGTATTGTGAAAAGTAATAGAAGAGAGTTTAACTGCTTCATACACTGTTCTGTAAAAACACTAAGTAAGGGGAAAGAGTAGATAATGCTGAGTGAGAAAAGTGAGGTGAGCATGATTACTTAATGATATTATATCAAACAGGAATGAGACTAACATGAGTGTCTTGTCTTTTGGGAATGACTGAATAATTTTTTCATTTGCAGGGAGATGAAAATGTTTTGTTTGTTCAACTGTGGCTGCTGAATAGGTAATACAATTCTTGGCTTGGCTGTGCTTTGGAAGTTGAAGCATCACAGCCCTTGTTTATGTTTACTCATAGTACTTGATGAAGTAAGCTAGGAAGCGAACCTCTCTCAGAAACTTCATTTTTCACATCCCAATCCATAATCCTTGGCCTGAGGTAAAACAACTTCAGACAACTCAGTAAAGCCAGAACTGGTCCATAAATCAAATTTCCAGAGCAGACTGTCTGCGTATGAACTAGTTGATTAAGTTGTACACTGATCTGTACAGTCTTTTTTTTTTTTTTTAAGAGTTCATCTCTTATTTTTGTTGTCTCACAAAAAAATGATGCTGTTTTCTTGGTTTTTTATTAATTTTTAGTTCCTTGGGAAGCAGATACCAGGAAATCAAAAATGTCACAATGACTTTATGGCCCTTTAAAGAGCATCAAGACTCTTTGGTCCAAAATGATGCTTGTCGTTTACAGAAAGCAATTAATGCTATGGTTATGGGTGGAATAAACAATGTGGACCCCACCATATGGAATTGTCCCTACTGCCTTTTTCTTGCGAGAGCTAGGCACCCCTCATTTATTTATCTTAACTGCTAGACGCTGCCACAAGGTCTTGCCCTGCCTAGTTTGAAGATCCCTGCAACATTTTAATAGAATCATAGAATCAAAGAATCATTTAGGTTGGAAAAGACCTTTAAGATCACTGAGTCCAATCGTAAACCTAACACTGTGAAGTCACTAAACCATGTCCCTAAGTGCCTCATCTACAGTCTTTTAAATACCTCCAGGTATAATGACTCAACCACTTCCCTAGGCAGCCTATTTAAATGCTTGATAGCCCTTTTGGTGAAGAAATTTTTCCTAATATCTGATCTAAACTTCACCTGGTGGAACTTGAGTCATTTCCTCTCATCCTGTCACTTTTTACTTGTGGAAAGAGACCGACACCCAACTTGCTACAACCCCCTTTAAGGTAGTTGTAGAGAGCGATAATATCTACCCTCAGGCTCCTTTTCTCCAGGCTAAACAACTGCAGTTCCCTCAGCTGCTCCTTGTAAGACTTGTTCTCTAGACCCTTCAGCAGCTTTGCTGCTCTTCTTTGGACATACTCCAGAACCTCAATGCCTTTCTCGTAGTGAGGGGCCCAAAACTGAACACAGTATTCGAGAACAAAGTATTAGGAGAATTAGAGATTTTCTTTGTCAGACAGGAAGAAGACATTGAATGACAATGGTGCTGAGTGTCTTTGGCAGGCAGTGGAGAGCAGCTTAGATCAATGTACAACTTAAGTAGATTAGTTCACAAGCAAAAAGTTGTTTTTCTGCTTTGTAAATTTCACTTACAGAGCTCCTTTTGGCTTTACTGAGTTGTCCAAAGTGGTCTTCAGGCCTAGGATTATGGTTTGGGATGTGAGAAACAGTTTGTGGATTTTTGTCACTGTGTTCAGATAACATAGAAATACCTTTACATGCTTAATAGTGTTGAGTGGGAAAGCGCTGTTCAGCTCAAGACAGTATATTCAGTTGGGTTCATGGGGCAATATTTGTTTGTAATTTGTAGGAAGAACATATAGTTTACTGTTACTAAATTGTGAAATTTCATGGAATGATTGTGAAACTTGTTGGGGAATAGAATGTTTCAGCTTTTACAAATCTTTTGTCTTGTGCATGGAGGAAGAAATATTTTGTTTGCTTCCCCCCCCCGCCTTCAGATACTGTAAAATAGCCTATTGAAGTTTCTACTGTGTCAAGCCCTGTTTGTTTCCCACAGAGTAGCTATCTGATGAACTCCTGTCCCCAGAACCCATTTACTGCAGACATGAAGATTTTGTCAAATGCTTTACCAGATGGATGGAAGTGGTATACCTATGCCTCTGTATAGAATTTAGCAGTTTGTGGTTTTCATTATCAACAGAGAGGCCAAAATAGGCAGCTCTGCATACTCCCATTGACTTTATGTAAACTACTTTTTGTTTTGTTCATTTCTGCCATGAAAGACAGTTTCACTTGTGCAATGGAGAAAAGGAAAGAAAGAGAGTGTGAGGAAACCAAATTAAAATTGGACACTGAGAGTCACAATTTGTATTCAAGGCTACAGTTTACTATTCAGTCTCTTTTTACTTCTTCTCTGATATAGCTTACTGAACTAGAATGCTATAAAATGAGTC
Source organism: Fratercula arctica (assembly GCA_947846985.1). Taxonomy (NCBI): domain Eukaryota; kingdom Metazoa; phylum Chordata; class Aves; order Charadriiformes; family Alcidae; genus Fratercula; species Fratercula arctica. Next base: position 62,018,367 of record CANTUZ010000002.1, on the reverse strand, counting down.
ACAGTATGACAATACTAAACAACAATATGTGGCCTAAGGTGAAGATTACCTGAGCCTCAGTGTAGAATAAACATTAGGAAGAAGTTCTTTACTGTCAGGGTGAAGAGACACTGGACCAGGTTGCCCAGAGAGGTTGTGGATGCCCCTTCCCTCAAAATGTTCAAGACCAGGCTGGATGGAGCTTTGAGTAACCTGGTCTAGTGGAAGGTGTCTCTGACCATGGCAGGGGGGTTGGAACTAGATGATCTTTAAGGTCCCTTCCAACCCAAATCATGCTATGATTCTATGTCCAATTTAGACTTTTTGAAAATCATAATCTTCTTTTTATTAAAGGTGAGTTTGTATCACATTCAATTTGCTGCTTCCCTCAGATCTGGTGAAAAACAATTTGTATCAAAAAAAGACAAATAATTGTTAAAATAAGATCCTAGCCATTTTTATTAGTTGATCTATTATGTTTTGCTGTGCAATGGTAGCTACAAAGTATTTGGATTATTTTGGCTTCTAGTGGTTGACATTCAAGATAGAGAATAGGTGTGATTTTAAGAAATGTTAGCTTACAGCTCAGCATCGCGTAGGAAGATTATGACAGAACTGTGTTGGAATATAGGTCTTATTGGTCCCAGCGTATTGACATAACTGTAACAATTTCCTAGTAAGTGAAAGATACGATATACCACAGCTGCAAAATAATGAGAGAACCTTGACTGAAAGAGCAAGTCAATGAAAGGGTTTATTTTTTAAGGGAATAATGTTTCATTTATTAATTCATCTACATAAGCAGATAGAAAAATAATCTATAAATGTAATAAAGTAGCATTCTTTGTTTAGAAGAATGTATGTGATTATGCTGACATGTTTAGTATGTTAAGAATGGATACATGCATGAAGTGACATGCTACATCACATACAAAATACGAAACCAAATGATACTGGGGCTTTTTGTGTTTTGTTTTGTTTTGTTTTTTTACAGTTAGGAAAATTTCTATTGACTCAGCTAGGAAGAAGATCGCAGCACTTGTAATCATTTAACTTTGGCAGGTATGCTATGAAAATGTAGATCTATAAATGAAATTGCAATGTTGTGGAATTGCTTTGAACCCAAGCAGTAAGTCATTTTATTATAGAGCTCTTAGAGAAAACTGAAATAATTAAAAAAAATATTTTTCAAAAATATTCAGATGAAATCTAGTGTCTATTTTGTTTTTTCCTATAATGAGGTTTTTGGCAGCATCTGATGGGTTATAGTGTGTTTTGCTTCACAGAGTTTAAATGGAAGCTTCTTGACAGCTCTACTTTTCTATGGTGATTTTTGTTGTCTTTCTGTTTATAGTCCTTTTATTAATGTATTCTGGTTCTTTTAATTAACCAAGGAATTCTCAGATCTGTTAGGAATCAAATGGTCTAGTAGCATCACTTTTATTAACTATAGCACCATTTTTTATTGCAAAAATTCTGAGGAAGGAGTGTCTTTTGTACTTGAAAATGTATCTGGAGCTGTTTCATGGCATAGGCCTGCTTCAGTACCGCCTAACTCTGGAGGAGCCTAATCTCCATTAGGGCCTCTGTTTTTAGTTTGTTTTCCTATGGAAATGAAGTTTACATGATCTATTATTTTCTTATTCTTTTCTTCCCTCCTTTTCCTCCCTCCTCTTTCCTCCCTGTGTGAACAAATTCAGGATGTTTGTGAAAGTGGGAGGCAATTCCTCTTCTGAAGGAAAGCCTCCATTAGAAGCTCTCCCCTCATTAGACATGGGGCAATTCACATGGAACAGCTTTTCATGTGAGTGGGACTTAGAAATGTTTCTTCCCCACATGAATATTTTGATCTATAATGAGGGATGGGGTCACACTTAGTACAGTGCTGTTAAAAAGTCATTCAACAACTTTATTGAAAGTCACCCTTCATTTATTCTGATGTTCACACAACTGTTTACCTCAGAGCTCCTCAGTCATGCAAGATTTGCTAGAAATGTTTTTTTCTCAGCGTTGCTGACAGGCATTGTGTTTATCTTATGCTTACCCACATTCAGGCCTCATTGCTTTGTCAGTCTGCTTAGATAGTCTTGGTGTGGTGGTCATCCTTACACCCATAGTCAGACTTCATGCAAGCTTGGTGGCAGCATGTTTCAGTCCAAAAATTTGGAGTTTCCCACGACAGTCTGGCTGCTAGAGTGCTCACTTGAAACAGGGGAGCATCAAGTTTGCTTTTCCACTTGAAGGCACTCTCAAATGTAATTTGTGATAATTTGTAAGCTGTTTGCTAGAGCAGATGGAGGTTAAGAATCTGGAATTGATAGTCCGTAACTGTTATGTTCTGGTCTGTCCTACTTTGCAGTTCCTGACTAAACTCAATTCCTGAATGTCATCACACCAGAACTATAAGGAAACTCATCCCCTGATCTGAATGTTATCATTAACTCCAGGACAAGCCAAAACCAAAGCCTTGGATACAATTTCTCCCTGTTCCCTGAGTAAAGGGAAATTTCATAACTAGATGATGTGATGCAGGCTTGCATTTAATTGCAGCCTTTCAAACTATTTATATTTCCACCAATTATAGATGCATAAGTCACATAAGACCTTCTTTACAGGAAGGAAAAAGAAAAGTGCAGAGCTCATGTCAGTAGGCTGATGCTTTGCAGAATGCATGGGGCTAGCAGTGGTATGGCAAACAGCACTGAAGTATTTGGGAAGAAGCAAAGGCTGCACTATGCATTTTTTGTTGAAGCAAGCAACTAAGTTTTTGAAGTTAGCAGTGTTGTTGTTTATAAAACAGCTGTTCTAAGTAGGTGTTACTTCCAAGGCTATGTGTGTTTGCCTGGGTGACTGTTGCCTTTCCCTTAACGCTGCAGCTGCAGATGACAAAGCTATGTGCAATTGAAGACAGCACATACCACTTGCAATGCAATTACAGGAAACATTGTACTTTTTCTTAGAATCTCCTCCACAAAGAGGAAAAGAGTACAACAAAAGAAAATATCACAAGTACGTAATGGTCATACATTCCTGTTTCTTTTCCTCGTAACACTATATTTAGAATGCTTGCTTGATATGACCATATGTCTCTTTTTAAAACAACGTCTGTGTCTGCTAAGAGGAAAGACCTTCTTTGGTGGGAGATGCTCTGTGGAAACAGATTTTTCATCTCACTTTATTTCATCTCTATGTTTTTACTGTATGCTCAGCCTGGTTTGCATCTGAAGTCAATTAAAGATTAGTTACACACTTAAATGAAAATAGGACTGAATTTCCAACAGTAGGCCTTTGAAAGAGAATATGAATTGAATGTGCTATGGGCACTACAGGAGGTACCCAATTAGTAGTTCCGCTGTCTTTTTTCCGTCTACCTTTTTAGTTCCTGAATCATGTGATAAGCATATTCCAAATATTTATTTCTCCTAAGAGCTTCTTTCAAATATTTCCTTTAAAGAGTATTAAAGAGTTATATGTCCCCATAAAATAAATTTAGAAGTGAGAGACGTCAAAAGTCTTTGCAGACGGTAGTACGTCTATTTTATTTACTGGTACAAAATGTTTTATTATAGAAAAATTCTTATGAAAGGGTTTAACCTCTTTGAGGAGTAGGTCATGTGAACAGACAGCACAGAAAGAAATACAACCAATCCAACCAGATTTTCTTTTCTCTCACACAAACATGTTGTTATAAACACATACATCTGCTTGTGCAATCACCCTTTTGTTTTCATAACTAAGTCTATCACATATGATTATTTGTGCTTTACAATTAGTCTTTTAGTACAATTCATTACTGATCCACATAATGAAACCTCGTCACATTTGACAGTAGTCATTGCTTGATACCTTATGCATCAAAATGTTGATATGAATTATTAGCATTTACAGTTGTTCAGAACAAGTCAGCCAGAATCAAATAGATACTGCATCTTTTTTAGCTTGTCCTAAATAGTGGAATTAAAAAACAAAGCAAGCATTCTCCAGAGATAAGTGCAAACCATAGTGTTTGAATGACATGAATGACAGGTCAATAAACTGAGTATTTAACTTCTCCTATAAACTCATAGAAATTGCATGGGCATTCAGCTTCCCAGAACATTGCCTAGCTGTTGATTCACATTTTTAGAATTCTTTTGTACCTAACTCTACTTTTCAAACCTTTTTTTTTTTTTTTTTTTCCAACTGGAGAGAGCAGTTGTTATAATTAGTGATCAATGATGTTAGAAAGTAAGAATTTTATTGACTTAAGCAGTACTAGTGTTTTGACATCTGTTTAGCAACTGTAATAATCTGTGGTAGTAGAGATAAAAGAGTAATGCAAAAACTGCATGAATGAAACCATTTTAATAGAGTATCTTTGTAAGAACTGACACTGTGAATACACATCCAAGTTTTTTAGGCGCTAGCAAAGAATTTGTATGTGATTGTGTATGTATACACATATATGTGATATACTTCTGAGTTTTTATATTTTCAGATCCCTTAAGAAGTATTTGTCTATGTAACTATAGTATGTCTACTGGATTGTATATAGTTCTTCAGTACCAAGACATATGCACATCCTTTGCCAGCAACAGGCTGTGATATAAACCAAATGTTTGTTTAGTAGACAAGTATTACAAAAATTGTCTGTTTAAATTCAAGTACTGAAAGAGTTGAAAAGAAACTGAAAGAGATGAAAATAACTAGGTGGTTATAGTGCAAGACTAACCCCTTGCTCTCAGGAAGTCCCTCTAAGGCACAGAGTAGCAGAGCATAGTTTAGTGAGGTCTGTGTGCAATTTTGACCATACCCAGTACAAACAGAAGGGAGTTGCAATTGATGCTGGATCCTCTTTGGAAAACCTCCAAGGACATTTTGAGCAGGTGGGGGAAACTAAGATACTGTTAAGTCAATGCAGGTGGTCATCATATTCTGGAAAGCTTCAGGTGTGTATCCGAACTGAGTGATTTTAAAAGCTTTAGTAACAGAAAGAAAATATTGTTCAAAATATTTTAACTCAGAAAGAAACTTTTTTACTAAGGAAGTTTCAGAAACAGGAGCTTTGAATAGTGGTCTTTTATAGTGGTCTATCAAGTGGCCAACTTGATGAAAATTTTCCTGTGTTGCTCTGTGTAGTGTTCATTATAACATGCACTGGAAAAAAATAAGACTTAAAATTTCAGAATTCATCTCTCTCATTTTTTACTGGATGCAGCATTACTTTAGAAGTAGTAGAATGGAAGGAAACCTTTAAAACCCACATTCCGAGGTTTCCTCATCCTCACAATTTGAAGCATCTGTTTCTGAAAATGACTTTTCTTAACTTAACTTTGGTACAAAGTTTTATTGTAGCTCTAAACAAATGTTATTCTATGATCATTATCATCATGCTTGGCACTATCTAGATGTTTCTCATTAAATAACTGAGAAAATGTCTGGGAAAATGCCTATTTTGTTACAGTGAAAATTTTATAACCCAGTTATGGCTTGTTTTTATACTTTTTCCCAGAAGAACACATGGCTTCTTGCCATATTGGCTTTGGTTCCCCAGTGAATCACTCATAAAGGAAATCCAAGTTGTGAAGTAATGATTTGATATTCCATGTTTTGCTTTTTTATTTTCTTTTTCAAAAATTGTCTCATGAATTAATATTATACCTTTACCCAAAAGGAAAAAAAAAAAAAAAGTAATTCATGCATTTGAACCAAACATCAAGGTTAACCTTTTGTAATAGAAAAAACGTATCAGGATGCTTTTGTGTTCTTCAGATAGATAGAAGTATAAACAAATTGTTTATAACTCGGGCATCTTCTGGGGGAGGTGGAGAGCAGCATAATGAAGCTGTAGGAAATGGTAGTCTTCTGAGGTTTTTTAGTGGTAATAAAGCTAAAGGATAGACAACACTTCAGACTGAAGCCAACTCTTTGCTCACAAAGTTGGTAATACTATATAGATACAGATACAGATTCAGGATTGCTTTCACACCTTGCCAGGGCATCTCAATGAGATGAAATTATTCCTCTGCTTAGTCAAAAATTGTCTTCCCTCGGAATCCTGCTTCATTTCAGTTGCGGTAATGCTCTAGGGCACTTGCAAACTATTTTTATTCAATGCCTTGACTCAAGCCATCTCGAGGTTTGAAACCACATTGCAGGAATATGTCATGTCTGCATTAAATTACATAGAGGGTAAATTTACTTAGGTAGAGGTCTTTACAGAAATTTTGTCTTTCATAGGAAACCACTTAACAATGGCTGAGTGAAAGACTCTGAAAACATCTTTCTTTGCCCATTCTTGGAGCCTTAATGGAATAGTTTGACTAAATCCTCCCAAAATTTCCTCTGTACTGGAGTGAATGCTTTGGCCTTGGCTGAGACAGGGCTCTTACAGTAATTTTTGCTGTCAGATGTAGTGGTTCTTTAGCAGCCAAATGGGACAAAAGTGATAACCGGGCACAGTGCTACCCATTCTAGCCTGAGAATCCTCAACACTGAAGAGAGAGAGGATAAGAGAGTAACAGAAAAGTACAAGTATAAATATACAGGAAGAATACATGGGAACAAGAAGCTCAATCTCCTCTTCAGGCTATTTTCCCCCTTTATAACTCTTCAGACAGGAATATAACATTACAGTGCAATTAGGAATAGTAATGAGTGCTGGTAACTTTGACTTGGCACAGGTGCAACCTGACACGTGTTTGTGTGTGTGTATCCATATATACACCCACATATTTATAAGTATTTATTTTTACTAAGAAATTCTGCTATGTACATGTTAACTTCATAGTTAGTTAAGAATAAACTTTTCAAAGACTACTTTATTTCTTTTCCATAACAAAGATGGATTCCCTCTAGTAGAGGGAAATTCTTCAAGAGCCTTTTAGTGATTCCTCTGTACTGCTGCTTCGTTAGACTTTTTACTTACATTGACTAAGCTGTCATCTCCAAGTCCTTGAAATATAAATGACTGCAAATTACATATGTGTGTAAGTGGGCACGCACACACGTACAGACTTAATAATTTGCAATTTACCCAGTCGCAGGTTGCATGAACACAATGATTAAAACTATTGAAGCTTAACCTGTATAATTTCTACCATTCTCTGGCTTTTAAAATCAAGACCGATACCTTTTCACATTCAGGAAAGGATTTCAACTAGAAGTTGTCCACAAAGATTTCTGAGGACTCTGTGGTACTCTTCTGTCTAAGATAAATTAAAATTTCCTATCAGTTGTCTGCTTATTAATAATTTTTTTATTTCCTGATTCTCCAACATATTTTAAAACCAAGTTCTAAGACTCATAGTTCTTCAAAAATAATACTATTCCAAGGTATATATGATCTTTGTTTTTGAAATATGAATTCTGTCATAGGTGGTTATGTTCTCTTTTGGAGTATTTTAATGTAGAAACAAGGCTGTTTTGTCTGAACAACTTTCCCTGTCATGTTTCAAAATCGATAACAAGCTGATGTATCTCTTAGTTATTACCTCTCTATGATATACACCATCCTACAAATCTTAAAACATTTTGTGTCCTGCCAGTTTTCTTATTTGTACGTGTTGACTTTGGAGTTTTAGACAGTATTTGCTTTATATGCACTTTTTCCTGGAATAAATCCATCACTGAGTTGAAATGTAATAAATTTTATTCTAAATCACAGCAATAATTAATTTAATGTTCAGCTTCCAAAAAATGGTAGATTAATTAGAAACCTACCACCATTAAACCCTTTTGAATTTCACAAGACTAACTCCAACTATATGCTCCTCTTCCACGAACTTTTGTTTGTTCCTATCTAAGGATTACATATATCAAATCGTCAACAATTTGTTATCTTGGATTCGTACTACAAAGCTCTTTTTGTCTTTGGTAACTCTTCTGCTCATATCTCAGACATGTTTTTTAAAGGATGGAGTAATATGAATTCCTGTCTCATACACAGAGTAATTAAACCTGGTCTAGCAGTTCCTTTGATTAAAAAAAAAAAAAAAAGACTCATAGTTCTTCAAAAATAATACTATTCCAAGGTATATATGATCTTTGTTTTTGAAATATGAATTCTGTCGTAGGTGGTTATGTTCTCTAGCAGTTCCTTTGATTAAAAAAAAAAAAAAGGTCTAGAAACACCCTATCTTTAGCTGAAGAAATCAAACCATGAAAAAGCCTCTCTCTTTTCCTCTGAGTGATATGTTCATCATTTTCACTGCGTCAAATATGCCAAACCTTAAAATTCTCTTTTATATGTGTGCACTGAAGGTCATGTTGTCTTAGGCAATTCATCATTTCAGAAGGGAAAGGGGAGACCAAAGCCAGAGCTGCATGGCAGTGCACACAGATGCTGCCCTGTCCCTTGGTGCAGCCACCACTAAAGCTGCCCTGATCATGGCTCTGTAGGACTGTAACTGGAATACATCCAGGTGCTGAGCTTGCCTCCTTTTAACCACTTCCTTTGCGCTTTTCTTGGAGAATGGGCCTGCAAGTGTGTGGACATCACACGTCAATCTGAGATGTGAAGACACCAAAACTAACAAATCCAAAACCAGCAGTAAAATGACCACAGGTAGGCATATGGATTTGTTTTCAAGCTAATGGCATGTACTCTAATGTGCAGCATTATGCTGAGAATAAACTGCAGCTTATCAGTAGTGTGGGTGTCTATCTTTCTGTGTATTTGTCTAGTTTCTTATGATTGAAACCATTCCCTTAATGATTAAGTGACTAATCAAGAAATTTAATAGATTACTAGCAACTTTAACTCCTTATTAGATATTTAAAAATAAAGTTATCACTCTTGAGATTCAATTGAACTTCTTTTAATCTCTTTATCAGCATTTTTAGAAGGCTTTTGTCTTCCTTTTAGTTTAGGATAATTTAGTCCCATTTTCAATGCACCATTTTGATTTGCTGCAGATGGCTAAATGGCTTTTTTCTCAACTCTGTCCTTTATAGTATCTTTTTCATTGTTCATTCCAGGATCACTTTGTCTGCCTCCGCTGGTGGTTTTCATTTTTCATAACCTCTTGCAGGTACATATAAACTTCAACCATAAGGGTTTCAGGGCCTTTCTCTGGAGTAACACATTACAAAATTGACTAAAAAATACCCATCATTAGAAAATGTGGAAGGATTTCTAATAGAACGAGGTCACCCTATGAACACTCCAAGCACTGAGGAGTTGGTAGCAGCTGTGTACGCCTGCCTTGACATGAGTTTAAGAAAGGTTACTGTCAGACATGAGATAAGGAGGTGCTGACCAGAAAGAAGTGTAACAAAGGAATTGAAAACATCATATGTCAAGAAAGGTCGACCAATGATAAGAAAGAATTAAGCGTGTGGACAGCTCGTGAGGATAACATGCAGCCAATTAGTAGGAGTTAGAGCGCGTGAACAGAAATCATAAGACTATAAATGTAACACTTAGGTTGAATAAAGTTGGAATTAACCTGATCATATTGGTCTCCATGTTATTGCTCGAGCCTTCCGCGTCAACAAAAAAAAGTGTATACTCTATTTGAAAATAAATTTGATCATGACGTTAGATAAGATGCATGCTAGCAGAATTAGGGTTATGCCACTTCCATTGAAACTTTTAAAGCTCCTGCTACAGATCACGTTAAACTGCTGAAAGCCATCCCTTTGAGGGTGTAGGCCACAGTGGAGGGAAAGAAACAAAGAAAAAAACCAGCTTAAGCCATAGAATAGCTAAAGCTATTCAAAAGCAGTGGCATTTTCTGGGTTAAAATTGCAACAGACTCATTACAACTTCTTTACTTTTTACAAAAGAATTCACGGATCTCTGTTTTCTGCCACTTTCTACTAAGTGAAAGCACCTTTGAAGTATCTTCTTGGGCCCTACTGAATGGAGGATAGAACCGTAAGCCACATATACAAGCTTCTCAGAATGTTTCCAGTTTTTCTTTCCTCCTGAAAGGAAACTGAACTACAGAATTGAATCAATAGCAATATTAATACAAGACAATTAATTAAATAGTGTGGCTAAACCTAGATTTTTCAAAAAACACTTTCTCATGGTTCTTTTTATAACAAAGAAAAATATATCTTAAGATGGTGTCTCTCAAATTGGTGTTTGTTGATTCATTAGACTCGCCGAGGAGATCAGCTCCAATGCAGGTAAGTCTGTGCTGGGGAAGGAAATCACAGCAAAGAAGGGTCAGCCTGGGGCTCGTTTTCGAGGCTTTTAAAGCCAGGAAAAGGGGCCAGCCCAAGCCGGTACCCGGCACTTCTGGGGGGCGGGGGCAGCTGAGGAGCAGAGGGCGGAGCCACCACCCCTGGCGGCAGGTGTTAACGAGCAGGGGGTGGGACCATTCTCCCCCCTCATAAAAGCAGCCCTTCGGGAGCGCAGTGACTGAGCAAATGAGCTGCAAGTGGGTGTTCCCTGGGTGTGACCCGAGGAACCACCCAGGTGCACCACAACAAGAGGGTACTTCCTGGGCTGGAGAAGGGGGGTGGCCAAGCAGGGTGTGACACACCAGTCCAATCACAGCTGTCTGCACAGCAGTTCGTGTAGGATAGAGCTGAAAGACTGCTAACCCGGCCAGGTAGTGATGGTAACTACTCGCAAGATGACTGTGGCGTCCATGAGCTCCACAACCACCAGGTCTGATGCCGCCTCTCAGACAGTACTCTTGTGGGAACATGCTACCACACAGACATCAGGCTGTAGGGTATGCCCTGCTCTTACACCAGTGTCGGATGGCAATGATGGGCATGCCTGTAGGAGATGTGCCCAGGTAGAGGATCTTCTCCAATTAGTCATGGAGCTCAGGGAGGAGGTAAGTAGATTGAGGAGCATCAGGGAATGTGAGAGGGAGATAGATTCCTGGAGTAGAATCCTGCATCCCATGACAGAAACCCAGCAGGCAGATAGAACCCCTGCAACAGAGAGCTCCCTATCCTCTGTCACCTCAACTGAAGGCAGTAACCTGGAGGACAGGGGGCAATGGCAGGAAGTTCCTGCACGGCGCAACAGGCGCTGCACTCGAGACTGCCCAGTGACTACCCCATCTTCCCAGGTGCCATTATTTAACAGGTACAGTGCTCTACAGAGGAACCTGGATGATGATGAGCACAATATTTCTCCTACTTCTCCTACCTTGGAGCCGTCAGCAAGGTCTAGTCAGACCTCCCCCTGCATCAAAACCTCTGCGGTAGGGAAGAAAAGACGGGTCCATGTCATAGGTGACTCATTACTGAAGGGAGCAGAAGGCCCAATATGCAGGCCGGACCCGGTACATAGGGAGGTCTGCTGCCTCCCTGGGGCCCGGGTCAAGGACGTGAAGAGGATGCTTCCTTCCCTGGTACGGCCCTCAAACTACTATCCACTTTTGCTCTTTCAGGTAGGCAGCGACGAGGTAACAAGAAGAAGTCCAAGGGCAATGAAGAAAGATTTCAAGACCCTGGGACGCCTCGTCAAGGGATCAGGAGCGCAAGTTGTGTTCTCGTCTATCCCCCCTGTTGTGGGGAGTGATGAGGGGGTAAATAGGAGGAGCCAGCAGATCAATGCCTGGCTTTGAGCTTGGTGCTGCCGGCAGGACTTTGGGTTCTTTGATCATGGCCTGATCTACAAAACGCCTGGCCTGCTGGTAACAGGCAGGAATACCTTGACCTCCAGGGGAAAAAGGGTTCTAGGACAAGAGTTATCAGGACTCATTGAGAGGGCTTTAAACTAGATTTGAAGGGGGGTGGGGATGGTACTGGGCTTGCTGGTGAGGTGCCAGGGCGTAGTTGCTCAGCACTTGTGGGCCAGTGTGCCAGTATTTCTGAAAGCCAGAAGGCACACCACATCTCAAGGGTCAAAACTACACACACAACTCCCTCTCTGAAATGCTTATACACCAATGCACGCAGCATGGGGAATAAGCAGGAAGAGCTGGAGGTCTGTGTGCGGTTGCGGGGCCATGATCTCATTGCAATTACTGAGACGTGGTGGGACAACTCGCATGATTGGAATGCTGTCATGGGTGGCTATGTCCTTTTCAGGAAAGACAGACCAGCAAGGCGGGGTGGTGGAATTGCACTCTATGTGAGAGAGCATTTGGAATGCATTGAGCTCTCACTAGGGGCGGATGAAGAGCGGGTCGAGAGCTTATGGGTGAGGATTAAGGGACAGGAAAATATGAGGGACACTGTTGTGGGTGTTTATTACAGGCCACCTGATCAGGATGGGGAAACTGATGAGGCTTTTTACAGACAACTGAAGGTAGCCTCGCAATCGCAGGCCCTGGTTCTCATGGGGGACTTCAATCACCCTGATATCTGCTGGGAAGACCACACAGCCAGGCATGGGCAGTCCAGGAGGCTCCTCCAGTGCATTGATGACAACTTTTTGACACAGGTGGTACAGGAGCCAACAAGGAGAGGAGCACTTCTAGACCTGGTACTGACAAACACAGAGGGATAGGTGGAAGACATTAAGGTTGGGGGCACCCTAGGTTGTAGTGATCATGAAATGATTGAGTTCAGGATCATGGGCACTATCCACAAAACAACAAGAAGTAAAATTACAACCTTGGATTTCAGGAGGGCTAACTTTGGCCTCTTCAAGAAACTGCTTGGAGAGATCCCATGGGCTAGGGCTATGGAAGGCAAAGGGGCTCAAGAAAGCTGGTTGATATTCAAAGACCACTTCCTCCAAGCTCAGGATCGGTGCATCCCTAAGAGAAAGAAATCGGCCAAGGGACACAGGAGACCTGCATGGTTAAGCAGGGAGCTTCAGAAAAAGCTCAAGTGGAAGAAGGAAGTTTATAATAAGTGGAAGAAGGGACTGACCCCTTGGGAGGATTACAAGAATGCCACCAGAGCGTGCAGGGATGAAACAAGGAAAGCCAAGGCCGCCTTGGAATTAGACCTGGCTAGGGACGTCAAGCACAACAAAAAGAGCTTCTACAAGTATATTGGAAGCAAAAGGAAGACCAGAGAAGTTGTGGGCCCACTGTTGAATGAGACAGGAGTCATGGTGACGGAGGATGCGGAGAAGGCAGAGTTACTGAATGCCTTCTTTGCTTCGGTCTTTTCTGCTCGGCCCAGCCCTCAGAAGTCCCAGGCATTGAATAAAGTAACAGGGAAAGAAGAAGACTTCCCTTGGGTTGAGGAGGAGCGAGTGAGGGATCAATTAGATCATTTAGATATTCACAAGTCCATGGGCCCCGATGGGATGCACCCGAGAGTGCTGAGGGAGCTGGCAGAAGTCATTGCTGGGCCGCTCTCCACCATCTTTGAAAGGTCCTGGAGAACAGGCGAGGTGCCTGAGGACTGGAGGAAAGCTAATGTCACTCCAGTCTTCAAAAAAGGCAAGAAGGAGGAGCCGGGGAACTACAGGCCGGTCAGCCTCACCTCCATCCCTGGAAAGATGGGCTCTTTCTGGGCTCCCCGGTTCCAGAAGGACAGGGAACTGCTGGAAAGGGTGCAGCAGAGGGCTACCAAGATGATTAGGGGACTGGAACACCTCTCTTATGAGGAAAGGCTGAGGGATTTGGGTCTCTTCAGTCTGGAAAAAAGACGGCTGAGGGGGGATCTTATCAACACTTATAAATACTTAAAGGGTGGGTGTCAGGAGGATGGGACCAGGCTCTTTTCAGTAGTGCCCGGGGACAGGACAAGAGGCAATGGGCACAAACTTGAGCACAAGAAGTTCCACCTAAACATGAGGAGGAACTTCTTTACCCTGAGGGTGGCAGAGCACTGGAACAGGCTGCCCAGAGAGGTGGTGGAGTCTCCATCTCTGGAGACATTCAAAACCCGCCTGGACGTGTTCCTGTGTAACCTGCTCTAGGTGATCCTGCTCTGGCAGGGGGGTTGGACTAGATGATCTCCAGAGGTCCCTTCCAACCCTATGGTTCTATGATTCTATGATTCTATGATTCTATGATGGAACAGCTCATTCTGGGCGTCATCTCAAGGCACGTGGAGGAAAAGAGAGCTATCAGAAGTACTCAGCATGGATTCACCAAGGGGAAATCATGTCTGACTAATCTGATAGCCTTCTACGATGGCATGACTGGATGGATAGATGAGGGGAGGGTGGTAGATGTGGTCTATCTTGACTTAAGCAAGGCGTTTGACACGGTCTCCCACAGCATCCTCATAGGGAAGCTTAAGAAGTGTGGGTTAGATGAATGGACAGTAAGGTGGATAGAAAACTGGTTGAAAGATAGAGCTCAGAGGGTTGTGATTAGGGGCACAGAATCTAGTTGGAGACCAGTGACGAGTGGTGTTCCCCAGGGGTCAGTACTGGGTCCAGTCCTCTTCAGTATATTCATCAATGACCTGGATGAGGGGATAGAGTGCACCCTCAGCAAGTTTGCTGATGACACAAAGCTGGAGGGGGCGGCTGACACACCGGAGGGCTGTGCTGCCATACAGAGAGACCTGGACAGGTTGGAGATCTGGGCAGAGAGAAACCTTATGAAATTCAACAAGGGCAAGTGTAGGGTGCTGCACCTGGGGAGGAACAACCCCATGCACCAGTACAGGTTGGGGGCTGACCTGCTGGAGAGCAGCTCTGTGGAAAGAGATCTGGGAGTCCTGGTGGACAACAGGATGACCATGAGCCAGCAATGTGGCCTTGTGGCCAAGAAGGCCAATGGCATCCTGGGGTGCATCAAAAAGAGTGTGGCCAGCAGGTCAAGGGAGGTCATCTTCCCCCTCTACTCTGCATTGGTGAGGCCACATCTGGAGTACTGTGTCCAGTTCTGGGCTCCCCGGTTCCAGAAGGACAGGGAACTGCTGGAAAGGGTGCAGCAGAGGGCTACCAAGATGATTAGGGGACTGGAACACCTCTCTTATGAGGAAAGGCTGAGGGATTTGGGTCTCTTCAGTCTGGAAAAAAGACGGCTGAGGGGGGATCTTATCAACACTTATAAATACTTAAAGGGTGGGTGTCAGGAGGATGGGACCAGGCTCTTTTCAGTAGTGCCCGGGGACAGGACAAGAGGCAATAGGCACAAACTTGAGCATAAGAAGTTCCACCTAAACATGAGGAGGAAATTCTTTACCCTGAGGGTGGCAGAGCACTGGAACAGGCTGCCCAGAGAGGTGGTGGAGTCTCCATCTCTGGAGACATTCAAAACCCGCCTGGACGTGTTCCTGTGTAACCTGCTCTAGGTGACCCTGCTCTGGCAGGGGGGTTGGACTAGATGATCTCCAGAGGTCCCTTCCAACCCTATGGTTCTATGATTCTATGATTCTATGATTAGCTCTCAGCTAGGAATAACATCAGCTCTTGCTTCTAAGGTGTATAATGAATGACTGACGCAATTTTGAGACTGATACCTTTCTAATTTCTTTTTCTTCTTTTAAGAATTGAGAAATTGTTAAACCAAATATTTCCTTTCTTGTGCATTCTAAATTGTTCATATTAATCATTCCCTTCTGTCAATGCCCCCAGCCTCTTTTAGAATTAGGGTTTTCAGTCTTCTCACTTGGAGCTGTACCATACACTGAATTCTTTCTCCTGGCAGTTTTCACAGACTAGGTTTGAAATTTTGTTTTGTTTTTTCTTTTTGTGTACCAATCACCTAGCCACATGCTTAATCAGACCTGGGAGAGTTTTATAACAGTTGCCTGGCAGATCGGGAGTTTTGTTGCCTAGACGGAACAATAGTCCCTGCTATAGATGCAAAAGGGATTTGGGTTAGTTATAACATCTTCTCTAAGATACTGATAGGTCTTTGCATTTGTTTCTTCTTTTGACAGCTGTTTCAAGTATTTCTTCAGTTTCTCTTTCTGTGATTGTGCTATGTCAATTTCTTCTTGTGAAATAAGGAAATAACAAGTTGTTTCCACAGGTGAGTGGAATCATAGAATGCTTTGGGTTGGAAAGGACCTTAAAGATCATCTAGTTCCAAATCCCTGCCATGAACAGGGACACCTTTTACTAGACCAGGTTGCTCAAAGCCCTATCCAACCTGGCCTTGAACACCATCCACAGCTTCCCTGGGCAACCTGTTTCAGTGTCTCATCACCCTGATTGTAAAGAATTTCTTCCTAATATCTAATCTAAATCTTCCCTCTTTCAGTTTAAAACCATTACCCCTCAGCCTATCACTGCACTTCCTGATAAAGAGTCCCTCCCCATCTTTCCTGTAGGCCCCCTTTAAGTACTAGAAGGGTGCTATAAGGTCTGCCAGGAGTCTTCTCTTCTGCAGGCTGAACAACCCCAACTCTCTCAGCCTGTCTTCATAGGAGAGGTGCTCCACCACTCTGACTGTCTTCATGGCCCTCCTCTGGACTCAGTCCAACATGTCCATGTCCTTCTAATGTTGGGAGCCCCAGAGCTGCACGCAGTACTCAAGGTGGGGTCTCACAAGAGCGGAGTAGAGCGGCAGAATCACCTCCTTCGACCTGCTGGCCATAATTCTTTTGATGCAGACCAGGATGCAGTTGGCTTTCTGGTCTGCAAGCATGCATTGCCGGCTCATGTTGATATTCTCATCCACCAGCATCCCCAAATCCTTCTCCTCAGGGCTGCTCAACCCATTCCCCACCCAGCCTGTATTTGTGCTTGGGATTGCCATGATCCAGGGGCTGGACTTTGCATTTGGCCACGTTGAACTTCATGAGGTTTGCGTGGTCTCGAACCCGGTCTTCTCCTGCAGTGGATGGTTCCTCATTCTCCCAGTCCCTCCCTTTGCCTTATGCAATTTGGGCAGTGTGGCTAGAGCACTTGCTGATGAGGACTGAGGCAAAAAAGTCATTGACTACCTCAATCTTCTTCATATCACCAGGGAACCTACCTCATTCAGTGTGCCACTGTACCAGTGGATGGGGTTATTCCTTCCTAGGTGCAGGAAGAAATTGCCCTTGTTGAATTTCATTAGGTTCCTCTCTGCCCAAGTCTCTATCCTGTCCAGGTCTTGCTGAGTAGTGGCACAGCCTTCTAGTGTATCAGCCGCTCCTCCCAGTTCCAAGTTTGCCCCCTCAGCAAACTTGCTAAGGGTACACTCTGTCCCCTCATCCAACATGAATATGTTGAACAAGATCGGTGTCCTGGTTCCGGCAGGGACAGGGTTAAGTATTCCATGCCATGTGAGCCACGCCCACCCTGAGATTAAGAGGAGGGGAGGGGGTAGGAAGTCGGGCTTGGAGCGGGCTGGGGCATCCCGGGTCCGATCGGTGAGCGGCGGGGAGCGGTGGTTCCGTAATCGTGTTTGTATATTCCTCTATCCATGTTATTGTTGTTGGGTTTTTTCGTGTTCCCTCTGCTGTTCTGTTAAACTGCCTTTGTCTCAACCCAAGATTTTTGCCTTTTTCTTTTGATCCTTCCCGTATTGGGAAGACCCGAGCAAGCGGCACGTGGTTCTTTGTTGCCGTCTGAGGCCAAACCACGACAACCGGACCCAGTACTGACCCCTGGGGAACACCGCTAGTTACAGGCCTCCAGCTAGGCTCTGTGCTGCTGATCACATCACTCTGAGCTCTGCCATTCAGTCAGTTCTCAATCCACCTCACCGTCCACTCACCTAACCCACGCTTCCTAAGCTTCCCTATGAGGATGTTGTGGGAGACAGTGTCAAAAGCCTAGGTAGAAAAGTAGAGGTAGAAAACATCCACTGCTCTCCCCACATCTACCCATCCAGTCATGCCATCATAGAAGACTATCAGATTGGTCAGACATGATTTCCCCTTGGTGAATCCATGCTGACCACTCCCAATAACTTTCTTTTGTTCTGCATGCTTAGAGATGACATCCAGACTGAGCTGTTCCACCACCTTCCCAGGGACTGAGGTGAGGCTGACTGGCCTGTAGTTTCCTGGGTCCTCCTTCTTGCCCTTTTTGAAGACTGGCATGACATTAGCTTTCTTCCGCTCCTCAGGTATGTCTCCTGTTCTTCATGACCTTTCAAAGATCTTGGAGAACAGCTTCGCAGTAACACCTGCCAGCTTTCTGAGCACTCGTGGGTGCATCCCATCAGGGCCCATGGATTTGTGGGTGTCAGATTTGCCTAAATGTTCTCTAACCTTATCCTCCTTGATTGAGGGAGAATCCTCCTTACTCTAGGCTCTCTCTCCTACCTCCAGGGCCTGGCATTCCTGAGGGCCGGCCTTAGCGGTGAAAACTGAAGCAAAGAAGGCATTCAGTAACTCCGCCTTTTCTGCATCCTCTGTCACCAGGCAACCTACCTCATTCAGGAGCAGGCCCAGATTTTCCCTAGTCTTCCTCTTTCTACTGATGTATTTGGAGAAGCCCTTCTTATTGTCCTTGACATCCCTTGACAGGTTTAATTGCAAGTGTGCCTTAGCCTTCCTCATTGCATCCCTGCATACTCTGACAGCGTTGCTATACTTTCCCAAGTGGCCAGTCCCTTTTTCCACATTTTGTAAACTTCCTTCTTCCATCTGAATTTTTCCAGAAACTTGCTCATCCATGCATGTTTCCTGACTCCTTTGCCTGATTGCTTTCTCCCAGGGATGCATCGATCTTGAGCTTGGAGGAAGTGGTGCTTGAATATTAACCAGCTCTCTTGCACCCCCCTTCCTTCCAGAGCCCTAACACATGGGGTTCCTTGAAGTAGGTCTTTGAGAGGCCAAAGTTAGCTCTCCTGAAATCCAGGGTTGTAATCATACTTTTTACCCCGCTTCTTCCATGCAGGAACCTGAACTCCACCATCTTATGGTCACTACAGCCAAAGCTATTCCTGCCCTTCACATCCCCAATTACTCCTTCTTTGTTTGTCAGCACAAAGTCCAGCAGAGGACCTCTCCTCATTGGTTCCTCCACCAGCTGAGTCAAGAAGTTATCGTTACTGCTCTGCAGAAATCTCTGGGACTGTGTATGCCTGACTGTGTTGTGATGAACGTCCTTGATTCAGTATGCTCTCCAGGCTATGTTTAATCTGCTAAACAAAAACAACCCAGAAACAGTTCTAGTTTCATAGAATCATGGAATGGTTTTGGTTGGAAAGGACCTTAAAGGTCGTCTAGTTCCAACGCCCATGTCATGGGCAGGGACACCTTCCACTAGACCAGGTTACCCAAAGCCCCATCCAACCTGGCCTTGCACACCTCCAGGGATGGGGGATCCACAACTTCTCTGGGAGCCTTCTCTTCTCCAGGCTGAACAGGCCCAACTCTCTCAGCCTGTAATCACAGGAGAGGTGCTGCAGCCCTCTGACCATCTTTGTGGTCCTCCGCTGGACTCAATCCAAAAGTTCCATGTCCTTCTCATGTTGGGGGCCCCAGAGCTGGAAGCAGTACTCCAGGTGGGATCTCATCAGGGCGGAGTAGAGGGGGAGAATCACCTCCCTCGACCTGCTGGCCATACTTCTTTTGAGGCAGCCCAGGATGTGGTTGGCTTTCTGGGCTGCAAGAATACATTGCCAGCTCATGTTGAGTTTCTCATCCAGCAACACCCCCAAGTCCTTCTCCTCAGGGCTGCTCTCAATCCATTCTCCTCCCAGCCTGTGTTTGTGCTTGGGATTGCCCCAATCCACGTGCAGGACCTTGCACTTGGCCTGGTTGAACTTCATGAGGTTTGCTCAGGTCCACCTCTCAAGCCTGTCCCGGTCCCTCTGGATGGCATCCCTTCCCTCCAGCATGTCGACCATGCCACACAGCTTGGTGTCATTGGCAAACTTGCTGAGGGTGCACTCAATCCCACTGTCCGTGTCGCCAACAAAGATGTTAAACAGCACTGCTCCCACTACTGACCCCTGAGGAATGCCACTTGTCACTGATTTCCACTTGGACACTGAGCCATTGACAGCAACTCTTTGAGTGTGACCATCCAGCCAATTCCTTAGCCACCAATTGGACCATCCATCAGATCCATGCCTCTCCAATTTAGGGACAAAGATGTCGTGCAGGACAGCATCAAATGTTTTCTACAATTCCAGGTAGATGATGTCCGTTGCTCTCCCCTTATCCACCAATGCTGTAATCCCGTCATAGAAGGCCACCAAAGTTGTCAGACATGATTTGCCCTTAGTGAAGCCATGTTGGCTGTCACCAATCACCTCCTTATTTTCCATGTGCCTTAGCAGAGTTTCCAAGAGGATCTGCTCCATGATCTTGCCAGGCACAGAGGTGAGACTGATTAGCCTGTAGTTCCTCAGGTCTTTCGTTTTCCCCTTTTTAAAAATGGGGGTTATGTTTCCCCTTTTCCAGTCAGCAGGCACTTCACTGGACTGCCACGACTTCTCAGATATGATGGATAGTGGCTTAGCAACTTCATCTGCCAGTTCCCTTAGGACCCAGAGATGTATCTCATTAGGTCCTATGGATTTATGAACCTTCAGCTTCCTCAGATGATCTCAAACCTGATCTTCTCCAACAGTGGGCAGTACCTCATTCTCCCAGTCCCTCCCTTTGCCTTATGCAATTTGGACAGTGTGGCTAGAGCGCTTGATGATGAAGACTGAGGCAAAAAAGACGTTGACTACCTCAGCCTTCTCCATATCCCAGGTAACCAGGTCTCCCATTTCCTTCCAGATTGGGCACACGTTTCCCCTAGTCTTCCTTTTGGCACCAACATACCTATAGAAGCTTTTCTTGTTGCCCTTGATGTCCCTGGTCAGCTTTAACTCTATACAGGCTTTGGCTTTCCTAACCTGATCCCTGGCTGCTCGGACTATTTCTCTGTATTCCTCCTATGCTACCTGTCCTTACTTCCACCCTCTGTAGCCTTCTTTTTTCTGTTTGAGATTGTTCAGGAGCTCCTTGTTCATCCATGCAGGCCTCCTGATGTTTTTGCCCAACTTCCTCTTTGTTGGGATGCATCACGCCTGAGCTTGGTGGAGGTGATCCTTGAATATTAACCAGCTTTCCTGGGCCCCTCTTCTCTCCAGGGCTTATCCCATTGTACTGTGCCAAGCAGGTCCCTGGGGGGCCAAAGTCTGCTCTCCTGAAGTCCAGGGTAGTGAGCTTGCTGTGCACCCTCCTTGCTGCCCTAAGGATCTTGAACTCCACCATTTTGTGGTCACTGCAGCCAAGGCTGCCTTTGAGCTTCACATTCCTCACCAGCCCCTCCTTGTTAGTGAGAACAAGTCCAGCATGGCACCTCTCCTTGTTGGCTTCTCAATCACTTGGAGCAGGAAGTTATCATCAACACATTCAAGGAACCTCCTGGATTGCTTATGTCCTGCTGTGTTGTCTCTCCAACAGATATCGGGCTGGTTGAAGTACCCTGTGAGGACCAGGGCCTGTGAACATGAGGCTGCTTCTATCTGTCTACAGCGGGCCTCATCCGCTCGGTCTTCCTGGTTGGGTGGCCTGTAGCAGACTCCCGCTGTAATATCACCTGTTCCTACCGTCCCTGCCCCATAAACTCCCTGTGTGCTCCTCATACATCCCCAGGCGGAGCTCCATGCGCTCCAGCTGGTCATTTTCATAGAGGGAAACACCCATTCCTCATCTCCCCTTCCTGTCCTTCCTAAAGAGCCCATATCCTTCCATTCCAACACTAGTAATAGGAGTCATCCCACTGTGTGTCCATGATGCCAATAAGATCGTAGTCCTGCAGGCATGCACGTCTCTAACTTCTTTTGTTTGTTCCTCATGCTATGTGTGTTTGCATAGAGGCATTTAAGTTTCTGAGAACAGTGTCAGAGTGGTCCATCTGTATTGTGTGGCACTTGACCTTAAATGTGTGTTGCTTCCCAGTGGTCTTAGTAAAAGCATATCTGAGTGTAAGAGATGGGGGAAATTTATTTTGCCCTTCAAAGTGTCTGAAATAATGTAAGGACAGTCTAATCTAGCCTAACAGAGTAGCATTTTCATAGCATGAAACTGAGTGGGAGTTTTTTTGCATACCCTAAGATGTAGAATGAGGGCTATTTATAGTTGTAAAGTCTTTTCGGACTAGCACTGGAGAGATTACAAGATTGCTGTGTCTTGTCCATATTGCCTGAGGGGAGTGGTTGTTGGTATCTACTATGAATTGTGGCTAGGCCCCACTTGGGGAATGGCTGTTTGACATGGTCAAAACTGTGCCCTCAAGTGCACTGACGGGCCTATGGATTTTCAGCAGTCTTGTGCTCAAGCTTAATCAATTTTCATTGTAGCATAGATGAGCTTCTCACTCCTCCTCACAAACCACTGCAATCCTGTTGGTTGAACAAGGACCATTGATGCGTTGAGAAGTCGCTGCACCCTGTTTGTCTTTGATTCTCCCAGAGACTCCCAAGGCTGCCTATCTCTTGTAAAGTCAAGTGATTGGTCTCTTTTGTTTTGGTAAAAATATCCTCTCCTCACTTCCTCACCCCCAAGTCAACATTTAAAAAAAAAACATTTCCATGGGAAGAAGTTTGGATAGCACTTTCTTTGAAAGATCAGAATCTCCTCCTAAACAGAATATCCCTGTCTGAATCAGTGCATGCAATATAAGTCACTTTGAAGAGATCTCTTTATCTGTCTTTGATAATTCATTCCTCCCTTTGTGATTTCTGGTTTTTTTTAATGAAAAAAACCATGAGGGGTTAACTGGTGAAGTACAAAGGGAAGATTTCATTTTAGGGCATTGCAGAAAGAGAAGTTGTCTCGCCTTTCCCTGTCCTGAGACCTGTTTACAACCTTAGTGCGTGAATACTTAAGGGGGGTTTATAAGAAAGATGGGGGGGGGGGGGACTTTTAATAGGGCCTGTTGTGATAGGACGAGGGGTAATGTTTTTAAACTAAAACAGGGTAGATTCAGACTACATACAATGAAGAAATTTTTTATGATGAGGGTGGTGAAACACTAGAACAGGTTGCCCAGAGAAGCTGTAGATGCCCCCTCCCTGTAAACATCCAAGGTCAGGTTGGATGGGGCTCCGAGAAGCCTAATCTAGTTGAAAATGTCCCTGCTTATTGCAGGGTGTTTGGAACTAGGTGATCTTCAAGATCCCCTCCAACTCTAACCATTCTATGATTGTATGACTCTATGATCATATCAAAACACCTCAAATTTTCTTTTGCCTTGTCAGCAGGTCTCATGTAGCCCTATTATATGAAGTAGAAGTTTGTGGTCTACAATTTTTGCTGCAGCATTTGTATTCTTGATGGTGGTATATAAGCCAAATCCCAAACAAATCCAGCCTCTCACTTTGTAATTTGCCATTAAATTCAATGCTTGAGTATGCCCATTGTCTTTTGGAACAAACATTATTTTGTTTGTTAGTTAAACAAGTTGGATATAGATGTCTTTTCTATGCAACAAATGAGATCCCCTGAAGCCATATTTTACTGTGTTGTTTTCCTGGGAACCACACAGTAATTGAATGAAAACTGATTATTACATCAGGAAATGAATCATAGGCTGAAGTTCTTGAGGAACAGGATGTTCTACCAATTTCAGTCCTCTGACAGTTTGCTCATTTTTAGAATCAGACTAAAGATTCAGTAAGTATATAAAAGAAGGAATGCTAAAAGTTTTTTTGCATATGTATTATAAGTTTTCTAGTTTTGTTTTTATGAACCTGGAGTTATTGTTGGTGAAAGTATCAAGAATAAGTGGGAAAAACTTGAAAGGAGACCAAGATTACAAAAGCTTAAATTGCATGGGTGAGGAAGAGAAAAATTACAGCTGCAAGTATATAATCGTGTCTGTGTGACTGCCTCTGGGAATACCTACAGGTACACTGTTCACACAGTGGACTGTACTTTTTATGTCTTTCATATGCTGCTTGAATTGCTATGCTACTTTGTGTCACTTAGTTCCACAGATAAGTTTATACTGAATGAAGGAATGGAACATCTTGCCTTTCACTTTCACTAATTACATGGTTTTAAAATTTCTTTCTCATGTGTTTTTCACATACAAACCACTGTCAATAGTTATTTTCATCTTTTGAATTTATTCCTATAACTTTCTAACACCTCTTTAGGTCCCCTGTGGGTGTTTCTTTACTACATTAATGCCAGAATCTGGTCTCAAATTGCAGCATCCTGCTAGTTGTGAAACACACTCTGCACAGAACGCTTATCTAAGCAACAAGACTTTGCATCAAATAATCCCTCTGGATATTTCTTTTTATTCTGTTTTCTGACATTATGGTGGTGAAGGCACTCAGACTCACCATCCAAAATTTCCACAGTAAAAACTGTTAAATGTCATTTATTGCACTTTGGTGATTTTTTTTTCTTTTCTGTTTTTTGTTTGTTTGTTGGGGGTTTTTTTTGGGTGGAGGGAGGAGGGGAGGTTTCAGAGTACTGATGCGAGTATATGAACTTTTTGAAGACAACTGTCCTTCCACCATACCCCAAATCTAAATTAATTGATAATAGTGTTTATGTTTTGTACAGTGTTTTGAATTAGTAACAAAGTGCAAATGGGTAGAAATGTGTGTCTGCAAGTTTTTCCCTATTGGAAAACTGATCTTAAAAAGGGAAAGGCCTTTACCTTATTTGACTATACTTTCTGCTTGTCACATATTCTCAATTAAGATGGCCAGCTGTTTCTCTGCTTTGTGTACAGTCCATTTCCCAGACTTTTTAAGCTGGCTAATAGTAGTGGAACAGGAAAGGGCAATTTTACTCGTTACCCTGGTGCAAACAGGTGTTGTTCAGGTTTGTGCAGTAATTCCATTGTGGAAATATATCACTTTTGATTTTGTGATGACACCTTGCTTGGTTTAGGAAGGATGAGATTGGATTGTGTCTTTCACTGCTATGTCTCTTTCACTAGATTGTGAGATAACATAGAGAATTTTCTGA
This sequence comes from Fratercula arctica, assembly GCA_947846985.1. Classification (NCBI taxonomy): domain Eukaryota; kingdom Metazoa; phylum Chordata; class Aves; order Charadriiformes; family Alcidae; genus Fratercula; species Fratercula arctica. The sequence goes on along the minus strand of CANTUZ010000002.1, from coordinate 61,993,755 downwards.
TGTCAGAGTGATAAAAGGACTTCTTACAAGATTTTTTTTCTTATAACCTTACAGTATCCTCCATGAATTGTATCTCATCAGCACCACTCCTTCAGTACATTTTCTGCATCTTTATTAAATACCAGTTTGGGTTCTCTTTAGTGAGAGGGAGAGAAATCTCAGACTGCTTTTGGCAGCAATTGCCATGCACATACAATTGGATTAGAGCATAGTAGGAATATTTATTTGTATGTTCATTTCTCTGTTTTATGTTTTTTATTACCTTGTTCTGCATCTGTAGGGAATTGAAAATCAGTCAAAAGAAGTATTAATTCATTTAAGAACTTGTGGCTGTAGGTGCCATACGGATTTCTCTATGGTAAGTTAGCAGAAGACGTAACAATCATCTTACAATCCAATTGTAAAAAAATAATTTATAACTATATTCAGCATGTTCAGTTTGAACAAGAAGGAAAGTACACACTTTGGAACATAGGAAATTCTGATTAGATATGAGGAAGCAAAAAATTCATGAGTGTTTAAATACTGCCACGGATTGCCTAGAGAGCATATGGGATCTCCGTTCCTGGAGAAGTTCAAGTCTTGACTGGACACTGAATTGAGCAATCTGATTTAATTAAACCTGCTGTGAGCAGGAAGTTGGACTACCTGACCTCATGAGCTTCCTTCCAGCAAAAATGATTGCAATGCAGCTGATCTTAGAAGCCAAACAGGTACGCTTCTTTTTAATACCCATAAACTCGACGTTTTTCTTTCCAGTACAGTTCTATAGTTTTGAGGTTAACTGATGTGAAAGAGACAGTTGGAAGTGTACATTAATATTTAATTCTTTTACTCAAACAATGCATTTAACAATTACAAGTGTGTCAGCAAGTATATGAAAGCGTGTTTCCACTGCTTTAACCATTGAACTCCCCATAGTCTCTGTGGCTCCCTTCTCAAATGAAGATGTAGTAAAGAGTCAGTTTGGAAGGTACTGCATATCTTCATATAGTTTTAATATTTTTATAATAACAGATAGTCATCACAGTACTTCAGTATTGGAGTTATTTGTGGCATAGTGAAAAATACGCTGAATCAGTACCATGGCTTAGAAAAAGATACACAAAAGAAAGACAAAAGTGAAAAAGCAATTTCCTCTCACAATCGTGTTTGGAGTTTAGTTACAAGATACTGTGATACTACTATTTGCAGCTACTGTAAATAAATACCACACATTTTAAAAGTACCAGAATATAACCTGAGACTCTATACAACTTAAAGGACCCACCGAATAAATAGACCGCATAACAGTTTTTTCCAGAAATTCATTTCAGTACACAGGGACCAATTAATTTCTCTGAAATAAAATCATTAAACTTAACCATTAAAGTGCAAACCCAGAGAATCTATTACTAAGCAAAATATAAGGTTTGTATTGAACTATTATAAATAATATTGATGTCCATGGAAAAAGTTTTGTGGATTTTGGATGAGGAACTATAAATTCCTGATGTTTCAGGAACGTTACAGAAACAAGTTTTTGATTATTTAAAACAAGTGTATTTATATTAATCTGTTTGAGTTTAAAATAAAGAATATTTTGCTTACACTACTAAAATGTAATTTTACCTTTAGGCTTTTAATTACGGATGATAAGTTACAGAGGATAAGATTTACCCTCAGGCTTATTTTCAGATACATATCTTGGGGAGGGGAAGCAAGGTCACTTCTGGTTAACTTGGGAAATATGTTTTATGTCAATAAGTCCACAGAAAATGTGACTTATGAACAGTAATTTGTGCATTAAAGCACAAAAAGACTATCAAACCCAGGATTTTATTGAGCTGGATAACGACACAGAAAATAATAAAAAAATGACAAAAAGCACATTTATGTTAAAATCACAGTAAAAATAACTTTGAAATTCCTTCACTAACTTAAGTCAGTATGTTTTATTGAAACTAATTGCATTTTGCTGATATAAGACAGTCTGAACTAACTTTCCCATTTTCTACATACTAACCTCCTTGCAGATTAGCTCGCTTCTTGTCCTGTCCCTGTGTAGGAGCAGTAAAATAGTAACTTCAAAAAGGGCTTTTCATCCCTGGGGTCTTCCATTCACTTTATGTCCTAACTTCCTCGAACAATAAAACTAAACCTACCCAGATAAGTAAATTATGCCTCAACTATTGCCAGGATTTAGAGGCAATAAAGAGTTATTTATAGCACTTAAGCCCTCTTCCTTCCTATCCACACATGATGATTTTCAGATTTGATTGTAGCTCAATATAAAAACTACAGAGATACCTCAGCATACTGTAATGCCATATTCATGGTGAATTGCATGTTACTGGAAGCAAACGGCAACACAGTCATTTGAGCTAGCTGTGATTGTTTTTTAATTTTTCTGGATTTTATTTATAAATATTAACTAATCAAAATTGGTTAACGATGCAGCACATTTATGATAGATTAATGTTCTGGCAGGTTATATTGGATTTAACCCTACATACTGTTAAAAGAGTCTCTATATTTGAGAATAGTATTTTATAGCTTCCTATATTCTTTCTGGACAATACTACCAAGAGGCCATTAACAATTTCTTTATCCAGATAATATTAAGATTCAAAAATGAGCTACCTGCTTTTCACGGATACTTCTGAAATGTTATTAAGTTCTTCAAAGTAATTCAGATTGATAGCCAATGGTCGTTGTAGCCAGAGGGAGACTCTGGCTATGAAGACCATTGATCCAAATATTCTCATCCTCCTGAACTCCATCAACCCGTTTTGTTTTACATACCTCTGAATTTTTCATTAACTTTTTAGATGTTTTGATAGTGTTTTTAAGAGGCTACAGATTTTTCCTCCATGTATTTCTTCCTTCTTGCCCCACCGTCTCCGTATAGGCCATCAAGAAGAAATAACAAGCCCGATGATAATCTTATTAACTTTCCAGACATCCAGGAATTCCCATATTTTCACATATCTCTCTCACATGTGGTTGTTATCATTTATTTATTCATTTTGTTATTTTAAGATTTACTTGTGCTGCTGGACGACATACAGGAAATTTACTTGTATTCTCTCTCCTGAAATTATCCCCTTTCTTTTGAAACCAGTTAGCTTGTTTTCATTACTCTGTAACCTTTTGGTCTAACTCTCTATGCCTTATGTTGTATCAGTTGCCTAAGCTGTCAGGTTGTCACAAAAGAGGGTTTTTTTTCTAACGTGTAGTATGTTTTAAGCAGTTGCTTGTTTGATATGTAGATTAAAAGTTTGAAAACAAGACAATCTGCAGAACCCTTGAGAAGGATGGGAAATTTACAGGATTCATTTGTACTCCCTGTTAAGACTAAATTTTAGAAGAAAATTTATCAACTTGAATTTTATTTTTAGAACTGTTCATGCTACCAGGAAGAGGAAGAAAAGCTGCTGGAGGAAGAAATGCATCCGGTTTCAAACATTCACCTGAAAAAAAATAATAAAAAGATAGTTTTCACAGACCACTGCAATTTATGCCATTGATTTCAGGAGCTCTTAATAATGAGTATTTGTCTGGAAATGGAGGAAAAGGATGCAGATCAGTAAAGACAATTGCAAGTACTGAGCTTTAACTGGAATGAACCACTTCACAAATGCATGAGTTGTAGTTCAGTAGGAAAGCTACAGAAAACTAGCCTGAATCAATAGTTTTATGCTATGGCAAAAAGAGCAGAAAGGAAAATAGCCTGCAAAACATGGTTTCTTGAGCACTGTTTAAATCTTATTTGGGAAAACGTTTTAATCTTTCAACATTAGGCTTCAGAAACAAAGGGCACCAGTTTAAACAATCCAGACAGCAGCAGTCTGGGCAGAGATCAAGACTTCATGATCTAAAGAAAGACAAAATTTCCAAACTTTTGGGTTGGTTTAGAGAGTAAGAATGGCATCACAGGGTCAGACTGATGATACTTCCTGCTAGCACTGTCCTGGCTCATAGTGTTTTTCATGTCAGGGGCGTCTCCTGAAGGCAATGAAATAGATAAATAAATCCCCTATCCAGATCAAGATTTTTCTTCCATGATTTTTTTCAGGCTCTCCTTAAGCCATGGTAATTTGACCATCAACTAAATATACACAGATCCTTCTTTTTCTCCATTCTCTTTCAGCTGACTGTTGCATCTGAGTTTTTCTCTTGCTTTCCTTTGTACAGCTGCTGCTGATCCCACCTGCTCGGAAAAGTGATGAGATCTGTCCAAATTCTTGTATTATGAAATACCAAAATATTGTCTTGTATAATTGTGATTTTATAGACTTCTATCACACCTCCTCTCTTTCATTTCTTTTCCAATCTGAATGTCCCAGTTTATCTTTGCCTGCTAGGGAAGGCACTCTAGAGGTGATTTTTTTTGTGTGTGTGACAATTTTCCCCACCATTTTTCAAGGTGATAGGGACAGAAATGCATACAGCTGTCAAGATATTGACCCATTGTTGGATTTATGCACAGCCAATACAACTTTGTTGATAAATTGATGGTCTTTCTTTTTTCCCCCATTTCTATTTTTTAGTTTGAAAGATATCTTCTTCTGTTGGTAGAACTCAGGTTTTCCACCACTGTTCTTTTACTGAAAGACTTTTAAAGACAAGGAAAATGGAAAAGAATGATTTTGTATATTTACTCAAATATTTATATAAAACAAAGTTGTGACATTAATTTGAAATGACCCTGCAACGGAGGTTGGGGTCAAAAGTGGGAAATTAACTTCACAATTTAGTAGCAGTGTGCTTGAGCCAGGTCTCCAGCTGCTACAAATTACACTATTGTCTACTATGGAATTAAACAAAGATGTGAAATTTTCTCTTTGAGTGTTACGGTAAATTTTGTGTTGCCATTTAAACATGAGTGTTAAAAAAAATCCATTTTACAAGTGGATTTTATTGTTAACAATAGTAGCTGTTAAAAAGAACTTTTTTTCCAAAGTCTGGAAGGGTGGTTCTTGAAGACTCATGTATCTTGTAGAAAATATTTATTTATTTTATTGAAAATAGCACTTAATAGGAAGCCCTGGCACTTGCAGTAACATTTAGTAACATACAGATTTTTTTATTATTCAAAGAATTCTAATTAAATGCAGGGGATCTCAAAGCATTCTTTTGCTGCAGTCAGTATTCATGTAGAAAAAAATGTTCAGTCCTTCCAAGCCCTGCTTTGGATGAGGTGTCATGGGTTGGCCAGTTACAAACTATTCATTTGCTACACAAAATATGACAATACAGAGTGAGGATGTTCCTGGAATTTCCCTGGATAATTGTTCCTTGAGGAATAATACTGATTTGCTGCTCTGTCTTTTATTAACTGAGGGCACGTAAGCTCATTTGCAATGACTGGAGATCTATCTTGTGTACTGGTTTTAAGGATAAAGTATCCAATGAGGGTAAGAAGAGCAATATCCCATATTTAATGAGCAACCTACATAACCTGTGGTTCAATCATCCCACATTACACAGAGCAACCCCCTCAGTTTTTATGAAGGAGGATATTCTACCACGTATCCAGCTCAACACCTTCAGACTTTGGCTTATCTTTTACTCTGTTTTCCCAGAATAAAACAATTCTGTGAAATGTTATCCTTTACACAAATATTTCTGAAAAGAAAAATTTGGGATTTGGGATTCCCACAATTAAAAAGCTAAGAAATGCCATAAGTTCAACATGGGGAACTGCAAAATTCTTCAACCTGGTGAGGAACTACCCCATGCACCAGTATATGCTGGGGGCCATCCAGCTGGAAAGCAGCATGGCAGAAAAGGACTTGGGGGCCCCACTGGACACCAGGTTGAATATGAGACAGTGATGTACTCATGTGGCAAATACAGTTATTGATATCCTGCGCTGAATTAGGCAAAGTATTGCCAGCAGTTTGAGAAAGCTGATCCTTCCCCTCTGCTCAGCACTGGTGAGGCCGCAACCTGGAGTACTGTGTCCAGTTCTGTGCTCCTCCATATAAAAGAGACATGGACATACTGGAGAGATTCCAGTGAAGAGTCACAAAGGTGATTAAGGGTCTGAAGCATCTCTCCATTGAGGAAAGGCTGAGGGAGCTGGGACTGTTCAGCCTGAAGAAAAGAAGGTTTAGGAGGATTCTTCTCAATGTCTATAAATACATGAAGGGAGGGTGTAAAGAAGACAGTCAGTCTCTTTTCAGTGGAGCTCAGTGACAGGATCAGAGGCAATGGGCACCAACTGAAAGAAAGGTTCCCTCTGAACAACAGGAAACACTTTTAACTGTGAGGGTGACCGAGCACTGCCACAGATTGCCCAGGGAGGTTGAGTAGTCTCCCTCCTTGGAGATCTTCAAAAGCCATTTGGATATAGTCCTGGACCACTGGCTCTAGGTTGAGCAGAAGGGCTGGACCAGATGACTTCCAGAGGTCCCTTCCAACCTCAGCCATTCCATGATGTTGTGATTCTGTGATTTGCAAAAACAATTAAGAAAAAAACAAATTTACAATTGGAATAAAAGAGAACAATCCCTGTTTTATTAGGGATTTACACCATTTCAGATAACTTATTGTATGTCAAAGTTATCATACAGGTTTAAACACTGCAGCTCCCTCCAGTGTCAGGTGTCATTTATCTGGCAATTACACTTGTGTTACTCTGGAAATGATTGCTTATACATATTATATTTTTTCCTGCATGTCAAAGTTTACTTATTTTAAATGCATTTTTTCAGAACTGGCAAGGACAAATCAAATGTCTGTTGAAACTGGATCCATATAGGAACTTAATCTTGACATTGCAATGTGCAATTCATAGTAGAAAACATCAGATTTTCCCATACTGAGTTTCCCTACACAGAACCAAGGGAAATGGAAGCACTTAACACTCATATTGCTGCACAGGTAGTCACTTACTCTATCTAGTTGGAAACATTGAGGAGCAGGGTGCCAGCTAAACACCTTCCTTTGGACTCAGAGCTGTGGACCAGTTTTGGGAGAGAGTTCCAAAGCTAGTCCAAACTTTTCTCTCAAAACTCAAATCTTTAGGAATTTGCTGTCTTTTACAGGCACAGAGTAAGGGTCTTCAAAGTATGGTGGAAAACTCACTTTTTTCCCCAGCTACAGGAGAATAGAAAATCAAGGATGTTTCAAATATTGGCTTACAGGAATCACCAGCTTCATGATCACCAAGGAGTAATCAGAGCAAAGGGTTACTGTTCTTTCTATTTTGTGGGTGTTTAAAAGTCAGAATAAATAAACAGCAATATAATTGTGCTGCAAGGCTATTGTGTCTTGATATTCCCTTCCTTGATGTGTGACTAATGTGAAAGTTAACAGAAGCTGACAAAATGAGAGGACATAATTTGCTTATTAATACAAATATTTCATGGTTATGTTTAGGCCACATTTTGGACAGAAGTGACAGAAGTTTTTCCTTTGCAGAGACTAGCAAGCTACTTTTTAATAAGTGAAGATATCTAATAAGAAATTAAATGTTTACAGGAAAAAATAATCCACTGTACTTCCTGCTACTATGTAACATTCACATTTACCCATACTCTAATGACAGATATTTCTATTGTAGATTCCTGGACCAATTTCAAAGATTTTGCAATTGCATCTTGTGATGTGGAGACCTAATTCTTGAAACAGATGAAGAAAATAATCTCATAGCAATTTAAAGTATAGTATGCTCCTAAGTGAGTTAAGGTGTGAATGAATGATGCATACAAATGGTACATAATGGAAAGTACCATAAACACACGGATGTGTTTATCTGGGTTTGGTACCTTAAAAAGTCATACATTTATATTCATATGGTATTTCTCACTGAAAGCAGATTGTTCTTATGCTATGATAATAACTTTCTTATTTCAATTTACCTATTATGCTTATGCTATTCTTACTAGGATTGTATCTCTTTGATAGAAATGGACCCCCCAAAGTACTTCAGAATCAGATGTAAATAATGCCCAATTGCTAGTATAATATGCCTAAACATCTGAGAATGAGACAAATAAGTTTTGAACAAGGCACACATTAATAATTCTGTGTAACTGTTGTTAACGTATTTAACCACCATGAAAGGCTTTATGAAATATTTGGTAGAACTGGTGGGGAAAATTTTTTCCTTCAGGAAACTTTGAAGGGGTATTTTTCCCCTTCTTTTACTGGAGCCACTTTTTGTAAATCTTCCTTTTTAGAAAGATGTGTATTTTTCTTGTGTACTAAAGGGTATAGCGCTTTGCAGTGCTTTTGCATACATTCTGTATGTGAATCAGGCATCATTATGCAAAAACAGAAGCCTTAAGCCATCTTAGTCTGGAATTCTGCCTTCTCAGGAGGGCTGACAGGTCTGGACAGAGCATTATGGTAAGTGAAGTATTAAAATCCATTTTTGTACCCAGGCTGATTTGTTCAAACTATCTCAGAGTTTATCTCTCCATGTTCTACATGGAAATTTCCAAAATTTCCTCAATGCACATTTTAACAATGTAGGTTTCTTTTGGAGGTTGTATACCCTGAAAACATTTCAGCTTTGTTAAAATTCTTGTCTTATCAGGTGCTTTGCATTTTCCCACTTATGATGGAATTCACCCTTTTTTTTTTTTTTATTTGGTTCACATGCAACATGGAACAAATAAGGTTGTGGATGGGATAGAGATACCAAGAAGACTGGGCTTTTAGGGTGAAATTATGGTAGTGTTAATCACACTTCAATATTTTCATAATTGTTTACATAGGAAACTACCTTTTAATGTGACACCTTTTCTGGATTACTGGCAACAGGGATAATTCCATCCCTCGCTGAAATTAGGACAAGAGACTGTTAGTTTGCAGATTTTAAGATAGTCTTCTTCTGTGGTCCTATCATTAAAGGGGAACCAACCAAAAGCTGCATTTTACGAGTCTGTTTTAGTACATATAGACAAATTAAAACTTTATCATTAACATTTGTGACTACAGAATAAAAATACATAAAAACAGTGATTACATTAGAATTTTTCAATAGCTGATTGTTTTGTGGTGGAATAAATTACCACTGGATTTGAAGAAGACCTTAGTTGGGCACTTGTGTGTGTTTGCAGTGAATAGCAAATTTGCATTCCAAAAGCAATGCAGAAATATAACACTGAGTTGTAATCCCTTTAAACAATAAAGCAAAGAATTCTGAATGCTTATTGTTCCTCCAGTCTGAATATCTTAATTGGATATGATGCAAATTACCACCAACAGCTAATTTTAGTTTTTTTAAATTCATTATATTGATTTATAAATTTTATTACTTTAATAGAATAATAGGAGACTACTTGAACAATCTGATTGTTAGTTTTGAACATCTATTTCTTCTATATTTTATTAAGTACTGACTACAATAATCAGGATATTGCAAAATTGTTAAAATTTCAGTTATATCTTGTTAGTGCCTGTGACCCAAATCAGGTACTGACAGTAAGAGTTATATACAAGGTATTCTAAGGTCAGTTGAGAGAATAATCACTGTTTATATTTTCCAGGCTGAAAACTGCAATAAAAACAAAAGGTTGTTGGGAAAATATGAAACAAAAGATGCATATTAGTCTGCTGCCGTAGGATAAGCCTGTATTTCTTCTCTGGGTTTCTCGTGATCAAAGAAGTCGTTTGGTAAACGTTTCTCATCTTGTTTTCTCTCTGCTTGAAGACCAAACTTTTATCTAGCAAAATATAATGTTTACCTCTTTCTGGTTTTATTATTCATCTGGTTTTAGGCAGACTGTCATTTTCATAGAGTATGAAAGCTGTGAGGAAATTGATATAAGAGAAGCTGGAAGCAATGAAGGGCAGAATAGTTCCTAAAGGCTTTAAAAGCATACTTCACACCTTTCTCTCTCAACAACAGGCAATTAATACTTTCATCCTCTCACAAAAGCAAAATGCTTTTGCTTTTGGCTTTGTTACAAATGTAATGGCCTACTTCAGTCACCAGATCTTGAACTGATGGAAAAGAGATATGAACTATGTGTTTGATCCTGCAAACCCCCTTCTGTGCTTTAATATACCAAAACATCTAGTTTTGATCAAATAAAATCAGAAGGAGTGGATGAATGGATCTCTGGAGAATTAGGGTGTGATTATCAAAGTCCGAGGGAAAAAGCCTTACAAGAGGCCAAGCTTAGGACAGATTATGGTGACTCCTGCCCTCCCTGGTTTTTGCTTTAAGAAAGACAAATCCCAGGGAATAGAAAAGTTTCTAGTTCTGACCTTTTTTCAAAGAAGCTCACTTGCTCAAAAATTTCATTAAAGCGATTTAAATTCTGTGTGAAAAAGATGATTTGTTAGTGGTTATATTTATTTCAGTGTAGCTTAATGATATATCCTTGTATGGGGTATTACCTTACCCTAAGTAATAAATGGTATTGGCCACAACAAACTTTAAACTCTAGACAGGACTGATTCAAGTATGGAGAAGCTAAGCTCTCCCAAATATGGGGATAAGACACATTGGTGGTGGTTGTCCATCTAACAGAAATACCAAACTTAAGGCAAATGTGATAATGCCAAGTTAGCAGGTGATGTTGTCATACTCAAAGAAGATCTGTAGGTCCAGAGCAGTGAAATATGGAAGACGTGATGGCAGCAGCTTGAAGGGGTCTAAACAGAGGAACAGAGCAATAGCCCCTTATACCAGAATACTTCAGTTTGCTCAGTACAGCAGTGAAACACTAAGAACGAGATGATTGCAGCAAACAACCATTTAATCCTCTGCCTTGGTCTTCTTACTAAACTCTCCTCTTTCTCCCTTTCCCTGAAAAAGGGGGAAAAAAAGTGTGATAGGGAGACTTAACTAGTTTACAAAGACCACAGAAAAGAAGAGGAGATATCAATGATTGATGAAGCAGTGAATTTTTTTCTTTCCCCTTCTGTAGGTTGTTATAGGCAGGTTAGCCTCTGTGAGTAGTCATCAGGCATTTCTTGTTAGCTTTAAGGTATTCATCATTGCTCGGAAGCGTGGTGTTGCATTCAGATAGCTGTAACCTGGACATTCTGGATTGGTCAAGTCTCCCTTCTTAAAGAAATATGATTTAGCCTAACTTTGCATCTGGATTAGTGTTATTCCCTATTTTACTGCAAAATATGTTTATGAACCATATGCTGGAGAAAGACAATTTCTATTTGTTCATTTTTCTGTAGCACAAAAGAACGTAATTTTCATGTTGGTTATAGACTGACATGTAGATCTGATTTATGAATTGTACTGCACAAATAAGTTTATCCACATGGGTTCTAATTGTTACAGTCATTCAAAAACAATCTCATGGAAATGATGAAAATCAGGCATGCATTTGCAGTGATTTGAAGAACGAAGGCAATGAATTTAAGGAATTTCTTCCTTTTGACTTTCTATTCTGTAATACAGGTATTAGAGAGGTGTCCTGGTTCTGGCCGGGATAGGGTTAATTCTCCCTAGGCTCCGACAGGGACACAGGTATTCTATCCCATGTGAGCCATGCCCAGTCTGTAGCCCGGAGCTGCCGGTGGAGGGGGCAGGAAGTCGCTGCTTGGAGCAGGCTGGGGCATCCCGGGTCTGGTCAGTGAGTGGTGGTACCATAGTCATGTTTGTACATTCCTGTATCAGTGTTATTGTTGTTGTTTTCTTGTTCCCTTTGCTGTTGTTAAACTGCCTTTGTCTCAACCCACGAATTTTGCCTTTTTCTTCTGATTCTTCCCTGGGGAAGGGGGGAGGGGAGTTTGAGAGAGCGGCCAGGTGGTTCTTTGTAGCTGTCTGAGGCCAAACCAGGACAAAAGGGAAAAAGGAATTTATTTGTTCTTACCTTTAAATTGGAGAGATATCGGTTTGATGGATGGACTCTTAGATGGATAAGGAATTGGATAGATTGACTGCATCCGAAGAGCTACAGTCAATGGCTTCATGTCCAAGTGTAAACAAGTAATGAGTGGTGACCCCCAAAGGGTCCGTACTTGGACAAATACTATTTAAGATCTTCATCAATGACATAGGCAGTGGGATTGAGTGCACACTCAGGAAGTTTGTGGATCACAACATGCTGAGTGGTGCAGTTGATTTGCTTGAGAGAAGCGATGCCATCCAGAGGGACCTTGACAGGCTTGAGGAGTAGGCCCATGTGAATCTTATGAAGTTCAAGAAGGCGAAGTGTAAGGTCCTGCACCTGTGGTGGGGCAGTCCCCAAAATCAATACAGACTGGGGAATGAATGGATTAATAGAAGCCCAGTGGAAAAGCACTTGACGATACTGGTGGATGACAAACTGGACATGAGTCAGCAATGTGTGCTTACAGCCCAGACAGCTAATCACATCCCAGGGTGCATAAAAAGCTTAGCCAGCAGGTCAAGGGAGGTGACTCTCTCCCTCTACTCCACTCAAGAAACCCTGCCTGGAGTACTACATCCAGATCTTTGGCACCCCACAAGAAAGACATGGACCTATTAGAGCAGGTCCAGAGAAGGGCTATGATCAGAAGGCTAGAGCACCCCTCCTATGAAGACAGGCTGAGAGAGCTGAGGTTGTGCAGCCTGCATGTGGTAGGTTGAGCTTGGCTGGAGAACAGGTACTCACCAAGTCACTCTATCCCTCCTGTCATCAGTGGGATGAGGATGGAGGGGGGGAGAAAAAAGATGAAAAAAACCCTCGTGGGTCAAGACAGAGGAAGTTTAATAAAGTAAAAGCAAAGTCGATCCATGGAAGTGAAAGAAAACAAAAGATTTATTCTCTACTTCCCATCAGCAGGTGATAATTGAGCCACTTGTCAGGAATCAGGGCTTCACTACACATAGTGGTTGCTCTGGAAGACAAACGTCGTAAATAACGAATGCCCCACTGTCCTCCTCCTTTCTCCTAGTTTTTGCTGTTGAGCAGATGTTGTCTGGTATGAAATACGCCTTTGGTCAGTTTGGGTCAGCTGTCCTGTCCATGTCCGCTCCCAGGATCTTGCCCACCCCTCAGCCTGGTGAGTTAGAGAATGTTGGAGACCTTGATGCTGTGTTAGCACTGCTCAGCAGTAACCAAAACACTAGTATGTGTTATCAACATCTTTTTTACAGAGAAAAAATCCCAAACCTTCTTCTCACCTCTGATTCCTTTTTTTTTCAGGTGTTGTAAGCTTGTATTGAAATGGCAAGGTCTTGTATTTCTTCCATTTTTATGACATTAGTAAGAACTTAGCTGATATCATGAGATTTGTTCTACATCACTCTGCACTGACTGATAGTGAACTAACATGACACAAAAATTATATAGAAACAACCATTAAACCTTGGAAATCAGGTTAGTCTAAAGCTGTAACCCCTTTACTGAAATGAAAAAGTAATTTTCCTTTAAATGTTACAGATTCAAGCACTGAGCTCAAGAAATGTAGAACAGGTCAATAAGAGCCTTGGGCATATTGAACTCTTCTAAACCAGTAGTCCTGAATTGTCTAGGTATCTTGCGCAGTGGGGACTATCTCTAATCCTGTCATTTTTAATTTATGAGCTTTCTAAGACCCATGTTCTAGCCTTGGAACTGGAAATTTCTAATGACAACATATTTGTTTAAAACATCTTTTGTTTGTACACACTAGCTATGATTCACATAGGTAGTAAGTATTTCTTGAGGGTGACAGATATTTCGAAGTACCCAGACTTAGCACCAAAGTTCAGTTTCTTGTATTGGGTGTGAAAAACAAAGAACTGGCAAAAATTCCACGAAAAATCACAAATGTTATTACCTTCCATGCAAGTAAACAAAGATGCCTGGGACTTAATGCATTATGACACAGTATTCCCTGAGTTTCATTCAGATTTTCCATGGAACCAATACAAATTTGTATAAAAAACTCTTCTGCTTCAACTGTTGGGTTTTTTTTGGTTTGGTTTTTTTTTTTTTTTTTTTTTTTTTTGGATGGTTGTTTATTTTTTTCATTATAAAACACACTTCTGAAATTTGGGGCATCAAAATTACTCTGAGAGACAGGATGTGTTCAGTGTCCTCAGGCATATTACAGTGAAATGCTCTTTTTGTTTTCAACGTGAAGAATCTGAACCTTGATTTCTTCCCTGCTGAGTTTGGAGATTAGCCAATGCACCTGGCTTTAGGTTTGTGAATACTTTACGTAATGCAGGCTTTTGTCTGCCTGTCAGCCAGGGAAGAGCTTAATATTTTCATCTGCAGTTGCAGCATTCCATTTTTGTCAGCCCAACTCCTGTCTTCAGCAGCTGGCTGAATTTCTCTGCTATACCCTGAATAAACACCTACTGAGTGTGGTACATGAATGCCTAACCATGCAAAATACCAAGAAGGTACTGATTTGCAGCCCAACGCAGGGCTGCAGAACTTCCATTAGCCAAAGCAGCCAAATATGACAGATTTCATATTCTTGGTAACTCAAGTGCAAGTGGAAGCTAGTACTGAAACACTGCATGCTAATGCTACTGAGCGCTATTAACAGACAGATACAGTATTTTAAATAGTATGTACCCATCCTCTATTTAAGACCTTTCTTTTCATCAAGGGCTAGCCTCACAGCAGCTCAGCTCTGTGGGAAAAGTAAAAGTAAGGCCAATGGAGTCTCAGTTGGCTGAGGAAACTGAAGTCAGCCGGAGGCTGCCAAGGTAGAGGTTTCAAATTGTTTCTGATATCAGGTTGAGGATGCTTCTTTTCCCTCTGTAAAAATTACAAGTAACCTAGAAATTAAACTATTAAATGCCTGAATATGTCACCAAGTTTCTCAGAAAAGGTGAAAAACAGAGAAAAGTGTGATGGTTATACTTACTCTCCCATGAAGGTAAAAAAGGAAATAAGCTGTCAATGGTCAGCATTAAGTGGCATTTAAGTTTTACGGAAGCAAAATATCATCCTTTTAGCAAAAAAAAAAATCCAAATTTTGAAATTTGGCATCATTATGAAAGTCATCCTGAGAGTAACGGAAATAACATTTCATCAAAGGGCATCTCTTATTCCAACCTTGGGTAATGGGAAATGTGTCTCTCACTCAAATACTGATTATTTTCAGTGAGAGCCATTCAGTAAAATTTCAAGATGTTCCTTTTCACACAAATGTTTCTGTCGTTCAAGTTTTAAAAATTGCAACATCAAAATAAGAGTTGCAACACTAGGCTGCAGAAAACATTCTTTAGAAACAAAGTAACTTTTCTGAAAATATCTTCCGAAATTTTATGTTTCTGTATTGATTTTTCTTTTGGCTTCAGTCTAGGGTTTTGTTCTAGGATGAGTCTTTTGTTTGGGCCACTATAACTTTAGAAGTACTGCATCAGCATTGCTTACTGTTAACTACTCTAAAATTCTTGTTTTAAAAGGAAGCCTTTTGCAGTTTTTGCATATTTGGTTATACTTTAGTTGGCTCATCTTTCTTCTCCAGCTGTATCATTTCAGAAGTTAGAAGTTTAAAGTCCTTGGAACAAAGTGGTCTTACGGGTCTAAAGGTGAATATTAAGTTTTATAAACTGTCAGATACAGTGATTTGAGAAAGATAAGAACAGTAGAGAACAAATGGATGAAAAGCTTTTTTTTTTTTTCCAAAGCTTTTTTTTTTTTTTTTTTTTTCCAAAGCTCAAGTCTCAGAGGTCCCTCAGAAGGGACTTTTTTAGAGATACCCACTGGAAAATGGCATAATTACAGAGCACACAAATGATGCCACTTCACTGGGGTCATTTTTCACACAAGGTTGCAGAAGGCAGGAACAAGAACTGGCAAAGGAGTTTTACAGTGTGCCTGTTTCATTCCATGTATGGATCATGTGCTGACTAGGCTAAACATTTGCCTTTGCAGGAGCTTCAGATAACTGATCTGTAAATTAGAAACCGTGGGTAAAAATGCTTAGAGCTCTGTTCCTCTACGCAGTTCATTCCTACGTAAGGTATACAGGCAGTCTTCTGTTCTTGTTCCTAATTTGAGGAAGATGTATACTGAGATAAAGGTAAAATTTTCATTTTCCTAGGTGAATGAAAACAGTCTAAAGATTGCTTTGGGAACATTCTGCCCAGCTATCGTCCTATATTTTGTGAAACATGGTCCATATTTTTATATTTATTAAAGGATTATATCTAGCAATTATATAATGTAATTCAGAAATGTTTTAAAAAACAACCAACAACACGAAAAAAACAGTGAAGAAAAGCATCTCTGTTAAACAGGAAAGATCCAAGAGGAAGCAAATAATTTGCTGTAGTACTTGAGAGCATTTTAATGAATGGTAAAAACTCCATCTAACAGCCTGGAGCTCTCAAAATTATTTTTGTTTGGCTTTCTCTTTGCAAAAACATTAAGCTCTTTGCTTTACTTATAGCTTTCTTACTGCTTATAGTTATAAATCACTGTCAGCAGTGTGGCCAGCACTATATAGAGCAGAAGTTGAGATTCCACCTGAAAAATGTCAGGGACCAAGTAAAGAAGTAAAATTTTTGGGTACTTCGCAGACTGCAGTATTAACTAACTAAATATAACTACAGTTATAACTGTAACAGCAGCTATAAGGGAAAGTGACGAAGGCAGCTTGCCCGCTGAGATTCGAAAGGTAATTTGGGATAATGTGACTTGATTCAAAAAGGATTTCTAATCTTCGTGGTATCTAGTTAATTTCACTTATGACCCCACCAACAGTAAAGCCACAGCTATTGCTTTGACAATATGCAATGCTTCAGTTTACCCCATACAGCTAATCATTGAGCTGGGATTAAATCACAATAGAACTATCCTCAATCTGTTAGAACATAGAGTATGGGCCTAACAAAATGTGAACAAATGGCAAACTATTCATATTGATTCGTGTGTTGTACGGGAACAATGGGGATTTAATTGTGAAAGTAATACTATTAAGGCACAAGACATTTGCCTTGACACTGAACAAAACGTCATTTTGAAATGCATCCTGATGAAACCACTAAAACTGTACTTGTATATGTGAGAAATGGATGTTTTTGTGTAAGAACCCATTGTGATTCTATATTTATAGAAAACACCACTATAGAGACAAATAATCACTCAAATAACTGTATTTGTAATTTTAATAAAACTATGGGATGCGACTTTAACTATTCAGCTCCTGTTACAACCCACGAATTGCTACAATCCTACTATACATTGAATCAAGATTTATTGCCTATCCCTACTGGAATGAATCTCACATTGGTAAGAAAATTGTTGCAACATGGTGACATGAGTCAATTGCTAAAACAAATTCAGAACAACAGAAAAAGGACCCTGATTACCATCCATTGTGATGCAGAGAAGATACACCATGCCGTACAAAGAGTGAAGAAAGATGGAGAACATGACTGGATTGGAACTCTTTTTGGATGGTCACAAAGAGCAACTGGAATTTTGAATTTGATGCTGCATCCAGTTGGAGCATTGTTAGTTTTAACCTTATTATGGTTACTGCTTATCATCATTCTGTATATCAAAGTCTGGGAAAAGATAAAACAAATTATGGCAATCTAATATGTAAACATATATAATCAACTGATTCTGTATGTGAAATGATATAAAACTAGCATCAATTGTGACACTTAAACTAAATAGCTTATCAAATAATTGGACTCTTACCACTTATCTGCAATATGCCACATATTTATGACATAGAGGCAAGAGGTAACTGTATTACCACTTTATGAGTTGATGAAGTGGATTGACTGTAGTCATGGGGTGGGGTGTGATGGGTGCACTCAGCCCCTTAACCAAACTAGTTGTAGTTTGGTACAGAGTCCAAAGGAGGTAAAGGCTTGAGCCATAGCCTGGCCAAGAACTCCTCTAGTTCCAATCTGTTCTCTGAAATCCCACAAAGGAGCAGAGTGACACAGTGAGCACCGATGCATATGAACATGGAACACTGATCATGTGATTAACACATGAATAGCAGGTGGCTTTTCAAAGACTCATTTATAAAGGAACAAAGAAACTTGTGGATGCATACCTTTCCTATGTAATTTGAATACCCTTTATTCCCTACCACGTTATTCCATAAATATGACAGCCTAAGTGAGCCTTCTTTGAGCTCTCTCTG
Organism: Fratercula arctica; assembly: GCA_947846985.1. Lineage (NCBI taxonomy): Eukaryota > Metazoa > Chordata > Aves > Charadriiformes > Alcidae > Fratercula > Fratercula arctica. The sequence goes on along the minus strand of CANTUZ010000002.1, from coordinate 61,975,767 downwards.
GCTGCATGATAGTGATCTCCCCTTGAGCTGGAATGCCTCTCAAGGTTGCTCCTTGAGGCAGAGAGACCTTTTACCAATGACACATCTTTGGTAAGCAATGGATATCGCACATAACCTTGTAGTATAGTAACTTGGATTTTGTCTTGGTAATTTTGATTTTTGCTTTTGTAGCTTTGAATCACTGTTCAAATGACTGTGCCATACAGTAATAGAATGAACCTTGCCATTGAACCTTCTTAAGTCACATTTTTACAACACCATATTAAAACCACTTTTGCTAATACCTTTGACAGTGGTTCTTCATGCAATCTAAATCACCCATTTGCAACCCTTGCAAAGTTGCTAGCAGACATTTATATCTTTATACAATATAGTGATACCTTATGCACTGTTGTGGTCCATTTATAGACCATTTATGGACTTTGGTTTAAAATATAGCCTACTATTAAGCTTTCCATCTCAGAAAACATAAATAGAAAGCCCTTTTTTGGTTGCAAAAGGAAAAAAATATTTGTGTAGACACTGTCATGTAGTATATGTAAAACCTGATCAAGCATGTGTTACTATTAAAGTATTTTTTTCTCATCTTAAAGTTTTCTACTGTCTGGGAGGTATAATGCCATATAAAAAGAAACAGCACTTTGGGCACGCATAGTATAATATGACACAGGATTTTTTTTTCTGAATATTTCCATAAATTTGAAATTATAGGTTTCTTAATGTTCAGAAACACATTGATTTTTCTACAGTGTGGATTTTTTTGTGAAAGTAGAAATGCAAAAAGTATTGCCAAAATATTTTTTTTCTTCAAATTACCTGGAGTATAAGAAGCTGTCGGAAAAGTCTATAAGCTGCTGGAGTCCCCATGGGAAAACCTGTGTTATACGAGAGGAAGGGTACATACATCTACTGAAATAATAACAAATCCTGCTGATTTTGCCTGAGTGGACACAGGCCCACTCGTAAAAGAAGCATGACCGATATCTTCAGGAATGATCCAGAACAGTGCACTAGACTACTATACATGCCAGCATATTAGAGATGACATTTAGACTTCTAATGAGTCACTGATCCAAACCACTCCTTATATATGTTTAAATCTTCTAGTAAGTACAAATAAAATCTCTGGTTTTACAATAAAGTATGGGCCTTATTCTTTATTATGCATGCCAAAGCTCTGAAGCTCTGAGTTGCTTGAGCTCTTTTTTTTTTATTTTAACCTTTACATTGATTTCTCAACAGCTTTTCTTCCCAAGCCAAAGGGATACACGTTCTAGCATCTGACACTGAAGGCTGTTTAACTTAAGGGCAGCTTGAATATGTAGATCATTTTAGTTATTTTTATGGATCTGTATCCTCAAAGTACTTGTCTCTATAAATAACAATTACATAAAATATGGAGTTTACATATGTTACAGTGCTTCTTTTAATGTCTCCTCGTCTGTAGATGTTTAAAGAATGGGCATCACATCTCAAGGGCTCATAATTGTCCCCTTTTTGGGAATGATCGCAACTTATTGAGTCAGGCAGATTTTTTCCTAATAAGAAAGAGAGAGAGACTGGGGAAGCAATTTTTTTTTCTATCTTTCTTTACTGCAATTTGTTTATTTTTTGTTATACCCACTAAACTTTGAACATAAGTGTTGATAAATAGCAGGCAGATAATGACTTGCTTTTTTTTAGAAATACCTGCTTTGATTTGAGGCTTCAAAACTTCTTTCCGTATGAAGATGACAAAGGCAAGCAACAAATTCTAATCTGTCTGCTGCAGCTTCTTTAAAAAAGAAATTATATCACAAAACCAAAACACTTCTCTACTTCATGTGTTAATAGCAATATGTGAAACCAAGCCTAACAGGATCAGCTGGTGATTGCTGACAGCAGTATTTTCACATGAGATTAAAAAAAACTCACAACTCAAAATCTAAGAGACTTTTTATTCAAAATACTGGGTCCTTAACTCCTGTAACTATTGTCAGCAGTAGGATCTTTTATCTTTTTCATCTTTGAAAATCTGTTTGGTTCCTTTCTCTGTCATGATGCATTATAGAATAATTGGTTTATTTTAAGAAGTCAGGAATCATGCAAATTCACTCTCCAGAGAAAGTTTCCACAAAATGTTGTACTGTCTCATACTCAGGCCTTTTAGTTGATGTGGAAAAATTAATGCGTTTTAAAAAAACAGCATGGCAACAGCTAAGCTAAGGCAACCCACCATTTCATGGTGAAATGAAACATACTGTACTGTGTCCTTGAGAAAATTCCTTGCTCAACATGCACCTTGATGTAAATGTAAGCTAGGTAAACTGATTAATACACTCACCCTGGTTAGACCTGCATCGTTATCACAAAATTTACATCTGTTTAAAACTACAGGAAGCCTGGTATTCCAATTATATTGGAATGGAATGAGTCTCATGTTCAAACTGCAATCACAAAGCAAGTACATGCTCAGCTACTGATTGACTTTCAATTTCCTGTCCTTACATGACTTTAATATAGGACCGAGTCCTACATTATGATTTTGCAGCTTGAAGTTATCTGGAAATAATTGCCTGTTTTGGAAGGACAAGTACTGGTTAAAAAAAATGAAGTTGACTAATGTAGAGTCCTTCAAGCTGCTTAAGAAAAAATATAGAGGATGTAGGGAGAAAAAGAAAAGATGGAGAGGGAATTTCCTCCTGCTGAATGTAAGCCCTTTGTTAGGTCTTAAATTGCATAATTTATATTGCATAATTTCATATTACTGCATCAGGACTAATGCTATCAAAAAAAAAAAAAGAAAAAAATCTGAAGATGGAATGTTTATTTTGCAAATTTCATTCATGTGTTAAACTCATAAAACACAAATTTCCAGTCTATTGTATTTTGGACATTTCCTTCTGTCCCTTTTTTAACTTCTTCAAGCCAGTAAATGAGACTCAAAAATAAATTGAAATAATATTTCTAACTGCAGTTGACATAAAAGTTAGGTAGCTATTTCTGATAGCTATTTTTTCAGTGTTATTGAAGCCTCTTATCTAATACTAATGGCAATGAACTGCCTTTCCTTATACTTGAAGGCAGCAAAGCTGCATAGTGTGATAGAGAATCATCCCTTTATTTTAATTCACTGTATATCATTGAGGTAATCTTTATCAGCTTCATATTTTTTTTTTTTAACCTACTGCATTTGTGGCATATTTGATGACTTGTGCTCCTGAGTTACACAGCTGTTTCTTCTTAGCAGGATTTCTTATGCTTGGTTTTATTATGACGAATAAATACATAGAATCAATTACCTTATTGGTAATATTTATTACTTTATGTAACATGCCTTTGCTTAGTAAAAATATTTTTTCCCATGTGGCCTTCTTATCATACTTATTAAAAACATAATATGGATTATTTTTCTGTGATTTTATATTCTTCTATGAGGCAGTGTAATTGGGAAATAATATGTTATCCTACATACTATAAAAATGTCACGGCACTGCAATGTTACTTGCATTACTTTCTCAGCCTTTCTTGATATCTCTTAATTCTTTATGACTTTAACTTAGAAAGGCACAGATAGTTTTCTTTGTATAAAATATCTTTAAGTGGCATATCTGATTGTGAAATGTATTACATTTCTGGTTACTAGAGCTTTGCAAGCATTTTCAACATGACTGTAGATAAACTTCTGCTAATAAATAACTAGTAAGTAGCAGGGAAAGAGAAAAGTAACTTTGATACTGTACTCACTCTTCTAGCTTCATTTTGTAATCAGACTCAAGAAATATCTTTTGTTTTCTTGTTATGGGCAGGTCTGGGTCTCACATTGCAATGTTCCATTTTACTGTGCCTTAAATATATTCTCCAATGGTTAGACAACCATGCTGAATAACTATTGAATGATAAAATAACCACCTATATATAAATTAGTAGTGACTTTGTGCTGAATTACAGAAAGGTTAAAAAAAGATGTTCTGACAACAGTGAAAGAGCTGACAATTTAGATAGTGCTAAAAGTGGTCCCAAAAAGCAGAAAATTGAATGTCTGGGACATACAATGAAACTTTCAGTGATGGATAAAGTCCTGCAACCAACCTATGACCTCACTGAGGAGCTTTGAAACAGGGTAAACAGAGGAAAGAGAGGACAGCCAAGCTGCAGAGACAACTCCTATAACAAAGGTCTGAGTATAAGGTCTCTGCGTTCCATTCGACCTATACTTTTATGATGAGGGAAAAGACAAATATATATATATCCTCAGGGATAAATGAGCTGAACAGAGCTGTCAGCTCTTTAAGGACCATTTTTTTAGACATCCAGAGCTCTTAATTCCCATGTGTAAGAAATCCCATGTGCAAGGAAAGCAGGAGACCAGCATGGCTGCCTAAAGACCTCCTGGTCAAACGAAAGTGTAAGAAGGAAATGCGCAGGCAGTGGAACCAGGGGCATGTATTCTGGGAGAATACAGAGACGCTGCCTGGATGTGTAGGGATGGGATCAAAAAAGCTAAGGCATAGTTGGAGCTGAATTTGGCAAGGGATGTGAATAATAATAATGAGGGGCTTTTACAGGTATGTTGACCAGAAAAGGAAGATTAAAGAAGATGCACCCACCTTGGTAAATAAGACAGGAGAACTGGTAACAATACATTTACCACAGCCACACAATGCTGAGGTACTCAATACTTTTTTTGGCCTCAGTTTTAAATAATAATCTCTCTTCTCACATTTCTCAAGTCCCTGGAGCTTGAGGGAAGGACTGGGCAAAGAAGTCCTTCCCATCTGAATTAATGAAGATCAGGTTTGAGATCACCCGAGGAACGTGAACATACTCAAGTTCATGGGATCCGACAAGATGCATCACATGGTCCTGAGGGAATTGTCTGATGTAGTTACCAAGCCACTCTCCATCATATTTGAAAAATCATGGCAGTCAGGCCAGTCCCCAGTGACTGGAAAATGGGAAACATCACACACATTATTAAAAAAGGTAAAAAGAGGGACTCTGGGAACTACCAACCAGACAGCCTCCATGCCAGGTGAGATTATGGAACAAATCCTCCTGGAAAATATATTGAAATACATGGAAGACAGGGAGGTGGTTAGAGACAGCCAACATGGCTTCACCAACAGAAAATGATGCCTGAGGAGCCTAGTAGGCTTCTACAATGGAGTGTCTGCTTTGGTGCACAAGGGGAGAGCTACGGATGTCATTCTGTAAGGCCTTTGATGCAGTCCCCCACAAATTCTTACCTCTCAATTGGAGATGGATAGGCTGTTAGACGGATAAGGAATTGGATGGATGGCCACATCCAAAGAGTGACAGTCAATGACTTAATGTCCAACATCAATACAGGCTGGGGGATTGAGAGCAGCCATGCAGAGGGCTTGGAGATACTGGTAAATGAAAAATTTGACATGAGTGGGCAATGTGCACTCGCAGCCCAGAAAGCCAACTGTATCTAGGGCTGCATCAAAAAAAGCGTGGTCAGCCATCCGAGGGAGGTGATTCTTCCCCTCAACTCTGCTCTCATGAGACCCCACCTGGTGTACTGCATCCAGCTCTGGAGTCTCTAGTGCAAGAAAGACCTGTTAGAGAGGGTCCAAAGGAGGGCCACAACGATGATCAGAGGGCTGGAACACCTCTCCTATGAAGAAAGGCTGAGAGAGTTGGGGTTGTTCAGCCTCGAGAAGAGAAGGCTTCAGAGAGATGTTATTGCAGCCTTCCAGCATATAAAGGGGGCTTATAAGAAAGATGGAGAGACTTTTTACCAAGGCCTGTAGTTATAGGACAAAGGGCAATGGTTTTAAACTGCAGGAGGGTAGATTTAGATTGGATATAAGGAAGAATTTTTTTACAATGAGAGTGGTGAGACACTGGAATGGGCTGCCCAGAGAAGTTGTAGGATGCCCCATCATTGTAAGTGTTCAAGGTCAGGTTGGATGGGGCTTTGGGCAACATGGTGTAGTGAAGGATGTCCCTGTTCATCACAGGGCTTTGGACTAGATAATCTTTAAAGATCCCTTCCAATCCAAAACATTCTGTGATTCCATGATTCCATGATTCTATGAAAGAAACAAAATACTTGGCTGCATTGGAAGACTGACGCTGGATACAGTAACTTGCAGGTTTTATAGCTGCTCTGTGCTTGGATTGCTTAAGTCTGAACCACAGCATCATGCAAAGTCTGCTAACAGGCAACCAAGCAGCTGAACCTTATTAGTTTTGAATGAATACAGCCCTTCTGGCTACATCTTGGTACGAGCTGGAAGCTAAGCAGGGCTTAGTGTAGTATTATGCAGGTGCTTTCTTACAAAGCAAAATGTCTCCAAATCAAACATCAGTGCGTTTGGAGCTCCACTGGATGCTACATAAAATTTTCAATGAAACCTCAATATTCTCTGGCTGCTGGAAAGCCTTAACCAGTCTTCACACTCAATATTCAACCAGACTGCAAACTGTTGGTTTTCTATCCCTTTCTGTCAGATGCAAATTATGCTGAGTTTGTTGGTTTGTACAGATGCTTGTCCTTTTTAGGCTTTGAGGAAGGGATGATGAGATGACAAGTTCCACTGAGTCTAAGGTTTTCTGTTCATTTTTTGGGTGGTGGGGCTTAATGGTTGACCTGCTTTAAAATCAGAAATGGTGATTTATGTGTGTTGGCAATGTGGCTTCCTACAAACAGAAACACATAATGAGTTTGCGTCTATGATAGAAGTCATGTCCAATTTGCTGGCACAATAATGGCAGTAACCTATCAGTCATGCAGTTTAAATATTATGTTTCAAACTCTTTCCCTCAAAGCATCTCTTTCCAGGAGATGTGTGCGGGGTGGGGTGGGGGACTGTAGTGAAAGTATAGATATTTTGTTGTTTTCCTACTTGGCAAACAAGTGCTTTTCCAATGTTTTACCAAAAGAAAAGGGGCAATGAGACCCAAATATGCTGCTTGAAGTTTAAGTATTTAGAATTCTGATCATAAAGTGAAGATTAACAGCATTCTCATCTTATCGCATAATGAATCCAAGTGTGATGGAAAAGGGCATAGACATCAATCCAAACCAAAAGCACAGCAGACAGCAAGTTAACTTCAGATATAAGTTTACATGTCTCAATACACTCAGATGTAATGCACTCATAGTATGAACACGTTTCAGAATATTATGAGGAAACATTTCACACAGAAACAACATTGGTAGAACTGCATTACTAAAAAAGGGCCTAGTTTCTGTAGAGGTCTCAAATCTGAAATGCAATATCTATCCTTTTAAAATGGCTCCAGTGTACTTAATAAATCATTGCTCTTCAAGGAGTAAATGATAACTTTTCAAGGACAGAGTGATACTGTCTCCTGTAACTGGATTTTCATCATTCCAAAGTGCAGTTAAACAAGCATGTAACTGTCATAATTCTGTTGATAAAATAGTGCCAAAAGGAATAAAAATAATGATAAACATCTCAAATTAAATAGAGCTGTTTTCATTCAGAAGGACTTCAAAGCACTTTAGAAACAACTCTCTCTCCATGTGAAGCTCAGACCACTCTGGTATGTATTGCGTGCTATATGAAAAGAATTTTGCTTACACTGTGAGTGTTACATCATGAATTAAATGTTCTTAGTAGTACAACAGCCCAAATAAGAAGACAGTTAACATATAGTACTTCTTAAACTTAAAAGAACAGCATTGAATATCTGTTCAATTGTCTCCAACACACTAAAATTAAGACTGATGAGATATATAAGACATGATCTTAGGCTGTCAGTATCAGGTATTATTCAAAGGGCAGCCTCTGTAACAAACTGTTTTTCTATAACACTTTCACACATTCACTTCTTAGCAGATGGCACAGAAAAAACACAGTCTTGCTGCAATAGGCCTGTGAAAGTCTTCTGTGAATGTATGTGACATCGTTTTCTTAGATTAAAATGAGTGAGATTACACGTGCCACAAATAGTTCAATGGCAAAGCTGAATGGAAAGAAGATTTAGTTCCGTGGGTATATTCTGAATATCAGCTATTTTCCCATTGTAACTGGAAACAAAAAATAGAAATGTCCCCTTTTCACAGATTAGTATCAAGGGTGAAAAAAAGCCTTTTGGGTAAGCCACCATTTCATTATGATAATTTCAAAATATGGGTTTTTTTGTTAAAATGAGCTTTGCTCCTTTTAAATATCTTAACACTACATTAACAAAATGTTTAAAAAAATCTTAATAGTAAAATTTTTTTTAAAACAATTTTATGATACTTTATTGTACAGAGTATACTTATTCAAAAAGTTCAAGTCAGTTCAAGCATTGAAACTTGCTCATTAGTTCAGTTTCCAGCTACTGAACTTTTCATAAATAACATAGTGTCAAAATAAAGAAAAAAACCCCAGCATCCCAGAAACAAGCAGAAAAAAATTAGCAAATGGACCAAGCCTCATGAAGTGTAGCGCAAAATGTGATGAAAGACAGAAGAAAAGACTATTTCTGAGTGATGTACTTCTCCTGAAAGGGTTGTTCTTTATCTTGAGTTTTCAGATGGTTGTGTTGCTCCTTGGATTTTGAGTGAATATTTGTGAAATATGTGGAATTTTTTTCACTATGTATGCGGAAGAGGTATTTTTTTAAATACCAGAATGCACAAAATCTTTGGAGAGTGTATTTATCATGCTGTTACAATGCCATATTTGAACTAAACCACAAAGTATTGCTCTTTTATTTACAGATGTGTCTGAACTATTTCCAGAAATGCAAAAGGGATGGGTTTTGGGCAAAGAAGCTTACAGTCTTACACAGAAAAGATCTAACTATATGAAATATAAATGTTAGGAAACTGAAACTACAATAACTTAATTTTGATGGAATAATAATAATAAAAAAATCCATGTTTTCTGTCAGAGTATTGAAAAAAAGGAGATTATAAAAAATTACCAAAAAACACTCCTTGGAAACAGCATAATGGATAAAAGTAATATGAAGTGTTATTAAGAATTTTTATGATGAGTGAAACCAAACAGAAGATTTCTCTTGGTGTAAAAGTTGATAAAGCCATATTTGTAATAGAAATTGATCTTTGAGACCAGTGTTTTATTAATTCAGGCTGCCTGCAAGGGACATAAGTCCATGGGACCTGATGAAATCCATCCACAGGTCTTGAGGGAGCTGACAGATGAAGTTGCTAAGCCACTTTCCATTATACTTGAAAAGTTGTGGCAGTCTGGTGAAGTGCCCACTGACTGAAAAAGGGGAAACGTAACTCCCATTTGCAAAAAGGGAAAAAAAGGAAGACCCAGGAACTACAGGCTGGTCAGTCTCAGCTCTGTGCCCGGCAAGATCATGGAGCAGATCCTCTTGGAAACTCTGCTAAGGCACATGGAAAATAAGGAGGTGATTGGTGACAGATAAAATGGCCCCACCAAGGGCAAATCATGTCTGACAACTTTGGTGGCCCTCTACAATGGTGCTACAGCATTGGTAGATAAGGGGAGAGCAACAGACATCATTTACCAGGACTTATGCAAAGTCTTTGACACTATCCTGCATGACATCCTCATCTCTAAATTGGAAAGGCATGGATTTGATGGATGGACCACTCGGTGGATAAGGAACTGGATAGAAGGCTGCACTCAAAGGATTGCGGTCAACAGCTCGATGTCCAAGCGGAAACCAGTAATGAGTGGCATTTCTCAGGGGTCAGTAGTGGGAGCAGTGCTGTTTAACATCTTTGTTGGCGACATGGACAGTGGGATTGAGTGCACCCTCAGCAAGTTTGCCAATGACACCAAGCTGTGTGGCATGGTCGACATGCTGGAGGGAAGGGATGCCATCCAGAGGGACCGGGACAGGCTTGAGAGGTGGACCTGAGCAAACCTCATGAAGTTCAACCAGGCCAAGTGCAAGGTCCTGCACGTGGATTGGGGCAATCCCAAGCACAAACACAGGCTGGGAGGAGAATGGATTGAGAGCAGCCCTGAGGAGAAGGACTTGGGGGTGTTGCTGGATGAGAAACTCAACATGAGCTGGCAATGTATTCTTGCAGCCCAGAAAGCCAACCACATCCTGGGCTGCCTCAAAAGAAGTATGGCCAGCAGGTCGAGGGAGGTGATTCTCCCCCTCTACTCCGCCCTGATGAGATCCCACCTGGAGTACTGCTTCCAGCTCTGGGGCCCCCAACATGAGAAGGACATGGAACTTTTGGATTGAGTCCAGCAGAGGACCACAAAGATGGTCAGAGGGCTGCAGCACCTCTCCTGTGATTACAGGCTGAGAGAGTTGGGCCTGTTCAGCCTGGAGAAGAGAAGGCTCTGGGGAGACCTTAGAGCAGCTTTCCAGTACCTAAAGGGGACCTACAGAAAAGATTGGGATGGACTCTTTGTCAGGGATTGTAGTGACAGGACGAGGGTAACAGTCTTCAACTGAAAGAGGGCAGATTTAGATTAGATACTAGGAAGAAATTCTTTACTGTGAGGATGGTGAGTCACTGGAACAGGTTGCCCAGAGACACTGTGGATGCCCCATCCCTGAAAGTGTTCAGGACCAGGCTGGATGGGGCTTTGAGCAACCTGGTCTAGTGGGAGATGTCCCTGTCCATGGCAGAGGGATTGGAACAAGATGATCTTTAAGGTCCCTTCCAGCCCAAACAATTCTATGATATGTTTTGAATTATTTAAATTCTGGTTTTGAGTACCCTACCTGAAATGAAAAAAATTGAATACTTAAACAGAGTCCGAAGTACTTAGATCACCGTTAGGAACAGAAATTTAAGGTAAAATGCCTTAATGAATTTATTGTTATTCAATAATATGTCACATTATTATGTCAGTTAAAGGTATTCTACTGGATGCATTACCATTCAATCAAAGCAGCAGATGGCATCCTCTAAACAGATAAAATGCATATTTAAGTTGTGGAATTCTTTACTAGAATGTTTTAAATGCCAGAATTAGCCAGAACTTCATAAAACATTCAAATGAATATAGTTGGAGGGATATTTCTTCCAAATATTAGAAAAACATCACCTCTAGTTTCAGAAAAGTCAGAGCCACAAATCACAGGAGCATGGGGCTAGTGCTAGAGCTTTGGGTTCTTCTTCAGCAATTAGACATTATCAGGCTAAGCGAGTCTGACCTGGAACAGATGTTTTTATGCTTAATTATACGTACACTGTGTAAAAAAGAAGAAAAGCTTGCTAGTTTGTGTTGCACTGAAACGTAGAGTAGATATTTTGCTGGTTTTTATGTGCAGAATGTGCTTTTGCTTACAGTAATTCAAAAAGGTAGGGAGGACAGCTTGATCACCTCTGTACTTTGTTTAAGAGTGAGTCCTGATCAGAGACACAGTCATAGCACTGCTATTTGGGCATGTGCATTCTGGTAATTTGCCTCCTGTCTGAGCTACGGAGGGACAGAAAATATATCTGTCGATGGCTTTGGGAAGAAAAAGTAGCCTTGAAGTGCCAATTAGCAGAACTATCAGATAGTAATTTTTTGTCTGTATATTGCTGAAAAGCCTCAGTTGGCTTAGTATGTCCTTAAATGGCATCTTCATATTGGCTGTAAAATGAAAGCACAATTTGTTATTGAAAAGGTAAGTCATCACACTACTGAGAAAAGAGACAACTATTTCTATGCTGTTATCAGTGGAGAAAGACAAAAGCTATAGCTTCTGAATCGAACTGAATAATCTGTCAAAAAATCCATTCTGGGTTCTTAAAATAACTGCTAAGTTATTCTGTTATGAAAGACCATTGTGGTTTAATAAGAAAATATATTTTGTTACCTTCGTGGCCTTAGAAGAATCAAATTAAGACTGATGGGAGGTTTCATCTACCAAAATCCGACTGAAAGAAATAATGTTCTGCAGTAGTTATATGAAATTTTAAAATAGTGTAAGTGCCATACACAGATTAAACTTTTGTTGGTGGTAACAGTTGACCCCATGTCTCTAGCCTCTCTGAATATAAACCCCACATAAAACATTAGTGTATATCTGTGTTTTAGAGTATACTTTTTACTTTTCTGCCATTCATAATGAACTGTATCCATGCTGTCTACAAGCACATCTGTTCTAAATCAGCATGCACTCTGAAATTAACAAACCCCAGAGTCTCTGACTAAGATAAAGTCAGCAGTTGGATTTGGGTCTGTTTAGTCAATTATTGTAGCTTACTAGAACCTATACGCTTGATGTTGCTTCCTGTTGGGCTGTATATTTTATAATATTTTTAAAAAGAGTTTTGTGACATAAACAGATTTCAAATAGAAGCATTGGTCTATGCATTGTTGAAGGTCATGGACTACCATGTAGAAACTGACTTGATGAGATCCCCTTGGTTTCAGGTGGGGCTCAGTAGAAGAGGAATGTATGTGTGTATGTGTGTGTAAATTTAAGGGTAGGAATGGGACCCCAAGGCTCCAATATTCGCCATAGTTTTCTGAAGGTGGCAGCATGTTGATGAGATGTTGAGAGTGATTTGTTGTGTGGAATGCTATTTTTCAAGGATAAGCCTCAGAATCAGTAGCTGAGAACATAATAATTTCCAAGTTCTGTGATTTTAATGTAAATTACAAATAGCGTCATTTACAATCAGACTTTTACAGAAGGTTATGAAGCAAGACAGGATTACCTTTAATCTTTTTTCTTCCCCCTTCTTTTTTGTAATATTTATAGTCCTAATTTCAAGACAGATGGGCAAATTATTGCACGCTTGTAACTAGCACAGTTATTTAAAAAATCAGCAAACAAAAGTATCAGCATATGTTGCCTGGGTCTTGATATTAATTTCTTGCCATGTATCACTTGCCATACCGATAATGATATGATTCTCAAATCCTAGTCACTGTTCACAGTTATTAGCATTCTCACAAAAATTTATGTCTGTGCAGAGGTTAGAACAAGGACTACAAATAACTTACTAGTTAGTACTGTCTATGTACATTACAAAGGAAGACTGCTTTCCTGAACAGCTATACTTTAATGCCTGTTCATGTTAGGCATTGCCCTCAGTCATCTTTGCTTGCAGAAAATCAAGACGACCAAGAACTTCCATTATTGCAAGGCTTTTCTGAGCAAATATTGTATCCATGGGTAGCTAGGTTGAATTGTTACATAAGGAACCTGAAGTTTAAGCTCATACAGATCATACAGATTGATATGAAATCACATGTCTAAGGTTCCAAATAGGGTTCGGGAACAGTGTATATGTGTGAAGGAGAAAAAGTAGGAAACAGTAAGTAAGTTTATTCAAGGCGATGTTAGGAAGCTCTGCACGCATGGTAATTTAGGTTTTTCATTGTCTAACATCTTTGTACCAGACTTGTAAATGCTGCCATCTGCCAGCTCCATTCAGTTGGTTTCCCCATTTGTAAAAAGAGGAGGACAATATTTCAAGTTTCCATACACATGGTACTGTATTTTGCACTGATTAACTGGGATACGGGGTCTTACATTCAAGCTGTTAATTTTTCATTTGTGGAACTAATATGATTTTATTCAACACACTGCATTCTAAGGTCTTCACTCTGGTGATATATTCATGTATTTTCTTTAGATAAGTTCAGTGAATGGTCTCACTGATGATAAGGAGAGACTTCCTTGTTACATGAGAATGAGCAAAATGCCGTGTATAACCTAAGTATTAGTGTGGTTTAGTTCCTTATATGAGAATAGGGCGACACACTTATCTCACTGAGTCTCCACTACGATTAGCTAATTGTGTGAAACAAACATGAAATTCAACAATTCCACAGCTTTTTTATATCACTTTACTCACTAGATACACGTACACAATTTGTATAATAAAGAGAGAGTGAGCGTGAAATTGTCAAAAGATTAGCAGGGTAGTTCTTGAGGTCAAGTTTTCAGCTGCTGTGGAGAGGTGATATACGCCCTAGATTCAGCCACTCGATATGATTATTTGTCTATATATGATCCTCAAACAAAGAACTACTAACACATATGCTTGGATACTGAACTGGCAGATTTTATTTTACAGATATATTATTTAAACGACGGGAAACTTTGTGCAGTGATGCATCTGATGCAAGATTCATTTTGGATCACCTGCCCAGGAATAATAAATAAATGTGAGCAGACATATATTGTACCAGCTAGTAGTTAATCACCATTAAATATTTGAGCCATTTCAGCACAACACTTAGGACCAAGATTCTCTCCCCTAAAGTCAGTACTTATGAAGGCTTATGTTTTGTTTTGCTTTGATGAGTTACAGAACAAGTGAAAAGACAACCCCTCAATTTGTTTTCTGTTGTGTTTTAAATGCAAACTTGCTCTCCTGACTTCTCAGATTTAAAACAAAAATATGAATGAACAATATGAGATAACCTGCTCAATTTTAGAGAACTTAAATTCAGATAAATATGGTCTTTAAATATGTATTGATGAAAGACAGAATTATTTTACCTCCAGAGTCAGAATATCAAAACATGTTCTGTATATTCTTCTTACATGCCTTTAAATTTCTTCAAAGAAAGACATTTCATTTGAATATTAAAATACATTTTTTTGAAAGCTGACACAGAAAAGACCTCAAGTTTAGTTTTGCTCCCACTGAAATCACTGAATAATTTAGTTTTATGGAAGCTGTTTTGCGTACTGTTTTCTTAGAAATGTATGAACTGCCACATAGATTAACACCAAAATCTGTCCAGAACAAGTGTGTCTCAGTAGACAGAACCAGAAGATGCAAAAATCATCAAGCAGGAAGATGTAAAATACTTTTGCCCTGTCTTGGTTCCGGCGGGGATAGGGTTAATTCTCCTGAAGAGACAGCATTCCATGCCATGTGAGCCATGCCCACCATGGGCTGCCAGGGGAGGGGGCAGGAAGTCGCTGCTTGGAGCGGGCTGGGGTGTCCTGGGTCTGCTCGGTGAGTGGTGGGGAGCAGCGTTTCCGTAATCGTGTTTGTATATTCCTCTGTCCTTGCTATTGTTGCTGTTTTTCTTGTTCCCTCTGCTGTTCTGTTAAACTGCCTTTGTCTCAACCCAAGAGTTTTGCCTTTTTCTTCTGATTCGTCCCGTATTGGGAAGACCCAAGCGAGCGGCACATCGTTCTTTGTTGCCGTCTGAGGCCAAACCACAACATGCCCTTAGTAGGGTCTCATTTTGTTTCCAATAGTTAAAGTTTAATTAAACCTCAAAGTTTAATATTTTCCGCAAAGTATTTGTTGAGAAAGTATTTGCATGAAAACTTTGTAAATTCTGACTTCCATATAAATGCCCAATTCCATTCTTACTCTTGTTAAATTCTTGGCATTAAATACTTTCTGCAGAACTAAGTTGTTTTTGAGACTTCTGCTGAAATGCAAACTGTTTCAGGTACTTTTTGTAGTTGTTTTGGACAGAAGCCATAAAATATTACCTTTTCCCATATATTCCCATTTCCCATAAAATGGGAAATTCTCGACAAAATCTAATACGTTGTTTGACATGAGAACTGGAATATCATGTTCCTCACTATTATAACTGCCTGACCCCCTAGTAAGCTGGTACATTGTTCCTGAGTTCACGTTGTGCAATTGAAAACTAGTAAAAACCAAAAACTTGGGGAAATTTGTGGGAAATTTTTATGGCTTAAGGCAAAGAATTTACTGCTAATACTGACTTTTACAACTTAGTGGTTATAAATATGAGGAATGCAAACAGACAACCACCCTGCTACTGAGACTATGGTGTTACAATCGGGCTAATCTTGTCTTCCTCGAAGCTGAGTGTCCTACTATGCTTTTTAATTTGCTAATATGAAGACACACAAGAACTGTTAGCAGTTAGCAGAAACTCTGTCACTAGCTCAGTATAAAATGCACATGCTTTCTGTTCAAAAATGTGCTTGCCATCCAGCATGAAATTCATCATCTTGCATAGGGTCCACAAAGGCGCTCTCTTGTCCTTCTAAACCACAAACTAAAGTCTTACATAGTGCTTCAAATGGTGTATATGTCCTTGTGGGGAGCCTGTGTGCTGCAATGAATGCCACCAGCATGAAGAGGAAGGGACGGTATGGCCACACCAACAGCAATAACTGCTGCCTGTGGTACAAATGAGCACATGGAACAACCCGTGAACAAAATTAATTAATTCCTCCTTTGAATGCAGCTGTGCTCTGAAAATTGACTCTTAAAATATATCAGTTTTGAACTTGTCACTAAAGTTTTACATGTTCAGTTTTTTTCGGATATGTGTAACTCAAAATAGATACATCTTCCCCTTGACACTTGAAAGACACACTGGGTGAGTTTGTTCTTTCACAGATTCATGCAGCTATCCACCATAGAAAACAGAAGTTGTGATAGAAAGCTGTGCTAGAAAAGTTGCCCAGTGGCAACTGCCACCCAGTTTGTGTAGGGTGCCACCCAGTTTGTGTAGGGGATCATCAGTTCTGAGTATAACTGGTCTTAATTTTGGAGAAACTGTGGGTCTAGATCTTCTTGTTTCTTGTAATTCGGGACTGAGATATAGAAATGTCTGGAAATCCTGTGACAGCTCTAAGATTGGGAAGCATGTCAAAGGAAGATTGTATTGGAGGTTTCGCTTTTGCCTGAGTGATAACTCCTTTTTTTTTCTTTTTCTTTTCTTTCTTTTTTTTTTTACTAGTGCTGTAGAGCTTTCAGTGAGACTGTAAATTTTCGCATTTTCTCATTCTCTTTAAGCCAGAAAAGCTTAGCAAACTAGTTTTACCGTCGTGCTTTTCCCATCCCATGTCTGTAAAAAATTAACTGTCTTTTTTTGGGACTGCGTTTTCTGAGATAATGAATGCTTTTGGAATGAATCATAGGTTGTTAATGGCATGGAACATAACTTTTAGGTTCTTAAGAAGCATATTCTTACTTATCTCAGTCTTTTGAGGAATGTGCAAAAAGTAAAATAATATGGCTTTGACCAGGACTTTTTAATGATTTAGAGTGTTGCCAATTTTAAAGAGAAATAGGTTGTTTGTTTGCTGCAGCTATTCCGTAAGCCTAAATGAGGTTTAGGCCAAATATTTGTGGGGTTTTTTTGATCAGTCTATGGCTGCAGTTGGTAGTTATGATTACTTAGGCTGTGAGTTTTATACAGATAAATTTTATCTGATCTCATTGATCAAGCTGTGATTTTTAAACATTCAGAGATAAAAGAGAACTACTAAAGCAAACTAAAGGAAGACCATGCAATTTGATTCGTATTTTTTGGAAGGCTGAAGAGTTATTGATATAGATGTAGTTCTATAATATATATGTGTCCTGCTTGAGTTCCACGAGTAATTATTGGATATATAGCATATAAACAACCAATTTTATTTGAGTTTGTCATTGGGCTCTTTGATTAATTTTTTTCAAAAGGAATGTCTTGTATTGGGCACCCAGATACATCTCTGGAGACCTGTGAAAGGTTGGTTTTTCTGGGAGCTGGTTTTGGCTCAACACTTTAAAAATCAAGTCAATTATAAAACAAAACAAAACCCACACATTTATTCAAAAGCATGCAAATATGCATTTTATGGTTTTGCCTGCCTAATGTCTATGTTTGTGGATATACAGTGCACTAAGCCAAAGAGCTTTAGGGAATACCACTCTCACCCAAATACGTCAATGATTTTTCTTCACCAAACATTTATTCAAATGCTTAGTCTGCTTAGTCTTCCTGGCTATAGAATTATTTGGGATTTAAATTTTGTGTATGTATATGGTGAAATCTTACCGAAGTAAAATCTTTATTCTTTTCACTTCCTTTCCATTTCTTGTTGAAATAATTCTGGAATATCCTATATCATGAATGTTCCTAAATAGGTGATTGGTGCTAAAGTGCTGTCTGCACTAAGTGTCATTCTAGAGCAGAAGCTAGCATATTTATCTGTTAACTCCATTTAGTTCTAATGACTAAATGATAATGATGACTATCTAATTTCATTAACTGTTTCATCACAAGAAGCATTGTTACATAAAGCATTGTTTTGCTATATTGTACAGAATAATCAGCTTCCTGGATTTGTATAAATATGTAATAATTTTATGTTACAGATAATCTTTCTAAGGAAAGTTTTAGAAAAAAAAGATACCTGAACTGTTGCTTAGCTTTTGAAAAGTGGTTTAAAATAATAAGTGTATAAAGATGGCTTATGCTTTCTGAGCTAAATTATTGAATTTAAAAAGAAAGTAATGTTTTTCTTTTTGGCAGTCTAAATTGCTCTTCAGTCATTAATTCAGTGAAATTTTCTATTCCACCAGTAGTTAGATGTAGGATTAAGTTCCTAATCTATACTACCTAACAGTTTTAAGAGTCTTCAATAAGTGTTTGTATCACCTGACTACAATTGCTTGGTTGTTTTGGACAAGATACCAGACAGAACAGCCAAAATATATTTTTATTATATATACCCTATAGGTATTGCATTTCTTTCTCCAGAAATACCAGCATCAGATAACCTGTATTCATTTTTCAATCTTCTAAAGGGATTGCTTCAATCCTTTACCAATTTTGCATTGAACTTGAGGTTTCCTTTTAGTATGGTTAGGTGTACAATACTCAAATACTGTCCACTGGCCCCTTTTTTGCAAAAGGTATTGCCTAACACAGAGGACCCTAGCAGCGTGGCCAAGGGAGAGGACAGAGATAAATACTTCCAGGCTGTTCCACAGTCACAGTTACTTTCTGCATCTGGCTTTTGTAAATTGTTTGTTTTCCCTGTCATCCACCATTAAAGAAAGGATGCTTTATTTTTCTTTAGAATTATTCTTACTCAAAGTCTTGCCCTGTGCACTTGTTTTACTGTTGAAGAAAACAACATTTAGTTATACAGTTTTCAAGGTTTTCAAAGAAGAATATACCATCTTCATGATTTTAGATTCATATATATAGTTGAAAGAAATAGTACTCACTTAGGAGTTACATTCAACTTAACTCCCCCTGAGTTTTGAGACCAAATTAAGACACGTATGTAATGACTTAAAGTATTGTAAGGAATCGGAATTTTATATCCTGTGCTAAAGCATTGTGTATCAGATGACAAAAAGGTAGACTAACCCTGTGCTGTAGAATGATACAATTTTTAAAAATAGGAATCCCTGAACCAAAAAAATTAATCTTGAACTTTACATCCCAAAATTTCTTTACCATATTAACTTACGATTTGGCTAGCGCACTTTAGATGTCTGCCTTTGATTAGGTTCATTATATTAGGTAAAGTGAATCCCACTTTCTATTGTTGCATTTTTTCATCTCACAGATGTGCACCATCAGCTCCTCTTCTGCACAGAGGATCTCTACCACCTACATCTATTTTGTTGTCTGCCCAAAGTAGAAAATGATAGCTAGCTAGTTATATGCTAGCTATTGTAAATTGTAAAAATTTCTTCCTTATGTCTAGTCTGAATCTACCCTCTTTTAGTTTAAAACCATTAGTTTTTGTCCTACCACAACAGGCCCTACTAAAAAGTTTGTCCCCATCTTTCTTATAAGTCCCATTTATATAATGCGGGGCTGCAGTAAGGTCTCCTTCTCCAGGCTGAACAACCCCACCTCTCTCAGTCTTTCTTCACAGGAGCAGCGTTCCATCCCTCTGATCATTTTCATGACCCTCCTCTGGACCTGCTCTAACCTGTCTTTTTTGTGTGGGGAGTACAGAGCTGGATGCAGTACTCCAGGTGGAGTTTCTCAAGAACAGAGTAGAGGGGGAGAATCACCTCCCTTGACTTGCTGGCCACACTTCATTTGATGCAGCCCAGGATGTGGTGGCTTTCTGGGCTGTCAGGGCACATTGCCAGCTCATATCCAGCTTGTCATCCACCAGCACCCCCGAGTCCTTCTTGGCAGGGGTCCTCTCAATCCTTTCATCCCACAGCCTGTACTGATAATGAGGGTTGCCTCGACCCAGGTGTAGGACCGTGTACTTGGACATTGGTGTATTCATACTAAAGGCCAAGGGAAAATGTTTCCTGTAAGGTCTAAATACCATTCCAGTTTTAGGCGTAGACAAGATCCTTTAGACATTTGAAAATGTCCTGCCCTCTCAAAGAGAGCATTAAATATGGGATTTCTTATTTTGGACAGCCAAGAAAACTTTAGATAGGGTTGGAATCTTTTTTTAAGATCCCCCATTTAGCTGCTCTAAAATAATTTTTTTTAGGCAGTAATTTATCAAGTCAACAACAAAAAAACTTCATATATTTAACCTGCTTCACACATTCTTTGCTGATTCACTACTCTATCTTATCTAGAAAGTTTACCAGCAGGACTATTTATATTCATACTGTGACCCCTGAATAAAAATGTTAATTTGTATTTTCTACTCCACCAGACCCACTTAAAAATATTGCATTTGCTCTCCGTTTTGCTTTGCTGACTAATTTTGGGGTTCTGCTGAAATTTATTCAACTATTTGATATTCTTCATTATGATTTCCTTAATTGTTTCTGTGGTGATAATTTGTAATCCAAATACTATGTGTCATTATTTCAAAAATCTTTACAAAGTCCAAGTATGTCACAACCACTTTCTTCATCTTTATCACATGAATTCATAACCCCATCAAAATATGAAATCAGATTTACTTGGCAAAACTTACTTTCTAGAAATCTTGTTGGCCAATATTTAAGAATATATCAATCTTTTACCTGTCTGTTGATTACATTGTGCACCAGATTTCTTTTTCCTCATGACTAAGGTTTAAATCAGACAAGAATAAGGATGTAAAAATATGTACCCTTAATCCATCAGCAGTTTAACAGGACTCAGTGGTGATGCTTTGGATGTAGTAAATAAATGTGTTAATTGTATTTCTATTAACAGTTTATCTGCAATGTATTTCTGAAAGCAAAGAATTAAGAAAGCACAGCTGTTAGGGTGAGCTAAAGCAAAAATTAAATAGCAACAAAGTATTAAAAACCAGAATACCCGGAATCCTTAAAAAACAATAAAAAAGTACTGACTGAGGAATAGCCATGTGCCCTCTTTCAAGGAAGCTGTTTTATTAGTAGGGACTGAGATCAAAATGAATCCTAAACTATTAAAATTTCTGTATTTCTGATCTTTCCCTAAAATGCGCAATTAAGGAAAACACAAATGAAATGCAACTTCTACAAAAAATTCTGAAAAACAAATACTTTTGCATTTTGGGATACCAGAAGGAGTGACTTGCTTAAAAGTTTTGGAAATGTTGATGTGCAACCTTCAGGTACAGTCTGATCTGACTGATGCCAATGGGACTGCCCTTGGCCTGCCATCATATCCATGGTGTGTCTGGTCCATTTCAGTTTTCAGTGAAATACGTATTAGTCTTCTCCAGTAGTTATCATCCTTGGATGTAATGTTGGAATATTCTCTTCCTACAAGTGGTCTTTCTTTTAAAAATGTTCTTTTCCTTTCTGTTCTATAATCTTAATTTGACTAGAAACACCAGATATGATTTGTGATATAGTCATTAAATTACAGTACAGTAATAATTTCAAAAAAATTTTCCTCTTAAGTAATTAGTTAAAAAGTATCCTAAGTCAGGACCATAAAATATAGTCCAGTTTGGTTTTCTTTTTGACCAACAAGACTGTTAGGGCAGCTTTCTGTATGTCTGTGTGTGCATGCAAGTGTCAAAATGGAAACTCTGAAACTCTGTGAAACTCTGTGTTGATAATAACAGACTGGCTAGGTCATAGCTCTGCTGGAAAGGACCTGGTGGACAGTAGGCGAAACCAACTGTCGTGATTTGGCCTCAGATGGCAACAAAGGACCATGAGTTGCTCTCTCAGGCTTCCCCAGTATGGGGAAGAATAGGAAGAAAAAAGGCAAAACTCATGGGTTGAGACAAAGGCAACTTAACAGAACAGCAAAGGTAACAAGAAAACAACAACAGTAACATGGATAGAGGAATATACAAACATGATTATGGAACCACCGCTCACTGATGGAATGCTCCTGCCCACTCCAAGCGGCAACTTCCTGCTCCCCCCGACCCTGCACCCCCCCCCCCGCCAAGTCCCACAGCTCAGAGTGGGCATGGCTCACATGGGATGGAATACCTGTGTCCCTGCTGGAGCCTGGGGAGAATTAACCCTATCCCCACTGGAACCAGGACATTATCCACCCCTTATTCCATACCGTCTATGCCATGCCCAGATCTTACAGGTTCCAATGAATTGCCACCCCTTTCCCCTGTCATACATATATATACATATATATTCATGCAGATATAATTCCCTTAGTTTATGGGCCATCCCTCCAAAGTGTCTGTTGAGTTCATTTAATGCTCCATCTGTTAGAACAGTCTCTTAGGGCAGGTGAGATGGTGTGTGGTGCTGGACTGTTGCATGCTGCATTTTCGGAGCTTGTGGCTGGTGTACCCAGTGTGGCCCATGCACACAGTCCATGGGCTGAAGATGTAGATCTCGAGGAAGTTCCTGGGCACCAGCTGCTGAGGTCAGTTCTGATCCCATCACCACTGTGCTTTACTTGTTTTTTTCATCAAAGTCCATCTGTCGTTAATTTGGGTGATTCTTACTGCAGTACAACTGATAGCAATTATAGTAATGAGGACATACAGTGGCAGGGTTACTTAGCAATCAACAACACACAATTTGATTCATTGGTTATTCTCTCCCAGAATCAGATCCCCATGAGGTACACGTCATGCTTCCCCATTCTTCCGCATCACCCAGCAAGTGCACCCAGGTCCTTGGGCAAAAGCAATCCCACGGATGGGTTTGCCTTTGTGTGAGGCAGGACTAACCCAGACTGTCTTCCCTAACGCATTTTTCATGTGCACTATGGGGACTTTATCCCCTTCTACGGTACATGGAAGTTTTGATTGAGCAGGGCCAGCTCGATTGGTAGGTCCCCTAGTGTTAACTAGCCAGGTAGCTTTTGCTAATTGTGTATCCCAATGTTTTAAAGTCCCACCACACATTGCTCTCAGTGTAGTTTTTAACAGTCCATTGTATCGCTCCATCTTCCCAGAGGCTGGTGTGTGACAGAGGATGTGATAATACCATGCTCTTTGGCCCAGGTGTCTATGAGGCTGTTTCGGAAATGAGTCCCGTTGTCTGACTCAGTTCTCTCTGGGGTACCATGTCGCCACAGAACTTGCTTTTCAAGGCCCACGATAGTATTCCGGGCAGTGGCATGGGGCACAGGGTATGTTTCCAGCCATCCAGCGGTTGCTTCCACCATTGTGAGCACATGGTTCTTGCCTTGACGGGTTTGTGGCAGTGTGATATAATCGATCTGCCAGGCCTCCCCATATTTATATTTCAACCATCGTCCTCCATACCAAAGAGGCTTTAACCACTTGGCTTGCTTGATTGCAGCGCATGTCTCACATTTATGGCTGACCTGTGCAATAATGTCCATGGTCAAGTCCACCCCTCAGTCACGAGCCCATCTATATGTCGCATCTCTTCCTTGGTGGCCTGAGGTCTTATGGGCCCACCGAGCTATGAATAGTTCACCCTTATGTTGCCAATCCAGATCCACCTGAGCCACTTCAATCCTGGCAGCCCGATCCACCTGCTAGTTGTTCTGATGTTCCTCAGGGGCCCAGTTCTTGGGTACATGGGCATCTACGTGGCGTACTTTCACAACCAGATTCTCTATCCGGGCAGCAATATCTTGCCACAGTTCAGCAGCCCAGATGGGTTTGCCTCTGCGCTGCCAGTTGCCCTGCTTCCACTGCTGTAACCACCCCCACAGAGCATTCGCCACCATCCACGAGTCAGTGCAGAGATAAAGTACTGGCCATTTTTCTCGCTCAGCAATGTCCAAAGCCAGCTGAATGGCTTTCACCTCTGCAAACTGGCTCGATTCACCTTGTCCTTCACTGGCTTCTGCAACTTGTCGTGTAGGACTCCACACAGCAGCCTTCCACTTTCGAAGCTTTCCCACAATCCGGCACGACCCATCAGTGAACAGGGCATATTGCTTCTCATTTTCTGGCAGTTTATTATATGGTGGGGCCTCTTCTGCACACGTCACCTCCTCCTCTGGTGACATTCCAAAATCCTTGCCTTCTGGCCAGTCCATGATCACTTCCAGAATTCCTGGGCGACTGGGGTTTCCCATTCGAGTTCGCTGTGTGATCAGTGCAATCCACTTACTCCATGTAGCACCAGTTGCATGATGTGTGGTGGGGACCCTTTCTTTGAACATCCAACCCAGAACCGGCAGTCGAGGTGCTAAGAGGAGCTGTGCTTCTGTACCAACCACCTCCGAAGCAGCTCAATCCCCTTCATATGCTGCCAATATCTCTTTTTCTGTTGGAGTGTAGCGGGCTTCAGATCCTCTGTATCCCCGACTCCAAAACCCTAGGGATTGACCTTGGGTCTCCCCTGGTGCCTTCTGCCAGAGGCTCCAGGTAGGGCCATTCTCCCTGGATGCGGTGTAGAGCACATTTTTCACATCTTGTCCTGCCCGGACTGGCCCCAGGGCCACTGCATGGACTATTTCCTGTTTGATTTGTTCAAAAGCTTGTTGCTCAGGACCCCATTTAAAATCGTTCTTCTTCCGGGTTACTTGATACAGAGGGCTTACAATCAGACTGTAATCTGGGATATGCATCCTCCAAAAACCCACAATGCCTAAGAAAGCTTGTGTTTCCTTTTTGCTAGTTGGTGGAGACATAGCTGCTATTTTGTTGATCACATCCATTGGGATCTGATGGTGTCCATCTTGCCATTTTATTCCTAAAAAATGGATCTCCTGTGCAGGTCCCTTGACCTTACTTCGTTTTATGGCAAAACCAGCTTTCAAAAGGATTCGGACTATTTGACTCCCTTTCTCAAAAACTTCTTCTGCTGTGTTTCCCATTACGATGATGTCATCAATATACTGCAGATGTTCTGGAGCTTCACCCTGTTCCAGTGCAGTCTGGATCAGTCCATGGCAAATGGTGGGGCTGTGTTTCCACCCCTGGGGCAGTTGATTCCAGGTGTACTGGAAGCCCCTCCAAGTGAAAGCAAACTGTGGCCTGCACTCTGCTGTCAAAGGGATTGAGAAGAATGCATTCGCTATATCAATCGTGGCATACCACTTGGCTGCCTTGGACTCCAGTTCATACTGGAGTTCTAGCATGTCCGGCACAGCAGCGCTCAGCGGTGGCGTGACTTCATTCAGGCCACAGTAGTCTACAGTTAGCCTCCACTCTCCATTAGATTTTCGCATCAGCCATGTAGGACTGTTAAAAGGCGAGTGAGTCTTGCTGATCACTCCTTGAACCTCTAGTTGACGAATCAGCTTATGGATGGGAATCAGAGAGTCTCGGTTAGTGCGATATTGCTGCCGATGCACCATTGTGGTAGCAATCAGCACCTGCTGTTCTTCGACCCTCAACAACCCCACAACAGAAGAGTCCTCCGAGAGACCAGGCAAGGTAGACAACTGTTTAACTTCCTCCGTCTCCAAGGGAGCTATGCCAAAGCCAAAGCCCATTTTGGGTCCTTAAAATACCCTCTCCTGAGGTAATCTATACCAAGGATGCATGAAGCCTCTTGGTCAGCCACAATGGGAGGCTTTTGCCACTCATTCCCAGTTAGGCTCACTTCTGCCTCCAATACAGTCAACTCTTGGGTCCCCCTGTGACCCCAGAAATACAAACAGGTTCTGCCCCTCTATAGCTTGATGGTATCAGAGTGCACTGTGCTCCTGTGTCCACTAGAGCCTTATACTCCTGTGGGTCTGATGTGCCAGGCCACACTGTCCAATCCACACTGTCCAATAAACCCGGTTGTCCTTTTCCTCCACCAGGCCGGAGGCAGGGCCCCTCTAATACTGGTCATGGTATCCGGTACTCACTTCTTGCAGAAATGACTTGGAAGTTCCTTCAAGAGGATCAGAAGCAAGATCAGGCCTTATGGTCTGTCTGGGGTAACTGCCCACTGGAAACTGGGGTGGCACTTTTCCTGGAGGGATCCCCTTTTGTGGTTGTCTTTCCTTGCAACTTCTGTACCCGTGTCCGCAGGATCCAAGTAGGTTGTCTACCCAACTTCCTCATGTCCTCTCTGTGGTCACGCAGGTAGAACCACAGGTTGCCTCGTGGTGTGTACCCTCTGTAGTCTCTCTCTTGAGTGGGGAAATGCCTGCTCCTAATAGCTGAGATGCTGACCTGTACAGGTGGGGATTAGAACATATTCTCTTCAAGTGGCTGGACCTTATGGGACAGTTTCTCCACAGCTGAGACAAGGGGGGAAGAGAGGCTTTCTTCATATCGCTGGAGCCGGCCAACCACCTCATCCACCGTTGGTCCTTCTTTGCCTTTCCATTCCATTACTGCCAGTGAGTTGGCATATGACGATGGTGCGCTCCGTACAAACTTCCACCGCATGGGCCTTGTGCAGCGCACCTCATCAGGGTCTGTTGGTAAGTCTGCATTGTCCAAGTCATAATAAATAATCTCCCGCATGGCTAATTCTCTCAGGTACTGGATACCTCTTTCCATGGTAGTCCACTTGCTTGGGTGACATACAACATCTTCACTGAAGGTGTACCTTTCCCTCACGCCTGACAGGAGTAGTTTCTAGAGGCTGAGGGCTTGGGTCTTCTTCCTGATCACCTTGTCAATGCCACCTTCCCTAGACAGGGATCCCAACTGCCTGGCTTCCCTACCCTCTAATTCCAGGCTACTGGCCCCGTTATCCCAGCACCGGAGCAGCCAGGTGACAATGTGCTTGCCTGAAAGTCGGCTAAAATCTTTTCGCATATCCTGCAGCTCACTCAAGGATAGGGATTGGGTGAGATTATCTCTGGTTCTGCCTCTTCCTCCTGTCCTTGTGATGGCCCTGGTTCATCGTCATCTCTTACTAAGCGAACCGATTTCTTCGTATACTTCTTCTGTATGGGGGCAACTGATACTGGCATGGGTTGGTTCCCTGGTTCAGTGTCAGTGGCTGCCACCGGGGTTGGAGTAGCTGCAGTGGCTGCCACCGTAGTTGGAGTAGCTGCAGTGGCTGCCACCGTAGTTGGAGTAGCTGCAGTGCCTGTTGCAGGGGTTGGAGTAGCCGCAGTGTCTGTCGCAGGGGTTGCAGTAGCTGCAGTGTCTGCCAGTTTGGTTTCCATCTCTTTCCCCTGAGGGTGCTGCATAACACTGAGCAGTTCTTGGTAGATACTGGCCAGGGCCCAACACAGTGTGGTGAGTTGTGCCGCTCTGGAATAGCCACAGCATTTTCCCTTCAGATACTCTACTACTTTATGAGGGTCCTGTAATTGTTCAGGGGTGAAGTCCCAGACCATTGGAGGTTAGAAGTTCTCTAGATACCTGCCCATGTTCTCCCACATGCCATGCCACCCCTGACTATCCAGCCTTGGAGCAGATCTCTGGGTGGTAGTCTTAAATAGCCCTAAACAAGACCTGGAACACATTCAGGAGACATAACAATAGGACCAGGCTGGTTTGAGCATCCCAAGGATATTCAGAATTCTCAAAAGCTGTCATACCTGACCTGAAGGAGAAAAGGGAGGCAAAAGAGCTGAGGAAAGTATCCTCCCGTTTCCCCCATAGACTGGGTGTAATTATTAATAAATTCTGAGAGATGGTGCCCAATGTACAGGCAGGACAGCAATACCACATAAACACCCCAAAATAACTGTCTAAACAGTGATGTTGTCATATCATAAGCCAATATTGCACAGGACAGCAAAATGATAATACTGATCCCTCTCCCAGAAGTAGCAAACATCATCACTGGGAGTACATAAGCCGTATAGGAATTTACATAACACAGTCACAAGAACAAACAAAGCAACATGGTGACCAGCGACTATTTACCTAATACAATAAATGCATACAACAAATTCATTTTTACAAGCTCTAGTTGGATTTTTGTCGTTATCTCAACCCTCTTGCCCCACGTTGGGCACCAAAAAGGATTGTCGTGGTTTGGCCTCAGACAGCAACAAAGGACCACGTGCCACTCTCTCAGGCTTCCCCAATATGGGAAAGAATCAGAAGAAAAAGGCAAAACTCGTGGGTTGAGAAAAAGGCAATTTAACAGAACAGCAAAGGTAGCAAGAAAACAACAACAGTAACATGGACAGAAGAATATACAAACACGATTACGGAACCACTGCTCACCGACCAGACCCGGGACGCCCCCGCCCGCTGCAAGCTGCAACTTCCTGCTCCCTCCCCCCGGCAGCTCAGAGTGGGCATGGCTCACATGGCATGGAATACCTGTGTCCCTGCTGGAGCCTGGGGAGAATTAACCCTATCCCTGCTGGAACCAGGACACCAACTCAGCCGTGCACTTTGGCAGCAATGAAAACAAACAACTTCCTGCATTTTATCAACATCAACATCCTCCATAGATCGAGGGAAGCGATTATTCCTCTTAACTCACCATTTATTAGACCATGTCTGGAATACCATGTCCAGTTTTTGGACCCCTTTTCTTTTTTCTACACAAGCATGTCATTGCATACAAGTTGAATGAGATTCAAATCAACTTGTATTAACAGGGAGACAGAAAAGCAAGATGTAGTGATCAGGCAAGATCAATATCTAGTGGTAAAGAAGAGGGGCTATGGTAAACTAACAAATTCAGCAAACCTTGAAGTACATTCATTTCTGATACTGAGACATGTGAGCATGACAGACTGACAAAATGACATGCAAAGTTCTTGGTGATGTGCCAGCGTACCAGAAGGTCATGGATAGGGGACTTTGCAAATAAAGGCAAAAGAGGGAAGTAATATGAGTGTTCTTTGTTTTGGTCACTTATTTTGTGTATTAGTCAGCATACGGATAGACTGTGCAGACAGCCCTTGTGTCTGTTTTTATTTTTGCTTTTTTTAATGGCGTGCTTTTTATCTGCTTATTTGATAACAAGAATAGTATTTCACAATATTTAAATACAAATTTTCTCAGTAAATATTCTGCAGGCTGTATGAAGTGGCTAAGGATGGAGATGATGTAGCGTATGAAGAACATACAAAGTTGAGCAACAACTTCCTATATTTGGGCATTTTATGTCATCTACTGCTAAATTACATTTCTTGTTGAAAACACAAATGAGAGGGTTTTTGTGATTATTAACTCTTTTTGCAATTTTAGCTATTTCTCTCCAGCCACAATGTTTTTTGCTACGGAAATGGCTGAACAGTCAAACGGAAAGCAGTTTTTTTCTGTTTGCACAAAAAAGTGGTGTTTCTTTTCCTTTTATTCTAATACTTTATTTTTATTTCCAGTATTTGTAATTTTACCTACTCTCTGTGACCATGTTCAATAGATTATTATTAAATTTAAGTCTACTCAGAAGGTTTGTCATATATTTGCAAGAGATTTGGATCCCTTTGCAAAAGTGTAAAGCAAATAAGGACAGTGTAATACCGGATTCATACACATGTGGTGCATAAAATTGTAAGCATATCATTGCTGGAATTACAGTGCGTTTTTTTGCACTATCAAATGGGCTCTGTGCAGGGTGAGAGCTGTAAAACCAAATTCCCATCTGTTGGCATGGAGATGTGGGATGTACAGAAAAAAAATTCAGAAAATTTAAGATGCTAAAACACCACTTCTCTTTAGCACAGGTTGTTTGTAATTCAGTTGCATCTCCCTGTTTCTGAGCCAAGTAGTTATAAAGTCTGAAATCAAAGTACAGCTGCAGTTAGCTGAATTAATTACATCTCATAAATGAAGGTGGACGAGAGGTACATAAGTATGAGAGTTTAGAAGATGAATGACATCAGCAGCATTCTGATGACACTCTTCAAGATAATGAAAAGGCAGGTTCACAGTTATTTGTGAGAGGAGCTAAGGCAGTTTAAATGTAAACATTAATAATTAATTAAATCTATTACTAATGGCCAACTTAAACAAAGGGAACAGTTTGTCTCCAAGAACTTTTTTTTTTTCCCCCTAGATATGTTGTGGGATGTTTTTAAGAGTTTGTTTAGGTCATTGTTAAGGTTTTTTCTTTTACAATGTGGGTAACAAGGTAGTTAAACGTTTAAGTAGGACATGTATGAATAACTTGCAGATATTTTGGAGGAAGCAATATGTGAAAAGACGTACAAAATAGAAAGCAGTGACCTTCCAGGACAAATACATATAAACTGCTATTGGGATTGTACTTTACCCACCTTAGAAAGTAATATTAGTCTTCCCCCTTACCGCCCAAAAAACTTTCTAGGAATTATATTATAGGTATTTTCTCCTTGAATGGCTCTGAAGAATTTTTTTTACGTTTCTTGTTTCTTTCTTTAAGCTTCTCTAATTCAATTTCTTTTTCATATGGGGAAGGAAATGAAGGAAGGTGTTACTTTCAGGTAAGATGTAACTTAAGTGGTTCATATTTCTGTAGAGTTTTAAGTCAGATGATAGCACTATCTCTTCTAGCCTGATCTTTTGGACACCATGAATCATTAAGTTTTAATTTTTACTGAAATACCCAACCAAAGCACTTATCTAGAGTGCAACAGGTGAGGTGGTATGTTAAACAGAGACCAAATTTTAGCCAGTTGGACATTTGGGAAATGAATTTAATTAGAGTCAATGTCCCAAGGCAGCTGTTAAGAGTTATGATCACATTCAAGGCATTGAGAATGCTCAGAAGGACTATAAACAACTTAACAAGCCAAGACCCATTGAAGGAATAAATAGTAGGGTTCCCAATGTTGTGGTGGTCTTTCAGGCTTATGTAGCCCATGAATCACGTGGTCTGATAGACCAAGTATAGCAGCCTACTAGAACAATGCACAAGTCCCTCTAGGCCCAGATTCCTGCTTTTTGCATGAAAGCAAGGTTTTTCTCACTACCTGCAGTAGGTAGCAAAAATGCCAGACCATCAGGATAATGGGTGGAGTGCCCTCTATCCCTTTGGCTTCTTGGCGTAGACAGAACTGCAGATTCCAAAAACAAAATAAGACGTCACTTCCATTTTCCCAAGCCACCCTCACTCATTAACCATACAATAGGTATTAAAAATAGTACCTAATTTTATTCTAAGGACTCATTGTGATAGTTTGTACTTTCTACTTTAGTATGTATCTTCTAGAGTATTTCTTGCTTATAGTATTTCTTGCTTATAAGATCTGTGCTATTTTGTGTTTCAGTTGGTCTAAACTCAACTTCTAAACATTCTTTTTTTGACCAATCTTTGAAACAAAGCTAGTCAACGCTAGACAGCACCTTCAAAACACAAAAACAATTAGCTGTTTCACATTTTTACCACTCCTATAATATCTAAATTTTGTAGGGTGGGATAGGAATACTGAAACTATTGTGAGATTGACTGTGCTGTTCAGATCTCCAGTCCAGTTCTGTTGATTGGAAAAAAAATGGATAAATAATGGAATGGTGTGTATTTTGTATAACTCGAAATCCTTCAGGTTAATCTTTGATGACTAATGAAAACTACAGCAAAATAAAATTACTGACTTCAAAAAAGTATTTGCTGATGTTTTACCAATGAGTGCATATCTGTAAGGGTGCCCACAGTGTTTTCTGTTTTATTTACTCTCAAAAGACACTTAAACTGAAGAAGAAATAATTTTAAATATGGTACATGAAATAAGCTAACATTGAGATATGTTTTTTTAATGTTTAGTAATAACTAATGTAAGCTAACAGAACAAGTTAATACTGGGTTGTCGTGGTTTAGCCTCAGAAGGCAACAAAGAACCAAGCGGCCACTCTCTCAAACTCCCCCTACGGAGGGGGAATCAAAGAAAAAGGCAAAACTCGTGGGTTGAGACAAAGGCAGTTTAACAAAATAGCAAAGGGAACAAGAAAACAACAGTAATAAAATGGATAGAGGAATGTACAAACGTGATTATGGTACCACCGCTCACCAGCTGGACCCTGGATGCCCCAGCCCGCTCCCAAGCAGCAACTTCTGTGGGCATGGCTCACATGGGATGGAATACCTGTGTCCCTGCCGGAGCCTGGGGAGAATTAACCCTATCCCCGCCAGAACCAGGACAAGGAAGCTCATCATGTGGTAACCTTCGGTACCACAGATGGCTGCTTGGGAAATCGCCATTATTACAGACCAGATTAACATCTCCACACAGTTTATATTGCAACTTTGTCATCTTTCTTTGCCTGCCTGGACTCAAATATGCAGTGGCTGGAGAAAATGCCATTAATATGAATTGATCAGATAGGAGCACTGAAGATGAAAGAGAGAAGAATGAGTCCAGTTTAGGTGAGCAGTTTCTGTTTGTATCACTGCAAACCAAGAGCTTGCAGTTAAAAGTGAGGTGTTGCAACCATATATCCACATAAACTTGATTGGCATAGCTGAAATCTTTCAGTAAAACAAAAGATATACCTGAACATGAACTGAATAAACCAGCTGCACAGAGGAGGTTCTGTGGAAACTAGAGTCTACTTGCCTGCAAGTTGAGCTCTGGCAGGTACTGCAACCCTGTGAGAGCAGGCTGGTGCAGTTTTATATCTGCTGGCTGAATATCCAGTATTCCAGGGTGCTGTTGCATCCTTTCCAATATAAAAAATGGATGGTTTAGAATGTTTAGAAAGCCAGAAAATCTTGCCTGTCCTTTCCATGTATCTATTCCTAGCTAACAGAGAATTACAATACAGGGTGGGAATTGCTTCATTTTCTCTCCTGCCCCTTCTTCCCTCCCTCAAAGACATAGAAATATGACTTAAAGGAAGCTAAAGAGGTGATGGGGAGATATTCTGCTTTTCATAAGTGGCAATAATACTTCCAAGCCTCCAGCCTCAGTGGGAGACATGTTTTCAAGATAATATTATGCCCTTCAGACTAACAGTGAATCTCAAGGCTCTGTAATGCTCCAGTCTGCCTAATAGTGAGAGATCAAAAGAAGTTATGACTGAGGTGATGACTTAACTGCAGGGATGATTGTAGCATACAGCTCTTATGTAAAGGAGAAGAAAGTTGGCTGGCTATTTCCTCAGCATAATTTAAATAATTTTTGCAAGGATGCCACAGAACAAAGTTTGTCTTACGTATTTGAGAAAAACATTCAAAAGTCAGTTATTTTCTGATTCAGTTCATCCACCTTTTGACTTTTCACAACAGAGGCAAATTTTATTTTTTTAAAACATTATAGAGGTGATCAAGCTCTTAGGGCATGAGATAAAGGAATAAAGGTACACAAAGTTCTTATATAACTGTTGCTTTCTTGTTCCAAGTGCTGCCCACTGCAAAATCTTGTCTTTGAACAAAAATTAGTTTTCTTTTTTTTTTTTTTCTTTTTTTTTTTTTAAATTGTAAGCTTAAAGGCATACTGTGTATTTGAAGTTGGTTCATATTGGTTCTGGATTTGGTTCTGGATTTGTATTTCCTGCAAATATGGCCAACTGAAAAAGTACTAAATTATATTAGGTGTAATAGGCTTTTTATTTTGACACTATTTCCTACAGCATTCTTCTGGAGAAACTGGCTACTCATGGCTTGGATGGGTGTATGCTTCACTGGGTGAAAAACTGGTTGTGTGGCTGGGCCCAAAGAGTAGTGGTGAATGGAGTTAACCTGGTTGGTTGCCAGTCACAAGTGATGTTCCTCAGGGCTCAGGAGTGGGGCCTCTTCTCTTTAATATCTTTATCAAGGATCTGGATGAGAGGATTGAGTGCACCCTCAATAAGTTTGTAGATGACACCAAGTTGGGCAGGAGTGTTGATCTGCTCGAGGGTAGGAAGGCTCTGCAGAGGGATCTGGACAGGCTGGATGCCAAGGTCAATGGCATGAGGTTCAACAAGGCCAAGTTGCTGGGTCCTGCACTTGGGTCACAACAACTCCATACAAAGTTACAGGCTTGGGGAAGAGTCTCTGGAAAGCTGCCTGGTGGAAAATAACCTGGGGGTGTTGGTTGACAGCCAGCTGAATATTAGCTAGCAGTGTGCCCAGGTGGCCAAGAAGGCCAATAGCATCCTGGCTTGTACCAAAAATAGTGTGGCCAGCAGGACTACGGAAGAGATCATCCCCCTGTACTCAGCACTGGTGAGGCCACTCCTCGAGCTTTATATTCAGTTTTGGGCCCCTTACTACAAGAAAAATCATTGAGGTGATGGAGCGTGTCCAAAGAAGGGCAACAAAGCTGGTGAGGGGTTTAGAGAACAAGTCTTATGAGGAGCAGGGAGAAAGGGAAGCTGAGGGACACCTTATTGTTCTCTACAACTACCCAAAAAGAGGTTGTAGGGAGGTGGGTCGTGGTCTCTTCTCCCAAGTAACAGGCAATAGGACAAGAGGAAATGGCCTCAAGTTGCACCAGGGGAGGTTTAGATTGCATATAAGGAATAATTTCTTCACTGAAAGGGTTATCAACTGTTGGAACTGGCTGCCCAGGGAAGTGGTTGAGTCGCCATTCCTGGAGATATTTAAAACATGTGTAGATATAGTGCTGAGGGATATGGTTTAGTGGTATCTTGGCAGTGCTAGGTTAATGGTTGGACATCGTGGTCTTAAAGGTCTCTTCCAACCAAAATGATTCTATGATTCTACGATTCTATGATTTTTACTTGAACTATTGATGACATTCATGAAGTTTTAAAAGCTATAATGAGTTATGTTGGAGAAAGAACAAGAATTTTTATGTGAGCTATTTTGATTAATTTTGCATACTGAGATTAAATGAAAATCAAAAATAACAGCAACTTTTGCTAAGTGGGTAAGAATTGGTAAATTCATATCAATGTCTAATGAAAAGAATTTTACTGAAAATTTAGACTAGAACTTTATGAATTCAACATTACTTTTCACTTATTGATATAGTATGTATGGTGTCCCTTAGGGCATCACAATTTATTTTACTGTAATGCTACGAATTTTTCCACTATTGCATGCAGTTAATACTGACATGTCTTCTGTGTTTCAAACAAAAGGTATGTTTTTGTTCTTCTAAGACATTTTCCAGGACTATAAGTGCAACTACAGACAAATGCAGTCTTACAGAAACCTCATATAGATGAAAGAGTAGCTAGCCAGCCTAAAATTATGCCAGTTTGTATTCTTGGTTTGTTGTTATTTTATGCCATGCTTTTATGTTATGCAAATACAACATAAACGTAACCTTTACATAAAGGGTATTAATGATCCCTTGATATTTTTAAAGTATAAGATTCTCTGCAGAGAGCACAATATATAGTGCTAGTACTTTTACTGTAAAACATCAGAACAAATTCAAGGTATAGGTGCTCCACAGCACTCTTTGTCTCTCAACTAATCTCTCATTTTGAGGTATCCTTTTTAAACACCATGAGTTTGCTATATTGGCTGCTAACTTCAGGCAATTCTAATATATAGTACTGCAGAATTAATATTCCATCTTTATACAAATGGAAACCTGATATTTCTTGGCCAGGGGAGGAATTCTTAAGCCATCAAAGGAATTCATTACTTCTGAAGTGCTTGCCTTTAAAAAGAAATAGAAATTCACTGCTGATGACTATCTTAAAGTAATCACACAGAGTTTGAGCAAGTAGCTATATGGTGTAGTGGATTTCTTTATAACAAAGTGTGTGTGTTGAGTGTATTTAAATTTCATGTCAATATTGTCAAATGTTTACAGATCTAAGAAGAAAAAGTTGTTTTAAATATGGATTCACTGAGTGAGCTGGGTGATGCAACTTTTCCTACTGCATCATACCTGCAAATTGTACATGGTTGTAGGTGAATGAGATGTTTCTATATATAGATGTCTATGAATGCGAAAGTTTATATATGTCTTTTTTTTTTTCTTTGCAATTAGCCATTTCAATTTTTTTAATTCTCTTTTATCTTTAAAAAATACTGTATCACAGTCTTGGCAGTAAACAAAGTGCAAGTTATGAAGTTTTGTTGTCATCAAGGTCCCTGGACCAAATAAATATTGATTTGTTCATCATTCAGCTAATTAATTGACCCTGATGAAGTATGGACTTTACAAAATTAATACTGAAATTTGACAAATATTTTCCTTCTCTTGCAAAATATGGACTACTTATTTTCAGTTATATACCAATTCTTTCCTAATGCACACATCTGCAGTGTGTCTGTTGTCCTTGTGATCCATTTCAGTGACACACTACAGAATTAATTTTCCAGAGTTTCTTGGACATGTATATACTAAGCTCTGCTAAACCTTAGTTTTTTAAATAAGGGCAATTTTTTATTTGACAGTTAAATTACCTTTAATGAGAAATACAGATGGTTCTCATTGTCGTGAATCCTATGCTGATTTAATCTGGTTTTATAAAAATTATTCTATAGTTCTCATTTCTGTTGTAATCAAGAAAACATACATCAATGGAAATTATGTTAGTGAGGATGGATTTTAACATGAGCTCATTCTGATGACAAAAGACAATAATTATATAGATCTTTAAGACTTTGTCTCACTCAAAACAAAATCATAGGACTTCTCTTAGGCTTTAGGGTATACCAAAGAATCCGTAAGAATTTTTGAAATTTTTATAACCTACTAGTAATTATGTCCCTAATCTTACAGCTGGAGAAAGTGGTACACATGGAAGAAGAAACCCAGGTTCACACAATATTTCTCTTCTTTTCTTTGCTCTGTGTCTGATCAATACTCCTCTTAACAGAATAGGAGCTGCTGCTACTTAACTCTGAGGTTGAAGTACAAATTGAACACTGATTTTTTTTCCTCCTCCATACTCACAAAGATCTTTATAAAATACAAACCTTTTAACTAGTATGTCTACTTCCAGGACAGTAAGCCACAAAACTTGCCCAAAATAAATTTTAAAAAGGTGTCATGGATTTTTCTAAGTTCTTTTTAAATACAAGACCTGAACACTGGAAGTGCTGAGTAAAAACATTTAGAGATGCAAATATTTTTTTGCCTGTATAGATAAGTCCCCTGGCAGTACATTTGTCAAAGGTCTTAAAAAAATGTCCTGTTCTTCTAAATGTTAAATACAGAGATGTTACAGTTCTTCTAGACTATTTTCTTGAAGATTTTTTGGGTCCATTTGTAGGATCTGAGTGATGGGTAGAGGTAAGATGATAGCCTTATGAAGATGATTCTAGGGAAAGATTTGTGAGACAAGTTTCATACTTTATTCTGATTAATGCAGATTGATGTGTCCTAGAAACCTATGGGTCTGATTATCCCAGATCTA
Source organism: Fratercula arctica (assembly GCA_947846985.1). Classification (NCBI taxonomy): domain Eukaryota; kingdom Metazoa; phylum Chordata; class Aves; order Charadriiformes; family Alcidae; genus Fratercula; species Fratercula arctica. The sequence goes on along the minus strand of CANTUZ010000002.1, from coordinate 61,938,783 downwards.
TCAGGTAGAGAGAAGCCTCACTCTGAGCAAAAGGAATGAAAATGCCACATGTCTGAAAGGACATTGATAGATTCACAGGATTTTTTTTCCCAATACTTTTACTGCCTTCTCTCCTCATTCACTCCTTCCCTTTCTATTTTTTTTCTGTCTCTCCCTCTTCTCTTTTAAATGGCCTTTGCAGTAGCTTTAGACAGTGTTATAACAAACCTACAGGCTTCTGATGTAGAACCCCCTTCAAACAACTACCCCAATCAAATGTTTAAAACTGCATTTATTAATCAGACTGGCCAGGAAGTAAGTGTAAGTAAGTACCTTTGTTTTCAACAAAGTTAAGATTAGATCACCTGTGAGAAAAGGAATATAAATGGAAGGAAAGCAGAATGCATTGTATTATTACAACATTTATTCATTTTCTAAGATTCTGAATTGAGTATGTCTTCAGTCATAAGGAATATGGTAAAATAGAAGTTTCATACAGATGTATTCTTATAACTGAATTTTCTAAGGTGATTCAATACTTACTAATAAGAAACAGATTCAAGTGCCAAACAGTAGTTTGGGCTTGTGATTAATATGTCATAGTCAGCAGGAGTCGGGGGGGGAGGGCGGGGGGGAGGGCAGTGTTTGCTGTTGCTTATCAACTTGTTGTGCTCCAGGACTACAACTTATGCATTCTGTAAGAACTGGAAATAACCAAGGACTGGATTTATTCCAATGGCATTTACCTCACTAAGCGTATTGTCTCCAGAGGATATCTGCATATACAACAGCAATTCTGCCCATGATTGTAATATAGCAGGAGATGAGGACAACCCTGCCTCTAAAATGAAGTTTCAGTTTGATGCATGAAGTTGAATCTGGCTTCTCGGCCAAGTGAAGCAATTTCTAATCTAGAATCCAGTTGTCTACACTGCTGTATCTCTGTTTTAGTGACAGTAGAACTATGACCCTTTCTATAATGCTACTGATTTAATTTGAAATAATTGGCATCCAAGGCACTGTGCGTTTGAAAAGTATTTAATTCCGTCGTCTACAACCCCTTGTTCTTCTTCATGTGCTCTTCTACTGAGAACCATACGCTTGGGATGGCATGTGCAATTTTAAGAGGTCTTTATGAAATTAATTCTTCTGACTAGGGAAAGATCTAGCAGCATAGGCTTGCATGGCAAGATGAATGAGAGGAGTTTCATGCTTACTGGTTGGGTTTGGAGTCTGAATACTGACTGTGATGAGAGTGTCTGTAGTGGTAAAGATGACACGGGCTATTTTTGGAATATGTTTTAAATATATTATGTGATTTTTCTGATTCTGCTCATATTGCTTTTCCTATGCATGCACACTTTCTTGGAAAGACACTGAACATCCAGGGTACGAGAATGTTAGGTTTTGTTTTAATCTCTGTTATTTTAGTGCTCATGTAAATATTTGCTATAGTTTCTGAATTTCTTTTTTGAAGTTATGCCTTGAAAATAATGCATTGTAATAGCTTTTGCTATTAGAAGTATTAAATTTTAAAAATACAGTTTTAATGCTTCATTTGAGCTTCTGTACTACATGAGCTTACATTCAAGCATGAAAAGAATGCAACAGAAGATTTATAGAATCATAGAATCATCGAATCTTCATGGTTTGAAAGGACCTTTGAGATCATCGAGTCCAACCATACACACACAAAAAAAACCCCCTACAATCTCTGCCACTAGAGCATGCCCTGAAGTGCCAAATCTAGATGTTTCTGAAATACCTCTAGGGATGGTGACTCAATCACCTCCCTGGGCAGGCTGTTCAGTGCCTGACCCACTCTTTCAGTACAGTAATTCTTCCTAGTATCTAATCTAAACCTCCCCTGCCGTGGCTTCAGACCATTTCCTCTGGTCCTGTCTTTATTCACCTGGGAGAAGAGGTCAGCACCCACCTCTCTACAACCTCCTTTCAGGTAGTTGTAGAGGGCAATGAGGTCTCCCCTCAGCCTCCTCTTCTCCAAACTAAACATGCCCAGCTCCCTCAGCCTCTCCTCATACGACTTGGTCTCCAGACCCCTCACCAGCTTGGTAGCTCTCCTCTGGACACGCTCCAGCACTTCAATGTCCCTCTTGTACAGAGGGGCCCAGAACTGAACACAGTACTCGAGGTGGGGCCTCATCAGTGCCGAGTACAGAGGCACGATCACTTCCCTACTCCTGCTGGCCACACTATTCCTGATACAAGCCATAATGCTGTTGGCCTTCTTGGCCACCTGGGCACACCTCTGGCTCATGTTAAGCTGGTTGTCCACCAGCACCCCCAGGTCCTTTTCTGCTGGGCAGCTTTCTAGCCACTCTTCCCCAAGCCTGTAGCGTTGCTTGGGGTTGTGACCGAAATGCAGGACCTGGCTCTTGGCCTTATCAAGCCTCATACAGTTGGCCTTGGCCCATTGATCCAGCCTGTCCAGGTCCCTCTGTAGAGCCTTCCTACCCTCAAGCAGATCAACACTCCTACCAGGTTTGGTGTCATCTGCAAACTTACTGAGGGTGCACTCAATCCCCTCATCCAGGTCATTGATAAAGATATTAAACAAAACTGGGCCCAAAACTGAGCCCTGAGGGACACTGCTGGCGACCGGCCACCAAGAGATTTCACCCCATTAATCACAACTCTCTGGGCACGGCCATCCAGCCAGTTTTTAACCCAGCGAAGAGTACACTTGTCTATGCCATGATTGGCCAGCTTCTCCAGGAGAATGCTGTGGGGGACGGTGTCAAAGGCCTTACCAAAGTCCAGATAGACAACATCCACAGCCTTCCCCGCATCCAGAAGGCAGGTCACATGGTCATAGAAAGAGATCAGGTTGGTTAAGCAGGACCTCCCTTTCCTAAACCCATGCTAGTATCCCTGATCCTATGCTGGTCTAGCCCTGATCCCTTGGCTGCCCTGCACTTGCCGTGAGAGCTCACTCAAGATGATCCTCTCCATGATCTTTCCTGGTATCGAGGTCAGGCTGACAGGCCTGTAGTTCCCCAGATCCTCCTTCTGACCCTTCTTGTAGATGGGCGTCACATTAGCCACCCTGCAGTCATCTGGTACCTCCCCTGTTGACCAAGACTGTTGATAAATGATGGAGAGAGGCTTGGTGAGCTCTCCTGCCAGCTCCCTGAGTGCTCTTGGGTGAATCCCATGTGGCCCCATAGACTTATGTGCGTCTAAGTGCAGAAGCAGATCACTGACTACTTCCTCCTGGATTATGGGTGGGTTGTTCTGCTCTCCATCCTTATCTTCCAGCTCAGGAGGCTGAACGCCCTGGGGAGAGCTGGTCTGACTCCTGAAGACAGAGGCAAAGAAGGCATTAAGTATCTCAGCCTTCTCCTCGTCCTTGGTTGCAACTTCCCCCCTGCATCCAGTAAGGGATGGAGATTCTCCCTGGCTCTCTTTTTGTTGATGTATTTATAAAAACTTTTTTTATTGTCCTTAATGTTAGTGGACAAGTTGAGCTCCAAATGGGCTTTTGCCTTCCTGATTTGCTCTCTGTATAACCTAACGAGATCTCTGTACTCCTTTTGAGTTGCCTGTCCCTTCTTCCAAAGATGGTAAACCCTCCTTTTATTCCTAAATCCCATCATAAGTTCCTTATTCATCCAGACCGGCCATTTTCCCCGCCCTTTAAACTTGCAACACTTGGGGACAGCCTGCTCCTGGGCCTTTAAGATTTCCTTCTTGAAGAGCATCCAGCCTTCCTGGACCCCTTTGCCCTTCAGGACTATTTCCCAAGGGACTCTCTCAACAAGTGTTCTGAACAAGCCAAAGTCCGCCCTCCAGAAGTCCAAAGTGGAGGTTTTGCTAACCCCCTTCCTTACATCACTACGATTGAAAACTTGACCATTTCATGATCACTAAACCCAAGACAGCCTCCGACCACCACATCTTCCACTAGTCCTTCACTGTTTGTGAACAGCAGGTCTAGCAAGGCACTTTCCCTGGTAGGCTCACCTACCATCTGTGTCAGGAATTTATCTTCCATGCACTCGAGGAACCTCCTAGCCTGCCTGCTCTCTGCTGTGTTATATTTCCAGCAGATACCCGTCAGGTTGAAGTCCCCAACCAGAACAAGGGCTGGCGATTGCGAGACTTCAGCTAGCTGCTTATAGAATACTTCATCTGTCTCCTCATCCTGGTTAGGTGGTCTATAGCATGCTCCCAGCACAAGATCTCCCTTATTTGCCTTCCCCTTCATCCTTACCCATAAACAGTTGACTTTATCATCCCTGGAATCTAGCTCTATACAATCAAAACATTCCCTAATGTACAGAGCCACACCCCCGCCTCTCCTTCCTTGCCTGTCCCTTCTGAAGAGCTTATAGCCATTCATCGCAGCATTCCCTTCATGACAGTCATCCCACCACGTTTCTGTGATGGCAACTACATCATAGTTGTCCTGCTGCACAATGGCTTCCAGCTCATCCCATTTGTTGCCCATGCTATGTGCGTTCATGTAGATGCACTTGAGCTGGGCTACTGATTTCACCCCCATCCTTGGCCCTTTATCCCTAGGCTCATTACTAGTGGGCCTGGTTTTATCCCCTTCCCCCTTTGTTTCTAGTTTAAAGCCCTGTCCATGAGCCTTGCTAACTCTTGGCCTAGTACCCTTTTCTCTTTTGGGGATAAGGTTTTCCCATTCCTAGCAAGCAGACCTGGTGTCCTGTAGATCAAACTATGATCATAGAACCCAAAGCCCTGCTCGTAGCACCAGTTTTGGAGCCAGGTGTCCGATTTTCTTGTTTACCCATTGATCAGTCCCCAAAACTGGAAGGGCAGAGGAGAACACAGTTTGTGCTCCCAAACCCTTGACAAGCCCTCCCAAGGCCCTGAAATCTTTGTTCATTGCCCTCAGACTTCTACTCTGCAGCTCATCACTGTCTGCCTATAAGATCAAAGGAGGGTAATAATCTGAGGGCCGTATCAGGCCAGGAAGCTTCCTGGTTACATCCTTAACACGGGCCCCAGGGAGGCAGCAGACCTCCCTGTGGGAAGGGTCCGGCCTGCATACAGGACCCTCAGTATGGAACCCCCTATGACTATTGCCCTCCTCCTGCTCTTCACAGAAGCAGTCTTAATGCATGGAGCTGGCTGCTTTGACAACTCCCTGGAAGGGGCTTTATCAGCATCCTTAGTTCCCTCATCATCTATCTCCAGAGGCCTGTATCTGTTCTGTACGGGCACCTGGGGAGGCATGGGAGGTCTGGAGGGGACTCTCCTGCTGCCCCAAGCAGGTACCTCCTTCCATTCCCCTCCATCCTCTCCTAGTTCCCCTCTTGCCTGATGACAAGACGGCAGGGGATCCTCTACCTCACATGGAGCCTCCACCTGCTGCTCTTTCCCTAAGGATGGCAGGGTGTGGCCCCATCAATCATTCTCCCCTTCACACTCCCAAATGGTCCTCAGTCTTTCCACTTCCTCCTTAAGCTCAGCCACCAGGCTGAGCAGATCATTGACCTGGTCACAGCGCACACAGGTGCTGTCTTTGTTGTCCTCGTGCCAGAGTTCCATGCAGCCCATCACTCAGACAGCTGCACGCCTCTGTCAGGTCCGTTTGGGTCACTTTATTCCTTTTGGCTTTGGCTACAGGCCGAATGGAGACCATGTTTTCTTTGTAGTTGACGTAGCCTGCCTGCCTACTTGCTCTCCCCTCCTTCCTCCCCTCGCAGTCACCCGTCCCGCGCCGCACTCTGCAGTGGCCGCCCGCTGCTGCTGCTGTCGCCTCCCCGACGTACACCCTCCCCCCGTGCTCCACACCCTCCCCCGGTGCTCCCAGGTGGTTCCGCGGGTGACGCCCAGGCAACGCCCACTCGCCGCTAATCTGCTCAGTGCGCAGCGAACCTGGTCAGTGTTCTCCCGAAGGGCTCCTTTTATGAGGGGGGAGTGGTCCCACCCCCTCCTCGTTCAGACCTGCCGCCGGGGGTGCTGGCTCCGCCCCACTCCTCCTCAGCTGTCACCACCCCCTGGGAGTGCCGGGTACCGGCTCGGGCTGGCCACTTTTCCTGGCTTGAAAAAGCCTCAAAACCGAGCCCCTTGCCGGCCTTTTTTGCCGCGATTTGCTTCCCCAGTACAGACTTACCTGCACCGGAGCTGGTCTCCTCCTTATGTTTGTGTCTAGGAACCCACTAGTTACCAGCATCAAATAGAAATGACGAAGGTTGTTACAATTACTGGCTGGGACATTGTAATTCACTTTTGTGCCTGAGAATAATGCTGTGAGAAACTTAGTTGGGAACTAACACTTTACTAGTCCTTTACTCTGCTTTTTCTTCCAAGTAGGGTATTACTTAGCTAATACTAGTTAACTGGTTAATTAGTATTAATTAATGAGATTTTTTTTTTAGTGCCGTAACCTCAGGTTGATGACTTTTAACTGTTTTGGAAGGTACAGTCAGATAGACATGCCTTTGAAGAATGGAGCGAGACACTGAGACTGGAGTTCATCTTTGCAGGGTAGACATTCCCATCTGAGCCTGTTACCTGTTGTTATATTCAGTAGAGGTAAAGTCAATATAGTCCATGGGATTTAGGAAGAAATACTTTGCATTGTAAACTAGTAGTCTAAGAAGTGCTGGATTAACCAAACTTTAAAAACACCTTTCTTCTCCAACGTCTATGAAAACAACACGCAGGGACTAGTTTAGCTGCAGATGTCTGCATTGCACATATCTAAACTTAGATTGATGAACTTCAGAGGCTCACTCTCTTGCCAGAGTTGCTTCATACAAGCCATCAGGTTATAATGTGATATTCATACTGGGTGACATATTGTTCCATGGTGGAAAACTATGTCCCAATAAGTGTACACTGGCATAAGACAATAATTACCAGTGTGACTTTGGCCAGATATTTATTTTTGTTTTACGTGTGTGTAACAGGCCCCAGTAATACAGTTTTAATAACATTCTTGAAATGTGGCAGGGTTTATAGTGCAGATGTCAGATATTTTTTGAAAATGTCAGGCATCAAAAAATTACATTCCTTCACTATAAGATGCTCGCAACCTTAGCCAGAATGGATGTGGGAACCCAGACAGAGCTCCCACAGAAACATACAGCTGTCCAGGTCACAGGCTCCAGGGACTGCCAGAGCCTTTCACTGGTAACGGGGGCAGCTGTGAGAACTTTTGTGTGCGTTGAGAACAGGTGAACGATCTGCTCAGCCTGGTGGCAGAGCTGAGAGAGGACGTTGAAAGGTTAAGGAGCATTAGGGAGGCTGAACAAGAAACAGACTGGTGGAGCCAGGCTCTGCCCTCCTTGAAAGAGAAACAGGAGCACCTATCAGAAAGTAACTGGGATCAAGGGGCCCCTGTATCTTGCCCCATCAGGCAGAAGGCAGAAGCCTAAATGAAAGGAGTGAATGGAGGCAAGTTCACAGTCGGGGCAGTGGGCGAACTCCCTCCTTGCCCACCTCGCCCCCCTGGTACCTCTGAACAACAGAAGTATGAGGTTCTGGTTGAGGAAGGTCAGTCAAATGAGGATGTGAATGATGGGCAATCTACACCAGATACATCTTCACAGTCAGAAAGTCATACCGCCTGTATCACGACCACATCCACAAGGAAGAAAAGAAGGGTTATAGTCGTTGGTGACTTCCTCCTGAGGGGAACAGAGAGTCCAATATGCCGGGTAGACACTTCCTCATAGGAAAGTCTGCAGTCTTCCTGGAGCCCGGGTTAAGAACATCACCAGGAAACTTCCTAGCTTGATACAGTCCTCAGACTATTACCCATTGCTGATCTTCCATGTAGGTGGAGAGGAAGCTGTGACTCATAGACCAAGAGCAATCAAAGGGGACTTCAGGGCCCTGGAAAGGCTGGTGAGTGAGTCTGGGGCACAGATTATTTTTTCCTCACTCCTTCCAGTTGCAGGCAGTGGCACTGGAAGGAACAGACAGATCCAGTCTATTTACACATGGCTCCAAGGCTACTGTGGCTGTCACAATTTCGGGTTTTTTGACAATGGGATGTCCACATGGCACCAGGCTTGCTGGCATCAAATGGGAGACAATTTTATCAAAGGGGGAAGAGGGTCTTTGCCCAAGAGATTGCAGGGCTGATTGACAGGGCTTTAAACTAGATGTGAAGGAGGAGTGGGATAATAATATCAGGCTTGTTTGTGACAAGTTGTGGGATAACATGTCAGGGTTAGAGGGACGGAGCGCTAGTAAGGGCCTTCGACCTGTTGCCCCAAGGTATGCTGGGGACGCTGCATCACAGTCAAAGTCTTACGGAGATGAGCCAGGGGCTCCTGAGGAAGTCAGAGTCAACAGGGAAACACCCATGAAACACCCCAAGGGATGCTCCTCTAAGAAGGCAACACAGCCAACAGCCCAGCTGAAGTGCCTCTACACAAACGCACGCAGCATGGGCAACAAACAGGAGGAGCTGGAAGCTACTATGCTGCTGGAAATCTAGGACATAGTGGCCATTACTGAAACCTGGTGGGACAAATTCTACGACTGGAGCGTGGCTATCTATGGCTACAGGCTGTTCAGAAGGGACAGGTGAGGAAGGAGGGGTGCAGGTGTTGCCCTCTATCTTAAGGAATGGATGGAGTGTGAAGAGATGTCCCTAAAGAATAGCCAAGAGGAAGCTGAAAACTTATGGGTAGAAATTAGAGACTGAGGCAACAAGGGTTGCCTGGCTGGTGCCTATTGCAGGCTGCCTGATCAAGGGGAGCCTACTGATGAAGCCTTCTTACTCCAGCTACTGTATCTACAGTTAGCTGTAGCTACAGTAGCTACAGCTACTCCATCACGCTTGAAGGCTCTTGTCCTGCTGGGGGATTTCAACCACCCCGACATCTGCTGGAAAAGTAACCGGGTGAGCTGTAAACAACCCAGGAGGTTCCTGGAGTGCCTCAACGATAACTTCCTAAGACAGGAAATAGACAGCCCTACCCAAGGGGATGTAATACTCGATCTCATAGTTGCCAATGGAAGTGAGCTTATCGGGGATGTCAATACTGGAGGCAGCCTGGGTTGCAGTGACCATGCACTGGTGGAGTTCACAGTCCTAAGGGATACATGTCAGACAAGGACCATAATCAGGACCCTGAATTTTAGGAAAGCAAACCTCCGACTCTTCAAGGAGTTAGTCATTAAGACCTCCTGGAAACTGTACTCAGGGACAAGGGGGCAGAACAGAGCTGGCAGATCTTCAAGGATGCTTTCCATAGAGCACAAGAGCTCTTGATCCCCAAGGATAAGAAATCAAGCAAGAAAGGGAAGAGACCAGTATGGCTGAGCTGTGACCTGCTGGTCAAACTAAAAGGCAAGAAGGAACTGCACAGGCAGTTCAAGCAGGATCAGGTATCCTGGAAAGAGTATGGGGACACTGCCTGGTTATGTAGGGATGAGGTCAGGAAGGCCAAGGCGTGGCTGGAGCTGAACTTGGCAAGGGATGCTAAGAATAACAAGAAGGGCTTCTACAGGTATGTCAAACAGAAAAGGAAGGTCAAAGAAAGCGTACCCTCCCTGATGACCAAGAATGGCAAACTGGTAACAATGGGCAAGGAGAAGGCTGAGATTCTCAACAACTTTTTTGCCTCGGTCTTCACTGCCAGCCTCTCTCCTCATGCCTCCCAAGTTGAAGGATCGCAGGATGAGGACCTGGGGGACAAAGTCCCTCCCACTATAAGTAAAGACGAGGTTTGTGACCATCTGAGGAACCTGAAGATACACAAGTCTATGGGACCTGATAAGATGCACCCCAGGTCCTGAGGGAATTCGCTGATGTAGTTGCCAAGCCACTCTCCATGATATTTGAAAAGTCACGTCAGTCAGGTGAAGTCCCTGGTGACTGGAAGAAGGGAAACATTGCACCCATTTTTAAAAAGGGTAGAAAGGAGGACCCTGGGAACTACTGACCTGTTAGCGTCACCTCTGTGCCTGGGAAGATCATAGAACAGATCCTCCTAGAAGCTATGCTAAGGCACATGGAGGACAGGGAGGTGACCCGAGACAGCCAGCATGGCTTCATCAGGGGCAAGTCCTTCCTGACCAGCCTAGTGGCTTTCTACATTGGAGTGACTGCATCAGTGGACCAGGGAAGAGCAAGAGATATCATCCATCTGGATTTCTGCAGATACGGGATACGGATGTGATGGGTAGACTATTTGGTGGATAAGGAACTGGCTGGATGGTCGCATCCAGAGTGTAGTGGTCAATGGTTCAATGTCCAGATGGAGATGGGTGACAATTGGTGTCCCTCAGGGATCCATACTGGGACCAGTGCTGTTCAATATCTTCATCAATGATTTAGACAGTGGGATCAAGTGCACCCTCAGCAAGCTTGCAGATGACACCAAGCTGAGCGGTGCGGTCGACAGGCCAGAGGGACAGCATGTCATCCAGAGGGACCTGGATGAGCTAGAGAGGTCGGCCTGAGCAAACCTCATGAAGTTCAACAAGGACAAGTGCAAGGTCCTGCACTTGGGTAGGGACAATCCTCATTATCAATAGAGGCTGGGGAATGACGTGATAGAGAGCAGCCCTGTGGAAAAGGACTTGGGGGTACTGGTGGATGAAAAGCTGGACATGAGCCAACAATGCGCGCTTGCAGCCCAGAAGGCCAATTTCATCCTGTGTTGCATCAGACGAACCGTGGCCAGCAGATCAAGAGAGGTGATTCTCTCCCTCTACTCTGCTCTCGTGAGACCCCACCTGGAGTACTGTGTCCAGCTCTGGAGCCCTCAGCATGAGAAGGAGGCAGACCTGTTGAAGCAGGTCCAGAGGAGGGCCACTAAGATGATCAGAGGGCTGGAGCACCTCTCCTATGAGGACAGGCTGAGAGAGTTGGGGTTGTTCAGCCTGGAGAAGAGAAGGCTCCAGGGAGACCTTATAGCGGCGTTCCAGTGCCTGAAGGGAGCCTACAAGAAAGCTGGGGAGGGACCGTTTGCAAGGGCATGTAGCAACAGGACAAGGGGCAATGGTTTTAAACTAGAGCAGGGTAGGTTTAGAATAGAGATTAGGAGGAAATTCTTTACAATGAGGGTGGTTAGACACTGGAACAGGTTTTCCAGAGAGGTGGTGGAGGCCCCATCCCTGGAGATGTTCAAGGTCAGGCTTGATGAGGCACTGAGAAATCTGATCTAGTTAAAGATGTTCCTGCTTACTGCAGGGGGGGTTGGACTAGATCATAGAATCATAGAATCATAGAACCATAGGGTTGGAAGGGACCTCTGGAGATCATCTAGTCCAACCCCCCTGCCAGAGCAGGATCACCTAGAGCAGGTTACACAGGAACACGTCCAGGCGGGTTTTGAATGTCTCCAGAGATGGAGACTCCACCACCTCTCTGGGCAGCCTGTTCCAGTGCTCTGCCACCCTCAGGGTAAAGAAGTTCCTCCTCATGTTTAGGTGGAACTTCTTGTGCTCAAGTTTGTGCCCATTGCCTCTTGTCCTGTCCCCGGGCACTACTGAAAAGAGCCTGGTCCCATCCTCCTGACACCCACCCTTTAAGTATTTATAAGTGTTGATAAGATCCCCCCTCAGCCGTCTTTTTTCCAGACTGAAGAGACCCAAATCCCTCAGCCTTTCCTCATAAGAGAGGTGTTCCAGTCCCCTAATCATCTTGGTAGCCCTCTGCTGCACCCTTTCCAGCAGTTCCCTGTCCTTCTGGAACCGGGGAGCCCAGAACTGGACACAGTACTCCAGATGTGGCCTCACCAATGCAGAGTAGAGGGGGAGGATGACCTCCCTTGACCTGCTGGCCACACTCTTTTTGATGCACCCCAGGATGCCATTGGCCTTCTTGGCCACAAGGGCACATTGCTGGCTCATGGTCATCCTGTTGTCCACCAGGACTCCCAGATCTCTTTCCACAGAGCTGCTCTCCAGCAGGTCAGCCCCCAACCTGTACTGGTGCATGGGGTTGTTCCTCCCCAGGTGCAGCACCCTACACTTGCCCTTGTTGAATTTCATAAGGTTTCTCTCTGCCCAGATCTCCAACCTGTCCAGGTCTCTCTGTATGGCAGCACAGCCCTCCGGTGTGTCAGCCGCCCCCCCCAGCTTTGTGTCATCAGCAAACTTGCTGAGGGTGCACTCTATCCCCTCATCCAGGTCATTGATGAATATACTGAAGAGGACTGGACCCAGTACTGACCCCTGGGGAACACCACTCGTCACTGGTCTCCAACTAGATTCTGTGCCCCTAATCACAACCCTCTGAGCTCTATCTTTCAACCAGTTTTCTATCCACCTTACTGTCCATTCATCTAACCCACACTTCCTAAGCTTCCCTATGAGGATGCTGTGGGAGACCGTGTCAAACGCTTTGCTTAAGTCAAGATAGACCACATCTACCGCCCTCCCCTCATCTATCCATCCAGTCATGCCATCGTAGAAGGCTATCAGATTAGTCAGACATGATTTCCCCTTGGTGAATCCATGCTGAGTACTTCTGATAGCTTTCTTTTCCTCCACGTGCCTTGAGATGACGCCCAGAACAAGCTGTTCCATCATCTTTCCAGGGATGGAGGTGAGGCTGACCGGCCTGTAGTTCCCCGGCTCCTCCTTCTTGCCTTTTTTGAAGACTGGAGTGACATTAGCTTTCCTCCAGTCCTCAGGCACCTCGCCTGTTCTCCAGGACCTTTCAAAGATGATGGAGAGCGGCTCAGCAATGACTTCTGCCAGCTCCCTCAGCACTCTCGGGTGCATCCCATCGGGGCCCATGGACTTGTGAATATCTAAATGATCTAATTGATCCCTCACTCGCTCCTCCTCAACCCAAGGGAAGTCTTCTTCTTTCCCTGTTACTTTATTCAATGCCTGGGACTTCTGAGGGCTGGGCCGAGCAGAAAAGACCGAAGCAAAGAAGGCATTCAGTAACTCTGCCTTCTCCGCATCCTCCGTCACCATGACTCCTGTCTCATTCAACAGTGGGCCCACAACTTCTCTGGTCTTCCTTTTGCTTCCAATATACTTGTAGAAGCTCTTTTTGTTGTGCTTGACGTCCCTAGCCAGGTCTAATTCCAAGGCGGCCTTGGCTTTCCTTGTTTCATCCCTGCACGCTCTGGTGGCATTCTTGTAATCCTCCCAAGGGGTCAGTCCCTTCTTCCACTTATTATAAACTTCCTTCTTCCACTTGAGCTTTTTCTGAAGCTCCCTGCTTAACCATGCAGGTCTCCTGCGTCCCTTGGCCGATTTCTTTCTCTTAGGGATGCACCGATCCTGAGCTTGGAGGAAGTGGTCTTTGAATATCAACCAGCTTTCTTGAGCCCCTTTGCCTTCCATAGCCCTAGCCCACGGGATCTCTCCAAGCAGTTTCTTGAAGAGGCCAAAGTTAGCCCTCCTGAAATCCAAGGTTGTAATTTTACTTCTTGTTGTTTTGTGGATAGTGCCCATGATCCTGAACTCAATCATTTCATGATCACTACAACCTAGGGTGCCCCCAACCTTAATGTCCTCCACCAATCCCTCTGTGTTTGTCAGTACCAGGTCTAGAAGTGCTCCTCTCCTTGTTGGCTCCTGTACCACCTGTGTCAAAAAGTTGTCATCAATGCACTGGAGGAGCCTCCTGGACTGCCCATGCCTGGCTGTGTGGTCTTCCCAGCAGATATCAGGGTGATTGAAGTCCCCCATGAGAACCAGGGCCTGCGATTGCGAAGCTACCTTCAGTTGTCTGTAAAAAGCCTCATCAGTTTCCCCATCCTGATCAGGTGGCCTGTAATAAACACCCACAACAGTGTCCCTCATATTTTCCTGTCCCTTAATCCTCACCCATAAGCTCTCGACCCGCTCTTCATCCGCCCCTAGTGAGAGCTCAATGCATTCCAAATGCTCTCTCACATAGAGTGCAATTCCACCTCCCCGCCTTGCTGGTCTGTCTTTCCTGAAAAGGACATAGCCACCCATGACAGCATTCCAGTCATGCGAGTTGTGATGACCTTTAAAGGTCCCTTCCAACCCAACACGTTCTATGATTCTATGATTCTATTAAAATAGATGATGAGAAACAAAGGCAAAACCTAAAAGTAACCCCTGCAGACCCCTGCCAACACCTGGGCAGCTGCACCTGGTACAACAAAAAACAGTAGATGAGCTTATAATAATCAAGAATGATAAAGAAAAATTGAAAACTGTTAAGTTGCATACCTTCCCTTTTTTTCTCTGTTTGTACTTTTAAACAGTCTACACGTTTATGAAGGTCCCATGAGTGTTAATTGAAATTAAAACATAGCCATTCACTGGTGATCTATCAAAAGTAGAAAATAAGAGCTAAGAAAAAATAGCTAAATTAAAATGCTATTTAATTTCTGATAGGGCTGGTGAAGCATTTCCTAACAGGTTTTCATCAGACAATGCCCATCTGACGTATTTTTCACAGCAAATGTTTCTGAAGCTTTTTTACAGTATTTCATTTAGTATGAATTTGAAATCCTTTGTAGTGTTATTTTACTTTTACATTCCTGAAATAATGGTTTCTGATTTATGAGATCTTTTGACTTTTGGTTTTGATTTTGGACTAAAATAATTATTGGAAATTTTGACTTTCACTTGCCTCTAGCTTTTGCCATCAGTCTCTGAGTAAATCAGAACAGCAGCTCCAGGTTCACAAAGGTCTTAGGTGTCCTCACCTCACTGCAATCAAATGATGCAGCTTACAGGTCAATTTTTCTGACCTTCTGCAAGGTTATTAAGAGAAGAAAACTGTCTCAATACATTTAATAAATACCAACACATAACCCTTTGTCAGTAATCCTCATAATCTGTGTAAAATGAAGTACTCTGAATCTTTGAAATCTGCCATCTTTTTTCTCAGTTAACTGTACACTGTGTGCAAACCTAGCAGCTTGGCCTGACTGTAGTCTATTTATCCAGAAGAATTCCTCAGAGCTGCAGCTTTGACCTGTGGATTGCTTGTACTCACAACAATATATGTGCTAGGTTAATTTAGTTAGCTCATGGTGGTAGAAAATGAAAATGCTGATTTGCTCCTCTGTGATTTATTCAGGTATTATAATTGATAAGGCACCTACCTTACAGAATTCACAATTTTTAAAAGATGTTCCTTTTCCCACTGTGTTTGGTTAGATACCTAATATTAGGAACCTAATTAAATCACTAGATAAATTAAAAGTAGAAATGTAATTTATACCTGCTGATTTAAACACATAATTACTTTACATGAATACTGCCTAATTACATCATTTTAGTGCTCATTTTTCCTACCATCATGTTCTCTCCTGTGAAAATGTGATTTAAACAGTCTTGATATAGTTCTAGAATATTATAACATTAAAAATGTGCTGAAAAAATACATTTTTCAAAAGAGATCTACAAAGCTGTAGAAAAAAACCTTACTAATATACATACGCTTCAACACAGATGGCCATGCAGTTAACTAACAATAACCAATTAGAGAAAATAACTTTCGCGTCTTAAACTTTACATTTGTGAGCACCACTTATAGTAGATTTTGGCAAAGATTCAGGAACAGTACTTTTGTCCAGAATACTATTCATAAGTATAGACATAGACCTTGACCATTTCTCTCTGTAGAGAACGGATATATACCTGTCTTTGCAGTACTACTGCAATGCATATGGAAAACTGATGTCTAAACAATAGAGATTACAATGTAAAGAAAATCACCGCATTTCAGTGCGACATTATAAATACTGAAACTGTCAGGAAAAAACACTATAATAAAGGATCTTCCAAGGCGGAGTGGTTTTGTGTTATAAGAATCTGGTTTTGTGTATGGTGTCATATTGGCCTATCAGGAAATTTTGGTAACATCAGCAAAACTAGAAAATTCATCACAATTTTTTCAACTAGCCATGATAAAAATGAGGTCACAAGACCACTGCAAAGGGGACAAGAATTGGTGTTATATGAGAGAGTAATTTTTAGAAGTGGGACTGCACATCAGTTCTCAGTTTCTTCATTTTGGGAAGATTGTATTTTTGTGCCTTGTTATGGTTATTGATTTCTCGTAGTACTTTAGACTAGTTAATCAGTTTACTCATGTTGACCCTTTTATACTTCCACTGTACACCTGCAGCACTGACCTTGTAGACCTAATTCTGGTCTGGAAAATTCAACTGCTAGCCATTCCTTCTACGATAAATCTGCAGATAGTACATACAACATGAAGAATTAAAAGCAAAAGGTGTGGTGCAAAGAAGAGAAGGGAATGTGGACCAAAGATCTGGGAGGGCTGCCGGAACTTGTAACAGCTGCTATACAACAAAGGTCTGTTGCAGCATTGTGGTCTGCATATATCAAAGGCAAGGCCACAATGCCATGAAACTAATCCTGTAACTCAATCTGCATTTAATCTATATAACTCATTTGGATTCATTGGCTATGTTTATACTAGCAAATTAAAGATCTGTAGACTGTTTTCTGACATTAAGGCCTATGCCCATATTATAAGAACTCTTAGCTTCCAAAACAGGCTGGCTATATCCAAACTGTCCATAAGGAATATTTCCTATCTGCCAAATGATAGCTCAGATTTGTTTGGGAGAATGGGAAAAAGTCATGCAAGGGATTGTTCTCACAAGAAGATATAACCAAGAAGATATTAATTCAGAATTAGCAGCCTGTCTGGTTGATTTTATTTGTGAAGATATAGTAAGTTTAAATGATTGTCGTGGTTTGGCCTCAGACGGCAACAAAGAACCACGTGTCGCTCGCTCAGCGCTTCCCGGTACAGGAAGGATCAGAAGAAAAAGGCAAAACTCGTGGGTTGAGACAAAGGCAGTTTAACAGAACAGCAAAGGGAACAAGAAAACAATAACACGGACAGATGAATATACAAACGCGATTATGGAACCGCCGCTCCCCGCCGGACCCGGGATGCGCCAGCCCGATCCAAACCCGACTGCCTGCCCCCTCCCTCCTTTTAATCTCAGGGTGGGCGTGGCTCACATGGCATGGAATACTTAACCCTGTCCCTGCCGGAACCAGGACAATGATGCTTGAATTAGTAGACTTTAGAAATGTATGTAATAAGAAAGATATCTTTTACATTAGACAAAGCCAAGGGCCTCTGTCTTCCAAGGGACTAGGTTCCTAGATAACACTTTTAAGTATAATTCCTCATCTGCCCAGTTCAGCTGCAATTAAACAATGGAAATGCCTAATTTGTAACCAGTTGAGTCATCTAGGTACTCCAATTCCAGCTCTGAGCAAATTGAAAACCACCAAATTGGTCACTGATGGTACCAAATTGCTATACATAAAAACACATCAAAGTTCTTGTTTTGAGATCCCTGTACCATTTTTACTCTAAGAAACTCTGGCTCTTGAGACTCCCAGGGGAATATGCTAGTAGCTAGATCATGCATTCTTTTTAATTCTATAATTAATTCTATAATTTAAATCTATAATTAATTTATAGATTAAGAAATATATGATAATTTTATACAAATTTGAATTGCTTCAGTAACAAGACAGTTTATAAAAGCCCTGTAACTCTCACATATTTACGACCAATGAAGATTCAAGAAGACAGGAGAAGTATTTTAGAGCATATGCATCACATTTCATTTGGGTACGCTAAGCAGTGGCACACTGGGTGTAAAATGGGACTGAAGAAAGAGCACCACAGTTGCTCTCTTGAGGCTGTTTGTTTTCTTGAGCTAGGGTAGATATAATTTTAACACATATCTCAAATAAAGGTTTAAGACTGTGTGTTCTGCATGTATGAAGGCGGAGTGGTTGATTGAGTTTGCGGGTTAGCTTAAGTGACTTTGCACTCAGCGTACTGGGCTTTGTGAATCCCATTCTCTAACTCACAGCTGTTCTTATGCATTTTGTAGAGAATCTAGACACCTGATTTTGGATTTTATTTTCCAGTATAACAGATCAGTTACAAGTTAG
Organism: Fratercula arctica; assembly: GCA_947846985.1. Classification (NCBI taxonomy): domain Eukaryota; kingdom Metazoa; phylum Chordata; class Aves; order Charadriiformes; family Alcidae; genus Fratercula; species Fratercula arctica. Next base: position 61,920,939 of record CANTUZ010000002.1, on the reverse strand, counting down.
GCATCACAATACTAAGCACAATTCTTATTTTATTGATTTAATTGTAAATCACTGAAAACAATATTTTCAACTATTACAAGTGCAACCTAGTATAAATCATTAATATTTGCATATCACCTACCTCATACTTATATGTTGTTATTGTAATCAACTTGAACTTTATTAATAGGCTTATTTACAATTTACCAGTTTCTAATCCTGAAGAGCTTTCATGATGAACTACACTAGAAATTAATATGAGTACACTTTAACCAAAGCTGTAGAAATATTTTAAAATATCCCTTAATACTAACTTTGCAAGATTAAAACACAGTCATTTATTGTTATGTGCATTTTATATGTCCATGAGACACATTTTTATAAAATGATTGAAAACTTCTTCTAGGTACTAGAATATCAATGACTTTATTAACACAAAATGTAAAGAACGCAGATGTTAGAATTATTGTAAGAAGAACATAACCATAGCACTTAGATAATGACCACCCAAGATTTGCGTGGTTGCAGAAAATTTAAATGGAAGCAGAATATCATAGATACCGATGCTAGAATTTTATTTATTGCATCTGCTTTTCTGTGAAGTGACAATTTTCAGTCTCATAAGTTGTCCTTGTAATCATTGCACACACAGGGGCATGTAAATGTATTACAAGTGCAGTAAACAAGATAAAAATAGTGGACTTATGTATGTCCATTCTGAGAAAGCCATACTGATAGCATATGAATTTAACACAAGGCTTAATTTAAAATGGTTTGAATACCGTTTTGGTAAATGTATGGCACAGTATGCTGAGCTCTGTTGGAAATGCATGTACAGAAATTCTATCTGTACACAGTTTATTGGACTTGGGAACAAGGATTATTTTTTTCTTAGAAGGCTTTGGAAACAGGAACATTTAGCATGACAGCAGCTTTAGTAATCCTCTGGCATCTAGCTCAAAATACATGTATTTTGTTAGTATTTAAACAGAAGAACACAGGTTTTCACATGAAGTTGTAGACTCAAAAGTGTATTCATTGATCAAAATGTATATTTAACTGATCATTTTTCTCTTTTCCCTTAGTACAGTAATAACCCATTTCATATCTGCCTACTGTAGTTTAATATTTGATTATCAGTTTTCAAAGAACACAGCAGATACTATTTTTGTCTTGTTTGTAGGCTGCTTGGTGGCTCTGGAAGTCAATGCAACTTAGTAAAGATTTTTCTCAGACACTACCTGCTAGATCAAGTGATAAATCCATACAGGAATTAAAGATCCACAAATGGTTTCTCAGTGTTTTTGAAGCTCCTGTCATAAACTGAGTAACATGGAGAACAGAAAATTCTTCTGATTTGTCCCAAAGATCATAAAGTAGTTTGCTCATTCAGCCATCGCAGATGCTCTTTTGGAGATGAATACTTGTGAATGATCCTCCATCTCTGATGCTCTATGACCTTTTCTTAATCTCTGCTACTTTCTAGAGAGTGGAGAAATGGTAGCTGATATTAAGCTGTTCTAAATATGTCATAAACAATAGTAGGATTTTAAAATTTAGATTCAAGCCATGCCCATCCAGATTTCTAAGCATCTTTGACATTAATCTCAATAAGGAATACTAGTAAAAGCATTGAAAAGGGTTGGGTTTTTTTTTCTTTCCTACTGTTTTAATAATGTTTTATTCTAATCCACCATCCCAGTATTACTATCCTAATACAGCCTGATGACTGTCATTTCATGTTTTCTCCTAACATAATGTGAATCTAACTGCATCAGTGTGTCTTCACAATATAAGTGCTGGGAGACTGCAGAAGTGTAGCAGAATAAAAACATAAAAAATTCATCATAAGTCTTCAACACCAACTTTAAATGTTTGAGCCAGGCAGGGAATGTAGTTGCTAAAACAAGTGTAAAACAACTAACTGAGGAACACTCAGCACCTAAGCAAAAATATTGAGGCTTTTTTTTAAGAGAGAGCAGGAATGCAATAAATGTTTCATTCATTTTTCTGCCATGTTTCTTGTCTCATTAAAATGAACTGTTTACCAATATGTGCTCTAACAGTAAATCTTGTTATGAAATCTATACCACAAAGCATGGTCAGTCTCTTTTTCATCATGGGCAGAGTACTATTAAGAACACTCTCTTACAAGTGGCATAGATTAATGTTGCAGAGTGTAGATGCTTCCACTAGCTTTAAACAGACCTATTAATGTACCAGAAAATACTAGACAGGCATACTCTGCTTGTTAATGGCTTTCATTTGAGAAACACAGTAACATAGCACAACATCAAACTATCAGGTAAGCCACTTTCTTAAGTTGGTTTAGATAGCCTCATATTTACAACACAGTTCTGTCTAGCTGTATCTCCTGGTTGTTTCCTGGAGTCCTATAGTTACTGAGTTTTCTTTAATTTGTTTTCATCAGTGAGAACATACAGTAATATTTTTTTCTTTTTTTTTTTTTTTGAATAATTCTCTTCTATTCTTATTTCTTCTTCATACGTTGAAGCTTTGTCTACATAGAGTAATATTCAGCATATATTTCTTTAGGAGTCTTGTCCTAGATGTGACCTGTCGACCAGATTCGATATACTGGTTTCAGTAATGTGGTTACAATTGTCCTTGTCTGTAATGTGATCTCTGACTCACAGCACTGAAAGTGTTGGTTCATGATGGTTAATCTTGATCTCATTGTAGGAGTGTGCAGTCAATGTGAGCCAGACTTTGACAGGGAGGAGCAATTACTTTTGCAAATAAAGCTTGTGCCCTCAGGCTTCTAGAATATTATTACTGCTATGTTCTGTGGAGTACTGTGAGGTTGCATACTTTGTCACACACACTTATTCTAAATAAAGCAAGCTAATGACATTGATTTAATGATTCACGCCTTATGCAATTTTTCCAGTTGTTCTTTTGCTTCTGTCATTTTATCAGTTTGTTCTGAATATGTGGAAATTTCCTTGAATATTTTTTAATATCTAATGGTACAGAATATGCACTATTTAAATGCTCACATGTAATTTTGAATATATATTTAGTTGACTTTAGGACTGATGGAAAAAAATAATTCCAGATGGTTTTCCATTAGGAAAATATGTTTTCTCTATCCAGAAGTGTCTTCCTTTAGGGTCTCTTTCAGGAGCTGTCTGCCTGTCTGCAGATTCTGTCTCAGGTCTTTTGTTAGGACTATTTGATCACTTCTGCTATGGGTTGATAATTATGCAAATCTGGGTGCCCCATATTCTTTTGTGCACAAAAAGAGAAAAGCAACCCACAATGCATCATCTTTCCCAACAGCAAAAGGAGAATTTTTGGTGCCACATGGGAGACAATGTGTTCCAGCCTGTGGCTGCAGCACACAGAGAGAGGAAAGGGGGTCACCTGGCATGCATACTACTGATTTTACAGTGTGAAAAATTGCAATGGTGTGCTAGAAATTTATGGTTTTAAATTGCAGGGGTTTGGTCATTTTAATTACAAAGTCCAGATGTGATAGTGTGATTAAAATACTATCTTGCCCTGTTCATTCCTGTGCTGATACAGTTCTGAGGAAGACAAGAAATGTATCTTGGTGAGGTGAGGCAACTGCTCTGTCTGCTGACCTGATGGGGGTATGAAAGATGGGAAGAGTGGTCTGGGAGAGTGAGACACATATAAAGTTATAAGGCTTGAACTATTTTTCTATTAAAAGTGATGGTTTCTTCTAGCACTTTTGTTAGTGTAGGTGCAACTATAAATTTAAAAAAAATAATTTAAAAAAAACCCTAAACTTCAAAGGGTTATTAATGCAAATTAAATCTTTAGAAGAAAACAATACTAGGTGTCACACACAGAAGTTGCAATTACAATAATTATAAAGTTTATAGATATTAGATTCTGCCATCCCAATGTAAATAGGCTAATACCTTATTTAGATGATCATTGATGGTCAAGATTGTCGTTGTTAGGTCATTTCCAACTAAACTGCTCTATTCTAAAACCCACCTATGTATGGGATTGGTGTAACCTCAAAGTTAGGCATCATGCCCAAGTTTGTTATCTAGACTTTTTCAGGATATGGTGGAAAAAACTAACTCTAGATAGCATTTTTATCTGCAGATGTTAATTAATTCTCTCAGAAGAGACCTTTCTCTTTCCCTCACAGTCTGTCTCTCTCCTCTCCTCTCCTCTCCTCTCCTCTCCTCTCCTCTCCTCTCCTCTCCTCTCCTCTCCTCTCCTCTCCTCTCCTCTCCTCTCCTCTCCTCTCCTCTCCTCTCCTCTCCTCTCCTCTCCTCTCCTCTCCTCTCCTCTCCTCTCCTCTCCTCTCCATCTTCCCCTCATCCCTTCTTCCTCTTTCCCTTTGTCTCTTTGCCCTCTCCTAGTCCCCCTCCCTCCCTCTGCATTTTCTCCTTCCCCTCTTTCCTTCACACTCTCCAACCCTACTTGCTCCCTCCCACTTCCCTCCCCACTTTCTCTCTCCTTGTCCCTCCCTCTTGCCTCAAAGAAATGTAGATGAATCTCTTAGAAGGAAACTTAAGTTTAAAACATCCAAACTCAAATGAGGTGCATCTGGAATTATGTTCTGATTAGAACAATTAAGGTTATGCCTTTATTATCAAATAGTAAGGGGAAAAAGGAGCAGATACGTAGTGTGAAACAGATGGTGCTGAGGGTCAAGTATGGATTGTTTATGCAAGTTTTGAGAATTTTGATTAGCTTCATACCAGACAACTTCCCTTAGTAGTTGAAGCACATGCTTAGACTTTTGGATTACTCCTACTGGTTTAATTTCATCCAAAGGAATTCCGTTTGCATGCTGTGAGACTGCTCCATGATGGAAAAAAGTGTGATAAGAGGGGACTGATCAGGAGATTAGCTTCAGAAAAGCAGTCCTGATCCAAACTAAAGCTTTACTGTGGACACGTTTGCAAATGTGACAAAATAAATTCAGAGAATCAGAATTCAATAACTTACAAATTAGGGTAACAGAGCTGTACGTGCTGATTATAGAATGTACTACTTACCCATTTAATGTCTTTGCCTAAGACATGAAACTATATGAAGAAGGATTTTTGTTGCAGCAAAGCAGTTCTGCTCCATTTGAAGTTAACAGGAATAGAATCAAGGTCTGTCAGCTTAATGCCGCAGTTCTGTAACAGGACTCAGCATGCTTAAATATCTTTGAAGCATCTGTGCAATGCCCTTTGCAAGACTGGGGAATTTGGGGAGACATTAAATGATTTTTTTACCAGTTAGAGATTTTCTTCTTTTCCAGTAAGAACACCAGTACAGGTATGACTCATATTTTGACTGAAGTAGCAACTTGATCATAAGTAGTATTTACGGTAAGAATAGAAATAGACAAATAATCAAGAAAAATGATTCATCTATAATGATTCATAATACAGCCTTCTTCTACAGATTTATGGATGTGTATATGTTGAAATAAGTTTTAAAAATAAGAAAAAGTTTGCTTAGCCCTGCAAGTCACAACATGAGACATTGCAAGTATTAAGGTTAAAGCAATTTATGATCTGATCCTTCTTCTGTTTGAGACATAAGCTTACTTTTCAATATTAAATGCATGCTAAAATGGGGAAAAACAAAACTGGTGACAATTTAGCAGACAGTAAATTTGTCATAAGGGCTCTGATCCAGATGAAATATGGTTGCCTACAGGTTGAGACTTATCAAGCTCTTCATATTTTGCTTTTCCTGATGAAGGTCAGGAAGGGATTTGATCATTTTCTGTATATGGGGATAACTTAGGTTGGAAGAGACTGCTGGATGTCATCTAGTCCAACCTCCTGCTCAAAGAAAGGTCTATGTATGTAAAGCTTTTTCAGTTTGCTCAGTGTCTTGTCTGGTTAGGTTTTGAAAACATGCAAGGATGAAGGTTCCACATCTCTGAGCTTAATCACTGTCACAGTGAAAATATTTTTCCTTATACCAGGTCAGAATTCCTTGCTGCAACAACATTTGTTGCCCCTTACTTTCTCTGAGCAATTCTGAGTACAGTCTAGCTGTCTTCTTTCAACTTCAGCTCAGATTATTGAAAATAGCAATTAGATACCTCTTTTGCCCTCTCTTCTTAAGACTGAGAAAATCCAATTCTTTCAGTCTCTCCTCATGTGTCTTGTACTATAGGTCCTGACCATCTCGTTGAACTTGCTCCAGTTTTTCAGGGAGTTTCTTGTGCTTGAGGGCCCCAAACTAGACATTGCATTCAGATGAGACTTGGTGCTGAATAAAGGGGATTAATCAGTTCCCTTCATCTTGTCATTACACTATTGTTGATGTGCATAGCCTTCATTGCAACAATGGCACATTGCTTATTTATGTCTGTCTGAAGTGTCAATCAGGACAATGAAGTCCTTTTCTGCAAAGTTCCTTTCTAGTCAGTCAGTCCTCTGCTGATACTGTTGCATGGGGTGTTTCTGTTGTAGGTTCCAGTCACTGCATACATCTTTGTTGAACTTCATTATTCTGGTTCAGTCCTAAAAGCCTGTCCCCTGGATAGCACCCTTGCACTCCAGGGTATCAAACACCTCTTCAAATTTGGTATCATCTACAAACATTCTGAGGATGCATTCTGTCTCATTTTCTAGATTATTGATGAAGATGTTAAACATTATCAGCCCAAATAGCAGGCCCTGAGGAATGCCACTTGTGACGGCTGACAGTTACACTTTGAACATTAACTACTAGCTTTTCAGATGAACAATCTAGTCAGTTTCTCACCTGCCTTACAGTCCACCAGCCTAGTCTGTATCTCAATTTGGGTAGAAGGATACTTGTAGGGAGATCGCTTTAAAATCCAAGGCCGAGTTCCCAGTTAATATTTTCTGCTCTCTCCTCATCCGTGGACCAAATAATTTCATTACAGAAAGTAATTAACTTTGGCAGGAAAAATGTGTCCTTGGTAAATCCTCAGTATTATTTTCCTCTATTTATTACCTGTGGGTCCATGAGAAACTACATGGTCCATGCGAGAATTACTAATTAAAATGCTTTGTAAACAGGACATCAGAGCAGATCATCATAACTGTGGTTCTTTCTGGCCTTAAATTCCATCAGCCTGGGATAAATTTAATGGAGATATTCTTGTTGATTTCAGTCAATTTTGAACTAATCCCAATGTGCAGGTGGTCTTGAATACTCTTTAGAAGATGCAGCAGTTAGTATAGAAGATATAGTAGTCAGTATTTATGTATAAAGTGTAACTCCTGGAGACATTCTCTATTCACCAGCACCAATAGTGTTAATAAAGTGCTTTGTAGTACTTTCAGTGCCATGAGTAATGTAACAAACCCAAATAAATGCACCTTTCTGCAAGATGAGTGAAGACTGTTCAAATAATGTCTAGAGCAGAAGTAAAAATGGTTGTCTTATCTGTTGGTCTCCCTGAACAAAGCTTCTTCAAAAGCTAAATTCAGATAAACTCTCATTAATATTTTTCTCAGATGTGGAAAATTTAGTTAATAAAGTGTCACATATCTCTCAGACGTTGCTTTTCTGATGGAAAACCAAAGTGAAATTGTTGATAGGATTTTGTTTGAGGCTTGTTTGCAATTTCCCACTTTTCCTGCAATAGTTTGCAAAGCTGCATGAAGTGGGAAAAAAGATGGATCTAGGTTTCCTGCAGAAAGTATATATGCTTTGAGCTAAATATTTTGTCTAAACCCAAAATATTTGATTTTGAAATAATTATATAGTGCCTCATAGACTTTATGCTGCAAGTTTTATTGGAAGGCTTAGTTCCTTGGTCACATTGCATCTTCTATACAGTGCCATACAGTCAGAGACTCTGTTGGTGTGTTCCTCCCACACAAGAAACCAGAAAGTCTTGTCTCTATATCACCTTAGACATGCTATTAAGAAAACAGTAGAACTTTAATGCTAAAAAAAATCATCCTTGCAACAATGCATGACAGGTGATGTGTGAAAGAGCTCAAAGTATTAGTTAAACCAAGACATGTAAGCTGCCTCTGGGCAAAGATAAAGATGTCATATAGTAGTTACTGCATCAGGGATGTAATTAAAATAAAAAGGAAACATACCAAAATTCAGCGTGTAGGAAAATACTTGCCCTTCCTCCAATTTGTAAGTTCCTTCATGGAAAAATACTCAATATGTAAAGTTTACCATTTTGTCATTTACACCTATGTATTTCTTTAATAACTGGTGAAATACTTGGCCCTATGGATTTAATTTTTTAAAAACTATTATTTATAGTGATAGCAATTTTGCTACATACTGCTCAGAGTCCACAAAACAGATGATCGGTGGTTGAAAAACTCATAAGCTAAATGATGTGCACATACTCTTGGGAGACAAAAGCATGAGTTGCACAAACAAGTTTATATGTAAGGGCTATGATCATGATTAGAGGACAAGAACATCTCTCTTAAAAGAAAGGCTGAGGGACTTGGGTCTTTTCAGTCTGGAAAAAAGAAGACTGAGAGGGGATCTTATCAACGCTCATAAATACTTACAGGGTGGGTGTCAGGAGGATGGGGCCAGGCTCTTTTCAGTGGTGCCCAGTGACAGGACAAGAGGTAATGGGCACAAACTTGAGCATAGGAAGTTCCATCTCAACATAAGGAGGAACCTCTTTGCTTTGAGGGTGACAGGGCACTGAAACAGGCTGCCCAGAGAGGTGGTGGAGTCTCCTTCTCTGGAGACATTCAAAACCCGCCTGGACGTGTTCCTGTGTAACCTGCTCTAGGTGACCCTGCTCTGGCAGGGGGTTTGGACTAGATGAGCTCCAGAGGTCCCTTCCAACCCCTGCCATTCTGTGATTCTGTGATTCTGTGATATAGTTAATTCTTAGAAGTGTCAATACATGTTAGCCATTAGAAATATTTTCCAAACTCCTCCTGTTACTTAGGAGTTGAAGTATCATTTTCAGAAGTGACCACAATATTTAAAAGTATCTCTGAATTATGAGATTTAGATTCCCACAGGTGAAAACTTTGAAAATACTTTACATTTGCAAAGCATAAATTTATGGTGACTGCTTTCTGAAACACAAGACTAGTTTCTCTGGAAAGCAAGGATCTCCTTTCACTGTTTTCTCACTCCAGAATGCAAGGCAGTATTTTTTAAACCTGAAAACTTTGTGGGTCAGGAAAGATGTTCCTAGATCTTCTATTACACCTATGAATTTCACTAACCTGCTGCCCATTTTTGATGTGTGCATACTCTGGCAATGACTTTTAAAATCTTTTTCTTTGGACTAGTTCCATTTAGACTTCATTAGTAATTCAACAATGGAAGTCTTGTCAGAAGGATCTGCTTGATAGTTCAAGTATGATAGTTAAAGGATCTGTGAGTCGAGACTGGACTGTAAAGGTAATTTGAAATGCTTCGTGTTAAACTTGGTTGATATGGAAAAGATGGGTGGAAAGGATTAGAGAAAGAATTCTTGGGTGTGTATTTTTCTAAGAAATACTAAATAATTTTTCTAGTTCAAGTTTAGAAGAGAAAAATAGGACTATGGTCACACAAAGTGTTTAAGAGGCAAACCCAAAATAAGTCCAGCTGGCATAAATGTGAATTTTACTCCAACATTAAGTACATTTTCGGCTATTTGGGAAAGCTGTCATCTATAACAATGTGTGTGTCTTCCATTTTTCCTAGCCTTAAACCCAGATATTCCCAGATATTTTTCTAGTTTTCATTTGTGTGCCTTTCCCTCCCCATATTTGACTTCCTAGAATGATCTCACTGTGGGTGGTCTCACCAACTCAAAGCAACTCTTAATGGGGAAAGGAAAAACATCCTATAACCATAGAAAGTACCCTGGTTTGTGGATATCTATTTTAGCTTATATATTAAATTATTAGCTATCTTGATCAGTTCCTGGGCAATCCCACAAAAATGTGCTTGCTGACAATTTTGTTGACCAAAAATAAGCATTTAAAATTTTATGTGTTTTATTATAAACTTTCCAATATAACATTATTATTGTGATTTTTTTTTTCCTGTATCTGGATAAAGGTTTCAGCTGCAGTGTTTGAAGTAGGGATATGTTTAATGATTATTTAGTTCTTTTCCATTACCATTGGAAAGCAATATATGGGAATGATTTAACAGTGATTTTTAAATGAAAAGGTTGCATCTCCAAAGAATTATATATAATTAGTCACTGTGGGAGTCAGATCCTTAACAGATGTAAATTAGCATTGAAATGCTGAATTTAGTGAAATACTGCATATTTACACCGAGAATATGTCTTTCTATTTTCTGTAGACCCCAAATAATTCATAAACAGCCAAATTAAGCTACTCGCTTTGCAGAATAGTCTCTGTATTATATTCACCAGGATCTTAAGTACCATCTCCATTGTGGTAAATGCTTTCTATTTTCATAATTTTGTTACTTTTTCAAACCTAACAAACTCTACTCCTAACAAAACATTTCTTCAGCTACCTCCTCAAATGCCACTAATTTTATCAACAGAACTGATGAGTAGATTTCCTCTTGTCTCATCATTGTGTTAGGAGTTTTTTATTTATAGGAAAATATAAATAGCTATGACAATGCTTTGCTTTTCTAATTAACGGACAATTTATTTTAATTCAAGAGATAATTTTTAAGTCTGATTCCAGACATTCTGAAATACCAATGTGTATTTCAGGATTTTATGCTCTTTTCATTTTGAAAAAATAATCTTACGGCAGTATCTTTTTTTCTCATGTAAAAGCTTGTATGCACATATAAACTGAAGGAGATTTGCACTACGAAATAATCATATGTTGCTTCTCATATCCATTATGTACCTAATTTTAATCAAGCCTAAGTTGTACCATATATGACTACAGTAAGTACCTTTCAGACAATTTGTGTGAGAAAAATATTAGACATTCTCTCCAGCATTTTAAAAGGAAAAAAAAATTGTAGAATTTGAGTCTGACCTTTGGCAAGCACTGCAAATACAGGTTGCGAAAGGACTGAAGGAAATCTGGGCTAGCAGATATGCTAAGTTGAGCTAAACTGCCCAAATATCTTTGGTTAAAAAGCAAAATACTTGTGAGTGTTGTTAACAGGTGTTGAGATGTTTAATTTATGGAGGATTGTTTACCAACAGTATGACAAACCACCCACAGCACCTTACCTTAAAGAAACTTAGAACCTGTTTGTAATCTTGCTTTCTATGTAAGGTTATCAAGAAGCCAACTTGAAAAGCAATTAATTTCCTACAGTAACTCTAATGCCTTTTCACTTAGTTGCAGATTTGTTTGTAGTGTGGGATGCAGCAGCCATTGTGCTGAAAGATAGCAAGCCACTGAGAGAGTTCAAATTGTGAGATTAATACTGTTACATCCCTTTGTCACCACTCTGCAGCCTTTGACTTTATTGACTATGATGCTGTTAAGACTTCAAAGAAAAGCTGATAGCTTAATATTTGCATAGCTAAAGACAATTGTTTACATTTTTTACATTAAATAAACTCTTTTGAAGTTACTTTAAGAATAAATAGATAATTTTACAAATTTATCCTCAAGCTATGGCTGTACTTCTTGAATCAATGGAATTATCAGAACAAATAAATATTTATTTCAGAAGTATCCTATTGGCTTTTGAAAAAAAGTAGTCTGTAGTTTTCTTTGAAATATGTATCTAGATAGAGGTATCCAACTGCTATTATGACATGTACTGAATGTTGTAGAAATGTGAGCAAAGCTGTATGCCTTGTTTCAAATAACAGGAGACACGGGCCAAAATTTCCACAAAAATCAAAGTTCTTTTCTGAGAGCCAAAACCTTTCACATTTGTATTTCTTTCAGTGACATTGCACCTTGTTGACATATGGAGCTCACAGAGAAAACATGGCAAGAAAGAAAAAATATAAGTGTTTTATTCATACATTATCCAAGAATTAATTTTTGTACTACTTTGTTCTAGTTTTTGTAGAATATGAGTTGGGACAAATTCTGATTACTCCAATCTTTTTCAGGTTTGTCTACCACAAATTTTGAAGGAACAAAAAAAGTTCCTTGCATTAAGACTGCTTGAGAGGTGTGTATATTTAAGCATGTATGCTATTTTTAAAAATATTAATTAATTAATTTTAATGGTTTTTATGCTATTTCCATAACTTTTAGAGTAGTTATCATATTAGCATTTTGGATTACAGTAGTCAGGTTCTTTTATGTGGTTCATCTACGCTTTTTTCAGATTTATTGTACTTAGATCTATAGGTGTGTAGATCAGCAGTCAAGGAAAGAGCATTGTGAATGCAAGAATGCTGAAGATGTGTTTTAGACTGAAAAAATTGCCCACTGCTGTGTTACATTCCTAAGGGGGGTGGTGGGAAAAGGAAGATTAAGGACCACACAGCTTGAACTTTGTTTGATATTCATCAGTTTAAAATATTTATTTCAGGAACTGGGATACTTTAATTAAGCTTATAATAAAGGTCCAGAGCCCTTTACAAATTTTGCAATAAAAACAACTAACAGGTACATCTAACAGTGAGTGTTCAAGGAATTCATCTCTAGGTGTTGCAACCTTCTGTACATAAAATTTCATTTTTATTTTTCTCTTTGCTGTATTTTACACTGCTGAACAACGTAAGTAATTATAAATATCTGGTTTTAGTCCTGCACTTTTATGGCATAAATGGTAACAAAGTATAATTATTGTGGTAATAAATATGGTACAATAATTTTATGATGTCAGTTGCTGTAGATCCTAGTATGTTTTAGAAAAACATTAGAAAAAATATTTCCATCTCTTACTTGTGAAATGTGACAGCTGAAACACAAACAGAATGAGAAACTCCACTACCTAAATTAGAATCACCTATGACATATTACTGAAAAATAAGTAACCTTTAAACAAAGTATCAAACAGTTCTGTAGCAATTAATTCTTTCAGTCTCTGGATTACTTTTCCAGTGTTCAGACTTTTCGTCCAGTCATCTTATCACAAGAGAAACTATATTTAGTGGAGTAACATATCTATGTATGCATTTATTTTTTGTATTTAGCACAGCTGTTTTGTGAAGATAGGCTCAACTCTGGCAGTCTAATATAAACAATGGAAAATAGTTTGTGCATATCTTTTCTAGGATTCTTTTTGGATACTCCTATCATATATGCATTTGTAACATAAAATTGAGCACCAATGTTTGCAGAATTTATACCTTGACCAGTTTACTATGTCATTTTGATAGGAAGCTATCTGTTGTAATTTATCACCATGAGTCAGAATAAAAAAGGGAACTATGAATATCTCTACTTTGGATACCTAGCTTCAGCTTTCTTAAATAGGCTGATTTGTTTAGAAAGAGGTAATTGACCTTCTACTAATGAAAGTTCACTTGTAAATGTTCCAAGCTGAGCACTAGGATGTTAAGACTATGCCGCTAATCAGGTTTAAAAATCCCCATCCAAATAATTTGTTTGATGATACAGGGTTGTTTTTTGTCATGATAATAAAACAAATACCCCAAGAATATAAGGAAGCTGTATAAAATAAATGCAGACAAGTAGACAATTAGAAGGACAAAATAAAATCTTTAATACTTCAAATGCATAAAATAAAGTTGAAACACAAATAAATTCCCAGAGAGATTGTATGCCCCACTAAACTGGACACAAATGGGCAGATGAACAAAGGAAATCAAAAAGCAAGGACTAGAGAGAGAAGTTTCTGTGTTAATGAGAAGAAAGGAATATAATGCTAAAAGTTCATGAGGTATTTCTTATGATACTCTGATGGATTTCTGGAGCTAAGAAAAAATGATATGTGGAGTAGTAGTGGTAGCAGGTAGGCAGCTTGGATACACAGCACATACAGCATGCTCATGTTTCACGGGAAAAGTTTAAGGATAACAAGGAGAAGAACATAACATAAACACGATACTCCTTCACTATAAGTTTAACACATAATAGTGTTAAAATGTGTAAAAATTAAGATTTCCATTTTGGGTGTTTATAGAACATATATACTGTAGTGCAAGTAAACGACTGCCAGGTGAATAGGTAGATGTGAGCAAGTTTGGAATTAGTTAGCTGAACTGAAAACATAATATGACACAGCCTTCCTACTTAGCTACAAGGCAGAATCATGGCCCTTGAATAGATTCCAGTGCTGCTGGAAGGCTTGCCCTCTTATGTCTGTCTAGTCTGAATAGTACTTCTGAGTTATAGCAAAAGATGACATCCTTGGTTGTAATTTAGACCATGGCAGGTGTCTTGTTCTAAACTGGAAACATAACCTTCATTGCCTTTTTGCAAGTGAAGAGAAAGAAAAAGTTGTTTCCTGCCACATGACAGATGACTTTGGGGTTTGTTGGTTTGTTCTGAAACACAGAAGAAAGGACCATTAAGCTCAAATTGATTCTACTATAATTTTTTCTGATATACAACTGTGAAATGCTGTGTAAATATTAAGTAAGTTTAATTACGAGACACTTCCTTGCATTTCCACCATTTCTTTTTTATTTGCATATGTTTTATGTTTTCATTAACCCTGTTACTGCTTCAGAAACATGGCAGAGTAAATAGCAAGCAAACGCGTTCAAGAACTTGTACTGGATTCTAAATGATTTTGCAGCTTGGCTGTGCTTGTTTATTTTTCCACTAAAACCCAGAAGGTATAGAGAAGTTCTTTAGAACCAAATCTAGCCTCTGCTTTTTGAAAATTGCAGGCATAGCTTCTAATGCATCAAACTGTGTTCTTGTTTCTGCTGCTAGTGAATGGATGCTCCAAAATATCTGGTGGGATAACTCATGGAACTGACTGCTTGCCAAAGAGAAAAAGTGTGTGCAGTTCAGTGCTTTACAAGTAATCTTAGTGGTTATTGTTGCTGTACTACTGAGCAATCTGTTGAAATAAGCTTCATTGAACTATAATTCTGACAATCAGCCTGGATTCCTTGTCAGGTTTATGTCTGAAGTGTTGTGGTTTGGGGAATTTTACTGGAATTATTTATATTAATTTTGCTTTGCTGTTGGTCTCATACACTATAAAGTAATATTTTTAGGAGATGCTGACCTGAAGTAACCAGAAAGCATCTTTTTCCTAGTTGTCTGTCTAAACATGAGTCAGTAAATGAACTTTCAATAGATCTTATGATTTACTGGAGGCAACCATCCAGCCTAATCTCTGTGGTAAATTAACCAACCTCAGTGCTCCTTTTCTGTGCAGAGACTAAGCATGACAGAGGGAGAACAATGAAACCTTACCCCTTCACACCATGACTTAGTGGGCTGTGTATCACTTAATACACCGAAAAACTACACTAAAGACCTTCATGATGCCAAGTAGGGTTCATTATGTCTTACACACACCCTTTTAGCACCAAGGAAACCGGCATTTGATTCCAAACTGTCTTATGGCTGGGTTTTGGTTTCAGGTGGCTATGGAAAGTGAAGGCAGGGGGAAGATGACATTGAGGTTAGACATACTTTATACACAACCATTGAAAATAGCAGTAAAATAACCACTCAGAGTATTTAAAACTTAATCTAGCTTTCTTTTGCTTGTGCAGATACATACTGGCTTTCAATGCAAAATACTGAAAAACCGGAACATGCTGGCTTACAGTGCACTTGCCCAAGGGAGTATGACTACTTCCAGTGTGTGAAGACAGTGTCCATGATCATGTTTGCTTTTGGATGGTAGGGATGTAAAGAGTGCAGGTGGGTGGTTCCTTAACTGCAGCACGGTTATTTTGAGAGAAAACAGTGTGGCAGATACAGACTGTTTTGCTGTTTATTTTCATTCTGGCTACTAGGACATCTATGAGTACAACATCCCTTCCATGTTTTCCGGGGACAGTTCCACAATATAAGCCAATCATCTGCATCAGCAATAAGCTTGCTCCTAAAAAAAATTTACGAAGCTCATGTGAGCCACAGTCAATTGAAGTTAAACACAAATTTTCCTTTCCGTGGATGCTGCTGAAGTTATAGTCCTTGCTAGTAATAAAAGTTAAACAACGGTAGAAAGTAAAAGAAAAAGTTCTGAGTACTAGTGGAATAGAAGCATACAGTTATAATAAGAACATGTTAAAAAGTTGTTTCCGGGCATAGTGGTAACTCTAGCATCATTTCACATTTGCAGAAAAAAAAATTATTCTAGATCTGGGGATATCTGAAAATGTAAGTTTTTTAATATCCTTATCAATAAACATGGCTTTATATTTCCATGCAGTACTCATTTTAGACATTCCGAGGCCTCTGATTCACATCATGGCATCAATAAAAATTTAGTCATCTTTCTTTCTTTAAATCTTGGCTTGCTTCTACTTAGAAAATAATCTTCTGGGCCTGTTTTGTAAAGTCCTAAGCATCTAAGCATCTTCAGAGTTCAGAGGTTTTTATGATCAGCCACTTGAAAGAAAATATAAGAATCTTATACTGTTTGCTGTACATTGTTAGCCATTCCTGAACAAGTTTCTTTGCCACAGTTTAGATTTACATTTTTAAACAGCACTGAGTATATTTTGTACCATCTTAGGAGTAGTCTAACCCAGTTCATTAAAAGGTTGTCCTTGGTTTCTTCAAAGGCCTTGAGATGTATGTTATCATAATCAGGAGCAGACTAGTATCCTATTCTCAAGCTCTTTTGAAGCAATTACATGGCAAACAATTTTCCTACTAGTCTAGGTAGGGGATATGATGTATCCTGAGATTGTTGGTCAAGTGACAGCTCAAGTCACTAGAATTCCTATCTGTAGCCATGTGCAACTGGAGAACTAAAACCAAATTAAATTGTTCTATAGATTTGAATAGATTTATACATTATAATTATAACACTGATTTAAAAACAATTAAGAAATTAAGGAAACTTTAACAACTCTCATGACAGTTTGGACTAGATGCATATGATCTATAGTCTAAGGCACTGTGTCAGTATACTTTGTAGGATAGGTAATATTGTGAATTGGGTATGGAACCACCAGCCTGAACTTCACACAAAATATGGGACATTGTTCCTGATAGCAAGTAAAAAGAAAATGTCTAGACTAATATTATTGCTATATATTATGGTTTGGCTTAGGTTTTATTGTTCTTAACTGTAATTTTCTTTGTGAACACTAGATGAAGCCCTGATGCTTCCACACAATAGAAAGAGAACTCGATGAGCTGTGCTGGGTTGTGTATACCGAAGTCCCAACTTCTGCTAAATCAAAACAAGGAGACGGGATTTTTTGGTGGTCTGCTCTTGTGTTCCACAGGCAAATCCCTCTAAGCTAAGAGTGTTTCCAGTCAGGATAATTGAACAATTAATTAAAATAAAAAGGGCCATATGCTTCTTTTCATTTTCACACTGTCCTTTAAAATATATTTCCTTGCCCTGTTTTTGCTTGTCTTTTAAAGAAGTTTTTTAAAAAAAGTATAAATATCTTTCATAATCTACCTTCAAAATGATGTTTAAATTTACTTTCTGAAAAAGCATCTGTGTGGTTTGCTGACCCTTGTGTGTCCTTGTGTTTCAGTGGACGAAAACAACTGAGAAGTTGAATGCTCTTTTCTCCTGTTTTCTCCTTTTCTCCTGCATTCCTGCATGGGTAAAATCGAAGAGAAAAGCAGGCATGAAAAGAACCGAGGGACAGTAATGGGGAGCCAGAGGCAGAACATACAATGTAGTCCCACAGTTGCTGAGGAAAATGAATCAAAGTGATGCGGCTTTTGGAAATGACTGTTGGTTGGCTCTTTTCATTAATACAGCTTTACCACCTGTACTGTGATACTCTAAGGTCTTCTAATAGAATAAAGCTGTTTGGCCAACTTTCCACTTGGAAAAAAATCACAGCCTGCAGAAAGGTATTTCTATTAAGAGGATTGTACTCACTCAATTGCACACATAGTAGAGAAAACAAGCAAATGTATAACATGTAATTTAAATTTCCTCTTTGGCTACTGTTTATGGCTAGGTAACGTGTAGGTGTTTATCTCCTGCAGAGTTCATTGGACTTCACTCCAAAGTTCTTACCTGGCTGCAGATCCAAGATGAAGTGTAACAAACTCCTCCTAGTCTATTCTGAAGCTGTGTTACAGAACACAGGAGCAGCACTGAAATGGTAAAACATTGCCTCAAGGAACTTTGAACTCAAAGAGCCTGAGGTTACCTCTCTGCAGCATGTGAAAAGTTTCTTTATTTTAGAGAATTGACAGGAGTCTAAGGAAACATAAAAATGACTTAATCTATCTTGGAGTGAGAAATTCAAGAGAGAACGAGAACCTGTGCGTCCACTGCATCTGGTCTATCTTTTGAGTGTGAAGACCCCCAAGCATTAGATTGTCTACTGATGCATTTTCTCACCTACCTGCAGTAACTTGGAACTAGTCAGACATTGGAGTCCACTCTGAGTTCACAGAATGTCCTGGTTTGGGGTAAAGCAGAGACAACATTCCCTTCCGTGAGAGAAGCTCTTGCTTATACTTGTTGCTGTGGCAACCAGGGTCAGCTGACTTGGTTGTTTACCCCATGGAGGGGTTGCATCTGTGAGTAGGCGTGGACAGGTCAGGTGACCCAAAACTGACTGATAGGGTATTCCATCCCATCTGCCATGCTCCATATAAAAGCTGAGGGATCAAAGGGGCTCTCCTTCAATGACTTTTCTCCAGTGTTGTTTCTTTGGTGGCTTGGCTTCTTCAGTGACTCTCTCTTTGATGACTGATGTCTGAGGAGGACGCTGTCAGTTCGTCTAACTTTGATCCTGATCTGTGGGTTTGTGAAGCTAGATCCAGAATCCAGTTCCCATCTGTCACTGAGCCCAGTCTGGAACTTTCCCAGTGCCTGCCGATGACATCTCCCTGGGAGCTTGATACGGTTTTGTATATATTTATATATATTGTATCTCTGTAATTATTTCATTTTTATTATTAAAATTTCATTAGTTTTTTTTTTTCTAAACTCATAAATCTCTCTATCTCTCTTCTTCCTCTTCTTGGAGTGGGAGGTAGGGGAGAGCGTCTGGTGTCTTGTCATTGGCCAACCTAGCCCAAACTGCGACACAGAACCACTGCCTAAAAATGGCTTCTAGCAAGAGAAAACTGTAATTGTTTAGTAAAGGAAAGCATTTTAAAGATCTAGTATGGTTTCTCTAACAAGAGGGCCATGCTGATAGCTGGTCAGCTCAGTCTGTAGCTCACCTTGAAAGCGCTCTTGTGTTTCTGACTGATGTGAAGTTCCTGTATAGTAGAATCAAATAATATTTTTCTAACATTAATAAAGATGGCATTTCAAGGGAGGCAGTGTCTTGGAATTAGTTATTCACAGCCTTCTTGGTTCTTGTTTGTAGTAAACAGATAATTTTTTGCCATCAGTATTTAAGGGTTTTCCATTACTGGAGAACTCCTTTGGATGCACACGACTTTTCTCCAGCAAAATTAACAGACTGTGGTCATAAACAGTATAATCATCAAGTACTTCATATTATGCCTAAACGAAGGATAAGGAGTAACAGAGAAAGCATAATAATGGCTAAAGGACTGAATAGGGTCCTTTCCTTGTCATAGAAGTAACCATGAATGTGTCACCTCTCCCAAAGGCTGTTAAATCAAATTCAGGACTCCACTTTTTTAAATATCTAGGAACTGGATTTTTTAAAAATGAAGCAGTTGAAAGCTATGGTAAACATACTGTACTTCAGGTGCGTTGATAAAACTTAGTGTAGAATGCAGAAACTGGGGATCAACAAAATGTTATGAAAGGTATTTCTAGAGGATTAAGGGCTATCTCATCTAAGTATGTTCCAAAATGAAGGTAACTTTCTCTGGCATCACCTTTTGCAACTGAAAGAGAACATGTATATATATTCCAGTGTAGTACAGTTAAAACACTGTTTCATTTTTGTTTTTTTTCCTTATCCTTCATTTGTTTAGCCATCTGAAGCCATAATCTGCCATATTTACACTGAAAAATATATCTGTGTTTATCTATATGTTTTTACTCCAGAATACCTTATGTAGTTCAGTTAGAAGATTACTTCAAAGAAAAAGCAGCAGAATCAATTGCTGGTAGAATCATGTAGGGCGAACTTTTTACTCTTTCCATAAAAAAGTACTTAGTGTCCTGGTTCCGGTAGGGACAGGGTTAAGTATTCCATGCCATGTGAGCCACGCCCACCCTGAGATTAAAAGGAGGGAGGGGGCAGGCAGTCGGGTTTGGAGTGGGCTGCCGCCTCCCGGGTCCGGAGCGGCGGTTCCATAATCGCGTTCGTATATTTCTCTGTCCGTGTTATTGTTGTTGTTTTCTTCTTCCCTTTGCTGTTCTGTTAAACTGCCTTTGTCTCAACCCAAGAGTTTTGCCTTTTTCTTTTGATCCTTCCTGTACCGGGAAGCGCTGAGCGAGCGACACGTGGTTCTTTGTTGCCATCTGAGGCCAAACCACCACACTTAGTTACTGGTTTCCTGACCCATTGTCATGATACTAGTGCCACTCACTATAATTAATGACATCCCAACTGAGTTCTTAGCATTAAATTGTTCATGAATCTCAACAATTCATTCAGCTGTTTAGATCACAGATTCTGCAAAGTGTTTAATAGAAGCCTTTTTCTAACTGGAATTGATTGACCACTGCTCGTAAACTTAACCACCAGGTGACAGTATTGTTCCACTTAAATACAGAGATGGACATATTTTATCAGGCAGAAGACTATAAACTCTCAGAGGGCAAAGTTTAACAAAATTAAAAATTTAGATTTCCCACTTATGGTGTAATTTTTTTTCAGATTTTTTTTCCTAGTCCATCCTGAGGCTCAAGTAACTTGTTTTAACAAAGCTTAGATACGTAAGAGTTTTAAAACCATATTACCTCGTGATAATCCCTCAAAGCAAACACCAATAACTTTCCTCTCATCTCTGAAGGAATTTCTCTCAGAAACTTGCCCTTCAGTTTTCTATTAGGCATGATCTTTTTTCTGATAAGTGTTTTCTAGTGGCATGCGATTTTACATTTTTCTATGTAATTTCTGAATATGTAATTTCTAATGTAATTCCTGATAATGTCCTTTTTCCTGGGGGTGGAGGGAGGTGGGTCGGTAACTGACATAAAAAGATCTCTCTCATTCCCTCAAGCAAAGAAATGCAAACAATTCTGTGCCAGACTGCAAGAAACAGAAAAGAACATATAATGTGCAAATTACAACGCCTCCTCTCCCTATATAGAATTTTCATAGAATCATAGAATGTGTTGGGTTGGAAGGGACCTTTAAAGGTCATCTAGTCCAACCCCCCTGCAGTAAGCAGGAACATATTTAACTAGATGAGATTGCTCAGAGCCTCCTCATATCATCCCCCAGCCTGTACTGATAATGAGGATTGTCCCGACCCAAGTGCAGGACCTTGCACTTGCCCTTGTTGAACTTTATAAGGTTTGCTTGGGCCCACCTCTCTAGCTCATCCAGGTCCCTCTGGATGACACGCCGTCCCTCTGGCATGTCGACCGCACCACTCAGCTTGGTGTCATCTGCAAACTTGCTGAGGGTGCACTTGATCCCACTGTCTAAATCATTGATGAAGATATTGAACAGCACTGGTCCCAGTATGGATCCCTTAGGGACACCACTTGTCCCCCCTCTCCATCTGGACATCGAGCCCTTGACGATCCATCCAGCCAGTTCCTTATCCACCGAACAGTTCACCCATCAAATCCGTATCTCTCCAACTTAGAGAGAAGGATATTGTGGGGGAGCATGTCAAAGGCCTTGCAGAAGTCCAGATAGATGATATCTGTTGCTCTTCCCTGGTCCACTGATGCAGTCACTCCATTGTAGAAAGACACTAGGCTGGTCAGGAAGGACTTGCCCGTGATGAAGCCATGCTGGCTGTCTCGGGTCACCTCCCTGTCCTCCATGTGCCTTAGCATAGCTTCTAGGAGGATCTGTTCTATGATCTTCCCAGGCACAGAGGTGAGGCTGACAGGTCAGTAGTTCCCAGGGTCCTCCTTTCTACCCTTTTTAAAAATGGGTGCAACGTTTGCCTTTTTTCCAATCACCAGGGACTTCACCTGACTGACGTGACTTTTCAAATATGGAGAGTGGCTTGGCAACTACAATTTTGTCTATGGTAGATTCTGTAACAAATCATAGAATCATAGAATATCTCGAGTTGGAAGAGACTCATAAGGATCATTGAGTCCAACTCTGTGCTCCTCACAGGACTACTTGAAACTAAATCATATGACTACGAGTGTTGTCCAGATGCTTCTTGAACTGTGACAGGCTTGGAGCCGTGACGACTTCCCTTGGGAGCCTGTTCCAGTGACTGACCACCATCTCAGTGAAGAACATTTTCCTAATTTCCAATCCAAATTTGCCTGATGCAGCTTCATTCCATTTCCTTGTGTCCTGTCACTGGCCACCATAGAGAGGAGATCGGCACTTCCAGCTCAGCTACCCACCTTGAGGAAGCTGTAGACAGTGATGAGGTCATACCTCAGCCTTCTCTTCTCCAAGCTGAACAAACCAAGTGACCTTAGCTGCTCTTTGTAAGTCTTGCCCTTGAGGCCCTTCACCATCTTGGTCACCCTCCTGTGGACACACTCTGATAGTTTGATATCTTTCTTACATTGAGCTGCCCAAAACTGCACACAGTACTCAAGGTGGGGTTGCACCAGTGCAGTGTAGAGTAGGATAATCACCTCCCTTAACCAGCTAGCCATGCTGTGCTTGATGTACCCCTATTGTAGTATTTAAAGTAATTGCTGACCTTATTAAGCAGATGAATGGGCAGTAAAACCTTTTTTAAATTGGAATCACTAAACCTTTGCCTAAAGATATTACAGTTAATACATTTATGTGTAATAAACACTCCCAAAACTGATATTAATTTGCATAGCTCCAGTGCAATCAAAATATATATAGGTTGCACATACTTCATGGTGGTGACTTTTTTGTAGCAGGTTCTTCTGTGAGCTTCAGGATACAAGCCTGGATTCAGAGAACTAGCATCAGTTAGCTGGTTTGTCCTAATTTTCAGCTCTGCACTACAAATCTGGCTTTTGCATGTATTTCACTCTGCATCACAGTGCCATCAAGATATGTGAATGCAACTGATAATGAAAAGTGAGCTGCAAGAAAAGCCAACGGGAACTGAATTTTGAATATGCAGTATTACATAGTGCTAATGCTTTGAAGAAACGTGCTGCAGACATCTTAATTTGAGCATAAAAATACTGGATTTTATATATATATATATAATTTTTTTTTTAATCTCATCCCTGTGCATGAGTAAAATGAGAATAACAATGCCTTCATTCACTGCAGAAATTCAAAAGATTAATGCTGGAGAAGCACTCAGCTGTTATATCAAGACACTGTATAAAAATCTCTAAGAGGAATTCTCTTAGACTCAAATGTTCTCTTCCAGTTCCAGTGTTCAGTAAATAGCATCTGGATTTGTACATTGAATAATTAAGAGAGTAAAAAGAAATAGCTGCTCCCCTAAGAGTTACTGACCATCCTTGTACCCTGAAAGAGTCAAGGGTCTGTAGTGGTCAATTGTATGTGATCATACAAGTAACGATTTTATCTTCCTGCATATGCACAAGGACAAATTACACTATGTAAGCCTTTGTTCTTGAAAATGACTGAACCAATCTAGTTGAAAAGTTCATCCTGAGGCAGGGAAATTTCAGCTCAGGTGATAAATATTTGGCGTAGTTATAAATAACTGAAAAACCAGTTATTAATCATGAAAATTTGGGAGCAATCATAATAGATACTGCTACCTCTACCTGGAAATAGTGGGCTTTATTGCAATGCTAATCTGAAGGATTTTATTTTTAAAATTCTCAGAAGTAAAGACTTTCATCATCAAATGTTAAATGATTGGGTTTTGTTTCATACTGTTTATTAACTGATGTTATTAACTGATTTTGCCACAGTCTTTTATGTAACAGAATTCTGAAATTTCTTATAGAAGAAAGGAGAATACTTTGGAATTGGCCTAGGATGCAGGAGACCCTTGTTCAGGTAAGCTACAGATTTTCTTTGTTACATTGATGAATTCATACTTTGATGAATGTTTATATGTTATGATAGTGTGTTGGCACTGAGGAAGTATCAAGTTGCTATACATGGTAAGTTTTGGGGAGAGGTTGGTTTCATTATTTACCAAATTCTGTCAAATTGCTGTATGTAGCCAGACACAACTACATCATTTAACTTACACTGGGTTCATTGTAATCATATATTTTAGAATAAACAATAAAGGTTAGCCTTAAGTACATGCCAGCAGAGGAAAACTTTAATTAGGAAAGACTGAGGTTGACAGGTAATTACAGACGTAACAGTTCATGCCTCTATAGTTGAAGGCTGAGTCAGTGTTTCCAATATAAACCATTATTTTCTGGGGTTTCTACTCACTTATTCAGAAATTTTGTGGTCACATCCTAAGGACAATATTTTTTTATAGGCTATAGGTAAATCCCAGTTGTAGCAATGAAAAGAAATACACATTCAACAAACAGCACCCTAACCTTTCAGAAACCGAAAAGATTCCTTAACTGATTGATGTGAAATGTTTGGGGTCAAATGCAAAAACACTGGTGCAAAACACTGGTGAAAATTTGTGCAAAGATATTAAAGTATTCGACATAGATCTGTTCTAGTGATATTCTATAATGTGAGTTATGCTGGTTAGTTCCAGCTCACCTGACTGTATTCCACTACATTTGATGTACTAAAAGCATTCTGGTAACACCTACTCTTAACTAGATTACAGTAATTAATATGCTATGGGTGATGTAGTTTGAAAATATCTTCCTAACACAGCAGAATGTTTCAGGATGAAGTGACTGCCTTGATTTTAGCTAAGTTATTCCATGATAAATTGCCTACATAAATTATATCTTAATGTGTTTATGCCTTTATTTATGTATGTATTAATTTTAAACCGGTGATAAGGAGGGCTGGAGCATTTGGAATCACTCAGGTTCAAAAAATGGTCCAAAAGTTGTTTGATTTGTGTGCATATTCTACTCTTCAAAAGCATCATTGGATCAAAAATCTTTATGGAACCGGGGGAAATATATTAGCCATACCTCAAAGAGCTTACCTTCTAATTTTAGATATGACGTGATGAATGAGGATAATAAACTGTACAGAGATGATGAAGGTGAAGAGAACAAGGCTTGCAGCAATACGTTCAGGCAATGATTTGGTTTTGGCATTTAGAGACACAATGATTTGATTTCAGATTTGTGGGGTGTTTATGGCTGAGTCATCTTGCACATTAATTTAAAAAGGGAGTGCTAGGAGATATTTGAATGAAAAAAAGAGAGATTTTGCAAGCCAGAAGTTGAAGTGAGCTGATGCATCAGGATGACAATAGAGACATGGAGAGTCTGTGGGAGAAATGGGAGATTAAAACACTGGCATAACTGCCAGAATTAATGACTGACAAGACACTGAAATAGATGTGTATTTATCACACAGTTTATCACACTGCATTAAGGGCTCAAGCCTGTAAAATGCAAAATACTCTCAACCGATTTACCAGTGTAGTAAAGCATGTGCTTTAGTGTTAAGGATATGGAATTACACATTATTTAGCCTATCTGTTTTGATTTTGTCTTAGCCAATATTAACTGCTGGGTTTTCCTGTAAGTTCTAAGCATGTTATTTATGCTTCATTTATTGTGGCTTTGCCTCCCTTTTATCTTGCTGCGTTCAGATTTTTTTATGACTGTAGCTCTATTGTAAATTTGCTCACGAATAAGGAATACATCAATTTTATCCAATATGGTGCTAGCTGTTTGTATATGCATGTGTGCTCTCTTTGAACTGCTCTCCCTTCTGCATTAGAAATGAATATTAGAATATTAGAGCACTATTGTTTAATTGTCAGCTCTTCTCCTTTAACCAGTTTACCAACTCTCACTTCCAGTTGAGGATGCTATAAACATGCACATACTGGCTCATGTGGGAAATATTCCCTTAGTAAAGCCTAAAGAAATTTTGCAAGGGTGTGGAAAGGATGTTAATGCCCAAAGCCCCTGCGGAGCAGTTTAGGATGAGTCAGATTGTATCCTCTAGGGGCATGCACTCCAGAACAGTAACCTCACCACCCTTGGAGGAAAGGTGCAGCCTAGTTCCTCATCTAGGCTGTGGCACCTGCACAGTCGAAGAGGCATTGAGGATATGGGCCAACACTCACCTCATCCACATCAAAGCCCTGCAGAAAGGTGGAGAATCACGTTTGATCCTCTAAGGGAATCTTACCAAAAAAAGCAAAGACCTTTATATATGTATAGTTATATTGATAAAATTAAATATGTGTGTGTGTGCCTACAATCCATCAATAAGAGCAGTTATGCTGCACAACTCTCAATGTGTGACTAGAAAAAAGACCTCTCTCAAGACTATCTGAAAAATCAGAGTCCAGTTAGAGGCCATAACAATGACCTTCTCACAGACAATGGACTGTGACAAAAAAATTGATATAATTTTAGAGGAGCCAATCACTTAACAAAATAAAGTAGAAAACCCTCAGAAAACAAATCTATACTGCTGCATCAGTTGCTTCAATCTAATGTGCATGAGGGATAAATACACAGTAAAGCTGGCAGAAGACAATTTGTGGGCTCTAATCAGCTAAAAATTTGGAAGTGATTCAGGCAACAGGGAGGCGTGTAAAGAGTTTTGTCATCTAGCTTCACATAATGCCATGCAAGAACCAACAGTAACAAAAATATCTTTCATCATGCTGAAAAAATTAAATGTGTTGAATGAGCAGTTGTGTGAGGGATTGTTGTGGCTTTTTTTTTACAATATGAAACGCAAAGGTCATCCAAAAACCTCTCACATGCTGTGAAAACCAATAGTCTTAACTTGGTCTGAGTTACTGGGTGGCTTCTGTCAACTCCATTGTATCAGAAGGCATTGAGTCCCTACGTTTTCACATCAAGATAATTACAACACAAAAGTCTGCTGGGTTTTATTCCATAGTTCATGGCTAGAGTTTCAGATAACCAGGATGTGGAGAGTTTGCACAACGAGTCCACCATCTTAGATTATATCATTATTTTAAGACTGATGGGTCAATACAGAAAAATATCACCACCTAGTTTTACTGGTTTAGAAAAGGATGAGCCTATAAAATTCATCATATAAATATTTTATTACTGTCTTTCAGTAGAAGTAAAAATCAAACTAAAAAGATCATAGGAGCAGCAAAGCATACATTTGTGAGTCCTGAGTACTTGAGATGAACATAATTTACTTAAAAGTTGCTGAAGTCTAGATTTTACTAGTGGTTTTATAAACAAAATTTAACTGTGTTGGTTAAGCACTCTGGTGGTTTTACAGACCTTAATAAATCATCATAGAGAAATCAGAAACCTTACCTGAACTGAGATCTTCCCAATGAACATTCAGAACAGTTCAATTCCGTTTGAGACTTTTCTTCTCATTGCTGTGTGAGTGCATCCCTTTTCTTTACACATTATCTGAATGTGTTTATAAATAGTTATTGTGTGATTCTAATTTTTTGTAAGACCTCTTTAAACTAGCATGCCTGTGTAAAATATGTTTAAATTATGTAAAAATTGCAATCAAATTCAGAACATGGCTTCTTCATACTGGTACTGCCTTTAAAGTGGTACTGGTATTTGCGAGAGTATGGTCTGCGGTTATAAAGAATACGACAATATGTGAGTGAAAATTGTATGATGGGCCCAAAAATTGCATACTTTTTTCTCTTTGTTTCTCTGTGCTCAAGGTCACACCTTTCTTCTGTCCAAGATGTTTTGTTTTTCTAGGGAACTGAGTACTGATGATTTGGCCTGGGCAATTAGGAGCTGAGGGTGAATTGGAGAGATGCAGAACCTCAGGCTGGTCAGAATGGAAGGGCTGAAAACAGTTCTCCTCCGAGTGGCTGCTTGCTGCCAGAGCCTTGATTGACTTTACTGCAGTGTAAACAGACCATAGGCACTTAAGAGTGTGGATGTAAGCCAGTGTTTGTATGTTCAGAATTTGCTATTTTGACACTCAGTGAAATTCACGATTCAGTTAACATCAGATTTTTATTAAACATTTAATAAAATGCAAGGCATGTTTCATCAAAAAGCTCCAATAAATGCTAGAAAATTTTAACTGTAATGTAACATTTTAATAGAAATTTGAAGTTTTACTAACACTTCACTTACATCAACTAGCATTTGGAGTTAATGAAAACTGCAGTACTAAATCCTGATTTTATAAAAGAAAAGTCTCATTTCTCTCCATGTCACAAACTGCCTTCCAGCCAGCAGCTGCCTGGACTGTGCCTTTTCACCAGAGTTGTTGGTTCCACGGTTCTCAAACTCTGCCTCTGCTATAGTTTATCTTTTAGAATAATGTTTGCGTAAGTGTCTCTCTCAGAATATGAGAAAGACATGTTTTCTAGGGCGACATAACATCTTCTGTTAGATCTTATGATTGCACCTGGGGAAACAAGCAGAACTATTTTTGAGCCTCCCTGTTTTTTGTTTTCAGTTTTAAACTAAATTGATAGACAGATTCTTCAGTTCTGAGGGAAGGATTCTCTATGTAAAAAAAAGTAACTGTTAAGCTTTTAATATGAGTATGAAAGGAAGTATTTTTTCCTTTTAATCCTTGCAACACCTTCTGTGGTAATACAAGTGACATTAACAGAATGCTGTTTGTATTTCTTTTGAGTTTCCTCCTTGAGATCCACTCCAAGTGTAACTTGCAGCTGAAATTAGTGAGCTGATGATATTAAGCTGGTAGAGAAAAGGGGAGGCTTGTGGTTGTTTTATCTATCTGTATGCTTGCATAAGATACAAATATGGCATATGTGTTGTGCGTAACATGGACCCCATAAGGTCGTATCCATTTTCTCTGTTTTGTTTCTTGTTTTTCTTCTCAGACAGTCACATTAAGACAGGATGCCTGGTCCAGAACATCAGCTGGACTTCTGTATTTCTCTTCTTTCTCCATTCTGTTTCATTCCAAGATTCTTTTGTATAAGAATTGCAGTCTTCAATCTCTACAAACATCATTATTGTTTGTAAATAATTTTCTGGCATAATCCAAACTGTAGGGAAGTCTGTTGTTTATGCCAAGAAATAGTGTTTAGTGGATATATGAAAATAAGAAGTGCCACAAGTAAAATCTTTCTTCACACTGACATAGTTTACTACAAAACTAGTTGTAATGAACTACAGTTTTCCAATACAATGAAAAAGACAAATTCCAAATCTAGTGGTCAATATAGATTCATAGACAGGCATAGATGCATGCACTCAACATCATGAAGTGCAAGCCAGGAAGGCATGTAAACATTTGATTCACTGCTGTGATACAGAGCAGAAAACAGAATTCAAAGACATCATACACAATGTTGAAATTGGTTCCCTGATGACTTTCCTAAAAGTGATTCATCCAGAAATGAGACAAAATATGTTTCACGTATAACAAAGAGTACACAGTGGGAACTGGCTGTCCTTTCTTCACCAGGTGACTAACAAATAAAATTTGGAAGAGTTTATGAGTGACAATATTCATAACTCCTAGACATGGCCAATAGCCTCTTTACCTGGGAAAATCTGTATTGGTATAGAAAACATTTCAGTCTTTGCTGACATGGAAAAGCTGTCTACTTGCTTTACTTGTCAAATGAGGTCATGTAGAGTTGGGGAGGGAGAATACTTTATGAACTCAACATTAAAAAAAAAGTAATTGCACATTAACATTTAATTACCTATATGAACTGATTTAGAGGATAGGTTATAATTTTTCTCAGTACTGATTTGCTCTGTGTATCATAGTCACGTTTCACAGGCTTTCAAATTTACAGGACAGATGACATTTTTAAATAATTTGCTACCTAACTGCTTTCTTTTAGGTGTCCAAATTGCATGGCTGAATTTTTGCAGCTCTCAATTAGGCAAGAATCCACAGCAGCTCACATTTTCAGTGGTAACTGTAGGGTGCTGAACCCATCTGAAGACATTCATTTGTGTTCCTAGAAGGGACTTGGACTCATGCAAATCTGCTTGTAGCGTATTTTCTTTTTAACTCTGTCCTTGTCAGAGGAAAACAAAAAATCTTTCTGACAGAGTTTGTCAGATTTCATTTTCTCATGGCCACCTATGCGATGCAGGTTCATTGTTAACTCTCAGAAGAGCTAAATTCATCATTTAACCCTTCTGAGAAAGACTTCCAAAGGTGCAAAGCAATTAAGCGCTTAACTCATCCTGAGCTGGGAAGAAATAATAACCACGAGGCTCTAATGCAAGCCTTGTTTAATTATTCCAGATTACATTGAGATCTTCAGATAAAAGATACTGTAGTATATCTGTTAACAAATTGATTGCTTTCTCTTGTCCAATAGAAATTGTTACTTTTTTTTTTGTTTGTTTATATGATTTGGGTAAATGTAACTAGCACACAGACAGTACTTACCGTGTTGAAACTTGCTGCCTGTGAGAAACACTTCTGTTACGGAATAAATATTGACAGTGGTTGTATCCTGTTTAATGTTTGTTGTTATTTTATGCACTTTGATGGAGGTTTGTAATGCAACATTTTGATCCAGAAGCCCACCCCTGTTCAAGAATATGCCATAGTTTGAAAGATTCATTGATACCTTGGCAGCATGATTCACATAGCTGTGATGGTGCTGTTACCCAGCAAGTCAGTTTTCAGTGCACTCTTTACAGTTCTCTCTGCATGCCAGCACCAGCCTACATAGGAAATTTTAAAGTCTTTACAAAAAATACAAAAAAAACAAAAAACAACCAAAGAACAGACACATCTAGGAACTGCATATAACCTTATGTGATTGAGGGTAAAAATGTTACCTCAGGCCTCTTCTTGCCATCAGTTTCTAGTTTTCTAAAAGACTTCTTGCAAAGTACCTAGTAGGAATTGTATTTTATTGCTCATAAAGTTATAGCATCAGGCCCTTTGGTTTCAAACATGAGAAAGAATGACATCCTGAAAGAAATCATAGCCTAATAAGGACAAAAACAACCATGTCAGGTTCTTGGTGAAAGCACACTCAAGGCTGGGGTTCAGCAGCTTTAGTAAAGGCTCATTTAGCCTCTATCCCTTTCTGTGTAGACCCTCTGTTACTTAGAAAAGTTGCTGTATACCTCTCATGCATTAGGACATGAAGAGCTCAGCCCCTTAAGGAAATCCAGCTCTTTCCATCTTCATATCCTGGACTTTTTCAAGACTCATCTGCAATCATGGTACTGAGACTTGGTTTGGAGTGCCAAGCTTTATGCCTTTTATTTTCCTCCTGTTATAGCGTCACTAAACCTATAAATAAATATATTAATTTGTGATTTAAATGAGAGGTGAAATGTAATGAAGCGAGTGGTGGCCATGAGCAGCCTAATTTTGCTTGCTCATATGTGTAATCTTATTGCTGTGATTACAGACTTTTAAGCAAGGCTCCCCATGTGAGGTTTGTAGCATAAGAACTGGAGACAGTAGTTTAGAAATCATGTCTGCTTGTTGACAAGTGATGTACCTTTCAGATGAGACAGTTGAATACACAGGCAAACAAGAATCAAAATGATATACTTCTATATGAAGTTGTATATGTACTTCAGTAATAACCAAAAGTTTCCTTTACACTTAGAGATATTTTAAACCAGAAGACACGGTAACTGCTCCTCTGAAATTATGCAAAAGCCTAAAAAGCTTAAAAATTTCATTCACTTCTTCTGTAGAGGTAGATATGAATGGTGGACAACAATCTTCTAGGCTTGTGCTTAAAAAATATCTGCAGGTTATTCAGTACTATAATAAATAGTGCCTGGAGGTATTCCTCATTTGTCTGGTGATTTTTATGTTTTAGAAAAATTAGAGTTTGGGTTGTAACCAAATAACCTGTATTATGCCATTTTTATTCAGTAGTAAAACTTTTTCAAATATGTTTTCCTGTTAAACTATTTGACTCCGTGGCATGCTTCTAGACACTAACAAGTGGCGGTTCTATCCATTTATGTAGGTTTACACATTGTAAATCCCCTGCTGACACAGCTGACTTTCTTGTAGTGAGCAAAAATACCAAAGCCAAAAATCCTTCCCAGCATTTTATTAGCATATCATAATTTATGATTCATTGTGCATTGTGCCATGTTTTCCAGCCTTTTAGACATATGGTGTAGCACAGTCAAGTATTAAAAATATGATCCTTTTGTGATTCAAGATCTGGCAAGAGATTTGGGCTGCTTGATAGTTTGCTTATTAGCTAGATAGTGCCATAGGGGCACCTCAAGCTTTACAGTCATTAGTTGCTAAGGTTGTAGTGGGAAGACAGAAAGGTTGTTAGCTATGATTCTCATAGCAAAAAATTTGCATAAAGGATTCAGTAGTAAGTTAGCAGAACATAACACCTAATCATCAGGAGTGGGAGCTGAGCAGAATTTTTAAGTTGTGTTTTCTTGATAATATATAATTAGTCACGTAATACTGAGGTTGCATTTGAAATCTATGGAGGTCTATGGGAGCTTTTAATCAAGTAGTGCTCTGGAAGAAGGTAAATAAAGTTTTCCAGCCTTCAGTTTCTTGGTGAGAACTTCAGACCATAGGAAACATTCAAAATGCTTAGTAGAGTTCTACGTGATTCACCTGTCTTACCAGAAAAGACATAAATAACTGTAATAGTACTTGTTTGAGAAACATAGTAGGCAATTTTCAGACGATACATTATTCAGATTAGACCAAGGTAGAGAAAATGAGGAGTTCATTTGAAGCTAATTAAATGCGTAATATTATTGTCTGCTTTGACAAAATAAGCTAATCCCTCATGTATCTGAATATGTTTTAAAATACCACCCATTGAGTGAAATATACTGTATTCAACAAATTACCGTATTGTCTTTGCAGCTAGAAACTATATCTTAAGATGTTGGCATATTAGAAACTTAAATATTAGGTGCTGTGGAAAATATTTAAATATTTTTAGATTGTAAATATTTTGGGATTCACACCATTTTTTTTTAAACAAAATATAATTCAGTATTAGTAGTAACACTATATTTATCCAACATTCTGGTGTCCCAAGTTACTTGCCCTCCAGGCACTGGATCATCGCAAATAACAACAATACACAAGTCAGTGATAAACCTTCTGTGTTCTGTTATGTACTTGGTCATCAGGAATCATAATGTTGCCTTCCCACATTATTTTGTACCATGTAATAGAAAATAACTCCTGTGAAAGTTATGAATAAATGTGTCTCTTTTGCCATTGAAATGTGTGTTTATTTTCGCTTTAAAGATAGCAGCAAATAGGAAAGTGCTAGAAGGGTGAGAAATTTCCTTGATTCAAAATCAAATGAGCACCTGCAGACAATGTATATCACTGAAGTTTTTTTGTCCTATTACAGCAGGGCCAGTCCCAAGTAGCAAACTCAGACCAAGATGAAAGTCTTTAGCTTTAGCAAACCAGGAGTTTTGTAAACATTTTCTTTAGCTTTGAAAATACACACGTGGAAGACTTATGCTTAGCCATGACCTTCCTCTACATTTTGAATTTATAATGAAACCTGAGGCACTGCAAGTTTCAAGTGGCTTGGGGGATTTCACTGCACTTACACATCGGTCTGTCACAACAACAGTAGTAATGGCAAAATTTGTTAGTGATTCATAGTTTCTCATTTACACCCAGGCTTACGTCATGTACCGTGTTGCATATTTCCTTTCTTTTCAAGTATGTTTTTTGGGACTGGTTTATTGTTGATTGGGAAGTGGAGCTGTTCCCAAGGCATTCCTAAGGAAACATCCTGTACAGGAAGACAGATTTGTTTTATTTTACGTACAGCTGCCAATATACTTTAAAGTGAGTGGTCTCCTCAGGGCTGGTTTTTTTTTTTTTTTTGGTTTGGTTTTGTTTTGGGATTTTTTTGTTTGTTTGTTTGGTTTTTTTTTTCTTTCCCTCCTAACTGAAATTGAAGTTTAAGGTCAGTTTGTAAGCCAGGTCTGCTTGAAGAAGGTCAGTGAAGTTCATAGAAATTACTGCAAATATAGAGAGTTTTAAGACCTCTTTATTAAGAGGCTTAAGGCCTCTGTTCATTGATCTTTACGCAGCTAAAATCTATTAAGGCCCCAAATACAAACGAACTGTGCTCTTCCTGTCTTGGTAATATGAACAGCTGCTTTGCAGCAAAAGAAGTAATTGTGCATTTTAAAAGGTGACTTCAAAGTTCCCATGAGTTTAAAACTCCTGTTTCCCGAGATGTCACTGACAAACAAAGCATAGGACTCACAAATGTATCACAGTACTGTTACCAGACTGCTGATGTTACAAACTTTAAAGTCTCTGTCTCCTGACAGCAGTTAAAGGTTTATCATGTCAATATGTGATTCTGTTCTTGCCATTCATGAGAGCAGTAAACTGAGGCTTATTTCTCAATCTTAAACCATGTTGGAAAAAAGATATAAGTATGAGATTACTGATGCCAGACATGCTGTACCTGAAAACTCTAGCGGAAAGTCTCTTGCTATTGCTGATATACTGTCTCTGAAAAAATTAGTCTTATATTAAGGAATACTGATTCTTCAGGATTATGCACAAGTCATTTAAAATTTGAGTGTGAATTTTTTAAAGAGCCAATTTTTGAGGTAGAGCAGGTAGACCTCATGAAATGCAATATGCCCAGCATTGCCCCAGTACAGAAACTGTGAGAGTGGAGTTTGAATTAAAAGAATTTCCTGAACCTGTTTAATCTTGTACACTTTTCTGAAAGTGTGAACAAGGTTGCTGGTTATGACAGGGCTTTTTTTTTCTGGCTTGAATATGTGTCCAGTGGGAACTGGACTGGAGACCACACAAATCAGCCGCAATCAACTACTAGTCCCTAGAGCTGGGTTTGGAATAGTTATCTGAAGAAGCAATCTTTCTCTTGTAACAAATGCTTATATTTCTCAGTGTTCCTTAGGTGTACCATTATTTCTGGTTAGCTGAAACTGTTGAAATAAAAAGGGTCTCTTTAAAGACATCCTGTTGCATCTGGCTGAGCTGGAAAAAATATTGTACAAATCTGTTCAGAACTTTTTGCATTTTGTAGTTTTCTGTATCTTTTTGCAGATACATGGTTCTTCTTGCAGTCTGCTAGATTTTTCATGCAAACAAAACCCCCACAGTTTTCTGAAAATAATCTTTAGAAGTGTATAATGAACAATATTGCATTTCCATGAAGCTTGCAGAAAATGTTTTTTATATCTATGCAAAATGCTAGACACAGCTTCCCTTTTCTTAGAACGTTTTCTGGGCACGGTATATTTTCTTGCTATAAAAAATAGATGACCTAGTTCTCAAATGATGTACATTAGAAAAAAGAAGAAAAAGAGTTTAGATGTATTTCTTTCCAGATAATTTTATACGCATTTTAATGAAGCTCTTTCAAGGCCTCCTAGTTTTTGTTTAAGGTGAGCTTTATGAAGTTCCTACAGCACTACTTTTAATTAGATTTGATTATCCCACTATCTTTCTCTCAACCTTTTTAGCTGCCAAAACACTGTCATATTAATCGCCCCTGTGATTTAGTTCAAAATGAAATAACCAAAGTTATTATTACATAATGAGTTATGTTTCCTCTGTGTTATTACAGAAGGCAGTCTAGAAGAGAGGGAGACCACAGCAATTATCTCTGCATGCACACATTCAGGAAAATCCTTGAAGAAACATTTGTTCAGAAGTCCAAAGGGAAAGCTTTGCTCAGAATAATTGACAAATGTTCCAGTAAACTTCATCTCAGCCTCTTTGAAGTATTGATTTTAAACTGAACTAGTCTTCAAACTGATTTCAGACTTTAAGCTATTTCAGCACTTTAAGGCTGAATATAAGGCCTATATTTTGTTTCTGATGCAAATTATGGACTAGAATTTCCAATGGGTTTTGATCCACTTTTATTTGCTTCATGAAGGAAAATCAAGCTTCACTCCAGTGTGATTTTAACATCAGTTGTCACAGATAGTAGAGCTTCCAGTATATTAATTCCTCAATGAAACAATGAACAGGAGTAATTTAGTGCTATGGTGTCTTTCTGTTGTGGATTTCAGTTGAACTGAGACAGTGAATTCAATCCAGAAAGAGCAAGAAGATGATTATTACTTTCCTTTCTGTGGCACAGAGAAGTGAAATAGGTGAGAGAAATGGTATGTTGTAACTGATTCAAAATCTCTTAAGCAAAACAGTCCCTTGCAAAATAGGTAAAGAATTAAAGGTCACAAGATGAAGAATTTGCTGTAACTTGACAGGCATGCTGTGAGCGGGTTTTAGGTTTTTTGCGGGGTTTGTGTTTCTTTTTCTTTTTTTTTTTTTTGATTGCATGAGCTCAGTTAAGTTATCATAACACAATTGAAAAGGTCTGTTAATATGCAGGCCAAAACCTGTGTGGGTATGCTAACTGTCTTTGCTAAAGTTTGAATTCCCTTTAGGCTATACACACCCTGTAAGCAGGGCTTCAGTTGTCATATCCAACTTCATTGTGGCTTTTCCCAGCCAGCTAACATGAATGACTTGAAGTATTTTGGGGAAAAAAAAGCTGGTTGTGAGCAAAGCTAAATAATTCATGTGTATACCCTCCCTGAAGAAGTATTTTGAGGGCCCCAGCCTCTAAAAATTTCAGTATGCTTCTCCTGGGCAGCTAGTTTGGTCACGTTCCATGATGTGGAGGGCTGCAGGGAGTAGTTTCATATATTGTCTGCACCTTAGTGCTCAAGTGAAGTTTCAATGAAGAAGAACATGGCAGTTTGAAAATGGGACCAAAGAAATGGCTATGTAGTTTCACTTGTTCCCTGTCATGACAGAGCATCACAACAAATGCCGCTTGTGCATGCAGGCTTAGATATCACCCTACTGAGTGGGGAAGCGTTAATTTTCAGATCTTCATTGACAATATCTCATGTGCTCAGAGCACATGAGGACAGAAGAAAACTGGTACTAAGTACATGCTGTTTGTATCTGCTGCAAATGTGATAGCTATTCTCATACACTGTGGCAACACACTCCCTCACTGAAAGGTACAAAGAGGCATAAAAAGGAACAAAATAAGCATTTATAACCTAAACATTCTGTCCCCTGAGATGTTCAAGCAATTTATAAGGCTTGAAAGATCTTGACACTGGTTTTTCACAGATGGACTAGTGGTTAGCTTTGTGAACTAAATGAGGGAAACTTGATGTTTTGCAGATTAGAGTTAATAATACTTTGCTCTGTACTGTATTTGCTTAGAAATCCACACAGCATAAAAAACACAGAGGAACTGATCCCAACAAAAATCATTTGAGTTATCTGAGTGTAGTTTACTGTAATATTACATATGCGACAGGCAAAGAAACGAAGAGATTTATTCAAGGTCAAAATGATATTTAGTACTAGGAATAGAAATTGAATTGTTTAGGAATCCCTAAACATCATATCTAACCACCACTTTGTGTCTGCCAAGTATATAATTCAAACCTTTTCCTCACTGTGGTATGAAATAGTATCTCTGATACAAGGAAGAAAAGTTTTTGGTTTTTTTTTCAGTGTGTAATTTATGGCTTTGGTCAGATAAAGCCTTGTAAGTATTGCTGGTTTTATTCAAATAAATTAAAAAATACATTATGTTTCACCATTAAAGTAAGTGTAACTTACAGTAACCTGTTTGCAGATATGTCAAGTTATGTCAAATCATCTTTCACCATAATTTTTGAGTTTTTTTCAAAAG
The DNA here is from genome assembly GCA_947846985.1 of Fratercula arctica. Classification (NCBI taxonomy): domain Eukaryota; kingdom Metazoa; phylum Chordata; class Aves; order Charadriiformes; family Alcidae; genus Fratercula; species Fratercula arctica. The sequence goes on along the minus strand of CANTUZ010000002.1, from coordinate 61,883,329 downwards.
GTTGTTCAGAAAGTATTATGAAGTATAGAATACTAGAAATTGAATTATTCAGGTTCAAAAATGACTGAGTTTCACCATTTTTCTTGAAGTCATGTAGCCAGTAGCTAAACTACCTTAATGCCACTCTAGTTTAAAAAGAAAGAGTTAATTAGGTTTAATTACTTTTTCATTGAAAACTGAAATTATTTTTGTTATTAATAGATCTATTTATTGCATGAAGTACAAATCAAAACTTATTTGGCTTCTTGTGTATCTCAGTGGTGATTTATCGTAACTCTTTCCATCTTCCACGCTTTTAAATTTCCTGTTGTGTAAATTAACTGAGGTTCCACATTAATATTTATTATAAGTAATCTGTAATAAAGTTTTGTGCTGAGAGTTGAGAAGCAATCCAAATTAAACTTGGGTTGTCTCATATCTTTTCTCCAAACTTGAACCAAATATAGGCTGAAATGCTTTAAAACTGTGTTTAAACATGAGGTGCACCCGTGAGTAGTATGGTCAGTTTTACTCTGCCAGAAGATGGAAAGGAGTGCTTTTTAATGTCTCAGGACACATGCTAATTCCCATTGATCACTCACAGCTTGTGTCTGGGAATGAGTGCCTTCAAACAAAACTCTCAAAATATCCTAAAATGCCCGCTCCTGAGATATTTTTGGCTTAATGGGAAGTAGAAAATAATGTCGTACTGATCCCTCATGTGACTCCTTACCTCGAGTTGCATAAATTGGCTTGACTCCCATTCATTTGTATAAGAGTGGAGTGGATAAATCCCGTGACTTCTTTCAAAATCTCAAAGGAAAAGTTCGTTCTTTTCAGATACACATCCAAACTTTGAACACTGTTGTACTTAACCTTCTAATGTGAGTTCCCACTGTGAAAAGTCACAGGAATCTCCTCCTCTCTTTTTTTTTTTTCCTTAACTCCATGTTTACTTGGTGAAAGAAAAACAAAAAAAAAGCCCCTTCAGCTACACGCACATTAGTAGAAAACCACTGATATTTTCAGTGAACTAGTTACTGAACTTCATGACCTGTCAAAGTACTGCCAGTGAGGTAGCGCCATGCAGCACACTCACCACCTCAAGCTATGCATTGCTCCTTCCTTCCAGAGTACTGACCTAATGCACAGTGGTGGGACACAGGACCATACCCTGGCATTGCTACATTAGAGATGGTATATTGGCTTGAATTGCTTTTGTGGTAGTATGATGAATGTGCAGGAATTTTGTGTATTATTAGGTCTTTGACAATCCTGTGTGATATAAACAGCTGAAGCTATTACTGCCCCCAGCTGTCTGCCTTACCCGCTTCTGGACATTGCCGTTCCTGAACCAGGTATGTCTGATCCCATCATGAACCATAATACACCAGGCTGAAAAGTGCAGCAGCTGATTGACAAAAGGATCAGATATCCATGCCTCAGGGGCAGCCATCTCTCTCAGAGGGGCAGGGTGGGTGGCTGGGAGCCATAAGTGTTTCAGGCTACCATTTTTATCTGTCACAGCCTATGTGACAAGCTCCTTAAAGTATCATAGTAGATATTTGCTTCAGTGCAGGAAAATCAAAGTCTTTAGTAAACGGAAATGTTTTGAAGTCCTGAGCAGTAACATGCTACCAATTGACTGGTTGGATAGTGTAGGAATATATTATTCATATTGCATTTTTTAATCCTTTTTTTTTTTCATGGTACAGGAAAGAAAGATTTCTTGGCATAGCTGGGATTCTCCAACATCACAGGCATTCATAAGATATCTTTCCTGAATACAACCTACAGCTCCTTGCAGTTTCCAATTAAAATGCTTATCTTTGATGAATTGTGGTTTATTTTTTTTTACTGATTTTAGAATGGAACAATACAAGACTGTAATCATTACTGCTATCTATTTTTTAAATCTTTCCTATGGTAGTGATAGAAGAAAAAAAAAAAAACACAAAGCAACACGACCATTGAGAGAGTATTACCAGGATTGAGAGAGATTCATTTCTTCACAAAATGAAAACACTCTGTACTCACTTGGATTCAGATTTAATTTTACAATCAGGAATTACATCAAAAGGGTTGGCATGTTGCAGTCTTTTGACTTTCACCTAGGTCTAGTTCACATAATTAAATTATGAGGACTTGAATCACAAGTAATTTGGTCATGAAGCAATATGGTGGTTTTGAGCATTGTTTCTGAGATTCTGCAGTAAACTTTGCTACACCTTAAGGCTTTAACTTGAAGATCTTAACTTGGAAATATGAATACCCTGCCTGTCAAAGGAGACAAATATGGTTCCTGTGTCCCCAGATTGAAAGATTTTATTTTTATACACTCACTAAACAAATTATAAACAAATCAGTAGAGCATCCTTGGTCCAGAAAGTATCTATTCTACAAAGGCCATGTACAAATGTTCACTCTCTTTTGCTTTAGAATGAGCAGGAAAAAGTAATATATAAGTACAGTGGTTGGTTGGTGCAGTAAGGGAGCAATTGCCATTAATATCATTAGTGACCCCAACATAATTTATTAACATCTGAGTAATCCAGATTCACGTTTTACTAATTACATCACTACTCCCCAGCAGATGTAGTTGCTTCAGAAAGTTTAGTCAGAATTCATATGTCTCTGCAAATCTGTTTTGTGAAGAAAAACATAATAGAATACATTGGCTGTTAGTTTTATGGCTTTCTAAACCATTCCTTTGCTATTCAAGGATTTGCATTATATACATCTTGTATCCATTGCAGCTGGAGTATTTATGGAAGAGCACTTCCAGATTCTCATTTGTGTAGGAAGGCAGTGATTTTTCATCGCAGACCTAATCCAACCATCCTGTCAACCAAGCAAGAACTTCTCTGACTGGGCATACAATAAGGCTGCAGTATATGGTACCTTTGTTCCTGTATCACAGGAATGGCCTGCTGTACATTGACTTTACAATCACTTTACGCTCATTCTCTACTTGTACATCAGTCCTAGAACTTGTGGATTTATTGCATATGAGCCAGCCAACTGCACTGAACATGTCCTAGATACAAAACAAAAAATATGTATTTTCATATATAGCAAAGAGATCTTTAGTCATGCAATAGATGCCTCTGCAATCGTTGTGGCGATGTAGCCCTCATTTCACATAGAGGAAAACTACATCTTCCTCACTGGGAAGTAGGTTTGCTGTAACTGGGGAACACTAGATTTACTGTGTAGGTGCCAGCTGGCAGAAATATATAGGCACAGATTTCCAGAAAAGAAGAAAGTGCATACTTTTCACAAAGTAGAGCCTTAGCTGCATAAAAGTTATAGGAGCAGGGCAGAAAGAAAGGATTGGCTTCTTTAGTCCTCTCTATTGTTTACTTCAATTTGGAATTACTTCTGCAGAGTGTTTAGCAACTCATTCATCAGTCCCAGGAAGATTACTTCTGCCTCCTGCCTATTCAGCATCTAGATCACCCAGAAAAGCCCTGACATATATTTTTTCTACCTTTGCGCAAAATTAAATTGAGTTCCTCCTGCAGACTCTGAAATGTTGTGAAATCATTGATAATTGCTTAATATGCGTTACATGGATTTGGATTAGGAAGTAATAGTAATCCTACAGATGGTAAACATTAAAGATATTAAAGGCAGACAGATTCCAAGTTACTTGTAAACTGTCACAAACAGCAAGGGTTATAATATGAAAAAAAATTTAACAAGGTGATTCATGGACATATAACAGAAACAAAAAAAGCACCCAAACCCAACATCTTGGTTTATCCTCCATTATTCAGTTTGTTTGGTGTCTTCATGTCTGCAAGCCCCAGTTAGCAGTATTGATTGTATTTTCTGTTTTGTTGTACGAACAGTACTTCCTTTGTTTGGTTTTTCCCCTTCTGTTACACCATAACCCAGCAATCCCCCTCATCAAACCCATGGCAGTATGTAAAAACTTTAAAATGTATCCAGCTTCTGATTAATGTTTTGTTTGACTTGCCAGTACCTAAGACAACTAAGTTCAGACTTCTCATTCACAGAATCATAGAATATCTCAAGTTGGAAGAGACCCATAAGGATCATCGAGTCAAATCGTTCTGACTCACAGTATCTTTAATGATGCAAAAATGAGCCTAAATGGCTTTTAAATATATTCCAACAGCTGAAAAAATCAAAGGTGGCTTTTACAGGAATCCCCAAAACTCCTATAGAATGTGTGTCTTTTGCCCCCCAAAACAAGCGAAGTTGGTGATGAATACGACTGACATACAAGAGATCAACTTTCTACTTGAAAGGAAAAGATTTTGTTAAAACCCATAAAACAGGAGTGTGAGAAAGGGAGGTAGAAAAAAGACTGTTATTGCAAAGGTTTTGCTCAGATTAGAATTTCTCATGGTAGAGTTTTTTCAGTTTGACTTGATCTTTCTATTTGATGGGAAAGAGTTTGTGTTACATGGTCTAGGTATTATTCCATTAAGTTTCTATTGCTGTGAAGTGAAAGATTTAACTAGCATACAGAGGTATCATGAAGCTTAATCTCTGAATGCTCATAAATCCTCAAAGATGTGTTAGAAGAATATTTTATTTACTTATCTGTTGTTTGAAGTTACTCACTGCTTCTACAATCCTCATCTCATCTAAGTAATCAGTACTGAAACTGATCTACTGGCATGATGTATTGCTGTTGCTAACAGGCTTTGTCTATTATTGTATGGGAGGAGCAGGTAGCAAGGAAATAGGAATTTTGCCTTTGGCAAGTTGCCAGTGACTTTTTTTATTTTTTTCTGATTTATATTTACAGACCCTTAAGGGAAACTTTGATTCATGTGTATGTATTAAACACCCAGTTAGTCAATACTTCAGCATTATACAATGAGATAATTTGGTGATTTTTGTTATTTACATCTTTTCATCACAGACAATTTAATTTTAAGAAAATACTTAAATGTGATCTTATCATGCAGTAAAGAATTTGTAAAAACTTTCTATAAGTAATTCAGTTTCAACTCACAACTTACTACATGCAAGTACTCCTACATATACAATTTATATTATATGTTCAGGTGCCTGATGCTTAAATTGCATCATTATTTCCTTTGTTAATATTTGTGTGTTTGATGTTGCCCAACTTGTGGACAGGAACTGTACTGTATATTTGAATAAGTTTTCTCAAAATCTGCTACAAATTACACTACCAAGCCTGTCTTTACATTATATCTCTGCAAACAGGGAGTCTGTTCCCACATGGAACAGCTCAATCTATTTGCTGGACTGATTATTTGAGGGGTTGGAAATTACTTTTACAATATGAGAATAAGGTTAATAATCATTCACACACTGATAGCTTTAATTCTATCTCTGTCCATGTTACAGTATTTATATTTAGAGAGAGGATGCAGCTGAAGAGTATTTATATTACATAAGCAAAGAGGATTTGTATTTATGGATTAAATCCTGGGCCTTAGAAATAAGAAGCAAAAATGCTAAAATCTCAGAAGGGTCGTAACTTCCTCCAGTAGTTATCTGTGTGGATTAAAATATGTCTTTTTGTTGGCTGTACTTGAACATGTATTATATCCTCTTTCTTGAAAAACAAAATGCAAGAACTTCTCTTTAAGAAAATTTTTTATTACGGAATCACAGAATGATAGGGGTTGTAAGGGACCTCTGGAGATCATATAGTCCAATGTTGTAATGTTTTTTTCTCTCATTTCAGGAAGATTAGGTGGACACCATCCGCTACTCTTTATTTTCATCTTTTCATTCTATCTCCTAACTCAAAATTCTGAAATCTTCTCATACCCGAGATGTCTTATCAAAACAGGCAATTGCTGAGAACACACAGTGTAAGCAAAGTAGTCTCTGGGAAATAATCCAAAGGGTTAATTTTTCTTTTATTTTTCTGCATATAAATCAGGATGAACTTCACTGAAGTAGATACAAAGTTGGAAGACTGAAAGTCTGTGGAAATAATGGAATAATTTTGTCATACAGAAACAGTGGAGATTTTCATTGGGCGAAAGAAGAAAAAGAAAGTAGAAATGTTCTAGATAAATGATATATTCTTCAAAGGAAATTGAGCTGCTTTCATTCCTCTCTTCCAATAAATCATTGTCTCCTATGGACAAAAAAATCTTGCCCTTGAGTTTAGAAGTAGAATGTACTGAATTCAGAAAGGGAGTAATTCAGAAGGGTGGTGTTCCTCTTATGCCACCATACTGCATGTTCCAATTATAGTTAGGAAAGTGAGTTGTGCAAAATAACCTCTGATGAAAATGCAGTCCTGTGTGCATAGTTGTTCTTTTTGCCTTTTTGGCTGATGAACTTTTATCCTACAGTAAATGGAATAGATGTAAGTACCTCAGATTAATTTAAAATGGGTTATCTGAAGTTTACTCATATTTCCTGAATTCAGGTCATAAACTGAGAGTCTTCACTTCCAAGCTCCTGCAAGTTTCTTTAGAAATTCTCTTAGAACTCAATGAAGAAAATTACAGTGAAAGGACAAGAAGGCAGCTGTGAAAGGGGTTATTGTTTTACATGATGTCAAGCTACTGAAACACACCCTTGCCAAATTTTGATGCAGTATTTTCTTAGCTCTATAATGGAGTGAATTACCTTTACTGTTAATTTACTTTTGGCAGATGAAAAATGTATTTTTTGTCATATATTATACTTCAGTAGCAAATCTTTTCCTTTCCTTTAAATTGTCCTAAAGAAACCTTGTTTAATTTGTTCTGATACATTTGTAGAAGTTAAAATTCTCTGATGGCATGTGACAAAATACTTAACTTTCATGGTATTGATTTGGATGCACTTAAGAGGATCAAAAAACCTTACTAATTTCACAGTTCTAGTTTTAATCTATTTGGCATGAAATAGAAATGTAGCAAAAAGAAAATGTGAAATCATAACCACCAAATTAACAAGAAAGACGGAATCAAACGGACATCCAAGTTACAAGCTGATGGCAATGTGTTCATCACATGGCCTGGTTTAGTCTGCAAAACAAGTAAATGCAAACAAATGTGATTTTGTCTGCTATATTTTAGGACTGATACTGAGCTTTTTCCTTCTAAGTCTAACCAGAGTAGTAGCAGCTTAGCTCATTGTTGTCTTCCATTTTTGCCAGATATCCACAACTTACATAGCCACTCTTTTTAAATAATGCTAGAATTAGTTTAAATTAGAATCTTAGAGTCATAGAATGGTTTGGGTTGGAAGGGACCTTAAAGATCATCTAGTTCCAAACACCTTCCACTAGATCAGGTTGCTCAAAGCCCCATCCAGCCTGGCATTGAAGAACTCCAGGAATGAGGCATCCACAACTTGTCTGGGCAACCTGGTCCAGTGTCTTACCACACTCATGGTAAAGAATTTCTAATATCTAATCAAATCTGCCCTCTTTCTGTTTAAAACCGGTACCCCATGTCCTGTCACTATACTCCCCATCTTTCCTGTAGGCCCCCTTTAGGTACTGGAAGGCCATTATAAGGTCTCCCTGGAACCTTCTCTTTTCCAGGCTGGACAAGCCCAACTCTCTCAGCCTGTCTTCATAGGAGAGGTGCTCCACCACTCTGACTGTCTTCATGGCCCTCCTCTGGACTCAGTCCAAAAGGTTCGTGTCCTTCTTATGTTGGGAGCCTCAGAGCTGGATGCAGTACTCCATGCGGGGTCTCAGGAGAGCAGAGTAGAGGGGGAGAATCACGTCCCACAATTCTTTTGATGCAGTCCAGGATGTGGTTGGCTTTCTGCACTGTGAGAGCACATTGCTGGCTTATGTTGAGCTTCTCATGAACCAATACTTCCAAGTCCTTCTCCTCAGGGCTGCTCTCAATCCATTCTCTGCCCAGCCTATATCTGTGCTTGGGATTGCCCCGACCGACATGCAGGACTTCGAAGTTGGCCTTGTTGAACTTCATGAAATTCGAACAGGCTCACCTCACAAGCCTGCCAAGGGATGCCTCTGGATGGCATCCCTTCCCTCCAGCGTGTCAACCGCTCCACACACCACATTGGCTGTCACTGATCACTTCCTTATTTTCCATGTGCCTTAGCACAGTTTCCAGGAGGATCTGCTCCCTGATCTTGCCATGCACAGAGGTGAGAATGACTACTCTGTATTTCCCCGGGTCTTTCTTTTTCAGCTCTTACTGATTTTCCATTTTTTTTGCATTTTCTCATTTTTGATTTTTTTTTTTTAATCCAGTTCCATGTTCATGTAAAGTTCCTTTTATTCTTGCTGTTCTGCAGATTAATTTTATGAATGGAAGTGGCTAACAGGAAAAGCAACATACATACACTCATACTTTCCTTTTCGTAGACTGTGATTCACTAGAGTTGCTAGATCCAGCTGTATTCTTTATAGACCCTACTGGTTGTTTCTTCTGCATCTGCCCATGGAGCTTGATAAACACTTAAAGAAGAGCTTTTATACTGGCTGGCTTGGAAAACAGAAGAATATTTGTAGGGACTGAGTTTTCATTCAACAGAAGCTTCTGACATTTTAGGATTTAATTTTCATTTTGAAATCAGATAAAATACTTAGCTTTGCATGGACTGATTGCATTGCATTGCATTGTTATTATTTGTAGTAACTCAATTTATGTAGTGATGTAAAGTACCATTCTGCAAAGAAAAAGCTCATAAAAATGTAAAACTCAAAGTTCCATTCCAAGCATCTTAAATGGTATTTTATCATAATTTTCTCAAAATATATAGTTTTCCTTAAAAAGAAATGGATTAAGGAAATGTCTTGTTTTTATTTTAAAGTGTTTAATTAAATTGAGAAATACTCAGTTGACATAATAGAAATTCTCATAGAAAATAGTTCATACTTTCACAGTTTTGAAAACCATTGTAACATTGAAAAATATTGTAGGAAAAGATATCAACCTGCTATTGTTATACCTTTCAAAAGAGGTCTAAGGGATTAAACCCACCATTGTTAAGTCAGCCTCAAATATCAACCACAATAAGTCTCCAAGCACTGTCACAGCTGTTACCTCCTTAGTCTGAATTCCTCCTTTGGTGTTCCTAGATTCAATATATTTACACTGAAAAGCATACATAGAATAGCAGTTCATATTCTACTGAGAGCCCAATACAGGTTCTGTGTGGCTGGGGAGCAGCTTTGCTGAAAGTGGCCTAGGGTTCCTGGTGGACAACAAGCTGAACATGAGTCACCAGTGCACTGCTGCAGCAGTGAAAGCAAATTGGATCCTGGGCTGCATCCACAGGGGTGTTACTAGAAGAGATAGAGATATGATCATTCCACTCTGTACAGCGCTTGTCAGGCCACACTTGGAGTACTATGTCCAGTTCTGCTCTCCACAATTCAAAAAAGACACAGCCAAACTTGAATGAGTCCAAAGGAGTGCCACGAAGATCATCAGAGGGCTGGAGAGCTCGTCCTATGAGGAAAGACTGAAGGAGTTAGGTCTTTTTACCCTGGAGAAAGCTTGAGGGGACCTCACCATGTTTTTCCAGTATGTACCTTTACATCTTCAAAGAGGACAGAGGCACTCTCTTCACAAGGAGCCACATGAAGAGGACAAGAGGCAAGGGGTACAAGTTGACACAGGAGATGTTTCATCTTGACATTAAAAAAGAAATATTTTACAGTGAGAACAGTCAATCACTCTAACAACCTCACCAGGGATGTGTTGGAGACCCAAACACTGAAGGCTGTCAAGATGCAACTGGACATGGTGCTAGATAATCACATCTAAGCTCCCTTTTCCATTAAAGGTCGGATTAGATGATCTGTCTAGATCTCTTCCGACCTGGGCTGTTCTGCAATTCTATGATTTGTGATGTACCAATTACAACAGCTGCCTGTGACTACACCAAAAATGAGAAATGTCTACTTCTTATCCTCTGTCATATTCTAACATATACTAGAGTTTACCTAGATTAACTCTACTGAATTTAGTGGCCTTAGTCATATCTTCAAAACAGTATTTACAATCCAGTAGTGTCTTTATATTTGCATCTAGTATGTTTCCTCTGAGTCTTCATATATGATTTGTACATATCGGTAGTACATATGTCGTGGTTTGGCCTCAGATGGCAACAAAGAACCACGTGTCACTCGCTCAGCGCTTCCCGGTATGGGAAGGATCAGAAGAAAAAGGCAAAACTCGTGGGTTGAGACAAAGGCAGTTTAACAGAACAGCAAAGGGAACAAGAAAACAACAACAATAACACGGACAGAGAAATATACAAACGCGATTACGGAACCGCCGCTCCCCACCGGTCTGGACCCGGGAGGCGGCAGCCCACTCCAAACCCGACTGCCTGCCCCCTCCCTCCTTTTAATCTCAGGGTGGGCGTGGCTCACATGGCATGGAATACTTAACCCTGTCCCTGCCGGAACCAGGACACATACAAATACATAAGAATACAATAAAGGATCTGATTTAAGATGTTAGTTAACCCAAGAGGTAAATGTATTGTCTGTTGTAAGATTTAAAATGCTATGAATTTTAGCTTGGACTTAAGTCATTGATTCCTGTCCTTGGAACTGTTCAACTATGTAAGTCCGCACCTACCACAAGACAAGATTCATGTAATTTTTTAATATATTTTTTTTAATAATGCACTTATTCCTGTAAGTATTTGTCTAAAATAATTGAGCTGTTTTGGTAACCAGTATTCAAAGCAGTGTGTTTCAACATGGAAAAGTACTGTGTTTAGAAGGTCTATAATGAACAATTGAAGAGAGTCTAGAAGTTTCCTGAGTCACAATGGAGCATAAGCTGAGTAAGTCTTTGAAGGTTCCTTTTGGAAAGCTTTCATTATCATCATTCTTTTTTTTCATAGATCTATTTATAGTGCAAGAATGAGACTAGGTGTGTCGAAATGTAGTAAGCTTCACCATTTTAAAAGGAAATGAAGACAGGCATGACTCATCATTATGAACTGTCATTCCAATAAGACTCTATGTCTACAAAATCTCAGTATCTGAAAAAGTTAATATTTTAAATGAAGGCAATTGAGAATGGGTTTATTGAGAATGTATTTATGACATTTATGACAAATAATGTCTTCTCACTGAATTTTTTAAAATTATCACCTGTGCATATCAAATAATTCTGCCTTAAAATACTTCTTTTAAAATGCTGTTCTACAACATCAGAACAAAAGATTAAATATGCCCTACACAGCATAGAATTTACTTCAGCATTACCACCTTCCAGAATTTTCATACACAGTCAAGTTTCTCAAAACAATACAACTTAGCCAGTTCCAAAACAATATTAACTCATGCCTAAAAAAGAAGGGAGAAAACTGCAAAGAGGTATAAACTCTGGTTTTAAACAGAGTTCTTGGTGAGAATATTTTGTATATGCTGGTTCACTCACCGGTTATCTGAGTATAGTGAGAAAGGAGTAAAAAAAGAGTACCTTGCTCATATTTCTCAATCGCTGAGTTTTCAGCTTCTTCTCTTAATGACAAACATGACTAAAATATATTCTCCACTATGTCTGCACCATTCAGATTTTTACACTTCACAATAATCTTGCTTTTCCCCCCCAAACTGTTCCAGAACAAACATTTCTGGCTTTATCATTAACTGAGCAAGAATGTTACAGCTGCAGTGACAGTGGCATATTTTCAGATGGAATCATGTCAGAAGATGCTTGGACTCAGAGTCTGGATGGGCGTGTTCTCATCCTGGAGCTATCACTGAGCAATACAGCTGTGGACAAAAAAAAGGTCTTTGGTCTTCAACATTTTAATTTTACTTTCATTCATCTTTCCTTTCTGTTCATCTTTTTTTCATCACCTTTAAGTTTTTCAAGATTCTGTCTTAAAAAGCCTATCTCAAATATCATCACAGGCCAGCAGGAGAGCACCCGGAGTGCAGCACAAAGGAATTCCAGCCACTACAGCCAGTAAGCCAGTTTCATCAGGGACACAACTTAAATGCCTCTATGCAAACGCACATAGCGAGGGAAATAAACAAGAGGAGATAGAGACGTACGCACACCTGCAGGGCTATGATCTTATTGGCATCACAGAGACATGGTGGGATGTCTCCTATGACTGGAGTGTTGGAATGGAAGGATACAGGCTCTTCAGGAAGGACAGGCAGGGGAGATGAGGAGTGGGTATTGCCCTCTATGTCAACGACCAGATGGAGTGCATGGAGGATGGATGGGGATGGATGAGGAGACGACTGAGAGTTTATGGGTCAGGATTAAAGGGAGGGCAGGGACAGGTGAAATTATAGTGGGGGTCTGCTACAGGCCAGCTGACCAGGAAGACAAAGTGAGTGAGGCCCTCTGTAGACAGATAGGAGCAGCTTCATGTTCACAAGCCCTGGTCCTCACGGGGAACTTCAACCACTCTGATATCTGTTGGAGAGACAACACAGCAGGGCATAAGCAATCCAGGAGGTTCCTGGAATGTGTTGATGACAACTTCCTGCTCCAAGTGACTGAGGAGCCAACAAGGAGAGGTGCCTTACTGGACTTTGTTCTCACCAACAAGGAGTGAAGCTCAAAGGCAGCCTTGGCTGCAGCGACTGTGAAATGGTGGAGTTCAAGATCCTTAGGGTGGCAAGGAGGGCACACACTAAGCTCACTACCCTGGACTTCAGGAGAGCAGACTGTGGCCTCTTCAGGGACCTCCTTTGTACAGTTCCGTGGAAAAAACTTTGGAGGGAAGAGGAGCTCAGGAAAGCTGGTTAATATTCAAGGAAGACCTGGAGGTGTTTAAGGCCAGGTTGAATGGGGCTTTGAGCAATCTGGTCTAGTGGAAGATGTCCTTGCCCATGGCAGGTGGGTGTTGGAACTAGATGATCTTTAAGGTCCCTTCCAACCCAAACCATTCTATGATTCTGTGATAGAGAAGCATAGCTGTCATGAGACTTTACTTCCTTACAGATATTTATTAGAAAATATTTGTATGCATTTTGCTCAAATTTCTGTGTGTTTGACAAATAAGAGAAATAGGGAAATAAATACATCCAAGAATTTAGTGAAAATATTATGAATTTGGGAGATTATTTAATCAAAGGGAAGCCTTTTCTCTTCCTTCCTTTCTTTCCCTTCCTTCCTTCCTTCCTTCCTTCCTTCCTTCCTTCCTTCCTTCCTTCCTTCCTTCCTTCCTTCCTTCCTTCCTTCCTTCCTTCCTTCCTTCCTTCCTTCCTTTTCTTCCTTTTCTTCCTTTTCTTCCTTTTCTTCCTTTTCTTCCTTTTCTTCCTTTTCTTTCTTTTCTTTCTTTTCTTTCTTTTTATATAGTACCCATATGGGGCAAAGGGCTACAAAGATGATTAGGGGACTGGAACACCTCTCTTATGAAGAAAGGCTGAGGGATTTGGGTCTCTTCAGTCTGGAAAAAAGACACCTGAGGGGGGATCTTATCAATGCTTATAAATACTTAAAGGGTGGATCTCAGGAGAATGGGGCCAGTCTCTTTTCAGTGGTGCCCAGTGACAGGACAAGAGGTAATGGGCACAAACTTGAGCATAGGAAGTTCCCTCTAAACATGAGGAGGAACTTCTCTACTTTGAGGGTGGCAGAGCACTGGAACAGGCTGCCCAGAGAGGTGGTGGAGTCTCTGTCTCTGGAGACATTCAAAACCTGCCTGGACGTGTTCCTGTTCAAGCTGCTCTAGGTGACCCTGCTCTGGCAGGAGGTTTGGACTAGATGATCTCCAGAGGTCCCTTCCAACCCCTACCATTCTGTGATTCTGTGACTAGTCCTCTCCCAAACCTTTAAACACATATATATGTGTTCATAGCATGGAAGTTAGAATTAGGCAGAACTGAAATGCCAAATCCAAATGATCTTGAATTTGTGTCCAGATCTACAGCCCATGGGCTGAAACTACTAGATCTTGCTTTTTTATATGCATGTATACAACACTGGTGTTTTTACACCTTCATTTACCATAATGCTGAGATTATAACAAAGACAGATGCAGCTTTTAAACATGTTGCTTAAACTCTTGCTTCCTTAACTTAAGCTTACTGTACCCACTTAGAGCTATTCTGTTAATGGCCAGAATCTGACAGGCTGTGAGACAGACCTTTAAAGTGTTAACTGAGTGAGACTCATCTGCTTGGAGGCTATAATGCTGTAATAGCATTATACTGCCCTCTTTTGGGTTTTGCTGCCAAAATGAAGTACAAATGCTTTTGGCTAGATTCACAATGATATTTAGTGAACTTCAGAAATCTCAAGAATGGGATTTTAGCAAAGGTAAGCAACCCGAGGAACTGATTTGGACTGATGTTGATTTTTATGCAACTCTGTTAGTATTTTCTTGTGTTTGAAACCAGAATATGTGAACTGAAGTCACACGCTTCTTTTAAGTACTAACCACAGATAATGCTATGTTGGTATCCTCCTAATTACAGACACCCTTGTAGGAAAGGATCTTCATCTTCATTTCCATTTCTAAATAATCCCTACACAGTCATACTATTTTAAAGTCCATAATAATATCAATACTTCTCAAATACTGAAAAATTAGGCAGGCTTTTTCAAAACAAAAAGCATCAGTGAATTGAGATACATACGGATAATAGCTTCTGCTGTTGTAGAGTGACAAATGAGTCGGATGTCAAAACTACCTAATGAATATAGGTTAGATTCAAATGAAGTTTTGACTCAGAATAATTGACAATCTGGGCATTGACAAATAGGACCCATGTATCTCTCAATTTATTATTCATATTGAGATTTTTCTGTCATATTAAATGTGTTTATATATTCAATTTCCAAGAAAATAATTAAAAAAATAATAGGAAAAAGTGTAAAGCTAACACCATGATTCATATAGTTAGGATCAAACACTTACTGTAAATAAGGCCTCTAAAGTGAAGAAGAGGAGTTGCATTTTCTGTTTAACATCAGAGGTAAAGGTAGTTTCAGTTTCCTTTCTTAAAAAGGAAATGTCAAAATTAAGATTAGATTTACCAAAAAATAAATCAAAACACTCTACTCAAGTTCAAGTAATGCTTTGTAAATCTAATAATAATAGGCACACTGTTACACATGTATTATATTTTATAGGATTAACAGCTGCCTTTATGGAGTTTAGCAGATTTTTTTCAAATTTTCAGATGTTTCTAAAATATTGTAAAGCAATGAGTACTTCATCATGGTAAAAAGTCCTAGTTGCAGTTTTTAATTTTAGGACTAGGAACCCAAATTCTTCTGAAGTTTATGCTAATGCACTGAGATGTGGGGGTGAACACCAACAACTTTTAAACCAAAAGTTATCTGAATCAAGAAATCAGAATGTTTTCCTTAAAATTCAAACCAAAATTTTAAAGTTTATTGGAAATAGGATCTTTTTTCCCCAGTAAAACCAATTAAGTTAAAATTCGTTTGAAGAAGTGAAGGGCAGAGAGGGCTAATTTGTTTAATTTGATTCATGCAAAAAAACATTGGAAAACCAAATAGATGAACTTTTCGTGATTACCTGTCAGAAAACAAAGATGATACACATCCAAAATTACATCAAGCCTAATTTTCATCTTGAATAGAATGGTAGCATTGCAGGTGAAGGAAAAGTAGGAGATATTCTGTATCTTATCTTTATTAAGAGGTTTTTTTGTCTTCTTTTAAATTATATTGTTATTAGAAAACTATATAATCTTGATGAAATTCCTGTGTAAGGCACGTACAAAGATTATTGTTGAATAATTACATGAGAGTAGTTAGCAATAGTTTACTATCCACATGGTTCTGTCCTGGGTCCACCCTCTTCAGTGATTAATAGCTGAACAGTGAATTAGAGAGTAAGTTTATGGAAATTGTATCTGATATTTGTTCATGAGAGGAACTATAGAGATAGATAAGGAAAAGAAAACCTTAAAATTAAACTCCCCCACGTTGAAGGAACTAAGAAAATACAATACAATTCAACAGGGAAAAGTGCAATAGACTTAGAACAGATGACCTTTGGTGCATTTCAAAGTCCAGCTTTGGCAGCACACTTCCAGGAATATGTGCACCCAAAGGAGAGAAATTAGAAAAGTGCTACAAGAAAAAGAAAAACACATAAAGTATGAAGTATGACCTGCAAGAAAACATTGACTAAAAGAAGTGTAAAAGGCTAAACTGCAAAAAAATTAAAAACATGCAGATCGGCCATTAGAAGAGGTGTTCTGACAGTTAAGGAGTAGCTTTGTAAAGATAAAAGATAGGAAGATATTGCTTGAAATGGCTATGGTGCTTCTGTCATTGAAGATCTTTAGCAATAGGCTAAGCAAACCAGTCAAGGGTAACACATATACAGGTGATCTGCCTCTTGACTAAGTGATCTCTTACGGTGCAGTACAGTCTGAATTATTTGTATTTATTGAATTTTCAGAAGCCTTTTATTTCACTCTGCATTTCCTCAAAACCTTCTTTTTGCCTGCAACTTTCATCCAGCTCTAGTTTTAAAGATTGTGCTCGGTGGCTTTACCCACTCTTTAGATAACGTCTGTCATCTTCTCCTGCTCCTATGAACTCAATGAAGCTAATTCCTTCTTGTACCTAATGTAGTATCATCCTTCTAATGCACAAACTGGGGCATTTATGACAGGACCTTCCTTATGAGCAAACACCTGGGGGGCAGCTGTTCTGTGACTCTTCTCCCAGCTGAAGGAGGCATTAGCAATGCCATGATGTGACTGAAATTAAAATATCTTAATCCTCCCACCTGCTCAGTGCCATGACGGACTGTTACCACATTTAGAAATAATGAAAGCAAAAATATTTTTCAATTTGTGTGTCTTTTTTTTTTTTTCCCCACAGTCAACATGATACTTAAGAGTATTGAAGAACTGCTTCATAGGTCAGCTATTAAGTTATGCCTTTGCCATTTCAACTGCTTGTCATAATGTTGCAGTATTCTATTAGAGAGCCACCTAGAAGAGTATACATTTTTCGTCTTTTTGGTCTTCTGGTCTTGGTGGACAAGGCACTTTCTTAGTACAAACATATGCTGGATGGTGGATGGCATAAGGCCAGACCTGCAACTTGGCAAGAGGGGAGAAGGAGACAATTCACTTCAATAATCCTAGATTTTCAGCATTGCAAATTGCTAAAATTAACATTACAAAGTAATTGTGTCTACTCTTCTCTCTCAAAAACAATAAAAAATATTTATATTCTGTATTTCAATTCTTTTAGATCTCTAATGGAGAAGAATCTCATTTTGAGTGACCATAATGCTGATTATAAACAGTCCCTTATTAAAGTCTGTTTCTATGTAACTCTTATGTATTTTGCTAGAATGTGTATTTGTACCAATATTATAGAAAATATAATCAGCTTTCCAACTGTCCTACATGGTGGTCTACTTTTGTGCATAGTTTGAACACCAGTTTTTCAATACACAGTGTTTCTGGAACCACATATTTAAATCCCTTCAGGGCTGGCTCTGTCTTTAATGTAGTTCACTCAAAGACAATTGAAAAGGGTATCACCCAGTATGCTATGTGAAATCTATATGAAAGATACGAGACCTTCAAAACTAAGGATGAGAAAAACCTTCTATTGTTTTATGCAAAATCAAAGGTTTTTGGAGTCTAATTTGATAAATATAAATGTTTTTGTTATTGCTCAATATGATGTCAGTTCTGGAAGTACATGAAAAAGGAAAAGGAGCAACCTAAGACTAACTCTGTAAAATTACTTCTCTTAAAATTATGGCTTCACCCAATGACTGGGTGTTATGTGCCAGTCTGACTACGTTTGGTCTGGGAGTGGTTCAGGTTGATTCCGAGCGCGAGACTAAGACACAAACAAGGTCAGATGCCGCTCACTGCAGATTTATTGTTATTCCCCAGCAATAGTCACTGAGACGAGCGATGGAGTAGAGAAGGAAGTAAAGAAAAGGCAGAAAAGAGAGAAGCAGTATTACGGAGCACAGCAAGAGTATAGTCACCACGACAGGCCTGCTGGCATCCCGATGGTCCTTGGAGTTCAACGGCGTCCCGTTGATCCATAGTTCTCAAGTGATGGTGGTGAGGGCCCCCCGTTGTGGTCTGGCATGGCACTAGTTTATAGTCCCTGTTGGCTTGTGGTTCAATCAGTCAGCATGCAGGTGGTCTTGGCTTTGCCAATCATTGTTTGACATGGTGGCTGGGTGAGATTTTCCTGCCCCTGTTGCTTGGGCAGCATTTGATTTAGCAAAGTCATCATGCCACGATAAATTTGGGGTACCCTTGGTTGGCACATACACCATGCAGGCAACAGCGGGCAAACTTCCAGACATCCTGTTGTTCTGCCGAAAGTCTGCACCAGCTTCCCTTCGGCCCGTAGGCAGCAAACCTGACAGGAAACCTGGCAAACCTCATGACAGCTTGCAGAAAATTAAGCAAGCTTTGAGACAATTATTTTTAGGTTCCAGTCTCTGATACTGGGCATAGGTTCTAACTTACAGACTTGAAAGAAGATAATAATGTGCACACATAAAGCCAAGTTAAGTGTTTGTGGGGTTGGCACCTTCATTAAAGGTATCCCTTTACTTTTCCAGTGGCAGTGGTGAATTAATCTTAAAAACCAGTTACTGATATATTTCCAAATTAGTATTCTAGTTTGGATACTTTTACAAGTTATTTTTGCTGTTGATTGTTCATAAGCATTGTATGGCCCACATTAGTCATGAAACATTTACAAATCCTGGAAAATCCTTAAATGTTTAGGATGAACAATCTCTGACATTGAGATAAAGGGTTCCAGCTTGTTCCCTCTGGAGTCTAAACTAATTTTTGGTCTAACTAGATCCTGCCTCTTTACTCAAAGAAAATTCCGTTTGTGTCAGTGGAAATTCTGATTTCTGAGAGCAGCTAGACTTGACTCATTGAAATGAAATAACTGTCATCTTTGTATTGCAATGGCTAGACAAATACCCTTGCTCATGCTTCCTTACACATTGTGTGGTTCCATCAACTTCAGAGGGGCCATTTATTTATTGGGTTGAAGTTTGTGTCTGCCATGAGCATGAGTAACCAGACATAGTCCTTATATAGGAAGTAACTGCTGTGCCTAGTCATCAGATCTCCTTTTATATCTCAATTAAAAACAGTTACAAATTGAACACAGAATCATGATATTTTTAAAGGTAGACTAAGTGTGTCACTATCTCACAATTATTCAGATGTCTTTTATATTACATCTTTATCTTGTTGGGTAGTTGCTAATTTGTTAGCATGGTTAATCCAACTACTTTCTCCAAGTTTCACTAATAGTCAACGGGGATCAATTGTGGAGAGGCCTGCAGCACATTTGGACACTAGCCATTAAGAGCTGGCACTGAAACTGACATTAAGAAATTGTAGAGATAACAAATGGTAGGATGAAAACTAGTACTACAATTACTACTACAGTGCATGTAGAAGAAAGGGTCAGCCCTGGAGCCCTTAGTCACACAAAACTGCACTCTGACATTACCTCACACTGAGGGCGTGTAGTAATTATGCTCTGTGGGAATGATTCTTGACAACTGATTCTACAAGAGAGACTATTTCTATGGTAGTGTTCATGTAGCCTACACACTTTCATCTTCCAGATGTAGAAACAGGCTGATTTATTAACCTGGTACAGACCTGTTGAAACCTATTTGGTTTCCCCTGGTTGAATGCTGAATCAGTGCACCAACATAATAGAAATCTTGGCTATGATGCAACATTTACCCATTTTAGATGTGTATCTCCTATAACAGGTAAATATTTTTTAGACACACCTAACAACCATTTTTTGACTATGCTGCAAACCAAATTTTGCTGTTTGGCTTATACTTTTTCCTGTAAATCACAGAACACTGTATTTATGAAACAACCTGTACTTCACACAATCACTGTTCTTAGTAGTGTGGTCAATTAACTACTTGACATATTAAATACATTTTAAAGATTTTTATGCTCATACTGAAAATTGCTCAATGCTTGCTGGAGCTACCAACTATCCATGGAAAAGCTATGTAGCAAATGTGGAGGGGATATATAAACAGGTTTTAGAACATTAAGCCATGTATAATTGTATGTGTAAATATCTTCCTTTTTTTTTTATTCCCAGAACTATTAGTTGTGATTCTTATCAAGTTTATCATGTGACTTGTCCTTAAAAACATTGTCTCCAACAAAGCTTTGCCAGTTTACAGGAGCTGATGATCCAGCCCATTATGCGATTCGTTATGTTCTAGAGGTTTAAAAATAACTTTGAGAACTAAATTTGAAGGAGTTTTGGAGGTGTTCTAGTTCATGAAAATCCAGCGGCTGGGATGATATTGAGGTTTAGTGTAGACTTTTTGTTCCTATAATTCATGAAGCTACATTTTTCCTATCCATGTAACAGGGCCCCACCTTCACACTGACCAGCTCATTTTACTTTTAATCTGCACTACGTGCAGAACAATTTCATGCTTTCTACACTTAAAATATCATGCTGAGTTACAATGTTTATTTATAGATTACACTGGGATTCTTGAAAGTAAATGTGCTCAACAGTCTGTAGGTGTTTTCAAGCAGAAGGAAGTCAAGCAGCAATGTTTAGAGCATATCTTTGGAAAATTATTATTAGAATACGGCCTCAAATTTTTATTTATTAGATTGCTAATTGTTGTAATTTCCCATTGTGCATTTATTTCCAAGTAGCTTCCTGACAAGTAGAAAAAACTGCCTCACATAAACCACTAAGTAATTAATATACTTGAGTCTAATTGGATTTGGACCTACACTACTGCAAATAGAGTTGTAGAGAGAATGGACTACAATAGACAGATCTGTTAATACATTGATAAAGCGATTTTGTTGTGGACAAGACACACTAAAGTACTAAATAGTGTGGCATGCACTTCATACTAACACATTTATTTTCTGGCTTTCATCACGTTTGTAATAAAGGGAACCACGCACATACTTGCTCTTTTATTTAAAATTATTCCATGTAGGGAAAACTCGAAATTGCAATGGAAATTGTTCAGTGAAATATATAGATATTTGTACAAGTTGCATCTATAAACTTTAATCAAATGTGATGGGAAGACTTTGATTCCTTCTGACTTGATACTACATTAAATTAAAGGATTAAACCTTCTCTTCAGACATGGCTTCAGGCTATTGCATCTGTGAACTGACAGATTGTGAGCGTTGAAAGCTTAACAAATCTATCATAGCTATATACTTGACTGCACCCAGAAGTGAATTAAGCCAGGGAATTCAAACTAGCTAGGTTTATGGATAATCTCATTTAGACAAATGAAGCCTGAGACAGGCTTCTGTCAGTTCCTATTGTAAACCTATTTTATATCTTTGTTTTCTGGAGTCAAATATGATTTCTGCTTTACTAGTTACAGATCATTAAAGCTGTGTAAGGCTTGAAAATGTTATGGCTTGAGGGTTTTCAGGACTTAACATATTTTCAGGATTTACCATGTTTTCTATAAACATCATTGCAGTGCATGTATTTTGCCTTAATTTTGAGATTTTTGATTTTTCAGTCTTTGTTTATGGTGAGAAGATTAAATGTAAGAAACATAAAGTATTCATGTTTCCACAGTTTTCCCAACAGTCAGCAATCTTAATATGCTGCACAATGCTAAGAATGCGGAGATTAGCAATCATTTAAGACTGGTATAAGCTTTTTTAAATTAAGAAATTCTGTTTTAAATGCTTATCCGTCTTCACATACGTTGTCCAAGACACATTGCTTAGTCTAAATATCTTAACAGTTTTTTAATATTTCTGGGGTAAAATCTTGATCACATCACAAATCAGCAAGAAATGTTTTTCTTAATTTCCATGAGGGGAATAAGGTTTTCCTATAATCTTGATATAAGACTGGATAATATGTATTAGGGTTACTTTATGTAATACAAGGTACATAAACCACACAACAGTGGGAGGAACTACAACTCAGACTCATGCAGTCACAGTTCTTTCCCTGTAATTTTCTTAATCTGCATTTGAAAGGGCAGGGGTAGGGGCATGGTGGCATTTTCTCACTGTCCTATGCAAGTAGTAAATCTCTCACATTGCTGGCTGGTGAACTGCAAGAAGATATGAGTAGTAAGTAATAAGTAAATAATAAAAGCAACCTAAATAGTGCCTTTCATCATGAAAGTTCTCAAATTATTTCACATGCATAAGAAAATTCATAAAAGACTTGTAATAGTAATAATATGGAAAGACAAATGCTGTAATTATAACAGCCTCATAAAATACATATATTTCTGTAATTGATAAATATGCATAAATTTTAGTAGTCTCGTTAATGTTTATACTAGTTTACTACAATACAATATTTAATGGATGCATTATCTGGATTTTCCCCTCTGTCTTTTGAAAATTTGGGAACCACTTTAGACACAACATGCTATTAATTTCAGAGAGTTAGAAGAGGCCTAGCTAAGAAATAAAATTGCTGAACAGAAAGTTGGTTCTGTTCTACCTCAAACCAGGACAATGACTTTTTTGCCTCAGTCTTTACCGGCAAGTGCTCTAACCACACCGCCCAAGCCACAGAAGACAAAGGCAGGCACTGTGAGAATGAATAACTGCCCACTGTAGGAGAAGATCAGGTTTCAGACCATCTGAGGAACCTGAAAGTACACAAGTCCGTGGGACCTGATGAGATTCATTCGCGGGCCCTGAGGAAACTGGCGGATAAATCTACTAAGCCACTATCCATCATATTTGAGAAGTCATGGCAGTCCGGTGAAGTTCCTGCTGACTGGAAAAGGGGAAACATAATCCCCATTTTTAAAAAGGGAAAACAGGAAGACCCGGGGAACTACAGGCCAGTCAGTCTCACCTCTGTGCCCAGCAAGATCGTGGAGCAGATCCTCCTGGAAACTGTACTAAAGCACATAGAAAACAAGGAGGTGATTTGTGATCACCAATATGGCTTCAGTAAGGGTAAAACATGTCTGACAAATTTGGTGCCTTTTACAAATGGATTAGAGCATTGGTGGATGAGAGGAGTGCAACTGACGTCATCTACCTGGACTTGTGCAAAGCATTTTACACTGTCCCACATGACATCTTGTCTCTAAATTGGAAAGATATGGATTTGACGGATGGTCCACTCTGTGGATAAGGAATTGGCTGGATGGTCACGCTCAAAGAGTTGCAGTTGATGGCTCAATGTCCAACTGACGAGTGGTGTTCCTCAGCAGTTGTTATTGGGACCAGTGCTGTTTAACATCTTTGTGTGAGACACGGACAGTGTGATTGAGTGCACCCTCAGCAAGTTTGCCATCCAGTGGGACCTGGACAGGCTTGAGAGGTGAGCCCATTCCAACCTCATGAAGTTCAACAAGGCCAAGCGTGAGGTCCTGCATGTGGGTTGGGGCAACCCTAAGCACAAATACAGGCTGGGTGGAGAATGTATTGAGAGCAGCCCTGAGGAGAAGGAGAAGGAGATGGGGTGTTGGTGGATGAGAAACTCAACATGAGCCAACAATGTGTGATCACAGCCCAGAAAGGAAACAGTACCCTGGGCTGCATCAAACGAACCATAGCCAGCAGGTTGAGGGAGATGATTCTATCCCTCTACTCCACTCTCCTGAGACACCACCTGGAGTACTGTGTCCTGCTCTGGGGCCCTCAACATTAGAAGGACATGGACCTGTTGGAGCGGGTCTAGAGGAGGGCCACGAAGATGGTCAGAGTGGTGGAGCACCTCTCCTATGAAGACAGGCTGAGAGAGCTGGGGTTGTTCAGCCTGGAGAAGAGAAGGCTCCAGGGAGACCTTATAACATCTTTCCAGTATCTGAAGAGGTCCTACAAGAAAGCTGGAGAGGGACTTTTTACAAGCACATGTAGTGATAGGACAAGGGGTAAAGGTTTTAAACTGAAAGAGGGTGGATGTAGATTAGATATTAGGAAGAAATTCTTTACCGTGAGGGTGATGAGGCACTGGACCAGGTTGCCCAGAGAAGTTGTGGATGCCCCATCCTTGGAAGTCTTCAAGGCCAGGTTGGATGGGGCTTTGAGTAACCTGGTCTAGCGGAAGAGGGTCATGCCTATGGCAGGGGGGTTGGAACTAGATGATCTTTAAGGTCCTTTCCAACTCTAAACATTTTATGATTCTATGATATCGTGAGACTGGAATAAGCAATCATGGAATAAGCAATCTGAACTGCATAATTGCATCTTGCTCTTATTCTGTTTTTATTAATAGTCTCTGTGTGTGACTGTAAATGTGTAGGATTAACATTGTAAAGAAATTCTGGTATCTTGATTTATGCTGTGAAAGGTTTAGCAAGGTCATATTTGGAAGAATCTGGCTCTCAGAAAATTTCTGCGATGAGATAAGTTGTTGGTTTTAACAGGTCCTGTTCACCATCATAGTTACAGTAACATAGATATGCATTTACTTGATTCAGCTCTAATTCTGTGATTAAAAATCAGAAATTTGACTCCGCACTGTAGCCAAGTGTTAGATCCATTCAAGCAGCAGGTGATATCTCAGTGTTAGCAGATTAGGGTTCAGGTTGGGCAGTAAGCCTAGCTTAAAAAGGGAGCTTTACAAACTGCTAGAAGGTCTACTCAGTGGCTTTAAAAAGCAGACAATTTCAAACATTTGCACAGTATTTTGAAGTAATAAGTTCTTAGGAAAAAGTAGTAACAGTCTCTCTGAAATAATTGCAGGATGCAATACTATGAAACTTTGCTGTCTGCTTTCACTCATCACCTGCTTACATCCAAGAATGCAGCAAAGGAAGGAGAGAGATGGAAATGACTGAGAGAATGGAAGATGAGGTTTGTTTTAGCTGTATTTTTTACTCTCTGCTTTGAAAACAGGAAAATGTCTGATTGAATTCCATATGAAGAAGGCATTTTCAAGACACATTCCTACTAAAACTCATGTTTTGGTTGCTTTTTGCACCTGGAAGCCTGGCACTGAGTAATTCCTCCTTACTTCATTGGTGGTTTCCATGTTTTACTTCCTTTTGCAGCTTCTGATATTTTGACTTAAACCTTTGAGATGGTGTAGTTTCTTCACCAGTAATTGTCATAGCAATTTAACTGGAAAATTTAGTCAAATTATCCTAGTGAGTAATGTAAATTTATGGGAGAAAGAATTCCAGAACAAACCTTTATCCTATATTACTTTTCTATAAAATTATTCAAAATATGCAGCCCATCTCTGCTGCCCTTACTGATAATATATTAATCTGCTAAGCATACAGATTACTTTAAGTGAAATTAATCACATATTAAGGTACTACTCACTAAGCCAATGTGTTCGTAATAATCATCAGTTACGTTATTCGTTAACATTTTCAGTGGAAATGCTACATTGTCGAAAATGCCATTAAAATATAAAAGCAACAGAAATTAAACTGTCTCCAAATTACTACCTCATATCCTTAATTAATGCTTAAAAGTATGATACTGAAGTAGTTACACTGTTTTATCCTAATTAATACCTGGATATTCTCCAATTAGGAATCCAATAGGAATCAAATGATACAATTATCCCTTCTTTTTTCAACAGATATTGTGTGATATATAACCATTTGAAAATTAAGCATAATTTGGGCCAAGTACCAGAAAACAAGTAACGTAAGGTGTGGAATAGTTCAGACTATTGTATACACAGGGGAAGTAACAAGAATTTAAAAAAGTTTCAGCCTGTATCTATATGAAAGTTGATTTAAGATTAGGATACCAAGTGAATTTTGAATAGATTCTGCTGAATGACACCATGTGCCAATACTTTTCCAAATATCAGCTGCCTTGTCAATTTAAATTGTACAGAAAAAAGGCAATCCAATTTTTGAAAATTTTTATTAGTGGACCAATTCATTGTCTGTTACATCAGCACTATCAGAATAGTTCACTGAGAAGTAACATTCTGAAGTAACATCAGCTATTAGTTTCCCCTGAGGTCTTACGTGCACCTCCCAAAACTCTCTCCTACCTCTGCACCAGTTTTCTTGGAGCAATGCTATAATTCTTGAGATTCATTTGAATCTAAGACTTCAACTGAGATATCCAAGTTATAATGCTTATTATCCTGAACTCCTTCTATAGTCAGTAGGAAAAAAGAAACAGGCACTTTAAAAAGCAGCTTCATTCCTGAGACAAATGGCAGTGCTTTCGTTCCATTGACTAGAGCAGTTCACAGCAAGATTTCTAAAGATGTGTAACATTAAACAGATGAATACAAGCCTTACTAAGTTAAAAACTTTGTTCTTCATTGAGGCCTGTTACTATATGTCTTCTCTTAACGAAGCGGGGATACACACAATAATTAATAAATACAACATATGAGGTATTATGAACATTTTGTTTGGTATAAAGAAACTTCAAGCACAATGAAAATTTGGGAACTTTGCCTATTTTGTATATTTATTTGATTGTTAAACGGAAACCATATAAGTGTTGAAGTATTCCTGGTTAACGTTCACATCCCACAGTGATGTTAGTGTTCACATTCACAGAGGAAAGAAACCTGGAAAGCTTTATAACATACACGCACACACACAAATGTTTTAGAAAAGCTAAAAACATGGAAAAAAATTGTGGTTAAGTTTTTTGAATTCAACTGCTTTCTCTGAAATAAACACTTTTGTAGAGAGGCTCACTAGTATTGTTCCCAAATTCTAAGTAGTCCTTCAGAAGAAACTAGACCTACAACTGAAAAGATGAAGTAGTTTGTCATTGACCTTGAAATTACGTCTCCACTGAAATTTCCATTGAAATCAACGGAACAGCCTGTTCTTCACAGATAATTAAAAGCTTTCGAAAATTTTACTTTAAAGTCTTTCAAATCTTAAAGATATAAAAATATCTTTCTGAAGCTCTAGTAGTTCAATAGTCTACTTAACTGAAAGGCTGTTTGTACCCTGCCATTCTGGCTATCCATTCCTCAGCTCAGGAAGTCACTTCATCCTCCAGCTCTCAAATGAACCCAGTACTCACTTGAGTTCAACTTTAACATCATGTGTTTATGCAGTCTTTTGGCTTCCAGTTCACTTCAATCCATAAGCAGTCACTTCTGCTCCCTTAGGAGCTGTAGTAGTTTTTCCCTTTCTTCCCTCCACCTTGGGAAAGGATCATCCGAGTCTGGCTTTCTCCTGTCTAGTCCCAAAACTGTAAAGAAGGAGAGGAAAGGACTGAAAATAGCTGTCTTAGAATTTCCACAAAGGAAAGGAGAAGGGAGAAAAAGGGCTTCCTTTGAGAACTTTATGGAAGCTGCTGAAAGGAATAGGAAGAAGACCTAAGTGCTTTTTTCATGGCAAGCTCTAACTGGAAACTCTTCTCCAGAAAGTGAGAAAGCAACCCCAGAGCTCACATTTAGGAGAATCTGAAATGCCTCTCATTACTGGGAGAATGTCTCCTAGCCAGGAAGACCTCCAGGAACAGGTAATCTGGAGCATTACTTTAATTACATTTAGGAGCACCTCCTTCTTAAAGTCATGGAGAGAAAGACTGAGCTTTATTTATTTTCCTTTGTATTCTTGTCAAAACATGAAATGGGTTTTTAAACAAATCTTTGTATTTAATTTAGATTATTTTCTTAATGCTGCTCTATTCTACAAGAGTTGTTTGTGTTGGTTGTAGATAATGAGATTGTCTGTACATTTTTATTATAGCAAGAAACACATCAAATGTTGTAGTCAATTACTGAGTCAAAGTTGAACTGCAATAGTACACCTTTTCACATTTTTAGGAAAACCAGCCTACTTTTAGACAATTTAAAGTATTCCTGTCAGTTTGGTGTGACAGCTGCAGAAAAGGATGAAACAATAGAATATTGCATTATGACAACATCTGCACAAATATAGAACAGAAAATAAGAGATTAGGTAGCATTTCTGCAGGAAAGGATTATGTGTTATTGTGCATAATCAGAAGGTAAACAGAAGTAAAACATATTACACTGTTGCCCAAAAATCAATACGTGCTTATGTACATATTAAAAGAGAGATGCAAAATTATCTGTTTATGCAGAAGTGATGTGATATCAGTGGGAATCCAGCATCCAAGTTTTGACAGTACACTTGTAAGAAAGATAGAGAGAGTTCAGAGGAGAGCAACAAAAATTATTAGTTTAAGAAAATCAGTTACAAGGAAAGATGCTTGAAGGAACTTGACAGAGGAAGTGATAACATCTTGCTGCAAAAATGAAGCAATAATCTGTTTTTCATACCTGGTGTGTAAGCAAAGATGACTTAATTTATGGCAAAGTAGATTAAGGAGATAAATAAGGGAAAATGCCTAGCATAAAAAATGATGAAGCACTGGAATGGATTTCCTGGAGCACGTGTGGAATCTCCACTGGCAATATCTATGAACATGTTGGACGACAATTCCTTCACCCAGATGATTTAAAGTCATGAGACAAACTAGCATAAGATATTCAACACAAATGACAAAAACTTATTAGAACTCTATAGCCAGAATCAATTTAATTGAGTGAACTAAATTCCTGCCTCACCTACAGTCATGAAAACCAGAAGCAAATGCAGTACTTCGTGGAATTAGAGTGGTAATGTAATGGAAGTCAGACGAAAATCGGGACCAGTCTTCTTTTGGCAGTAAAAATTGTAGTACTATCTTCAAATTCTGTATCACTATCACAATTCCAACATGAAAAGTCATGAAATATCAGCTATTAGTTTCCCCTCACGTCTTATGTGCACCTCCAAAAACACTCTCATACCTTTGCGCCAGCTCTCTTGGAGCAATGTTATAATTCTCCAGCACCAGTCCCAGAGACTTAGTTTCAGCCCTTGGTCAACCAGTCACATGATTTCAAATTCCCCACGAGTAAAGACTCCCAAAAGGCAAATTTAAGCCTACTAATGATTTCTTTTCCTAATTATCATTGAAGCCTGGTAGAAGTAATCTGGAGATTACCAAAGATCTGTGGACCTCTTTTTGAAAACCAGTTCTTTGAATCAAAGTGAAATAAGTGACAACTTATATTCACAACTTAAACTATGAAACAAGCAAGGGTTATTACTTAAAGTATGTCCATTTACCCCTGCTTTCTATTGGTAGGTTTTTGAATTATTTTTCTCCTTACCCTTACTTTCGTACCTATAAAGAATTTAACCTAAATCTCTTCTTATAGTTTATTTGATATTTCATTTTGATAAACAGCAGAAAAAATGGTACCAATGTTACCACCTTAATATTTTTTGTAACTTAAATTAATTAAATAAATGATAATAAGCTTCAGCCCTAGGATAAGCTAAGTAATTTAAAGTATCATGTTTACTATGATTATTTTTAAATAGTAATAATAGCATCTTACAGGATGCAGGACTTTGGATTTCTTCACACATACTCATCTCTATTTTATTACAATTTATAAACTAATAACCATATTTCAGTTTATGAAGAAAAAAAGTATAATGTTAACTGTAAAAGGGTAGATGTAGATTAGATATTAGGAAGAAATTTTTCACTATGAGGGTAGTGAGCCACTGGACCAGGTTCCCCCGAGAAGTTGTTGAGGCCCCATCCCTGCCCGTGTCAGGGGAGTTGGAACTAGATGATCTTTAATGTCCCTTCCAACTGAAACTATTCTATGATTCTATAATACTCCTAAATTTCAACTTTTCTGTGTCCTTGTCAGTCTCCCAGGTTCCTTTCTAAACAAGCAAATGACCTTATGGTCTTCCTGGCTGTCAGGTTTCTTCATATGTGGAGTCATTCCTGGACTTTAAGCTCTCTTAGTCATGCTGCGTTTGATAAAGAGGGCTGGAACATTAATTCTTACATACTGTTAGGGAGGCAACATGTAGTGCTTGCCCATCAAGCATTTGCCTGTATCTGTGGGATGTACACCACTCTATTGTGTTGAAACAATCACTAGATATATCCTATTCAGTGGTAAAATTTTGGCCTACAGAATCTGTAAATACAGTGGTGCCCATATGAAGCAAGGAAACCCAGTGTGATAAGCAACTGTACTCAAACATGTGACAGGGAGAGTATCTCCCTGTAATACTTCTTTTATGAAGGTCAATGCAAGAGAATCTCTCCACTAGTGTGTGTGTGTGTCATTTTAAAAAATGAGAAAAAGGAGAAAATTTCTTCTAGATTGGATGTTATTGTGGCAGTTGTTAGCCACATATAGCAGGAGGAAGCTTTGTTCAGCAGAATCTCTCTGGGAAAGCAGAATGATTATCCACATTTCACCAATGGGAAGCTGTGGAAGAGAAATTAAATGGCTTATCAAATATGTCAGAGAAAACTGTGTCAAAAGTAGACATTAAAGCCAGATTTGTTGTGTCTTTGTCTAGCTGTATATGAGTGAGTTCCTTCTTCCTCATTGTGATTCTCATCTCTACAAAATACTATTCTAGCCTTATGGAAGGCACTAATAAAAAAGAAAGAGAGGAAAAGACAGAAACATTACTGGGAGAAGAGAAGGAATGTTCTTTGTGGTATGTTTTGGGAAAGGAGTCCAAGAAGGACAAATTTAAACAGTCATTTGAAAAACAGGCTGCCTGCTTTTCTTGCTTTATTCTGATTCCTCCCACTCATCAGTAAAATGAAAATATTATACAAAAAATTCCAGGAAAGTGATTTCAGGGAAAAAAGAACTAGTTGGCAGCTTCTATAAATAGGCCTTGTTATTTCTTTCAGCTTTTCTGCTTTGTGGTCAATGCTTCTCCCCCATCAAACAGGTTTGTTTTCTCCCTGCAGTCTGCTCTAAATATATTAAAATTCATATTCTAAGGTAGATTGTTTAAGGACTTGACTGTGTTTTAAATTTGCCTACAGTTTAGTTGGCATCAGTGTAGATAATTTCTATCTAAACCAGGGTTAATATTTGGACACATGATAGAAGGCAACTGTTAACAGCAGCTTGATAGAGTGCCGCTTGCCGGCAGAGTGTCTGTGGGATCTGAGGACCATGACCGCTGTGCCTGGAAGCGAACAGCTGCTTGTTGAAGATGTGAATGACCTCAGCTGTCTGGCCCTACTGCCAGACTCTACTGCTGTCGTCATAGAGCTGACACGAGCTAATGTTCACTTCCTCCTCACTCTTCCCCAGGTCAGACGCTACTCTTTAGCGCCCAATTTCCCTGGCAGTTTGTGTGAATGCACTAGAATATGTAAGGGTGCAGCTAAAGTGTGTCACAGATTCAGCTATGCTGCTCTTTTACCTTGGATGTGACCCATAGCAGAGGTTCAGACAGGCAGCCTGGGGAACTGGTATCTTCAACCATTGCAGTCAGACTCAGTAAAGCTCACCTAGGAGCACCCTTCACCCAGGTTAGTTACAAACTTAAGAAAAAAAGGCAGACATTATATCTTTGCTTACACACCAGGTATGAAAAACAGATTATTGCTTCATTTTTGCAGCAAGATGTTATCACTTCCTCTGTCAAGTTCCTTCAAGCATCTTTCCTTGTAACTGATTTTCTTAAACTAATAATTTTTGTTGCTCTCCTCTGAACTCTCTCTATCTTTCTTACAAGTGTACTGTCAAAACTTGGATGCTGGATTCCCACTGATATCACATCACTTCTGCATAAACAGATAATTTTGCATCTCTCTTTTAATATGTACATAAGCACGTATTGATTTTTGGGCAACAGTGTAATATGTTTTACTTCTGTTTACCTTCTGATTATGCACAATAACACATAATCCTTTCCTGCAGAAATGCTACCTAATCTCTTATTTTCTGTTCTATATTTGTGCAGATGTTGTCATAATGCAATATTCTATTGTTTCATCCTTTTCTGCAGCTGTCACACCAAACTGACAGGAATACTTTAAATTGTCTAAAAGTAGGCTGGTTTTCCTAAAAATGTGAAAAGGTGTACTATTGCAGTTCAACTTTGACTCAGTAATTGACTACAACATTTGATGTGTTTCTTGCTATAATAAAAATGTACAGACAATCTCATTATCTACAACCAACACAAACAACTCTTGTAGAATAGAGCAGCATTAAGAAAATAATCTAAATTAAATACAAAGATTTGTTTAAAAACCCATTTCATGTTTTGACAAGAATACAAAGGAAAATAAATAAAGCTCAGTCTTTCTCTCCATGACTTTAAGAAGGAGGTGCTCCTAAATGTAATTAAAGTAATGCTCCAGATTACCTGTTCCTGGAGGTCTTCCTGGCTAGGAGACATTCTCCCAGTAATGAGAGGCATTTCAGATTCTCCTAAATGTGAGCTCTGGGGTTGCTTTCTCACTTTCTGGAGAAGAGTTTCCAGTTAGAGCTTGCCATGAAAAAAGCACTTAGGTCTTCTTCCTATTCCTTTCAGCAGCTTCCATAAAGTTCTCAAAGGAAGCCCTTTTTCTCCCTTCTCCTTTCCTTTGTGGAAATTCTAAGACAGCTATTTTCAGTCCTTTCCTCTCCTTCTTTACAGTTTTGGGACTAGACAGGAGAAAGCCAGACTCGGATGATCCTTTCCCAAGGTGGAGGGAAGAAAGGGAAAAACTACTACAGCTCCTAAGGGAGCAGAAGTGACTGCTTATGGATTGAAGTGAACTGGAAGCCAAAAGACTGCATAAACACATGATGTTAAAGTTGAACTCAAGTGAGTACTGGGTTCATTTGAGAGCTGGAGGATGAAGTGACTTCCTGAGCTGAGGAATGGATAGCCAGAATGGCAGGGTACAAACAGCCTTTCAGTTAAGTAGACTATTGAACTACTAGAGCTTCAGAAAGATATTTTTATATCTTTAAGATTTGAAAGACTTTAAAGTAAAATTTTCGAAAGCTTTTAATTATCTGTGAAGAACAGGCTGTTCCGTTGATTTCAATGGAAATTTCAGTGGAGACGTAATTTCAAGGTCAATGACAAACTACTTCATCTTTTCAGTTGTAGGTCTAGTTTCTTCTGAAGGACTACTTAGAATTTGGGAACAATACTAGTGAGCCTCTCTACAAAAGTGTTTATTTCAGAGAAAGCAGTTGAATTCAAAAAACTTAACCACAATTTTTTTCCATGTTTTTAGCTTTTCTAAAACATTTGTGTGTGTGCGTGTATGTTATAAAGCTTTCCAGGTTTCTTTCCTCTGTGAATGTGAACACTAACATCACTGTGGGATGTGAACGTTAACCAGGAATACTTCAACACTTATATGGTTTCCGTTTAACAATCAAATAAATATACAAAATAGGCAAAGTTCCCAAATTTTCATTGTGCTTGAAGTTTCTTTATACCAAACAAAATGTTCATAATACCTCATATGTTGTATTTATTAATTATTGTGTGTATCCCCGCTTCGTTAAGAGAAGACATATAGTAACAGGCCTCAATGAAGAACAAAGTTTTTAACTTAGTAAGGCTTGTATTCATCTGTTTAATGTTACACATCTTTAGAAATCTTGCTGTGAACTGCTCTAGTCAATGGAACGAAAGCACTGCCATTTGTCTCAGGAATGAAGCTGCTTTTTAAAGTGCCTGTTTCTTTTTTCCTACTGACTATAGAAGGAGTTCAGGATAATAAGCATTATAACTTGGATATCTCAGTTGAAGTCTTAGATTCAAATGAATCTCAAGAATTA
Source organism: Fratercula arctica (assembly GCA_947846985.1). Lineage (NCBI taxonomy): Eukaryota > Metazoa > Chordata > Aves > Charadriiformes > Alcidae > Fratercula > Fratercula arctica. The sequence continues at coordinate 61,849,908 of CANTUZ010000002.1, read as the reverse complement.
TAGCATTGCTCCAAGAAAACTGGTGCAGAGGTAGGAGAGAGTTTTGGGAGGTGCACGTAAGACCTCAGGGGAAACTAATAGCTGATGTTACTTCAGAATGTTACTTCTCAGTGAACTATTCTGATAGTGCTGATGTAACAGACAATGAATTGGTCCACTAATAAAAATTTTCAAAAATTGGATTGCCTTTTTTCTGTACAATTTAAATTGACAAGGCAGCTGATATTTGGAAAAGTATTGGCACATGGTGTCATTCAGCAGAATCTATTCAAAATTCACTTGGTATCCTAATCTTAAATCAACTTTCATATAGATACAGGCTGAAACTTTTTTAAATTCTTGTTACTTCCCCTGTGTATACAATAGTCTGAACTATTCCACACCTTACGTTACTTGTTTTCTGGTACTTGGCCCAAATTATGCTTAATTTTCAAATGGTTATATATCACACAATATCTGTTGAAAAAAGAAGGGATAATTGTATCATTTGATTCCTATTGGATTCCTAATTGGAGAATATCCAGGTATTAATTAGGATAAAACAGTGTAACTACTTCAGTATCATACTTTTAAGCATTAATTAAGGATATGAGGTAGTAATTTGGAGACAGTTTAATTTCTGTTGCTTTTATATTTTAATGGCATTTTCGACAATGTAGCATTTCCACTGAAAATGTTAACGAATAACGTAACTGATGATTATTACGAACACATTGGCTTAGTGAGTAGTACCTTAATATGTGATTAATTTCACTTAAAGTAATCTGTATGCTTAGCAGATTAATATATTATCAGTAAGGGCAGCAGAGATGGGCTGCATATTTTGAATAATTTTATAGAAAAGTAATATAGGATAAAGGTTTGTTCTGGAATTCTTTCTCCCATAAATTTACATTACTCACTAGGATAATTTGACTAAATTTTCCAGTTAAATTGCTATGACAATTACTGGTGAAGAAACTACACCATCTCAAAGGTTTAAGTCAAAATATCAGAAGCTGCAAAAGGAAGTAAAACATGGAAACCACCAATGAAGTAAGGAGGAATTACTCAGTGCCAGGCTTCCAGGTGCAAAAAGCAACCAAAACATGAGTTTTAGTAGGAATGTGTCTTGAAAATGCCTTCTTCATATGGAATTCAATCAGACATTTTCCTGTTTTCAAAGCAGAGAGTAAAAAATACAGCTAAAACAAACCTCATCTTCCATTCTCTCAGTCATTTCCATCTCTCTCCTTCCTTTGCTGCATTCTTGGATGTAAGCAGGTGATGAGTGAAAGCAGACAGCAAAGTTTCATAGTATTGCATCCTGCAATTATTTCAGAGAGACTGTTACTACTTTTTCCTAAGAACTTATTACTTCAAAATACTGTGCAAATGTTTGAAATTGTCTGCTTTTTAAAGCCACTGAGTAGACCTTCTAGCAGTTTGTAAAGCTCCCTTTTTAAGCTAGGCTTACTGCCCAACCTGAACCCTAATCTGCTAACACTGAGATATCACCTGCTGCTTGAATGGATCTAACACTTGGCTACAGTGCGGAGTCAAATTTCTGATTTTTAATCACAGAATTAGAGCTGAATCAAGTAAATGCATATCTATGTTACTGTAACTATGATGGTGAACAGGACCTGTTAAAACCAACAACTTATCTCATCGCAGAAATTTTCTGAGAGCCAGATTCTTCCAAATATGACCTTGCTAAACCTTTCACAGCATAAATCAAGATACCAGAATTTCTTTACAATGTTAATCCTACACATTTACAGTCACACACAGAGACTATTAATAAAAACAGAATAAGAGCAAGATGCAATTATGCAGTTCAGATTGCTTATTCCATGATTGCTTATTCCAGTCTCACGATATCATAGAATCATAAAATGTTTAGAGTTGGAAAGGACCTTAAAGATCATCTAGTTCCAACCCCCCTGCCATAGGCATGACCCTCTTCCGCTAGACCAGGTTACTCAAAGCCCCATCCAACCTGGCCTTGAAGACTTCCAAGGATGGGGCATCCACAACTTCTCTGGGCAACCTGGTCCAGTGCCTCATCACCCTCACGGTAAAGAATTTCTTCCTAATATCTAATCTACATCCACCCTCTTTCAGTTTAAAACCTTTACCCCTTGTCCTATCACTACATGTGCTTGTAAAAAGTCCCTCTCCAGCTTTCTTGTAGGACCTCTTCAGATACTGGAAAGATGTTATAAGGTCTCCCTGGAGCCTTCTCTTCTCCAGGCTGAACAACCCCAGCTCTCTCAGCCTGTCTTCATAGGAGAGGTGCTCCACCACTCTGACCATCTTCGTGGCCCTCCTCTAGACCCGCTCCAACAGGTCCATGTCCTTCTAATGTTGAGGGCCCCAGAGCAGGACACAGTACTCCAGGTGGTGTCTCAGGAGAGTGGAGTAGAGGGATAGAATCATCTCCCTCAACCTGCTGGCTATGGTTCGTTTGATGCAGCCCAGGGTACTGTTTCCTTTCTGGGCTGTGATCACACATTGTTGGCTCATGTTGAGTTTCTCATCCACCAACACCCCATCTCCTTCTCCTTCTCCTCAGGGCTGCTCTCAATACATTCTCCACCCAGCCTGTATTTGTGCTTAGGGTTGCCCCAACCCACATGCAGGACCTCACGCTTGGCCTTGTTGAACTTCATGAGGTTGGAATGGGCTCACCTCTCAAGCCTGTCCAGGTCCCACTGGATGGCAAACTTGCTGAGGGTGCACTCAATCACACTGTCCGTGTCTCACACAAAGATGTTAAACAGCACTGGTCCCAATAACAACTGCTGAGGAACACCACTCGTCAGTTGGACATTGAGCCATCAACTGCAACTCTTTGAGCGTGACCATCCAGCCAATTCCTTATCCACAGAGTGGACCATCCGTCAAATCCATATCTTTCCAATTTAGAGACAAGATGTCATGTGGGACAGTGTAAAATGCTTTGCACAAGTCCAGGTAGATGACGTCAGTTGCACTCCTCTCATCCACCAATGCTCTAATCCATTTGTAAAAGGCACCAAATTTGTCAGACATGTTTTACCCTTACTGAAGCCATATTGGTGATCACAAATCACCTCCTTGTTTTCTATGTGCTTTAGTACAGTTTCCAGGAGGATCTGCTCCACGATCTTGCTGGGCACAGAGGTGAGACTGACTGGCCTGTAGTTCCCCGGGTCTTCCTGTTTTCCCTTTTTAAAAATGGGGATTATGTTTCCCCTTTTCCAGTCAGCAGGAACTTCACCGGACTGCCATGACTTCTCAAATATGATGGATAGTGGCTTAGTAGATTTATCCGCCAGTTTCCTCAGGGCCCGCGAATGAATCTCATCAGGTCCCACGGACTTGTGTACTTTCAGGTTCCTCAGATGGTCTGAAACCTGATCTTCTCCTACAGTGGGCAGTTATTCATTCTCACAGTGCCTGCCTTTGTCTTCTGTGGCTTGGGCGGTGTGGTTAGAGCACTTGCCGGTAAAGACTGAGGCAAAAAAGTCATTGAGTACCTCAGCCTTCTCTATATCCCAGGTGGCCAGGTCTCCCATTTCCTTCCAGAGAGGGACCACGTTTTTTCCTAATCTCCCTTTTGTCACTGCCCTACCCGTAGAAGCTTTTCTTGTTGCCCTTGATGTCCCTGGCCAGATTTAACTCTATGAGGGCTTTAGCTTTCCTAACCTGGTCCCTGGCTGCTCGGACTATTTCTCTGTATTCCTCCCAGGCTACCTGTCCTTGCTTCCACCCTCTGTAGCCTTCCTTTTTCTGTCTGAGTTTGTCCAGGCGCTCCTTGTTCATCCATGCAGGCCTCCTGTTGTTTTTGCCTGACTTCCTCTTTGTTGGGGTGCATCACTCCTGAGCTTCGCGGAGGTGATCCTTGAATATTAACCAGCTTTCTTGGGCTGCTCTTCCCTCCAGGGCTTTATCCCATGGTACTCTGTCAAGCAGGTCCCTGAAGAGGCCACAGTCTGCTCTCCTGAAGTCCAGGGTAGTGAGCTTAGTGTGTGCCCTCCTTGCCACCCTAAGGATCTTGAACTCCACCATTTCACGGTCGCTGCAGCCAAGGCTGCCCTTGAGCTTCACGTTCCTCACCAGCCCCTCCTTGTTGGTGAGAACAAAGTCCAGTAAGGCACCTCTCCTTGTTGGCTCCTCAGTCACTTGGAGCAGGAAGTTGTCATCAACACATTCCAGGAACCTCCTGGATTGCTTATGCCCTGCTGTGTTGTCTCTCCAACAGATATGAAGACATTGTAGTTTATGCTTCTTACTATGAATTGCTTTGTCTTATTTTGGAATCCTTGTTGGAGCAGAAAGTTGCAAATCTCACCACATTCCTACTCTTTCATTGATTCCACTTGATTAGGTTGCAGAACCTGCTGGCAGACTACCTACAAAAAGATGTAACACGAGTCACAATGACTAACCTGTAGAGTTCTTGAAAGCCATGTTGAGGGAAAAAAAATAAAAGGAGAAAAATCATTCAGTGCTCTAATGTGCACTGAAGGGAAGGGGATTTCCTTGTGCTATGTGTAGTGAAGATTAAAAATCCAGCAGCACTCACTCTTGTACTCATTTTGCCTTTGGCAAGAGTAAGGTCAGAATATTAAAATGCCTTTTCTACCTTATGTGCCTTGGTTTGCAAGACTGGTATAGCTGGACCATCTGAAAATGACCACTGGAAGAATACCTCCTCCCAGTCATAAAAGTTAATGATCTTTTGAAACAAAGTATCCAGAGGCACCAAAGTTGTTTAGCCTCAGAACTAGTGTTTTGCATTGTGGCCACTGGCAAAAGGCTCAGTCACATGGCATCCAGAAAGCTGGAAAGGAAGCATGACTAGGCAGCTAAAACCTCCTTTTGGTGGAAGTTATTACAGGCCTGTCTGTAGGCCTTTCAGCCACTGAACACCATGGGCCAATCTACTACTCCAGGAAGAAAAGCTGTACAGGGAACCTTGCAGAAACACCTTTTCAGTTAGGGGAGAAGTAAGTTTTCCCTTCCAGGGAACAAGTAACAGGTCCCAGCTAAGGTTCCATGGAGAACCGGAGTCACCCTTGTGGACAGTAGGTCTCTGCTCTCTTTGCTTTCTTATGACCTGCCTGTGATGGAGTTTTATTCAGAGAGCAGAAGAGCTTAAAGCTTCCTCTCACTACTGAGCTGACTACTCACACCTACTCTTGGCTATTCAGAGTTCAAGTCTTCAAAGAGTCTTCTAATTTTTTTTACCCAGCTGCTCTGTTCAGTCTCATGGCTGATGATACACTTTCTAGCTGTAGATTTAGAGTTATGGTGAGATTCTTGAAAGTTTTTGATCTTCTGCACAAAGAATATATGATTGTGATTTTTTTCCCATGAATTATACTTAAGGGATTGGTTTTAGTTAATGATGGGATAACAACTTTTATATTAAAACCTGATTTTGTACAGGGTAATTGCAGCAGATGAATGAAACGTTTAATGAGCGTAAGGTAATGGAAATTGCTATGGCGTTTTTGAGAGAAACACATCTCTTTTCAGAGGAAGAAAAGGAAGAGAATCACTAAAACTCTCTCAAGGCCAAATTATTCTGACACAAACCAAAACCTACATTTATATGGTAATGCAGAAAATTCAGAGATGGCAAATACAGTACTAAGAGGAGAGGGAAAATTTTCAGAGAATCAATGACAGCAACTTTTGAGAAAAGTGCAACAAAAGCTTTGAGAGAAGTGGTTTTGTGATTGGAAGTTGAGCTCTAGCTTGAACTCTCTGATGCCTAAGATTTAAGGTTTGAGCTTTTGAGTGTGGCCATTCCCTTAGTGTGGCCACTGGGAGGGTCACTCTTGTTTACACAGGAAACTATTTTCTTGTAATCTGAAGGAACATGTATTCTGGAGATTTCCATATCCTCAGTCAAATCGGTCTGATTTTGGCCCAGCAGTTCAACATCTTAAGAAGGCCCCGACTTTGACTCAGGAGGGAAAAATGAGTGATCACATATCATTAGTAAATTAGACTAAAAATAGGTGAGAAAGCTTTAACACCTGAATTGCGAAATAATCATATTGTATGGCTTGTAGATAGGCCTGAAAAGCCAGTGACACAAGCCTAAAAAGGAAAACTCAGAACTTCTTTAAGCCTGTAAGCTTCTTTAAGAGGGAGAAAAAAGAAATCAGCCTTTAGAAGTATTTGAAAAAAAAAAAAAAAAAAAGCAGTTCTTTATTAAAATAATCTGATAACTTCAGGACAGTGGATCTGTTGTCATGAATTCAGTTTTATTTCATATGCAGGGGAATGATTTAAATGTATATTACAGCATAAATTAATAAAAAGCATTGCTAAAAGTGGCAATCCTGATTATATTAGCTAAGGAAATACTAATAAATTTTACCAATTTTTCCTGAAATTCTTCATTTCGTCTTCATAACCCTATTTACAAAAATGGCAAGCCCAAGACATTCAACATGAAAGTTCTACTTATGCAGACACCTAAGTGGCTAAATTTTAAAAATTGCTAAGTAGTCAAGCAAGTCCCCTTGAAATGAATAAACAGAGGAGTTCAGTACTTTAGAAGCTGTTTAGCCTGACACGTAAATAAGTAGTCTGAAAGTATATATAGCAGCACAACTTCGGGATAAATATTTGATTAGCGTATTCTAGCATTTAGATTTTTTCCTAGTATTCTTAAGACACTTTTCTGAGGAAAATGCTGATTTCTGAAGGAAATGCTGATTTGGAGCAACAAGAAATACATAAGAAGAGATCAACTGTGCAAAGTTAAAAAGGAAAAAAGATTCATTCTTTAAAAATAACTACTGAAAGGATTTCTAACTATTAGGGGATCTTGGTTAAAAACTTTTCTTAAGTTGAAGATGTTGCATTTGCAGAGCACTTGTGTATACACAAAGACACATAAAATGCAAATTAATCTAGAAATTTATTTAGAATGTGATAAGTGATATTGTCACATCTAGATCTGTCAGCCATGGTTACAAAAGACAGAGACTTTAGAAGGATAATAGCTGAAAGTTGGAGTAGGATTCCTGTTAGTAACATGTTAAGAATTATTTTTGTGTATCATGTGTGTCAATCTCTAAAATTTATGTAGGCATAAATGAGTGTAGAGGAGCACAAACACACAGGTATGAAATGAGCAGACTAAAAAGACAGCAAATTTCAATTAGCCAAGAACATAAGGCAAAAATAAGACAAAAAGTATATTTACATATAATATAACAACAACAACAATAATAACAATAATAATAATAAACAAACACAAAAACACAAAAAAATCCAAAATGTTGATATGCTACTGCTATGGACATGTGTTGATATGGACAAGAAAGAAGATGTTTTCACAAGGAAAGTTAATTTGACCAAATAATTACTTTCAACAAGTAGATGTGAGCTGAAGCTAATGCATATTAAAGAATATTTAGCCAAGATAAATTTTCAAGTTGGCAAGTCCAAATAAATGCAATTTATTCCTGAGTACTTAAATTAGTAGATAAAGTAATCCCTGGAACTCTTAGTGATTGTGCTTCAGACTTGTAAAGATGAAGAGAGGAGATGATAAGAGAGAGGTAAACATAACTTTTTTTTTTTTTTTAAATGGAAAATAAAGAATGTTAAGGATTGTATTTCAGACATACTTTGACATTCTCTTAAACAAGTTAAGAACATACTATCCAATTATAACTGCCGGAAAGAAGGTAATAGTAGCTTTAAAAGTACTTTGACAGAACAGCCAGCCTGAAAGGACATCTGAAGTTGCATTTGTTCACATGCTTTCTCTGTTGAACTCACAATGGGGAGTAATTGGTTAGGCATCTAAAAAAGATGTCCTTGTTGTTATCCAAGGGGCCACAAATTAAATATAGAGCAACAGTGTGAAGATGCTGGAAAAATGCTGGTTCTATTCTGGGCTTCATTAACAGGGTTTTTTCTGTAAAACAATGAAAGAAGTTAAAAGGCTTGGATTTGTTTAATCTGGAAAAGAGAAGCTGGAGGGGAGTCATGATGACTGTTTCTCCAGTATGTTCTCCATTGCCATTGAAAGAAAGAGGAGAAAAAATTGACTCAATTTGCAGAAAAAGTAGATTTTGGCTTGTTATTAGGAAAAACTGTCTAACTACATAAGGGTAGAGAAACCGTGGAGCGAGCTAGATATGGAGCTTGTAGAATCTCATGTTTGAGATTTTTAAGAGTAGATTGTGTTCCTGTTGGGAATATGCAAGTAAACAGTGACATGGTGCAGATAATCAGACTAGATATTTCTTGAAATTTTTTCTAAAACTACCTTTCTGTGATTCTGTAACTTAGAATTGCCATATTCAAGACAATGACTAAGGGGTTATAGAGGACTAGCATTTGCAGGTGAAGTCATGAGGCTAGTGACCATCTTATGGATATTACTGTTTAGGTCTTTAACAGGACTGATTGCCACATTCCCTCAGTGTGCTGAAAAAAAAAATACAACCAGAAAGAAGTGCTTGACAGCATAATAGGACTGGACACTCAAAGTAGGAATGAGCATGCACTCTGTCTTCTGGAAATCCTGATCCCTGACTGGTGTAGAGAACAAGCACATAGAACATGAAGTAGGAATTAAGAAGGCACCATTTACCATGGTTAATCAAAATTTCATGATAAATGCACTTCCTCTGAAAGCAAAGAGCCTTTCTTCTGGAAGTTGGTAGTAACTGAAGACCTATAATCTGAAAATTAACTTACTGGGTGTTATGTGAAGTAAGACCTCATTTCTTTGTGTAAAAAAGTTTATTTGCTGCTGACAATGTATACTGTAATACTGTATTTTATAACTCCACATCTCATTGTCTAAAATTTAGAGGTTAAAAATTAACTGTACAAATTTTTCTTTTGACGTGTCCAATTCCCTAAAAGCCCCACAAGACACACAAATGTGTTTCATAGTGTGGGAGTGAATAATTTAATGTTTACAGACTGATGTGGTTGGAGATGAAGCAGCTCTGCAGAGAGGGACTTGGGGGTCCTGGTGGACAAGTTGACCATGAGGCAGCAATAAGCCCTTGTGGCCAAGAAGGCCAATGGTCTCCTGGGGTGCATTAAAAAGAGTGGGGCCAGGAGACTGAGGGAGGTTATTACCTCGCTCTACTCTGCCCTAGTGAGGTCACCTCTGGAGTACTGTGTCCAGTTCTGGGCTCCCCAGTTCAAGAAAAACAGGGAACTACTGGAGAGAGTTCAGCAGAGGCCTATGAAGACGATCAAGGAAATGGAGCATCTCTCTTATGAGGCAAGGCTGAGAAACCTGGGTCTGTTTAGCCTAGAGAAGAAAAGACTGAGAGAAGATCTCATCAATGCTTATAAATATCTAAAGGACAGCTCTCTAGAGGATGGGGCCAGAGTCTTTTCAGTGGTGCACAGCGACCGGACAAGGGGCAATGGGCACAAAATGGGAAACAGAAAATTCCATCTCAACATGAGGAAAAAATGTTTGCTTTGAGGGTGACGGAGCACTGGAACAGGCTGCCCAGAGGGCCTGTGGATTCTCCTCCTCTGGAGATATTAAAAATAATACAGTAAAGAATTCCATGTATCCTAAGTAAGATGTAACCTATAATTCTTTCTTTATGGCAATTTGTGAATGGGCCATTCAAGATTAATGAGTGTCGTGGTTTGGCCTCAGATGGCAACAAAGAACCACGTGTCGCTCGCCCAGCGCTTCCCGGTATGGGAAGGATCAGAAGAAAAAGGCAAAACTCGTGGGTTGAGACAAAGGCAGTTTTAACAGAACAGCAAAGGGAACAAGAAAACAACAACAATAACACCGACAGAGAAATATACAGACGCGAATACGGAACCACCGCTCCCCGCCGCTCCCCGCCGGTCCGGCCCCGGGACGCGCCAGCCCGCTCCGAACCCGACTGCCTGCCCCCTCCCTCCTTTTAATCTCAGGGTGGGCGTGGCTCACATGGCATGGAATACTTAACCCTGTCCCTGCCGGAACCAGGACATTATCCACCCCTTATTCCATACCATTTTGCCACGCCCAGATCTTACAGTTTTCGGAACATGTGACTGGTGTACCCGGCGTAGCTCATGCACACAGTCCATGGTCCGAAGATGCAGATCTTGAGGAAGTTGCTGGGCATCAGCTCTGATCCCATCACCACTTTGCTTTACTCAACTGTTCATCAAAGTCCATCTGTCCTTAATTTGGGTGATTCTTACTGCAGTACAGCCAATAGCAATTATAGTAACGAGGACATACAGTGACAGTGTTGCACACAATTTGATTCATTGGCTATTCTCCCCCAAAATCAAGTCCCCATGAGGTACACATCGGACTTCCCCATCCTGCCGCATTACCCACCAAGTGCACCCAGGTCCTTGGGCAAAAGCAATCCCACGGATGGGTTTGCCTCTGCCTGAGGCAGGACTAACCCAGACTGTCTTCCCCAACATATTCTTCATGTGCACTACGGGGACCTTATCCCCTTCTACAGTACGTGGAAGTTTTGACTGGGCAGGGCCAGCCCGATTGGTAGATCCCCTGGTATTAACTAGCCAGGTAGCCTTTGCTAAATGTGCATCCCAATGTTTTAAGGTCCCACCACCCATTGCTCTCAGTGTAGTTTTTAACAGTCCATTGTACCGTTCTATCTTCCCAGAGGCTGGTGCATGATAGGGGATGTGATATACCCACTCAATACCATGCTCTTTGGCCCAGGTGTCTATGAGGCTGTTTCGGAAATGAGTCCCATTGTCCGACTCAGTTCTCTCTGGGGTACCATGTCGCCACAGGACTTGCTTTTCAAGGCCCAGGATAGTATTCCGGGCAGTGGCATGGGGCACAGGGTATGTTTCCAGCCATCCAGTGGTTGCTTCCACCATTGTGAGCACATGGTTCTTGCCTTGACGGGTTCGCGGCAGTGTGATATAATCAATCTGCCAGGCCTCCCCATATTTATATTTCAACCATCGTCCTCCATACCAAAGAGGTTTCAAACGCTTGGCTTGCTTGATTGCAGCGCATGTCTCACATTCATGGATGACCTGTGCAATAGTGTCCATGATCAAGTCCACCCCTCGGTCACGAGCCCATCTATATGTCGCATCTCTTCCTTGATGGCCTGAGGTCTCATGGGCCCACCGAGCTATGAATAGTTCACCCTTACGTTGCCAATCCAGATCCACTTGAGCCACTTCAATCCTAGCAGCCCGATCCACCTGCTGGTTGTTCTGATGTTCCTCCGTGGCCCGATTCTTCGGTACGTGGGCATCTACGTGGCGTACTTTCACAACCAGATTCTCTATCCAGGCAGCAATATCTTGCCATAGTTCAGCAGCCCAGATGGGTTTGCCTCTGCGCTGCCAGTTGCCCTGCTTCCACTGCTGTAACCATCCCCACAGAGCATTTGCCACCATCCATGAGTCGGTGTAGAGATAAAGTACTGGCCATCTTTCTCGCTCGGCGATGTCCAACGCCAGCTGAATGGCTTTCACCTCTGCAAACTGGCTCGATTCACCTTGTCCTTCACTGGCTTCTGCAACTTGTCATGTAGGACTCCACACAGCAGCCTTCCACTTTCGATGCTTTCCCACAATCCGGCAGGACCCATCAGTGAACAGGGCATATTGCTTCTCATTTTCTGGCAGTTTATTATATGGTGGGGCCTCTTCCGCACGCGTCACCTCCTCCTCTGGTGACATTCCAAAATCCTTGCCTTCTGGCCAGTCCATGATCACTTCCAGAATTCCTGGGCGACTGGGGTTTCCCATTCGAGTTCGCTGTGTGATCAGTGCAATCCACTTACTCCATGTAGCATCAGTTGCATGATGTGTGGTGGGGACCCTTTCTTTGAACATCCAACCCAGCACCGGCAGTCGAGGTGCTAAGAGGAGCTGCGCTTCTGTACCAACCACCTCCGAAGCAGCTCGAACCCCTTCATATGCTGCCAATATCTCCTTTTCCGTTGGAGTGTAGCGCGCTTCGGATCCTCTGTATCCCCGACTCCAAAACCCTAGGGGTCGACCTCGGGTCTCCCCTGGTGCCTTCTGCCAGAGGCTCCAGGTAGGGCCATTCTCCCCGGCTGCGGTGTAGAGCACATTTTTCACATCTTGTCCTGCCCGGACTGGCCCCAGGGCCACTGCATGGACTATTTCCTGTTTGATTTGTTCAAAAGCTTGTCGTTGCTCAGGACCCCATTTAAAATCATTCTTCTTCCGGGTTACTTGATACAGAGGGCTTACAATCAGACTGTAATCTGGGATATGCATCCTCCAAAAACCCACAATGCCTAAGAAAGCTTGTGTTTCCTTTTTGCTAGTTGGTGGAGACATAGCTGCTATTTTGTTGATCACATCCATTGGGATTTGGCGGCGTCCATCTTGCCATTTTATTCCTAAGAACTGGATCTCCTGTGCAGGTCCCTTGACCTTACTTCATTTTATGGCAAAACCAGCTTTCAGAAGGATTCCGACTATTTTATCCCCTTTCTCAAAAACTTCTTCGGCTGTGTTTCCCCATACAATGATGTCATCGATGTACTGCAGATGTTCTGGAGCTTCACCCTGTTCCAGTGCAGTCTGGATCAGTCCATGGCAAATGGTGGGGCTGTGTTTCCACCCCTGGGGCAGTCGATTCCAGGTGTACTGTACTGGATGCCCCTCCAAGTGAAAGCAAACTGTGGCCTGCACTCTGCTGCCAAAGGGATTGAGAAAAATGCATTCGCTATATCAATCGTGGCATACCACTTGGCTGCCTTGGACTCCAGTTCATACTGGAGTTCTAGCATATCCGGCACAGCAGCGCTCAGTGGTGGCGTGACTTCATTCAGGCCACGATAGTCTACAGTTAGCCTCCACTCTCCATTGGATTTTCGCACCGGCCATATAGGACTGTTAAAAGGCGAGCGAGTCTTGCTGATCACTCCTTGAACCTCTAGTTGACGAATCAGCTTATGGATGGGAATCAGAGAGTCTCGGTTAGTGCGATATTGCCGCCGATGCACTGTTGTGGTAGCAATCGGCACCTGCTGTTCTTCAGCCCTTAACAACCCCACAACAGAAGAATCCTCCGAGAGACCAGGCAAGGTGGACAACTGTTTAACTTCCTCCATCTCCAAGGCAGCTATGCCAAAGGCCCACCGATACCCCTTTGGGTCCTTAAAATACCCTCTCCTGAGGTAATCTATATACCAAGGATGCATGGAGCATCTGGGCCAGTCACAATGGGATGCTTTTGCCACTCATTCCCAGTTAGGCTCACTTCAGCCTCCAGTACAGTCAACTCTTGGGATCCCCCTGTGACCCCAGAAATACAAATGGGTTCTGCCCCTCTATAGCTTGATGGTATCAGAGTACACTGTGCTCCTGTGTCCACTAGAGCCTTATACTCCTGTGGGTCTGATGTGCCAGGCCATCGAATCCACACTGTCCAATAAACCCGGTTGTCCCTTTCCTCCACCTGGCTGGAGGCAGGGCCCCTCTAATACTGGTCATGGTATCCGGTACTCACTTCTTGCAGAAATGACTTGGAGGTTCCTTCAAGAGGATCAGAAGCAAGATCAGGCCTTATGGTCTGTCTGGGGAACTGCCCACTGGAAACTGGGGCGGCACTTTTCCTGGAGGGATCTCCTTTTGTGGTTGTCCTTCCTTGCAACTCCTGTACCCGTGCCTGCAGGATCCAGGTAGGTTGTCCATCCCACTTCCTCATGTCCTCTCCATGGTCTCGCAGGTAGAACCACAGGGTGCCTCGTGGTGTGTACCCTCTGTAGTCTCTCTCTTGAGTGGGGAAATGTCTGCTTCTAATAGCTGAGATGCTGGCCCGTACAGGTGGGGAGTAGGACATATTCTCTTCAAGTTGCTGAACCTTCCGGGACAGTTTCTCCACAGCTGAGACAAGGGGGGAAGAGAGGCTTTCTTCATATCGCCGGAGCCGGCCAGCCACCTCATCCACCGTTGGTCCTTCTTCACCTTTCCATTCCATTACTGCCAGTGAGTTGGCATATGACGATGGTGCGCTCCGTACAAACTTCCGCCACATGGGCCTTGTGCAGTGCACCTCATCAGGGTCCGTGGGCAAGTCTGTGTTGTCCAAGTCATAATAAATCATCTCCCGCACGGCTAATTCTCTCAGGTACTGGATACCTCTTTCCATGGTGGTCCATTTGCTTGGTTGGCATACAACATCTTCACTGAAGGGGTACCTCTCCCTCACGCCTGACAGGAGTCGCTTCCAGAGGCTGAGGGCTTGGGTCTTTTTTCCAATTGCCTTGTCAATGCCGCCTTCCCTAGACAGGGATCCCAACTGCCTGGCTTCCCTACCCTCTAATTCCAGGCTACTGGCCCCATTATCCCAACACCGAAGCAGCCAGGTGACAATGTGCTCGCCTGAAAGTCGGCTAAAATCTTTTCGCATATCCCGCAGCTCACTCAGGGATAGGGATCGGGTAATTATCTCTGGTTCTGCCTCTTCCTCCTGTCCTTGTGATGGCCCTGGTTCATCGTCATCTCTTACTATGCGAACCGATTTCTTTGTGTACTTCTTCTTTTGTATGGGGGCAACGGATACTGGCACGGGTTGGTTCCCTGGTTCAGCAGCAGTGTCTGTCACCGGGGTTGGAGTAGCTGCAGTGTCTGTCACCGGGGTTGCAGTAGCCGCAGTGCCCGTCGCAGGGGTTGCAGTAGCCGCAGTGCCCGTCGCAGGGGTCGCAGTAGCCGCAGTGCCCGTCGCAGGGGTCGCAGTAGCCGCAGTGCCCGTCGCAGCAGCACCTGCCACAGGGGCCACAGCAACCGCAGCGCCTGCCGCAGGGGCCACAGCGCCTGCTGGTCTGGTCTCTGTCTCTTTCTTCTGAGGGTGCTGCATAGCACTGAGCAGTGCCTGGTAGACACTAGCCAGGGCCCAGCACAGTGCAGTGAGTTGTGCCTCTCTAGAATAGCCACAGCATTTTCCCTTCAGATATTCTACTATTCTATCAGGGTCCTGTAATTGTTCAGGGGTGAAGTCCCAGACCATTGGAGGTGAGAAGTTCTCTAAGTACCTGCCCATGTTCTCCCACCTGCCATGCCACCCCTGACTGTCCAGCCTTGGAGCAGATCTCTGGGTGGTAGTCTTAAATAGTTGTTTAACCCTAAACGAGACCTGGAACATATTCAGCAAACATAACACTAGGAACATGCTGGTTTGAGCATCCCAAGGATATTCAGAATTCTCAAAAGCTGTCATACCTGACTCAAAGGAGAAAAGGGAGGCAAAAGAGCTGGGGAAAGTGTCCCCCCCTGTTTCCCCCATAGACTGGGTGTAATTATTAATGAATTCTGAGAGGTGGTGCCCAATGTACGGACAGGAGAGCAATATCACATAAACGCCCCAAAATAACCGTCTAACAAGTGATGTTATCATATCATAAGCCGATATTGCACAGGACAGCAAAATGATAATCCTCATCCCCCTCCCAGAAGTAACAAATATCATCACAGGGAGTGCATAAAACACATAGGAGTTTACATAACACAGCCATGAGAACAAACTAAGCAACATAGTGACTGGTGACTATTTACCTAACAAATTCGTTTTTTCAAGCTCTAGTTAGATTCTGTCGTTGTCTCAACCCTTCGAGCCCCACGTTGGGCGCCAAAAAGGACTGTCGTGGTTTGGCCTCAGATGGCAACAAAGAACCACGTGTCACTCGCCCAGCGCTTCCCGGTACGGGAAGGATCAGAAGAAAAAGGCAAAACTCGTGGGTTGAGACAAAGGCAGTTTAACAGAACAGCAAAGGGAACAAGAAAACAACAACAATAACACCGACAGAGAAATATACAGACGCGAATACGGAACCGCCGCTCCCCGCCGCTCCCCGCCGGTCCGGCCCCGGGACGCGCCAGCCCGCTCCGAACCCGACTGCTCGCCCCCTCCCTCCTTTTAATCTCAGGGTGGGCGTGGCTCACATGGCATGGAATACTTAACCCTGTCCCTGCCGGAACCAGGACAATGAGTAATCTCCTTAAGCTTGGCACAGCCTAAATGAAAATGCTGTGACACTCAAGTGAATTATTTAATTAATTAATTTTGAGAGCTCTTTGGAGCATGAGGCACATTGAAAAAATACCTCTGATTTCCAGAGCTGTTACCTAGCACTCTGATAAAGGTACTATATGAAAAGAAAAAGACATTTAAAACAGTCTTTATTCTGCTAAAAAAAAAAAAAAAAAAAAAAAAAGAAAAAAACCCAACCAAACAAAAAAATTTTCCTTGCTCTATGAATTTACAAATGTAGAGGCTAGCAGAAGGCAAATGCAGGCAATGGAAGCACATGGGTAAGACTTTAACACTGATGATCTGACCATCTGCTTCAAGAGGCTCTCCTCCAAGCCCTGAGACACAGTCATTTCTACCTCCTTGCAGACAGACAACAGTTGTTGTCATTTCAGCTTTGCTAAATTGCCAAGCAAAAGTCAGTAGGTTGGATGTGCATATAATCTGCCACTGTAAAACAGTCAGCTGTTTTGTTCAAAAGTTTATTTTCCTGTTTATCCAACATTTAATTTGCGACTTGATTCCATAACAAATATTTTATTTTAAAGGTGCTATTTATCCTTCAATTTTTGTCTTTGTGCTCTCTTAAAACTCAAGCTTCTTGGAAAAAAAGACTGAAATATCCTTTCTTCCCAAGTTCTTCTCCCCACATTCTTCACTTCCTATCTGGAACTTTGTTTAGGCTGAGTTCTGTACAAAACTTCCATTTACACAGTCTGCCTGATATAAAACTTACCTGCAAGCACTATAGAATATATCAGACTGCTAGAAGCCTGTACAGAAAAATGTTGTTGTCTGTTATATTTAAAAGACAAGATGCTGTAACAGAACCAAGATCCACATGGTTTAATTCAAATAACAGATAAAAGGTTCATACTAGAGCTTTCACGTGCTCTGAAACTAACATTGCGTTCCAAACAATTAGATATATGAGAAAACATGTTTCCTTATATTTCGTTTACTCAGTATTATCTTTTAATCATGGATCTTAATAATTTTCTTGGACAATTCAGTATTCATCACCATGGTGTCCAGAAACAGTTTGCTATGACTGTGTCCATGTTTTTGAAGATAGTTTCCACTGGTCTCTATGCCATAGTTATGTAAACTAGAATTATTGATCTAAGTACAGACTGGAACAATGCACAGAATACCTCCTCCCTACAGTCCTTTTTTAAATGTACTTTGGATTGTTGGAAAATTTTTCAGAAATTCTCTTCAGGAGGAGGAGAAGAGATTCTGCCCCAATGGGAAAAGTTGGAGTTTTTCTAGATGGCCTTTCATCAGGATGGCAAAGAGGTATATTATACACAGTCCTGGCATTTCTACTGGCAGACAATCAGCACCTAAGGCTGGAACTTAACCTAAAGGTATAGATGGCAGTGTTTTTTCAAATTCAGCCAGACTGGTTTAAGCAATTACTATCCTCCAATGGATGTGTTGGACACAGCTGCTGAGGAAGAATAACTGGCCATATCAATACTCCTCAGTTTCAGCAAAAAGGTTTAGGTTTCATTGAGATGATAGCCTACAACTAAAATATGCTCAGCTTCTTTGAACATTGAATAATTTCATTTGTTTCCTCAGTTCTGTTTCATCTTAATGAGTATTTGTTTACATTTTATGTTCTGTGCTGCGATTACGAGATTTAGCTTTTCTTTTTGCTTATATATTTTAGCAAAATTTTAATAGAATTGTTGTTTCAGAAATATTTTGCTTTTATGTAATGCATAATTTTAGATAATTCTATACGTTAATCCTTTTAAAGTTCGATTCCTTTTTTTCCTCCTGGATGAAGTATGAAAATATGAGTAGGATGGCATAAGTAGATTCAGGGGTTTTTTTAATGCTGTGATGTGATGACTCTTTGCAATGTAATAATTTATTTAGATAGATTTTGGGAGGACTATGATGAGGCATTTTACCCAGGAACTATTTTACTTCTGCTGAAGGAAAGTGAGCTATTATTCTTCCTGCACTTTCTTCTTCATTATTATCGCGGCAAAAGTCTCTGAGTAAAAGGGATATCTCCAGAATAACCCTGTTCTCACAACAGAGTCCTCATTGCCTCTCAAACAGATTTCAGGAGTAAGTCTAGAAACCCCATATTGGTTTAAGGCAAAGATTTCATGCATAGCTAGATTTTATGCATATCTCCGTCAGCATAAGAAGCTTTGTCTTAGATGTAGCTTCGTCAACAGCTGCTGTTCACTACTTTCCCTCTACTCCGGCCCCTTCTCAGCACTTGGAGTTTTCACATCCTCAGTTTTGCATAAAGGATCAAGATATGTTTTGTTGTGACATGCTCCTGATTCCAGGTTTATCACCTGATTCCAGAGAGGGACTGAATATGTTAGGAAAAAAAAACCAACAACTTGATGATAGTGATCTGTCTGGATGCCAAATACAGCCTATTAAATTTGGGAAGATTTGTTACAGTACTCCAGAAGGTAGTGACTGTTGCCCTTGCCTTTTGCTTTATCAAATATTTAGCACTTAATCAAGACATGAAAACTCTAAGAAAGAATTGGAGTTCTCAGAAGAGAAACCTAATTGCCAAGCTATTGGCAAGACCTTCCTTTTTTTGGCACAACTTTAATGAAAGCAACCAGAGAAGCACTGAAATCCATTACATAGTTGTTAGGGCATTCTACTGAGAGAAGAAAATCCGAGTCCAGTTCCAAATCCTGAAACAAAATATTTCTTTATTTAAAGGAAAACAAAATTTTACCAAATACAATGTAAAAGCCATCCATGGAATATACAGGAGAATCCCTCTAAGTAAACTCAGAGGAACCCTTTCTTCTCCTGTTGGTTGGCATATTTAGTCTTCACTGGAAAGGACTATCAACGAGCTATCTCATTCTTCCCCTTCATTGTGGTAGAATGTTAAGTGTTCAACTCCTAAACGTCCTTACTCAAAGATGCTTGGGACCTAAACAAATCTTCATGGAACTGGGACTTTTTCCTTAGATAGTCTCATTGAGAATCAGATTGCCCTTGGTTGCTTTAGAAAGAGAGGAGGATAAACATATTTTTAGCAACAATTTCTCTCTCACTCTCTCATATACTAAAAAGGATTTCCTGGAGACTAGAGGGATTATAGTCATCTCCTCCCTCAGATCATTCTGCAGTTGAGCATGCACTCAATGTTTTGCAATGGTGGCGGGAGCTGGCTTCTCACTCTCTCCCCATCAACATGTGACTGGATACACCAACAGACATTTTCCCTAAAAATCAATTGAGAACACTAGGAATCACACTTGGACAAGTCTGCCATAACTAAATATTTCTAAAGACAGGCTGAACTCCAAAGCCATATGGGTTATTCACCCTAAAATCTAAAGATGGCAACAGAAGAGATTGTTCACTAATAGATATTTTTTTAATGGCTTCTCAAGAAATAATCAGAGGCATTAGAGGACCAGAGGAAAATGAAGATAAATTCATTGTTTAAGCAAGGGATTAGTGCGGAGACAAGAAACTGTAGATGAATAAATCTGAGTAACAGACATGCTTTTAGTAATATCAATAAATTTCTAATGAAAAATAAAAAATGTAAAAATAAACGAAAATAAATTATGTTAGTCCAGTCCTTTGCAGCAATAGTTTCAAAGGGGAAAAAAGAAAAGATCTGTGAAATTCTGTTACAGCAGATTGGATAAGCTAACACTGATCTCAGGATCAGGGTCATCTTGGTAAGCCATAAAATAATAAATTTCCTGAGTAACATACTTTCCTCCCACCCTGTCTTCCAAATGTCATCATGTTTCTAGCAGATGACACTGAACCTCCTGTGGTCTCTCCATCTCATTGGGAGTTATACACATGTGAACACTGGACAAGACGACCTTATTTTGCAGACCAGATTTCATAGGTAATACTTCAAAAAATGCATTGCAGAATTAAACTAAATACTGATAGCGTCATTAGGAGATGAAGGCATAGTTTCACTGAGTAACTTAACTAATAAGTAGCTCAATATTATGAAGGAAAGTTAGAAGGGAAAATAGGTTAAATAGCAAAGTTTGAAAAATACAAAACTAACTAGGGCTTCCTCTTAAATCATCCCATAGGAATAGAGTGATGCCTCCATAACCGCAGTGGAAGTAGGAACTCTGTGATTGCTGTGGTTTTGGCCAAATTGGCCAGTGGCCAGCAACAGATGCTCCCCCCAAGCCTCTCATGCATGGAGAGGAGGAGGGGAGATACAGAGAGGTTTATGAGTTTAGAAGAAACTAAACTACTTTAATGAAATACGAAGAATAAGATAAAAAGGAAAATAATGAAATAGATACAGTATATACAAAACTGTATTAAGTTCCCAGGATGATGTCACCAGCAGGCACTGGGGAAGTCCCAGGCTGGACTCAGCGACGGATGGGAACCAGGTTCCAGAGTTGGAGTCAGGAACACACGGACCGGGATCAAAGGCAGATGAACAGGCAGGGTTCTCCTCGAATGTCAGCCATTGAAGGAAGAGAGCTGACCCTTTGATCCCTCAGCTTTTATAATGAGCATGGGGCAGATGGGATGGAATACCCTGTTGGTCAATTTTGGGTCACCCGTCCTGTCCACTCCTCCCTGCAGGTGGGACCCCTCTACGCTTTTCTGCTTCCGACCCTCTAATGGGGCAAATAACGAAATTAGCTGACCTTGGTTGTTATAGCAATAAGTATAAGCGAGAGCCTTTCTGCATACCACTCCTTGGCACAAACTGTCTTATCACTCTGAACGAACCGCTTTAGACACAACATGCTATTAATTTCAGAGAGTTAGAAGAGGCCTAGCTAAGAAATAAAATTGCTGAACAGAAAGTTGGTTCTGTTCTACCTCAAACCAGGACACTGTTTTCCAGAGGACACAGTAAAATATACAACTGCTGCTATTCTAGGAATTCTTAATTTAAGTTGCCTTACATTGCAAAAAAGATGTTTTTTGCTCTTTGTATCTTAATGTTTTCCTTATTTCTTTCTGGACTTAATTGATGGTCTGTGGACAGTTATGAGGATATGATATCTATAACGAAGAATCGTATTTAATGACTCATGGTCCCTTTTTCAGAAAGATAGTAAGGGAAAGCTTAGTTTAAGCTTAAGATCTTATTTATTCAGCAAAGTACATAGTGATTTTTAAGTCAGTAAGTTTTTAAGTGTGTTTAGAGTTGAGCATTGCTTACATCTTTTGATGAATCAATGCTTAGATATGAACTACAAACTCTGGTTAAAAAGGTTAGAAAATTACTGTGAAATGCATATTCCCATCTCCCTAACCCACCTAGTTTACCCTAGTTTAGTAATACATCACAGTAAAGCAAGCGCTTTCTTTTGTAGATGATATCTAGTGTATAGCTAGTTGCATTGGAAGCAGAATAATGGAATATGAAATATTTAATTTAAAATTTATTGTCTTGAGGTATTGAATGCTTGTTATTTCAAATAATTGTTATTGTCAATGTAATTAGCTGGGTGGTAGAGTGTCTGAAACTGGGTAGGTGTTATCTACCCTTAATTCAGCCAAAAGTCTATAGTCTGGCAAATTACTTTTAACTATTGTGTGGCAGCATACAATTATGAACATAGAAATGTGAATATTTGTAAGAGGAAATGTCTATCCAACTCAGCATTCCATCTCCAACAACAGCTATCAGCCTAGGAAAGCGTAAGAACAGTGCAATAGTACTCTGTATTATTGTCCCAGCCTCCAAATAGTTTGAGATCAGGGATTTCCTAAGCCTGATGTGGTTTCTGCATGTTTAGTTAAATGTAACAATTTTCTTTTTCACATTCTTTTCAAGTTTCCCGTTTCGGCCCATGTAAACCTCTAGGATCCCTAGTTTGCTTTGGCAAAAACTTCTACAAATATATATGCTGTAGAGTTACCTTCTTCTGTTTGAATTTGTCTCTTCCTGGCTTTATGTGATGTTCCTCGAGTGCTGGAGGAGAAGCTCAGATCTTTCTACTGCACAGAACATAATTGCTTTGGGGGAAAACCAGAAATACTCTGTAGGAATATCTAGAGAAAAATGGTTCATATCTCATGAGGCTTACTGCCCAAATCTAATCTAATTCTTTGCTGACATATGTTATGGGGTCTTTCAATGTACACTTTTTGGTCTGTTTCCCTGGAAACAGATATTTTAAAATCTAAGCCTCAGTTTGAAAAACCAGTCACACTTTGAGAACTTTCAAGAACATAGTCATATTTAAGCACGTGCTATAGCTATTCTTAATGTCATGTACAGGATTCCTCTGAATCAAGGCCTTCCACATCTGTCAAAAGGGTTCATTAAACAAAGCTTAATATTCCCACTGAACTCAGAGCTGATGGCTATTGTACTCATGAGGTTTTTGGAGCAGGCTTTTAGGGTTGAGGAAATTCAAGGCAGAGCAACTCAAGCAACAGTCACCAATATAACTGAATCAGAGTCTTGATTTATTTTTATTGCAGAAAAAATAATCACTATCTTTGTGGTTATTATTTTGCAGCCTTCCATTTTCATCTGTTAACTGTTAACAATTAACTCCAGTTACAAACACTCGCTTTTGGTTCTGGCAGAAATTCAGTCTTCCTTTTTACCCCTCCTCTATGTTTTATGCTCTATGGCATAGTTTACGCCTTCCCATTTGAAAATTTTGCAAAGCACTAACTTAATGTTACAGCACTTGCAAAAAACCTCAAAGGCAGGGGTTAAATAATGATTGCCCTGTTTTATAGTCTTTACAGAGTAAAATAACAACTTAAAAATCTGCTACCTTATAGGTAGCAGTAAATAAACAGATACATTCACTAATCCAAAAAAATGCAAGGAAGTTGTTATTTAAACACAAAATACTCTCTGGCGATCTTTTACTGGCATAGCTATATGTTTACCTAAAACTGATAGAAATTGCTCCTTGAGATGAATACTTAGCAAATACTAGTCTTAGATTTTTTTTTTTCTATAGCATTTTTTTATGGAAAGTTCTGGGTTTTATCATTGTATACTACCTTCCCTGAATCCTCTTTCCCTGTGTATTTTCCATTGAACTAGTCCTAGTATTGACTTTAGATCTAAATATTCTCACTTTAAGAGACCAGTTCTTCTATTACCATGACAAACACAAGTAGTGAAATCTATCCATTATACCTTCTATGCCTGTTGTCATAGGCCACAAAGACTTCTGGAACCTTTGCTGGAACGTGTGCATCCCTATTGTACATACATCACAGATTTCTTTCTACTTGCTAAGTGTCATCAGCAAGAGTCCATTTCTGTAAGTGCCTGGACCCTACATATCTAAAATTTTCTTTTTTCATATCAAATCCCTGCCTCTTTCCCTTCAGTTTGGCTGATTCTTTTATTATTCATTATTTCTTTCACCTGGATTATTGGTATGAAGGTTATGCAAGGAAGTCACTCAAGTTTCATTCCTCTTCTAAGCATGGTTGTTCAGTCCTCCTGGAGCAATAAGCAGCTGAATATCACAGGTTCAGAGCAGTGAACAACACACTGCTGCTTCTTCAGCACTCTGGGTCAACTGAACTATTCTTCATTCTTAGGCCAGCCAGTTCACAATAAATCTTTGCATAATTACTGTAGATATGTTGTAGCTGCTGTCTGTAGTGCATTGTACTGGTCTTGGGAGAAGGGCTGGAAGAAATGCCAGGATGAAACTTTTTGAAGCTTGTATGTGGCTTAGCTTTGATTTTGAACAGATCAGCTAGAAAAGTTAACCCCTAAATTTAAGGGTTAAATTGAAGATAACTCTAACGTTCTAAGTCTTGAGCCTAAATAAGATAGTGAATGGATAATAAGTAACTGTGCAGAAAATGAGGATAGATTTTATTTTTGTATATTCTATTTTTGATGAGTTGGATTTATTTGGTTATAAATCATATCTGTTTCACATATTCAGGACAGGACTAGGCCAAGAAAAGATGGCTAAAAAGAACATACTTTCTTGTGGGATTGTTTTTTCTTTGTTACATAAAACTCTGAAGAAATTTTCCAAATGTCTGGTTTTATTAGATAGGTACTTTTCCCACATTTTAACGAAACAAAAACCAAGTATAAAAGAGCTTATCTTCACTAACAAATATTTTAAATTAAAAATAATTTTAAAGAACGTGTATTCCAGTAGTGATTTTTTAGGAAAGGATCAAAATTCAAATTTGGTACTATAAGAATACATTTTGTTCCAATGGTGAAAAACATTCACATACACAATCCCTGTGTCACATAGAGTAGACAACATTTATCTTTTATGTTCCAAACATAATTGTATTACTCAAGCCATAATTGTAGATATTTTTGAACATGCTGAATTAACCTGTCAAATATTCAAAAGTAAGCTGATTTACATTTTTTTTTTTTTTTTTTCAAACTGTTAAGAGCCTGGTCCAATGTCAATTCCTGCTCTAGGATACTGTCAATAAAACATTGGATCAATATAGGTTAGAAATATTTATTTTGCAAATTGTGTAATCCATAAAGGATGTCTATTGTTAATTTTTGCTCATCTGTGCAGAGTAACAGTCCTTTTACAGTTTCTGGTAACATCACCATCAGCCCATAAGACCTTTGCTGGATTCCATGCACAGTCTAGTTCCTCTCCATCCCATCTCTCCCCTTAGACCATAGTACAGGAACACTTAACCATGCTGAGTACAACTTTCTGACATAAGTAATGCCACTGATTTAAGTGCTAATTAACAGTAGTAAAAGTTTTGTATTGGCATGCCTTGATTCCCATTAAAGAAACCATCCCTCTTCAAAAGCAGTTAGGTATACAATGAAAATGTCTAAATTTTTTTTTATGAATGCATTAGTGCATTTTTTCTGCACCAGGAATTAAAACATAAAGAATCAAAGGGTAAAGTCTTGTTCTTTTAGTAACAGAACTCCTAATGACTCAACAGGACCATTATTTTATAGCTGAGCTATCTCTATTGGTAGTGTTATTCAAGTTTGATATATTTATCCTTTCTATGGCTATCTCTTTGCTGCCTATTTTATTTATTTTAGTTTTATTGCTAAAATATTCATTCTTGATATTAAAGATGTCATAAAACTGGAATAAACAAGTATATGTGTGTGTGTTTAAGTTCATAGCTTTCATTTCCCTTTGTTCATCACTAGTGAAAGAGAAAAAGCATCAAACATCTCGTGGGTGAATGAATTCTTCTGTATGTTTTTGGTATCTAGGAAACTGTTGAGAAACAGATTTCTTGAATCAGTTGTGCACAAAAAAAGTGCCTTTTATAGTACATCTCTATGAGTACATCAGATATAGCCAATAATCACATTTTTTCATGTAAGGATCAATTTTTGTCAATACCCAAAACTTTGCTGCTATAGAAATAACCATGTATAATACCAAATTTCTACTTTGTCACTAATTCACCACTACTAATCACCATAGATCATACTTTTCATCTGTATTCTGAATGTGATCAGAAAGATTAAAACTGGAGCAGATACGGCGCTGGACATGTTGGCAGGCAGTTTAATCTTTCTTCTTAGGACTTCCACGATCTACTTCACACTTCTGGGCAAATAATTGATTTTCTCCAGGCCTCTACTTTCCTTCCTGCTGATGTTATCTTTTCTATTTTATGCCAAAATAATCTCTTACTGTGTTTGTATAGTGAAAAAACAAATGTATTTCTGATTTTAAAATCATCCTTAAACATAATTGTTCTAGAATTGCCTCTCCTATAAAATTGGTGATTATTGTCATGGTTTGGGCTGGGCTGGCCATTGAAGAGTGACAGATACTCTCCCTCACCTCTCTCTCAAGGAGAGAAGGAAAAGAGATAGAGAAATTTATGAGTTTAGAAGGAACTACACTACTTTAATGAAATATTAATCATAAAATAAAAAGAAAATAATGGAATAGATACAATATATGCAAAAGCATATCAAGCTCCCAGGATGACGATCACGTCACTGGACAATTATCTTTATTTGGGATGATGCTAATTAATAAAGATCTTGTAGAATAGGATTAAGTTACTCTAGGCTACTCAATCACTTTGTCGGTTTAAAACATATTCACACAGAATCATTTCCTTCTGCATTTTTGTTTTTTTATAAAACACTTTTGTATGATGATTTTCAGAAACTTAGGTTTTCTCTGAGACAGCTTGTTAAGATAATGATTTTAACCATATTTTATAAAAGATTATTGTTTAAAAATTATATTTCAAGTGAAACTTGCTACCTTATAGATTGTTCATTTCCTTATTATGAAGGTACTACATTCTTTTTCACTGTTAATTTCAGTTGTTGAAAATAGTGATTAAAAAGTTGATCTTCAAGTAAATTTAAATTGAACTTGCTTTTTTTCACTCAGCATTTGCACCTTGCAGATTTTGTTCTAAAAAGTGTGCTACAGCTCTCATGCATATCTGTTCAAAGTTAAAACTATTCCTAGAATCATAGAAGGATAGAATGGCTTGGGTTGGAAGGACCTTTAGATCATATAGTTCCAACCCCCCCTGCCATGGGCAGGGACACCTTCCACTAGACCAGGTTACTCAAAGCCCCATCCAACCTGACCTTGAAGACTTCCAAGGATGGGGCATCCACAACTTCTCTGGGCAACCTGGTCCAGTGCCTCACCACCCTCATGGTAAAGAATTTCTTCCTAATATCTAATCTAAATCTACCCTCTTTCAGTTTAAAACTATTATCCCTGGTCCTATTGGTACACTCCCTGATAAAGAGTCCCTCCCCATCTTTCTTGTAGGCCCCCTTTAAGTACTGGAAGGGTGCTATAAGGTCTTCCCAGAGCCTTCTCTTCTCCAGGCTGAACAACCCCAACTCTCTCAGCCTGTCTTCATAGGAGAGGTGCTCCACCACTCTGACTGTCTTCATGGCCCTCCTCTGGACTCAGTCCAACAGGTCCATGTCCTTCTAATGTTGAGGGTCCCAGAGCGGGACACAGTACTGCAGGTGGGGTCCCAGGAGAGTGGAGTAGAGGGGTAGAATCATCTCCTTCAACCTGCTGGCCATGCTTCTTATGATGAAGCCCAGGATGGGATTGGCTTTCTGGGATCAACTGCAGTTGGCCTTGTTGAACTTCATGAGGTTTGCAGAGGCCCACCTCTCAACCCTGTCCAGGTCCATCTGGATGACATCCCTTCCCTCCAGCATGTTGACTGCACCACACAGCTTTGTGTCGTCAGCAGATTTGCTGAGGGTGCACTCAGTCCCACTGTCCATATCGCCAACAAAGATGTTAAACAGCGCCAGTCCCAGTACTGACCCCTGAGGAACACCACGCATCACTATTCTCTGATTACACACTGAGCCATGGACCGCAACTCTTCAAGAGCAACCATTCAGGCAATTCCTTATCCACCAAATGGCCCATCCACCAATAGTGACACACGATTTGCCCTTAGTGAAGCCATGTTGGTGATCACAAATCACCTCCTTGTTTTCCTGGGCCTTAGCATAGTTTCCAGGAGGATCTGCTCCACGATCTTGCTGGGCACAGAGGTGAGACTGACTGGCCTGTAGTTCCCCGGGTCTTCCTGTTTTCCCTTTTTAAAAATGGGGATTATGTTTCCCCTTTTCCAGTCAGCAGGAACTTCACCGGACTGCCATGACTTCTCAAATATGATGGATAGTGGCTTAGTAGATTTATCCGCCAGTTTCCTCAGGGCCCGCGAATGAATCTCATCAGGTCCCACGGACTTGTGTACTTTCAGGTTCCTCAGATGGTCTGAAACCTGATCTTCTCCTACAGTGGGCAGTTATTCATTCTCACAGTGCCTGCCTTTGTCTTCTGTGGCTTGGGCGGTGTGGTTAGAGCACTTGCCGGTAAAGACTGAGGCAAAAAAGTCATTGAGTACCTCAGCCTTCTCTATATCCCAGGTGGCCAGGTCTCCCATTTCCTTCCAGAGAGGGACCACGTTTTTTCCTAATCTCCCTTTTGTCACTGCCCTACCCGTAGAAGCTTTTCTTGTTGCCCTTGATGTCCCTGGCCAGATTTAACTCTATGAGGGCTTTAGCTTTCCTAACCTGGTCCCTGGCTGCTCGGACTATTTCTCTGTATTCCTCCCAGGCTACCTGTCCTTGCTTCCACCCTCTGTAGCCTTCCTTTTTCTGTTTGAGTTTGTCCAGGCGCTCCTTGTTCATCCATGCAGGCCTCCTGTTGTTTTTGCCTGACTTCCTCTTTGTTGGGGTGCATCACTCCTGAGCTTCGCGGAGGTGATCCTTGAATATTAACCAGCTTTCTTGGGCTGCTCTTCCCTCCAGGGCTTTATCCCATGGTACTCTGTCAAGCAGGTCCCTGAAGAGGCCACAGTCTGCTCTCCTGAAGTCCAGGGTAGTGAGCTTAGTGTGTGCCCTCCTTGCCACCCTAAGGATCTTGAACTCCACCATTTCACAGTCGCTGCAGCCAAGGCTGCCTTTGAGCTTCACTCCTTGTTGGTGAGAACAAAGTCCAGTAAGGCACCTCTCCTTGTTGGCTCCTCAGTCACTTGGAGCAGGAAGTTGTCATCAACACATTCCAGGAACCTCCTGGATTGCTTATGCCCTGCTGTGTTGTCTCTCCAACAGATATCAGAGTGGTTGAAGTTCCCCGTGAGGACCAGGGCTTGTGAACATGAAGCTGCTCCTATCTGTCTACAGAGGGCCTCACTCACTTTGTCTTCCTGGTCAGCTGGCCTGTAGCAGACCCCCACTATAATTTCACCTGTCCCTGCCCTCCCTTTAATCCTGACCCATAAACTCTCAGTCGTCTCCTCATCCATCCCCATCCATCCTCCATGCACTCCATCTGGTCGTTGACATAGAGGGCAATACCCACTCCTCATCTCCCCTGCCTGTCCTTCCTGAAGAGCCTGTATCCTTCCATTCCAACACTCCAGTCATAGGAGACATCCCACCATGTCTCTGTGATGCCAATAAGATCATAGCCCTGCAGGTGTGCGTACGTCTCTATCTCCTCTTGTTTATTTCCCTCGCTATGTGCGTTTGCATAGAGGCATTTAAGTTGTGTCCCTGATGAAACTGGCTTACTGGCTGTAGTGGCTGGAATTCCTTTGTGCTGCACTCCGGGTGCTCTCCTGCTGGCCTGTGATCTTTTTCCAGGCTCTGGGCATTTATTGCTGGAACTAGTATCATACTGGTATGGGTGGGATGGATTGACGTTCCCTTTTTCCAGCAACTTTAGCTTAAAGCCCTCTTCACGAGCTTGGTAATCCTATGGCCGAAGATGTGCTTCCCCTTCTCTGACAGATGGACTCTCAAAGCAAGTCCTGTGGTCTAAACAGCCAAACCCCTGGCTGCGTTACCACTCCTGTAACCATTTGTTGATTCACCGAATTCAACTGGCCCTTTCAAGCCCCTTCCTGTTGATCGGGAGGATTGATGAAAAAATTATCTGCACTCCAGAGTCCCTTACTGCCGCTCTGTAATCCTTCTTGATACTCCTCAGAGTGCTCCTGCTGGTATTACTAGTGCCCACGTGAAACAACAGCAGCGGACAATAGTCAGTGGTCTGTACAAGGCTTGCTTAATATTAATCAGGTGTGCAGCCTGTAGCCATTTCTCAGCTTTGGCGTTTATTTAAGCTAATATGTTATTTAGTAAGACATACAACTCGCTGCTCTGCTGCCATCAGCGATTTTAATTTTTCCTTCTTTGGAAAATACAAGTCATAGAATTATAGAATAGTTAGAATTGGAAGGGATCTTAAAGATCATCTAGTTCCAACCACTCTGCCATGGGCAGGGACACCTTTCACTGGATTGTGTCATGAAAAGTCATGAAAATTTGAAGTCATGTAAATAATGAATTCATTAATACATGAAAATACTGACACACAAAAAAAATCCTTACAACTCTTTCATCACTGAGTTTTTACTTTCTATATTACACGCATCATTTTTTTTTAGGTAAGCACATGAGTCTTCTGTAAAAGGTCAGTACAGCAGCTCAGATGCAGACTTTCATTTTCTAGCAGATGTACTGAGCTTTTACCAGTTTCCAGGAAATGATCTACTGTTCCTTTTCTCTTTGTCTCTTGGGAATTATGGACATAATCCAAAATGCCCCCTCTATGAGGCAATTGCAAGGAATGAACCCAGTGATCTAATAGGTCTTTTCCATCTCTAATTACCGTGCTCCTATGAACTCTAATCCCATGGTGAGGTCTACCAGGTAATCTCTAAATAGCCTATTAAATATCTGTAACCCATTATTTTTCCTGAAAACAAGAGCTTGGGACATTTAAACTCACAGCAGTATATTATTATGACAACGCTGGCATGTTATCTCCACTGTATCTAAGCATCAGTGAAAAAAATAGATCAAAAACTGGCACTATTTACTTAATTAGTCAGTGCTACATTATCATGACCCATACAGAGACACTCCTGCATACTCTATTAATCTCAAATGGATCGCCCTTTGTCTGTATGTCAGTTGTGCACCTTTCATCCTCCCAGTAGGATCACCATTTGATGAGAAAAGTGCTTCAGTGTTTTCTGAAAGGTTAGGAAAGATATTTCTAATGTTGCCTGTTTGCTCTTGCCAGCATGCAAATTAGTTCACAGCACACAAGTGTCTTAACAATCCCTGCTGACAATTCAGAGATCCTTTGTATAAACAATTAGTTTGTTTTCTTTAACCCTGTTGTCCTCTCTGTAATGAGAAGAAATAAGGGCAGTGCAATGATGAGTAAAATTTGCAAATACTGCTCTGTAGTGAAGAAGCCAAATAATTTTCTTCTTTTGAGTCTGGAGAATGAAAAGTAGATAACTGAAAAACAAATGTTCTTTAATTCAGGCCAGATACAGTTCAAATAAATTTAAAGCATGGGGTTTCTGTGTATTAAAACATGGGTACATTAATAACATGACTGAAACTTTTAAATACAAAGTTTAAGATTATCTTTGTCCTGTTCATGAATAAATCACACTACCAGTCCACGAAAGAGGACTATGAAAAGTGCACATTGAAATGTTGTTATTTTTCCTTTCCCTACAAGGGTGTTCACAATGGGATTGATATTTTTGGATGCTGAAAGACTTTTATCCCCTGCTCCTGATACAGGGAGCAATATGCTCAAGGTTATACAGGTAGTACTGAAAGAAAACTATAATTTCTGTTCTATTCAACCAGTATTATTAATAGATAGATGTAATAAATATTTAAAATTGGAATATAATTTTAATAGATTCAGAAAATTTAGTAACTCCCAAGATAAAAAGAATTCTTTGTGCAGATGAGACTCACCTGAACCAGAGAAGGAATCTGAATCTGTTGTTCAAGTTTTGATTATATGTGAATCTGTTAGTTGTGCTCCATATAAAATTACTTTGTTTCAAACTGTAAAGCGTCCTTGAGGTGGTTTGGTAGTCTTGAGAGGGATATGGGTTATACTAACTATTTACGATGCCTTGCCATTTCAGAACACATGAGCAAAAAGACCCTTTATCTTCTAGTCTTTTTTTTTTCATATCGGGGAGGTGTTTTCCCAATACACAGTATTTACTGCCACAAGCTAGCTATTAGTTAAATGTCTGAGGATGGATCCTGTCAGATGTGGATGCACAAGTTGCGACCGACTAGGGTCCTATGCAGGACTGTTCAGGTTGAAGAACTGTAACTATCCATGGGCAAGAGTAGACTCTTTTCTCATCCTTCATGAGTGAATCACCAAAGCATGTTCACTTGGGGGACAGCTGGACCATGATGTGTTCCACATCCCAGCCCTTTAGTCATCCACACTGCAGTTGTACTTAATGCTGCTTCTCCACTGGTTACAGCAGAACTACATACAGCAGAGATGCAACTTGAGTCACTTGCCATTGTTGTAAATATTCCATAAGTCAAAGTAACACTTTTTCACCCATACTCCTTTGCTACTGGTGACTGCACTTCACTACATGGTCTCACCATAATTAATGAATCGTGCCTGAATTAAAAAATAATTGAAAAATACATGGGAAATTATATGTTTTAACTACCTTTCATTCCACATTTTTGTGAACAGATGGATCTAAGGTCACAAGGCAATATATGGAAGGACTGATACTTGCCATGTTGATGCTGAGGGACAATCAGACTAGCAAGATCTGTAAAATGGTCCACAAAGCTTGATTTTTCCTTATAATTTGTCATTCTGTTACAGTCATCTAAATATTGTGGGAGGGCCTGTGACACAGAGCCTTTTGTTCTTAGAAAAATTTTGCTGGATGCGGGAAGCCCTAATTCCATTTACTTAGTGACTACATAAGGTTTCAGTGGAGATAAATTAGTAGATGCTAATGAATTGATTCTACAAAAAATTCCTAACCTTGTCAAGAAGATGCTGCACAAGATGGCTACTTAGGGCACTAGGCTTTGAGAAACAAATTGTTTCTATACATCCTTGCGTAGGGAGCTGTTTTCCTCTTGGGAAAAATAGTCTTCTGTTGATACTTGGTCTACATGGCACACCTTTGTTATGCGTCAGCTAGCAGGATACCACTGATTGTACTCAGTGATAAGGGCTAGTTTGACAACTTGCTTGCTCATTGCCAAGTGAGTTGCTTCACAGAAAGTTCAAAAGAACAAGTAATTGTTGGAGGATAAGCATGAAGGGCTTGTAGCTGAGGCTGATTGCTGTTAAATTTGCAAATGGAGGGACTGTGAGATTTACCCTGGCCCTGCACTGGCTTAAGTGGGAAATTACCCATTTAACTTCAAATATGTTTCACAATTTATATAGGATGAATTTACCAAGTACCTTTCAACAGAACAAAATGTGTTCTGTTTTCCTAGAATGGCAGAGAAGACTTCCTGGAATGCTGGAAGAACTGGAAGAACTCTTTATAAATCTGTTACTACCATTGAAAAGCAGCAACTGAAAATCTATATGAAGTATGTGGTTGGTTTTCATGCTATCTGTATAAAAGAATCCATATTGAATGACTCCAAATGTCTTTAATGTTCAATAACAATGGGAACAGCCAAGTGGGATCCCCCTTGAAATAAATCAAAGTCCCTTCTCAAATATAAAAATATTCTTGGAGAAAATTATCATGCATTCCTTCCAGAGCAGTAGTTCTAAGGATAAAACATATTCAGCCCAAGCATCATTCTAACTGCTTTTTTAGACTGTTTTGGTGCAGTATCCAAGGAAAAGCAACAATAGATACGGTACTAATTTGCCACCTAATATCCTACAATTTTTTTAATCTGAACATAAACATTTGCTCTGGACTGACGTCCTGGCAACATTTGCTGACTGGCCCAAATAAGACATGCTTGCCCAAATAAGACAGGTTGTTTTGCCCATTCATTCCGCTTTTGGGTGGCTCTTTTACACCAGGGAATTGTAGTTAAACACCAACACCTGTGCCCCCCTATGAGCCAATCTTTCTTTTTTCTTTCTTTTTCCTTTCTTTTTTCTTTCTTTTTTTCTTTCTTTTAACATGTAGCCCAAAATAGATAGCTAAGCAGTTCCCTTTCACAGGTCAGACTCACGTATAAAAAAGGCTTGCAAGATGTGGAATTCAGTTCAACATAAGCTGGCACTTACAACACAACAAACCGAGTTTTGTTCTTGTTTGCATAGATGGGAGGCAGTACTGTGTGGAATCATAGGCACCGACTCTCAGGAAAGTTGAGGGTGACTAGCTCTTTGCCTTTCAAAAATCCTTAAGGGATTCCATTAGCTTCAGCCAAGTTGCTGTATTTATATCAGTGTAACAAAATGGAGTCAATAAGGCTTCAGACCAAAGCCCACTTAAGTAATTGTTAGTTTGAATTTAATTGGATTTGAACTCATGCCTAAGAGAGGAATCCACAGAAATATGTTAATTTTAAATTTATTTTCCAGCTGTCCATTTTCAATTTATCCTTTGTTCATATATCAAAAGTTTAGCCTTTGGACTCTGTATGTTTTTAGAAATGATCTATTATAACTTAATAGGTTGTTTATGGGTGTCTTTGCATTCATTTTTATTCTGACTCAGTTAGACTGAACAAGTGACCACACTTCAGTTTGCTCATGGTTATTTTTAAACTATGCTCAGTAGGGAGGTAAAAATGTGTTATCTTAAACCTCATAGTTTTGTGCTTGTAGCTTTCCTCAACTCCCATAATCAGTCCCGATTTTGTATAGCAGTTTAACTGGCAGGATTGGAAACACCAGCAGACGTTATTTCTACACAAGTTACTATTAAAATCTGCTTTATTTAATTAAAAAAAGTAAAAATTCCTAGGCTTTTTGGTCACAATTTAGATGCTAGCAAGGTAGTTTGTGACTAGAATGTTTGTTTAGGGTATTGTTTGATGCTAGTGGAATTTTTTAGACTTAATCCTAGGAATAAAGACAGTAGGATAAAAGCCAGCTATAAACGAAACCTTAGCATGTGCATGAAATCAGATCTGAGTTCTAGCTTAATCTTTTTACCTGTTTCAGTTCTCCTTAAAAGTTTATATAGATGAAACATTTTTTGTTTTCTGGCTCATGGTGCATTATAGTCTGCTGGAGAACTATTAAATCTTTGACATATCTCATCCAAATGTGAGATGATAATTTGTGTAATCTTTCCTGTAAAACTGCTGTATATTTTGCAAAAATTGTGTGCTACAGAAGCACTGTAATTCTGCCGCAGCAGTAACAGCAATTAACAACACTGTTGTTGCAAAACTGTCTTCCTAAACAGTGTTACTACTGAGCTTGTGCATTTAGCTGATAGATTATATCTTAGGGCATCCTTCTGCCGTATTTAAATTCCAGAAATTCTCCTAACAGGCCTATGCAAAATTGAGACTCTTAAAAGTAAGCACCCACATAGTCTATAAAAAAGATCAAAACTCGCTTCTATTCACCCTATCTTTTCCACAAGGAACAGGTGCAAGGCAATTTTTTCAAAGCATTCATGGATTCAGGCATGAAAACTAAGTATGACACTCTTTCAAATATGTCAGTAATTCACAAGTTGACTAAAGGCTTTGGGCTCTTAGAACTGATTTAATAAGTATAAAGATGAAATATAATGACCAAGTTTTCTTGTAGACCTGTTTCTCTATTGAGAACACAAAATCTAGAAGTGTTGAGTAGCTTCTTTATCGGGGTTGTTTTGAGAGAGAGAAAGATAAATTTTGCTTGGGAGGATTCTGTGCTCTTCTCTGTTATGAGACATGGAAAAAGCAACTGGGATGAAAAGACTGTGTCATCTAAGAGAAATTATGCACCCTTTCATGGATTGTTTTTCACTTTTAGGTCTGTGTCTAGCATGAGCACACATGGCTGTAGGGGATACAGTTGGGAATAGGTGTTGAAATCAAGCTGATGGCATTAAGCTGCAAGCAGCTGACGCCAAACAGCACCAACACTCACTCTGTTCTCCCTGACTGAGTCCATCTGTCAGTTCTGCTTTGCAGCACTCCTTTCAAATGTTTGAGAGATCACCTGAATAAACAATTTTGCCACTTTCATCTTGACATATCCACATTGCTTTACTAACCCATCTTGGTCCCAGACTTCAAGGTTATGTCATTCCACCTGATAACTTTGCTGATGTTAAAAAGTATCCAACATCCAGAGCAGAAGCAGGCGTTGGCTTTCCAGACAGACTAGCTGGCCTGCTGTTATTTCCCTCCCTGATCCCACTGAGCACTCTGTGTGTACTTTTGTAGTACAAACCAAACCAAACCAAACCAACTTTCTGTTTGTTTTAGAGTAATCCTCTGTTTCACCTATTTGAACTGTCCTTCACTATAACATTTCAGATGCTTAGGCGTACTGGTTGCTGTGTAGCTCCAGCCTGTCCTTTTTGTGTATCTTGGTGAGGGTGATTGGTTCTGTGTGATACAGCTGTGGGGAGAATAAAAACAGGCAATAACAAAACAGAGTTAGCTTTTGTATGTTATTGCTCTAAAATATGGTTCTGGACATCAAAATTGAGGCCCAAGAGGTTGATGCTCCCATTCTGACTCTTAATTATGAGTAGTCTGGTTTACATAATCTGAGGCAGAAAAAAGAGGGCATCTCCCTTGTGGTTCAGTCTAATCTCAGAGCAGTTCTAATAATAAGTTTAAAAAGAAAAGGATAAATGCAAACACTAGTTGATAAGCTACTCACATATTAGACATTTATAGCAAAACTCTCCTGACAAAAAAAGGTGATGTACATTAGAGACCTTGCACCTTTTCCTCGTTCTGTAGCTGCTGTTTAACAGGAGACAATCACTGAAAAGGAGCTCTCAGACAATCACTGCACTTATTTTGAAGAATTAGCTGCATTTTAGCACTTTCTTCCAGATAGGAGCTTCCATCTTAGTTTTTAAAATGTTGGCTAAAGTATCAAGCCAAGACATTTCATGTGCCAGCAGCAGCACCCTGTAGATTTCTAATAACTGAAGGACTTAAAAAATAAAACTCTTTGAAAACCAAATAGTAAGAAAACTACAGGATTTAGTAAGTTGCTTGCTTTCAACGAGCATTAGTTACAGGAAGTAAAGCTTAGTCAATAACTAAAAATTAGCAGAACCAATGAAATAAAATAACTTTTTTTTTTTTTTCTGGCAGAAAATGTAGCTTTATCAAAGTTGGTTTCTCAAATAAATCTCAATTTTTTAATAAATAAAAATGATTGCTTTTGCAGTAATGAAATGCTCCTTTGAAAATGTGAAAAAAATAGAAACTTCCATATTTCACCCCATTATCAAAAGTTGAAATCTGAAATACAGTCTTTCAAATGCATTAAAAAAGATGTTTGAAATGGTCCCAGATTATGTACATATATATTTTTGAAGCACTGTTTTTTTGGAATGATTTCCTCATGAAAATATTAAAAAATAGACTGTTTCCATGGCATTTGAAACCCAAGAAGAACAAGATGTACAGGATATTTTCTGGAAAACTGAAAGATTTAGTCAAATTACACTAGTCACCTAAACAGCTCCAGCTGCACTGGCTTTTATTATGACAACAGTACATAGGAGCCACAGATGGTAGGTGTTCCATATATGAATTCTTTTAAGTGCAAAAATAGAGCCAGTGCCCCTAATAGTTTGGTCCAAGCTAAATATAATATGAAAAAAGTATACAGTGTGCAAAAAGAGGAAGTTAAAGAACTATACACTATGTTTATATAATTATTCATAAGGTATTTTTTTTATTGCTTATAAATAGAGTGCCATTTGTCTAGCTTAACTCAGCTCTGTCACATTCTCAAGTGTTCTTCCATCAGTCTGGATTTGAGATACAATTTGAAGGGAAGGAAAAAAGTAACTTTCAGATCATTTTAAGGCATGTGCTTGACTTAAAAATGGTATAGATAGGCAAATAAACTACATGCTTCATTATGGTGGTACATGTATGGAGGCATGCCTGTCCTTGTTGGCATCAGCTAATCAACTCAGCAGATAGCTGTTGATTCTTTAACATGTGTTAAGTAATGATTATACTTTATATGCAAAAATACATGTACACATCTATATTCTGTGTATCAAATGTATATTCAAAAACTGCTGTCAGCACTGAAGAATGCTAATATTAGCACTAAAGGATGTCTAGGCAAATTTAATGGATACCTTTTGTCTGTTTGTGCTTTTATGTGCAGAGTTATAATAAAAACCTGAACTGCTCTTTCACAGATTAGGGATGACCTCTCACTTAATCATTAACTGTTAAGATTTTGTTTTTTCTCCTTCACCACTGCACTGTAGTCATCCCCCATTTTTGTGAAGGTATTAGTTTACAGACAGGCTTTGCTGTGGCACCCGTCACAGTTAGTATTTCAGTGCTTCATAACTATTCCTTTCTTTTCACCATGATTCATAAAAGTAATGAAGTAGCAATACCCTCCACTTAGAAATAGGAAGCTGAGTCAGAAAGAGATTATGGTCAAAATTATTCATTAATTCTGAATGCCTAAATGAAATGTGAAAAACCTTAGTTCTTACAGCTATTGCTGCATAACTCCTTGTATATTCAAGAACAACTTTAGTTGCAAGTATGACAGCATATCACTTCTGAAAATAATTCTGCAAACATCAAGGAAAAGTTGCGTAATTAATGACTACCTGTGAAATGTTTGGTTTGCATTTGAATTCTGTAGAAAAGATAACTAAGGAATATAGTGCTCCAGGATAACATTGTTGCTTTAACTAGGAACCCATGCTCTCTTTTCCCACCTTTACTCTATTTACTAAATAGTCTTTCAACCTTTGCAAATAATTACTGTTCCTGTAGATATAAGTTTTATTTTTTTACACAACCAATATGTGCTCCTGTGACAAATGTATCCTGTGACCTGAAAGATGTACAGCATTCATGGAGAGAATTAATGGTCATGCAGAAAAATTAAAATAAATACTCAGAAGAATGAATTAGGAATGTAAAGACATCCTTAATATTAACATCCCCTGAATGATGTACACATAACCTGAAAAATATTGCCATATAGATAATTTCCTAGTGAACTGAGAGGACTCAGCAAGGCTGTTAATGTGGCACCATCTTTATGCCCATACTGATCATTCTTGACATCAGTACCCTTAGGATCCTATCAGTCACGCAGGATTCTGTCACTTGAACAAGGTTTGTGAGGCTTACCTGAGTAAGGAACTGTCATCTCCTATGTGCAATGCTGGAAAAGAATGCGAAACTGCGAAACGTTGCTTTCAGATTTTACAGATATTGAGTGACAACAGAATTGCGAGATTTCAAGCCTGGACTTCATATCCAAAACTTAAGGGTAGTGTTCACTTTAGTGA
Organism: Fratercula arctica; assembly: GCA_947846985.1. Classification (NCBI taxonomy): domain Eukaryota; kingdom Metazoa; phylum Chordata; class Aves; order Charadriiformes; family Alcidae; genus Fratercula; species Fratercula arctica. The sequence goes on along the minus strand of CANTUZ010000002.1, from coordinate 61,811,201 downwards.
TTCAGCCTGTTCCCTTTGCTTTTTTCCAAGAAAGATTTCATCTATCCCAGACAGTTTATTCATGATTTTTCCCTGTCTCTGCCTCACCTCTACTTCTGATCTCTGTTCAACTCTTTTTCAGTTTACAGTCTCAGTCTCCATTGTTTTTTCAGTGTAGTCTCTATCTTCTTGGTCATCCTGTCATAGTCTCATCTCTCCAGACTCCCCATTACCTTTTCCTGTGCTTTACATACAACCCCAGAAGAATGTATGGTACATTAAGGAGTTTTCTTTCAGTCTTTGGTTTTCCCTTTCATCTCCAGTGGTTCACAGAGTTCTGTTTCCCCTTTTCGTGGATTTTGTGAAACATGTTCTACACCTCCCCACTTCCCTGGTTACTTCTATTCCTGACAAATGCTTCTTTGGCCCAAATGATGCCTACAAAGACTGCTTCTGCCTCCTGGTTACTTGAACTACAATAAGAAGAAAAAGATTGCCTTTGAGCAAGAGTCAGCTTCACCCAGACAGAGATAATAACACAACTCTAAGAACAGATTGTGAGAACAGCAGTTCATAAAGTTTTGTAGATAAATTTCATTTGAGAAATGTAATAATATTACTTGTTTTGCTGGGTTTAACTTTCTGCTCCCTGCACATTAGAACTGTTGTTGTCTTGTTCCCTTGCCTGCCTGGAGCTCTGGCTGCTTAAAATCCAACCCCATGAGACAAATCTAGTGTGGGTAGGTAGAGCTTAGGTTGGCATGTGAGGACCACCTGTGAGAGGAACCACTCAGCTGAGGCATACTGCATGCAAATCTAACCTGCTGGAATCGCTGCTTGTCCTCTCATAAGTTTGAGAAAATATAGAAGTATTCAAAGGTTTAGAGCCTGCAGAAATGTGTGTAAATTTGCACAGAAATGTGTGTAAATTTGCCAGTTTTCAAAAGGAGTAAGTTCTATTCTTGGCCCACAAGCCATCATTCTGTAGCATGTCAAGACCCTACTCCAAAGAATGAGGACTTCACTAAAAAAAAAAAATAAATTACCAGACTTTTCACACATGGACAAAAAATTATGTTTGTCACTGGCCTGATTCTTGGAAACAGCTGAGCTGTTTTTGCTGAAATTTTCCAAAAAAGGTCATCCCAAGGCTAAAGCTCAGCATGGAAAATTTCAGTTCAAAAGATTTAAGTTTTTCCAAGTTATTAAAAACTGAATAGTCAGTCTTACAATATGGAGTACCAGACAATTCTAACGTATAATATATTACTAATCTTTTATGTATATGTTTTTCCATATCCAGATGGAACCTCTGGAAAATGCTCTGTTACTGCCCCCACTAAAACAATTCAAGTAGTACCTTCAATTTAGCAGAGTATGCTTGGGCAACTGCTGAGCGATTGAGAACTCATCAATTTGTACAGTATTTGCCAATGCTTTTCAGTACTTTTTGATGCAAAGTGGTAAAACTAACAGTTTAAAGAAGCACACATTTCCTTCAACTGGGCTCTGGGCTAGTTTATTGAATATTACTGTCACAGTTTAGATGGAGGTGTTTTTTGCTTTGAGTTTTTAAACACATGTAATTGGAGAGCGGGTGAATACGTATACAGAGCTGTGACAAACAATTAATTGTTCATTACTTACTTGCCTTGCTTCAGGTAATAGTCTATTTCACACTGGGAAAGATGTTTTGGAGAGCTGATCAGGAACATCCTGATGTACAGTAGAGTGATTTACCAAATTTGTTATCTGGCAATGTTTACTGTGAAAGAATGTTAGGCAATCTTTCTAATAGAAAAGATAAAGGAACTTTTAATTAGATTCTCTTTGCTTCTAAATCACGATGGCATATCTGGCCCCACATCTCATTAATAAAGGTACTGGGTATAGTAAATCAAACTGTATCCATTCATATAAAATAGTTAAGATACAATGAAAATAGCAAATGATAAATGAACATCTTGTGTTAGCAACCAGAAAATATACTTCCTAAATAAAGATTCTTCACAAATTCTCCTTAGCAAAATATCTCACTTCTAAAAAAGTGGAAGAATATCTACTTCTAAGAAAGTGGAAGCCAGACACTACCTTTATACAGTGTTAATATCTTTGCATCTCATTCCTTTTGATATGTTTCTTAAGTTACTTCCCATTTATTTTAAACTACAAGAAGGCTTTTTTTTTGTCTTTGCAATTTATTCAAATGAAGGACATATTTGTACCTGTGTACCTGTTCAAAAATATGCATGTATTTTCTACTAGCAGTCAGCTGTTGGAAGGCAGTGTGCAAGGGGGCAGATCCTGGCAGTAGGAAAAGAGAGTAATCCCACTGATTTTGGTGGAACAAGACCACCAGCATAGAACTTGGCTTTCTGTCCCCAGTCCTCAAAGACCTGTACTCTTTAAAGTAGATAGGGCTTTTTTAAAGCGTTCATGCCTAAGGCATGTAGCTACCACAACCATGCAGCACAGCTGGGAGAAAAATTTATTCCTCAAGAACAATCACTGTATACAGCATAACTTCTGTGAAAAGAATTTCTAGCATGCAACTATCATGTTTCCACATTTCAGGTTCTTTGAAGCAAATTCTTTCATTATTTCAGCTCATTGTATGGATTGCATACCTTAATCACTGTAGGAGTTCCAGCATGAGGTCAGGCCACATTCATGATTAATAGGGGAATGGGTGTAGTTGCCCAAATAATTACATATCTGTACAAAACACATGCATGTACGTCTCAAATACTGTTTGGAAAGCAGTACATACTGAATCTGCTTCCTTTAGAAGTACACCTGTGCATAAAAATGTGTATGTCTAATTTTACAAGAGTATCCAGTGTCCTGATATATTGTTTTTTAATGTTTATGTATTCTTAAGTAACACTACTGTGCTAAGCCAGGGCACCAATTCTTGAAAAAGCTGGATCATGTTTACAGCTTGATTTCTAAAAGCATCTGAAGTTTTCTAAATGGCCTAGCGCTAAAGCTAGGTTGTTAGAATTAGCTGGTGATGATCAGATAATCAAACACCAGAGCTGTTTGAATTTTAGGCTACAAAATGGTTTTAGCGTTCAGGCAAGCCCAAGCCACCTCTTGGAACTCCAGGAAACAACAACTTCATGTTGCTGGATGTTATTTGGTAGGACATTATCCTACCAAAAAGCTATTTTTGTAGCTTCAGTAAGATGGGGCAGCTTTTTTTCTTGAAACATTTATGAATAGTCATATAGGCCTCAGATAGATAGCTGAGAAGAGAATGAATACAGCTCCTGGTAAGCCACAGAAGAAGAACATTAAGGTAAATGCTGAGTGTTTACTGCTTAACAACTTGTATGTGTGGAAGATGACCACTGCCACTCTAAGGAAATGCTGACAAAAAGTGATGTTCCACCAAGGCAAGAGAGAATTGGAGGGCAGGGGTTATTCTGGATAAATGTTCAGCAAGAAGGCCATAAAATAAGGTTCCCCTTTTTCTTTTATTGCACCAGAATAGACTCAGATGATATTTTTATAGTTCAGTTTTCCCTCCCCTGTCCCTTATCCATACCTGTAGCAATTACTTTTGATGACAAAAATACAGGTATTTTTCCACATTCATTCAGTCCTTGATTGTATTTCCAGGTATGCCTGAAAAACAAAAAATTCCAGACAGAAAGGACAAAGCATCTTTGGTATCTACTTTCTTCTCTAGATATGTGGTGTAACTCATATCTTACTTCAAATGTTCCATTCTGCTGCTTTGAGATAGGACAGACTTTGTTGGTCTTTTGACCTTGACAAAAGTCAGACCACTAGCTTCCCTTGGAAATGTTTGTAACGCACATACTGAAATATGTATATCTTGACAAGAGTGTTGTTGAACTCCATAAATCACATTAAACCAATAAGAACAGAAAGATAACAATCAGACTATTCCATTGCCATGCAACATTATCTAATAACCATGTATAAAGAATGCAGAATTGAAGCATTTGTGCCGAAATATGTCTTGGAAAAAATATTTTCCAATTATAGTACTTTGACCTTATAATGTTTTGTTTGTAGTGTTGTTCAGTCTTAATCTCTCATGTTTACAGCAACAATATTCAGTAAGGAAAACGCAGAGCAGCTAACAAATAGCAATGAGGAATGCAAAAGCTGAGTTTTGTAAATCTAATCATATTTTATGGTCTTTTGTCCAATATATTGAACTTCTATATCTCAATGCCTTACTCCCCTAAAGGCAATCTATAGGAGGGCTTTGAATTCGACATTTTTATTTCAGTTTAAAATGTACAACAGAACCATTCACTAATTATTCCTCACTATATGTCTTTAAATTGGTTTGCCTGGGGGACAGGAAAGGTGAAATCATGAATATACATGGTGTAAACTCACTAGATCCACAAACCAGAGCTTCAGTGTCTGCATTCCCATTATTTCATCAAAATATCACTTTGACTGTCATCACACTATAAGAGGGCCTGCATTGTCACGTTTACCTTTCCCAGTTAAGGAAAAGAAATCCCTACAGTGTGGATTTCAGACAGCGTTGAGGGGCAAGCAGGGTTTCAGATCACCTTCAGCCACTTTGGAGATGGGCATAATGAACAATCTGAGACAGAAAGAGGAAGCATTTTGCTGAAGTCTATGGACAGACAGTGTCATGGATGGAATGAAAACTTGAGGTATCCAAATTTCCAGACTCTAACTGGTTCATCCAGACTGCATGTCCTTAGATGGAATTACTGTGGAAAAGATTGCAACAAGGGTAAGAAATGAGACTGAGAGAAAAAATGTCAGAAATTACATTTTCCTGATGCTCAGCACAAGTAAAAATGCAAGAGTGATCAGCAGTGTTGACAGTCAGACTTTTTGGGGCCTCTGTGTTGATTTTAAGCAGCTTTCTTGCCCTTTTTGTTTTCATACAGAATACACAAATGAACAAATAAATCCTCATTAAGACTATCTATCCAGTCTTTTGGCTTCTTTGTAGTGTGCTGCCCTGACACTGTTTTAAGAGGGGACACTTGCACATTGTTTTCCTCCTACCAGATGTCCATGTCCTTGAAAAAAGAAAAGGCAAGAGACTGGGTTTCCATTCCTTTCTGCTCTTATTATGGGTATTTTTGGTCCTTGAAATCAAAATTATGAGGCAAATAACTGAGCTACGCTGTGTTGGAAATATTAGTCTGTGTTTTTGAAGTCTGATACCAACTATTTTGATGAAAATATGTGACATTAGCATATAAACCTAGACCGCGGAAAGCCCTATAAAAGGTTGAGAAGGAAGTCATCACTGAGAAATACTTTGAAGATAGTTATTTTGAAAGCCCTGCTCTCCAAAAGCAAGCTTCTTCACATTCAAAGACTGGTAGGGGACAGCATTGTTTAGTTTTCTCTTTAGAATAGCTTACCAATTGATGCTGGGAGTTTGAGTCTCAGGCTAAATGACTTCTATTAAGTGCTCACTGATGTGGGGGTCTGAGGCCCAGGTTTATCTTTAGTGATGTGAATGTCTTCTGTGCTTTATTGCTGAGTCACACTCATTTTCATTCTGCTTTCCTGGCTTAATAATAATCATCACAAAGATCATTATTCTTTACAGAAAAATCCAAGGGCACCACACATTTAACGACTACAGCTGACTAGGCTAAGTATTTACCAAGGTGCTAAAACCCGTAATCAAAAATTAGTTTCCTAAATACTGGCAAAGTCTTCTGTCTGGGATTTAAAGTACAAAGATGAAGAAGCAAATCTTCTTGCTTTGGCTACCTTATGGGAAAGGTTTGACGTAGAGACTACGGAAAGCAGTCCAGGATACTTTTTGATTCAGCTCCACTCCTGAGCATTTTCTGTGCCTAATGTAAGCATCTTCTTTCTCACCATTCTTCTCCCTTTTACACCCCTAATTTTTCTGATGAATCTTTGTATCTAGGTTGAGATTTGTAAGGAGACTAAAATTAGGCTGCCTTTTGCCAGGTCTAAGTCTTTTCCACCTCTCAGACTATTTTTCAGTAGCCAAAATGTCTTCTTTGTACCTCAGCAAAGACAAACCCCTGATCCTGGCTGCTGGCTCTTTTCCTGCAGTTAAATCTAGTCTACAGTAGGGAAAGCCTGAAACAGCTTCCTGTCAAATCTTTGATCTTTCCTTAGTGAGGAAAATAGCTACAAGTGCTGATAACTAGTATTTCTGCAATCCAACATCTTTGCATCAGCATTACGTAAGCCAGTGTGGTGAAGCATGTTTTATGTCATTTACATGAAGCAAAAGAGAAGAAAACTTAAATCAGTCACTAAAGCAGCACTTTTGTTGCACTTTTAAAGAGCTTGAGACCTTGGTTACAGAACAGCTCTAAGGAAACTGAGAACTTTCTAATGCCCAAAGCACCAAGAGGCTTTATCACACAAACGTTCACAAGAACATTTGCTTTAAAGTTAAAATCTTTCCCTGAGACCATGATTTATGGCTGGGTGTTGTCAAAACTCAGCAATTATAAGTTTTTTCATACTGTTTTTTCTTGAGAGGTCACAGTTCTGAAGCCTGAGTGTTTCAGGCTTCCTAGTGGATTTCCTCCTTTGTTTGGTCTTCAAAATAATTGTATCTCTTAAAAATCCTATCAGGTTAAGCAGGAAGAGTTCCACCCTTCACAGTCAAATCCTGACACCTGCTCATTACATTAATATAGATTTTGCCTTCTAAGATCAAGAGATATTCACAGAAAGATGTAATCACTCTGCTCAGGGTGATTCCTAGTTTTTGGAACATCTGAATCACTACTGCTTTGCTGAAGGGAAAAAAATTAATAGATACTTTTTTGCGTATATAATATTTAGGAAAATCATCGAGTGGGAAAGGAAAATCCCAGAGGATAGGTCTGCATTGCTGATAAACACTATAGACAATTTTCATTTGCCTTAATGTTACCTATGCATCCTGTGCTTATCAACATGGTGTCTGTGTCCACATGTGTTACAATTAAAGAAAACTTACCATTGCAATCTCCCTACTTGCTTTCCCTCTCTTTGATCATGATGATAATTTTTGACAAGTATGCCAGTCTATCAAGCTGCTGTTCATTTCACTATATTCTCTGTAATATAAAAAAGAACATTACTGTGACCTTTGATGTAATGTCACAAGATAGGAATTTATTTAGTCATCTTAGATGATATGAGGAACATATCAACAGTAATATCTAGAGCAGAAGTTATGCAAAAAGTATGGTAAACACTGATACCACTTAAAAATGATCTGGTCTCAGACTTCCTAAAGCAGTAGGCTGGAAAAGGATGCTTTCTAAAAAATATTTTAAAAAATTGTAGTCATACTGATTCCTTAGGTGCTGCATTACCTACATTGCAAACAATCTGTTTTATTTCACTTCCATGTTGACTGACTGACTGGTGAGGTAACCTCTAATTGTGGTTCATGTGACAATAATTTAAAATAAAAAAAGTTCATTCATTCTAATCCAGCACATTCAGTGTTGAAAAACTAATATAATGTGTTACTGGGATATACATTTTGTTGAGATAACTTTATTGCAAAGTAATCTTATTACCACAACTGAGTGCTTCATGATATCAGAAATTTTGTCAATGAAGTAATGTGAATATTTGTCCTATCAACACCATATTCTTGAAGGTGCTTGCCTGTAAAAATGGCTGGATGGGCAACAGCTTAGAGAAGTTTCTTTAAATCAGACACTAGATACCTGTCATAATGGGATACATCCTCTAATAGGACATATTATTAACTTTTCTGGTGGAAGAATATAAAAATGAATTTTAAAAAAACCCCTACAAAACTACTTTTTTTCTTATGAATGAAGATACCACCATGCTTATTATTTAATGTAACACTATTAGAGGCATGAAAATAAAAATGTACACAGGTATGAACAGAGCCACATGACCAGTTTCTAATTAATATCTCAATTTAAAGCTTTGATTTAAATGCAGAGATATAAAAGCTGAGGGAGGAGTGTTGCTTTGCTTTTAAATCAAAATGAAACTTCAAGATGATCTGGCTTCTTGTCTCTCCATAATGCAAATTATAGAACATGCAAGCAAAATGTTTTCTTTATATAGTATTGTCTAAATGACATGCTATCCCTGAATAGGAATCTACTGGGCAAGGATGTTAAATATGTTGTTCAGTTCAGAAAGGATTTTCTCGGTATTAAGAAACAATCTATGCATGCATAATGTCTTTGTTAGCATTACTTCCCTAGAAGAAATTAATTAGTCTTAATGAAAAGCATCTGTAGAGGACATGGTGATGATTTGCTAGATGAAGTGGTTCACAAAGAAATTGTTGCCCACAGTGATAAGCCAAAGATCTGCCAGTCTCAACAAGGTCTTACACATTCTAGTAAAGGAGACAACATTGGAGCAGAAAATTCCTCAACTTCATCTAGTTGTGCTCAGGGCTTTTATCTACATTCCACAATATGTGAATTAGGTCCAAAGCACTGGTCTGAATATTGCTATATATTTAACCATTGTCCAGATTTGCTTTCAAGTGTTTGACTTTTGATTTTGGCTTTTGAAAAATTTATGCTCTCTGCATGGGGGAATTCATCCCTGGAAACATTCAAGGCCAGGCTGGATGGGGGTCTGAGCAACCTAATCTAGTTGAAGATGTCCCTACTCATTGCAGGAGATTTTGAACTAGATAACCTTTAAAGGTCCCTTCCAACCCAAACTATTCTATGATTCTATGAATTCCTAAGTTCTCAGCTGGCTCCAAGTGCCACACCTCTGCTGGCGTTGTGGTTCCTCCTTCTCCCTTTTCAAATCTTTACTTCAAAAGCAGTAGTGAAGCTTCTTGGTTTCCATCCAGAAACAACGGATTTCTTTGGACAAGGTTTAGAAGTAGATTTCTAGCCTTCTTTATAAAGCCATGATTGCTCATCCAGAACTACCAGCTCAGTGGAGATAAATAGACTTTTAGCAACTAAGACACAACACTGTTATGCACAAACCGGTAAGCAATGTTGCATTTCTCAACTGTGAACACTTATTAATGCAAACTCCAACACACATCCCCAGTAAACTGAGTTCCTCATACAAATCAGTAAAGTAAGTTAATACACATCTATGTGCTTTTAGCTGTAGATTAGCAACCACCTTCAAAATGAAATTAAATTTTTTATTAACTGGGAAACTTGAACACTACAAAATTGTTTAATAGAAGTTTTTGATTCAGCTTATGACATTTTAAGAGAAATATGTTTTAACTCAATTTTGGGTTTTGCAGCAAAAAGTATTTTCTTCTCAGCAATTTCAAATGAATGTTTCTGAAGGCACAAGATGGGTCTTCTGTGGTCCACTGTCTGACCTAAAATCAAAAGACTGCCATGAGAATTTGTTGCAATTGTTGCTTTATATTGGCCAGAGATACCACTGCTGAGTCTCACAAAGGAATGCCTCCCTCCTGTAGTACCTTCAGTTTGTATCAGTCCTTGGAAAGAAAACTGAGCTGTTGTAATTAAGTAAAGTACTGAGCACTCAGATAACATTTAGTAATTCTTAGTCCCAGCAAAGTATGTATTTAGGAATCGTTCGGTACTTAAGAGTAAGTTTTCCTGAACTTGAGTCAATAAGGACTGCTCAACAATATATCAAGCGTTGTTATGCTACTTACTTTATGTGACCTTGTTGTCCTTCCTTCCAGTGAGAGAACTGCAAGATCAGGAAAAAATCAGTTGAGAGTATTCCAGTGTTCAGTTTATGATTTGCAGTTCATCATAAGTATCTGGACAGATACCCGGTGTTGACCTGCCAATATCATAAATGTTACACTGCTGAAGTGTAACGTGTCTGCTTTTGAAACTTCTAACCATCTATCCGTATTGCATGATATAAATACATAAGCTGGAAACTTCGGGTTACTGCAGAATTGCAATGGAATATTTTGAGAAATATACAGAGTAATCCCACATCTTGGGCAAAATATCTTTTTGTGACAAACTCCAGAGTATTGTGCGCATGACTGTGACATTTACATTGGTTATTTTCATCACAGGATGAGTAGTAAATAAAATTATTACACCTGAGCGTGAAACAGCATATGTTGCTAGAGAACCAAACAACAATATTTTTTTTCTCCATTGTAAAAGGTAACCTGAACTTCCAAGAAAGACGCATTAAAGTATAGTAAGATGTTCATGCAATGGGTGTAGCATCATAGAGATTATTGCCCAGCCATTTAGAACTGTCTCAGAGTTCCTTAGGTTGGGGACCTCTTTGACTGGAAGCTGAAAGTCTGTCCTTCAGTATGGCTACAGTACATGCAAAGACCTGAAGCTGACAGATTAGCTACAGATGGACAGATACCACTGAATATGGTGGTAGATTTTCTCCTAGAATTGTCAAAAATTATGCCCTGAACATGTCCGATTTATCCCAGGGGCTACTTTCATCATTTTCCAGAGGTGATTTTTTTTTCCTTTAATTCAATCATTCCTCTCATTCAGTTTGTCTTTTGACAGAGAAGAACATAGCTGTGTTGTAAAGACCTAGAAGTTGCCACTTCCGGGGGTTCACTGGCATGATGGAGCCTTCAGAATCCCTGCAGTCTTCTCTAAGCTGGATGATTTTGCTGACAGAGGCAGTGAATCAGTTCTGATTAACGGACATTGTATTTTTATTATTATGTCAATGGAATAACATGTCCCTTTGGGCTTCCGTGCTTGTGCCTAGCGGTCACAATGAGAAAGATTTTTTATAGGCTGTTAACAAATAAATACACTGTTCTTTCAAGGTCTGTTTAACTAATATTGAGTTGGGTCTTGATTTCTCTAGGCTGCTTACATGTGGCAATAATCAACACCCACATACAGCCCAGAAGCACCTTGGTTATCTGTAAGACAATCTTGCTATAAAATAATTTTCCTCAAGCCAGCTAGAGAGCAGAAAACTCACTGTAATTCAGAGTGCTTATCTTATTTTGCATGTCTTCTTTTAGAAAATGAAGAAGTCACCTTGGGTGTGCAGTTTTCTCTTTGTTTAATAAACAGGCTCTATTTGCATGAATCATTATGGTGTGGGCTAAGAATACAGGAAATACTGTGAAGGGGCTCAAATCATTGGAAGTGGGGAGGAAAGGAAACAAACAATTGGAACAATTATCTTCAGCTGGACCCTGCCTAGTGAGAAAAAGCCTCCCACATCTTTTTTTTTGTTCCTGTGCTCTAGTCCAGACCATGGAGGTAGGTTTCAGTTAACCCTTGCTGGAGACTTCCTAGTACATAAATAGGTTCACACAAATCCATCCTTGACAGCTTTCTTCCTTAGCAAGAATATATGATCGTCTTCTCCACTAAGAATCACAGAATCATAGAATGTGTTGGGTTGGAAGGGACCTTTAAAGGTCATCTAGTCCAACCCCCCCTGCAGTAAGCAGGGACATCTTTAACTAGATCAGATTGCTCAGAGCCTCATCAAGCCTGACCTTGAATGTCTCCAGCGATGGGGCCTCCACCACCTCTCTGGGCAACCTGTTCCACTGTCTCACCACCCTCACTGTAAATAACTTCCTCCTAATGTCTAATCTAAACCTACCCTGCTCTAGTTTAAAACCATCGCCCCTCATCCTATCGCTATATGCCCTTGCAGACAGTCCCTCCCCAGCTTTCCTGTAGGCCCCCCTTCAGGTACTGGAAGGCCTCTAGAAGGTCTCCCTGGAGCCTTCTCTTCTCCAGGCTGAACAACCCCAACCCTCTCACCCTGTCTTCATAGGAGAGGTGCTCCAGCCCTCTGATCATCTTAGTGGCCCTCCTCTGGACCCTCCGTCTGAACAAGTGGAGGGACTTTGTTGCAGTCTTCAGTAGGGACTTCATGCTGTAAATTTAATTTTGAAAACTAGCAGTTTACCTCTCACACAAAAGGAATAGAGGTCTTTTAGCACAGGCTTCATTCCTGCTTGTGTCTGACTCTATTCTCATTTAAATGGGAATAAAATCTGACCCTTACAGCAATCTGTCCTATTTTAAATGTACAACAAGCTAAGAGATGAAGTAGATGTACCAAAACAACACATACTAGCCTCTGTTGATGACCCAGATTTATTTCTTGCCTTATATTTCTTGACACTAATCACAGTATGAATTGCTCTACGGGACACCCCTTCTGAGTAAACTTAGTTCAAAAAAGTCCTCTTGCTGAGTAACATGTGCACATAATAAATTCAACTGCCAAATGTCTAGGAAATTTGTTGTTTTTCTTTCCTCTGTGGAAATGTTCTGGAAAATATTATTTTATTTCTTTTTTATCCAATGTATCTTTCAATACATTGGTCATTTTTTCTTTTTTAAATTTCCTTAAGGTTTCACAATGTAGGCTTCAATATCAAGTATTCCACTGCAGAATCATTGTGTCTTTTGGTTCACTTTGTAGCTGTTATTACTGATGAGTTTTGCACAATCAAGCAAAATAGAAAGGAGAAAGTCAGTTGGGATTTGGCAAAAAAGAGAATGTTGCAATGCAATATCATATATGCAATCATGATTTTTGTCAAAGCTAACATATGGAATGCTTATATTACAGAAAGGATAAGATAGTCTTAAGTACCACAATAATTTTGCATCTACTGTCCTGGGTTGGAATAGCTAACAAACCAAACAAACAATTCCTTAAACCTTTGCCTAATATGATTAGTTTAGCTATTTTTGCAGTCGGTTTCAGTTTAGAAATTTAAAGCACCTAGGCAGTCCCATGATTTTGATATGATTTACCAGGACTTAAGGTTCAATAATGGGGACTATAATTAATTATAATGCGTTTCTTATTACAATGCCTATCATCACACATGTGTATGACTGACTAGCTTCCCTCAGCTTTATCTAAATTATCTGCAACTTCAGATTTTATTCTGAGAATAGAGTAATAGACAATACATATCCAGTTTGTGAATTAGCTTATTTAATAAGAACTACATAGAACTTAGCATTTTTGCAATAGTGAGCTTCTGATACTGAGCACTCCAGAAAAAGGCAAATTCTAAGAATTCATTTTTCTTCACTGGCATTAACTCAGTCATATTCCATATTGTTTATTCTCTATGGGAAACAATGTGTGAAAATTTGTATTTAACAAAATGGAAAGGTAAAAGAATAGGCTGAGAACCTCCTATACAAAACAAAGAAACAACTTCCTGATTCATACATCCTCTGAAGAATGGGTTGTTCAGTTTTAAAGAAGCTATTTTTTCCCAGAAGGCATTCCTAGACCTCACTTTTGAGTAGTTACTATGCACTTGGCAATCGCTTCTTCCTGTTGAAGAGAAAATGGATCAAAACCTTCCAATCTATCTATCTATCTATCTATATCTTACTTCTTTGATACTGCATACTGACGAGTAAAGTGACCAAGACACCTTCTTGCTTCAGAATTTCCATTTCTTTGAGTGCTTAATGTCATATTATTCATGATAGGACTTTGTATTTGTTTCTTGGGAGTGTGCCTGAGGGATCTCTTTATTTTTACTTTAGAAAAAGGGGGAAAGATTATATAAATTATTAAAAACATCTGGTATTAATTAGCTTCTTAAACCTTTTCATTAACTCAATATCTATGTTTCTTTCTCAATTTCTGCAAAATTGTCTTCTGAAACAGATTAAAAATCTCATTGGTTCCTGTTTTTCTTTTTTTTTTTTTATTGGGTTGGCTATTCATTTGCTTTCTGACTTTTATTCATGTGTCCTTACAGTTTCTGCCTGAGTTTTGGAATCTTGTGAACCCCAGGTTTCTGATGAAGTTCAAATGTTACATTAAGATCTCACCTCCTGCCAAAATTCCCTTCTTTTAAGCCTCAAGCTTTTATCAACTTTGAAAGGAAAGACTGATTTAAAATCTAATGTTTCCACGTTGCCTGAGCTGAGACGGTCCCTTCTGCGGTTTTGGTGATCCATCCAAAAGTTTTTGCTAACTAGCAATTCTGTTGCTTCCAGGAGGTGCAGAAGTAGCTGGAAGCTTTTATCTTTAAAATGGTGAAATGCAAACTTAGTCCTTCTCAGCAAGGACAAGAAGGACAGAACTAGGGTTATTTAAGTGCCATACCAATTTGCTGGCCCTCCCCAGACTGTCTTTCATATGTCATACTGCACTAACTGATCCAATAACTATAGTTAAATGCAGCAGAAAGTTCCAGTACTGTAAAAAGTATAAAACAAATAATCAGGAGGCAAAATTATTAACTGAACTACAACAGCATCTAGAGGCCCCTATATTATAAATTCTAGATCTACAAACAAGACAGTTGCTGAGCCAATAAATCATTGGACCCCGCAGTTGTCCTTCATATACGACTGTCCTCATCACTAAATTCCGCACCACTAAGTTGCAGTCTGGCTCACCCTCTTACTTCTTTCAAATTCAGTATTTAATTATTTATGCAGAACTAAACAGATTCAATAGCAGAGTGTTTTATCTTCAGACTGATGAAGGGTTGGTTGTTCACCTTCTCATCAAACACCTCTTGATTAGAGAATTTACTCAGGAAATGGGAAGCCATCCCAGTGCCATCCTTCACTTGAGGTTCCTCTCTCTCTCCTGAATGCTGGTGTAGCATCAGCAGGAGTCATCTCTACCCTGGTGCTGACTTGAGATATGGCTTTGATATTCTTGTTCCTTTTGCAAGCAGGGGAAGGCACTGAATATTTCTGAATGAGTGTTCCAAGGAATATATAGAGTTATAGAATCATAGAACCATAGAATCATTTTGGTTGGAAAAGACCTTTAAGATCATCAAGTCCAACCACAAACCCAACGCTGCCAAGTCCACCAATAAACCATGTCCCTAAGTGCCACATATACATGTCTTTTAAATACCTCCAGGGATGGTCACTCAATCACTTCTCTGGGCAGCCTGTTCCAATGTTTGGCAACCCTTTCTGTGAAGAAGTTTTTCCTAATATCCAATCTAAACCTCCCCTGGCACAACCTGAGGCCATTTCCTCTTGTCCTAGCGCTCGTTACTTGAGAAAAGAGACCGACACCCACCTCATTACAACCTTCTCTCAGGTAATTGTAGAGAGCAATAAGGTCTCCCCTCAGCCTCCTTTTCTCCAGGCTAACAACTCCTCATAAGACTTGTTCTCTAGACCCTTCAACAGCTTCATTGTCCTTCTCTGGACTCACTCCAGAACCTCAATGTCCTTCTTGTAATGAGGGGCCCAAAACTCAACACAGCACTCCAGGTGTGGCCTCAGCAATACTGAGTACAGGGGGATGATCACTTCCCTAGTCCTGCTGTCCACACTGTTTCTGATATAGGCTGGGATGACGTTGGCCACCTTGGCCACCTGGGCACCCTGCTAGCTCACATTCAGCCAGCTGTTGACCAACACCCCCAGGTCCTTTTCCATTGGGCATGTTTCCAGCCACTCTCCCCCAAGCCTGTAGCGTTGCATGGGGTTGTTGTGACCCAAGTGCAGGATCCAGCACTTGGCCTTGTTGAATCTCATTCCATTGGCCTCAGGCCATTGATCCAACCTATCCAGATCCCTCTGCAAAGCCTTTCTACCCTCAAGCATGTTGACACTCCTGCCCAACTTGGGGTCATCTGCAAACTTACTGAGGGTGCACTCAATCCCCTTGTCAGGGTTGTTGATAAAGATACTGAGCCCTAGGGAACACCACTTGCGACCAGCCACCAACTGGATTTAACTCCATTCACCATTGCTCTTTGGGCCCAGCCTTACAGACATTTTTTTTACCCAGTGAAGCATACACCTGTCCAAGCCATGAGTGGACAGTTTCTCCAGGAGAATGCTGTGGGAAACAGTGTCAAAGGCTTTACTGAAGTCCAAGTAAACAATATCCACAGCCTTTCCCTTGTCCACTAAGCATGTCACTTTGTCATAGAAGGAGATCAGGTTAGTCAAGGAGGACCTGCCTTTCTTGAACCCATGCTGACTGGGTCTGATCACCTGGTTGTCCTCTATGTGCCATATGATGGCACTCAAGATGATCAACATGTTTCATTCTAGATAACAATTTGGCCATTTATCTAACTAAAGCCCCCACTCATCTTGTATAATGACTTGACAATAGACAAGAGAGCTCCATGGATAGAATAGACATAGACAACAGCTCCATAGATAGAATTTAAAAAGTGTAATGAATTAAGGATAGAAGGAAACTCATCGTGAACCTCCATGTAATGTCTGCAGTTTTAGTGTTAATGAGATATTGATACATTAAGAACAGACATAGCTTTTGGCATGCTAAAAGGAAGCCTCACTAGGCATCTGAGTTGTTATCCATCTGTAGTAAGAAGAGCTATGAGCATTTCCGACACTAAAATTTCATTTATTCAGCTCTTACTGAAAATTATGGGAAATTTTTGTCACAAAATATCAAGAAAATTGGTGGAATCCTTAAAAAAACCTCCAAAAAATCCTAAAATGATGAGCGTGCATTGCATTAGCAAGAAAAGCAAACTTTTGTAAAGGATTAACTTTTAAAAGAATGCTTGTCCCAGGCAATGGGACTAAAGGCAGTGTCTGCCTCATGGAGTTTTCCAGCTGGCTTTACCACTAGAAATGATGAAATGTTACAGCAGAGAATCAAAAAAAATATTTTAAAAGGTTGTGTGTGGAAAACCTATGTCTCTTCTGTAAAGAGGCTGGTTTGCCATTGTTAATTGTATTTGACACACTTATAACTAGATCTTGCGTTTCTTTTTTAAAAGGGTAATTGAGTTACGCTGTGCAACTATACTACAGTAACCACCTACTTGTCTTCAACTAAAATACCACAATAAAGCAATCTCCGGCAATGTTTCCCCTTAAATACCACAGAAATGCTCCCCCCTGTTGTATTTGAGTTTCTGTAAAAGTGAAGTAGCCAGAAGTGTCCTACTTTTGGAGAAAGTATGATTTTTCCATTCAGTCTGATAAGTTACTAGAGGCTATTGCAGAAGGTAGCATAAGGTTTGATTTTGCTTTAGAGTTGAAACGTCACTTTTTCTGAGTGATCCGTATACATGGTAGTTCTATTACAGAGGATATGACATAAGGAATTGTACAATATATATGTAACGGTGCTGTGAGTTGCAGTGAATCCATTGAAAAACCTAAGGTCAAACAATCCTTAAATTAGTTAGGAAGCAATGTTGTTTTGGTTTTTTTAACTGCTTGTTGCAACCCCATCATTAGGACTCAACAGCCTTTCTTTGCTTGAAATAATTAAAAAAAATATGGCAGATAGCTGTGTGCACTCTTTGCAACACAATAAAACATGCCAGTATCTGTGCTTGGTAGTGTAGATGAGGTGATTAAGTGTTAACAGTTATATAGATGCCCATCTACTGTGAAAAGGAGGCCAGAATTTGCAGCTGAACTCTACTGTATCACAAGAGTGATATTCTGACATGCTTTGTCACTCCAGCATTGTTAAAGAATCTAAACCTTACTGACCCAATATGAGACTTTGTTTTTGCCTTTAGATACTTTGGCATCCTGCAGGGGTAGAAAGTTAGGAGAAACCGATGCAATAAAAGATGACTTGAGTAGAGGAATAATAAATTCTGTTTACATACTACCTATCATACAGAGGCTCTTGTCCTAGTCAGTATTTTTGATTACTGCATCTAGGATAAAGGCTTAGCACTGGTAATAGAATGAAGGGGAGGATTCTGGAGACCTTGGGAAAATTTTGAAAATTGAAAAAGTAACAGAGGAATATCTTGGTAAGGGCATAGAAAAGGGAATTTGTCCATAGACAAATGATAGTCATTTATGTGAGGTCTTTCAGAATTTAGCTGAATCAAAACTCTAAGCCTTTTCAAAACTTAAAAGCTCATCTGAAAGTACGTAAACCTGAAAATCCACCACAATAACAGTTAAACTGAGATTTCTGCTACAGTGGTGTGGGGGAATGAAACTGCAAAAGAGCTTCTCCTCATCTTCTAATCCTTCCCAGACACTGGAAATAATCCATGTGGATAGACAGCCTTCAAACTACAGAGGGAAACATGCTGGAGAGGAGGCTGAAGCTGGTGGTCTCCACACACACCAACAGAGCAGGCTGGTGGGGAAGGGGAAAAATGCTTCTAGCAGCTACCTATAAATGACTAGCTGACATGTTTTAGATATTTTTATATTAGAAAAACTGCTTTATTAATGCCTCTTTGAATAAGAACTGGCAAAAAAAGTATTGTAAATTCAGACACACTACTGTTTTTCCAGATCATTATATTTTATTCATTACAGATAATGTGCTACAAACAAAGAACTTCTGGAATACCTCTTCTTGTCTGGCTTTTCCTGGTAAATTTATTTGTGTGTTTTCTTTTCTATTTGCCTACAGTACCTACCTACCTAGCTATCAATAAAACATCTGGTAATCATCAGAACACTTGCAACATTCAATTTTCCATCAAAGCAACTGCTACAAATTTGTATTGGAAGATGCCCAATGTTTAACTTAAAACAGACATCTGTAGCAAGAAGAGTGCCAAAATGTGTTGTAATGGAATTAACATTTTTACTCACCCAATTTCAAATACTCTTTGATGTCCTTTAATTTCTAATATGTACTTTTGAAATGGCATGTCTTGATGTATTTGAGAAATGACAGTATGCAGACATCATAGCTAAGAATTCACGGGTTTTGTATCACACAAACCTTTCTCCTCTTTACTCCTACCTATTTGCAATAGTCTAGGGCAAGTCAATCCCTCCTGAACATATATCATGGAACACAAGAGGGGAAAGTGTTAGAAATTGTAATGATTGTTTGATTAAAATTCACATGAGTGAGATAGGTCATTCCAAGGTGGGGTTGGAGAGGCTGCTAAAACCATTTTGAGATGCCACAGAAGAAAGGGCAACTTCGGCTCATCCTGTTTGTAACTCTGAGAACGGTGCTTACAAGTTTCATCTGTTAAATCCTGGGTAGCAAGCCACAATTCTCAAGCATTCTGGATAGAATTGATCCAGGCATTTTCATCAGAACATTTGGTCAGTATATGCACTTTGTTAAAATCCTTCATGGAAAGCATCATCTCAACTAAAAAAGCTTACAAATTGCCAAATATTCTTTTGAGTCTTTTAAATGTTTTCACTTTTCATTCCACACCACATTCTTCACTCAAAATTTTAAGTTATACTAAAAGAAGTTAAAGTGAAGAAAATATTTGATCTGATTTATAATTTTTTCCAGATGGTCTGTTTGCAACACTATCAGGTTATCTTTTCCATTTCTTCCTAGCTTCCATACAAACTCTGGATTATGACAACTGCAGAGGAAATTTTGCCTTCACATGCACACAAACTTTTTCAGTAAGCTTTCACATCTCCTTGTGATTTCAACGAGCTATAGAGAAACTTTGTCACTCATCTGTTTTTGTTTTTTTTCTTTTATTTTAAAATATCTTCTTTGTATTGGTCATCAAACATTCAATATGGTAATGGAAGACAGATTAATAGTCAAGCACTGGGAGAACACTTCAGATATTAAGTACGTAATAGAAACCTCTGCTCCTGTGAATAAATTATCATGAAATACAAAGCTAAAGAGTAAAAGCAGGACAGAAGTTACTAAAAGGTTACATTTTAGTTTTGGGTATCAGCTAAAAAACTATTTTTTTAAGCCATAGGAAGTGATAGATGTTTATATGTAAACATGTGGGAAACCACAAAGTGCATAAATATCCTTATCTGAATTTATAGTCTGAAAGTTCCAAGGCCTCATCCTCCTCCAGATTAATTTCTAAAACTGTTTGGCCCTCCACCAGCACTCTTCCACAGCAGTACAGGCAAGAGTTACAGCTGGCTGGCCTCGTGGGGATTTTCAGACAAGTCTGAAAATCTCAGGTGACCCATTTAGCACCGAGAACTCTCATTTTATAGTCTTTTTAAAGATATAGAATTCTTTTAACTGGAAAATATAATGTATGTTTTTCATGTAAGTAACAGTTTATCAAAATACCTTCAAGGTCAATTTTCTCTCAACAGGAAAAGTAAAACCTTTGTGAAAAAGTTTACAAAAGCATTTCTATGCTATTCTAGCAAATAGAATAAGAATAATGATGACGAAACATATTTTATACTGGGCCCATAAGAAGCCATAGGTACCAAAATTATGTCTAATTTCCATCACCAAGTCCTGTGCCCTGCAGCTCCCAGTCCTGAAAGTGTTGAAGAGGTTGATGTCTAACCCAAGCCATGGAAGAATTCACAAATGCAAGAACTAGGAGATCCAACCTGCTGATCCCCCTGCTCTCCTACTGGATGGGGTTCTGAACCAAGGGATAGCCACTGGGAGAGGGGAAGGCCACCCATTTTCTGCCTGAGGATGTGGTAGCAGGAAGCCTTGTCTTCCTCATGCAAACTCTGTCCTTCCACAGGGGCACTGTGGCTGCTGCGGGGATGGCCTTACCTGACATAAAGTAATTGCAATTGGGGGAAAGAGAGAGAGAGAGAGGGAGAGAAAGTATACCTAAGGAAGCAGGAGCCTTTGACTTCATGTTTAGCCCATGAGTGGAATAGCTTTTGAGAGTGCTTAGGTCTTTTATATTCAATAGTTTGATGCAGATATTTAAACATTTTAAGTATGCTGACAATTCCAGTTAGCTATATGTTTCAAGGAAAGTGTTCTGTGGGGGTATACAAGCAAACATTTTCTTTTTTCTTCTCTTTCAAACAACTAAGACAAATTTAGCTGAAAAAATTGTGAAATCGTTTATTACCCAAGATATAAAAGAGAGAATTTTTCACAGAACTGACTACAAACAGCCTATAAAGCTGCATGCAAAGATGTAACCACAACTAACAACCAAATGCAGGTTTAACTTTTTATTATTAGTGTTCACGTGTTTGTAACAGCTCTTGCCAAATCAAATGTGGTAGAATTGGAATGATCCAAGATATGTGCACCTTAAAAATACAAGTCCTATAAATGACTTAAAACTGCCTGGAAAAATTAATTGTGTAATACAGTTCTGTCATCTAAGATGAAGCACTCCAAAAAACACGATTCATTTGTGGATACTAACTAATGATTGTTATTTACAATTTGGAAGGATGAGCAATATGTTCCTTCTGAATGAAAGAGAACAAAGGAGCCATGTATCTTCACAGACGTAGTTTTAGAAGATCTCTTGTGTACACATTGTGTTTGGTTTAGAATTTAAATTTGTGGTTTAGTCTTGCATTTTTTCTTGACATTTGCTTGTAAGTGCTGTGTAGATAACCTTATTTTCAGAATTTCCTAATGTCTGAGCCTTCTTTACTCTTCAAGCTAAAATAACCTCTTCTTCTTGCATGTGTGCAATGCAATATGTATGCCCAAATATGCCCTCCTGCTGGTTTTTATAACAACATTGCACTGACTAACAACATAACAAGCCACATATAATTATTCTGAACTAAAAGAAACTAAAGAAACTGTGTATTCTACATAACACTTTCAAACCTTTAAAGAAAGATGATTGTGAAATGCTAATAAATCTTTCTTTGTTTGAAAATCATGACTATCTATCATAAATCTATGCTGAATTACCTCATGTACAACCATGTAGGTCTTCTGACTGCCTGACTGATGGTCTCTGATGTCATGACAGCTGAGGTCACAGTGTCGCTGATATATGGAATATAGCAGTATTAAATGAAGTCAGACGAACCACATGAACCACAGGATAATTGACGTGATTCTGCAAACAGGTAGAGGTGCAATTAAACCTCCAAAGATTTTTATAAATTCCTTCTTGATGCAAGATACAGATTGTGTGTTGTATTTTTGTTTGCTTGTTTTTTCAAATGCACTGCAGGATTCTGTCTTTCAGTCAATTGACTTACAAAGTCAACATATTAAGTCATACATTACCTTGCCTTATAAACTATATGCTTACTCGACTGAATTGATGCTGTGTGTGCATGCCACTGATTGGAGATTAGGGACTACAAGGAGATCACTTAAAGGATAGAACTGTGATGTTCTGGTTGTACCTTTTCTTTAAGGAGATTTGCTGGTAACTGGATTCACATGATGAGGGATGTTTCCTAGACTTCTCTCTTCACAGTTCTCTTTCTAGTCAAGAGAGCAGAGTGGTAATTATTTCTCAAAATGTTTGGGTTTTTCTTTTAATTTCTGTATTTAGGGTTGTTCTTCAGGTTCCCATTGATCAGATTTGGAGAAAGATAGAGCTTTTCTGTGAAACAGATAATACTCTTAAGGAATGTCACGGAGATTGGACACTAGGCCTACAGACAAGTACCAGTGAACTCATACACTGCTACATTTTTTGATCATATCCTTGTTCTGCAAGATTATGTATAGCACCAGGACCTTCTCTTATGTTCTGCTGGTTGATTACTACGGGAACAGATCATTGCATTGGGAAGAAACTATGTGGTGAGGCAGATGGTCTAGCCACTGCCTGTTCCTCTCTCCCACCTGTGCTGGTGGTACAGTGAGGAAAGAAGTGGTCTGAATGCATCACCTTACTTAACTCTTCATATCTTCTGCAGAAAAATAGGGGAAGTTTCACAAGAGATTTCTCTTCTTGCTCTGCATTCCTGTATAATGGCATGATATACGCCATGATTAGCTTCACGTGACTATTAGAATAAAATTGCTTTGCTAGCAGATTATAGCAGAACATTTAAATCAAGACATGAAACTTTCTTTTCAGAGGTTAGCTGCTCAGTTTCTTCGTGTTGTTGTTCTCTCTAGGCAGTGTGTATACTGTTCTGGACTAAAAATATCAGAGATCTACTAAGTAGGAAAGGTTTTATGCAGAGGTGCACCTGCCTGTACCAGCTCTGAATTTGACCAAAAGCTGGTAAAGCAATTTAACATTAGGGGAAAAAAGGACTTCCTAGAAATCTGTTTCCAAGGAAACTTCTCCATATTTTGTAAATTGGACAGTAAATTGCCTGAGTGAACCAGCTGGAGAAAATGTTTTTGTGTCTTTCCACTGTGACTGACATGAAACTTTTAAGGTGTATCTTATGAACATGATTTTTCCCAGACAATATATTTCTTTTATTCCTACAAGTCATGAAAGTTTAAAATTGTATTTCCAGGTTTACAAATCAAAACCAAAAAAGTTACAAGCTTCTTTGGAACAGCAAAATAAACTCTTTGTTACATTTAAATACCTCTGCTAGGCAAACTTGAATTTCCAGCATAACAGAAGCGTAGCTCTGAAAAATCTCTTGTGAAAATCTCTGATTGTGTGCTCAATATACTAGATCCTTTGGGCTACAGCTGTTGGGGAATTACCATAAACACCACTAATGGCTGAATAAAAAAGGATTCCTTTGGTATTATTTCCTATAAATAATATTGGCGTTTGTTTAGATACAACTACAAACGACAGCATGAGAGGAAAAAACTTAGCCTTGGCAGATGTTTCATAGAGAGGTATTAGGATGCAGGTCTGCCAAGGAATCCTATTCCAGTCTCCTCTTTCCTATGAGGCTGGAAGTTGCCCTACAGAATAATGCTCTTATTATCAAATATACAAAATCAAGCCCAAATCTGATGCCATCCTCTCGCTGGAGTAGAGTTTGTATATCATATTCTGCTTCCACCAATCAACACCTTCCATGTCAATGATCTTTTCTAACACAGATCTCCAGCTATCTGTACTCAACTACAGCATTGCATTCAATGAAAAACTCCATTCTATAAGTTTAATTTCCTCTGGTCTGAAGTACGGTATGTAGTTTTTGGTGAAACAGAAGATAAGTACTGAGCTGGCTGAAAATTACAGTTTCAAAAGTTTGATTATTTTAATGAAAAACTGAGCAGAGGGTAGAAGTGTAAGTAAGTGGTTTACAAAATCTTTATCTGATCAACCCTTTCAGTTTCTAGTTCTTGTTTTTTGAAAAAAATTAAATTTATTTTTTCCCCAGAACAGCCAGATTGCAGTTTCCAGTTTTGGAAGACAAAAAAATCTTTCAAAAATTGATTGAAAAATATTTGAAATAAAGGTGGTAGCCAGCAATACCTGCTATAGTTGCACAGAATAATGCAAATACATACATATGGATAAGGTTTATGGACTACTATTTTAAACTGTGTTACTGACTTCTTAATTTGCTTGGATACATCATTTTACTTTTTCAACATCTTTCAAATCTATTGTTTGTTAAGACAATTTAAGTTCAACTGGTTTAAACACCAGATGGTACAACTCAAGTTCTCATAGCAACATTAAGATAAAAGGTATGTTTCCACCAAAATTCTACCACTGAAAATAAAGACGTTTGAAATTTCATGCATACTTTGTTCACACTTCAATTTTTAACTGAAATACAGTTCAGAAAAGGGAGAAGGCAGGAAAATCATGCATCTATTTTGACAAGCTTTAAATTAACATACCTATTGGAGCTTGCAATTTTTGCTCAACACTAGCAGTTATTAGCCATTTCTGGGTAAAGTTTGAGAGATTTACGTATCTGTCTGGGATCAGTAGCTTTCACAGAATAGTTGGATGTTGTGAAAACCTAGAGTTAAGTAGATCCACCTCAGTCAGAATAGTATGGGCGTACAGGCTATGTGCATTGCCCATAGTATACAACTTAAGCAATACAGAAGCTCTTGGGGTAACTCAAGTTCCTGACCCCATTTCCTCTCCCCATTTCTCTTACCACATCCAGTTATTAAAAAAAAAATGCCCAAATATCTTTGGAAACCAAACAACAACTAGTTTTGTGGTCCTTGCTATTAGTAATAGAATTTCACTAGAGCTGCTGAAGAAATGTCTCCAATTTGCAAAACTGTATGGAGATTTTTGTTAATGTTTCTCCCTTTTCATTCTTTTTTTTTTTTTTTTAACCTCTGATGACTCAGATTTTTTGCATCTCAGTGAGTTTTGTGGTTCCCTTGGGTGCTGCCAATATAAACTATATTCATTTCAAAGTTTCAGCATGTAAAATTTGGGCCGTGGAGTCACACTGTGAAATCCCTCATGTTATTATTTTTAAACATGCAAAAGATTTTTAAAATGGATACCACTCCCTTGCCTGCACACTAGCTTCCAATCATCTGGAAGCATGTTGTGTGAAGATGTAGCAATTGTGGCAATTGCTTTGGACACAATAGTTATTTTCAGCTACGAATATAGATAGGCCACTAGCGAGATATCTAGTACCTCAGGCACAGAAAGTTTCTAGAAATGTTTCCAACGGAGGATGATAAATTGGTTAATCATGGCATGAATTTTGCTAATTGGACTAAAAAGCCTGGAGCCTTTCCCTCATGGAAGTACCGTTTGTTGGAGGAAGGAGCCCCCACAACTATAGATAGCAGCCTGGCACAGCCCTCTCTGTGAATCACTCATGCTTTAGGGCATCCAGACAAACTCAAGCATCTCACCCTTGCCAAATTAATTTAGTTCCTTTCACAGACACCCAAATATCAAAGGCATATGGCCTTTGCTCTGCTGCATCCAAGTGTCAGATATGCTATTACAGCTGCACATGGCTCAAATTTTCTAACATTACAGGTTTTTGTTTGAGAACTGTGCACATGGGTAAATTTATCCCTATAACAGGTGTGTGGTGGTAATGCCTGAGTATATTCACAAAGACGCATCTACTTTTCCAGGAGAGAACATGCTATGCTCTGACTAGTGCTGCTGTGACCACCTGGGCTCATGTGTGTCCCACCCCAGAAATCTGGCACTGATACGTATCACATTTCCTGTACAGTGTTCATAGGTGCAGCCATGTCTGCCATCAGCCAGACCACACATGTACAGGAAAGAGGATAGAAGTCAGGCCTGTTAGTTCCCAAAACAAAAGCCTTTGCCATTTGAACTAAAAGAGAATTCAAGGCTGCTATAGAATAAGGATTAATTTTTTTTTTTGTTGTTCACTGACCAAATGAGAAAACTTGGAATAAAATTTAATTAAACCAAAAGGTTGTTTTCATTGGTATATGACATTCTCCTCTCAAGAACTCATCTCAATATTACTTCAGATTTCAGTCCTTTGTTCTAAGGAGCTGTTGGTGCCTGAAAGACTTTCAAAAGTGCTGATTCTCTTCTTCCTCTGACGTCAAATTTTTGCATCCTGGGGCCATACTATGAACATCTGTTGCAGGCTGCTCAGTCTCTAATGTAAAATCCCATCAATGACTGGTAACACTGATGTGAAAGCTTGCTCTAAAAGCCATACTTAGGTAAAAGAGGAACAAGACACAAGGAGCCAGTGTTTTCTGCCCTTCACAGTGGTCTGGCTAACCAAGAAAAAAATTCACCCCACTCTCTGCTTCCACATTTTCATTGATTTGCAAAGGACTACTTCAGCTACAAGAATGATAGTTTGCAGGTGTGGCTATATCAGGGAGACAGGTGAAGAGCTGGAGATTTAGACTGAGTTATAGGCTCAGGGAGCCATCTAGATCCTGTAAATACAAGAGAATTAGCCAAAGCCCAAAGAGCCCTTGAAGGTTTATAAGGCACTGAGTGAAAGTGGGAGGGAAAGCAGTAGGCCCATTTACTTGCTATAAAGAGGGATGCTGCTAATGAAAATAGAAACTGGCATCTAGGTAAGTGCCTAAACACCACCATAAAAAAGGGAAAAATTTGACACTCTTACCACCAACAACCTACTTG
This sequence comes from Fratercula arctica, assembly GCA_947846985.1. Taxonomy (NCBI): domain Eukaryota; kingdom Metazoa; phylum Chordata; class Aves; order Charadriiformes; family Alcidae; genus Fratercula; species Fratercula arctica. Next base: position 61,784,656 of record CANTUZ010000002.1, on the reverse strand, counting down.
GATTAAGCAGAACTGATGACACTCCAGCTTTATTCTTCACGTACCTTAAATATTTTCGCTATAGACCCAATAATTTTGTAGTGAATCCCTCTGCAGAGACTACTTTCTTGCCTCTCCTATGCCTGCAACCTGAATTTTAGGAAAGCAAACCTCTGGTTCTTCAAGGAGTTAGTCAACACAAACCCCTGGGAAACTGTACTCAGGGACAAGGTGGCAGAACAGATGCTTTCCATAGAGCACAAGAGCTTTTGATCCTCAGGTGTAATAAATCAAGCAAGAAAGGGAAGAGACTGGCATGACTGAGCTGGGACCTGCTGGTCAAACTAAAAGGCAAGAAGAAACTGCACAGGCAGTTCAAGCAGGATCAGGTATCCTGGGAAGTGTACAGGGATGTTGCCCTGTTATGTAGGGATGAGGTCAGGAAGATGAAGGCACGGCTGGAGCTGAACTTGGCAAGGGATGCTAAGAATAACAAGAAGGGCTTCTACAGGTATGTCAAACAGAAAAGGAAGGTCAAAGAAAGCGTACCCTCCCTGATGACCAAGAATGGCAAACTGGTAACAACAGACAAGAAGAAGGCTGAGATTCTCAACAACTTTTTTGCCTCGGTCTTCACTGCCAGCCTCTCTCCTCATGCCTCCCAAGTTGAAGGATCGCAGGATGAGGACCTGGGGGACAAAGTCCCTCCCACTATAAGTAAAGACAAGGTTTGTGACCATCTGAGGAACCTGAAGATACACAAGTCTATGGGACCTGATGAGATGCACCCCAGGTCCTGAGGGAATTGGCTGTTGTAGTTGCCAAGCCACTCTCCATGATATTTGAAAAGTCATGGCAGTCAGGTGAAGTCCCTGGTGACTGGAAGAAGGGAAACATTGCACCCATTTTTAAAAAGGGTAGAAAGGAGGACCCTGGGAACTACTGACCTGTTAGCATCACCTCTGTGCCTGGGAAGATCATAGAACAGATCCTCCTAGAAGCTATGTTAAGGCACATGGAGGACAGGGAGGTGACCCGAGACAGCCAGCATGGCTCTCTGTGATAGAGAGCAGCCCTGTGGAAAAGGACTTGGGGGTACTGGTGGATGAAAAGCTGGACATGAGCCAACAACGCATGCTTGCAGCCCAGAAGGCCAACTGCATCCTGGGCTGCATCAAAAGAACCATGGCCAGCAGATCCAGAGAGGAGATTCTCCTCCTCTACTCTGCTCTTGTGACACCCCACCTGGAGTACTGTGTCCAGCTCTGGAACCCTCAGCACAAGAAGGATATGGACCTGTTGGAGTGGGTCCAGAGGAGGGCCATGAAGATGACCAGAGGGCTGGAGCACCTCTCCTATGAAGACAGGCTGAGAGAGTTGGATTTGTTCAGCCTGGAGAAGAGAAGGCTCCAGGGAGACCTTATAGCGGCCTTCCAGTACCTGAAGGGGGCCTACAAGAAAGCTGGGGAGAGGCTGTTTGCAAGGGTATGTAGCAATAGGATGAGGGGCAATGGTTTTAAACTAGAGCAGGGTAGGTTTAGATTAGACATTAGGAGGAAGTTATTTACAATGAGGGTGATGAGACACTGGAACAAGTTGCCCAGAGAGGTGGTGGAGGCCCCATCCCTGGAGATGTTCAAGGCCAGGCTTGATGAGACTCTGGGCAATCTGATCTAGTTAAAGATGTCCCTGCTTACTGCAGGGGGGGTTGGACTAGATGACCTTTAAAGGTCCCTTCCAACCCAACACATTCTATGAGTCATGATTCTAACCTCTTCTTTATTTATGCCCTTTCTTCCATTCATAACAGCTGTCCTAGTTACAAGCCTCTAGCTGAGCCAGACAGTCTGTCTTAATCAAAAGAGACCCTGCAGTCATGAAGTATGTTCAGTTTTTGTCAAGCTGTCATTGACATAATGTTGCCAAAAAAGTGGTTCCAGTTATCCAACAAGAATTGGTTTGGGTTTTGTTTGGGTTTTTGTTTTGTTTTGTTTTGTTTTGTTTTGTGCTGTGTACGTTGTATGTATGTATTTGTCAAAGGTTTGGGAGGAACAAGTGGAAGTTATGTTAATGCCTCATTACAAAAAAGTTTATAAAGGCTTAATCAATAACTAAGGGATGTTAACTATAAACTTTTTTAACTTATAGAAATGGATGAGAAACATGTTCTATTCCACAATATCTAATACTATGTTTAATATCTAATCATTTATCAATATAATACTAACAAATGAAACTTTACAATGAAACGTGGGGACATTGTCTCAGGTCAGGGAAATCCATAGTGAGGAGAGGAAATCAATTTTGTGGTCACCACACTATTTTTACAGAACCAGCCCTCTCAAAATAACATTTTAAGAGCAATTCATTATTTTTAGTTACTTATAGACAGCATCTTCCTATTTTCACTATTCTCACAGTTCTTGCTGTTGCAATCTTCCTTCCCATTTTCCACAAATAATATATTAAAATTCAAGGAAACACCTTACTGATTCCTCTTTCCTTTCAGATACTTGCTTAGTGATTCAACATCCACTGTATTGGTACTATGGAAGGAGCCCTCAGGTGGGTATTGTCATACATGGTCCTGCAGTATTCAAGGGCATGCAACATAGGATGATTGCAAGCTGTTATAGCAAACATCAGCAGATTTTTTTCCCCTTTCATCTCAATAACTCATTTTGCTCTCTGGGGTGCAGGAATTTGTTTGATCTGAGATTCCTGAAGAAGGTTTGCCTGTGGCCAGCTCTGTTCAAGGGTTACTGAATGCAGTGTAAATAAACTGGTCTAACACTGGCGACCTGGAGACATTCCCTCACTTCCTTATAAGGTTGAGACACAGGAAGAGATAGAGTAAGTCTTACTCAGTGTTTGCAACCCTAGCTGCACTATTCTTGAGGACTGTCAGTGATCATTTGACACACTCAAGCCCTGAAAAGTAATATTCTAACCCAAAAGAGAATTACTGAGAAAGGCATATGTACTTTATTGACCAAGGTCTGCTAGTGAAGATCACTGATTCTCAGTTTAAAAAAGAAAAAGTTAACTCACTTAGAGATTAGCAAAATATGGATTGAAATGATTGCCAACCTGGAGGCTGGATGACGGAAGGAACAAAAAAGGAGCTAGGCTGGTGTCTGATATTTGACCAAATCATTTTTTAGTCCAAGACTTGGGGTAGATGGAAAAAGAAAAAATTCTTACACTTTATTTTAGTCCATGATATTTCATTCGACCTAACATAGGAAATTTCACTTTCAGATTTAAAAGATCTTTTCTACCCTTCTTATTTCCTCTTCTTAAATTTTACCTCATCTTCAAAAATGAAAACTTTCAACTTGAGTCAATAGTCAAAAAAGTATGATTAAAAACCTGTAAACACTTTCACTTTTGGAAAAATGCTTTATTTAACACTTTTTCAAAGCTTTGTTCTCACCACTTCTATACTATTACTTTCCTTCCTTTCACAACTGACCTATTGCTCAACTTAATCCAGGTTCATATATGCCTTTGATCCCTTTTGCCCAGTTCAACACCAAATTAAAATATATTTTCAATTTTTTGTTACTATGACTTCATGGCAGTGACCACTACTATCAAAAATAATTCCAACAGCCTTTCCATACACTTATCCCAAATTTTATTAACTAGGTAAACATAATTTATACAGTTTGTTTAATTTTCAACTAATCAAAGAGAAATATGTTAGCAATATAAAGTTGGTAGCACTGGGGAAGGCTAGCCAAGTAAAAATGATCAGTGCTTTTTTGAATCCTGTATTATCCAAGTTACTAACCACCTAAAGTATGAATCATTGCATATTCTACATTGTTGAATAACAAAGCAATTTTTTGTTGGCTCAAATCACATCTTAATCAGATTGTACTTTTACTAAATGCTGTATGACAAAAGGCATATTTTAAGTCCACAATCACCGCAATTCCTTAGAAATTGTATTGTCCCAAATTTACCTTGAAATAAATATGGAAACCATTTAGATGTCTCAAAGGCATTTTTATCAACTGCAGTAAACCATGACCAGATTATTTTTTTAATTCAAAGCTAAATGCTTTTCAGCTTTGCTACTGAAGCAGGCAGGAAAAGTATCACTTTAATAGCTCACCATTATTCAGAACACAATGCTCTTTACTATAAAGTCTAGGATCACTATGTTTTGAAAAGCAGAATAATGTTAACTGACAGCATACAGACAACTGTAGATTGCGTGTCTTGGACTCAGCAGGATTTAAACGTAATACCACCACCATCCTCTGTTCCCATGGAAATTCTTACCACCTTGCCTCTTATGAAAATAACTTTTGATTTGTAACTGCCAATTAATATGTGAACACGCGCACAGGTACGTGTGCCATGAAATGGTAATTTGAAAGGGGAAGCATAGGTGTCCAGGGGTGGGATGGAGCAGAGCCAACCTTCTGTTCAGTGAGAGGTTCTTGCTCACTCCTGTTTTGGCAACCAGGGTCAGCTGATTTGGCTTTTTACCCTGTAGAGGGGTTGCACTTGTGGGGAGGAGTGGACAGGTCAGGTGACCCAAACTGACAAACAGGGTATTCCATCCCATCTGCCATGCTCAGTGTAAAAGCTGAGGGCTCAAAAGGGTCAGGTTAGCTCTTCTTCAGTATCTCTCTTTGTTTCTTCAGTGACTGATGTCTAAGGATGTATCTATTTCATTATTTCCTTTTTATTTTATTATTAATATTTCATTAGTTTATTTTTTTCTAAACTCATAGATCTCTTTATCTCTCTTCTTCCTCTCCTTGGAGTGAGAGGTGGAGGAGAGCATTTGTTTCCTGTCATTGGCCAACTCGGCCTAAACCACAACAGTAGGGCTTACTGCTGAAAGCTCCAGCAATATCTGTGTGCATTAAAATTTGATCTCTGTCTCTTAGGCACTCAGATGACTTCTATTCTTTTGGTATTTGAACACCTGACAAATTTAATATGTATGTACTGGTAGGTAAACACATGTTACAACTCAAAAGCTAAGGTAAATTAATTATGATCTCATTAAATTAAGAGAAAATTGCATGGCTAAACACACTAATAATGTTATTAATCACTAACATCTCACTTTGATCCAGAACCCAGAAGATAATTTTAGCTGTACAATGTCTATTCCATATGGAATTTGGCAGCAGACTGTCAATGTGGAAAACTGATTGAGAGCAGGATAGGAGGTACTGCTGTCACTTGAAAAGCACGGCAGTTTGCCACCGCATAACTTGACATATAGTATTTTTCAGGCTTCCAAGAAAGCCAGTACTTAAAATTGTAATGTTAGTTCCAAGTGTAACTTAATAGCTTTTTAAAACTCCTTCTCCTGTTGTGGAGGGAGAAGGGAAAGCAGGAAGGCTAGGTTTGCACTTGGGACTACTGCTTGTTTAACAAAACCTTTTACAGGCATGTCTCCAGTATCTATGTCAAAAGCCAAGTGTGTGGTGCCATTTAAATTTCAATTAAACTATCATCTGTCTGTCTATCTTTTTTTGTTTACCCATCTCTCAGATGAACCTTTTAAACTGGTTAGGAAAGAAAGGAAGATTGTATTCCTACCCAAATCTGTGGGACTCTGAAATAATGCAGCATGTTTGTACCATGCTTAAAGCAACCTAATTCTACATACTTCAGGGGTAGATCTTTCCATGAACTTGAAGTGATTGTTGCCGGTGCCTTTCACCATGGGCAAATCTTATTTCCACAGTAGAGCTATCAAGGTAGGAACTTGGCTGGCAATCTGAAAGGCAACTGAAGTTAGATGTCTCTCATTAGTTTCTGCAGTTGAAGTACACATTGAAAATACAATTGAAGGAACAGAAATCTTGGGAGACCTGCAGTCTCAAGCAGTGTCTGGGGACTGGGTGGGATCTTTGGGCATCTCAGATGGTGTTGGATGTCTTCCAGGTTTTAGGCCATGGAACAAATCCCTGCAGCACTCAAGCCACAGATGTTTTTTGTGGAGAGGATCATCTAGTAGTTTCTGTGGCAAATATCTTCTTTCCTCCAAATCTCCCTCATTTTAAAATGACATAAAAAGTAAAACATGTTTCTTCATTGTTGTGACATAAATTTGGTAAGAATAAGCATAAGAATGACTTTTGTTCGTTATACTTGAAAAACTACTTCATACAATATTTCAAATTCTCCATATTTTTTTTTATATGAAGCTGGGTTGTAGTTGACAAGCTGAATTGTCATGAGTTACAACAGTGTGTTATTTCTAGATATATCTCTGGTATATTTTTATCTTGCAAACTGGAAAGTTATGGTACATATCTGTCTTTTTCTGCTTGTTAAAGCATTGCTATTATAATAAAGATTCCTATGATCTGAAGAAGCCAACTGGCAAAACGGTTTCTAACATGACTAAAGGCAGAATTTGGCCCTTCAAATGAACAGTTCATCATTTTTGATTAGGAATGAAAAAGCATTGAATTTAAGCTTTGTTCAAAAATGTGGAAACGTATACGTGGAAAGAAAATAAGCATATTTGTCCTCAAGTAACCCAGGAAAAGAGTTGTTGAGGAGGAAGGTGCTATTTTTACTAGTATATTGTCAGCTTTTTAACCTTCAGCACATTTAGATTACTTTTAAAGGAAAACTTAACATTCAAGAATTAAGTTCTCCTTTAATGGTGACATCAGGGTTAAGACTGTTTGAAGTTTATAAATGATGGGGAAAGCCAAAAGCTGAGAGAAGTGGTCAAAGCTTTCTATTATGGGGCAGAGAAAATAGGAACCACTATGCCTTTAGACATTTTATCAAGAAACTTATTTCCAGTGCTTGATGAAACCAGAAGAATTAGCCATTTTGTCAAAAGTAGAAGTTCAGGATATAAACTGAAGAGCTTATGACATAGAATGAATTTCCTGAGAGAAAAAGGATTTTTTAAAGGCTTTTTTAAAAAAAAGAAAAGTATATTCTGGTCTTATATTTAAATGGCTTCTAGTACAGTAGTAAAAATAGCTCCTCAAAATCCACTGTAAATGGAAAACCCTAGCAAATAGAAAGCACGTGAAAGCTGCAAGCTTCTTATTTTTCTTTTCTTTTTTTTTTTTTTTATCAGAGACAGAAAGTTTTGTTTTATCCTTGACAAGGAAAAAAAATATAGAAGTAGCATGGAGACCATGCAAAATGACTTCAAAATTTATCACAGTTAGTGCTGAAGCATGTCTCAGAGTCTGATGGGCTAAGACGGCCACACCGTCAAAGTCTTTGGAGTCTCTTCCTCCTTGGAGTAGAATATCTTTGGACATACATCATGGAAATGGTTATGTCTCTCAGTCCCACACTTGTTCCTCCTGTTATGTGGGTGGGTATTTTCCACCTTTATACCAAATGTATAAACTGGATAACTTATCACATATACTGTGATGTTTCACTGACCATGGAATAAATGGTGAGCTGGAATATATTTGTTTATCTCTAGGCTTATGGAAGTCACTGAATTCCAATCATACCAATGATGTGGATCATTATTTCCAGAATAACTAGTTCTGGAAATGCTGTGAAAGGGAGGAAGAAAACGGTGTGTGGAAGTTAGGGAAGAAACAAAAGGGACTTAAAACACCCATAACTTATAATATGATGAAAGGGAAAAATCAAATGTGAAAATTTCAATACAGTATGGGGTACGTAGCTTCACATTTTTACTGGGGATTTGCTGAAAAGTACTATACAAACAAGACAAACCAGCATAAACTGGTTCAATCCTGTATGTAATTTAAGCAGTGAAGACTATGCTTATTGACAGTATCTAATCTTGTTCCCTGCAAAATACATTTCAGGTTTGATCTGATAGTTATTTAACTCCACAGAAAGCCCCCTGTTGACTGTGTGGCCAGATTCTTGTTTTCCTGTATAACTCCAATTCAATGAGAAGAAGCATTATGAGCCATAAACCTCCAAAACTTCAGTGGTCAACCAAAAAATTATTGTACAGAAGTTCCACCATGTAGTGTAAATTTACTATATACATGCTGTCACAGAACCTGAGTTTATATTGCAGCTTTGTTTTCATCTCTCTCACAGAGAAATGCAAAGTCATTAGAGATCTTTAATAATGCTTCAAATTATATGGCAGTCAGAGTCTTCTGTGAAGAGCAAACAAGGAAAAAAATGAATTTATTACTTTATAGCTCTTGTCATTCTACCACCTGAAAATTCAATCACTGAAGCATATGGCCAGTTGATTCTTGTCTGGTGATTATGGGTCACATCCTCAGTTGGTGAAAGCTGGAAGAGATTCACTGACTTCATAGATCTGCCTGTGTTTATAGCAGCTGAGGATCCGATTCTTGCATACTTTTATCCACAGCTTTTTTTTTCTTTCTTTTTTTTTTTTTTTTTAACTCAGCATAACATTGAATTCAAAATTATGCTTAACTAATTCTGCTTGGATGTATACTTCTTTATGCAGGCTGCTTCTGCCACTTATTTGCTGAAAAGCAGTGCTCTTGATCTGTCAGCACAGAGAATCTTGCTTCTCAAAATTGAGATTCCAATTTAGCTTTTCCAATTTAACACCCTTTCGTTCCACTTCCATGCAGTTATGCATTTTTCAAAGGGAAACAATACCCATCTGTAATCTCAAGGGTGTCATTGTTCTAACTCATTTTCCTCCAATCTCTAGTATTAAAAAAAAAAAAAGAAAAGTAAAATCCCCAGACATTATTTTAGGCTCCTTGCATGGTATTTGGATTTTCTAAATATCTACATTGACAGGATTAACTCACTCCTGACTTTAAAATACCAGTATTTCTTCTTTTAAAAACTTTGTTTATGATTATTTTGAATGAGGACGTGCATTTTCTGCTTAAATTTTCATCTATATTACAATACTTCTGGCTAGTGAAACAGTCCTAAGAAGGCAGTTGATGAGGTACAGGTTTGTCCATGCACTGGGTATTGATGTATCAGTGCTGTCTGGCTCTGTATAACTTGCTACGTCAGTAAACCTGTTTATTTCAAAATCAATGAAGCCATTTTCTGTGCAAGTCAAATGAGGGATGATACAGATTTAAAGTATTTGTTTCTGAAAATCTGTATTATGTTGTTTGGAACAGGACCCTATTATTTAATGTTATTCAGCTCCTGACATTGCTCAATCTAAATTCACCTCCCTCCAGTTGAGAATTAAGTCATAGAATCATAGAATCATCTAGGTTGGAAGGGAACTTTAAGATTATTGAGTCCAACCAGCAACCCAACACTGACAAAACCACCACTAAACCACGTCCCTAATCACGTCTACCTGTCTTTTAAATACCTTCAGGGATGGTGGTTCCACCACTTCCCTGGGCATCCTGGTCCAATGTTCAATAACACTTTCTGTGAAGAAGTTTTTCCTAATATCCAGTCTAAACCCCCCCAGCGTAACTTCAGGACATTTCCTTTTGTCCTATCGCTTGTCACTTGTGAGAAGAGACCAACCCCCACCTCGCTACAACCAATTTTCAGGTAATTGTAGAGAGCGAGAAGGTCTCCCCTCAGCCTCCTTTTCTCCAGGCTAAACAACTCCAGTTCCCTCAGCCGCTCCTCATAAGACTTGTTCTCTAAACCCCTCACCAGCCTCGTTGCCCTTCTCTGAAGTTGTTCCAGGACCTCAGTGTCTTTCTTGTAATGAGGGGCCCAAAACTCAACACAGCACTCAAGATGTGGCCTCAGCAGTGCTGAGTACAGGGGGACGATCACTTCCCTAGTCCTACTCACCACACTGTTCCTGATACAGGCCAGGATGCTGTTGGCCACCTTGGCCACCCGGGCACCCTGCTAGCTCACATTCAGCCAGCTGTCGACCAACACCCCCAGGTCCTTTTCCATTGGGCATGTTTCCAGCCACTCTTCCCCAAGCCTGCAGCGCTGCATGGGGTTGTTGTGACCCAAGTGGAGGACCCAGCACTTGGTCTTGTTGAACCTCATACCATTGGCCTCAGCCCATCAATCCAGCCTGTCCAGATCCCTCTGCAAAGCCTTTCTACCCTCAAGCAGGTCGACATTCCCACCTAACTTGGTGTTGTCAAATAATATCCAATCTAAAATCCAATATCCAAATAAAATCCAATCTAATATCCAATCTAAACCTCTCCTCGTGCAACTTGAGGCCATTTCCCTTTATTCTATCACTTGTTACTTAGGAGAAGAGATCAACCCCCAACTCTCTACAACCTCCTTTCAGATAGTTGTAGAGACTGATAAGGTCTTCCCTCAGCCTCCATTTCTCCAGACTAAACAACTCCAGTTCCCTCAGCTGCTCCTCATAAGACTTCTCTAAACCAGCCTTGTTGCCCTTCTCTGGACTTGTTCCAGAACCTCAGTGTCTTTCTTGTAATAAGGGGCCCAAAACTCAACACAGCACTCAAGGTGCAGCCTCACCAGCGCTGCGAACAGGGGGATGATTACTTTCCTCGTCCTGCTGGCCACGCTGTTTCTTATACAGGCCAGGATGCTGTTGGCCACCTTGGCCACCTGGGCACACTGCTAGCTCATGTTCAGCTGGCTGTCGACCAACACCCCCAGGTCCTTTTCCATTGGGCATGTTTCCAGCCACTCTTCCCTAAGTTTGTAGCGCTACATGGGGTTGTTGTGACCCAAGTGGAGGACCCAGCACTTGGCCGTGTTGAACCTCATACCATTGGCCTCGGCCCATCGATCCAGCCTGTCCAGATACCTCTGCAGAGCCTTTCTACCTTCAAACAGGTTGACACTCCTGCCCAGCTTGGTGTAGTCTGCAAACTTAGTAAGGGTGCACTTGATCCCCTCATCCAGGTTGTTGATAAGATATTAAAGTGAACTGGCTCCAATACTGAGCCCTGGGGAACACCACTTGTGACCAGCCGCCAACTGGATTTAACTCCATTCACCACTGCTCTTTGGGCCCAGCCTTACAGACATTTTTTTACCCAGAGAAGAGTACACTTGTCCAAAGCTGTGAGCGACAAGTTTCTCTAGGAAAATGCTGTGGGAAATGGTGTCAAAGGCTTTACTAAATGTCCAGGTAAACAACATCCACCGCCTTTCCCTCATTCACCAAGTGGGTCACTTTGTCATAGAAGGAGATCAGGTTTGTCAAGCAGGACCTGCCTTTCTTGAACCCATGCTGACTGGGTCTGATCACTTGGTTGTCCTGCATGTGCCACATAATGGCACTCAGTATGATCTATTCCATAACCTTCCCAGGCACCAAGGTCAGACTGACAGGCCTGTAGTTCCCCAGATCATCCTTCTGGCCTTTCTTATGGCTGGGCATCACATTTGCTAACCTCCCTGGTTAGCCAGGACTGCTGATAAATGGTGGAAAGTGGCTTGGTGAGCACTTCTGCCAGCTCATTCAGTACCCTCAGGTGGATCCCATCTTACCCCATAGACTTGTGTATGTCTAGGTGCTGTAGCATGTCCCTCACCATTTCCCCTTAGATTATGGGGGTTTCATTCTGATCCCCACCCCTATCTACTAGCTTAGGGGGCTGGGTACTCAGCAAACATCTGGTCCTACTGCTAAGGGCTGGGGCAAAGAAGATGTTAAGAACCTCATCCTTTTCCTCAGCTGTTGTCACTATGTTTCCACCCCCATCTAATAAAACATGGAGGTTGCCCTTAGTCCTCCTTTTATTGCTATTGTATTCATAGGAACTTTTTTTATTGTCCTTAACATCAGAAGCCAGGTTAAGTTCTAGCAGGGCTTTGGCCCTTGGAATTTTGTCCCTACATAGCCTCACAACATCTTTGCAGTCCTCCTGAGTGGCTCGTCTCTTCTTCCAAAGGCCATAAATTCTCCTTTTTCCCCTGAGTAACAACCATAGCTCTCTGTTCAGCCAGGCCGGTCTTTTTCCCTGATGCCTCATTTTTTGGCACATGGGGACAGCCTGCTCCTGTACCTTTAAAATTTCCTTCTTGAAAAACGTCCAGCCTTCCTGGACTCCTTTGCCCTTCAGGAATGCCTCCCAAGGGACTCTGTCAACCAAGCTCCTAAAAAGACCAAAGTCCACCCTCTGGAAGTCAAATGAGGCAGTTCTGCTGACACACACACCCACCCCACCCCAGTCTTGCTGTGCCCAAGACAGCCTCCAACTACCAGATCCCTCACAAGTCCTTCTCTGTTTACAAGCAACAAGTCTAGCAGGGCCCCTTCCCTATTCAGCTTCCTCACCAGTTGTGTCAGGAAGTTATCCTCAACACACTCCAGGGACCTCCTAGGTTGCTCCCTCTCAGCCGTATTGTATTCCCAGCAGATATCTGGTAATTAAGAAAGAGGAAAAGAAAAAAGTGTTATACGTGTATATATATATACACACATACATATGTGTATCAGTTACTTTGGCTCTTGAGCTTTTTGTGCCCATTAAAAATTAAGTGTCTGCAATTTTCTTTGGAAAATACAACACTGAAAGTGAATTGACCAGATTTACAGTGTAAAGTCAGGGATACAATCAATGTCTCCTAAGTCACATATTCGTGCTTGACAACCTGATTCTTCATTGACCATGGCTGTGACATTGTAGTGGCTCTGAATGTATGGTAGTTGTATAAATCAAAGAATAGTTTATTTATTATGAAGACAGAATTAGGCTAAGGTTATTTAAGTTAGGTTAAATTTATTGTCGGAGACAGTCTGATGCCACTTATTTTGACACAGACTTTTTCACGTATTCTCCCATTGGTAAGAAATTGGGACTGCAATTTGCAATGAAACCAAAATGCATCCAAATTCAGTATTAATGTGATTTCCCCAGTATGCCCCCCATTTCTTTAACAATTGAGGAATTGCTATTGACATTCCATTTCTGAATAGTTCTGTTAATTTCAGGCTAAATCTTGAATGGTGATTTAGGTACAATGAAGCCCAAGGGAATTATTTCTACTATATTGGACATGACAGTTTTGATATACCACAGCTACACAATATGAAAGGAACATCAAGTAGTGTAAAAATAGGTTTAACAAAGTCTAACACTGAGCAAGGAGGCATGAAGGAGGAGTGAGAGAGAAAAAGGCAGGCAATTTATATCCATCAATATAGTTAGGCACCTAGTACCATCTTGTGGGTCCTCAAGACATGAGCAGCTTCTGGAGTCAGCTGAGAGCCTACAACCCTTCTCCTAGGATGTGGGAGGCCAGTGCTCAAATCCTAACCCTGTCTGATGTAGAGGAGGGATAAGATGTTTCTACATCCTGGGTGAAGAATATAATTTTTGGATTTGAAAAGCAATACCTGTTGGCCAGTCTTTAGCTCCTCCTCTATGAAGTCTGATTTGGGCATGTATACTCTGAGGTGAGTATGGTAGGGAGGCGAATGAGAGAACATTTCATCTGAAGAACCATACATTCGTCTAGTAACTCAGTGGTTTTTAGTGTCTCCCATACTAGACATGAGGAGGTTGACAAAGCAGAAACCTATTTGGATTAGGTTTTGAGATTCAGAGCAGGGAAGCATTTGAGTAGCAATACAAGAATCTGAAGATTATGCTTTGGTCCTTTCTGATATTTCAGTCCTGTCCCTCTGTTAACGCTCCACTAATATCAGTAGTGAAACCCATGGTAATCTTATGAACTTTAGCATATATGTCATGCTTATAGTTTCAGCCTAAATGCCTGCTGTAGCAGAAGATCAGTGTTAGAACAAATCCTAAATTTATTGGATTTAAATGGAGGCACTCCCAGTATCTATTTCTCAAAGCTTCATTGATCACATCATTGAGAGCAGTTGACAAACATTAGAACAGATCCCAAAGAAATAAAAGAAACCTGCCCAAATATCCTTCACCAACAAATCAAAGTTTGGATTGTCGCCCACTGGCAGATCCATAGGATCTGAAATTATGTCATCGCCCTTTTTCCCTTCTTCCCTATGAATATACACAGGCAATCAATCCATGGCTGAAATACAGCTTGCTAGTGAAAACGCATGTATCTACCCTCTTTGTACCACAAGGATTCTATGCCACTTGAAATTTCCTGCTGCTGAGGAAATAATATTCCTGCAGAATATTATCTTAAAAGCAGGCCTCCCATGTAGCAGCTCTGAATAGCTGTCTAGATCCAGAGTTCAGAACTTATTATATGCTGAAGACAGCCTTATTCTGCACAAAACCAGGGGAGCTGCTTCTCATCATGCTGCCAAAACAGGAACTCAAACCTATACCACATGCTGTGTGAAGCTTAATAATCGTGGCTGAATAGGAGATGACAGGTGTTAGCTGATAAAGACAAACTTTTACTGTGAAAAACCTAGGGAGCTGTACAGGGAGCTCCTATTCTATTTCTTTCAATAAGATGGTCAAATACTAGAAACTTTTTTCCTTTAAATATATAGTATGTTTTTCAGTTTTGTACTTAATTTTATCTCCCTATTAATATGCTATTGTAACTCATTGTGAAAGTAGAGTCTATAATAAATGTATTTGGTCTATTTATTTAGTCTGTTGATTTTTCTGGTTTTCTCCTCACCAGTTTTTTAAGGGAGTTACAGTACACTGTTGAGGGTGTTGCTAGGAGAACAGGCAAAGAGAAAAGGCAGTTTTATTCTGAAAGATGATGTTAGCTTGTGTCCCCATGTGAAACTGGGTACCTAGAGGTGACTGACACTGTTAACACTTGCAGCTATTAAGTTTTGAGTTCTTCCTCCAGCTTGGTTTCCTCCAATAATCAACTGGTTATACTCACTGACTCCTAAAGTATTCCTTGAAATGTCAAAAATGAACAAACAAAACCCCAGAGGTGGCATTCCAGTATTTTTGCATTATATCTGAATTGCAAGACAAAAACGGTTAAGAGGAATATAAAACCACTCAGACTCATCCCTCCCCAAAAATACAGCTACATTAGTATATGCATACAGTGTTTAAATTTAATGCATTTAATGGTAGCAAAAGTAATTACTAAAGCTAATGATTGAAATATTAGACAATATAACAAAGACGTATCCTAAACTGAGAGTCCTGTGGCTAAATTAACGTAATGACCCTTTCATAAGAAGCTATTAAGCACAAATGCTCTGTACTACCCTTCTCTGAAAAATACAGTTGTTCTGCTTGTTAACCTGACAAAAATTGTGCTGTTACAGCCACTAATACTCATCTACTGATTCTGCTGATTTGCCTGCATTTTCTCATATAAGCCAAACTGCTGTGTAGTTCATAATCAAGAATAAATGGGTATGTGAGCATTAAATCCTCTCTTCTTATTGATTACCAGCCTGGTTTTGTCTTTTAGAGAGACCATTACTGTAAACAGAACAACTCATCTATGAAAACCATTAGTTCAACTTCACATTATTGTTTGTGAAATTGCCAACAGTTTGCTTGACACTATACATGAGACAACATACAAGACACACGCTGCCTGGAAAAACTCACACAAGATTAGATTTCTAGCTATTCAGCACGTAATTGCTTCTTTTACATTTAGATTTTCTCCTGAGCTTGGTAAAATGGTTATTAATTATGTAGGAGTTGCCTTGCTGTTGGTTATGATTGCTTAATTTATTTACCACTTTTACTCACCAAATGTCAGCTCAAGCAAGCTGCCAAGTATTTGTAGGTTCCAGCTGACAGAAAGGCCCATTCTGTTACGTCCTTTGGAAGTCCTTACATTGGTTTTAGAGTGACATCTTGGAATTTGCTTATCTATCTTGCTTTTCTGTCTCTCCTGATAAAGAAGTTTATAATGGGAAAATCATTAGTGGATTTCCTTTTGCACAAAGTACTGCAGACTGGGTCATTGCCCTCTTTTTTTTCAAGTAAAATCAAGAAATGATGTGGTTTTCTCCTTCTTTTCATTTTTTCTCATGCTTGCTTAAAGTCTGTTTATATTTTTTTCTATTTTTCTGATGGCTAAAGCAGATTAGCATTTTCTTTCCGTTGCTCTAGCACTCAGCACTAGCTCTTCCTTGAGCAGAGGACACTAAGCCCTTTCTGGGTATAAGACAGGATATCCATTCCAAAACCTACTGATGTCTGAGTTTGCACACTCACTTTAAAGGCTGGTTTACACCAGCATTCCTTCTATTCTCTCTCCCTTTCAGTTACCCTGCTGATTCTGTAGGTTGTGTTATATATTATTGCATGAAAATACCATCCTTAATGAAGTCAAGTTCCAAAAATGGAGGGGGAAAAGGATGGATATTGTGCCAAGTCCAAGCTGAAGTTTTTACTACCTCAGCATTTGCAGAAATGTATGAACTTACTTCAGATAAAGGACCTGTAAAACACGTCATTTTCCTGCATTGAAGAGTAGCAAGTTTTCTTCTTGTTCTAATACTTTAACACTATACAAGGGGATATGGTATCAGGAATGGAATAAGATTAAAACAAAAAGAAGTAAAGTTTTTGTCTTGAAACCTCAAGGAGCATTCTCAAGCTTTTTCTTTTTCTTTTTCTCTCCTTCAATTATTTTGTGTGTATACATGTATTTTTTCGTTGTTACTATGAAAACTCCAGCACACAGAGTGGCCCTTTCAATAACCTCAGAGCAAGCATTTTCTAAAGAGTTTTCAGATGAAAATAAAATAGAAAAAATCAAAAGAGAGGATCAAAATCTGTTAGATAGAAAAATTCAAGTTGGCATGATTTCCTTTTTACGTGAATAGGCAGGTACCTGAAAGCAGGCCCACCATTAATAGCTGGTAAAAACTGGTATCCTGTTATATTGTTTATAGAATACCAATAAACTCTGATTGTGAATTGTTAAATACAGGCAGGATACAATGTTGCTGGAGACTGGAGTCACTCTATGATAAAAATTGAGTCTTCCAAGCCTTGAGGCTGTAGTCACTTGTTATGGATGCACTGAATAAGATGCCTAGATGTGCATTTTTTAAACAAGAGTATAAGCAAAGATGTCAATCACCTGTAAATTGCACTCGGATTGAATAACTCAGTGGTTCTAAAAGCAGGCAGTATGTTTAAATGTCTTAAATTTATATTTGAAGAACTTACTTTAAGGTTGCAAGTTTGAAAATTCTGACTATGAGCAATGTAAAATCTTCAATATGATTAGGTTATACACTGAACTTGATGGATTACAAAAGGAAAAATGCTTACTTATGTAAAATTTCTATCTAAGCATAGCTATCCCCAGTTTATTAGTCAGCCAACACATTATTATTTTAACAAACAGCAGCAAGACTGATTGGAGCCCTCAATATGCAAATACATAATGAAGGGATTAGTAGGCTTAATGTATGATTCAATGTAGTATATGCACTGGATTAGGTGCAGGAGATTTTAGACTCTCCGGTAAACAGTATTTGAAGATGAATGTATCCAGTTTGTTGTATGTTAAATTCTACTGGAAGAAACTCTCCTGACTGTGCATTCCTGGCAGGGCTCGTTATCTTCCATGATCTGTGTCTTCCCATTTTTGCCAAGCACACAGAACATCACCCCTGGGGGGAATAAGCAAAAGGTAGGTCAACTGCTGGGTTATCTTGCCCTCTTACTGAGGGAAAGCTCTGAAAGAGTATGGGAGTGGGATGGGAAGGATGCAAGGGGAGCACAGAATCTGATGGCGAGCTTTCTCTCCCTATGTATGAAGGCAGCATGGAGATAATACTACTAATACTAATACTACTGCAGTATGTATTTTGGAAAGGTCCCTGCAGGCAAGGGCTTGACCAAAAAACATTTCAGTAAGTTAATCTTCACTGAGTTCACATGCCAATGAAAGATGTCTTTCAGCATCACCTGTCACGACGGCTCACTTGTTTTGAAAAACTGGAAGACAGGGCAATAGGCAGGATAGTAATGAAGAAGGAAATCTTCACATGCAAAAAGAAAAAAGAAAAGGAAACATTGAGTATAAGGGTTGGGTTTTTTTGGCAAATGCCCATCTTTAACAAACTCAGAGCATCTTCTTGGACATTGAGAGTTCTGGTCGTCTGGTACAACAGAACTGAGAGTAGTAATGGTTCAAATAGTTTGCACACTGGAGCTTGGAGCAGTGTGGCTGGAAGTGCTACACACAGATAGAGTGGCTTCTCTCTCTCATACTGCTTTCTCACGAATAGTCACCTCCACCCTCCCAACCTGGGACTGAATGGTGAAAGCAAATACTGGTGTCAAGCTTAACACTGAAAGAAAAAAAAAAAAAAAATTAACTTTTTTGACTTCAATACCTCAATTCCCTTACTTTGAACACTTCTCATTCTTTTTGCATCACTTTTCTAATGCATTTAAAAAATTAGTTGGCTGTGTGCTCTGTGACAGGAAAAGCTCTTAAATTACTTCTGGTGCTAGGCACCTGTAGTTAAGAAATGCCTCTTCCTTATCTCAGAAAGCTTATATTTAAGAGTTGGATAGTGTTGTTTAGATACATGGAGGTACATAAAGCTACTTTTATGAGACCTATTAGGCAGGGAGTGATCTAATTAGGAAAATAAGAAATTCTGTCAATTCTAGCTTGGATTTGGAAGAAGAAGAAAAACTTTAGAATAGCAATAAATAAAAATGGAGAAAGTTATGGCATGTATGTAAAATATCAACATAATTCCTTTCAGAATGAAGCAGTAACATGAAAAGTAATAATTAAGAAAATCAAGATTATCTTTAAGAAATGCTTGCTGTCCACCCAACCTCTCAGTTTTCCTTCCTTTCCTGTTCTAGCTCAGTCCTTTCCTCATACTGCATTTAGTTCTATTTTTATGCCATTTTGTATACTTTAGTATGTGTGCTGTGAGCACAATTCTCTTCCAGGATGCTGGGGTGCTTTCGTGTGTGTATTTTGTGGCCATAACTGGGAGGCCAAGTTTAGAAAATCCAGCTCTAAATGTCTGATTGATAACATTAAGGAAAACGTTGTCAGATGTCCTTTTTGAATTGGTCACCATGAGAGTAAAATGATGATTGTTCCTCTCTCAACTTCTCTCTCATCCTGATATATATACATAAATGAATAATGAGTCTTCTCATGGGTGTTGTCATGGTTTGGCCTCAGATGGCAACAAAGAACCACGTGCTGCTCTCTTGAGCTTCCCCCAACACGGGGAAGAATTGTAAGAAAAAGGCAAAACTCGTGGGTTGAGACAAAGGTAGTTTAACAGAACAGCAAAGGGAACAGGAAAACAACAACAATAACACTGATACAGGAATGTACAAACACGATTAGGAACCACCGCTCACCAACCGGACACAGGGTGCCCCAGCCCTCCCAGCAGCAACTCCCTGCCCCTCCCCCAGCAGCTCAGACTGGGCATGGCTCACATGGGATGGAATACCTGTATCCCTGCCGGAGCCTGGGGAGAATTAACCCTATCCCCGCGAGAACCAGGACAGGTTTTTATGCCAAAATAAACTACTTATAATTAATGTAGCTAACCAGTTCAGAAGCTAAAATAAATGGGAGAATTGGTTTACTGACTATAATCAGCTACTACAAAGCATACATGTTATGCTACATATTACTCTAGTACATTACTTTGCTTTTATCATTTCATTCTCTGTAACTTTCAACTTAATAAATCCACATTGATGAAAATGTGATCAGTGAATAAGCTCCATGGATAACTAGAGAGACTAAAGCCTACCATTCAGCCACAACAATGCACACAAATCTTAATGACACTCTGAGGTAACCATTTTATAGTATCTCTCATATGCAGGAATGTCACTGCTTGAAAAAGGAGCTTTGCACTCTATAGCTGAAGGAACAGTAGACAGCACCATTGCTGCAGAATGCCCTAAGAAAACCCTTCTTTATATTTAAAAAAAAAATTTGAAAGATTTCTGAAAAGACAAGAAGAATGAATCTAGGAACTGGAAAGTATGCCTTGTAGTGACAGACTAATGCAGCTCAGTCTCCTTGGATTAGCCAAGAAGAAATTCAGAAAGAGAAATTTCTTGGTTATAGTTTTGAAGTGTCTGCATGTGTAAGGATTTCTGATAGCAAACAACACTTTATTTTACCATATAAAGACATAACAAGACCAATGTTTGGAGATGCATTCAGACAAGAAATGAGGTGTCAATTTTGAATAGTGTGAGTAATTTAACTATGGGAATAATATGACTAGAATTGATAGCTTTCTAAAAAGATACTACTTGCCTCCTATTCAAACAGAGAAACAATGAAGAAAATACTGATCTGCATGCACCACGGCACAGGAAGTTCTAATTGCCTTTTGGACTAAAAGATTATCAGACTTTCCCTTCTCTATCTGTAGCATTTCCCTGCAGTGCAGCTTCCCCAAAGTAACTGGACTGTAAAAATCACATGTAGTGATTTACATTCAGGATAGAGTGTAGGTGTTCAGTGTCATCTTTCTAAAATGCCAGAATTTAGGGGTGTGAGTGTTCATTGTGTAATTACAGGGGTAAGTTGTGAGCCTTTCCTTCTAGGAGGTCCAAGACCTTTGTTTCCATCAGGTATGAATTGCTATCTGAAGAGGACTTATTTTTCAGATTAAGGTTTTTTTCCTATCTTTTTTAAGTTTTTACCCAACTGCTTTTCTTACCCAAGAGCAGTTACACTTTTCTCTTTACCCCTCCAGTGAAATGGCATTTGATTTCTGTGTCAATATACTACAGCTGTGTCTACACTGCAAGGTGAAGAAGTAGCTCAGGCTTTGTACTCTCTACTTTTTGTGTTTCCAAGCAAGTTGTACTTGAGCTTTAGAGGGTAACTGTGCTGCTT
The DNA here is from genome assembly GCA_947846985.1 of Fratercula arctica. Taxonomy (NCBI): domain Eukaryota; kingdom Metazoa; phylum Chordata; class Aves; order Charadriiformes; family Alcidae; genus Fratercula; species Fratercula arctica. Next base: position 61,764,034 of record CANTUZ010000002.1, on the reverse strand, counting down.
AAAAAGCACTGATCTTCGCATACTTGCTTCTGACAGTGATAAGCGCAACCCCACCCAGGCCCATTCCAAACAGACAGCATTTGACCTACCACCACCACACTTCCTTCTGCATTTCTCTGGAGGATAAAGTTTGTCAGAATTTGCTAATGGTAAGATTTCATCTAAAAAAATAAAAGCAGCAGCAATAACAGAAAAAGGCAATGTGGTCTCTTCATTCAAATGCAGTCATTGCAAATAATGGTTTTCTTTTATTCACATACTCTTTAAAGGAATTATGTTGAAAGAAACACTAAGAAAAAGGAGAAAAAGAAAAAAGAAAAAGAAACAGAAAAAGAAAAAGAAAAAGAAAAGAAAAAGAAAAAGAAAGAAGAAGAAGGAAAAAAAAAAGAAAAAGAAAAAAGAAAAAGAGCATTAGAAACTGGGAGCTCCTGGACAAACTGTCACACAAAAAGAAACTTTATATGGAGTGGAAGAAAGGACAGCTGGAATGAGGGTCATATAAGGAAGCTGTCCGAACAGCAAGAGACCTGGTGAGAAAAGCTAAAGCTCAGTTAGAATTAAATCTAGCCAAGGAGATCAAGGGAAAAAGCCAAAATTTCTATAGGTACATTAATGGTAAGAAGAAGACTAGGGAGGGTGTGGGCCCCCTCAGAAAGGAAACAGGGGAGCTGGTGACAAGTGATATGGAGAAGGCTGAGGTTCTCAACGACTTCTTTTCCTCAGTCTTCACTGGCAAGGGCTCCAGCCACACTCCCGGAGTCACAGAAGACAATGGCAGGGGTTGGACAGAACTGCCCATCATAAGTGAAGATCAGGTTTGTGACCATCTGATGAACCTGAAAGTGAACAAGTCCATGGGACCTGATGGGATACACCCATGGGTACTGAAGGAACTGGCAGATGAGGTTGCTAAACCACTCTCTATTATATTCCAAAAGTCATGCAGTCTGGTGAAGTCCTCACTGACTGGAAAAGGGGAAACATAATCCCCATTTTCAAAAAGCGAAAGAAGGAGGAACAAGGGAACTATAGGCCAGTCAGTCTCACCTCTGTGCCTGGTAAGATTATGAAGCAGATCCTCCTGGAGGCACTGCTGAGGCAGAAAAATAACAAAGAGGTGATTGGGTACAATCAACACAGCTTCACTAAGGGACAATCGTGCCTGACAAACCTGGTGGCCTTCTATGAGAAGGTCACAACATCAATAGACAAGGGGAGAGCAACTGACGTCATTTACCTGGACCTGAGCAAAGCCTTTGACACTGTCACGAATGACATCCTGGTCTCCAAGCTGATAAAATACGGCTTTGATGGACTGACAATTCAGTGGATAAAGAACTGGCTTGACAGACGCACCCAAAGAGTGGCTGTCAATGGGTCCATGTCCAAGTGGAGGCCAGTGACAAGTGGAGTCCCTCAAGGATCAGTACTGGGACCAGTCTTGTTTAACACCTTTGTCAGCAACATGGACAGTGGCATAGAGTGCACCCTCAGCAAGTTTGCCGATGACACTAAGCTGTGTGGGGTGGCTGACATGCTGGAGGGAAGTGATGCCATCCAGAGGGACCTTGACAGGCTGGAGAGGTGGGCCCATGCCAACCTCATGAAGTTCAAGAAGACCAAGTGCAAGTTCCTCCATCTGGGTTGGGGCAATCCCAAGCATCGATATAGGCTGGGCAGTGACTGGCTTGAGAGCAGCCCTGAAGAAAAGGACTGGGGGTGCTGGTAGATGAGAGGCTCAACATGAGCCGTCAGTGTGCACTAGCAGCCCAGAAAGCCAATCATATCCTGGGCTGCATCAGGAGAAGCGTGGCCAGCAGTTTGAGGGAGGTGATTCTCCCCCTCTACTCCACTCTCGTGAGACCCCACCTGGAGTACTGTGTCCAATTCTGGAGCCCCTACTACAAGAAAGATATGGATATGCTGGAACGTGTCCAGAGAAGGGCCACGAGGACGATCAGAGGGCTGGAGCACCTCTCCTATGAGGACAGACTGAGAGAGTTGGGGTTGTTCAGTCTGGAGAAAAGAAGGCTCCGAGGAGACCTTACAGTGGCCTACCAGTATCTTAAGGGGGTCTACAAGAAAGCTGGTGAGGGACTTTTTAGGATGTCGGGTAATGGTAGGACTAGAGGGAATGGATTAAAACTAGAGATGGGACGATTCAGACTGGACGTTAGGAAGAAGTTCTTCACCATGAGGGTGGTGAGACACTGGAACAGGTTGCCCAGGGAGGTGGTGGAAGCCCCATCGCTGGAAGTTTTTAAGGCCAGGCTGGACGGGGCTCTGAGCAACCTGATCTAGTGGGAGATGTCCCTGCCCATGGCAGGGGAGTTGGAACTAGATGATCTTTAAGGTCTCTTGCAACCCTAATAATTCTAAATCAAATGAATTTCAGCCAGGGGTGACTCCTGATGATTCCTTTTTTAAATTTATTGTGCATAACCAACCAAAAACATCACACAAAGTTGAAATGGACACAAAACTTAATCCTGCTGCACCAGAAGTGCTGACACATGCTAGTAGGAGAAGAAATGCAGATTTTTTTGGCCACAGGTTTGCCTTTTGCAATGGAAACATTACCAATGAACTCAGTGGAACCAGAGCATGACCAGATAAAAGACCTACAACCAGTCTTAATCTGGTAAACGTGGGGCACTTGGAACTTCAGCAGCTGTACAGGTAGGAACAGGAGGAAGGATGAGAAAGGGAATCACAGAAGGAAAGAGGAAGGACTGAATTTCAGCATATGTGAAAGGAGTGCAGGGAGTCAACAGGCCAAAGTGTAGGAGGGTAGCCAGCCCATACTGTTTGGTTTGGGGTTTTTTGTTGGGGGTGGCAGGGGGTGGTTTTGGTCCCTTTCACAGATGTTTCCTTTCTTTGTACCCTCTTCATGTTGGCACAACTGGAATAAACTGTATTTTATAGTGCCTTCTGTACAGGAATGGCAAAATGTCTGCCAGATAATAATTAATTTGACCTCAAAACAACCCTGTGAGAAAAAAAAAAAACAAAACATCATTTACAGATGAGGCTCAGATATGATAAGTGTCGTGCTCAAGGCCACAAGGACATTTGTGGCAGAGCTGAGAATTATACCCAAGGCTCCTGTCCCTTAACTCTGTGCCTCAGCCACAACGCCATCTTCTCTTTCATGTATTATATGTGTTGTATCATGTGAATTGCCACTTCTCCCTGACAGGCACATGAACAACAGCATGATGTGATGTCTATAGATGCTTCTATGTGACTTTTAATTCAGAGCAATCTATGAAAAAACATTGGACTTTGAAGAGTTAAATAGATTAAACTGACCCCCAAAAAAGTGCATGTCCTTTAACCACTCTTTTTAATGCATCCAAAGTGCATTGCTAGACATGCCAAAATCACATAAATTCCAATGTTTTTGCATTTTTTTGAACCACTTCACTTATGCTCCCAAGGAATGTACTGGCCAAAATATAGGAATATGAAATTCTTTCTTTGTTTCTTCTTCCCCTGTCCCCCCCCTCCCTTTTTTTTTCTGCTGGTTATTCATATGCTAGACACCAAAAACAAAAAAGGAAGGGTAGGAAGTTAAATTCAGCCTTCCAAAAGTCTGAATGTTTGTTCAGATTTTCATTTCAAGTTAGCCAAGCTCCCCATTGCTTAAAAATATCTGTACTGGAAATCCCATGAGAAAAAAGTTACTTGTAAAAATGCTCATGCAGTCTTCTTCCATTCCCACTGGAAATATTATTAATGTTGTCTTAGTCAGAGTATTTTTGCACTCTCTCTTTTGGTCCTAGACTGAGGAATTAGTGCAGATATGCATGAAACTGAAGAAAAAATTAAATTAACTGTATGCAGTCAGTTATCATAAAATCTCCTTCTGCTTTTTTAGAGAAGGTTTGCGCTGATCCCTATGTTATCTTAACTATTTCATCCATCTCTAATATTTGTCCATGTTGTCAAGATCTGTCTCTCTCATTTGGATGCTGGTAAAACTTGAGACTTTGAATTCTTTGCGGCCTAAAGAAAATTAAGAAAACTTCTGTAAAATGGGGTTGACTGATTGACTAGACTTGATTTTGGCTTCTGTATCAAACTAGAATTTCCACATAAGAGGATTTAAATGTCTTTTATACTTTTGTGATTTGGTGTGCTTTTAACACTACGTTCTCCTCACCATTTTTAACATACCTCTCTTAATCTTTTGATGTATGCGATACAACTCCTACTGTTCCTCTCTGTAGACATTTTAATATGGTTTAAGCTTGCATAAAAAAACTTACACAAAAAGACCCAAATGCAACAATTCAGAATGTCTTTCAGCTCACAATAGACTGCGTCTTAGTCTCAGCACAATGTGATTTTGCAAGTCTGTGTGCCATGTCCAAAGCAGAACAGTCTGGGGAGAGTCACTGAACACAACGGCTGTTTTGCTCCACTCCTGGCCATCACCCTTCTAAGAAGCTCATACTGACAGTCAGTGGTGTTGCTCAGTCGACCTCAGGAGTCCAGGGCATGAGCCTTTCTCATCCAGTTACTTATGGTCCTGGCACAAATTATGTGGGCAGAAAACTGCAAGGAGATAATTCAAGATTTTAGACTGGGCTATTTTTGGAATATGCATTTGTGTCCATTTTCTGGATTAACTAGGACAATGTCAGCAATAAGATTACTTATGTTACTGAAGAAAATGTGACTATAGTAATACCCTTAAGACTGAAACCTGGGAAAGACTGAATCAGCAATAGTTGTATATAAACTGTTTCTGAATGTGTCCGTTTTCTACTCAGGCTATCACCACTGGTTTTCACTCTTTTCTGACATCCCCCTCATTTTTTTTCATCTTTGTTTTCAAGTCTTTACAAACCCTTCTTGTTACCTGTGTTGACTTCAAGGTTTATTTGGATAGACTTAGAATGTCCTTAACTCAGACCATTCTGGTCTCTCTATGTAGAGAGCTACCCTTCATCATATATCTAATTACTTAAAAGAATAGTTTCTTTCTTACATTCTACCAGCTATAAAAGATTAATTTTTGTATCTTTTCCTCCATCAAATACTTTTATCAGGGATATTCTGTTACTGAAGTTTAAATGTTCTCTTTTGTACTATCTACACTCTTTTGTAATTTCACATATTTTTAAAGTGCTGCTGCGATATTTAAATCGGTATACTCTGAAACCCCATATCAAAGAAACACCCAAGGCACATGCGAACAAAGGTGGAGATGAATTTATATTTATTCCAAGATAGTATCAGAACATGTACATTTCTTAAATCTTAGTATTTAAAACTTTAAAGATCTTAACCAGATTGGAGTTTCTCTAAGGCAGCACTTTTGTCTTGGTTTAAGTCTGCAAAATGCTATATACATTTATAGCAAGAAGATAACTTAGAACAGCTGAATCTAACCTTCCCAATATAGTTTTTGTGTTTACATTATTCTTTATATACAGCTGAGGAATAGAATTATTTTTGTCTCTGTTTGAAATCAAACAAATTAGAGAACTGTTACTTGTTCTAGTGACTCATTTATAACCTAACAAGAGAACGTGTTGTTAAAAATTACTTAATCTTTCATGAGATATACAATAGCAAGTAAACCTTTATATCCATAGATTATACTTCAGTAAGTACATTTTAAGGTAGTTCAGCATATAAGGAAAAAGGAAAAAAAAAAGACAAGGAAAACATTTAATAAAGTGACTTATCACTTAGTTTAATTGTAGATTACCACATCCACTTGATTATGTTGTTGCTTAAGATCTGACTAAAGCTGAGTGCTATGGAGTCTTTGCATCAGCCTTAATAGGTTTTGGCTGGGCTGAAAATTTTAATTCTGAATCCATTTGTTAATGAATGAAGTATTGACTCAGGCGAACAAATCATGTAAATTCTCAATTTTAATGGCCTACACAAGTTCATTATATGTTCCATTTCAGTATTTTAACTCACGTATGGATATTTATTTTTTTTCTGTTTTGGATCTTTTGTGTGGCAGAATAGGTGCATTGGCTTCAGAGCTTTCACCAAAGTCCAAAATATGCAGCTGTTCATTGGCATCTAGTCAAGCTTTGACTGACACTGTACTTGGCTATGGATTTAAAATGTGGCCTGGTGCCTGGGATATTTTTAACCATGTAAGGGAACAGCATAAACCATAGCATAGACTTGACGCTTTCCACTTTAGCCATTCACCAAGAAACAGGTGAAACAGGTAGTTCCCCTGCCCTGGTTACAAACCTGCCTGAAAGCTCTGCCACTCAAAAGCTGCTGCTAAACCTACTACTTGTGATATCTGTGATGCTGCTTAACAAATCTTTACTTCACTTCACCTTCCCAGCTCCAGCTTCACAGCAAAATGGGGGGACTTTATTCTCAGTTGGCCAAATTAGTGATGGTGCAGACCCTTAAATAGTGAAAGCTGGTTGTAGGCACAGGAACTTTAAAGAAAAAATGGGACCAATATTTCAGTTTATGGCATGTAGACAGAATGGTGTAAGCATCATCAAAACTGAAAGCAGGAGTTCAGTTTATTCCATCTGTATTAAACATAGTGGTCTTAAAACAATGGAACAACAAGATGGGGATAAATGATGATGAAAATCACATACATAAAGAGACTGGTGAAATGATTCAAAGACAGCTCATCTTCAGTGAGACATCTGTGTCATCGTGTTGATGCAGTTATTACATCAACATGGGCAATGGATGCCCAAAGCCTAACAAAGCTAGAGCAACCAGTCTTTTTTTTGAAGGAGTTTCATTCAGGTTGGGAGCTGGCAGAATTCTCTCTCAACACCCTTAGGTGATGCAAAATTGCAGCTACTCTGGTTGTCCTCCCTTCTGCTGCTTTGTGAGGGAGAGAGTTCAGGGAGGTGGACATCCATATTCACAGACTCAGTGGTCAGCTATATTCCTCGATCGGTATTCTTGGGTTTTTGTTCATGCTGTAATGAATCAAGGTCCAACTTATCCCTGCTCCAAGAGGTGCTTTTTCCTTCTTACAATGCAGTATTCATAGAATCATAGAATAGTTTGCGTTGGAAAGGACCTTTAAAGGTCATCTAGTCCAACCCCCCTGCAATAAGCAGGGACATCTTCAATCAGATCAAGTTGCTCAGAGCCCCACTTAACCTGACCTTGAATGTTTCCAGGGATGGGGCATCTACCACCTCTCTGGGCAACCTGTTGAGTGTTTCACCACACTCATTGTAAAAAAATTCTTCCTTATATCTTCCCTCTTTTAGTTTAAAACCATTACCCCTTTTCTATCTCAACAGGCCCTACTAAAAAGTTTGTCTCCATCTTTCTTATAAGCCCCCTTTATATACTGAAGGGCCACAATAAGGTCTTCTTCTCTTCCCTCTTCCAGGCAGAACAACCCCAACTCCCTCAGCTTGTCTTCACAAGAGATGTGTCCCAGTTCTCAGACAATTTTTGTGGCCCTCCTCTGGACCCAATCCAACAGGTCCATGTCTTTCCCATGCTGAGGGCTCCAGACCTGGATGCAGTATTCCAGGTAGGGTCTCACCAGAGTGGAGCAGAGGGGCAGAGTCACCTCCACCAACCTGCTGGCTGTGCTTCTTTTGATGCAGCCCAGGATATGATTTGCTTTTTGGGCTGCAAGCTCACGTCCAGCTTTTCATCCACCAATACCCCCAAATCCTTCTTGGCAGGACTGCTCTCAATCCCTTCATTCCTCTGCTTGTTTTGATACTGGGGGTTGCCCCAACCCAGGTGCAGGACCCTGCACTTGGCCTTGCTGAACCTCATGAGGTTCACATGGGCCCACTTCTCAAGTTTTTCCAGGTCCCTCTGGATAGCATCCTGTCCCTCAGGTGTGTCAACTGCACCACTCAGCTTGGTGTCATCTGCAAAATTGCTCCGGGTGCACTCCTACTGTCTCTGTCATTGATGAAGCTATTAAACAGTATTGGTGCCAATATGGACCCATGAGGGACACCACTTTTCACTGATCTTCCTCTATACATTGAGCTGCTGACCACTACCCTCTGGATGCAACCATCCAACCAATTCCTCATCCATTAAATAGTCCACCCATCAAATCCATGTCTCTCCAATTTAGAGAGAAGGATCTTGTGGGGAACTGTGTCAAGGGCCTTAGAGAAGGCCAAAGAGATGACACCCATAGCTCTTCCCTTGTCCACTGATGTAGTCACTCCACCATAAAAGGCTACTAGGCTGGTCAGGCAGGACTTGAATCACCTCCCTGTCCTCCATGTGCCTTAGCATAGTTTCTAGGAGGATTTGTTCTATGATCTTCCCGGGCACAGAGGTGAGGCTGACAGGTCAGTGTTCCCAGGGTACTCCTTTCTACCCTTTTTAAAAATGGGTGCAATATTTCCCTTTTTCCAGTCACCAGGGACTTCACCTGACTGCCATGAGTTTTCAAATATCATGGAGAGTGGCTTAGCAACTACATCAGCCAATTCCCTCAGGACTCTGGGGTGCGTCTCATCAGGTCCCATAGACTTGTGTATGTTCAGGTTCCTCAGGTGGTCATGAACCTAATCATCTTTTACAGTGGGAGGGACTTTGCTCCCCTAGTCCCCCATCTTGCAGTTCATCCACTCGAGAGGTGTGGGCAGTGGCGTTGCCAGTGAAGACTGAAACAAAAATGTTGTTGAGTACCTCAGCCTTCTCCTCTTTTGTTGTTACCAGTTTGCTGGTCTTGCTCATCGGCGGGGTACACTTTCTTTAACCTTTCTTTTCTGGTTGACATACCTGTAGAAACCCTTCTTATTATTCTTTGTGTTCCTTGCCAAGTTCAGTTACAGCTGCACCTTGGCCCTCCTGATCCCATCCCTACACAACCAGGCAGTGCCCCTATACTCATCCCAGGACACCTGTCCCTGTTTCCACTGCCTATGCATCTCTCTTGTGCCCTTTAGTTTGACCAGCAGGTCTCAACTCAGCCATGTTGTTCTCTTGCCTTCCTTTTCTGATTTCTTACACCTGGGGATCGAGAGCTCTTGCACTCTATGGAAAGCATCCTTAAAGATCTGCCAGCTCTGTTCTGCCCCCTTGTCCCTGAGGACCATTTCCCAGGGGTTCCTATTGACTAACTCCTTGAAGAGCTAGAACTTTGCTTTCCTAAAATTCAGGTCCTCACTTTACTCCACCTGACCTGCAGCCCAGGTTGCCTCCAATCTTCATGTCACTGATTAGCTCACTTGAGTTGGTAACTCAAAATCGCATTACTCTCTGGTGAGGCTATCTATTACCTGGCTTAAGAAGTTATCCTCCATGCACTCCAAGAGTCTCCTGGATTGCCTACATCTTGCTGTGCTACTTTTCTAGCAGATGTCAGGGTGGTTGAAGTTCCCCAGCAGGATGAGGTCCCGATGGGGCAGCCTGTACCAGACACCATGACCTTCTCAGTTTTCACTTGAATCAGATGTTTGGGTGAAACAGTACAGGAGAGTGATATTTTCAAAATTAAGACTTGCCTGATTTAAAACAAGTAAGTTTTGCAAAAAAAAAAAATGTTTAAAAAAAAAAAAGGCAAGACCCCAACTAAATGTCAATAGTTAATGTGGCTTCATAAAGTGATTAACTCGCAACCTGTTGAAGCAGAGATATTAAGCAATCCATGCTTAAACTTTAAAATTAAATTAAATTAAATTAAATTAAAATTTAAAAAATAGAACAAAAAACCCTCACCTACATACAATTGCTTTTCTTTAAAAACAGAGCCTGACTTTTTGGTGTCAACTTATCAGACTGAAATGTTCTGATGAAATATGAATAAGTTTATTGTAAAGGCCTAACAGGCCTTTTTTAAAAATCTTGTCCATACTACACAGGGACATAGCAAGATAGGCGTGCAAGGAAAGCTAATGGTGAAACAAGCCTAAGCACAGTGAAACATATTGAAACATGGTAGTCTTATTTTTACTGGCTGTTGTAACAGAACGAAAATGTTGTTTCTACTCAAATTTAAACAAGTGACACATAACTCAAAGAAAATAATTTATATAGAAAAAGAAAGGAAGGCAGCAGTGAAGCAAAGTGGATGGCTAGGAAGCTATGAAGAAGGTTAAGACTATATAACAAGATGGAGTCCTAGATGCAGTCTACCCACGGTGCCAACCTAGGGAAGTCAGTGGTAGGATCAGGAGCGGCACTGGTGGATAAAACAAAAGGAAGTCTCTCCTGCCTTAGTTTCTAGCAGAAAGATCTTCTGCTGTAGAGTTGTAGAACTGATGATGGAACAAGGAGCTGCAGCTGTGGGTAAGAGGAATTAACTTTGTGCTTTTTCAAAGTTGCCTCCAAGAAAACAGCCCAGTTATCTTGTAGTAGGTAAGGAACAGTGAAAAAAATATATGTTCATGAGATGTCCATACAGACAGTTACATGGAAGCTGTGTTGTATTTTTTCCCCCCTAATCCTTATTATGAACCTCCCCAGACTATTAAGGTTAGAAGGAAGACCAAGTGACTATTTAGAAAGTGAAATATCATTTACGTTGCATTTAACCAGTCAAGAATATCTGTGCCTTATTTAATTATCTGCACAATTATGGGTACTTATGCTTTTTCAGGACTGTTGAGACTTCATAAAATTTCTTCATGAATATCAAATGAGAGGATACAAGGAGGAACAGAAAAAGGGGTTCTGATGTTCATAGAGTTTTACAAAACATGAAGTTTAGATTTTTTGGTGCAGTGCAACCTATCCATAACTCTTTACCTCATCTCTTTATTTAAGTAATAACTATTCAGTTATGAAATATCTCATTATGGCTTTGCAGAAATTAACTAAGATATGAGGCAGCAGCAGTGTTCATTGTGTCCCCGGGAATTAATTGGGCATATCTCCTAAGTGCTGTTGAAGTGTAAACAGTATATGTTACTAGCACAGGATTAATCTGCTTTGTTCTACCACACACACCTTTGAAAGGATGACTCAGATTATTCACACTTTGTATTTCTTTGTTTAGTATTAATCCTTCCTTTTCTTATCTATAAGCTTACATATTGTTCTTATCATTTAAGACACATTACAGTAAATCTTAGGTAGCTTGATCAAGATTGGAGCCTTATTTTGATGACCACAAGGCAAATACAGTTTTAGAATGGATTCCTCCCTGAAGAGCTAAGGTGATAAATACCCTGCAATAGCTGAGAAGAAAATATACATATGATAGATAACTGATACACAAATGGGGATGTTTCTCTTCTTGATTTTCTGTATCACAAATGCTCAAAGGTCAGTTTTAACACAATGACCCTAAAAATTGTTGTGATTTTTCAGGAGGACTCTTCCTAGAACACAGAGAAGGAGAGAAGAAGATAAATGGAGAAATGGATATGACCTGAACTACTAATGTAGTTCCAACCCAAACTTCCAATATGAAGAGGAGAAATGGATATGACCTGAACTATTATTTGTGGAACAAACTTCCAATCCAACCCAAAGAGAATGCAATTAATATATCAATATATATAATATATCAATAATCTGAAGAGCATGCTGCAAGTGATGTTTGAAAAACATAGAACTGCCAGTGGTGGGGAGACAGATAATGTTGTCCTGCTTTGTTCACTGAAGTCATCGTTGTTGCTAGGTTTTTTTGGTTTTGTTTTTCTAGTGAGTTGGGTTTGGGTTCTTTTTCCTTTTCGCTGCTTATTTGATTTCAGAAAATGCTTTCAGTGAATTGTAATTCATTCTCATGTATTTTTGCCTGTTGGTATGTATACCAATATACATTTAACATTTTGGGATTGTTTCCTTGGTGTTTTTTTTGGTTCACTTCTTGGTTTGTTTCTTCTTTTTATAACAGTGGTTTAACCAGACTCTTAGGATTCAAAGGCCAGTTGGTGAAGTCTGAGTAAAGAGATGCTCTTGACACCATTTCATAAACATCACAATCTACTTCTGCAAAACCAATCAGCAGCGTTGGGCAGGTGGGTGCAAATCATTAGTAGTACTGTACTGAGATTCTAAAACTTGTTCTTTGTCAGGGGAATATGCTGAATCCAGTTTAGTATGTTTATTTGAACAGTAGTTTATCTGGGGCAAAAAAAGGAGCAGTAAAGACTCACTCAGGAAACCAGTCTGAATTGTGTAAAAACCCAGAAAAAGCCCAGCTAGACTGAGAAGTTCTAAAGGGACTCACATGCCATGGAAAGGAGGATATATGGACATGCATATTGAACCAAATTCGTCTGAGTAGTGAGTGCAATAGAAGTGGAAAGGAAGGTGATGATTCCTGCTTATGTACTTACTCTGCTTTCTTTCTGAATTACTGATGTCAAAAGGTGCAAAGGAGAAGTAAAAGCCTATGGATCTTTCATGTATTCTTCCTATGATCTGATCTGAAAACTTTATATGGTCAAGCTGATTTTTTCACTCTAAATACTACATGACCATTCTCCTGAAATGATCTGTTAGAAACATACTGTACCTAGTTAACTGTTCTTAACAGCTGCTGTGTATCTGAATCTGAGGACCACATGGCCAGAAACAGCACATAAGAAATCAATAGGTCATTGAGATATATGTAACCAGACTGGCAGAGCACTTAAACAAAAGAATTTAATTGGAAGGCAATGCAGAGAATGTAATATGGGAAAATACTCTGAGCTATTATCAGACTGAAAGGAAAGAAATTGGAACTTATAGTTGTTCTTTGCAAGAACAGAACAAACTGATGATTAAAAAAATATGGCAATTTATCTTTTTTCATTTGGTTTTTTTTTGTCTCTTTAAGATAGAAGCCAGAAACTGTAATGGAGTGTTGTTGACAAAATGTGTGTTGATGCAGAAGATTGCAATATTGTAGTCAACTTATATAGAGAATCACACTCCCTGATTAAGTTGTAGATATATGTGCAGCATTCACTGAAACAATTAACTGGTATAAATGTAAGAAAAGATGCATCAGCTCTCAACATGTGTTCAGTTGAGAGCCAGAAAAAACATGTTCATGCCAGTGTGAACCATAGTTCAAAGAGCTGGAAAATTCAAAAGACTTTGCCTGAAAGTTTCCACTATTGTTTTTGCTAAAAATACTTTTGTTTAAACTAGGAATATATCTTATTATAAGGTACACCATTTATTTTTTCTTTCTTTCTTTCTTTTGATTTAAGAAAAAAGATTTAAATGTCATACTCTTCTGCACAATATTAACATGCAGTAAAATAGCCTGTTAGATAAAAGACCATATTTGATGTCAGTCTTTTCTCTTGAGTTTACTAGTCTATCTTTAAACCATTAAATATGTATTCACCCTCATTATTTTGAACCATATCTCAGCTATGGAAATTAAATAGAAGAGCAACATGATTTCTAAATTAGCAGGAGCTTTTGCTGTTTTCAGAGAGGCTAAAAAAGGGCTAAAACTGATTCCCGCTATCACCATAATCAAAGAAATAATGCTGATTTTTTTGTGTTAAACTGCATGGCTCTTGCTAAAGGCCATTAATATCGAAGTGATAAAAAAAGATTAATATTTTTTTAAATGTCTCCTTCAGAGTATTCTCCAGTCATACTACAATTACAATTGAAAAGAGGTGAACTTTCAGCTCTCTTTCCTTTTTGCACACAATTCTCTACTTAGTTTTTTTGGAAAAAATCCACATTTTGTGGGAAATAATCAAGATATGCAATGTACTCTATGTGTTTTCAAATACTGTCTGCCATGGAAATCAGAAACTGTTTGGTTAATATAGCTTAACATTAAGTGCACTCCATATGGTATGAATGGATTTAAAGGAGGTAATTATCAACAAAGGTGGAGATACTCACTTCTATGCATTTTTTTAATTTTTTTTTTTTCTTCCCCTATATCCTTTATTTTCACGCTTATCTTTTTAACGCCAGTTTGGGAAATTGTTCATCCCACATTAGTAGTGCGAGTTGAGAGAACATTAATTCTGGAAAAGGTAGTTCCTGTGGATGATAATGCATATAAGACAGGGGAGAAAACTCTGTGAAAAGACATCAAAAAGGTGACAATTCTCATTTATTGTGATTTTAGCTCCTTGCAAGGGTACAAACCAAATGTAATTGTAGGGAATTTAGGGAAAACTTAGGAAGCTAGGGAAACTTGGAGAAGTACCTTAATAGCAAGTAAAATAAAAGATATATTTCTCTGATTCCACGTGTCCATTCTTTGCATGACTGCATATGCATGTACATCCTTGTTTGCACACATATTTCTATATGTGTGGGTGCAAAAAAGCCTAGCTCTCTGTCAAAAGTATGTTTTGGAATGAGTAACTCTTGTGCAACATTTTGTAAATTATATGTTTTTAAACAACCTGTTTACCTCACTTTATTATGAAATTGTCTGCGAATCAAACGCTTTGTTGGAAATTAATTTAAATACTGGTCCAGGGTAACTGATTCACTTCCCACAGAAAATGTGGAAAGGCCATTTTCTTTTAACTTTTCTTTTAGGATAAAGCTAGGAATAAACATTCATCCATGAAAAATAAAAAGTTTTAAATAAAACCAAATGCAAATAATTTCTGTAAACATCATCAAACAGGATCCAGAACTTTAAACTGTAAATCACTAAATAACAGGGATTGTGCCAAGCTGGGTAAACACAGAAATATTTGAATTTGATTCTTTCCAAATTTCCTTTCACTGCGACCTCCAAATGGAACTTGAATCTTAAAAAACAGAAACTATTTTACAGCATTTTATTGTTGGAAGGTGATCAAGAGGATGTAGCCTAGCCTTAACAGGCTATGACTGGCACCTGAGGTTAGACCTTCAAAGAACAAACTATTGGCAATGACAGCAAGAACACAAAAGTGAAATGTCTAGTGTACAGGCTTTGAATTATAATTATTTCAGAAGTATTTCTGTCCAAAAGGAAACAGAAGAAAAATAGAAAATGTACTTAGTGGAAACTTTCACGTGTATGGCATTTCCACTCAAAATCTGTATTTTTTTTCTCTCTTTTATTCTTTTTTTCTTTTTTTTTTTTTCAACTTAAAAGATTAGTGATGTTTCCAAACTTGGAAGTTTAAGGAAAAAAATTATGCTATTGACACGTGTTTGCTTTCCTTAATTGCTTGTGACCTCAAAAAGTATTAATTGCATGTTTCCTTGATTTTGTGTGTTTAGTCAAGTGTTTACTTCTTTACATATAAGATTGAAACTCTATTTCTGACACCAAAAAAAATCAAAGATACTTTTGTTTTACATAACTAGAATACTCTTTTCAATTATAAGAAGGAATATAAAAAGAGAGAAGAACTGTCTTCTATTAACTATTTGTGTGTTATTTATGATTCCCATATGACATTTTAGGGATGTGGTCAAGGTATACCACTGCCATGTGCTGTATCACATTCATTTTCGTCATTTTGCTGCTCTTGATCTTGTCTTTGTCATTTCTGCAGAGCTTGTAGTGCAAGAACGACATGTGGAATTTGGTCTCTGAAGATGCTCCTGAAACAGTATGCTCTTAAAACAGCATGCTCCTGAAACAGCGGGGATCCTCCTCTGGGTGAAAAGCAGTGATGATCCAGAATATAGCAGCTGCTTTAGTCTGAAGGGAGGGAGAACTACTTCTGCTCTAGTCCATTCACAGACAGAGATGGAGATAGTCTTGCATCAAAAAGGTGAATTACAGTAGGCTTAAGTAAGTGATTTAGACCTTGCCTTAGCAGTCACTCTTTTTTCCAGCATCTCAACTCCAGCCTCAAGGGTGGAGTGTGGATGGTTGATGCTTTTGATTTCAAGGGCTGAAGGTGCAGAAGAAGGGACACCTTTGCTGTTATTTCTAGAAAAAAATGTACTGTCGAAATTAAGCTGAAACTTTTGCAACGTACGGAGATAATCGGAAGACACAGTCTTGTGAGACTTGAAATGCATGAATACGCATGTATTGCCACATGAACATACCCCACATGGTGGCCAAGGTTCTCCTTGGATCCATAGGGCTGCCCCATATTTGAGCAGTAGCTTTGAGGAGATGCTTTAACTGGAGCTGATGCTGGCGTATTGTCAAAAGAGTGGAGGGAGGGAAAGGAAAAGGTCTGAGTGTTAGAAGAAAGAGGGAAGAATAGTCAGCTGTTGTAGACATGAATCTCACGTTTCACGTGACTTATTTCTGAACATCATCTAATCTAGAGTTTACTCTATTTCACATAGGCCCACAATTTCCAAATGGCCAAGAGCTTTGCAGGGGGCTTCTGCTTGCTTAAGCCATAACTCATCAGGTCACTTGTAATACAGAGCAGTGTAACATCCTCTGAGCTCGCTAAGGCACTCAAGTGACTGAGTCTATGCTGCAGATAGAGGTTCAGTCTCTCCTCTTCTGCAACTTCATGTCAGGGACTGAAGTGTCCTGCCACAGTGCAGTAAGAAATAGCTGGAAGGCAGGAACATCTGAAACCACTCCAGCTGTTTTCAAAATGATTGTGTGCCTATGTCCCGAGAGAGCTGAACACGTGATGGCAGTAGGATGCTACAGCTGAGTGTGGGTGGTGGAATTCCAGAACCGTAACAACATGCGACTGACTTCCTTGGCTATCTCTGGTAGTTTTATTGACTTGTAAAAAGGGGATACTTGTAGAGATCCACCATCTTCTAGGAACTACTACTAGCTCTTAAAGATCATAACAGTAAAAAAGGTAGGCTATACAAGGTCTTTTTTTTTTTTTTTTAAATCTTATCTGTGATAATTTCAGTGGTGCTTTTCAGTTCTCAGGGAAAGTTTTTCAAGAAATTATGAAAAATCACCACTTAAATCATGTGTTACAGCTTGCTTTGTCAGCCCTAAGGAGTCCTAGACAATCTAGTCCCACTTGAATACAGCAGCCATTCTTCACACCTCATAATGCTCATCATCTTTCTCTCTATCCCTTATCCAATAGTTTTCCTTTATAGAAAAGTTCACCTCTCTTGGGTAGAGTGAGCAACACTGCAGGGAACTTTTAACAAAAATTTAAAATTGTATCAAAACTTTAAGTATAAAATGATGGCTCACCATTCCAATTCACACCAACTGGAAACCATTCTCATTTGTCTGTAGGATTTCTTAATCTGTAAACCACTTAAGCAAAGAGCTGGGAAGAGAGGAATCTTGTTGCATGCCTCCAGATTCAGTATATTCAACGTCATGATGACTTTTAAAGATCAGTCATGGAGATTCTTCACAACTAGTCTCCCGCCACTCAGTTTGCGGCCATCTTAACTGTAGATTCCCTGACAAGTGAAGGTATATTGGTATTGCCTGCATACAAAGGCAACATCACGTTTTCTCATGTTGCAAACTTTTTAGACTTTTATGAGTTAAAAATCTAAAAGTTCTACCTAGTTACCTAAAAGTCATCTGCAGGGTTTTAATTATCCAAATGATTCTATCATGTCGCTAACTGTAGAACATATGGAAGAAGTATAAATTTTGAGGTAATAAAAAGAAGATATCAAGAAGCATCTTAGCCTACAGAAGAATCTGAGGATCTCGAAAGACTCTAAAGAAAGAACTCTAAATCTGAGTAACAAATAGCAGGCAAATATTACCATGTAAGTTGTCTAATCTGTGACATTTCTCTTTGTTGCTGCCTCCAAACTGATAATATTTCTTCCATCATGCCCAAAGAAGATCTAGCCAGCTGGTTTTGATCTGAAACTTGGTATCCCATAAATCAGTCCATTGCAGCAATAAGGCCAAATGAAGACTGCAACACCCATTATAAGGAACTGTCTTATTTCCTTCTAATGAACTCTACAGTATCAGCTCCTGCACAAGAGGCAGTTGGATCATTCATAATGGAAAAACAGGAGCTCCTGGTTAGATGTTTTTTAAACTCTTGTGTAGACTCATATATCATCTGTAAGATACGCACATTTCCTGGCCTACAGAACAACCAGTTCCTTGGGGACTGGCACTAAGAAAACTTAGTTTCCTTTTAAACAAAAGCCTGAGTAATGCTTCCCCCATTTTCAAGGTTTCTTTCAAGTGTGTGCCTAGTACTAGTGCCTGGTAAAGGAGATGGATCTACATTTGCAGTATTTATAAGATTCTCTCCCTCATGCCTTATTGCAGTTTTTCCCACAGTTACAGAATATCCAGTCTTTCTGCTTTCTGACAGTTCATTTATGCACCAGTAACTTTAACTGTTACCATTCTAATTTGGTTTAAAAATTGCCTAATATGTTTGAAAATCCTTTTTTAAAAAAGTTTTGGAAGGCAAACCAAATGATCATACATGACTTGTTTCCACAAAACAACAGGACAAAAATAGCTTTCCTTTAAATTTTAATTTATGTCTTATGACAACAAGGCCTGGCTGATAGTTACACAAAATAATTTTCAAACAAGCACAAGGACTTTGCTTGAGATTTTAGACCAAGTCAACAGCATATGGAAATGTGTGATTGGGGTACTTAGATTTCAAAAAGCTCTTGAATAAATCCTTCACTAAAGCAGTTAAAAAGAACTGAATCACCTCAGAATGGTATCTTCTTAACAACAGCAGAAAATAGGAAATAAAGAGTAGGGTTAGAAAGATCTGCTTTTACAAGGAAAAAAGTTATCCATTATATCCCCCAGGAATCACTGCTGGGTACTTGAGCTATACATACACAATAGTGAGGTGACAAAGTTTTAAAGTCATGGAAATTATTCAGACTTGTCAAACAAACGGATCAAGAGCTATCTCACAATAATGAATGACCAGGCAAGGGAATGGCAGGTACAACCTGATGGTGATACATGAAAAATTGGATCATAATCCTAATTATATATTCCCAACAGTGGGCTCCATAATACTTACTGTCTACCCACTTATTAAATATTGCATGCAATGTTGCTCCCTTTATCCCAAAGAGAGGAACTTTTCTTAATAGATGGATAAAGGATGCAGAGAAAGGAGGATGAGTTGACTACTCACACTCAGAAGAAATATGGAGATATTAATGTGATTAATATATCTTTGTTATTGCTGTTATGGTTTCAGCTGGGATAGAGCTGACTTTCTTACTAGCATCTGGTATAGTGCTATGCTTTGGATTTGGGATGAAAATAGTGTTGGTCAAACACTGATGTGTTTTATTATTGCTAAGCAGTCAAGTCCTTTTCTGCTTCTCATATTGCCCCACCAGTGGGTAGGCTGGGAGTACATAAAAGTTGGGAGAAGATGCAGCCAGGCCAGCTGACCCCAACTGACCAAAAGGGATATTCCATACCATATGACATCATGCTCAGTATATAAAGCTGGTGGAAGAAAGAAGGGGAGGACGTTTGGAGTGATGACGTTTGTCTTCCCAAGTAAATGTTACGCATGATGGAGCCTTGCTTTCCTGGAGATGGCAGAACCCCTGCCTGCTAGTGGGAAGTAGTGAATGAATGCCTTGTTTTGCTTTACTTACTAAACTGATTTTATGTCAACCCACAGGGTTTTTCTCACTTTTACTCTTCTGATTCTCTCCCTCATACCAGCTGGGGGGAGAGAGTGAGTGGCTGTGTGGTCCTAGTTGCCAGCTGGGGTTAAACCACAACAGTCCTTTTTGGTGCCCAATGTGGAGCTGGAAGGGTTCAAGATAACAACAACTGTTATTGCTGTTTAGCTATTAATTGGCAGGCTCCTGTGCTTGCCAGTGAACTTGCTTGCCTTACTGTAAATTAGAGTCTTGTGCTCATTAGCGGCTGCTTTTTGCTTTCGCTGCTTGCTGTACTGTTCATCTTTTATTCTGCTGTGCCTGGGAACATTTTGATAACAGCAATGGCTGGACCAGTGAAGAACTGCAGCTTGTGGGAAGGACTCATGTTGGACCATGGGTGGAGATTGTAATGGATATACCTTTAAAATGCTGTAATCCATGATTTGAGTTGCATGTTATAGAAGTTGCTATAGCAGGAACCTGAACAAATGGAGAACAAGACTTACAAGAAGCAGTGCAAGTGCAGCAGTGACACGACCTGAGCTGGCTTTGGTGCCCAGTAACTCCATGCAACACACCATCTCTCCTGTCCTGGGTGACAGCTGTGGCAGATGGAGCCCAGGGTCATGGACTGGATGAACTCAATGGACATTTTGTGGACATTTGTGGACATTTACAGACATTTATGGACATTTTACAGACCTTCCACAGGGGTGGTCTGTGGACTAAGGGAATGATATCTGTGTATTATATCAAAGGATGGGAAGTGGGGGTGTGGGTGGTTAATGAGGTTGTATTGGATAGTGTGGGACCTGGGCATGACATAAATGGTATGGAATAAGGGGTGGAGAATGTCATGGTGTCATCTGGGATAGAGTTGGCTTTCTTATTATCAGGTTGTATAGTGCTATGTTTTGGATTCGGGATGAAAATAGTGTTTTCACTGAGGGGAGTGAGCAAGTGGCTGTGTGGTCCTAGTTGCCTGTTGGGGTTAAACCAGGACAGTTGCTTGTCATGTCACCATGACTCCTTAGAACATTACTTTCCCAATTACAAACACTTATCTTCATTTTGAAAGCCAGATAAATGCTTCTCTCTTTTCTCAGTAGCTTCTGGACTCCAATCTCATCTGATCAAACCAAAAGTCACATTCGAATGAGAGAATATTGTGTCCCTCACCACAATCTAAATATTATGCTTGATGTCACCCAAATCTAGAATAAGAGGTTTTTTCAAAGTAAGAAATTTTGCACCTTGCTTTAATAGATTTTACAATAGTTGACTGTGGAATGGATTATAAAAGTGAGTTACATATTTGGTATTTAAGTGGATTGTGTTTGGAATGACAGATTTAGCTGCACTGGAAAGCTGTAAGTACTGTATTTGGTGCTTTTTTTTTTTTTTCCTTATGAAAATAAGACAGGGCATAATACAAGAGTGAGGAATAATCATATCAATAAACTATTTAAAACCCAAAATTTCCCTACATTTGGTCCTGATAACTGATACAGTTCTTTCAGAAAAGTAAGATAGATTCTGTGTTTATGGTCCATATGGTCCAATATGAATTTGAAGTTTCACACCCTGCCTTTCTCTACTATAGTTATTGAAAATTTTAAGCAAAAGTAGAGAGATAATACATTCTTTAGGCAACAATCAGATGTTACTTTTTCCTTTGGTCTTTAGGAGTAGGATTCTCACATAATTTTACATGTCTGAGCATGGTATATTCAATAGCCAAAAGTTAGATACAAAGTTAGACACACTGGAAAAAGCTTTATGTGACCTATTTTAGTTGTCTGCTTTTGGATTATATATATTTCTTCCTGGAAGTGTATCTTCCAGGGATGACTAATTCTTAATTTACCATGCCCAGTGCAGCTTTCTACATTTGGTCAGAAGAATACCATCTCTATTGTCACAATCCCAATCACTGAGTGAGAAAAAGCAATTCCCTTTTAAGTTTCTAGTTGTTCTGAACTTTGTTTCTTCTTCATTCCTTTCTTTCTTTCTTTCTTCTCAGTTTTCCTTCTTTTTTTGTTTCATTTCTGACATGTCATGTTGTCAGAGAATATTGTAGTGCTATTAAATAATAGTTACAATTGTTTTCAGTCCCCTTTCTCCTCCTTATAAAGTATGTGATGATCTAGAGTCAATCCATTTTCTTAATCAAAAGAATATTCTCCTCAAAGCAGACACTGAGTTTCATTTCTGGACTATAGCAGCTCTATTTGAACACAGAGGGTCCAACCTGTTATGTATTTAAGTGCTTAAATAGTTAAATGAGAACAATTCAGTGGACTTTTTTCTTCACAAACATTAATGAATCCTTTGCCTTCTCATTCAGTAGCATCCTCTCCTCCCTCCACTCCAAGGGAGAACAACAGGGCCTGGCCTTTCATTGGTAATTAACGTATTCCCTAACACAGCTGGGATAAAGATGCTACCTTATCCTAACTCTAGTACTTTGTGTAAAATGTGCACAATATGTCATTTAAGCTTTATAAACAATTTAATTGTTCTGACTGGTTGGCCAAAAACTGGCCCATTGGATTTTGAACAATGTGCTTTGGTAAAGCTAAGTGTGTTTAATCTGACCATCTTTTACTGAGATATTTACCAGATATCAGGGGCAAGCCATATTGCTTTCAAATAGAGAATGCAGAAGTATTTGATGAACCTCACTTGGAAACATAAAAATTAAATTACTTTTCTATATTCCTAAATGAAATTATTTGCTCAGGTAAGGCTAACTCGCTAGTCACCATTTCACTTGCTATTTATCTATATCCTTCACCTTATAATTTAAAGGGAGCATGACAACATCTAATTTTCAATGTCATTTTTGGAGCAAGACTCTTATTGCTCAACATATCCTGTCGTTAGTACGGAAACTAGCTCTTGGCTCTAAGTATAGTACAAACACAAGAGCCTTCCTGTTTTCTCTGCTGTGCCCATTGACCAGTGACAATATCCTCATTCCCAAGACTTGCATATAATACTCAGTATTTTAAGAGGAACTAGCAAACATCTTATTGAAGCATGTACTCATAGTACGTAAGAATCTCTATATCCTCACAGCTCCATATCCTTAGTAGTAAAGCTTTTCCATTATTCTTACAATTTATTTATATGCATTTGCTGTTGGGATATTAAGAAGTTTACTGAGGAAGAATATGAGAGGATTGAATATAGACACATACTATAGTTTCTGAGGTACTGGGACAGTGGTATAGAAAATTTGGAAGGACGCATATACCTCTAAGAATGACTAGGTGGTGAGGTTCAGAGACAGTATGTCAAAATTTCTACCCTTACCTGCAGGGCCTTCCTTTCCAAACAGAAAGTTATGATACTATAGGAAGAATATCCCTAACAGATTAAGGCCTATTTAACTCACATAATAACAACCATAGTATTATCATGCTTTCAGTCATCAGCTTTCTAAAAAAAATCCATCCCAAATTCCCCTTTGAATTTTGCATGACATTTTGGATAGAATTTACAACCTTGCTTAGTTGAAGAGGATATCATAATTCAAAAAGAATTTGGGCGGAATTAAGGTGTAAGGTAACCTAAACCTGGCTGCTTCTAAAACCTGCAGTGTTGACCTATAACATCCAAATGCTTTAAATTTTGCAAGTAAATTTTCAGGCAAGGCCTGGGAACTTACCTATCAGGAATTGGAAGTGAAGCCTAAATATTCATCCATGAAGAACTGCTTAAATTACCCAAATAGCTATATCATCTAGCAGTATGGGGCTTTCTCCGCGCCCTCCCCGCCCAGGGCCACACAGGGGGTTGGATGGAGTCTGGTTGGATCTTCTTCAGCTTGAAGGAAGTAGGGTGGGGTGGAGAGATTTTTCCTGAGAAAAGAGTAATTATTTGGATTATATACTGCATTAAAAGAAGAGGTTGTTGGGAAATTTAGGCTTTTCCACCCTCATGAGGAGACAGCCTGCTCTCAGGGTTCCCATTCAGTCTGACTTGTGTGGCCAGTACTTAAATTGGAAGACTGCCAAAGGTTTTGCTCATTATGCAAATACCAGGAAGGAAATGGCGATTTTCAGAGGGAGATGAGGATTTTTAAAAGAAAATGGGTATTCTTACCTCTTGTCTGAATCCAGGCATCATTCTGTGGGACTAAAAGGAGAAACACCTCTGAATATCAGCATTCTATCTGCCAGATTCTAAAGCTTCTTTACACATGGAGTGATAGGGTTTATTACATGAGGTTTACTGGGGTCTTTACACTGGGGTGTGCTAGAAAAAGTAAATAATTAGCAGCTTTCTATATGTAAAATATAAGAGGATGTATTCAAGAGGATCAAATCAGCAAGAACTGTGGACAGTTTAGAAGCATTGCCAACTGTTGTGATAAAATTCTTGCAATATATGTTGTTTTTTCTTACGCCTCATTGCTTGAACTCATCCTATTATGTGAGAATGTCAGCTTTTGTTTAAACACAAATATGTCTTATCCTTGCAGCTAAAGAGATTGAGTAAAAAATATGCCATTCAAAAGGTCAACACAAAAAAAAAAAAAAGGGAAGGCAAATTAAAGGCAAACATTTGTATTCACTGAAACCCCATGATTATGAGGAAAGAGGCTGACTCACTATTTTTCAGTACTTAAAGTTGACCATCCTGTTCTGACACAACATATTATGCGTATTTGAATACAGTGTACAGGGTGGAAAGTTCAGAGCCTTTGCCTTTTGCTGGAAGGCACCGGTATGGATCAGAAATTGTGCTTTATTTGTTACCCTTTCACCAAAAATGGGGAAAGAGGTTATATGATCTTGTTATTTTTCTTCTCTTTTACCCAGTTTTTTCATTTGGAAACCCAACTTTGAGACTTGGATTAGTTTACACTTCAAGAAAGAGTTAAAATGATTTTTTAAAACTTAGGGCTGAAATTCATCCCTATACAGATGGCAAACAAAACGGCTTGTGAATCACTTGCATAGGACCTTGTGCGGGTGATAACCTAATGAAAATGTTCCAAAGGAAAGGAATAGTAAAAGCTTCTTGTGTTTAATGCAATTCAAAACACTCAGAAGTGTGTTTCTTAGTCATATTTGAAGAGGCAGTTTTCAGGGAAGCACTGATCCAAAAAATTACACTACATTTTATAAGGTGAAGTAAGTGAGAAGTTTGCCATTGATTTTGGAGGGACAGAATTTAGGGTCACTGTGCTTTCTCCACTTATGCCAGTGGAAAAGCTTTCCTTGTTGCAGCTGGGCAATATGAAGCAGGTGGTGGGTTTTTTCCACTTTACACAATAGAAACTACACAGAAGTCAACTGGTTCAGAAGTTGGGTCCCCAGTAATCCACCCTTGGTCTTTACTAAGACTATATAAATGTTTCTGATTTTCTTAAGGTTTATCAGCTTCCAAAGAAAAAAATTAATAGTGACAACCCTTATCAGAGATGTAAGGAATACTGAAACAGCTCTAGGATTGTTCTTTTGCATCAATATTAAAGGTTCAAGCCTCGAAGGAGGGGATAAGGACAAGCTGCTGTTCATTTTATACTAGCTCTTATAATCCATCAATTATCCAGTTAAGAAACTGCAGTAAAATATGTACTTTATATATTGCCATTGGACATCTGCCAGTTAACATGGACCGTCTGAGTAATAGTTCTAAGAATCGCATGAAAGAAATCAGTAGGGGCCAGCATGTTGAAACTTCAATAATACCTCCGGATCAGAATTGCCTTTGGGCTAACATCATGTACTGTACATTTATTTTGAGAATTCATCACATTTTGAGTTTAATGACCAAATGAATACTAATTTTCCTTGATGTACCGGCAAAACATGGGGGCATTCTGCTCCAAAGTGCAGGCAGTTCATTCAGTTTCCAGCAGTGTCCGATTACAGTCACAGGGCTAGATTTTGAGGAGTGATTAGAGGTAGGCACCTGAGCCCCCTGAGTTTGGAGTCCAGCCTGCAATACTGCAATTGTCTACAATACTACAGCAGCTGAATTAGACATCTTAGAATGGGGTCCAAAAATTACTAGGAGCCTGCCAGCAGGAATCGGCACTGTGAGACACTGATGGCTAGGCAGTAAGAAATACTGAAGGTGGAGAGGCAATTCAGGATCCACAGCCTGGAGTGGGTGAGACCACAGTTTTGTGGTTTTTCAGTACTCACCTGGGAAGAGAGAATCTCAAATTGCAGTCCCAGGTCCAAGGACTGCTCAAGTATTTCATTCAATGTCTGTTTTATTTAAAGTACAGAAAGGGTTGTAGTATCTTCCATCTCCAGACACCTCACTGACCCAAGCCACCTTAACTTACTTTTTTGCAAAGCAGAAAAGCTTGCAAAGAAAGAATTCAAGAGTATTCCATTTATTTGACCTCCCTTCTCTTCTCCACAGGACCATACCAAGCACATAGATGGTTAGGACGCTCCAGAGTGTGGTGCAGCAGCAACAATGCAGTCAACCATGCTGTGAGACTCATATCCTGCTTTTTACATTCTCCTTGTTGTATTCTGCTTGAGATATGCAGACAGGCTCACTGCTGCAAAAGGGCAGCAGAAGTCCCTATGCCTGCAATTCTCAGCCACTTCTGGTTGCTGTGCTCTTTTTTGAAGTGATTGTCCCCGTTTCAAGCCTCCTTGCTGACACTGGGCATAAAGGTCTGATTTTTGGAAAGGAGTGGTAAGGGACTAGCTAGCCAAAAACATAAGAATGTCAGTCCTGGCCTCACATCTTCCCCCAGTTGCTTCTGGCCACTTAGTGAATATGGCTGTCTTTCACACTCCTTCATATACCATGTCTTAGCATATGGGTTCCCCATCTTCATTCAGCATGTCTCAATGTATGACTCCTGGTTCCCATTCTCCATGAATTCTTTCTTACTCCTGTCACCTTTACAAAATGACATCACATTTTCAGGGTGATCCGTACTGAAGTCCCTTTTAAATACACTTTTGTCGTGGTTTGGCCTCAGATGGTAACAAAGAACCACGTGTCGCTCGCTCAGCGCTTCCCGGTACGGGAAGGATCAGAAGAAAAAGGCAAAACTCGTGGGTTGAGACAAAGGCAGTTTAACAGAACAGCAAAGGGAACAAGAAAACAACAACATGGACAGAGAAATATACAAACACGATTACGGAACCGCCGCTCCCCACCGGTCCGGACCCGGGACGCGCCAGCCCGCTCCAAACCCGACTGCCTGCCCCCTCCCTCCTTTTAATCTCAGGATGGGTATGGCTCACATGGCATGGAATACCTAACCCTGTCCCTGCCGGAACCAGGACAACTTTCCAGGAGTGTATTCTCACAAGAGAACAGCCTTACAGGTAAACCATTTGCTGGCAATTCAACTCAGTAATCAGCTATGAGGATAGGAGAGCTAGTGGTGCTTCAGGTATGCAAGTATTTTCATATGAAACGTTATGACCAGGGATTGGTTATAAAAAAAAACCACAGAAGTTGCTTCAGAACAATTCAGCCCTCCCAAAGGTGAACCAAAATGATCCCCAGAAGCTGAACCAAGCTAATACTGATAAAATATACTAATACTGAGAAAAAGAAATACAAAGTTCCCTCACTAGCTACCAGTCAATATACATCCTACAGACCTCTAATCTCTGATGTGAAGCAACTAAATTTGAGTCAGTGTAGACACATACCTACAGTATCACCTGCCTTTGCCATGTTAACCGCCAGCCTAATCTTTTGCACCAAGTTATCTATAAACTAGCTGTTCTGGCCTCTCCACAGCTGATTAGCTGCCATTTGTGCAAGCTGCTGCATATTTTAGCTTTGCTAGCAATAATAAATCATACAGGTTTTCTATTACTGCTGTAGGAAAAAAAGTTCAATTTTTCAACATCTACATGTTTTGTTTCCTATTTTTTCATTTTACCCAATTTCAATACCAGGCAATAGACTAATCAGGAATTTTTAGTGTCAGTTGGTGCCAAATCACATGACATCTACCAATTACAATGAATCACTCAGTTTTTACCAATCTCAACTCTTGTTTCTACTTCACTTACTGATTTCTGAGTTGAAATGTTTGGAATGCAAAAGCTGAAAGGGAATGCTCAAATTCAAAGAAAAACTGGGGTTTTTTTTTGATTCATAATAGTTATACGAAATTAAAGTTTCCTACTGAAGCACTGACAAGTTGTCACTAAGTATAAGGCCTAAGCTACCTGACAACAGCCTTTGAACTAAAATATTTTCTGTATGAAAAAACCATGAATGGCATAAAATATAGAAGTTCCCTCTCGATTTCCATAATTGTGCATTCCTTTCTATTTTTAATAAATAATGTCCTGTATGTTGTTACAGAAAATTTAGCTATTGGAAGAAATATGACTTGGGAGTCTTTGATGCAATTTTTCCAGTACGCCGTGTCTTCACTGTAAAAGTTTTTTGAAATATCAGTGATTCAGCAAGAACATTTCACTAAAGTTTAGCAGAGACTCCAGCTGATTAATAACTGCAGATAAAAATTCAACTGCCCTTTCAAATCTGGCAGATAAACAACAGCCCCCTTACAAAAGAAGAAACTGCTGGTAAAGTGCACCTTCTCCCGGGAACCAGTTTTGCCCACTGCTCCTCAGGGAGAGGGGACAGATAAATGCTTTTTAATCTCACTTGCTGAAGCCTTGTAGGTGAACTGCATAGTTTGGCACAATTGGCAGTTCTCATTGAGGATAAGCCAGGACTGGAATAGCAAAGCTGTTGCATAGGAAGTGCACTGGCAGAGGATATGTGGAGAAACTAGAGTAATGGCAGGCTATGTTATAACCAACTTTAATACACTACCTTTTGCTCTAAAGTTCAAGATGTACTTTTTTTTTTAAAAAAAAAATCACTTTATTTAAACAGAAGTATAGCACTTACATCAACAAAAAGTTTCCATACACAAGGCTGACCAAGGTGTATTTTTGATTTAATGCCCCTTAAAAAATTTAAATGAGGAAATATTTTTACATGTGCTTACTAGGCTTCAAACATTTTTCCTGAAGCAAACAGTATGGATTATTCATTAAAGTACTTTAAACAAATTGCAAAATGTTTTTTGCTTGCCTAGCTAAATATTAAGGTTCTCCAGTAACTTTTACCTGGTCCTTAGGCAGGGACATTTTCATTTATCCTTGACTAGGCAAATAGGCAAAACTTCTATTTCTTCTACAGTTAACCTGAATAGCACTAGGCTATGCCTTTGGACAGAAAAGCAAGCCTGTTTCTAGAGCTCCTGCCTGTGGCAGACACTTGCTAAGGGTCATTTCTGCTACCAGCTGCACAAGCCCTTCTCCTTGGCTTCAGCACAGGGGGAGTACAAGGGATAGAAGACTTGTGATATTGCCCAAGGTATACTGACTAATTCCCAAAGATCAACAGCAGGCAGTACATAACCACACGTCAGCACATGCAGCCCTGGTACCAAGCTGCAAGCTCTTCGGA
Organism: Fratercula arctica; assembly: GCA_947846985.1. Classification (NCBI taxonomy): domain Eukaryota; kingdom Metazoa; phylum Chordata; class Aves; order Charadriiformes; family Alcidae; genus Fratercula; species Fratercula arctica. Next base: position 61,735,228 of record CANTUZ010000002.1, on the reverse strand, counting down.
TTTCTGGGCCCCGATCAAAAGAATTTATGCTCACCATACCTTCAGTGCTTCCTTTATAGTGACTCTCATATATCTACACATACATACATACATGCACACATATATGCACATGCATATGTGAGCATGTGTGTATGCACTTTTTTCTTTCATAGAACCTGAAAGAACGATGTATATTAGGATTATGACTGTTGTCACAAGCATATTGTAAAGGACCTCAAGGGTCAGATCTAGTCCTCTGCTACATTCTGGGTCACACACTTCCATCAGCCTCTGTACTGCCCAGTGCAGCGATGGTCTGGAGGTTTTTGACCAGGTTAAAAGAGTGCAAAAAAATGTAGAACAACTGAGAGAAATTTGGAGCGAGATCTTTAAATTTCCATTGAGCTCTAGCAACTTTGACTTTTCACTGTTACCTTTCTACTCTCCCATTGCTGCTAGCCTGATTTTTTTCTTGGTCTTCACAGCTTTTAAAGCAGAACTGACTGGGGACTTTTTCCAGGAGCATGCCTTTAGAAATCATCAGCTATTGTAGCCAAACTGTTTTAACCATTCAAGTCCTATGGAAAGAGTTGAGGTAGCTCACTTTTTATTGCAAGATCAAATTTAAGTTTCTTCTCTGCATGTCCGCTCTCGAACATCAGGATACAAGCGTTCTTTGGGAAGTTAAAAAGTTGAAACAAGTTCTGCCATTTTATACCAATGGTAGCTTCATACATAAAGTTAGAAGATTGAATAGACCTACACCATTTCTACAACTTGAACTACTTGAATCTACCACTTGATTTTGAGAAAACATTATTTAATGATCGATGGAGGAGAGGAAAGGGAAATAAAGGCTATTTTCTTCTTCTTTTAAAAGCAACCTCACTATTAAAAAATGCAACCTACAAATCACCAGCTGACTGTCCCTCTGAACTCAGTCATGCTCCCAGGAACACACTGTCATTCAGAAAAAGCTCATGATCCCAGAGCTGCACCTGGAGTGCTGCACCTGCCCTGCACAGGAGCATCAGATCAGGCAATTCAGACCACTTGCAGCAGTAGTTTAGACTCCAGTACATACTGCCAGCTCCATGGCCTTCAACAGCAGCTTTCAGGCTTAAGTTTTCATTACAATGCAACAGTACCTTTTCCACAACCATATCCATAGAAATATAAAGCAAATTCTTTCCCTGAAATAATAATTTCTGGTTATTCATTGGTTGCAGTTCTGTTTCCCAAGTCTTCAGAATTTCTGCTGATAGGTTTCCTTCAGTTTGCAGAGAGAAGTCATCTTGTCTTCAAAAATCAGCACTGGCCAGGGGGCCTTTCAGCAAGACTAAGGGTACTCATGGCACTGGTGGCCTGGTGGGGTTTATTTGTTTCACCCAAAGCCCTCTACTGCATTTCATTTGAGTGCTGCAATTGCCTTGTTTCCCTTGAATAGTTTTTTCCTCACACCCTTGATACTTTCTTTGTGAGGTGACTTCAGTAGCAGTGGGCAAGTGACTTGACCCCACCAATTAGGTTTATTAGAATTGTTTCATGTTTCATAGAATCACAGAAATACAGAATCACAGAATGATAGGGGTTGTAAGGGACCTCTGGAGATCATCTAGTCCAAACCCCCTGCCAGAGCAGGGTCACCTAGAGCAGGTTGCACAGGAACACATCCAGGCGGGTTCTGAATGTCTCCAGAGAAGGAGACACCACACCTCTCTGGGCAGCCTGTTCCAGTGCTCTGCCACCCTCAAAGTAAAGAAGTTCCTCCTCATGTTTAGAGGGAACTTCCTGTGCTCAAGTTTGTGCCCATTACCTCTTGACCTGTGGTCCTGGGCACCACTGAAAAAAGACTGTCCCCATTTTCCTGACACCCACCCTTTGAGTATTTCTAAGCGTTGATAAGATGCCCCTTCAGTCTTCTTTTTTCCAGACTGAAGAGACCCAAATCCCTCAGCCTTTCTTCATAAGAGAGGTGTTCCAGTCCCCTAATCATCTTGGTAGCCCTTTGCTGCACCCTCTCCAGCAGTTCCCTGTCCTTCTTGAACTGGGGAGCCCAGAACTGGACACAGTACTCCAGATGCGGCCTCACCAGGGCAGAGTAGAGGGGGAGGATGACCTCCCTCGACCTGATGTCCACACTCTTCTTGATGCACCCCAGGATGCCATTGGCCTTCTTGGCCACAAGGGCACATTGCTGGCTCACGGTCGTCCTGTTGTCCACCAGGACTCCCAGGTCTCTTTCCACCGAGCTGCTCTCCAGCAGGTCAACCCCCAACCTGTACTGGTGCCTGGGGTTATTCCTCCCCAGGTGCAGCACCCTACACTTGCCTTTATTGAATTCGATAAGGTTTCTCTCCACGCAACTCTCCAGCCTGTCCAGGTCTCTGTGTATGGCAGCATAGCCTTCTGGTGTGTCAGCCACTCCTCCCAGTTTTGTATCATTGACAAACTTGCTGAGGGTGCACTCTATCCCTTCATCCAGGTTGTTGATGAATAGATTGAACAGGAAGATATAAGCTCTTTTGAGGGAATTTGTACCTATTTTGATGAAACTTCACATATACATTTGATTCTTTGGCAAAAATGTTAAATCACTTTTTATATGCTCTGTCACAAAAGGTATTATACTTTGACTTTATTTTTCTCCTGTGTTTATATGGTGATAATGTATGGTGATATGATGAGCAATTTGCCTGTTATTTTTCATTTAAATTACAACATATAGAACTGTTTAGTTATAACACAAACAACAAAAAATCTCATTTAGTAAAATAAGCAAAGATGTTTTAATATTAAGTAGAAGGTGTTCTTAGTGTTTTTAAAAGTAAAAATACTATCAAATAAATAGAATAGATTGCTTGACATCTGTAGCATGGCATAGCTTAACATATATTATACATAACCAAAATACTCCTTGAAATGAAAATTGCATTTTCATACTTGAAAGATCTTTTCTAAACTGAAACATTGCAAATAACACTTTTTTTTGCCAAAATTCCTTTTTACAAGTAATATTCAAATTGGAAATCAGAACACAGTTTGTAAATGTTGGTATTTCATGAACCAGAAAGTCCAAGTTTGATCTGTTCTGTAAACAGGCACATACCAATTGTGTATGGTCCAACCTTTATAGTGAGTGGGAATGGATATTAATTTTAAGACCCTCCCTATGCTGAGAAGCACTTCCCAAAAGATGATGTCCGGGTGAACCTTGAAACTGCCTGCTGGACAAATAAATTTTAATTCAAAAATTCCTTCAGAACTAAGCACTGATTAATAACTAACAATGATTAGCAGAAGGCATACTTTCAGAGAAGAGGCTGGGAGTAAAAAGGGTCAAAGGCAAATATAGAAATGGGGGATCCTGCCTCCTAGACTTTGTTCTGATTTTTTCTCTTGGTTTGTGTACAGCCCAGACTTTATTGAAGCTGTTCATTACAAAAGCAGACATTGTAAGACAATGTAACCAAATATGTTATATTAAAACTAATGTTACTCAGTCTCCAGCTTTTCTGGGTCACCAAAGTGACTCCCGGGACTTCAATAAGTTTTAATTTTTTTCCCAGTTCTTTAATTTGCCCTGCCTTTAAGATACTATAATTCCATCTATTTCAATGCTGAAGTATCTGCTATGTAATGATTAAAACAAGCAAAATTAGCTTTCTGAATAATCACAAATTTAATCTTTGGTGAATAATCAGCATTTAGAAGAAACAATGTTGGCCAACACACACAGGCAAGCAGACTGCTGTGCATAAAAGCCTAGTAGTTTGGTTACAATGTTTATGTTTCCTGCATGCTGATCTGTTCTTAACTGCCCTTGACTCATTATATTTCAGAATTTCAGGAAAAAAAATAAATAATTATGCCCCTCTGAGGATCCTCTGGATCCTCTGAGATTATAGACGGCATCAAATTAGGTAGGAGTGGTGACCTGCTTGAGGGTAGAAAGGCTTTGCAGAGGGATCTGGATTGATGGGCTGAGGCCAATGGTATGAGGTTCAACAGGGCCAAGTGCTGGGTCCTCCACTTGGGCCACAACAATCCCATGCAGCATTACAAGCTTGGGGAACAGTGGCTGGAGAGCTGCCCAATGGAAAAGGACCTGGGGGTGTTGGTCGACAGCTGGTTGAATATGAGCCAGCAATGTGCCCAGGTGGCCAAGGTGGCCAACAGCATCCTGGCCTGTATCAGGAACAGTGTGGTGAGTAGGACTAGGGAAGTGATCGTCCCCCTGTACTCAGCACTGCTGAGGCCCCACCTCAAGTACCGTGTCCAGTTTTGGGCTCCTCATCACAAAAAAGACATTGAGGTGCTGGAGTGGGTCCAGAGAAGGGCAATGAAACTGGTGAGGGGTCTGGAGAGTAAGTCTTATAAGGAGCGGCTGAGGGAGCTGGGATTGTTTAGTCTAGAGAAAAGGAAGCTGAGGGGAGACATTATCACTCTCTACAACTATCTGAAAGGAGGTTCTAGCGAGGTGGGGGTCGGTCTCTTCTCCCAAGTAACACGTGATAGGACAAGAGGAAACGGCCTCAAGTTGCACCAGGGGAGGTTTAGATTGGATATTAGGAAAAATTTTTACATTGAAAGGGTCATTAAGCATTGGAACAGGCTGCCCAGGGAAGTGATTGAGTCACCATCCCTGGAGGTATTTAAAAGACAGGTAGAGATAGTGCTTAGAGATACAGTTTAGTGATGGCTTCTGTCTGAGTTAGGTTGATGGTTAGACTAGATGATCTGAAAGGTCTCTTCCAGCCTAGGCAATTTTATGATTCTATGATTCTATATAACCTGAGATTATTTTAGTTATCCAAAGATTACACTCCTTCACCACCAATGTTCAGCTGGAATTTATATTACAATGTCCAGAAATGTCCAACAATTCGAGAACCATGAGAGTTCACTTTTAGCAGAAATTGAGTTCATTTAATGTTTGTCACAAAGGCAATTCAGATGTTCTGTGGAATCTCTTTCCTAACCTGTGTACGTCCACAGGTTTATGTCTAGAAACAGCAGTCTGTCCCCATGCATTACACTATGTGTGCTACTGAAAAATTTACCTGTATTATTTCCATCTTAATTTTTTGTTTCCATGTCTCTGAACTGATCTGTTTTCACAGCATTACATTGGTTTATGTTCTTATATGGACTAAAATTAGGTTGATATCCCTGAAGGTTTTAGAATATTCTTATCACAACAATCAGAAAAGTCTTGTCCCATCCTTTTGTCTATATCTAGGTTACAGTTCCCATCCCTTGAGTCACCATTAGAATTACTTATCCTTTATTTCTGGCAACTCCCTTCCACTTCTCAGCTTATACATGTAATTGAGCTGATGACCTACTTTACACTTCTCAGGGGTTTGGATTTTTTTTTTCCTTATTGTGTCTAGTTAAAGTAGAGTTTAATTGTATCAGATTTTAATTGGTTTGTCTTTTGTTCTTCCTACACCTCTTTATCATCCTTGGGACCACATGCCTTCACGTGTTATCATCACACAACCTGTCTGTGGTTTTATTTGCTGTGTCTTTCCCAAGGCTCATTTCCTTTGGTTTAAGCTTCCTGATAGAATAGCATGTCTTTTAGAAATAACAGCCACTGTCAGCTTTGTATTTTTGATAACCCTGGAGTCTGCAGAGGTACAGGAGAGTTCTCAATCACTGTGCTCTGAAAGAAAGTTTGACAATGCTTCGATTTTCTTTATCAATTAATAAATGCTAGCCTTCCAGAAATATACAACCCATACATCTTAACTAACTTCTCTACCAAAGAGACTCATAGTTGTATTAGTTTAGAATATCATATGGGCAAGCTACATTTTTTGAGCCTTGAGGACCTTGTTGAATGAATGCCTAATGTAGCCCATAAACAGTAAGAACTAAAGACTCTAAAAAAGTGGCTTCCAGAAAGTTCTGCGTTGACAGGCTGTGTCCCTCCTAGATGCAAATATACATTTGTGATGCTTTCAAGGTTTCCCAATGTTTCTACTCTGTGCTAGAACAGAAAAGAAAGGTTTGAAAACTTTGGCAAAAATTACATCGTCAAGTTGTTTTATCTACGACTACAAGCCATTCTGGCAAAAAATATAACAAAATTCAATATTGGTATGTGATATCAACATTGGTATGGTGATTTTCCTGCAAAGATTGCTATTCATTATTATGAACCAATTTTGCCTTTATTTGGAAGACAAAATGTAAAAGCCTTCATAATCCCTGACGGAAAGTGCTTGGACTGATAGTTCTGAACTTGTTGTCCATAGATCCTGACCATTATGGACTAATTTTCAGGCAGTTCTGAATATTGATCAAGCAACTACAGTTTGCATATGACATTTTAAAATTCCTGCCTTTATTTTTCTATCTCCTATGAAACTCCAGTATAGATAAATTCTTCTTGGTATCTACCTGATTTTTAGGTAAAAAAAAAACTGTTAACTTGCTACATTCTGAATGCTGTGCCTAGAACTGATGGTAATCACTGGATTACAAATACTTGGAATTGTTTCTTTCTTTTAAATACGGATCTTCACAGACTTAGCTATTGCCCCTGGAAAATATAACAGCTTGTCCAGACATGGAAGGAATACGGCTTGCCATAACTCTCTTGTTTAAAAGGTTTCTGTTTCTTATATAAAAAGGTAGTGTTTCAAATTAGTTGTTCTTATAAATATCTGACATCACATATAACTACTTATTTGAGCTAAATAGATGTCATCTACATTTTTTGTATTTGTAAAAAGACGGAAAGTAGTCTCTTGCAATAGTATGTAAGATATATGGCTATGTTCTATTACTGATTCTTATTTAGCAAAAATTCAGTTACAAAAGATTTTGCACTAATCAGCACTACAGAGCTATGTCTTTTTTCAAAGAAAACCTAAGTTACTAGGAAAAATATCAGAGTAATCTCTAGCTGTTGGGGAGATTTTTTTTATCAATTCTGTTACATCTTTTAAAGATAGAAATAAATTATCAGCCTGTGTTACAGAATTACAGCTACAAGTGCAGAGCACAGAAACCTGAGAAATGTATTCCACTTCAATTATAGTCAGTACTAGAGACATCACATAGCATTTATGGGGCTACTTTCCTTTTAAGTCATTAGGAATACACTTCCCCACAAAAATTATATATAATTTTGATTGTATCTTAAGATGTAATCATCAAGTTATTCTCAAACAAAAGATTAAACCCAGGGAATTCAGACTTAAATGTACATGAAGTTGCAGTATACAAAGAATTGGAAACTATATTCTCCCTTGAAGTAACATAATAAAACAAATGGATGATTATGAAGGCTTTTTCTTATTTATGGGCCTAAAAGAAATGTGATTTCTAAAATAATTTTACTGAAGACTATAATATTAATTTTCTTCCCCTTTTTATTCTTGAAACAGAATATTTTCAAATACGGAAGTTTTCTTCCTTAAATATTCCCCATAAAACAATCTTTCATTTGTCTTTAGACCATTTTTCAATGGAGAGTATTCTGTTCCATTTTGTAACTAATCACTTAGGTTAGCCATTTTTCCTTTTTTCTGTTACATCTGTTATTTGTTCTACTGAAATAAAATGAAATGCAATTTTTTCCAAAATAGCAGTTGTGCCATTTGACTTAACTAAATGGCTCTGAATAAGTTAGATTTAGAGATGATGGCTTTTTAATGGAGTAGGTACTGTTATTGACAAAATAGGCGTGTGATCCCAAGCCCACAGATGAGTTTTGGAAGAGGGTAATTCTTTGTGACATTTTCTGAAGGTTATTTTCAGCTTCCCCTAAAAGGCAACATTTCAGTTAAAAAAATGAGAATGAAAGGAATTACAAGATTTTTTTAAGCTTTAACTACAGTTACATACACAACACTGAATAATCCTTGGATTGGCTGTTTGAAGAACCCATTATTAAGATAGTCAAGAACAAAAAAGTAGATCTCATGCAAGACAGTAAATTGCGTAAAGGTAATATTTAACAAGCTTGTAGTTTTGTTGATATATTTTTCAAAAGCATTCTGTTGCCAAGAAATATAGAGAGTAATTTTGGAGAAATATGCTCCTTTTGTCATATAAAACAATGTGAAAATCTTTGTCCTCCTTCTAGCTGCCAATTCCATCAATACTTGCTTAGTTAACAATGACCACAGTTCTGTAGCAGGGGATTTGTGAGCAGTCATTTGCATTTATATTTTCTCTATATATATTAATGGGCTTCCCAGAAACAAAAGAGCACAGTGTCTATCTGGGTAAGACAGTAAGACAGAGCCAGCATGCATAACATAAGCAAGGAATTATTGCACTAAGAACTTGAACTAGTTCTCACTTACCTGGGGCATCAAAGATGAGCTACATGCTTGTTTCAGTTCCAAGGCTTTGCACAACTGTGCCTTTTGTTTACATTTTTTCTCTCATATTCCCCAGGATGCCAACACCTTTCCTACCTAAGGCAGGAGCCTGTTCTTTATCTGCTCCTTTTTCACCCTTCACACACACTCCAAAGCTTGCATCTTGCTCGCTGTTGCCCAGTTGGCTTGGGGGAGAGCAAACAACAAAAAACCCAACAAAAAAAAAAAAAGCCTCCCAAAAAATCTTCTATCAGCCCCTTCCTCCCACTCACTTTAAAGCTCCCAGGAGCCCAAATGCTCCACACAGCATTCCAATTTTCACCATCCACACCCCAGCCCTGTGCTCACCCTGCTCCAGTCCACACCACCGGCATTATGCTGATTTGCAGGCTGTGCTCCTCATGGTGGGGATACAGCTATCACATTGTCCAAGATACCCTATGCTCAATTTTATGATGTCAAATCAGCAAATTACTGATATTAGGAGGATCAGATGGAGAGTAATTCCTTTGACATTCTCTGATGTTTTCCACGGGAGAAAAAGAATGTCACATCTTCTGAATGCTCCTTGGCTGAAGTAAAGTATGTAGCAGTTTCAGGGAGTGCCTGTTAGAGCCCATTACTACCTCCCCAACTTGCCTTGGCATGAAAGTGCATAGTGGAAGTTGTATATTTTTTTGCAACATGAAGACTTGATTTTGGTGCACAGGCCTGAATTTGGACGTGTTACTTTTTGGGCTCTTGAGGTACGGGTATTGGAGAGAAAACATTGAAACAGGTTCCCTAACTTGAGTCTAGGTATTCATGGTAATCCAATCTTATTGCAGTGTTTTGTGATGTGTTTTGCAGGGTAAAGACCACAGAAGCTTTCTAAGTATTATTTCAAAGGATTTTTTGGAGGTCTGCACTGCTTTGAATTGCATAGAAAACATCAGTAACTAAGATGCACAAACTCATTTTTCTGCTTTTCAGCTTCTTATAAAAACTTACTCAAAATGAGCAGTTTCTTACCTCTCAAAGCTTTCTGCCCCTCCAGATAAAGAATTCCTACAATCCTACAACCTGAGGAACTCTACTGTGAAGGCACACCTGTCCCCAAATAGGTGTTCCCTGTGTAAAAGAGATATACTATCTGGCCCAGAGAAGTGTTATTTTTACCCATACAAGTTAAAATTACTTAAAAGCATTTAGGAGTGCCTAAACTGTGTTGAGAGGAAGCTCAGGAGGATTTTATCAGGACAATTCTCTCATGGTCTACTTAGGGACCTTACAGAGCCTCCTTTGACCGTGTCTGTGCCACACCCTGGCAGTTACCTCTTGCTCAAGCTCTTTGCTGCTGTTTCTTCCACTGAAGTAGAGGGAGAGAAGCAAGATAGTATAGGAAGGAGTGGGAGAGGCTGTCCTGGAAAGAGGAGAACTGCCGGGAAGCGGGAGTGGTAGGGTCTGGATATTTTATTTGGTCTGGTACCAAACAGGCCTTGAAGGCTTTGTCCATAGCTACTTGAATATCGCTAACTTACTTAAGTTTCCAACTTTTAATGCTTCTCTTTCACATAAAGTCCTTTTTTATCTATAGGTGAATATCATAATTTTGCCCTCTGAGAAGAGTGAATTCAAAATGCTAGATTAAAATCTACCCATTCAGCTCTTACACAGTTTTGAATAAAGTATTCCTGCAAAACAAATGTGCATAATGCTTTCCTATCATGCATCTAATTAACTTGCTAAAATACTCTGTCTAGGTATACTGCCCTAGAACATGATACACCTAACAATTTGGTTCATTTAATTACATATTAGGAACATTAAAAAACCATATTGCCACAAACTTAGAGAATTTTTAAATGCTTATTTGTCAAGAAGAGAGGAAGACCTTTTATGTTGTTTTCTCCAATATGACAAATTTTGTTTAATCTTGGAAATTGTATTATTTATACACCAGGTGAGCACCATTGGCACAAGTCCAGCTATCAGATATGCTGTAAATACTGCAGATCCTTCAGGACAGTATCCTTAAGATCTCTCTGCTAGCAACAATGAGCATGTGAAGACATGCTTATGTGTGTTGGTTTGTCTGTATTTCTGCTGCATATGTGAACTCACAGTCATTCTTTTTCAAACAATCAGACTTTTCAAACTTTTTTTTTGGCTTGCAACATGAAGACATCTGTGTTGTGTTTAGTTTCCTTTCCAAAGATTTCCATATTTCCAAAGAAGAGCTGACAATGACACTGTGGCTCCATGATCTTTAACACTGGATCTACGTATTTCTGCCATCTGTGGCAGTGCAAGTTTGATCCAGATTTCATGTGTACTCTCACATTTTCAAATTAGCATGACAATTCCTGTGCAAACCACAATGTGGAGAAGGCAGGTGACTGGAGATCACACGTTGTGTAGACATGCTCCTTGGGATGGCGAGTTGGCCAACTGAAGATAATCATTCTTTGCAGACTAATCTTCTGCTGGGTAGTGAGAAACCAATCCATCCTATTTCCAGTCAGTGAAATTTCCCCTTCAAGCTAAGGGATCCCCAAACAAGCGCAGTCCAACACTTTTATTGCACTTGACATTTGTGAATGCAGTGGAGTAGCAGACTCCAGTAGTAGACAACATAAAGGTAGTACTATTTCCCTGGATCATGGACAGTTCTTTAATCCCTAATGCAACAGCTGAGATTAGAAGCATGATTCATGCTTACCTGTCTTCTGGAAGCTGCCAGGGAGATGGATAAAGGCCATTGCTCTTTTCATTAAAATCTCTTTGGAGTAACAAATGTCTGATTCATTGTCAGTGCTAGAATCTGCATTCTGAAAATTGCTACCATCTGGTTCAAGTATGAGTTTGTAAGATGCATCACATCCCAGAGCACAGAGGCACCTGGAGACAGGCCTACTGGCATGATGAGGTTGGCCATGTGTGTCAGCCTTTCACTTCAGTGAGTTCGGTAAGAACAGATGCACAAACGTTGAGCAGTTTCCAGCAATTCAAGAATTCAGTGTTTCCAGAAAATTACTTGTCCCACACCCACTTTCTGACTTTGGCCCACTCAGATGTAGTGGTCTGACCATTGTCCTCAAGCTTTACACTTTCTTAGGAAGGCTGTATTGTCATTACACAAAACACAGTTCCAGATACTACCCAGGAATCCACCTGGTATCTGAAATCTCCCAGCTCAGGATGCAGCCAGGCTTCCTGGGAGGCAGAGGGCATCGACTTGGTTCCTCTAGGATGATCTCAGACCCTTACTCTTTTCTCTGTGCTCCTATTGATAGATGGAATTTCTCCTTTTCACTGAGGACCTCTGCATGGATGCTTTCTCCAGAATCTGAGCAGGTCCGATGACTCTGTGCAGACCAGCTGAGATCATGGCAAACAGTGCCCAAAGAAAATGGTAAAAAATCACTTTTGGGTCAGTTCTGACTAATCAGTGATGCTTAACATAAATAGGACAAATTTTCAGGTTTTGTGGAGATCTTCACACATGGAAAGAAAGATCCAAGGTGAAAGAGTGATCAGACGAAACAGAAAGTATATTAGCATAAGCCTGTACACCAGGGAAGGCAGTGACATCTAAGGACAATGACCTCATAGAAATAACAGTAAAAAGGCTAGATCATCTTGAAAATCTTGAGATAAATGCTCACTCACAGAGCAATACAGAAATGCCATGCCCACTTAGAAATAAATTCTGTTGGACTCAGAGTAGCAGATTCAGTATTTTTAAATAAATTTAAATAACTTTTAAATAACTTTAAACCATGACTGCGGCTCTGTATTGCATTTTCTGTTTGCAACAGAATCTGACACAAGGATCTCCCAAAATTACATCAGTAATTCACTATAGCCTAAAAGAGTTAAGCTCCCACACTTACCAGTATCCAAGTGGGTGAAACTATTGTGAATTGCTAAAATCATTGCATTTTACTTGGAGACACCATAGGAAATGCTCTGCAGCTAGTACTCCCCCAAAGGACTTCAAGTGAGACATTCTATACCATAGCCTGGAAACTGATGCCTAGAAAAGTGATTTCTTGTCTCAAAGGGACTCGTCCTCCATCACTGAGGTGTAGTGTTTACACCAAGGCTTCAGTATTTAAAATGTATGAGTGTGGGGAACTGCAAGATAAACAAGGCCACTTTGTTGTAACTACACTTAATGATAATGGCTTGTCATTGTTTCAAATGCATGCAGCGTGTGTTTGGTGTCTTCCAAATAAAGAAGGTATGGTCATCATAAGATGACCACAATCCTATGCCTTGTTAAATTAAAATCACTACTATGACCGTTGTGCCCCCTCTGTTTTAATTGAGAACTGGTATCAGTGCAGCATGAAGAGAAGAACAGCTGAAGGCTTAGCAAGGGAATATATTAAGGCACGTAGAGTACCACTGGATTTCCTTGTTAGCCAGGTCACAGAAGGTACATCATGACATAAGGAGTTGAAAAATTAATTCCAAGCTGTTTTTAATGGCACCTTGTCTACCTAACCTATTTTGCCTTCTGCACAGCTGAAAAGCATCTGGTAAGCAGTGAGAAAGGTGGCTTTAAGCAACTTAAGTCCATTCCTCTGATCCTGGGCCAGCTGGGGACTATTTAGCCCTCTGTATAATTCAAAGAAGCCTGAAGCTGTACTTTCTGTGCTGACATGTCTTCTTCAGAGAAGGTGGGGAGAGCAGGTGGTAGGGAGTAGGCATGGCCCTGCTTGGATTCTCCTCTGTCTGGAACAGCAGAGCTGCAGGGCAGCTCTCTGCCTGCTTTTGTGCTGTTGAGGCAAATGTTACACCAAGTGTTGAGTCTGGTCTGCATGGAGCAATCAGTTAACTTCAGAGATCTATTTATTTATCTTAGCGTAAAACACCCTTGAGGCTTCTGATCTAGATGGGTCATGAGTCAACAAATGCTTTATTTATTCCAGTATCATACCATGTTGCTGCCCTGGGCTTGTTTCTGATCTTAGGCACTTTAAGTGGAGTTTTGATAGCTGGGAAGCTTTCAAAATCATCAACTCAGACAAAAGAAGAAAACTAACAAAGGTGCAGCACACTCATTCAGCATAATTGCCTGACATATGTAGCAGTTAATAGCTGGAGATGAGAAGCAAATAAAGTTCTGTTTTATGACCATACAGAGATCAGCAGCATTACAAAGCAGGGTCTGTTTCACATAATGGCCAAGGAACAGGCACAAATTTGTTTTCATTTGTATTGTAAATAATTTTGCACTGCTTTCCATAGCTCTTGTAAGACAAGGAGCTGGGCTCAGCCCAAGATGCTTTCAACTTTTCTTTCTCCAACTACGTAAGTTTAAAGTGCAAAGAATGACTAACCCATCAAAAGGACTTCGCTTTAGTCTCTGACCAGAGACTCAACTCTGACCAACCATAGTAACAAAGTTTATTTATAAAATACATTTTGTTGGAGAAGTTCATCGACATCTTAGTAAGTCAAGCAGAAAAGGCTTACAAGCCTTTGCAGGAAGGGGAGAGCTAAGACAGTTTATCTTTCCCCTGTTATTTTTAAAGCGTCAGTTGCACACAGAACAAAACTGTGTGCTTTTTACTTAGGCTGAACTTCACTTCCATAAGCATTGTAAAGTCAGTCATGCTACTGGTCTGAAATGGAGGAGACTTAGCCATTGAAACCAATGGGAGTCTGTTCATGTATATGAGTAGACGTGAGGTTGAAGGAAAATTGGGCACCATATGTCTCATCTATTATTCTCCCTCTCTAAATATAGCCCATGCTATTGCTCATAAGCTATGTGATGGGCTCATGCAAGCTGGGCAACCTTCCAATCTGATGTCATCACATGGGACATCCTGCCTGCCACAGTGGGAGCCTTTTCCAGTCAGCTGGCCCTGCCATTCCCCTGCGTGTGTATCCTCCTGGAAGTGGGGGTCAGCTTTTGCTACCATACTCAGGATCTCTTCTCATGGTTTTGCTTTCCCTTCCTGAAACAAGAATATGCTGAGGGACTTTGGAAACTTACTGGAAACCACTGGAATTGCTGTGAACAAAGGCGGCCTATTAGCTTCCTCCAGCCCAGATGTCAGGGCAAGTTCATTATCAACTCCCTACCTCCCTCATAGAAATTCCTGTCAGGAAGAGAGGTTGGAAAGGGGCCCAAGCAGCTCCTCCAAAGACTATTCACAGATTGGCAGTCCCAAGTGCTCACTACTTATAAATTAAGCCTATGAAACCATGCAGTTACTAAAAATAACCCATCTGGGTGTCTTTCTATTTGTTTTTCATTTTGAGGGGCATGGCACATATGTGTCACATTATAATTTTTTGTCTAAGCAGTCTTTTTTCAAGAGAATACAATATGAGTTCCTTGCATAACTTGACTCCAGGAGCTGGGATTCTATAGAACAAAACTACTCTAGTTAGGATTCTCAAGCAGCTTTGAAAATTGATTACCACAGTCATGACTTGTGCTTCAGTACAATCTTCCCTTGTCAGGCAATCAACTTGTACTGATTTTGTTATCAGAAGAATGGTAATAGAAAGCGTTTGACTTACCTTTGTTAGCTAAAGGCTTGCATGTATGAGAGTAGGAGACAAATCACCACTAAATAGCTCAGTTTTTAACAGGAGCTACTCTTCAACTCAATGAGAAGCCTACAATGTAAGATTCAAAAAGCCATGTGGAGAGCGTCTTATGGCAATACTGTCTGACATGAGGCACAATCTTGTGTATAGAGTATGTGGATCTGGTCTTAGATAAAATTGTTAATTTACATAACATTACTTTTTCAAATTTAGATATACACTTTTTTTCTGGAATATTCTTAAAATACATATTTTAAAACAAGACAATGAACTATTCCTAAGTCAGAAACTTCGGTGTTTGACAAAGTATAAATAGATGCTAAAGATTAAGTCCTTGATCCTGCATTTATCCTCAATTTCCTGTATCTAGATATCCTGTGTTTATCACGGATGCCTTTTACACGCTGGAACAGGATCTTTTGTTGTGTATTTTGTTAACAGTCGAGGAGCAAGAGAACTCAGAGAACAAATTGTCTACTGCTAGTTTAGGTATGTTTAGAGTAGGAGGAATTTTCCTACCATGACTTCAATTCAGTAAGAATTGTTGGCTCATGTTGTTTCATTTGGGAAAACACAATGAAAAAACACAGGCTTTAGCAACCTCTAGTGTTTCAAGTGTAGTGCTGTGATCGCAGTTTGGTCCTGAAGGATGTTGTGGCTATGATGAATCCCTGAAGGCAATCATAAGAGCCACCAAAATAAAGCAGAAAAGTGAGAATGGAATAGGAATATTGTGGGGAGGATGCTCTTGCATTGTAGAGAAAGTCATGTAATTTATACTGAAATAAAGCAAAAAAATGGAAGTAATTAGAGGTGACATTATGTTTTCAGATGTGAAGAGTTGCAAAATCAAGCCATTCTTACAAATTCATGGCAAAAGATCAGCATATTTTCAGAATAAATGTGTCAAAAATAGCTCTTAACAGTTCTTCTCATTGCAGCATGGATAAGGAAAAGGGAGAGAAAACTAGGGTGAGGTGTGGGGTCTTTACTGAGAGAGAGTTAGTGGCCCAGGAAGAGAGAAAAAAATGAATGTACGTTTGCCACTTTCCTACAGGGATTTACTGAGAAGAAACTGTCAATATTGCAAATATCCTTAGGGATGATGGGTTTTAGTCATCAATCAGGCCTCTGACAGAGTGCCACAAAGCAAATAACAAATGACAAAGAACTGTCCGAATGGTAGACTCTGCTGCATCATCAATATGATATATGCAGTTTATTGACTGATTTAAACACCACCAATAGTGAGAGAGCTCAGTATCAGAGGATTTGACGATGTTCTGCTCTGACATACACTTTGATACTCTTATCTGCTCCAAGACTACCTTCTATTACACGAGCACTAACACTTTGCCATGCAGCATTGTTGCCGTCCCCTTGTATTTTCATAGGCACAATAAAGGGTAGGAACGTTTTTCATGCAGAGTACAAATTGGCTTTCAGAGTCTTTCATTCTCACTTTTGTGCCTGCCAGCACTTCTTTTTTTTCCCCACTCCTTTCCTATGATGTCATTTGTTCACACAGCCTGTGCATTAATCACTATTCATTGTACACAGGAGGTCTGAGAGGGTACAAGTGGATCACTCAAGGTGAGCACAGACAGTCTTACCTGAGCACTTTGTCTGCGTCTTGACACCCTTGTAAATTAAAAGCAGCGTTCACCCTGTTACAGGTTTAAGAGTTATAGCTGACAATAATCACGATGCAGGATGTACACACCCAATAAATCAATCAATCAATCCCTCAGCTTGTTGACAAAAATGTTAGGTATGGTAATTTACTGTTTAAATATTGTGAAATAAGCTGGTGGTTTTAGCAACTCCTAGTCAGCAGGTCTTGTATCACACACATGAACAAAATGTCACAATTGCTTCTAATTGGCAACCTTGCTGACCATCTCAGCAAAGGCTCTGGGAAACATGGGCAGAGAAGTTTGACTGTTCTCTTATCACAAGAATGCGATATCTTGGTAGAGACACGGGGAAAGCTGTCAGTGCTGTCAACCATGCCAGTCTTCACCTGTGCTTAAAAATCTTCAACCTCCAAAGTGATCAGTGGGTCTAGGATCAGTGAGAGAAAAAGGAGAAAAGAGGAGAGAAAAAATTTGAACGAGTTATTGTGCGTATAAATCTTCCGCGTAAAGTGCATTCATGTCCTTGAGCATTGCTTGTTTTTACCAGAACACAGTATGCAGTCTGAATGAAATTTTTAAGCTTGAGTGCTAAGCTGGAACAGCCTATATATATATATATATATATATATATATATTATACGTCTACACAGTCACTAAGACTTTAGGGGCAATGAGTATTGAACACTTCGAGAAATCAAGCTATTTACTTGACCGCATCTGAAAATATCACCCAGCAATGACAGCATACCAGTTTTGGCAGCTAACCACATCACTACATTCAAGTGGGAATCCAAGATCTGCTTCAAAGGCCATTAAGCCTTTGAATTTTGGATCAGGCTTCAGTTAGTCCCAGGGAATCTAACCTGGTATAGGACCTTCGTCTGCCACGCTCAGCATTTAAATTAAACTAGCTTAAACTTGCTTGGACTTGGTAAGAATCCCTAAGCTTTGCATCCACTCACTGATACAGATCTTGCATCCACTTATACATTGCCTCTCAATTTGGCTATTCAGTCAAAAGTAGATACTATCTGCTTAATCCTCCTTCCTTCTGGGATACAGAAAAGACTTTAACAGAAAAGCAACATAAGGGAGGATTTAAGTTAACCTAGTGGGCAAGTCTCAGAGAACTGAAGCAGACAAACTTGTCTTTCTGGAAAGTGCAGCCTTTTTTTTTTTTTTTTTTTTTTATAAGCATAACACCTTCTAATGTCTCATCAGATTGAAAGTGGGGAAGATAGGTGATAATTTTTGAATAGCTTAGGAAACGTCTGGTGATGCTATCAATAAGCATTCACGGCTGGTATACAGCAAGACTGAAATGATCACATCAATTCTACACATTTTGTATCACATGCTGAAATAGTTTTTATTTCCTGCCAGGGTGAAGGGAGGGAAGGTGGGTGGAAAGGCGAGGAGGGAGTGCTGACTCAGGGCTGTTTTCTGCAGCAGTAGAACATGACTTTCTGAAAACTTAATTTAATATGCTCCCATGGCATAGAAGGTTTTTTGTTTACTGTTCCATTTGCATGTGGATTACCCTAGAAGCAAAGTGTTAGGAAACTCTCAAAGATCTATAATTTCTTTTCAAAATGCACAGCAACACATCGAGTTATTTATTCACACAGACTGTCTATCATTTTATTACATTGTTATGTGCTCTGAAGTGAGGAGATAAATAGTGGCAGAGAGAAAAGTAAACTCATCATAATTCTACTTATGAACAGGCTTTGGATCAAGTGTGATATTTAGACTTGTCTTGACCTTAATAAGTTCTCTATCTGAGAATTGCATGAAGTCATCTGGCCTCATCCCTCTTTGGAATCTGTATTCCAGAGACTGAAAGATTGGTAAAATTGGTAGCTTTGTAGTATCTTAACCACTTTAAGCAAAAATGTCACTGTTTTTTTCAACATTTAGACTTATTGCTAAAATTAGAGAACTTGGATTTAAAACAAACGGCTGTCATCCATGATGGATTATACCTTCTTTTCACTGTTCCTGTAAGTCAAATGGTGCTGGCATGAAGTTCAAAGACAAAGTTCAAGTGGCAAGTTACAGTTACAAGACTGGAGTCCATTTCTTAAGAATTAGAAGCAAAAAACCACTCTCAAAACACAAAATACATGATGACTTAGAAGATCCACAGCACTACTATGAAGTTAACTGAGAGTACCTAGCAACTATTTTTCTTAATTTTAAGACAAATGCTTAGGGATAGGATAATAATTTGACACAGTAATGGAGTCACACAGAATATATCCTTCTTCTCTTATAGACAGTACCGACTTTCACATAATGTTTTTACGGGAGAGGTTTACTTCAAAATAAATGGCAGGACAGGACCTGCCATCTCTGTGGCAGTAGGCAACAACATCAATCTCTTTATATCTAGACTCAGATTTTGGTTCTGACCAGTAGACAAGATGTTGCCAAAACAAGTAAATGAAATATTACAAGTAAGCAGTGCTACACATTATGAATGTATATCTCATTGAATCAAATGGTCTTTATTTTTCCACTACTTCCACCGCATGAATGGCTTTGTTAGTGGACATTATCAAATGAATATAACCTGAATGAATATTATGACTGAAATGAAATTAATATTATCACTATGAAATGAAATATTATCAGCATGCGCTTAGAAAAGGAGATCCATAGCTATCATTCAAAATGCATACATTTAACTAAATGGTTACTAAATTAGGGCCAAATTGTAATACTCCACCTTAGACTGAACAGTAATGAATCCCAAACCAGTCTTGTTGAAATGGGTTTGGAGGAAATGATCTGGAGTAAGAGAAACGTGATTAAGGACACAAGCGTCGTTAAGACTCAGTGCAATTAAGGACAACAGAACAAAGAACTCCCACTATCAGATGTCTTAAGATTGATTTTTTTTTTTGTTTCCCACAAACATATGACAGCATTGTATCATTTGCCTTTGCACCATCTGTATTTCCTGTTTTGAACTCCATGTCTATGTAGTAGTATTTCTTCTACAGGAACAACTAAAAAAAACAGTATATGCGTCACTGCTATTTGGGTTCATTGCTGCTGAGGATATTTGAAGCCTGACTAAGGCTGTGTGCATGTGTGAGTGCATGTGATGGAGAAAGAAGGATGCTATGAAGATCTGGAAAATTTCCACATTATTTTCAGTGATTTTACAAATAATGACAAAATGTGACTGTGTACACAAAGGCTCCTGATTCATTAATATTAGTATTACAAAGGCATCTTTTTAACTATTACAGTAATGGTTCATACTAAAAAGCTATAGTGCATTTTCTTGGTCCTACACAATTCAGGAGCATATACAGTGCCCTCAACAGCAGGGAAACACAGAAATTTATTTATAATTCAGAACATCCAGACTGACATAGAAAACCTTGGCCTTCAAGATGTGAGTAATGCCCTTAATAAAAGAAGCACAACATAATATATCACAAAGGGAAGCAAGATAAAAACTTTTAATACAGATGAAACTTCTACGATTCAGCATACACAATGCTGATTTACAGAAATATAAAGCAAAAGAAGAAATTATTTTTAAATTCTGGTGCAAAATGAGTAAAATGCCCTGTCCTTCTCAGCTGTGAAGAGTTACGTTTCTTAACAGCTGTCACTGGCAAGTTTGCCATTATAGATAAATATCCTCCTTATTCTTTTGACTACAAAAATTATAATGACAACTTGTTGGTATGAGACTTAAATATTCATCTGAGGGAACGGAAAATGGTAAAGATAATTTCTGCTTTTAACACAATGTTGCAAAGCTCATTCTCCATGGCACATGATAAAGGAAAAGCAGTAGTCGAAAAGCAGTAGTCACCATGATCATCGTTACGTCCAACCCTACTATACCTACACTAGTTGAAAAATCAAAGGGAGAAACTGCTGCCCAATAGAATAGCCTTGTACAGATTGGAGTGTACAGAAAGAAATTTCCATTAAAAAAAATAAAATGTGAGGTGATGTGGGGTCAAATTAACCCCTGTGCAATGTCATCTGTCTAAAATTCAAGAACCCACAACACAATGAGATGGGTTTGAAAACTGACATATTAAAAACAGTCCAGATAGATAGATATTCACTTTTAACATTTGCTTTGGGATTTGGGGCATTTAGGGCTTTACTTGTCCATATTTTAATTCATTTTCCCTAAAGAATATATAACTTACAAAACCAGAAGCCTTGAGTATTACATAGCAGACAGATCTGAGATATGGAAATTCTAAAAAACACAAACATGCTGGGGTCATAAATGTTGAATGTGACAGCTAATTGATTTCTCTGTTAAATAATATAATGGTCCCAGCTGGGATGGAGTTAATTTGCTTCATAACAGCCCATACACTGTGGTTTGGCTTTGTGTCTAAACCAATGTTAGTAACACACCAGTGTTTTGGCTATTGCTGAGCAGTGCTTGCACAGCATCAAGGTTTTGTTTTTTCCTGCTCTGCAATTCCAAGTGAGTAGGGCAAGAGGTAGGCAAGAGGCTGGGAGGAGCCATAGCCAGCATAGCTGTCCCAAAATTACCAAAGGGATGTTCCATACTATATAATGTTGAGTGGGTAGACGCTTAGCTGCTGGGGTCAACCCACCACAATGAGCTAACAGGATTTCATACTGAACTTAACTTCAGAAAGCAACAAGTACCTTATAAAAGGTGGTAGGAAGTAAAGCTGGACTGAAGCAATTGAATCAGATCACGTTGGATTATATCATGTACAAAACCAGATTTTCAGTTTTACAGAAAGAAATTTCGAGAAACTGGTGAGAAACTGGTACAAAAATGTGAAACTGACTAGGAAGAGCACTTAATGGATTTGAGTACAAGGAGAATTACATGAGGTCTAAGTGTCACTGCTATCCAGAACTGGGCTTCCAAGCAAGGAGAAAAAAATTGCTAGGAATGGGCTGCAGACCTACTAAAATGAATAAATACATCAGACAGGACGTTAAAAGGACAAGCAGAATTGGAGCACAATAAGAGTGTGGTAAGCTAAGAGTGCTCTGTCTTGAAAGTTAGGGAAAAAAAAAAGAAATTTAGTTAAAAGGTTAATTAAGTTTTACTTTGGAAGGAAAGCAAAAACAAATGCTAATGATGTCTTCACCAGCTATACCAGAGAGGAACAAGGAAAGAAAGATAAGCTGAGAAGAGAAAGATGAATAAAGATGAACAAGGGAATGTCCTATAAGCTAAATTAGTACTTTGGTTTTCAATAGAAATGAAGATTATGAGAGTAATGACAGGATGCCTAATCAGGAATGAGAGTAGGAATAGCAATTTCATTACCGTATTCAAAGCAAAAGCAGAGTTTGGGCTGCTGACTGTAGTGGAATGAAGGAAGAAAGAGAGGGAGGGAAAAAGGGACCAGTTAAAACACTGAAAGAAGCACACAGGAAATCACAAGTTCAGTAGCAGACATGTTTAATGACTATCAGTTTGGGAATGCATGGTGCGAAGATGAGAGAACCTGCCCTCTGACTGGACATAGCATATCTAGTTACAGAAAGTTTTTGGGGAAGGAACGGGCAAAGTGATCTAGTTGGTTGCATTCCCATCAGTTTAGTCACTCCTACAGAAGCCCTTAGCACAAATCTTTAAAGCCAAGAACAATGAGCTGTGGAGGCAAATGGAAAGAGAGCTAAACTGTAATGTGGTTTTCTTTATCAGGGGTACATACTAGGTCAGTCTGACACAATTTACATTTGACAAGATAACTTTCTTGTAAGATAAGAGTAAATGTTGTGTTTCTAAGAGTGTAGATTATGGTAAATCATTTGGTACTTTACCACATAGGAAATTATTGTTTAAGGAGTTCAGGAAGGGTGTTAATATAGGAACCGGAAGATAGATAAGGCAAAAAATAAGCAGAAGGCTAAAGTAGGCATATATTGAAAAGGAAGTCCCTAAGATGAAATTATCAGTAGTGGCATTGTATACCCATCAGTCTTAGGACTGATCCTGCAGAGTGTTGTCATTAGTGAGAGATCAATGTGTGCGCTCATGAGATTCTAGCTGACTGCCAAATGAAGATACTGCTGAGGACTAACTTACTACACAGAAAGTATGACCTCTACGACAGAGCAGCAGCAATGGGTTTGCATAGTACAAAGCACACAGGCATCCCCTTAGTAACTGCTGACAAAAGCATTTTCTAAAAACTGGATGTTTATCAGCTGGAGGTGAAAGAGAAGCATATGGATCAGGATAAAGAATCAACCAAAGTATGAGAGGGAGCTTGCCAGTGTGACAGAAAAGGACTATTGGAATGATACTGATAATGAAGTATCCAACCTATGGGAGGAATAGAAACCTGTCAAAGGGATATTTCAAATAAATAAATAAATGAGTAAAAGTTGGAATACTTAGATATCTAAGTTTCTAATCACAAGTGCATTGAAGTTCTTTTTCAAACAACAGGGATGAGAAAAGAAGAACCATACTTGACCCAAGACAGATTATGGAAAGTTATTGAAGGGCTCTGTGTGACACTAAAGGATGAATTTAGACATAGGAATTGTGTCAGTCAAATTAGTATCTTCCTAGCAAGTTCTTGACAGACCAAAGCAAAATTGCTTTATTTTTGATGAGGAGACATACAACATCTTTTTGCGATGGTACCACTAAGTTATAATAGCTCTAGTGCTTCAGGGTACTTGGGCACTCTGCCAGGATAATACAGTTAAACTGCATCTGGACCTACTGGCTTACATTCAGTCAGCATCAATACTTCTCCAATGTACTTTCACACTTCAAGATCTGGGTCTAGGACAGACAGAGAGCTTGGGTAGTACATCCACACCACGCCTGGGACACACCATCTGTGGGACATGCAGGAAAGGCAGAAGGGATCAACTTGAGCTGTGATGTCAATGCACATAACTGAATTTGTGTTTAACATTAACATTTGTGTTTAACATTAACTTGGAAAGTGCCTTAATCTGAGGTGATTCAATTCACCACTAGATTTGAAAGCACTCCAAGCATATCAGTTTCATACCCTTTGCTACTTAGCTTTGCTTTCCTGAGCATCTTTGTGTCCTGGGTATGACAATCCTTCCTTGGGTCTCCAGGAACATATCTGTCAACATCTGAAAGATGTGCAGCTTTCTTCCCACCCTATATCAGCTGTGTTCTGTCTGCCCACTTTTTGACAGGGCAGGGCAAGAGGTCTTAGACCTCCCCCAGCTCTGTCTTTCAGCAGAGGGAGAACCAGGCATGTTTTTCCTGTTCTTCAGCCTGCCTCTGCATTCAAGACACCTTGCAGAGAGTCCTTCTGTGGATGTCGCAGTGGAAAGAGTAAGTCACTGAAGATTTTTCTATCACAGCCTCTTGAGAAATATTACAACATGGCTGTCTTTTGATTTACCTTTTTGCTATCTATTCTCCACATTCAGTGCAAATGCTTATCCAAATTGCTTATTTTAAATGTTTAAAACTTGTGATTCAAGCTCTTCAGATACATTATAGGATTAAGGCAAGGTGAAAAGCAAAAGAGCTTAGAGCTGTTTGCCTTTAGTTTCAGAGCCTCCAGAACATAACACCAAGCCATGAAAGCTAGAGCTGTATTTCTGCCTTTCTCCTCTTTTTTTAAAAAAAGAGGCTTTTTTAATCACTTACCTAGAGTAATGGATACTTTCAAACATGGCATCAAGTACTGCAAGATCTCCAGATCAAACTGCAAAAGCTTGATCATTCTGACAATTTAATCATTCTGACATTTTTAGACCAAAAAGCAACTGTAGAAAGCAGAAGCAGCTCAGTCACCCTTGTGCCCCTACAGTGTAACAGGCAAAGGAGTAAATACATCTTGCCTAAGCAGACAGCCCCCGGGGGAGCAATGCAAAGCCACCTCCATGCCCTTTCCCTAGCTTGGCAGCCAACTGAAGTCTACACAAGGGAAGGTAGGGGTGGGGGAGCTGGTTTTGAGTTTGCACACCCTAAAGTTATTCTGCTCATCTGTGATTTCAACTGCTGCTTCTGTGGGTTGGCGTTGATATGCACAGGTTGAGCACATTTCCCTTTAATGGCAACCTCTTGTAAAGGCACAGTAAAGAGGGGAGATTGGCATTTTTCCTCCCCTGTGTAGGCAAAGCTTTTTATTTTTTCACTAATGGAAATTCATCCCTCTTTCAAAGTATTCATGGTGATATAAGTATATTTGGAATATTGTTCCAGCATAAATGGGACTTGTCTCAGGTTAACTTTTAACCTGGTCTCTGAACTAGGTTCCAGATGAGACAAATGTAACATTATCCAAATCAAATTTCTAAAATTCTTGACATTTGCCATCACTTGTACCTTTCCACAGAGAACCTAAGCAGATTTTCTTTTAAAAATGTAAAATCAATAAATTGGGTATTCCATTTGTTCATGAACAGTGGAACTGATGCAGACTGAGCAATCTGGTATCAGCTGACTATGGAGCTACAAATAACGCACGTTAAAACACATTTTACATTCAAATATTTCTATTGCCTACTGAATCTGTTTGGAGAAGATATATGAAATGTACCAACAACAAATTTAGTGTAAAACTATATTAACATGAATGATCTTAACACACAACTACAGCATCTCAATCCCATTTTGTATACACTGTCACTGAGGATCAAGGGAGTACCCTGTCACCACACCAGGTCCTTTCATTCTTCTTCGTGAATTGGCATACCAGTTGGTAATAGACAATGGGTGATCTGACTTGGATACCATCTGCCAGTAACTGGATAAAGACCAGTCTCACACAAGTCACCTCAGTATTCATTTTGGGTTGAAGAAGTCTGAAATTAGGTAGTAGTTAAAGGTTATCACATCAGGACAGTTGTTCAGACATACACATTCTTTTAAGCTGGAACTTTTTAGGATGAGTTATGTCTATAGAATCTCATCTTAAAAGTCCATTTGCTGTGAAAAACAAAGAAGAGACTCTCCTCTTTGAAGTTAACTCCGGGATAACAGATTAAATATTTTGCTTACTGTTTTTATTAGCTATCAAAAAGAGGATATGACTGTTTTAGCTACATTAATTTGTCCAACAAATTCCCTCAAATAATTTTTACAACAAACACAAAGTGGTAGCAATGGACATTTTCATCCCACTTGAAAGTAGGGCAGCTCTCAAAAACCCTAAATTACAAGTTTTGGTGTCTGCAATGAAAAAAGGTGAAATTCAGCCATGACACAGTATTTGACAGTAGCTGTTAATAAGCATGTATGAACAATATGACCCGTCCAGCCAATCAATGCGAGTAATTTAAGATTAGCTAAAGAATGAGAGATGTCTCTTAAAACATATGAAAATGCTGGCATTATTGCTACACTTGTAGGAAGAGTAGAGTTTTAGTGAACAAAAATGCAGACTGTGAGGAATAAAAATAATTGGTTGAGCTGATCATAGAACAAGTTCTTCAGTTTTGCTAACACAAATGGTCTAAATCTTATTGTGCAGGGTTTTTTTTCCCCAAAAAAATCTCTCTGCAGAATAATTTTCAGTGATCATATTATCCGACAGGTTTCAGTTATCTTGAGAACCAATATGGCTGTAAGATTGATGTTGGCTAGAGCACTAATATATTTTTAACTATATAGCTGAGTTACCTTGATATTATATATTCAGTTAACTTCCTGGACTTACTTCCATTTCAGTTTTATCCAGTAAAGGTACAGAAATACAGTTTCATACCATTTAGGTATCCTTCTGCAAGTATCTATCCTTCTCTCAGTGTCATGCTCAGATTTTAATGGTTAATTTTTCAGAATTAGGAACAAGGGTTAATTAAAACAAATTTATAATGACAAAACTGAAACATGCAGAGGCAAAAGTATTATCAAGTTTCAGAAATGTAACCAGCTTTGGGTAACTTCAGCAAATAAACTATTAGGAATTTAAAAATAAGATTTCACAAAGTTGTAATGCTAATTCATGATAAATGTCTAGTAAGCTGTTTTCTTTCCCTTGGAAAACAAAGACAGTGTTGTAAGCACCTACTACTAATAAGGCTCATTTATGTACTTTTCTAAGTTTTTGACTATTGAATTGCAAATGCGTTGGGGATTTGTAAGAACAGGGAAAAGACTGTATAACCTACTGCTTCACAGATTAAGATGGGAGGGATTTAAGGCTTGCCATCCAATGTCTCTGGGTAGAGAAAGGGCCACTGTTACTCACCAATCATTGACCAATAGGTTTAGCATCGTGTGGGCAGGGATCGGCTAGAGTCTCACCAGCATGTGGGAAGCTGGGCAACAAAGGCAGAAGGTCCAGGTCCACATTTGGAGAAGACCGCCTAAGAAAGCATGGCATGTCTGAAAGAGACCAGAGGAAAAAACTAACTAGACACAGCTGGACATTCCCATTTTTGACTCTTTACCCACCAAAAAGGCTGCATATGTTCAACTGCCCATTTTCAATGCAATAAACAATTTGCTTATTTGTGAGAAGACAAATTCCTATTCTAGTCCCCCTCAGTTTGCCTCTAAATGTTCCCTGAGTTCACAGCCAAGGAACATATTTTTTAAAATCCTCCTTGTGTTTATGTGTGGTTTACATTATCATTTGTAAAATATATTACAACATGCTATTTGCTTTATTTTGAAATTTCAAGACCTTTCTGTGGCTCTTACATGTCCTAGAAATTTCACATATAAATCATAGGAAAAAAAGACAAATCTCCTGTTTTCCTGTTCAGTGTTCCAAAGAAAACAATTAGGAAGAAAGCTGCCAATCACTAATGTAAACTTCTATGCCAGCTCATCCCAATTATCTCAGCTGGTAGACCTGTTTCTAAAAATGATCAAATACTTGCCAACTGAAAACACAATTTGGCTAAAATTTGGGTAGATTAAAGTTAGATGCCAGGGAAAGTGTATAAAC
Organism: Fratercula arctica; assembly: GCA_947846985.1. Lineage (NCBI taxonomy): Eukaryota > Metazoa > Chordata > Aves > Charadriiformes > Alcidae > Fratercula > Fratercula arctica. The sequence goes on along the minus strand of CANTUZ010000002.1, from coordinate 61,707,823 downwards.
CTAAAGATAAACATATTAATTTATTTAAATTCCATTAAAATCCCCATGTCCAGTTTTTCCTGTTGGCTAGATCTTTGTGACTTTCAACTTTGACTCTGAATTGATAATTGAAAGCTTTCAAAAAGGGGGAGCAAGTGTATTTTCTGTCTTTGTTTCTCTTTTTTGAAGGAGCAAAGGCAATGTGCCTCTTCATTGGGTCTTACAGAATCATAGAAACATAGAATCGTCTAGGTTGGAAGGAACCTTTAAGATCACCAAGTCCAACCATCAATCTAATGGTACCAAAATTACCACTAAACCATGTCCCTAAGCACCACGTCTACCCACCTTTTAAAAACCTCCAGGGACGGCGGTTCCACTACTTCCCTGGGCAGCCTGTTCCAATGTTTGATAACCCTCTCAGCGAAGAAATTTTCCCTAATATCCAATCTAAACCTCCTGTGGTGCAACTTGAGGCCATTTCCTCTTGTCTTATTGCTTGTTACTTGGGAGTAGAGACTGACCCCCAACTCGCTACAACCTCCTCTCACATAGTTGTAGAGAGCAATAAGGTCTCAGCCTCCCTTTCTCTGGGCTAAACAACTCCAGTTCCCTCAGCCGTTCCTCATCAGATTTGTTCTCCAGACCCCTCGCCAGCCTCGTTGCCCTTCTCTGGACTCACTCCAGAACCTCAATGTCTTTCTTTAGTCAGAGCCCCAAAACTGAACACAGTATTCGAGGTGAGGCCTCATCAGTGCCAAGTACACTTTATGACAGGGCACACATATGGCTGTAGTTTGGAAAGGGAACAGGAAACCCCATATCTCAGATGAAAATGTGGAGTGACATTGCACCTCATAAGAATACAGTTACTACATCAGTATTCAGGACTTCAAATCCACCTGGGATGTGGGATCATCCTACTCCAGAGGAACCTTGCTCCCCCATTGATTAAGTACAGCTCTTAAGTGCATGTCTGGCATGTGGGTATGATTAGATTAGATTTTTTTAGAAACCTTTAGATTTGGACAGTCCACTGGAAAATTCACAAGACACCTATCTGCACCTTTACATGCCTGAATATTTTCAAAACTCTGAACATGAATGCCAAATTCAGTTACCTGTATCACTTAGAAGCCTGACTTTCGTTATTTGTCAAGTAATAGGAAGTGGGCACTTTTAAAAATGTGACTTCTTTCTCAAGGGCTTGAATTTAAGTTTAAGTATTCAAGTTTGCAAATATTGAGGTCTGGTCTGTTGACATACACAGACATTCACCTGTGCTTATCAGGGAGCATGCTTTTGCTTAGGGTGTAGTTATTGTGCAGTGTCACATTATGTAAAAGCCTCATGTATGTAGACAAGCCTCACTGGCTTGTCTACAGACAAGACTTGTAATGATTATACAGATTTTTTTCTGCTTTAAACAATGGCACACTGGACAGAGTATTGAAAGTATAGCACAATAAAAGTGAAAACAAATTACAGTAATAGTGTTAATGTCATACCTCATTTTTATTGGTATAATTAAAATCCCTTTAGAACACAACCATTCCCTAAACATTTCCATTTCTGTTCTCCCCTAATTAGTGTAATTTCATGGAAAGATGTCACCTTTCATGGAATGATTTGTCACCTTCACTATAAAGTTGAGCATGGTGAGTGGTGACTCTTGCAGAAGAGTAGAGGGACTGTATACGGGAGCAAGACAGCCAGCTCATTTACACCCTTTTGAAAAGTCTCACTTAAGGCCATGGGCAGCTGTGCAGGATGCTACACCGGTATTGGTAGATGAGGTTACTTCTAATAATTTCTCTCCAGCTGCTTTTAAGTGGTGTTTTTATGTAGTTTACTAATTCCCCAGCCCCTGGAGGAGGAACATGTAAGTGTTCCTTAGTCCACTGCTGCCAAAATGAGTCCAGCTAGCTCAAATAACTGGTGTGTTACACATCTTTGCTCTGGCTCACAGTGACTAAGGTGAATTACTCCTAGGAAGTGCAGTTCCCCTAGCAGATATAAGAGTTAGTGTTTTCAGTCATAAGCAACAGCTGCAGGAAAGAGCTATGTTCAGAACAGGACAGTTATTGACAGCCTAAGCGTCTACTTACTGTTATCATTTACTAGTCAAAAAATGCCATTTGTTGAGAATTTAAAGAGAAAAAGGCAAATGTATACCACATTTACTGTCATATAGTAAATATTTCTGACGGAATTTGGGATTGTATTTATTATCTCTTTTTTTTCCTCTAAGAAATTGTCCTGGTTTGAGGTAAAACAGAACCAACTTTCTGATCAGTAATTTTACTTCTTAGCTAGGCCTCTTCTAACTCTCTGAAATTAACAGCATGTTGTGCTGACAACGGTTCATTCTCAGAGTGATAAGACCAATGTTTAAAATTAGTGCCAAGGAATGGTACACAGAGAGGCTCCTGCTTATATGTATTGCTATAACAACCAAGGTCAGCTAATTTTGTTATTGCCCCGTTCGACGGTCAGAAGCGGAAAAGCATAGCGGGGTCCCACCTGCAGGGCAGAGCGGACAGGACAGGTGACCCAAAATTGACCAACAGGGGTATTCCATCCCATCTGCCTAATGTTCAGTATAAAAGCTGAGGGATCAAAGGGTCAACCCTCTTTTCGTCAATGGCCAACGTCCGAGGAGGACCCTGTCTGTTCATCTGCCTTTGATCCCAGTCTGTGGGTTCCTGACTCCAGCTCTGTAATCCAGTTCCCACCCATCACTGAGTCCAGCCTGGGACTTCCCCAGTGCCTGCTGGTGATGTCATCCTGGGAGCTTAATATGGTTTTCTATATACTGTATCTATTTCATTATTTTCCTTTTTATTTTATTATTAATATTTCATTAAAGTAGTTTAGTTTCTTCTAAACTCATAAATCTCTTTATCTCTCCTCCTCCTCTCCATGTGCGAGAGGTGGGGGAAGAGCATCTCTCACCAGTCATTGGCCAATTTGGCCAAAACCATGACAGAAATACAGCTCTGAATCTAAATATGGCAGGTGAGTTAGAGGAGTTATTGCCTTATAAAAATGGTGTAAAATCAGAATGCTGCTAATATAATCTCTCTTATCACTATGTTTCAGCTAATTCTTAAAAACCTATTATAAAACTAAGAATTAGCAATTTAAAGACTGCTTATAGCAGGTGCCTTAGTATTATCTACCACCTGGATTGGAAATGTCACTAATGAAGCTGAGTAAAAAGAATATTTTTTTTTTCTGTTTTAATTGTAATCTATAAATCCACATTCTTCTCCCAGCTACAGAGTGGATAAAAAATTAGACATTCCCTTCCCACCCTACTACCTGCCTCAGAGAGATGAAAATACTCCTCCTCTTTCAATAAATTTCAATTCAATTCAATTTCAACACCTTCACATAAAGAAGGCAGAATGTAGGCTGGACATAGAAAAATATATACACATACACCTTTCAGTCAGATTATCTTGGCATATTCTCCTTTAATTCTTTGGTTGCCCCCTTGAACACCTCTCTGCTTTGCACACATCCTAGGTTGTCAGAGATAAGATGTATCAATTATAATTTACCTGTTTACACTTTCTCCTCTGAAATATTGTTATGAAATCAGTAAAGTTCCTTCTGAGGCTTGGTATGTTTTTGTTTTGTTTTATTTAACATTTTGAAAACCATAAATCTCAGATATGACTCCAAGATGAATTAAATGTCTTGCCTTCAAAATCAATAAAGGTGTTTTGTTATTTACTGGTTTTTGTAGCAAATCTGGAATCAATTTACTTAGATTATATTTAACAAAAGAAACAGGTATGGCATGCATAGGCCAGAAGTGTTCTGTGCAGGATGAGAGAGGAACTGGGTGAACGCTTTGGTCCAGATGGCACTGGGATTAAGGAAGTGCAAAGGGAAGATAATGAAGAACTGTTGATCATTTGTCATAGAATAAAAGTTCAGAAGAAGAATAAATAATGCTGTTGACCATTACTAACCATTGAAAATAAAACGGGTAGGATTTTGTTTTCAGAGGCTATAAAGGCCAACAGCTCATATGGAAAACATCTCATTTTCAAAAGAAATCTGTCTCTAGTGTTGACCAGGAAGTTCACAGGGGTCACACAGAATCACAGAATGGCTGAGGTTGGAAGGGATATGTAGGGGTCATGTGGTCCAACTCCCCTGCTCAAGCAAGACCACCTAGAGCTGGTTGCCCAGTTCCATGTCCACAAGGAGGAAAACTCCACAACCTCCCTGAGCAACCTGTAGCAGTGTTTGCTCATCCTCACAGTAAAAAAGTGTTTCCTGATGTTCAGAGGGAACCTCCTGTGTTTCAGTTTGTGCCCATTGCCTCTGGTCCTGTTGCTGGGCACCACTGAGCTTGGTCCCTGGGAGCCTAGCTCTGACCTCTTTGCACTCTCCCTTCAGGTATTTATACACATTGTTAAGATTCCCCCTGAGCCTTCACTTCTCCAGGCTGAACAGTCCCAGCTCTCTCAGCCTCTCCTCAGTGGAGAGCTGCTCCAGACCCTCAATCATCTTTGAGGCCCTTTGCTGGACTCTATCCAGTATGGACCCCAGAACTGGACACAGTACTCCAGATGTGGCCTCACCACTGCTAAGCAGAGGGGAAGGATTGCCTCCCTCAACCTGCTGGCACTATTTAGCCTAAGGCTGCCCAGGATACCATTATCCTTCTTTGCCACAAAAGTACATCGCTGGCTCACATCCAACTTGGTGTCCACCAAGACCGCTAGGTCCTTTTCTGCAAAGCTGCTTTCCACCTTGGTGGTCCTCAGCATATACTGGTGCATGGGATTGTTCCTCGTCAGATGCAGCACTTTGCACTTCTCCTTGCTGAATTTCATGAGGTTCTTGTCAGCCTATTTCTCCAGCTTGTCAAGGTCCCTCTGTATGGCATCACAACCCTCTGGTGTATCAGCTGCTTCTCCCACTTTTGTGTCATCAGTAAACTTGCTGTCCCATCATCTAGGACATTAATGAAGATGTTAAACAGGACTGGACCCAGTATGGACCTCTGGGGTACACCGCTAGTTACTGGTCTCCAACTGGACTTCAAGCCACTGATCACTGCCCTCTGGGCCCATTCATTCAGACAGTACTCAATCCATCTCATCGTTTGCTCATCCAACCCATACTTCAACAGCTTCTCTATGAGGATCTTATGGGAGACTGTCAAAAGCCTTACTGAATTTAGGTAGGAAATATCTACTGCTTTTCCCTCATCTACCAGGACAGTCGTTTCATTGTAGAATGTTATCACATTGGTTGACTTCTCCTTGCTGAAGCCATGCTGACTACTTCTGACATCTTTCTTGTTCTTCATGGGACTGGAAGTGGTTTCCAGGATTAGTTGCATCATCACCTTTGCAGGGCTCAAAGTGAGACTGACTGGCCTGTAGTTCACTGGGTCCTCTTGCTTGCCCTTCTTGAAGATATGAGTGATATTTGCTTTTTTCCAGTGCTCAGGCACCTCTCCCAAGTGCCAAAATCAATCAAAGATTATCAAAAGTGGCCTCGCAATAATAAAGCCAGATCCCTCAGTGCTTGTGGGTGCACCCCATCAGGGTCCACGGACTCACATATGTCCAGTTTGCTTAAGTATTCTCTGTCCTGATCCTCTTCCACCAAGAATATGTCTTCCTTGCTCCAGTCTTTCCCCTTGGTCTCTGTGGCCTGGGACTCCTGAAGGCCAGCCTTCCTAGTAAAGATAGAGGGAACAAAGGCATTGAATAACTCAGCCTTTTCCACGTCCTGTGTAATCAGGTCCCCTGTCCCGCCCAGTGTCCTGGCATTCATCAATGGGCCCACATTTTCCCTAGCCTTCATTTTGTCATCTATGTACTTATAGAAGCCCTTCTTGTTGCCTTTGACATCCCTGTCCAGATCCAGTCTCACTTTGACTTTGACTTTCCTAACCACATCTCTGCATGCTTGGACAGTGTCCCTGTATTCCTCTCAGGTTACCTGTCCCTGCTTCCACCTTCTGAGTATTTGCCTTTTTTTTTTTTTTTTTTTTTTTGAGTTTTGCCAGGAGCTCCTTGTTCATCCATACAGGCCTCCTGGCATTTGTGCTTGATTTCCTGCTTGTTAGGATGGACTACTCTTGAGCTTGGAGGAGGTGACCCTTGAATATTAACCAGCTTCCTTGGGCCCCTCTTCTCTCCAAGCAGCGACTGTACCAAGAAGATCCCTGAAGAGGTCAAAGTCTGCTCTCCTGAAATCCATCACAGTGATCCTGCTTTTTGCCCTGCTTCCTCCTTCTAGGGTCTGAACTGAAGTGAACAAAGCTGCCTTCAACCTTCACATCCTCGATGAGCCCCTCCTTTCCTGTTAGTATGTCCTGTTAGTATGTGCATTCCAGCTGCTCTCTCACATACAAGGAAACTCCCCCTCCTTGGCTTCTTGGCCTAAATGGCTTGTATCCCTCCATTGTAACATTCCAGTCATGGAAGCCATCCCACCACATCTCCATGATCCCAAGAAGATTATAGTCCTGCAACTGCACAGAGATCTATAATTTGTTATGTTTATTCCCCATGCTCTATGCATGAATGTACACGTGCTTTGGAGAGGCATCCCAGCATGCTGATTTCCCAGAAAGGCTTTTGGACACTTTCTTGCTTACACACAAGCGCTGGAGATGGCCCTCCTTCAGCCCCATTTTCTTAATTTTGTGATCTCTTTCTGTCACATCACTTCAGGTTCTTTGCTAGTCAGATCTATCTGTCACTCCCTCACAGGGCTGCTGGTAACTTTCTCCCTCCCCATCGTTGCTAGTTTAAAGCCCTCGTTACCAGGTCAGCCATCCTGCTGGCAAGGATACACAGAAAGGATCACAGAAAATAGCCTGAGAGCTGGCTGCTGGTCAGTTCTGTGTAGCTTTGGAACTGTTTTTTCACTGAAGAGAAAGGATCTTGTTCACATGAAAGGGATGTACATGGACTTCAAAATAATTTCCACTAATACTGGAAAAGACGTTACTTAAACATGTGCACATATTTCCATGTTATTTCCATGTCTATTAAAATAATACAATAATAGATCTAACATCTGATAGGTAAATATGAATATTTTTGTGTGTTTCCAGTCCTTAATGTATTTTGGTTTTGTTTATTAATAGAATACTATTATAAAAGTTACGTGTTATTTTTTGGATCTTGTTCAATTTCTTTCTCCATACAGTAGCACACTTTAGTGCCTACAGTTATATTTTATTGTTGCTGCTTTGTCATCAGCAGAAGCATCATGTAAACAGTTTGGGAAGATGAAGACCTCCTGCATTCTGCTCTTGCCAGGGAGAAGTATAGTCAGTCAGGGAGGCAGCAACAGAAAAAAACTATATGTCATTAGGGACATTTTGCTAATCAAATGACAAAGAAAGCATGCTGCCCATCTATGTAAAGCAGAAAGCAGGCTCCATCTCAGCATCTCAGCAGCAGTTTAGGAACTCTAGTTTCATATTCTAGTTGATACAACTATTCCGTTGGCATAATTTATACTTTATCTTGCACACAATGCTTTCCTAGCTAATGGCAAATAGGGATCTATGTGACATTCCTCATCTATGTGTGTTAATGTGTACTAAGCCCTGATACTATTTAGAAATTTCTAGTCCTTACCTTCAGAGATTTTTTTTTTCAAAGGTGGAAATTAAATAATGACACTGTACCACCATTTTTCCAGGTGCTGCATTAACATCATTCTCCAATATCTGACTAGCAGCCCCAGACAAGTGTCCAAAACCCACCGGACACAGTGTAATTGATCTCTTACAAGTACTTTGTTATTAGTTTTATTATTCCCATCCCCAAGGGGGAATGTCTTTGTAGGATAAATTTCATGCTAGAAATATGTTGACTCTCTGGACGCACAGGTTCCAGGCTTCATGACAGACTCAGACCTTCAGCTTTCTGTGGTCAATAGAATGACTATCATGCACTTCATTCTGTGTCCAGGTAAGCACTAACATATAAAGGACAGGTATTGATACGTCTTGTAGGATTGCTCACTTACTCATTGACATTTACTTTCTATCAAGATTAGTGGTGCCTTGAAGAATCATAGAATGGTTCAGGTTGGAAGGGACCTTAAAGATCACCTAGTTGCAACCAAAACCTTCTTCAAATTTGCCCACAAATACCCAGCTTTTTTTTTGTTTAATCGCTGTTCATATATAGTTTACTGGCCATAGTAACAAAAATAAAAAGTGCGTGTTTCGTCAAGCCTGCGGCTAAACGCACCTGCAGGACACAGTGGCCACAGGGATGATTGCCAAAAGGCCTTGCTCCTCTCCGTCCAAGGTCAGGTTACAAATCAAGAGTAGCTCCATTTGGAATAAAAGGCTTCCAGCAGTGCAAAGGGAAGATTAACCAGAACTTTTCTGGCTAAAAACACATCCTGAAAAATCATGTGACTTGGCATGAAGGTTGCACCACAGCCCAAAATCTCTCAAGATGCAGCAACAATTTTGGGAATAAAGCTGTTCCCTCCAGCATTGGAACTGCAAAGTGGAGTAAAATAAATTATGCATGTGGCAAGTCTTGAGCTGGCTGCTGTCTGCTGGATCCCATTAATTATTAACTACCTCAGCGGAGGGGACACCAGCTCTATGGGCAAACGGGTACTGTGGGAACTGGCAGGGCTGAACCACAAGGGACACCAGCAAGCACGGTGGTGGTCGCGGGCCCGTGGCAGTGGCCCAGGCTCCGCTGCCTTTGTGCCGCTCCGCTCGGGCAGGGCGGTGACTGGCGGTCCCCGCGGCTCCCTTGCCTGGGGCTGCGGGCGGCCGGGCGGCGGTGGACTCCCGCGGCCAGGCGGTGGCGGCCGCGGGAGGAGGTCAGTCGGGGTGACCCGGGTGGATGGCGCAGCTCCCAGCCGTCTCCCGAGAGGGGGGCAAGGGACAAAAGGGGAACGTCGGGCCCCTGGTGGCCCGGCCCGGCCGGACAGGGCAGGACAGGGCAGGGCACGCAGCCTCCCCTCCCGCCCTGTCGCTCCGCTTGCAGAGCCGGGGGAGGCACTGCTGCTTGTCTGTAACGCTGCCGCGGCCTCCCCAGAGGCCCTCTGCCTCGCACTGTCACTTGAGGGAGAGAAAGCACCCGGAGCCTGGCATACCTCTGCTATTTTTTCCCCTGCGATTCATTTTCTGAAAACTCCTATGTGGTATCAAAGTGGGAAAGGTGCACGTGTTATTATATAGCTGGTTATTGGATTTTTCTTTGGGGAATGACTAGAAGAATAGCATTTTGATGTGAGTAAATTAAATAAAACTGCTAAAACATGAAATTTTTTAACTGGATCCTCATTCTTCCACTCTCTCCACTTTCATATTGTGTTTCTCAGTGTTACCAAAGCATTTAATTCCCTTTCTTTTCTTAATTCAAAGTTACTTTATCAGGCACCTTGCAAAGGAAAGCTTTTATTGCGACCAAGTGAAACACCCTAATGTACCCTCTACCTAATTAATGTGTGGGAAACTCAGTTAGGCTCAAATTTTGCACACCTGGCTGCAGCCAAGTACAAAGTTCCCTGCTCTGGTCATCTCCCTCTGAGACCACTGATAGAGCTGCAGTGACATTGTGGCTCTCCTGCCATTTCATGGTATCCTCAATGAGGAGGAGGAGGTCTTAAAAAAAAAAAAAAAAAGATGGCAAATGCATGTGCATGTATCTACACATAAGTCTCAGGCAACTGAGCTCAGTGCTGCACTCACAGCTTCTATGACTCTTGAGAGCATGAGAGTATATTTACTGGTGTGGACCAAAGGTCTGTCTATCCAGTTTCTAAGACCAGACGTTGAGTTGATTCCCAGGAAAGAGTGAGAATAAGGCAACCATATATGACACATCTCCTGACTGTTCTTCTAATCTCTGGATGGTTTTAGCTCAGGGGATTTTCTGTAGCTGATGTGGTTTGGCTATTTAGCAGCTCTCAGTAGACCTATCTTCCAAGTACTTGTCTGATCTGCCCTTGAACCCATGTAACCCTTTTGCATGCAGAAGACTCTAAGTCTGTGTTTATACTATTAATCTAAACAGTGCCAGTTCACAAGTACAAGCCGTGTCCTGCAGGGCTCAATACTGTCAAACTGTTAGTAATGGCTGTGGCAAAAGTTGACCATCATTCCCTGCCAAACAAAGCCTGGGCGGTCTGAAACATCAGCACACAAAATGCTCACTGGTCTCCCTCCAGTCTGGGGCAGTAAAGCATTTTTCCACTGGGACCATTCCTGAAAGTGTAATCCCAATGAGGCTCTGTGGCTGTGTGGTGGCCGAAGGAGACGTATTGCACAGTCACAGAATCACAGAATGATACAGGCTGGAAGGGACCTCTGGAGATCATCTAGTCCAACCCCCCTGCCAAAGCAGGATCACCTAGAGCAGGCTGCACAGGAATGCGTCCAGGGGGTTCTGAATGTCTCCAGAGACGGAGACACCACCACCTCTCTGGGCAGCCTGTTCCAGTGCTCTGCCACCCTCAAAGTAAAGAAGTTCCTCCTCATGTTTAGAGGGAACTTCTTATGCTCAAGTTTGTGCCCATTACCCCTTGTCCTGTTGCCTGGCACTACTGAAAAAAGCCTGGCCCCATTTTCCTGACACCCACCCTTTGAGTATTTCTAAGTGTTGATAAGGTCCCCCCTCAGGTGTCTTTTTTCCAGACTGAAGAGACCCAAATCCCTCAGCCTTTCTTCATAAGAGAGGTGTTCCAGTCCCCTAATCATCTTGGTAGCCCTTTGCTGCACCCTCTCCAGCAGTTCCCTGTCCTTCTTGAACTGGGGAGTCCAGAACTGGACACAGTACTCCAGATGCGGCCTCACCAGGGCAGAGTAGAGGGGGAGGATGACCTCCCTCGACCTGATGTCCACACTCTTCTTGATGCATCCCAGGATGCCACTGGTCTTCTTGGCTACAAGGGCACATTGCTGGCTCACGGTTATCCTGTTGTCCACCAGGACTCCCAGGTCTCTTTCCACCGAGCTGCTCTCCAGCAGGTCAGCCCCCAACCTGTACTGGTGCATGGGGTTATTCCTCCCCAGGTACAGCACCCTACACTTGCCCTTGTTGAATTTCATAAGGTTCCTCTCCGCCCAACTCTCCAGCCTGTCCAGGTCTCTGTGTATGGCAGCACAGCCTTCTGGTGTGTCGGCCACCACCACCCCCCCAGCTTTGTGTCATCATCAAACTTGATAAGGGTGCACTCTATCCCTTCATCCAGGTCATTGATGAATATATTGAATAGTCTGGATGTGGCTATTCTGTTTTAGGGGATGGGAGAGCTTAGCACTGCGGATGTGAGTCATACCAGTTAGTCTCAAGGCCAGAGAATGGTTCCTGGCCTGTTTTACTTCTAGCAGTAGTAAAGCTAAGAGACTGGCATCATCCGTTGAACCACAAAGTTGTTGGGAAACTGTTGCCCTAGAGACAGAGACGGGATATTTAGTTTTGAAAGAACACAGGTATTACAAGCATCCCAGGAGTTTTCACTTCATGTCAGAGCCCAGTTCTCTGGATTCTTTAAGGTAAATAAGAATTGTTTATTTTCTGAATAACAAGTCCTTCCTGTTAAGTAGTGAAGTGAGACCATCACTGGCTGCAGTGCAAGGAAGGAGTGGAGTATCCTGTTCAGCCATGTTGTTCCTTCTCCTTTTTGCCTTGCTTATTGCTTAGCACCTCAGCTACCAGGGATTCATGAGCCCCATAACTGCTGTATTGTTCCTCGAATAACGGTGTTACAGAAGCAATCACTCAGTTTTGCTGTTGTTTTTTTTTGTTGTTTTATTAAGTTATGTTAATAAAATACGTAGACCTACTTCATGCCTTGAGGTGGTTGAGACTGTTGGTGAAGATTCTTGTTTTCACAAAATAAAGGGACCACCACAGCACCTGGGCCTGGGTGATACAGGAAGGATGCTGTAGGAAGTTGGAATCCTTGTGGCACAGGGCAAGTACAACATATGGCAGCAGCTCTGCTCTACTAAACGGCCTTGTCTTTAACGTGAGATCACATCAAGAGTGAGAAAAAAACTCACTGTATGCATGCAGTGTTTGTTCAGTGTTATAATATGCCAACAAAGATGCCAGTCAGCTTTTTGCTACATAGATGTTTCTTAACTAAACCCTGAACTTTGTGGACAGCAACTTGTTCCCCGTATGGCTCCATTCTGCCATCAAATAATCTAGCTTTATGCCTGTCAAAGCAAGATTCTGCAAATAGAAGTTAGCCTATGACACTGTGCTAGTGTAAGAAGACAGTATTTTTGTTTAGTAGAAAAATTTCACACATCACGGCTGGCACAGTTTTGTTAAGGAGAACCCATGATCTGGTCACACGACAGAAGGCAGCTTTTGTCAATTCAGGTTAAGTCTTTGAGAGAGATAGTGTAATTACACTAGCAAAAAAATTCTGTTCTGTGTGTTGTTTTTTTTTTAATACATACACACATACATACATAAATATATATGTATTTTTATATATTTTTTATATATATATATACACACACACATATATAAACCAAAGGTGCAGTTTAACATTTCAGCTCCTCTGGCAGAAAAGCCTCTTTATTAAGTTCTTATCCCAGCACCCCCAGCACCCCAGTTTGCTTCCCCCCCCCATCCCCCCCCAGCTATGCTGCCGGAAGTGATTGCAGACCACCGTGTAAACAGGATGGCTGCTTCCCATAAAGTTGAGTGACTAGACAGTCTAATGCCCCCTATCTAATTGAGCAAGATCATTTCACTGATTCATTTTGCAGTGTGAACTAACAGTTGCTTCTGTGCTTCTGAGCGGTTGACAAACTGCTCTGTAGGCATAGAAACAAGGCTTTGCTAAGGAAGAAGTGAATGTTTTATGTAGGGAAGAAAACCTTTGTACAACTGTATGCAAAATCTACTCTCTGATTTAGAGTTTGAGGGACTCTAAATCATAATACAGTGTACCATGAGCAACCTCTTTAATTCTCTTCCTTCTGTTATTTGTAGGTTGTCCATGGCAAGAACTGTCTCTTTTCTTATGTTTGTACATGTCCCTACACAATCAGGCTGCCTGGTTCTAGATCAGAAGTTTCTGTTGTTGTTACAGAAATAATAATGATAGAACTATTACAATATCTTGTAACTAAGATGGGAAGATCAGGTTGATCAAAATACTCTACTTTTAAATCTCTCTCTTGCTAATATGGAAGTCATGGCAGACTCTTCTGAAAGTAACCCTACACTTAAGATTATACAATTTGTAAATAAAGGATTTGATGGTACAAATTTTGGTGCAAGTACCACATCAAAGTAGTGTATAAACTCTGACTGTGGAGTGAATTGTCTTTTTCTAATGATTTCTGTGGGCAGAAGCTGTGGAGCTCATGGTGGCAGCAACAAAAAGGCACAAATTTTGCAAATGCCATTTTACATATCCTATTGAAAAGAATCCATGGACAAAGAAGCTGTGACAGTTCCATCTTTATTACATTGATTACAAATAATCTGGCCTGAACAGTAAATGCTGGCTTTTCACTGGTTTATATTTGTGGAGTAGTAGTTACAAACATTATGTAGGGGATGAGTGTTACTAGCCAATTTCATCTGCACATATAGTTAGAAGTCAAAGGTTTTTTTCTTATCAGAATATTATCATTCTCTACAGAAATGACACTTCCAGTCATATCCAAAGTCTAACAGCCATTATCAGATCCAAAATTTATGAAACAAATATAATAATTCAGTATTTTGCCAGCTATTGATATATTTAGGCAGCCGAGAGATTGTTTAAAATTGGATCTTACTTGGACAACTCAAGGTGAAAGATCCATACGTAACTTGGCCATAAAATTGTCCAGTCACCTCAATTTATGACATATTATTATGTCAGTATCTAGTATAAAACCACTAACTTGCATGAATTTCAGAGCTGTGTAGGTTTGATCTGAAATCTTTTCTAGATATCATTCTGTATTTAGAAAACTTGATGTGCAGCCATGGGCTTAAAAAATTATCCATTTTCATTGGCTAAGTAGAAAAGGGAAAGACACAGTTTAGCCCTAACCTAGCCAAGTCTGATTGCCCATCAGTAATTGGTAAAAGGCAGCTGAACTCCTATGGAGAACCCTTAAAAATACCCTGACTCTAGAAAAAAAAAAGCCTTGCTGTCTTTAAGACATTAAAATCAGTCACTTCTGAGTAGCTGATTATTTGGTAGAAGGCCGGATTGATTTGCAGGTTAGGGGTTTTTTGGCTGGCTGATGAATTTTACTTTTGAGACACGTCTTTTACTATTTTGGATTTTTATGTTCACTCTTGAAAAGAAGCAGAAAAGACAATTTTGAAAGAGTCTGTCCTTCCATTGACCTCTGTGGCCTTTATTCACTGTACCAAGAGCGTTTCCCCTAGCTGCCTCTGGTACTTCGCTGTCGTTTCTGCGGCGTTCAGGCTGCTTGTTTCTTTTCTGAGTGCATACACAACCCTACTCCAGCAATGCCCAACCCCTCTGTTTGTGTTCAGCTCCCAGAGAAATCCCTCCACCCACACAGCTAAGCATCTGACCAGCCATGCATGTGGCCTGTGTTTTGGGCGGTGGCTCCCTATTGCTTCAACAGTTTCGTTGAACAGGGACATTTAACTATTCTTAACGTGTACCCTGATGATGGGTTAACTGCTACACTCAGCAGCTTCAGCTACATTTCATTCAGTGTTAGCAGTATTTTTCATTGCGAGTAATACAAGGATTATTTGCTTTTTTATGCTTCAGCTTGTTGTTGGTCTTTTAGAACAATAGAATTAAATGATATACAAACTTTAAACCAGCTCCCATTTCCTTGGAGTACTATAAGCCTCTCTCTGTTCTGTACTGAACTATGTCAGGGTATGAACAGTGTTTATGGGATCTGATCTTTGCTATTTAAAGGTGTATCTTATTTAGATGCCTGTAATACAATAAATTAAAGTAGGGACAGTTACCATAGCAATCCGTATTACAGTATATCATAATAGTGTGAAAGGTATTGCACCATATGGAAATAATAATGTCTCCAGAAGACATAAAATATTGCCTTCATCTCACTACTACTAGCATATTTTTAATGCACGGTTGAAAATCATGGTGCTGTTGCTTTTGAAAGTGCAAAATTCACAGTTTAACAAATTCATTCCAAATGTAGATTTCTTCTAAGAACTTTGTGTTTTTATATCGTCTGTTATTGCCACATCTTGCAGATCCCACAACATAGGACAGCAGATGACTTAGTTCAAATGATTCTCCATTGTTTTTAATATTTTTAACATCCCAAAGGGGGGGAGGGTATTTATATGTTTAATAATTTCCAGATTTTTGAGTTGCTAGTCTGTTCAGTTGCCTGGAAAAAAGTCTGATGGCTATTATTCATCTTTTTCAGTCGAAGATGATTTTGGACCTCTGGTTGGATTATTAAAGCAAAACTGCTCAGTTTTGTTTAGGCGTATTTTTACTTTTTGCTTATATCTAATTGAGAATAATGAAAAAGATAGTTTTTAAAAGCATTCCATTGAGTTACGTCTTTTAGTCACACATACGGATGTGGGAATGACCGTATGACCCACATTTTCTGACGGCAAGTTTAATAAAGTTATGTATGTCTATATCTGTATGCATTTATCCATATAGTTATTTTTAATTATATTTAATTATTATTTTATTATATATAATAACATGCTATTTCTATAACAATAAATATTTTGGGGGTCAGGTCCTTGGATTAATATAGAGGTTGACTAGCTTAGAAAATATGACCTAGTGTCTCCCTAAAGTGGCTTTAAATTAATCCAGTCTCATCTGGGCAAATTCTTAGTGTAGACTGTTGCAAGGCAATTCAGTCCTTAAGCAGATTTAACTTAAAATACTAAATAACAAAAACTTCAATAGTAAAGAAGAAAAATAGTCATGAACTGCATTCAAATAAGACGATTTTTTGCAGTCCTAAGAACATAAAGGAGCAATGAAGATTTTACAGGAGAGTATATGCTGAAGGAAACTGACAGTATTAGTGAAAGTCTTATGATATGTTGATATGTGTTACCAACAGGAAGGCTGCAATAGGCTTTTTCTTGAACCTATTGTTCTCAATATTTGAGGTTTGAGAAGTTCTGATGCAGCCTCATCTGTCAGTACACGAATTATGATTTGTATCAATTATAAAATGCTGCTATGGCTTATTCCTTTCAAAAACACATTGGGCATGTATTTTTTATTCAAATGAATAGGGGTAAAATATGCAGTTGTAGTTGTAGTCCATGGAAGAAAGTGACTATAATTGTCATGCTGGTGTTTTCCTTAAAGAGGCATTTAATTTGAGGCAATTAATTAGATATTGGTTAAAATTAAGAATAAATTTTTAATGGGAACATGAAAAGAGACAGCCCTTATTTTTGGCTCCTGTCTGGAAAAATAAAAACTCTTGCGAGGAAGTTTGGTTGTGGATGGGCCCAGAAAGCTCAGGAAGCATTACATGCCAACATGTAATAATAATGCCTAGTGTCCTTTACACTCTCCAGCTAGTGAAGTGAGAGATTTATTCATTCTTTTAATCTCCTTGTGAAGTGTCATTTTCCCAAATTTACTGCTAAGTGAGCTCTGATACACAGGGCTTCATTCTCTTTCCCCTCCTGCCTACTTTTCACCATTCTAGCTCCATTCTTAATTCTTAGCAATGTTATGAAAGGACAATTAAACCAGTGAGAGCACAAGGTGAAATGGATTCCACAAATTACATAACTGCCATAGCGTGCTTTCCTAAAACTAACTCCTTGTGAGACATTATTTTGTTTAACTGAGAACTAGTAGTGTTTCATTTGTAGAGACATGCTCCACCATGACTTCTCTTCAGAGAGCATAGAATCATAGAATCATTTAGGTTGGAAAAGACCTTTAAGATCATTGAGTCCAACTGTAAACCTAACACTACCAAGTTCACCAATAAACCATGTCCCTAAGCACCACATCTACACATCTTTTAAATCCGTCCAGGGGTGGTGACTTAACCACTTCCCTGGGCAGCCTGTTCCAATGTTTGATAACCCTTTCAGTGAAGAAATTTTTCCTAATACCCAATCTAAACCTCCCCTGGTGCAACTTGAGCCCATTTGCTCTCATCCTAAATATCAGCAGGTGAGCCTCAAGTGCCTGCATTTTCAAGTTACTTTAAATATAATGTTCAATAATATACAGACCACAGTCCTTTTCCTCTAATAAACAACAGAAAATTTCCAAGGGATTGTGCCGTAACTCGAGGTGCCTATAAAAATCCACATGAACAAATAGTTTGTTGCAGTGATATCAGATCAGTAAATTGAAGCAGTGAGTACAGAAACTCCTACTTCTGCACTGGGCACACTTCGGGGATGTATTTTGGACTAGTCTGCTATACCTAATGTCTCTTTACACACATGGATCGAAGGACCACTTGTTAGTTCAGACCCAAATGCCCCCACAACATCAAGAATATTGCCTATTACTTCAGCAGCAGGAACAGGATTTGACTTAGCCCCCTTGTTTTTTTGGTCACACCCGCATATATAACAAGGAGATATACATATCTTTCCAGCATCACTTGTGACATTTATCCTTCTGAGAAACTACTGTACATAGAAGCAAAATGTTTATTTTTATGCTGTGATTTCACTTTGCAGATTCTCCTAAGAACTGTCAGATTTTGTGGCTCAGAGCCAAAACCAAGACATATAACACTCTTGTGAATTGCAGGGATAGGCCTCATGCAAGGATAACTATGCTGAAATTTGGAACCAACCTATTTACAATCTCTTTTTAGAAATCATGATAATTTTCTGACCAACCCTCAGGGAGATGGAAATTTGAAAAACAGAACAACAAGAAGCATCAGACAGCATGGGATACTAAGCATGCGTCATCAAATACGTCATATGTATTGCTGTTGTCTTTCTAGGTATGGCTTCCCAGACTGGAGAATGTGACTACATTAAAAAAAAAAAAAAAAAAAAAAAATGTTTTTCTGTAAAAAAGTGCTTTTCTGTTGTGTTCCTGGGAAATTCTTCCTTTCAGTCTGCAGCAGGTCTGAGGATCTCTTTCTGCGGTTTTCATATCCAGTGGCCAAATTCATGCATGAAGCTATACTCCAGCTAAAGACTCTAACTAATGACTCCTAAAAGGACAGAGATTCTTATTATATTGGATGGATTTAAGATCGGATTGCTCATAGTGATACTAAAGCATTCTTCCAGTCTTCTGTCATCAAGAGATATTTCACTGCTGGGGAGGCATTCAAATTTTCCAGCAAGGATTAAACTCAGCCATGCCTTCATTTTATTATTTCTGTTCTGCTTTGGGAAAAGGCTGAAATGCCCACTGACAACATATTTACAATCAACAAAGCATCTATCAAACAAAACTTGCTTGTGAAACAAGCAGTTAATCACCTCTTATTAAGTTAAGACTTTCTCTTACATTTTAAAACATTTACGCTAATCCCAAGTATAGCAAACTTATTTTTTCCTACAGGAAGGTACAATTTTTGTACCCCGATTTTTCTCCTTTATAATTCTGTGCATGGTCCTGCACTACTCTTGTTGCATGCCACTGTGACAAAGATAGGTTTCAGACTGAAAACCCAACAGGCCTGTTAGGCATATATTGTGCAATAAGCACTATGAAGTGCTTAATGCTTCAGAATCTACAAGCTAGTATTCTATATTGAAAGCTATATTGAAAGTATGTCCTATATGTCCAAGAGAACAATATTGTTTCTGAAGTCTTCTTAAAAATATGGGCCTACATCCAAAAAAAAAAAAAAAGAGACCGTGGATTTGGAATTGATACTCGAGACATTTTAAAAGGGGTCTGCTGATCAGAAATTACTTACTACTTGGTCTCTGGCAGCATTCTTATAGTGGACATCAAAATTATTTCATTAATTAGTAGAGGTACTCAAAATTATAAGCTGCTTATAAAATGGAAAGTATGAACACTGCTATCTTCCAAGATTAAAATCCTAGTCAAAGAAATGCAATAGGTGAGTAAACTGGAGTAGGAACTGATGGTAATTAACATGAGTGTTTTTTCCTGATATTATTTGCATACCTGACTTACTGGTAAAAATTATGTGTATAATAATTGATTATTATAAGATCACAGCCTATCACTTCCTTAGGCATTAGCACGCAGAGGGCTGAGATACATAACAGTAGACATTCATATAGACCTGAGATCTGCCCAGTGTGATCAACAGAAGAAAGGACTTTAACTCCTGTGAGGCCAAAGAGGCTTTGGGTATCCCATGCTGCCCAACCTTGGATTAAGATGCGTAGTCTGATATCCTAGATAAAGCAGAACAAAAAAGTAGAGTTGCAAAGGGAGAAGTTGCGACAAATATTGCCAATTCACAATCAATAATTCAATGGCTAGGGCAATATATAGGAAGTCAGTTTCCAGCTAATTTCCAACCAGCTGGAAATGGTTGAGGCTTGTGTGATTTTAACTTGGGTAATTAAAAAAATTGACTTAAAACTATCTGTCTTCTTTTGCACACAGATTGCCCCAGAAAACTTCATGCTTTTGGTAAGGGGAAACTTCTCAACAGAACTCACAGCGTATACTTTTAGCTCTAACACCAGTCTGTGACAGACAATTTTACAAGTTGGTGGGTTTTTTGCTCAACTTATATCCTCCAAAGCTTTTAAGAGTGTCTTTTCTTTGTGATGTTTTCTGAAGGCCACATGGTAACAAGGCATCTAGATTTGCAGGCATTAAAATTACTGCCTTTTTTCTATAATATATGTAATATAGGTGATAATTTATAAATATAGTGAGATATTATTGTACTGTAACATTGTGTCATGAAGGGATGGGATTGGTGTAACGGATCAGCTCGTGCTAAATTAAGTTATCACATATTTTCTTACAGCTTTTATCTTCTGACCCTGATTGTATGTAACTGCACCTTAACATAAGGAAAGTTCACATCCCACTAATTTATAGAATGTCCTAAAACTTAATGTATTCATTTGAAATCAAATACACATAAAGGTCAGTTCAGTTCTCCATGAACTCCAGTCTGCTTCCAGTTATCCAAAATAATGTATCTTTCCACTTCAACATCTCACAGAGATTTTAAGGTAGGATATTTCTTTTATTATGGTGGTTTTTTTACTTGTGGGCAGAAGTTCAAGTGTGCCAGTAAATCTAGCTCCAGCAGGCTGTACACTTTTGAAACAGCAGGATTTCTCTCTTTACCACTTACGACACCTGCATTTTGGAACTTGCATAATACCAAGATTGCTGGCTGCAGTGGGAGTGTGAAGAACATCTGGTCCAGCAGCAATCTTTTCTGTTCTCATGAAGAAGTCCTGAGAGCTAAACTTTTTTCTTCGTTTCCTCTTCCCTCTAATGCCTCTTAAATTCCGTAAGATTTTTATTGCCATGACACACTATATAATGTCTAACTAGCATATAAAAGAGATGAACACCTCTCTGGATAAGAGCTTTGTAGTAGGAAACCTATCAGCTATCCTCCCTTCTTCTATTATGGTCAACAAGATGTCTCAGTGAGTAAAGTGAAGTGTTTGATAACTGTTTCTGTAATACTACCAATATATGTCCTTTCATTATGTATGCCTCTGGTAGCAAAGAAAGGGACAAATCCTGAAAAGTCTTTGTTAATGCACAAAATGTCTCAATTCAGTTGACTTCCCAACAAATGATTTGTTATTTCTCCTTTTGTTTCCTAATTTCATCTGCTTCCAAATTAAGTTGTTGTTTGTTCTGTCACACTGAATTCAGGTTGCCAGCTTCAGAGAAGCAGCACAGTGTGGCATTTGTGAGGAATCCAGTACAGTTTTCTACTTCATAAGCCTGCACTCTTGGCTTAAGAGGGGGCACTGGAAAATGCCTGAGATGTTCATGTCTAGCCCTGAACCAGGAGCAGGTCTGCAGGAAATTTTTATTAAACTGTATTTTTACAGACAGGTGACAAAATAATCCTGAGATCTTAATCCTCGCCTTTGTGAAAACAGTGATCCAGAAAGTATCATTTAAATTAAGTTTAAAGTACGTATTATATCAGCTGACTTCATTGTAAATCTGAGTGTTCTTCCTCTGAAAAACAATAACATATTGAGGAAATCCTACTATCTGCTGACTTCAGAAGTTTGTTGTACATAAAACTCCAAAGTCTGCAAAAAAGAGAGTAAAGAAGGCCAAAATTAAAGGATGCTTTGCAAATGTGTATTTAGCCTGCAACCCAAAATAAGCTATATATCTCTAGATTTCTGTGAAGGTTTTTTTTCGGTCTGAAAAAGAATTGCAAAATTACACAAGTTTTAAAATGGCATTATATAGGGAAACTCACATTGTCGAGAGAAATTTTGGGTAGTGTAACCATATGCAGTACAATGGGACTGCACTAAAAAGTCCGGATTGCTCCAAAATGTAATGTGACCATGCAGCAGAAAGTAGAGCTACTTCAACCACAACTCTAGTTCCCATGTCTTGTCCCTGTAGCAAACACACACATCAATAAACAAGTACACAAAAGGTATGAGTTCAGCTAATGCATCAGAGAGAGAGATATGAATATAAAGGAGGGAGGAGGATAAAGTGCAGACCTTTTGTGCTTCCATAAATTACTCTTTCACTCTCTAGAGCAATGGGAGGAGGACGCGAGATTCTCTGAAGCACAGTGCCTTTCCATTGTTCCTCTTCTGCTCTCCGTCTTCTAGAACTGACTCTAGAGGTTCAGTATAAGCCCTACACGACTTTTGTCTCACTCTTCCCTCAATAAAAATGAATAAACAGGAAAAAGATTGCAAAGCCTCTAGAATAAACAGTAAATGTAAATGTGGAAGTTCAGATTTGGTACAGTTTTATAAGCACTGCTACTTTGCATTTTTAACCCTTGGCCTTGTCAACATAGAAGAGTTCCTCCAATATTATTAAGGTTTGGTCTGTAAATGTAATTCAGCTGTCAGCTATAGGTGTGTGTTGGGATTTTTCATTTTTTTTCTTTATAAATTTCTTTTCTTCATAAATTTCATATCTGGCCTTCCAGATACATTGGTATCCATCTTCTGATTGCCAAATAGGGCTTTGAACCAAATTCTATCATTTATACAAGTTCATTGTAATGCAGTGCCCATTGGTTAACACAGTGCAAACAGATAATTGTTTAGGAAAAGCTGTTAGGAGGACATGATCTTTGACACCTCACTGGCTTTCTACTCACTTTCTGCAAACGTGATTCAGCCACATCTTAGACAGTGTTAATTTTCCACTTGGAGTGCTTTTTGTTCAAAAAAGGCTTTTTGATGTTGCATTAACCTTGGTTTATGCCGTTTAAAAATATATACTAAGTTCACCAGCTGTGTATTTAAAAAGAAAAAAAAAAGCGGTCCATTTTTATTTGGTGACATCGCAAATATTTCCTTGAATTAATGGGACTTCAAAATGGTGCACCAAAAAGTTTGTGGAATGTTATAAAAGAAGAGAAAGGAAAAAAATGTCTTTCTGATGGTGGGAATCAAATTTCAGCTTGATAAAAATGTTTGTGCCACAGTTTGAAATACAAGTTACACTAGTATCGGTGTGTAAGTAAGAGGTTAAGTGTAAGTGTGTGACTGTGATGAAGGAAAAGGGTTACTCTCTCTCATTCCTTCCATCCCCTAATTCCCTTTGCCTCATTTTACTTACCTTCTCTCAGCATTTCCTCTGCATTATTGTTTCAGTTTTGAAAGCAGCATGCTGAAAAGATGCCTATATACATACAGTGTACAGTGCTACCCTGCTGTGTTACTGCTAAAGCAGAAAGGAAGAAGGACACCTCTTTCTGCAAGACCTGAGTCCTCCTGATGCACACTGCCAGACAATCCCAAAGATTTTCAGATTTCATCTATAAACAGTTACTAAAACCAAAGTAAAATAAAAAGGTAACAGCAAGCTTTCCTATAATAGTCTAAAAAAAACCCCAAACAACAAACGAACAACAACAAAAAAAACCCAAAACGGTCCCCAACCCTGAAACCAAACATGCAATATATTTTGCTTGATCAGTTTCCCCTTTGTAGGTGGGCTCACGTAGATTTATTGAATCTAATTCAATCCTGGACAACCTGCGACCTCTTTTGGTCAATTAACAAAATGAGCAAGAGGACAAAAGAACGCTGAAAAGACTTGGTACAATCACCCATTGGGGCATTAAGCAAGGCTGATCTCTATTCCAGCACATCTTTTTAATTTAATTGCCCGAGGAAAAGTCTCTGTCTACTCTTACGCCATATTTTTTGCACATAAAATCAGATACTTTTTATCCTATGTACAATGCTCCTTTCAAGATGGTATCTGAAAGGCATCATTACTGAATAAAGAGCAGAGAAAACAAACTGAACAGTTGATTCTAATTACCTAAAAAGATCTGATTTGTAAAAAGTGCACTTTTTGAGATTCGCAGTAGCATGGCCAGTACCTTGAGCAATAATGTATATACTCCCCCTCTTCCACTTGAAATCAGGCACAGCTGATGAATTACTGGAAGGTGAGCTTCAGTGTTAATGATGAAGAAGCTGAAAACAGAGCAGTAGTCTGGCTCTTATCATTCCCAAGGCAGAATATATTTGTATAAACCAGTATCTGTGAGCATTATTGGTTTTATTTTGCATGAGGCTGAACACCATATATATGGCTGAAACACCATATATATGTCTACGTATACACATCTCACCATCCCCTTCCACATCAGCTCACAGGAGAGCTTCAGAAAGGAATGGTCACAAATTTTGGCATTTCCAATTAGGATTTTCTCCATCAAAGTTAAGCCAAGCAGAAAGGGGGCGGAACTTGCAGTGGCTACAAACAGAACACAAGCACATGCACTGTGCAAAATTGATGTAAGGTTTCACTGTGAAGTTGGTTTTCGGGTGGGTTTTTTTGGTAGGTTTTTTGTTTGTTTTCTAGATTTGTGAGGATGTTGCAACGGAAACCATTTGTCTTATAGATGGAGGGAAAAGTTTTAAGAGTTCAGAAAACACTTAAAAAAGATAGAGGAGGTACATCGACGAGGCTGGGGCACCACATGGACCAAGTGCTGTGCCAGAGAGCAACTGTGTGTGTGCGCGAGTGTATGTGAGTGTGTGCGTGCGCGCGCATTGCCTCCGTCTTCCTAGGAAACTCAGCTGTCATGTGAGCTGTAAGCCGGACCCAAGGTATGCCCTGAACCAGAGTGCGAGCGTGCGTGTGTGTGGGTGCGTGTGTGTGCGAAGGCACGCCTCCTCCATGGCCGGGGCCATCAATCAGCCCCAAAGCAGACAGGATTGTAGACAGGAGTCCAAAAAAGGGCACTTTCCGCGAGCTTTGATCGTGTCTCCTCTCCCGGTGCCAAGGAAACACACACGGCCACACACGCACACAGCGCTTTTTCTTGAAACAAAAGGCACACGACGCGCCCCTCTACCCAGAGCCGTACCCCTTACAGCTGATTTCTAAGAACTGCCCATAAACCCCCGGCGCCACCGTCCCCGTCCCCCTGTTCCGCCCCCACCCTCCACCCCGCACCGCCCTCCCAGCCCTCCGTGACCGAAACATGGGTTTGGCGGGGGCCGGCGCTCCCCGCTGGGCCGCGCCGCTCGTTATTCATGGCGCGGGGCGGGCCGGCGGCCGCGGTCCTATATAGGTCGGGCCGGGCGGCACAAGGGGACAGACGGGCGCAGAGTGGCGGTGAGCGGAGGCGGACAGGAGGCGGCAAAGAGAATAAAAAGACGGGAACCTTGCTTTCTTCATTTATTTTTCCCCCCTCTCTGTTTTCCCCCCCTCACCTCCGCTCGTTCTCCTTCTTTCTTTTCTGAAGCGTTTTTGGACCAAGTTTTCTTCAGATCGTCTGGGCTTGGCTTTTTAAAATTTTTATTTTTACTTTTACAAAGCGTTTTGCTTTGTAATTTATTTTTTCCTGAGTGTTGTGGCAAAAAGCCCAAAGTGTCAAGCCAAGTGATTCAGGCGCTCTGCAGGGAGGAGGGGGGGTAAAAAGAAGGAAAAAGTTGCCTTTGCTGCTGGCGAGCTCTCACTGCCTTTATGTGACTGGGGGCAGGCGGCTGAAGAGAGGCTCGGCGTGTCTGCGCCGGCAGCGCCGCTTTCCTGCTTCCCCGCGCTGGTGGGGTTAGGAGCGGCTGGAGGCTCCTCTCCCCGCAGCCCCCGTCGGAGGCTCCGCGCCCCTCCGCTCGCGGCGGTCTGTGCGTGCCGGCGCCGGCCTCTGCCCGTTCTGCTCCCCGCCTGGGGGTGCGCGGGGGCGCCTCCCGGCGGCCCCCCTCCGCTGGTTGCCATGGTGCCGCGGCCCGGCGTGCTGTGGGCAGTAGCGGCGGCGGCGCTGGCGCTGCTGGTCCGGCGGGCGGCGGCGGCGGCGGCGCTGGCGGGGCCAGTGGTCCGCTGCGAGCCCTGCGACGCGCGGGCGCTGCAGCAGTGCAAGCCCCTGCAGCCCGACTGCGCCGAGCGGGTGCGGGAGCCGGGCTGCGGCTGCTGCCTCACCTGCGCCCTGCGCCCGGGGCAGCACTGCGGCATCTACACCGAGCGCTGCGGCGCCGGCCTCAGCTGCCAGCCGCGGCAGGAGGAGGCGCGGCCGCTGCAGGCGCTGCTGGAGGGCCGCGGCCTCTGCACCAACGCTACGGCGGGCGGCAAGCTGCGGGCCTTCCTGCTGCCGGGACCGAACGCTGCAGGTAAGGGGGCTGCGCCTCGGGGCAGGGGGCGAAGAAGCGCAAAGAGGTGGCATGCATGCGCGGCTTTTTTCTCGTTCGCTGCTTCCTTGCTTTTTTTTTTTTTTTTTTTTTTTAAAGTTAAACCGTAAGCTGCACGCAGGAGGAGGAGGGGGCGGCGCGGGCAGGCAGGCTTGCTGTAGACCTGTTCCTGCGGAGAAGCCTCTCGCTCGCTGCCCGGCGCTGCCCGCCGGCTGCCGGCCCGCGGGGGGCTTCTCGGGCAGCGGTGTAGCCGAGGCTGGGGTCGTTTTGAAAGAGGGGTGCTGTTGCCGAAGGAAAGGAAGATTTACCTGCTATACCTTATTTATGTATGTGTTTTCTTCAACGCCGATGCTAAGAAGTAGCTTCCCGCAAGAGGCAGAGTAGCTCTTTTTTACAAAAATTCGGGGGGTGGGGAGGGATCGCGTGTTGCTCCTGCGGGTGCGTGGGGCTGCCAGGCTGCGGAGCCTGGATGGAGAGAGGGTGAAATCCTCGCGATTTGTCCCCAGTGTTCCTCGAAAGAGGGTTCGAGAAGACTGGAGAGCGTGGGCTAACTTCTGCGCTGCAGCGTGGCTAAGTCAGGGAATGCTAAGCACAGAGAAAAAGAAGAAAAAGAGGGGGAGTTAAACATGCCCCTGGCCCGGGAGGGTAGTTACTCAGAACAAAGCGTTTGCACAGCACTATTTAAGAGGGTTTTTGCCTGCACTGCAAATAAATCTTGGGTCAAACGAAGCTTTCCCGTACCGCTTACATGTCTTGTAAATGAGACATTCACAGAGCAGGTTTTGTTTTGTTTGAAGAGGAAGGGACAGTTGGAAAAAGTTCTGTTAGCGTGCACATTTGGAAACTTAAGACAGGAAAACTTGGGATTCAGAGCAAGAAAGCAGAGGCCCTGTGTGCAAACATTTCATTAAACTGTTTGCTAACCAACAGTGAGTATGTTAACATTTATTTAATACAAAACTGTGTCAAAAGGCTTTCCACTCTTTGCATTTTTGAAAAGCCAGGAGTTTTCAGCTAGGTTGCAGGGACTCTGGCTGGCCTCTCCTTAGTTGAGGAAGTGGCACCAGTGCGCCAGTTAGCTATGAGAGTAGGAGATGCCTTATTATAATTATGTTCTGCTCCCAAGCTGTGACAATTTGAATGAGGGAGAGTTCGGAGGTACTCACTGGAGTTTTAAATCTCATTGGAACATGGAGCAGCTTCCTTCATCATGTGAAGCTGGCTCTGCATATTAATCCTTGACATGAATTGGAAATGAGGGGCGTCTCTGCGTACTTGAGAATTGGTGCTATGTAATGCAGGGGTAGTGCTTTTAATCGTGACTGCTAGATAAGGAGGAAGGGGAAGACAGAGCTGCACTTTGCTGAAAATCTTTCCAAAATGCTGAGTTTTGTTTCTGCATTCTTGTCTGAGAGAGAGCTCAGATTTTTAAGTTGGTAGGAGTTTTAATTCCTTAAAAAGTTACAATTCACATTCAAGGAATGAAGGCTGCAAACCTGGGGTGCAAGAAGGAGGAAGTACACTGAACCTGTGTGACACAGTGTCTGCCCCCTCATGGGGACTGCTCCACTTTCAGCTTTAAATTCAACACTCCCTGGTGCACACTCTCCCTGAGCAGGATCACATCATCTCCCTTACAGCTACGTCCTGCATCATGTGCTACACTTTTGGTCATTCCTAGTTTACAGAAATTGCTAGAAATCGGTATGGGGTGGTGTATATTACAGTAGCTTCTTAACAGCAACTGTAGTAGGCCGCTAACTTACTTTACAGTTCATCTTTTTGGGGCACAAAAGTGTTAAGTAGTAGTGTGCATGTGCAACCCTTCTAATATGTTTTTTCAAACAGGGCACGTAACTCTCATAGCAGTTTTGATCCTGTTTTGAGGGAACGTGGCACAAAGTTTTGTCAAACTGAGCTATTCAAATATGCTTTACAGTTTAAAATGCAGCATTATGACTGTTCCAAATTAAAGTGTAGGAAGTGCTATTGAAATGTGATGGTCTATCTAAACTGAAGTGACCGGCCTGGCAATTATTTAATGCACGTTAAGAATATTTTCTACTTATTTTTGGCAGAGGAGGCAAACTAATGAACTGGACTAGATCACAGAAAAACTAGTAGGCATAGTAGTTATAGTTAGGAGATTCAGGTTTATAACATTTTATTGTGTCATTTCTTGCAAACTTCATTGAGAATGTGGAAAGAAAAAAAAACCTCCACAGTTTAAAAACAGGATATTAAACCACTGAAAATATGTTCAAATACCACTGAGAGTCTGAGTTAAACCCACAAAAGCCAGGAAATTTAGATTTAAGACTTAAACTTCCTTAATCCATTTGCACTGAGAGTTGGATTTTCCTGGTCAATTATGTCCATTGCCAGCAGTGGCTACACTAAAACCACCGGTACCAAGATGTTAACTCGAATCCCTCTTCCTCCTCCTGTTCCTCCCCTGTTCCTGTGTATTGGCAGTGCCACTATACTGCCTGTGTTGAAATATTTAGAGCCAATGGCCTACATGAGCATGGGCTTTCAGGTTTACCACTGAATTTCTTGGCTTTTGTGGTTTTTCAGTGAGCCATCAAGTACAATTTTAATACAGATGTCCAGGATGTTCATTGCACATCAGTTATCATTGTGCACTCCCAAAAATGATTTCCTTTAAGGAAAAAAAAAAGAAAAAGTGGCCAGCAGCCAAGGCAGGAACTAGTGGGCCTTAGCTACTTAGCTGGTAGGAATGTCCAAACTTGAAAAATTCCCTGGAGGAAATGCAGACAGTTAGAGTTACACTGCAGGAGTCTCCTGAGAGGGAGAAATGCAGTATAAGCAAATACCTCAGAAGGTACAGGAACACTGGGCTTATGCAGTATTTTGGAAAAATGTGCTTCTCCTGTATTTTTGTGGATGGTAAAGAGAAAATATTATTGAAGCTCGTAATGAAAGCAGACATTTGTCCTTTGACATCATTACTGAATGAATGGCATTTTTTTGTTCATTATCTTTGAAATGTATTTTGTACACATAGAAATGTTTCTGATTTTAATGGCAGAAGAATGAAAACATGCTATTTTTTTCCTCTTTCTTGTTCTGTACGTTGAATAAAATTAAGAAAGAAAAAGCATTAAGAATAGATAACTAGAACCAGGAAACTCAATGTGGTAGAATGTATTGTATTAAAGCCTCTTATTTAAAAACAAAGAAACCAGCCACCTTCCTGGGGGAGACAGAGAGTCACACTACAGCCCATAAGTTACCCAAGCCAGCCGCGTTTAACTAAAGCTGGTTCAGTCAGCCGTGGCTCACCAGGCGCGGAGGGGAAGGCTCCGCGCCGCCAGCGCCTGTGGGGCTGCTGTGGGGTCCCGCTCCAGCGGCCGCCGCTCCGCCGACTGCGCAGGCCTATCCCCTCCTGCTGGCGAGGGAAACTGCAGCCGACGCCGAGGGGCGGCAAACCGGGGCGGTGGTGGCTTGTAACGGAGTGGAGGTAGCTAGTTTTCAGGTGCTGGGCAGACAGCACGGGCGGTGCAGTGGGGTACCCTGCGAGGCTGCTGGGAGCAAGGGGATGCTTCAGCTACAAAAGTCATTGCTTGGCAACAAATGTGCTGATGCATGCGGAATGCTGAATTGTTAATCTTTTATATATTGCTATTTTGTAACGGAAAGTTAAGCACGTAGACTAATCTAGTGGCTTGTTGCCCTTACAGACGCAGCTGGCAGTTAATTAACATTGTTTCTTCACTGCATTTGTTCTTTTTGAAGGAAATTCCAGTGATTCAGAAGAAGACCGGAGTACCAGCAGCATAGAAAATCAGGCCATCCCAAACTCTCACAGGGTGCCAGACTCCAAATCTCATCCACCACACATCAAAATAGATATCATTAGGAAAGTGCAAGCCAAAAATACCCAGCGCTATAAAGTGGAATATGATTCACAGAGTACGGATACACTGAATTTCTCTTCTGAATCCAAACAAGAGACTGAATACGTGAGTACTTTTGTAAATGGAAAGGCATTTCTGAGCATCTGAGTGTGTGCGTGTGTGTGTATGTATATGCATGTTATGCGTATGACAAAATAAATAAATAAACTAAAGAACTAAATGGTGGTAATTGTTGTAGCCATTTAGGGCATTCGGACTGCTTAACCAGTAAAACTATTGGATCTGCAAATGCAGACTATTAGCAGACCAAGCAGACCACATTCAGAAAATACAATGATGTTTACATTGATACAATTATGATTTTCACAAAGTAATTTCTTAGAGATTGAAAGTTCTTGTTTCCCCCTGTATTTATCACACATTTGTGTGAGCGGACTTGGCACAGGTTTAATAGTGACATCATTAAATTTGGTTGCAAACAGAATTATTGGGTTGCAATAATGGAAAAAAGATGTTTCACATTCAGTGTAGTGGCACGGTGTTCACACTCCATGGCACAAATGAAGGGAGAAAAACTTAGGCTGGGTTGAAGATGAGGATCTTGACTGATCAGTCATTGTTTGTGTGATGTGCTGAACGCCTCCTCCACTTGCAGTCGTCATTTGATGCCACTGCTTAAATGCAAAGACTGATGGGCACACGAGCTGCCATTGCTTCCTACTGACTGTGACCAGTGGATATGCAGAGCAGCTGGAGTGTGGTGAATCTGAGGGGAGGATAATTCCTCTTCCTGGACATCCTGGCTGATAACCCAGTGATTATCCTTGTGCCTGTGCCAGATGACCTAAAAAGTATGTCTGGATATGCTTTGGCATTTTGTTAAAACAGTTGTGGTGAAACCAGACATGGCTTCCCATCTGCAAAAGACGTGCAAAATTGTGTCTGAAGAGAGCGTGGCCTCCAAGTTAACACAGCAAGGGTGGTGAAGCTGCCTGTTTAGTTTGTCGCAGATGTCCAGGTGTCTTGTAAAAACATTTCAGTATCTACCTTCCAGCATGTCCTCCTCCCAAAAATGTGAAGTAAACTGCCTACAGTAAATGAATGAACTTCAGTAGCTCTGAGGAAATATGGTCCTGGTATAAATTAGGATGAACATTTCACTTCTGTGGTAGTTAGGACCCACAAGCAAAGGCACACTGACTTACCAGGGCTGTTGGTGTCTGTAAGAACCAGAAATAAGCCCATCGGGGACAGGTGCCTTTGTCAGCAGAGGCCTTTCTAGCTGTGTCTGCATGTTAGCTTTTGATATTGATCTCTCTGACTTTTGAAGCCTGCTTCAAAATAATAATTAAAAAAAAATCTCTTGATCTTTTTGTAGGCCTAACTCAGGACCAAATCTTTGAACGTGTGTGATTTGCAGTCAGCATGTCTGAACAGTTTCATTTTTTTAAGGAACTGCCAATAAGAGCAGCAATTTAAAGCACATGTTTAGAGCTTGTGAGGTTGATACTGAAAGAAGACATATGAAAGCAGCAAGGAAGGTCTTTGGTAACAAAGTCAATTTTAAACTCCAGTAAAACTGTGGATTCTGTATGCTTTCAGATACTCACATGAAAGCCACTTTACATGAGCAAACTATTAATATTACCATTTAAAGGTATAAATGTCTTTAAAATTGCACCAAATGAGTCTTTGTGTTGATACAGCAGTTTAAACATTTTAAATGCATGCAATCATGCAAAAGAATTTTTTTGGGGTTCTGCTGAAGAAGCAGGCTGGTGGATCCAGTCAGTAATATGCCCAGATAGGAGTGTTGCTAAGCATAGTTTGTAGGCAGTGACTCTTGAATCTCAGTCCCACTGCTGACACTGACTGCCTTCTTGGCCTCTGGCAAAATGTGAACTCCTCCACTCCTGGTTTTCTGACTGCAAAGTGGGGCTCGTAATGCTTTACTCCCTGCCCTGGAGGGCTGCAGTGAGAAATAATTAGTTGGCGTTTGAGACATGTTCTTAAAAGTGCTTCTGGAAATTCTTTTTGGATCATTGTCCTAGAGCTAATCCTCACTGCATTGTTGTCAGGCTTTCACAGATGGAGAAAGTTAGGCAAAACGTGACATACTTATCTAATGAGAATGTTGCATGCAACTGTTTTCTTTGCATGGCTGCATCCATTTGTTCCAGTTGAAACTGTGAATTGTTGTCCAAAGTTGCAGTATTTTTATAGGTACATATACCTTATGCCAAACTACTTGTTTTCAACTAAATATTTTTCATTTAAGCTTTCAAATCCAGCAGAATCACAAAAATGAAATGGCATTAGGGAAAATCTACCAAGTGGTATATTTCCAGTTGCCTGCCTTCTTTTCCCGCTTGGTACAAGGCAAGATTTTTCAAACCTAGATTATGTTATATATGATTGATTTACGTACATACTGGATAAGCCTTCCCATAGGTATATGTGACTGTGATTTCAACTGGAAAAGCCAATCTGTGCCTCAGCATGGCATAGGGTCTTCAGCGTTTAGAAATCACTTAATCCTGAATAAAGCAGAAAGTCAGAATTTTATCTGTGAATGGTCTGCTTTTTGACATATCCAACCATCCCTTTTTTTAATGGATTTGTTTGGGTTTGTTCTTCTTGCCCTTTAAAGATTTATTACCTCTTGCATGAAAGATAGCATTTGGGAATGAAGTTTCATCTGTGTTTCCTAAAATATGCTCGTTAACAGGGTCCCTGTCGGAGAGAAATGGAAGACACTTTAAACCACCTAAAGATCCTGAATGTCTTGAGTCCCAGGGGTTTTCATATTCCAAATTGTGACAAGAAGGGGTTCTACAAGAAAAAGCAAGTAAGTACAGTCTCGATCATTTCAATGAATGCACTTCACCTTTTCTGCATCTTTGCTGAAGGATCTTGCCAGCAAGGTGCATTTTGTATCATTTTACAGAGGAACTGGTTCATTTCCAGTTTTAGGACCTGATCTGATAGTGCTGAAGCTTGTCAAGTGGGGACAGTGTTTTTATTTTCTGTTGGTCATGACAACAGATTCATTTGAGAAACTTCATACCTAATCAACGTAGATTGGCTAGTGTCCTAGATATTAATGCCTTTTGGTTTAAAAAAAGCAGTGCCTCTGTAATAACCCACAGAGCTAAATGTTGCAGTCACCATATGACTGCAATAGATCAATGCTTTGAATTGTAAATAGCTGCTTGAGAGTTCCTAGAAGAACTGCACTGGATCATATTACAAAAAGCAACTTGAGAAAGGCATGTATCTGTCCTTTATGTGCTACACAGATAGCTTCCAAAATCCAGGTCATGCTATCATGAAAGTGATACATATAGTAGTTACTCTGCAGCAAGGGTGGCTTCTCAGCCCTCGTTGATTCTGGGGTTGTGACCTTTCTTGACAAAATCAGACCTAAACTGCAGGTATTTATGCCTTAGTTGTGATGGGTTGAGCTATGGCAGCATTCTCCATTCAGTGCTGCCCTTGAAGCTCATTTAGGAACTTGGGGATGTGCGAGACATGCCAGGTTCTTTGCTTAGTGTGCTCATCCTTTCTAATTCCAGTGTTTAGTTAGTGACCTGCCTCCAAATGTGTTTCTTGGTACAATTCCAACATTTCCTGAATTGAAAAGAGTCTTCAAGGTTTTCCTCAAGGCAAACCCTCTGTAAGGACAGATTTTTCTGTGTGGACCATCTTCTCTCTCCCATTTGGATTTACACAAGTCAGCCTCTCTACCTCTAGTAACCAAAGGAGTGGCTGACTCTGCGTTACCAGCTAATGCAGTTCATTGGTTGGAAGTGAGAGGCTAACCTCTGAGCAGGCAACCTTATTTTAGGAATGGTATCTCTCCATTTTTTGGCTTCCACCTTTCTTGGAAACAGTCTTTCCCTTTCGGGTATTCCCTGGAGCTCTGTGTTAAGCTGGTAGTGTCAGGTGGGGCGTTTGCAATAGGGGTGAGGTTTCCAGCCTCCCCTTCTGCCATCAGCCCAGCACTGACTGCACTGTTTGACCTTTGGTGCATGCTGCTGAGCTTGTCTATGCTCCCCAGCTTTTCCCGAGCAGGTGGTGGCAACTCCCAAGCAGGGACAGAGTTTCTTTTTATTGTCTGGAGTTTAGAGAAGCCCGTGTCATTTGTGTCCCACTGCATGTAAACTAGCAGAGAGCAGCACTCACATCTCGGTCTGCATTTGTTCAGAAAATATGTCGGACTGCTATGTGGAGTGAGGCTAGGACTGTGTTTTGTGCCTGTGCCATAACAACATTTGCTTAGCTACCCTAGAACAGCGCATCATTTAACTGTATTCAAGGCACACAAGCGTACTGTAGGCCTTTTCCTTCTCTAGGTATTACAAAAGACTGCAGATTGGTATTTACTTTGTTCAGTAGATTTTCCTTTCAACTGTCTTCAGACTCTGAGGTTTTTGCTGTGTTAGCAAAAAGGTGGTGGTTTGCATGCAGTCTCTGGCATAAATCAGTCTCTGTAGTAAATCAGCTTCACAGTAAGCACATATTACAGTGTCTTAAGGATGACTGTACTTCAAAGTGTAGTCATAGTTTGGCCACTAAGGCAGAGAAAAAGGAAATATGGAGGAAAAAAAATAGGAAAGGCAGATAATACTCTTACCTAGTCTTTGTTCCTAAAAGTTGATTTATGAGAATAAGGTGTCGGGACAGAGCAAAGACACGCTTCTGCCCTCCTGTGGAGTTTCTGTGCTGCCTAGAGACTTTCAAAGTGCTTTAGGAAAGGTTCCTGCTCTATGTTCAACTGCTTGTCTGGTCAGCGAACATAGAAGACGAAGGGACACTTTCATACCTGCCCAGCCTTGCCAAGCGCTGCTAATTTACACAGGTCCAGTGGTTTCAATGGTAGTTTGAAACAACTTGGGATCTTATAGCGTATGCCTACAAATGGAGCCCATGTGAGTAAATACTCTGCATGAAATGCTGTTGGAGTGCTTCTCCTGTAAATGAACCTTAATCAACCCTGGGAACAGGCCTTCACAGGTAGGGCTTACAGAGGCAGGCTGCTTTTCAAATGAACAAAATACAAGCCAAAAACTATGTATATGAGTTGCCCTTGTAGAGTTAACTCCTAGAAAAAAGCATCAGTTTGAGGAGAGAGTGAGTCCTGTCCAGACTGATTTCACTGTCTGCAGGGCAATGAGACAATTGTGTATGTTTGGTTTTCTTTTTGGAGCATCAACATGTGGGTCCAATATTTTAGGCACCATGATCAGGTGTCTAACCTCATTAACAGAATGCTAGACTATTTTATTGATTTCCTTCATTGCTATTATTAGCAGCATTCAATCTGTAATTCAATTATATTCTGTTGTGACAACAAAATTCAGCATAATAGGTTAAGAAATAGACAGTAAATCCATCAAAAAATAAGTGTGAGCTAGGCATTTTTGATGCTGCAAACAGCTGCCAAAACCACTGCCTAGGATGATAATGTAAATAGGTGTGTAGGAATCTGAAAAATTATGATCACCCTGGAAACCATTAAAACTCATTCAGGAGGCACTTCACATGTTAATATATTCTGGCTTCCTGGTCACCTGCTTTTCCAGTCAAGTTGAAAGCAGTTATTTTTCAAGACATTTGTGGATATCTAGAAACTGACTTTTCAGGAACAGCCATAGGGAGTAATTTGCATATGTGAAAAAAATTTTAAGAACATAAACTTATCTGTCAGGGTATAACATGAAAAATATTTCACACCTTGTGTTTATATATAAACTTTTTAAAAATCAGATCTATTAAAATTTAGAATTCTTAATAAATCACACGTAATGTTGTACTATTTGACTGTAGTATATAGGTATATTTCTGTGGAGTAGGTTGATACAGGCACGTTTCTGCCTCAAGCATGGAAAAAAAGGTTCTGATGAAATCAGAATTATTATATGGGGCAATTACTAGAATTGCCCCATATTTGTATACTGGAGCCAGATACTCACCTAAATGTGAGCTGGCATTGTTCCACTGAAAACAGGGCTGGGCTTGGCAGGAGCCAAAACGGCCCGAGGTATACATCAACATTGTCTGCTGTCTGTTCTGGGAGACCACAGCTGTAGCTCCACAGAGATCTCTGGGCTGACCATATTCAGTGGGATACCATATGGGTTGCTGTGCCCCATGAATGCCTCTGCGGCACTTCTTTGTGGAAGGGAGAGGGGCAGGTGGCATGGAAGCTGGCAGCTGGTGTTTCTATCAGAAGTAATTATTGGCTTCACCATGTGGGCAGTTTTCCAGCTTTTTGGACTTCTGAAGTCATACAGAAGAGCTGGGCAGAGCCTTGAAATGTATGTGGAGTACAAAATTCGGAAGAGCAGATTATTTATTTTTTTTTCCCATATGAGTTTATGTAGGGAATGCAAGCTAGCTGCTTCAGGATAAAAGCATCACTTTTGAATCAGCTTTACCTGATCCGAGGGCTGGAGCACCTGTCCTATGAAGACAGGCTGAGAGAGTTGGGATTGTTCAGCCTGGAGAAGAGAAGGCTCCAGGGAGACCTTATAGCAGCCTTCCAGTACCTGAAGGGGGGCCTACAAGAAAGCTGAGGAGGGGCTGTCTGCAAGGGCATGTAGCGATAGGACGAGGGGCAATGGTTTTAAGCTAGAGCAGGGTAGGTTTACATTAGACATCAGGAAGAAGTTCTTTACAATGAGGGTGATGAGACACTGGAACAAGTTGCCCAGAGAGGTGGTGGAGGCCCCATCGCTGGAGACATTTACAGCCAGGCTTGATGAGGCTCTGGGCAATCTGATCTAGTTAAAGATGTCCCTGCTTACTGCAGGGGGGTTGGACTAGATGGTCTTTAAAGGTCCCTTCCAACCCAACACATTCTGTGATTTTATGATTCTACTATGGACAGCACGGCTGAGCGGGTAGTACAAAATTGCAGATTGGAAAAGGTAGTAAATTGTTTCATCACAGAGCATTATTTCAGCTGTAGAATGATCTAAGGGTTTCGTTTTCCAAATGGGTTGTCTAGAAGAAATTAAAAAATATTATTAGTAGGGAAGGTGTTCCTACAGACTAACTTCATGTTGTAGTTAATTCTGAAAATTAACTATGCAACTGTAAAAAGCAATAAAAAACTCCAGCAACATGAGATAACTTTAATTGATCATTTGTTTTGAGAGTGATGCAAGCCTATGAATCAGCGAGAGTTGTGTAACATACTTCATATAGTACTTCTAAAAGGGGAGGCTGTGTTACTATTATTAGCAGAAGTGTAGTTTCATTGCTGAAGCACCAGGCTGGCAGCCAGAAGCCCTGTGCTCTAATTTGGGCTCCATCTGTGCTTGCTCTCTTGGGAAAAACAACTCAAGAATTGCTGCCTCAGTTTCCTTTTCTGTAAAATTTAAATTATGCAAAGGCTGTTGTTTATGAATTCCTCAGTTTTAAGCATGAAGAATTTAAGTTAACTAAATGTTAATACCACTTAAGCTACAGTCCAGTCGCCACCAAAATTGAAGGAAAATTTCCCATTGACATCAGTGGACTTTGAGCAGCCATTCGCGGAAATCTTGGAGAATATATGCAAGCCCTAGTCAGGCTCTTGAGACAATAAACATAAGTTGTAAAACTTACGTTTAAAGATTTAGTACAGAAAAACAGTCGAACATGTAACTAGAACTCAATTGCAGCTAACCATGTAGTTCAGCAAATTATTAATGTATCTGTTCTCTCAGTAGGTTTGAACTTCTTCACCCTCTCCTAAAATAAGCTGATACGTACTTTAAGCTTGATCTTGTCATCCTGCTGCCGTCCATTTGCATAGGGCTAATGCAGAAGGACTGCAAATTCAAAGAAGAGAAGGCATTGTATATTTCTGCATTGGGCTTTTTACTCAAAAATATATCACGAGGGTAGTAGATTAATTTGCGGTTACGGTGATTAACATTACTTCATTTATTCTAAAGGAAAATAAACAAGATGGAAACTTGTTCAGAAGTTTGTGTCTAATGTGTGATCTGCTCCCATCTCTCTCTCACAACTTCTTTGTGAAGACTGTCTACCCTGCTCCGTGCTGCCACAAATTAGTTGGCTCAGGGACCAATGCGCTGGTGCAGGCTGTCCCCAGGAATGACCCATATTCACAGTTCTGTCCAAAATACCACCCTTTCGCCTGAGGTCCTACACCAGATGTGGAAAGAATCAGGCCCTTTAGGAAGCATGTGAAGCCCAATACTTGCTTGGTGTTTCCTTGTGTACCTGCACACGGAAAAGACACTTAGCTTTGTGAGCCACTGCCATACCCACATGGGAGATGGGGACATTTATATTAGACTCTGGAAAACAAGCAGTTGAGCAGTAGTGGCAAAGTTTACCTGATTTGTACCAGCCTGAACCTTTGAAATACTTGAATTGCTGTGAGTGTGATCTTGGAGGCAGCATTTGCTCGGCTTACAGGATAGCCTTTACAGTGTTGAGGGTCATAAGTGGCTTCAGCCTAGCCTGTCTTCGGTTGTTATTGTTGGCGCAACAGATGAAACCTCCATCTTTGAAAACCTAGGTATATTTGTGTCACCACCTCCTTTGTAAGTATGTCCTAACTAAGCAGCCACCTCTGTTAGCGTTTGCAGAGAATCCTGTATCACCAAATCTCAAAACTTGGCTATATCTTGGTAATGAGACTGACCGTGGCAAACCTAGTGAGATAATCCGTGTCCTGGAGACACATGTCTTTTGAGTGGATGAAAACCTTGTGGGGTCCCAGAGGTTCACAGTATCTTAACTGTGTCCAGGGTTGCACACTGAATGCAACCTGCAGCATGTCATCTCCTTTAGTGTCGTTTTTACCATTCTTGGCTCCTTGGGGAGAGCATTACTTAGTACATACAAGACTTCATAATGCATTTTTACTGCATTACTGTTTCTAAAGAAGTTCATTGTCGTTTCCTGTCTAGTGGTAGTTTCACATTAGTCAGCATTGCTGGCAAATTCCACCAGCCAACTTCTAAAGCTGACATAGGTTATAGACTAGTCTATAAGCAACCTTATTTATAGGAAAATATACACATAAAGTTCTAGTACACCTACAAGTTTTTTGTAGTGATACCTCCATTACAGAAGGATTACGTATCTGTTAATAAATGTCAACAACAGTATTGAAATTGCTCCAGCAAACGAATGCAAGCCAAGGGTCTTTATTGCTGCAACGACTCTGCCAGATCTGTGCTTTAGTGTAGAACAAATCTGTTAACTTTTCTTTCTGAAGATGGGTCCCAGTCATCAGCCTGTACTGTTAACAAGTAGTCTTGGTATTCAAAGGGGGCAACTGTGCTGCCTAATGTAATAGGCAGTAGTTCATAAAGGCTGTTTTCTGGTATTTCTCAGAGCAGTTTTGTTACAGAGTAATTAAACCCACAGGGGTTGGTGGGCAGAGCGAGTAAGCTTTTATCGTCATACTTTGTAGTGGTAATAAATATTCTGTTTCATTGTCAGGTATGGCCAGGATATGGAAGTACAGCTATCAAATGAGCAGGAATCCCTACTAATATAACACTAAGAGCAGAGAAAACAAAAATAACGTTAACTGGGTCTTTTACTCTGTTTCAGTGTCGCCCATCCAAAGGCCGAAAGAGAGGTTATTGCTGGTGTGTGGATAAATACGGACAACCACTTCCCGGGTATGATGGGAAGGGAAAAGGAGATGTCCACTGCTATAACTTGGAAAGCAAATGAGGGCTGGGTGCCAGCTCTTCTGGCATCTGTGCGTGGCCACTGGACCTCACAGAGACCTTGGAGGGGCTGGGCAAACACTGTGGACTGCGTTATGCGTGGGATAACGAGCTCTGCCTCCTGCAGCGGATGGGGAGTCGCAGCCCCTGCGGACGCTGCTGCAGCTGCACCCTGTCACCGACACGCGTTGGGCTTCCTTTAGGACGTGTAGGGAGCTCTGAATTCTCACGTAAAGCTGCACTATTGATACCCAGAGAGAAAAACAAAAAGCACTTCAGAATGGATTCAGGGAGTCTCCACTGACTTTTTAAAGAACGACCTGTGACCAATTTGATCCCGAAAGATACTGGTTTTTTATTTTAAAGAATTTATAGATGGTAAGCTTGTAAAAGTATTAAAGAAAAAAAACAAAACAAAACAAAAAAAACCCACAAGGATATTTTTTTAAAAAATAAAATTATAAAAAGCTTAAAGGTTAAGCTTTTTTTACAGGTCTGACGGGAAACATCTTCACGGGTAAAAAGTTTTATAAAAATCTCAACTTTTTAAAGAAACATATTTCTAAAATAGAGACATGGCTATTTTTTCTGTAAAATATATTATGAATATTCTGCTAGTCTGTATTTAATATAATTGTTTTTTAATAAACTTTATTTAAATGTAACATGTGAATACCAAATACTACACAATAATTCTAGTGTATACTTCTGTATGCAAAGAGAAAATAAGGGTATGGAATGATTTACAAATATGTATAGATCCATATGCATACACAGCGACCTATTACAGATAATAGAAATGAATTTGTGGAGCAAAGGAAGTGTTTCAAGAAGAGATTAAGTTTTGTTAATTGAAGTAACTACAAATACCAAGATAATATTTTTAATTTTTTTTTATTATTATTTTATTGGTATTTCTAATGTACCCGTCACTGAATTATGCCACTGGAAAGGGTAACAGTTGCACTGAAGCTCTCAGTAAAGCATTCTTCTGTCTGTCCTTCGCTTCAGGGCTTGCATTTCCTTCGTTTCTTGCTCACACTAATACAGAATATTCACGGACAAAAAATTGCTATTACAGTACCACCCTTCTATTTGCGTATTTATTTTGAAAAGCTGTATCTGTTCTGTGTTGTCTTGGTGCACTCTACCAAAGTACGTATTCTGCATGAGGAACTCCTGTTGAAAACAATGCTGACAAGATGGGGGATTGTGGTTGAGACCCCCATACTTCATTTATACTACACGAAATTGTCACTTGCTTTGACATTTGCCTGCATCTAAGCATAGAATAAGAATCATTGGGTTTAAATATTTAAACCAACTCTCTGCCATGATGTTATATGTCCTTTTAATCGGAAGACAGGTGATTTGGTTTCGTTATGGTATGTGATGCTTTCACATAAGGAGGACTTTGACAGCATTTTTTTTTTTTTTTTTGAGGCTGATTGTTTACTGAACTTCATGACAAATTCTGTATGACAATGAAATCTGGATAAGGAAAGATGGCCTGTGAAATGTAACATCTCTCTGGAAAGTAATGCCATATTTTGTATATGTATTTATTTATATATTTTATATAAATATTTTATATATTTATATAAATATATAATATATTCTTCTGTGTGTCACTATAAATGTTTGATGTCACTGTAGAAAAAAGAAACATCAACACTGTAATTTCCTGTTGGGTTGGGAGCTCTATGGAGACTGAGGGCAGTGTGTTTCCAGACGATGGGGCCAGGGGTTGTGCTGACGGAGGGGGGACCACAGGGCCGAGGAACCCATTCCTCTGTACCCCATGAATTACAACTACCCTTGTTCCTGCCAGCAATGGCAAATGTCTTGAAACGCTGACATGGAAAGGTTTGGGTATTCAATTTGGCAGGCTCCAGACAGCCAATCACCATAAATCAGATGTTTAAAGCCTCACCCTGGAATGAGTTAGTGGAACAGCGTTGTGTGCATTCTGCACATCTTCCTGATTTCTGTCTAATGAAATGAGTTCACATTATCATGAACCGAAATTTTTTAACCTTACAGTAAGGAAAAAAGTATACATGGAATGATGCTTACTCCAGGCTAATACAGATTTCCTGACAGATGGCTACAGAAAGCTTTGTGAGGTGAAGACTTATTGCAATATTTTTACTGCTAATGCAAATGTAATGCCTGCAGAGATTTGTTGGCAAAAAAATAAATGCTGGGCCTTTTTTTTTTTAAGTTGTAAACAAGTTCCTTTCAAACAATTTCACAGAGGGAAGAAAATTATATTTGGGCACAAAGAATATTTGGGCACATAACCATGGATATGAAAATAGGGGATTCATGAAAGTAACTTAGTATTTCGCCTTTTTTTTTTATCACTATCTGTGAGCCTTATGAAAAAGAAAAGAAGCTTTTCATCAAAAAACGTGGATTGCTGCCTTGCAAGCCACCCTTTGACAGTATGACAGTTGTTTTAACATCCTGTGGCAGTATTTCTGATTGATGTATTTTGTCAAGATTTTAAGCTTTTTATGTTTTGCTCTACCATTAAAACCAAATAACTATAGAAGAAGCTGGCTAGTAAAGGTCCTTTAGTGATACTAAATTCTCTAATCTAAACTTTATTTTTTAAAAAATACTACATCTCAAGGAACTCAAACTGTTTAAAGCAAGCAATCTGTTACATTATTATTTAGGAATTATTTAGGAAATTGCATTCAGCTACTTTAGTGGTACTATGGTCTTTGGTATGTAACAGAGAAAACATACAGCCATAAGGGGAAAGAAAAAAAGAATTATGTGGTTCTGCAAGTCAGTTTAGTTATTTTGCTTC
Source organism: Fratercula arctica (assembly GCA_947846985.1). NCBI lineage: Eukaryota > Metazoa > Chordata > Aves > Charadriiformes > Alcidae > Fratercula > Fratercula arctica. The sequence continues at coordinate 61,665,723 of CANTUZ010000002.1, read as the reverse complement.
CAACAATTGTCTATAAAACAAAGACTGTCTAAAAATAGCCACCCCCCAAAAAAAAACCCCCCACTTCCCTGTAACTTAAAGCTTCCCCTTTTTCAGAAGTTGCCTTTTAGATATTTTTTACAAGCACAGTTGCTTGCACTAGTATTGGACACTTCCCATTGTCTATCTGATGTTCCTGGCAGCTGGTATTCTTGGTATGAAATGCAAAATAACATTATTTTCCCCCAAAAAAAATTCATCCTCTAAAATGAAGGGAATCAGTGGTGGCTTTTTCCTTTTTTTGTTTTGTTTTTGTTTTACATTCCTATTTCTATGAAGACAAGAGTTCAATTAAATAGACAAGTTGTAATTCAAAGATTTTTCTCGTGACTGTGAGAGCCAGGCTGCAATTCAAATAAAAATACTTGCAGGCTACATCCAAGCAGCAGAATGTGGGCAGCACGAAGCAAATGTATGGGTCAGGATCAGTTCAGGGAATGTCTCCTTCCATGCACAGGTTAGAAATGTTTCCTGCTAAGAACTGCAATGATTGGAGGACTTTGGTTTTGGTGGCAAAAATGGAACCAATGCATTCAAAAAATACCTCGTTTTGGTGCCTTCACTGCCTTCAGCTCAGGTATTTTGTTTTTTTTAAGTGAACATTTTTCAGCTTTTTTTCTTATTTTTACAAGCTTTTTCAAGAACCTTATGTGATATTGGTAAATGTTATGAAGTCTCAGAAAAATCCTTGTAACTGCTAACATTATTTACATGTCAAATATTTGCATTGGAAGGCACTACAAAAGCTTGATGTGTGTACTGCAAAAGTTGCTAATTTCTCTTTGAGCATATTTAATCTCTAGATGCTACATGGGTACCATATGTAGCGCAGATTGATGTGGTAAGTATTTATTTTAACCAGTGTAATAAATAGTTACATATATCTCTGTAATTGACCAGAATGCAAGTTCAAGCTGCCTGCAGGCAGTTCTATTATCTTTCGAACTACTTGAGAAAGTTCCCTTTTCTAATAGACCTACTGTGTTATAATCTTTCGAGCTCAGAATATCCTTTTTCACCTTTTTGGCTTGCACACCCTTCAGGGCATAATGTTAGCTATTTGTGCACAGGGGGAGGAGGCTTCAATGAATACCAAACCACAGAATTAATTAGTTTTTAGTACAGTCTGAACTTCTTATGACTATATTCCATAGAAACCTTAACACAGCATAATTTTTTATTGAACTGAGCGCTAAATTTAAGTAATGGTTTTACAAATCTTTTGGGAAATCATTTTTTGGTATCTCTAGTCACTCTCTAAAATTGTGCAAGCAAGGATGGCTCCACAGAGATTTTACATATTAGCAATAGGAATTATATTTAAAGTATGAAAAGTGGTGAGAAATTTTCCTGGATGCCAAAGCATATTAGTATTCAAAATGAAATGTTTATATGGGTAGCTGTTTTGAATGTGGTTGTATTAGGTTTGCATGGCAAGGTTCTGGTAGTGGAGGGGCTACAGGGGTGGCTTCTGTGAGAAGCTGCGAGAAGCTGCTTCCACTATGTCTGACAGGGCCAATGCCACCTGGCTCCAAGATGGAACCGCCGCTTGTCAAGGCTGAGCAGATCAGCGATGGTGGTAGCGCCTCTGTGATAATGTATTTAAGAAGGGGGAAAAAATCCCAACTGTGCAATTACAGCCAAAGAGACGAGTGAGAATATGTGAGAGCAACAACGCTGCAGACACCAAGGTCAGTGAAGAAGGAGAAGAAGGAGGTGCTCCAGGCACCAGAGCAGAGATTCCCCTGCAGCCCATAGTGAAGACCATGGTGAGGCAGCTGTCCCCCTGCAGCCCATGGAGGTTAATGGTGGAGCAGATATTCACCTGCAGCCCAGGGAGGACCCTAGGCTGGAACAGGTGGATGCCCGAAGGAGGCTGTGACCCCATGGGAAGCCCACACTGGAGCAGGCTCCTGGCAGGACCTGTGGAGAGAAAAGCCCACTCTGGAGCAGGTTTGCTGTCAGGACTTGTGACCTGGTGGGGGACCCATGCTGCAGCAGTCTGTTCCTGAAGGACTGCACCTTGTGGAAAGGACACACGGTGGAGCAGTTCATGAAGAACTGCAGCCCATGGGAAGGACTCATGTTGGAGAAGTTAATGGAGAATTTTCTCCATGGGAGAGACCCCGTCCTGGAGCAGGGGAAGAGTGTGCAGAGTCCTCCCCCTGAGGAGGAAGGAGCGGCAGAAACAACATGTGATGAACAGAGCACAACCCCCATTTCCCATCCCCCTGCCACTGCTCAGGGGGAATAGGTAGAGAAAATTGGGAGTGAAGTTGAGCCTGGGGTTGAGGGAGGGGTGGGGGAAGGTGTTTTAAGATTTAATTTTTATTTCTCATTATCCTGCTCTAATTTGGTAATAAATAAAATCGATTTTTCCCAAGTCAAGTCTGTTTTGCCTGTGACTAATTGCTGAATGATCTCTCCCTGTCCCCATCTCGACCCACGAGCCTTTTGTTATATTTTCTCTCCTCCGTCCAGTTGAGAAGGGGAAGTAATAGAGCTGCTCTGGTGGGCACCTGGCATCCAGCCAGGGTCAACCCACCACAGTGGTCCTGCTGCACCTTCAGGAACTCTTCACATCTCTTAATTTCTATCAGAGCAATATGCTTGCTTCCTGCATTAGAAAGGACCCCTTTTACTTCCCCTACTCCCTCTTCTTTTCTGAGAGATCCAAAAATAAGATCCAAGAAAGGGTATCATAGTATTCCAAGGGGAACTTTTGTGCTTACTATCAGTAATGCCTTCATCTGCAAGGGTGCAAAATTCATTTTGTTTAAGGACACCAGAAAAGAAGTGTTTTGGTACATCCAGTGGACCTGGTATCTTCTTCCACTGGAAAGTATTTAGCCTTCATTTGATTTTGGAGTTTCCATCCTTGGAGATATTCAAAAGCCATCTGGACATAGTCCTGGGCAACTGGCTCCAGGTGGCCCTGCTTGAGCAAGGGCATTGGACCAGGTGACCTCCAGAAATCCCTTCCAACCTCAACTATCCTGTGATCCTATGAACCTGTCAGGATGTGGCAGCTTGGTGTCCAGAGTTCCAGCGCATGAGATTGTCTACATTATACGATACATTGATAGAGAAGATGTTACTTCTTTTTCTGTTAAAATGGCAAGTAGTGCAAATTTGTTGTTCGCCAGAAGAAGTTTTGGTTTTAAAACTATGCATTTTATGTATTATTTCTTCCAGTTCAGATTTTGAAGCTGTAGAAGCATATACACCAGCCTTAGAGAAAATCCCATTGTAAAAACCTTTGCTTTTGCTTTTGTCCTGTACATATATTAAAAAATGCAAATGACTTCAAGGCTGAAAGTTCCAGCTGAAAAAAATGTAGACCAGGTATTAGCAGAAGCAAAGGGTAACACTGGAAATCTCAGTTTATCCTTGCAGAATGCATGTCCTGCTGCAGTACGTATTCTGGCTTTCCATTTCTGCTGACCTATCAAAATTCCTTAAGAACCTTTCTCTGTCATAGCTAATTTCACCCACCCCTCTTTCCTTATGTGGGGATGGAAAGAAAGGCAGAAAAGCTATTGCTGCAGGGAGCAGTTGAGATTTCCTCCAGAAAAATCTGTGAAGCTGAAGAAAATGTCATTGAGAAGGCTTTCCACAGTCACGTGTAGGACCTTCCAAAAATGGGATAGTGAAGGGACTCACTTACGAGAGCCAGGCTGAGTGTGCATTTCCCTCACTCCCTGCAACTGGAAAGCAGAAGATATTTTTGCCTGCTTATACCACACAGAATATTCAAGGTGAAGACTTGTTTCCTACATCTGGTACATATCACATAACGTGCACACAGTAAAAAAGACCTAACTGACTGAGGTTGGAAAGTTGATTATTGCTTTATCACGGGGTGCCACATGCAACCTTCAGCCCTGAGACCCTGTCATACATTTCCACAGCTGCTGTTACCCTGCTATCAGTGACATGTTGCTGCCCTTCTTTTTCTGTTCCCTTGCTGCAGCTAAATGGTGAGGGCTCAACTGCGAAAGCAGCAGTAAACAGAAGCCACCAGCAAAGAGAAATTACAAAAGAAAATTATGATATAGCCAGCATTCGCTCTAGGTTTCCAGAGACATCCCATACTAAGATGCTTTTCTAAGGAACCTCAGCATCTACACATGAGCCCATTGAACTACAAAGCACTGTCAGTGACTGAGAAAAAAAATATCACGCATCACCACTGGCGTAATTATGCAATTAAAAACCTCAGTGTAGACACAAATAGGTACTTAACAGGAGGAAAGCAGGAGGAAAGACAGCCTGTGCTATGTTCTGCAGGGTAGAACTGCAGCAGGGAGGCTCTGCTGAAATAGCTGTGCCTACTGGCCAGGCACTGCCCCTGCTGGGAAACATGGTTTGTAATGAAGCAGCAAGGAAACAAGCATGAGTGCAGCCCTGCCTTCCCCTGCGTACCCTTGTCTCTGCTGGGCTTCCCATACTGCCACTCAGAGGTGATAATCCAACACAGAGTCTGAAAAGGCGAGCAGAAACTTTTTCAAAATTAAACAGACAAGAGCTAGAATGGGCTAAGTTTAGATTTGTTCATTTGACCTTACTTCAACATCTACGAGCATCCTTGCTCCCATGTCTCTCCTGCAGGAGGTTGCCCCTCTCCCTGGGCCCTCAGAGTAGCTTACTAGCAGATGAACTTTGCACCCTGGGGGAGGAGGTAGGTCAAGGGATGAGGAAAGGAGGGAAAATAAAATAAAGCCCTTGTTTGTTGGCAGAGATATCACCAGAGCTGTTTTCATTACTCAGAGTGCAAGTACTGGTATGTCTGGGCTGCTGCTCCACTGCTGTTGGTTTTGGTACTTTCTGGTAATACAGAACTAACTGGCTGTGCTCCCGGCAGATTGTCTCCTTCTTTGTCCCCTTCCGCCTTTACCTAAATGCGACTAGGTAATATAGGGTGACAAGTCAGTAAGAGAAGGCCTGTTCTTGCCCCAGCTCTGCTACTGTTACTCACTATATCACTATATACTCACTATCTACCCAAGTCTTAAAGAAGGGAAATGTGCCTTCTTTGTTGTGTTTGTTAAGATGCTCATACCCCACTTTCCTCTGCGGTCTGAATCCCTGCCTGATTCTCAATGCACTGTACAAAAAGAGCGTAAAATAATTGATCCATAAATACAAAATGTGTCAGCAAATAGAAAGCCTAGGACCTGTTGTCAGTGCAGCCTGGGGAGGCTGTTTAGGCTAGTGGTTTATCAGTGAAGTGATAGCCAAGGAAAAGTAGACCCACTTCAAAGGTGTTGTCTAAATATAGAGATAGGAATTGTCCATTCGACATGCAGCATGGGCTAGAGACTAGCTTGGAATGAGTCACTTGGATCCTTTTTTTTACAGATACTTTTTATCATTATTATGATGGGTTGGGCAGGGATTAGACATTGGTAGTGTTCTGCAATAGCAAGGCAGTGATGCGGGTAGAGAAATAACGTTTCTATTTCTGCAAAGTCAGTGCTGCTATACTGCTGGTTAAAGCACAAACATCTTTGGTTCTGACTTTGTAGAAAAAAACTGCTCTGTTTTAGTATTTAGTATTTAGTACTTAGTACCTAGTATTATTTATTTAACGTTGGATGCTATAGGAACTAAGCTCTTTCCAGGAGTGCAGAAAATTCTGTGACAAGCCTCTGCCATGTGCCATTCTTTTTCATCCCACTTTTGTTCCCATTGAGGAAAGCAAGCTATATGTGATGCATTTTTTGATTGCTTTTTTATTTTGTGATGTGTTTAGGACTCTGATTAGCAAGTGCAAGGTCAAAGGAATATGTTGTTTTTGGAAAGGAAAAGGCTAAATCTTGATGTGCTTCATATCTGCTTGTGTTTTGGGCTGGGTCTGTAGGAAGCTGTTCCCTGCCTAAGTATTGCCTTTGCAGAGAATGTTTTCTTATGGTAGAGAAGTGACAGAAATGCTGATGAGCTTTCAGTATTAGTGTTGGCTGCCCTCCACCCCCATTTTCTTTCTCTCCTCTTTCTCTCCCCTTGCCTCCTGCCAGCACTAGCCTACACAAATGTGTCTCTGCTGTATCCGAAAGTGATGAGCAGAACTGACATAGTGTGGAGCAGATCCCAATACCAGGTGACTGTAGGTTGTCTCAGATAGCTTTAGGGGAAAATGAGGCTGGAAAATAAAGTGCATAGGGCAGTGACCTCATTTCTGTGCTATGAGCATTTTGCAGCTGGCATTAGGCCAGGGGCAAGAGGAGGCATGGCTGGAACAAACCCTGCTGCAGGAAACCTGGCAGGGTTTTGGCAGGAAGAAGAACAAACTGGGTAGGTAGGATTCTCAGATAACATGAACTAAACATTACAGATGCTCACCTAAGACCTTCCCACCAATTAATTCTTTTTAGGTGGGGTAGGAGGAGTGCAAGAGGGTGTGAAGGGAGGGAGATGAAATAACAAGGAACAGTACATCCCCTTTACACATCCAGCTGCGTGCCAGGTGACCTGAGTTGCTAAGAGAATCCTGCAGCACCTTCCCTGTTTCTTCACTCATTCCCACCAGGCTTGGCTTGCCAGTGTAGGTGGGACCACTGCAGCAGGGACACACTGAAGCCAGGATTGCCAGCTGACACATGCCAAAAAAAAAAAGCGCCCCACAAACAGAAAAAAAAATAACAAAACCAAAGGAAAACTACAGACCTGAGGTTGATCACAAAAATCAGGACAAATCACAACGCGTGGCATCTATGGTCTAAAAGTAGTCCAAGCTTCTGGCAGCACTGTCATAGAGGAATGAAAATTTGCCTTCTTTGCCTCCTTGCATTAGTCCTAACCCCAGTATGCAGAAAAGTCTGGCCCAAGTCAGACAACCCATCCCAGAGCAGTTCAGCAGAAGTCTGTCCTGGTGAGTTCTGGCAAGATGTCATATGAGGCCAGATTGCAGATGGGGCGGCACTCATCCCCTGTTGCTTTCAGTGGGAGGTAAGGAGATAAATCCCTCTAAGAAATTGGCCTGTTATGCCTGAATGCTGTACGAAGCAATTTCTACTCCTGGTACTTAACATTATAAGGAAAGAGTTCCCCTAAAACCCTCTCCCTGTTCTAACATCTTGCAGCTAGGATGAGAACCTGCCACCATGCAAAACATTTGAAGTAGCTGTCTACTGGATTGCTGTACTGCAAATAGACTGTGCTATTACGACAGTTGTTCAGTGCTGGGTAGACTCCATGGTCTCTAAGGTTCTGCCCAAATTTGCTGCTTCTTCACTATTTTGATACAATGATTGCCAAGCATTTTGACACAGTGAATGCTGTGCTGTAACACAGTTTTAGCCAGGTCTCACTGTAGCTCATTACAGGGAGGTTAGACGTTAATTATTTGTAATACCAATGTCATCATTGGTTTTATAAAGTGCTTTTTGCAGTGCTTTCTTTGGGAAGATCTCAAAACACTTTACAAAGAAGCTTAGTAGTATATCCATACTTCTAAATCTGGAGCAGTTTATTAGACCCCAATCAAATCAACTGACATTGACATGCAAATACAGCCAATATATGCAGCAAGCACAACATGTGATGACACAGAACTGTGATACGGAGAGCAGGGATCTCCACGCTTTGGCTTTGCAGTTTCTACAAGCCACCTCCTCCCGTTTAAAACTCAAAGCTTGTGCCAACAAATGGCAGGAGGATTTTACGCAGTTTCCCTCCTGCCAGGCTCTTAGAAAATGTTGCTACTCTCCTTTCAGGCTGTTTTCTCAGGCAGGGTTGGTGCAGACTGTTTCCACCTCTGGGACTTGCTGACTCCCACACCAGTTTCTCCATGGGCAAAACCAGCTTGAGTCTGGCAGGGAAGTCACTTGCTTTCTCTTATTTTCTCTGCAACTGCTAAGTTGAACGAACATGTGGGGGAGGGAGGGAGACCACATCCCAAGCCAAGGGGACCCTCTTCTGTGCTTTCAGCAAAAAGGGTAAGGCCAGGCTTTTCCCTAGCCTCCCTTTTATAACTTCTGACTTTCTGTGCAGGAAATGGTTCTTCCTGGTCTTGACGTTGTTTCAAATGCACTAAATACTGTTGCCTTGGGCTTTTGAGTGGAGAAAGGCATCCAGCTTTTCCACCCAGAAGTCTTTTACTAAATTCCCTTGGAGGCTGCTGCTTTGCCCAGTGTAAAGACTTGCAGAACACAGCCAGGATTGGAGAGGACGGGAGAAGGGGAACGACGCAGGGAGAGCAAAAGAAGAAAACTCATTGCAGGAAAATGGTGCTAGGAGTTCAGGAGGCAGACTTGCAAGAGGCGTGTTTTCTTCTATGCTCCCACCTGCTGCTGCGCTGTCTGCTGAGGTTAGACTGATGAACGGGAACATGCAGAAAGCAAGAGAGCAGGACAGTGTAGAACACATTATTTAATAGCTCATCTTAAATAACATGACAATGTCAACATGTGAACAACTTACACCTGTCAAAGGTGGCACAGAATATCCTGTTGTGTTTTGCCATTTATCCAGTGCATATGTTTGGAAAATAGAAACAAATACTGTCCCATCAGGACCTTCAGTATATAATCAAGGTTTAGACTTACTTTTTTAAGAAACAGCTTGACATTGAAATAGAGGTGCAAAAGCAACATGATATATAAACAAATCAGGTTTTAAATAAGTTTCTAAGCATGTTCTCTACTGAAAGCTATTTTTTAAAGTTCAGTTTTTCATCTATAAATACATAGTACAAAAATGCAAGTTTACAAGCCATTTTTCCCAGTAGAGTTATGCCATTTGAAGTTTTAAGTAGCAACATTCCTCCAACATAAGATGCATATATTTAAGAGCAATAATATTAAGTATTTACATATAAAGTTATGAAGTGTTTGAGGATATAAATTAGTAACAACACACAGAGACAAAAATACACATACTGTGAAATAAATAATTCAACAGCTTTACATATGAGAGTATCTATAATATTATACAAACAAAATATACAAGATCATAGGATTTGATCTTGCAGATGCTCATATCTGTCACTTGAGCATCTGAGTAATGCCAGTGCAGTAAAAAAGCTACTTTATGGGGTTACTCATATGCTGAAAATCAGGGGCACAAAACTACCTTACTGAAATGGCTCCAAACTGAAATGTCTCCTGACTAAATCAGACCTCACAGAAAACTTGATGTGAATGAATGTGTTGAGTTTTATTCTTGTGAGTTGAGATACTGTTGGCATTCAGGGTCTCCTTTCATTTCTGGAGATCCAGGAATTCTTCTTCCATTTTTTGGATAGACACACCAGCATCCAGCAGACTCTCCATCCAGTGAAGTTTCACACTAGAATATTATTAGCAAAATAAATGCCACAATAAGTAACTGTAAGCAGAAGATTACCCATGAGATACTGCAAGTAGAATTCTTGGACAGAAATAGGATCAGAAAGTGGGAACTTGCCATGCAGTGCTATTGAATGTGGTAGTCCCTGCTCTGACAGAGCCTCTGAGCAGCACATTTGGTTAGGGAGCCATGACCCAAGCTCAGCTACCACAACAGCAACTTCAAATTTAAAACAGTTTGCCCGCTCCTTGGTAAAGAGCGGTATAAAACAGCAATATCTTCCAGTGTGAGAAACTGAAGGAAGGCAGAATATATGAGCTGGTAGGGCGAGAGCAATGACTAGACAGTCTGTCTCTTCATGCAAGGAAGCAAATAGGGTGTGTTTTTTCTTCAGGAAGGGGTTAAACAGATTTCTGTTTGTGCCTGATTAGATCCCAGGTCACAATGTTTGTGAGTCATACAGTGGTGCCATGCCCAAAAACAAGGAGTCTCGGTGACACAGATTTATGCAGACCTACTAAATTTGTGTACATGACCTGTGGTTACAAGGGTGTGGCCTGAGGTTTGGAGCTTTAGTTAGGTTTGCAGATTACTCTCAGTGTAACTTGCAATGGCTTTTTTTGAGGCTATAATGGAAACGAGCATATAACATAATCCACAGGCAGCACAAATCAGTATTTTTGTTCTTCAGAAGGCTAATTTTGCTCCAGAGAATTTTTTCCCTGCCTATGTGAGTTTTTCACTGCCTAGGAGCTGAGAGCCTCCTTTCTCCATAGTGATCATTATATATATTCAATGGGCTTTCCAGGCAGTATGTTGGATATTATGAATTAGTGTCAACTGGGAATATGATAACTATGCTAACAAATCAGGTACATGGAGCTTGATTTGGCCTAGGAGCAGAGAGAGTTAAAAGATTTTGGAAAAGGCCTTGCATGCACCTGTTCTGTGAATGGAAAAGACTCCTGCCTCCATTGCTGTCAGCCCACAGCATGCAGCTCACTTTTAAGAGAAGAAGGACAAACCATCTGTTCCCACTACAACCTGCTTTTCCAGCAGCTGCAAACTTGTGAGTTTGGGAACAGAGGGCTATGAAAGGGTTGGCTGTGTCAGGCTAGTCGCAGCACTGCTGTGAGCAGACAGGGGAGAAGGCACGTACCTGTTTGCTGTGGTAAAATCCATTCTTGTTGCAGTTGGGCAAGTAGAATTTGTAAATCTCCCCTCCGCTTCTCTGCTGAGCGTTCGCCAATTTATACAGGGCTCTGTAGAGCTCCTTCTGACAAGGTCCCTGCAAGAATACCATGCAGACATTGTCAATACCAAAATTACAAAGAAACCAGCCAAAAAAAGAGTGATCAGCATAGAGCTAGCAGAAAGCTGAAAATACTTATTAGTCATATAATCTGCACCAGGCTGCTTTGCATGTAGTTTTTACTTGTTTCAGTAGGAGCACAGCCAGAAAACTCTGGTGTTGCATTTAGGCCTTTGTTTTTATTCTTTGAGGTATTTTCTATCCTCAGAAACATGAGGATTTAAGTCCTTAAATTGCCACACAAGGAAATTTAACCTGTATTAAATAAACACATTACTACTCAGAGGGTACAATCTCCTATTATGGGGAGGTGCACGTTAGGAGGCTGGTGTACGTGAGACTAGCCACGTTTTCTGGGTTGCCATGGCCCCATGCTCTGTTGATGTATGGCGAATAGGTGCAAGACTTATATAGACAGCGCAAGAACAAACATCTGAATGTTTGTTATCTTTTGTACAGGACAGAGCTGTCGCCAAAACAGAATAGAGAGCACTCCCGTGCCTCTGAGACCCAAACCCAAAGTGCTTGGAACTGAAGAGGAAGAAGTGTTTGCAATATTCACTATTTCCACAATTCGCTCATTCTGTTTTTCAAAGTCACAATGGCTGCATATTAATAATACCTAATGTTTTTAAATGAGTGAAAGGGGAGAGGTGACTGAACAAATATTTTTACTTTAGAGTGAAAATAATCATACCCTCTGCTTTTCCAAGACCTCCCCTCACATAAGCAGTCCTATTCAAGTTAACGAACTTATCTGTGGCTCTGAGTTAGAAACACAGAAGCCTAAAAATCAGAACTGACGCTAACAGCACTTATGTATAATAGTTCAAAGTAAAGCAGTGATTAAGTCCTGTTCTGCACGTGGAATGAGGTTTCCTAAGGTGGGGTTGTGGTTAGTACGTTTTTGCTTTTTTTCTTTTTTTTTTTTTTTTCATTTGTCTGTGACCATTACAAAACTTGGCTCCTGTGGGGCCCAATTCTAATTCAGCTCTGTGCTGCGGGTGTGCTGGCTGACTGGGACTGGTCTAATTGTGGTTCTCTGGTGCCCTCAAGTGGAACCTGGGACTGCTTGCAAAGGCCCCACACCCCCATTTCCCACTGCTGTTTTGCTGTGTCGAAGGTAGACGCTTACTTTAATTTTTGAGCTTTCTGGCTCTTTACGTGCATCTACTTAATAGCGTTTCCTTGTGATCAGAAAGAAAAATGTTTTGGTTTGCATTGGTGTTTCATCAACAACTGTATGTAAGAACTCCCTTTTATTTCACTCAGCATTGGACCAGTGACAAATGTCTTTTATTTTTTAACTAAAACACAAAAGGAGTGGCTTCCTGGAACTAACATGGCCTCCTGGAAACTAAGGGCCTGTGTTATAATCTGATAGTAAATGCAGAGAAAGATTCAGCCTGTGCATGGAGTTTGTGTAGGACATATCTGATGCACACCTATTTTTGTCTCTCCTGCCATTTTGCCTGTTCCTCAAGCATCTGATGAAGGCATCCCAAAAGTCTGTTTGCAGGCTACCCAAAATACTGACATCCCAGTGTTGCTGCTAGAATTTCACGTGCATTTTTATTTTGTATTCTGAATTGATAGCATCTACTGAAATGGTCTCTGAAAGGTTTGCAAAGAAAACCCACCTGCTCTTTCCATTTCTTGAGTTCAGATATTCTCTTTGCTTTCATGTTTTCGTATGCAGTGATGGCATTCCAGGGTATGGATTTGTCCTGGCCTATGGGAAACATCAACTGATAGTTCAGCAGCTGATCCTGTGTCATTTCAGTGCTTTCCAAAGGTATATCCTCAGGTTCAATAGAGTCTGGAAAAGAATTATATTAAGGTGAATATCTTCAGGGAACTTTTGCATTTATTTCTCCAAGTTAAAAAGGTAAAGAAAAAGAATCAACAACAGCAAAAAAAAGTAGTATCTAAGACAGATTCATTACAGTAGCTCTTGCAGGAGTAATAAATTACATGCCCAGCAAATTAAACTTTTGTCATAAATTCATGTGAAGATGCATCAGCTGTTCTCTAACAAGCTGGTTATTTTATGATCCATCAAAATCACTCTAATTCCAAAGATGAAGCTGCAGCCAGTCTGTTCGAAATGAAAAAACTTTCTTGACCACAGTGGATTGTAAACACTTTGCTAAATGCGGAAAGACTGGAGTTAAACTTGTAATGAATTTAGATTTTTGCCAGCATGATGTGTTTCAGTTTTTATTTAGGAGACGAACTGGTCCAGACCGGATCCCATGGCATCCTATACTTTGTTCCATGGCTTGCCTCACATAAAAGAAGGGGTAGCAATTCACAGAAGCTGGCAGTAGCTCAAGCTGCCCTGCAGTGGATCAAATAGTCAGGGAATAGCAGAAACTGTTTTTATCTGCCTGATCATGGTCTGCACGCCAGTACCTAACCCAGCATGTGTGAACTCTCCCACTAGAAGCAACAGAAGCTCTTTGCAATTGCAGGGACTCATCATGGGATAAAAGTTTGACATATGTCTAAATAACTTGTTGGATGAAGGCTGTAAACAATCATCCAATGGACTAAAAACTACCTGTTTTTCACTTTGACAATGTTGAAGAAAAAATGGAGGTGGAAAATTGAGGAGGGAAAGAGAGAAATAAATAAATACAGAAAGAAAAGAAATAAAGAGAGAAAAGGAAGGAAGGAAGGAAGGAAGGAAGGAAGGAAGGAAGGAAGGAAGGAAGGAAGGAAGGAAGGAAGGAAGGAAGGAAGGAAGGAAGGAAGGAAGGAAGGAAGGAAGGAAGGAAGGAAGGAAGGAAGGAAGGAAGGAAGGAAATAAAATAGGCCTTTTTAGACCTTTCTAACTGCAGAAGTCTCAAACCCTCAGTTTAGTCACTGTTCCCTCCCCGCCCCACCCCCTCAAGTACAAGAGAAACTCCACTTACTCCCACCAATGGTCATTGTTATTTTGAGTCAAAAGCGATTATTTTGGTAATGCTACTGAGTTACCTTAATCACCACTGCATGGACATAGCAGTAGTGATGGTGGTAGTAGTAGTAATAATAATAATAATAATAATAATGAAATAACACTGAAGAAGTTCCTGATCATCATATAGCATAAGATGCTTGATATGTCTTTTTGCTCAAAGATAGTTTGACTAGCACTGCAGTACTTCAAATACATTTTATTCTTGAAATGAAGCCAGGCACAAAGCCTGTTTAGGTCTTTTCAATCTCTATAATGACTTTTGGAGATGGACATAAACAAAGTCTAGAAAACATTTGTCCTACTTTAGTTGCTGTTTACTACTAAAGAAAAACCGTCTGTAGCTTCCCAGAAACCTTATTCTGATTATTCTGCATCATCCCATTACTACGCTTTAGGGGTTTCCTGCTTGCTCCCTGTGGCATACGTTACAGCCTGCTGCGAACATCTCTTGGCTCTGCACCAGGATGCGCCTCACCTCGCGCAAGTCAGAGCACGTTTTCCTGGAAAACGCAGTCCGGCTTCCCTATTTTTCAAACGCCTGCCTAACTTTGCTCATTTTTCCAAGCTCCTGACGACCGGTGCCCGCAGCGCCTTCTCTGGCGCCAGGCGCATCCCGCTGCCGAGACCTAGTTCCCCTCGGCGAGGGGCTCTGCCGCAGAGCCCTGCTCCCAGCTCCCCAGCCCGGCGGCGCGGAGCGGGGACGCGATTGCAAGGTACCTGCCGGCTCCGCCGTGCGCATCCCTCCGGCTTCGCTGGCGGGCAGGCACGTCCCTTGTCCCTGGATGAGGGCGGAGAGGGGCCGGGGGTCTCCCGCGGGGACATGGCAGCGGAGCCCCTGGCGGCAGCGGGCCGTGTAGACCCCGCACGGCTGGCCCGGCCCGAGGGCGCAGGTCTGGCAGCAGCCGCAGCCGGGCTGCCGGGCCGTCTCCGGGCAGCCGGGCGCGACGGGCGGGCAGAGGGCGAGCTTCTCCTGGGTACACGGGGCGCAGTGCATGGGCTCCAGGGCCACCCCGGCGGCGAGGCGGGGGCCCAGGAGCGCTGGCAGCAGCAGGGACGGCAGCCAGCAGCGGCGCACCAGAGACTGCAGGCTACTCATGTCGCTGATGAGGAGGGACCACAGAGAGGGCAGCTCAGCAGGCTGAGGAGCAGGAGGCAGTTTGCATACATTCAGCTCGCCCAGGCCATTTATACAGTGCTTTGCCTGGCTATTAATCTTTAACCCCGAGTTAACTATTATCTGAACAAGAGGGCTGGAGAAGCATCATTTCACTGGCGGTTCAAGTCCCTGACCACTCTTCCCCTCCCCTTTCACTTTCCCCCTTTATCTTTTTTCTTTCCTCCAGACATGCAGGAATGCTTTTATTCCCTCACCCCCACCTCTCTGTCCTAGCACAGTTAACAAGGAAAAATGTGTCGGGGGGTGGAGGGGAAACCGTCAGAGGGGAATGGATGAGTGAATTTTGCCTGTCACGAATGTCTCCTGTCTCCTGTTCTTGACGTTTTATGAAAATGTAAATGTTTAAAAAAAGCGGGGGTGGGGGTGGGGTGGGGGGTGCGGGGGGAAAGGAAGGGGAGGAGGGAAATCCCATCGGAACTGAAGCAACTGACTTCATATTTCCACAGCAACAAATGCAACAAACCCTTGTTTAATTTTTGTCATGTGGCTGCAGGTTAGGAGGACACCGGCATACCAAAGAGGAGGCCCCAAGGGTGATAAAGCCATCAGGATCCTGTAACCACTGCACATATGCACGTAGGAGTCCTTGCATTAACCTCCGGGATGGGCTGTGCAGCTGAAGCTGGAGGGATCTCCCGTGCCTGGGCTCAGTTTTGCTACTGCTGCTGGAATAAGAGGAGTATCAGTCCTCAAAACATGCACTTGGGGGAAACTAGTGTTTGTCAGAGCAGAAATAAATGAGACAACTGCTTTTCTCTCTGTCCTGTTACCGTCTCCACCTCTTCATATATCACCTGTGGAGAAAAAAAAAAAAAAAAAAAAAATCTTTCCTTTTCTCCTTTGCATGCAACCATTGCCACTGCAATAAAAGCAAAAGTATTCAAACTTCACTGTGCTGAACAGATTATTTTATCCTGGTATTTGCAGTATGTACTGAGCTGAAAATAGCAAATTCCACTGTCAAGTCATGTAATGTAGCATGATTTTTGTTTGGTTGGTTATTTTGCATTTAGTTCTCCTCTTTTTTAAATACATCATTCGTGTGACAGAAAGTGAAGCAGAACTGCAGAGCATTGTTTAACATTATAGTATTCACTCTTCTTTTTTCTGGTATTGATGCCAAAAGTTTTATTTTAATGTAGTCAATTTTCATCCCCCTATATTCATAACCCAGTTCTTAAAAGTATTCTCATTGGTTACAGTCTTTTACAACTTGAGATATTTTCACTTTACTTCATCTGATTTTGGGATTTTTTTTAAAAAAAATTCAAGTTGTTTTAGGGATATATATCTGGATACACAAAAATTGGAAGCCTTTAAAACTCACTAGCATTTTAAACAAAACTAATTGTACAGATCTGAAAAGAATTCTGTGGACTTCTGTGGACCAGGAGCAAATCTTGGCTGAAAATCTAGAGCACAACAATTTCTACAGATCATCGCAATTAAATTTTTCAAGCTCTGATGCTCTTTCCCCTCTTCCGTGTCTAATTTTTTCTTGTACATCTGTCTTGGAAAATCACCATTCTTTTACCATTCATTGTGAAGTGAAAAATATACAGAAATATGTCTTCTTTCCTCCCTCAAAGAGAAAAAGAAAACAATGCAAAACAAAGACTCTTTCATGAAGAAACATGAAAAAAAAGTTACAAATGAAAAGTAGACCCAGTTGTAAAATGACAAAGACCCAAAGAGCTCATATGCATTTGTAGATGGGTATGCACGTATTCATTCACTTATTTATGTATGTCTCTCTGCTGTGTTAGATAGCTTTGTATGAACAGCATTGAGGATCATTCTACCACTGACTGCTTAACATAAGTTACTTGCCCCTGGAATGACTGTACTCCAGAGTGACTGCTACTGTCCTGCCTGCAGTTTTTCTGTCTTTTAAAAAAGGAGACATGAACTGAGAGGAAATAGCTTTTAATGATACACATGAAATGTTTTTTAAAAGTTTTTTTTTTAACACATCACCATTATTTTTAAGTAACAAGATACAGAAAGACATTTAATGCAAGAACAGAGTCTTCGTCTGACGTACAGCTCTACTTCACAAAACTTCCATTAGTTTCAGAAGAATCTAATTTTTCCAAAGCAGCTCCCTGTTTTCAGTCCTTTGGCATATTTTTCCTTGCTGTCAGGAAGCTGGCAGTACCTGAACTGGACAGGCAATTCCTAACAACTGTCAGCCTCTTAGAAACCAGATTTTTTCAGTTTACCCAGTGAGATAAACAAAAGATAAACAAAAAACCCCTATAGATTAAAGATAAATTTGAAGGTGTTCTTGTTTTGTTTCCTTTATGATTGCAAGTCAACTCTAAATGATGGCCCAGCCTTTTTTCCCTTGCTGTCTTTTGTACAATCAAACTGAGAAAACCAAAAACTCTGCTAAAGCAGACTTCATGATTCTGCACAAAAGGTAGACCCATAAAAATCAGTCCCTTCATATTTCATTTATATAAATTTAATGAACGTATGTTAGAACAGATTATGATAACTTAGGGCAGTATCAATCAACAAGGCAATGATTTTGTATAGGCCATGGGACATCAATGAAGTGAAAGTAGTGTATATGTTTACGTAGGCTCTGTTTGATGTAATACTACAACTCATCTACCAATCTCCATGACATTGCTTTAAAGAACACAAACAGATAAGAGTCAGGAGGTTAAAAACATCCATGATCTGAAGTTGTGTTTACTGAAGACTTTTGATGGTAATTTTTAGGTATTCCAACTGTTGTCCCCTAATTTGAACCACTTGTCAGAAGACAGCAGATGAATTCTAGGCAAGGGTTACTTTTGTACAAGACTTTTCTCATTTGTTTCTCAATAATTTTTAGCCAATGACCTCATTTTGCATGTTAAATAAAGTTTGGGATTTTCTTTTTCTTTAAAGCTTTAAAGCCACATGGAGTGACTCACAGAACATAAAGTTTTATATAAGTTTGTGTACAAGTGATCTTTATCCTCTAATCACCAAAAATTCAAGTAACTTGCCAAATAATTTCGTACTGGGACTGCTTCTCTGGATATGTTTAAAAAAACCCAAAATAACCAATGGAATATTCTCTTTATTTTTCTTTAGGTAAGAAACTAATCCTGAATTGTAAGCTTAATATCCAAAATGGCTATGTGACACACACACTTATATTGCATCAAGCATATGAAAAGAAATAGCTATGATAGAAATACAAAAAACCTAGTCCCTTCTCTGTCATTTATCCCCTATCACAAATGCTTTATTTCAGCTCTATGGATTATTAGGAATTTTTTTATCCAAGTAATTGACAGTGCTTAGGTTATTGATGTATAATTCGATTCAAGCATGTATTGACTGTTTGTTGTTACTTTGTGGCAAAGGCATATGTGCCATTTTGTATTATTTTTCTATTCTGGTTGGATAAGCATGACTTTTAGAATTAAATTCTGGCTGCAGATAATGAGGTGTTCCAAGTTTGTGTTGCACTAATATTCTCTAACTTTTCCAGACTGACTTTTGCTATTTTTTTCCCCAGCAATTAATTTTGCTAGAATGTGGAAAATATTTTAGAAATACCTAAAACTAAAACTGCAGAAACTCTAGTAAGAGAAAAGAAGTGACAGGCTGTCTCATGGCAAGTCTAGCTAGGGAAAGCTATGGACTTTCTGCATCAAATCATGGGTCATCAGGTTCAAAAAAATGGGAGACAAAAGTAATTTATTTCCTTGGTGGCACCTTGGTTTGGGCACTGTTGTAAAAGATCTTGTTCACACTGTTGTGTGTGCATAGACCAGCCAGACATTTTTTAAGAACTATTGAGCCCTTCTGGCAAGACAGGTTAAAGTCATTTAGTCATCTTACCGTGAGCCAGCTGCTCCATGCAGTGATGGCACAGGTGAGTTTGCCTAGCTGCAGAAATAATCCAGAAACACTTTGACAAGAGGTAAAGCTGAAAGCACATTGCAGAGCACGGGTTCCTGTGTAGAGAGTTAATATAAAAAAGCTTCCGCTTCACCTCTTCTGCTGTAGTCAGCATTACTAACCCCAGGTTATTCCAGCCATGGAACCAGCCATAGAGATAAAGGCTTTTCAGTGCCTACCAGAATGAGCTATGGCTTAGCAGGGACTTTGAAAAATGTAAATGATCCCTTCAGTACTGGCTCCAGGCACCTAAACTAGCATCAGCTGTTTAAATCTCTTTGTATTCTTCAGGCACTGTGTCTCTCTGGGCCCAGAAACAGAAAAGAGCACCACCAACCAAGTAACATGCCCTTTACCGCAGCCTCTGAGGGCTGTAGGCACTGATGACATGAGCCTCCTGCTTTCAACACTGTTAGATATGCTTTCTTAAGTGGTTGCTATCTTATGCTGATAAAAGAAAAGGTAAATTCCCCAAGGATTTACTCTAAAAGCAATTTAAATATAATAGGGCTTTCAAATACATATTACAGCATCTCATGTGAAGAAAAGTTTGAGACAATAACAAAAAGCTACTGCTTACTTTAATGCCTGGGTCTGTCACATGGGTTAAATGCCAGGATGTGCATGAAACTCCCCTATCCTCCCCAAAATAATGCATGGCTTTCACAGAACAAGCCTTTCTATGGATGCACATGAAACCCCCCTTCCCTCCCCAACCTAATACATGGCTTTCCAGGAACAAGCTTTTCCACATGCATTAGGGAGAAAAGTAGGCAGTAGTGATGGAGAAAAAGTGAGATCCAGCCCCAGACCAGGGGCATCATAGTCATAGCCAGTTGCACAACTTAGGGGAAAAGTGTCTGTGGGATAGCAGCCAACAATAATTCATTTATATTAGTTTACATTTCATCAAATGCAGCAGTGGATATTCTCTTTCACAGTAGAGAGGCTGAATTTTTAAAGGTGCTTACTGCTAACCCAAAAATTTGCTGTTAGTAGTAGAACCTAAAATGCTATTCTTTCATGTTTTCTCCTTTTAAAAATGCTAATAAAAATAGGTCATAAGTCCTGAGACCCAGACTGCAGTAAGTCAAGAGGTCCATTTTCTCTGGTTATGCATCCTGTGAAGTGGGAAGCCAAAATTGGAGGACAAATATGCCTGAACTGTGCCTTCTCCAGGAACAGGGGATGGGCTGCAGGCAGAGCAGAAGACAGCAGTCTGAAGTCCTCAGCAAGAGGGCTGTTACTGACAGCAAAATGATATGCTCTCAGTAAAACAGGACAGCATTGAAACAGGAGGGCACATTTCTCTGGATCATTTACAATTGTTTTCCACATCTAGGTTATTCGCTTCTGCATTGGTTCTTACAAAAATAAAACAGTTTGCCCATCTGCTTTTGTCAATAAATCTGTCCCTGCCTTTTGTCCTAGGGCATTTCTGATTTCAGCAATATCATTGCTATTAATTATTATAATAATATTGTTGCTGGTAATACCAAGAGTACTTTTCAGGTTTCAGAGCCTCTACTGTTTCCCCAGAGGATGAGAGACAAGACTCTGGGACTTCAGTCAGTTCCAGAGAGCTTGAGGCTTGCATGGAGAACTAAAACCAAGTAAGCTGCTGTTGGGATACAGGGTTGCCTGAGCTATTCAAACAGCATTACCGTTGAATCAGTGTCTGATAGTTATCAAGTGTGAAAGCTTTTGATGCTCACTGCAGCCTAAATCTACATGTATTTACTATTTCAGACTCTTTGCAGGAGATCCACATAGGCACCTTCACACTGTCCAGAGGAACAAAGATGCTCAGAGGTGCTGGTCTCTTCTTGGGATCCTTGAGCCTTTATGGTGTGAGGGGAGCAGGGATTGCTTTCTGTGGGAAGAGGTAGGAGAACAGCATGAAGACAAAGTAACTGTGAGACACAACACCCTTGTTCAGGCAGATCACCCTGTGTAGTACCTATGCTTGGGCTAATACACCTCAGCAAGCATTTCAGATAAAACTGAAGCTGCTAACTTTACTTGTCAGCAATTTTAAGGCTCCTTTTGCACATTTTGCAAATAGAGACGTGAAGGGGTTAACGCAACCTGTTATTATACCAAAATCACACTGGAGATAAGATTGAATGTCATATGGATATTTGCCTGACCTACTGTATAAATAATCTCTGCCATCAAACACAGAGATCACACAGAGTTACTGGATTAAAAAAAAATCAATATAATTAATGTATAATGAAACAAAGCAAAAAGCCAAGATTAGATTGTCAAGGCACTTCGTTACAGATGAAAGCAGAGTGTGTGTCTTTACAACTGCATTCAATAAATCACTGTGATTTTGCCTTCTGTAGAATACCACATGGAAAAGAATAAAACTTCTAGTGACCCACAGCTTGGTCATGATGGGTCAGTTGTAAAAACTAAAACAGACATAGAGAAGAATTGTTAGATGTATCAAAAGTTTTTCTCTCATGAAATCTGATTAATCAAGAAATGTCTATATGTGTAACTATCAAAGTATGACTTAAATTTTATTTTTGTTGTTGCTGTTGTTATTACAATCAGTGACTGGTTGACCATGACATGGTCAACATGACAAAAATAAACCACCCTCCCAACACCACCTTCTTTTTAATGTTATTTTCTACGTTTTCATATATAGTACTTTTTCCCCCCCAATTTGATAATTTTCTTGATCTCAAAGATATCTATCTAGTGAAAACATATTCTGCAGATTTGTTAAGTGTATGCAAAAAATCACACCTTTTAAAATATCAGTTCAAGTCTTATTTGCCTTTGACTCCACTGATTTTTCATTCTGAGAAACTGGAATGGCCAAATGGCCTTTTAGGTGTCACGAGCCTGCTATTGTGGTTTTGCTTGCCTTATTATTGCCCTATCTCTCCTCCAAATGTAGTGATCCCGGTCTTTCCCTTTTGCCAATCTCATGTAAGGGCTCTGCTCTGTGTTTTGCTTTCTTTAATCAATTTTTATCATTTCCCAGTTGTGGCACAAAAAAACCACGTGCTACTGAATATACTAGTCAAGGTCAGGATACACTATTGATTTGTATGCTTGCATCATAACCTTTGTAGTATAATTTCCAGTCCTACAGACTCAGTGGACTTTTCCTCAGCTAGTCAGGGGCATTCAGGATGCCAAACAGCACTTCTTTCTCTACCATCCCAGTTCCACCCCTTCTTTCTTCCCTCTAGCAGTTACAATTATAACACATATCCACATTAGCATATGTGCTGTAATTAAAAGTTTCCATTGCACTTGTAGGCGTTTGTCTACTTGTAATGGCTTCCCTCCCATGGTGGCAAAGCCTGTTGCTGTTGTTGAGCTATGGTTTCTGCAGCTTTTGGGTTTTTGTGTGTTTTTTTATTACTGAGAGGAGCAACAGGTGGTAAAGCACCCATCTGCTTTGTATGAATACTCTCATGCAGTGCCAATTTGACTTAATTGCATGCTGTATGATGCAATAAATTGCTTGTTATTTTCTTGTCTGGGAAGTACACTTTGAAACCCATTTTACCTGGGCACCTTGTGAGTGCTTTTTTGTATGCAGTTTTTCTCCCAGTAAATTTTTCCGTAGTACTGCCCATACTTTCTTTCCTGTATCTGAATTCACATAACCTTTCCATACTAGAAAGTTGGATTATTCCATTTCTAGAAAGAGAACCTTTATTTTCCTATCCTAGAGGTATAAGATATTTCTTTTCTCCTTTCATTGCTGTCATCTCCTCTTTAGGAGAAGATGCAAAATGTAAGCTTCAGGAGGCTTATGATATCTGCCACTAGAAGGAGATCACTACAGGGGACAAACCTGCAATGATGTGAAGAGCTGAATGCAGAAGCCAGTTAGAAGAGAACATTTAGAGCTAGAACAGGCCAAAAGGACAAAATGGAGGACAATAAAAGGGATCAAAATGGCAGCAACAGTAAGAAGCAGAAAAGATATGATTTTTTTTTTTTTCACTCCCTGGCAGTAATGAAGGATGTTTTTGCCCCTTCTTCTTTCCATTTCTTCAATAAAAATGAATTAAAACAGAAAAAAATCCCATGAACATTCAAGAAATAAAATATCACAGCTGCAAGATAGTAAGTCATTGACCTATGATGCAAGTTCAATCTTTGTTTTCAATGAATACTTAGACAAAGCAGAACAATTTTGACAAGTACCACTTAAAAGCCTGGACTCCTCAGTAAGCCTAGAGATGGTGATTACTTCCTTGTGACCTAGGATGCTTGGTTTTAAGGTCCTATCTTGGATGAGAAGAGGATTTGAAATGCGCTATCTCACTTCCTGGAGTTTTATCCCATGCGCTGCTGAAACTAAAGGCAGATAGCTATACCTTCTGTCTGGCTGGTGTCTGCTGCATGTCTCCTGCACGCACGTCCCATTTCAGTGTGGAGGGGTGGGACTTGTGTAAAGTATTATGAGACCATGTGCAAGGGCAGAGCCAGGAGGCTTGTAACCAGGAGCGGCTGTCAAGGTCTATGGGGTCTTGCATGCCCACTGGGACTTACTGCACTATAAAACAAAATTTCATTGTGTAGGGATATTAGGTACCTACATGGCAGTACAAGGACTGAACAGCAGGTCTGAGGGGTTTTTTTGGGGGGGTGGGTGGTGGGGGGGAGGGTGGAGGGGCTAAATCTTAGGTGGGGTCCTAGGGTCTGTGCTTAGTTCTGTTTTTTAATATCATTTGAAAATGTTACTCAATAGCTTCAACTGGTCCAACTTTTCTAGGTGTTGCTCAGTCAAAATTTCAGTTCACTTGAACTGAACTTTGTTCACTTCTTTCTAACAAGTCAGAAGTCTTGAGGACTGAACTGTTTAACAGGCATTGTGGACTGAACAGCAGATGGAGCTAAGGAGGATTTTTGTGCTTGTGTGTCTTATAGAACAAAACACACCCGACTACAGGTCAGTGACACTGCTACGTGATTTATTACTCAGGGTTTTGTCCATAACAGGAATGTAGCTATGTTGTGATTTAGAGAAGAAAAACAATCTGGTTTTATTTAAGAGTTTTCCACTTTTCCTAGTTGCCCTAAAATTGTTCAGCTATAATCAGAAAAGAACTAGCTTAGTTACCAGTTCTCTTTTATTTAAACCTGAAATATGTTAAATATGTGTGCTAAACATTTTTCTCTTCATTCTGGCCTCCTACAGAAGCACTGCAGCTGGGCAGAACACTCCAAGCTCTGTCAACAGGAGCATTACCATTGCTTCAGTGGGAACAAGGCTGAGCTCATAAATCCAGGGTGAAGACATTTCTGTCTCTTCCATCTGTTCTTGGTAGTGTTTTTGTTCTTCTCCATCCAACATCATGCTTAGTCACCATCAGCAGGTAGATTGTGTAATATCCGTTCAGAGACAAGTGTACTGAAAACAGTTCCCTAGGTCAAGGTCATAGCTTAACTCCTAAAGGAAAAATACTGCCCTAAAAGAGCACCCTCAGTGGGAAGGCTGTTCTGAACTTACAAAAGTGATCAGTGTTGCTTTTGAAAGCCAGGACAAGAGCAAGGCTTCAGAACTTGTTGCAACTCTGATTCACATTCATCCATGCAGAAAAAGTTTTTTTTTATTTTACAAAACATGATGCAATGGGGGTTATCTTCTCGTAAGAAGGTCTGTTGTCCCTAATCTTTTCTAGCCTCAGCACCTGCAGTCCATACTTAAAGTCACTAATAATTAGAAGCCTAGTTTTTGGAGGTGTTGGACTCTGTAGCTCCCTTTAAGTTTGAAGGGGTTTTTTTGTTGGTTTTTTTTTTGTTTGTTTGTTTGGGTTTTTTTGGTTTTTTTTTTTTTTTTTTTTTTTTTACACTGTGTTGATATTGCAATATAAATATGCATAAAGGAATTTTGCACATGAAGAAAGTTGTTAACCAAACAGTAATTTGCCATTGTTTCCACTAGAGGATAAACATTAAACAACATAAAACTGCATACTGCTAGTGAGTCCCTCAAAGCCTTTAACTCAAAGTATATGTGTATACTGTAACAGAAAACTAGCTCTGTCATTAAACTTAAGCATTAAACTCCAGTAGACTTGGGAACCTACTGGAGAAACAAAGGAAAGTGCAAACGCTGTAAACAAAAGAAATACTAGGCTTTTTTTTTTTTTTAAAAAAAACTTTTGCCTCAATGGATATACTTACACATGGAAGGCAATGCTAACATTGTAGTTTTGTATGCGTAGTTTGATATATGTAATTTCATATTCCCTAACATTCTGGCTTTCAAAAATTAGAGACAAGCCATTCTTTGGGATAACATGTAGTTTAATGCTATATAGGTCTGGTTGAATTCCCTTGCTATTCTAACCTATAATTAACAATAATACTGTTGATGTAGAGTATTGGACTAGAGTATCAGACACGTTTCAGAAAACCCCTGAAGCACCAATTAATTCTATTAATATTCTCACATGAAAGGCTATCAGAGCAATATTGGGACTTTCTCAAATTCATTAGGACCTAAATTACTGCAAGAGAAATGCTAGAGTCTTTTGTATTTCTTTTTAAACATTCCAAAGAGAGGAAATAGAAGCAGTTTCCAGAATCCTGAAAGCCCTTAGTTTTGTCCATCTGTCTGCCTGATACAGCTTCAGGACTTGCAAAGACCAAGTCAAAGTCAATTCTGTATTACCACTGTGGGGAACTGAGGAAAAGTCTCTGGGATTTTATTGGTACCAACTAGTTCCATGAATTTGGCAGGGTGGCAGCCTTGTTTTCTGGAAAACTTTCCCAGCATTTAGTGCTCTGAAACTTAGAAAGTTTTGCATTGCACTTGGCACAAACCAAAAAACTTATTAGACCTTAAGCAGCCATATTTCCCAGATTCCTCTTGCATTTGATGTAGCTGGAAGCAGTGTCTGAGAAGGACTTTCCCAGCAACTACACGCCTGGCCTGCTAAGGGCTGGAAGTTGGTCCAATTGGCCTTTAATGACCTTCCACTTGGCTTAGCGTTACAGAGGGGGTCAACTTAACTAGACAAAGGCACTTAGGGGTATGGCAGCTAAGTCTGAGTTTTGGCAGAAGATTGACATCAGGTATCAGAACTGTATCAGACGTGCAAGGTATCCACCAGTGAAGAGCAGGCATGGAAGACAGAAGACCTCTGTGTCTTATAAGGAAGAAAGCCTCTAGAGGTCAGATTAGAGAAGAACAAGGAACTGGATGGCTCAGGCAGGAGTGAAGAGTGGCTTTGAGAGGCGATTGGGAGGGAGAAAAGCAGAAGCAGTATCAGGGCTTTCTGAGACCAGGATGAGAAGTCTGAAGAAGGAACAAGTGGAACTGGCTATCTGGGAAGGTACAAATAAACAAGAGACAGAACTGGGTCATTTGGATTAAGCATTGGGTCATGTGGCCAGACTAATCTGTGCTTGTCCCAGGGGTAGAGGAGGGTTTTACACTAACCTTGCACTTGCCTGATCTTAGTTCGGCCCCTGGCACAAGTCGTAGATGCTGATGAAATGCCTGCAAGCTCAAGGGGAATAGCAGCACATCTGCAACCATGCCTATTTTATCTCAAAAGCAGCTTGGGATCTACATAAGCCAGGAGCTCCCTGGTTGCCAGAGGAACCTGTGGAAGCCAAACAAGAAGCCTGGGTAACACACACAAACAATACCAGAACATTAACTAAACGTCAAACCAAGTGAGCATGCCTTGGCCAGTGACCTGAGGGGCAACATTGCCCCACTGCCTGTCTACCACAGAGATCCAGGTCTCAGGACGAGGCTCTTCTAAGAAACTCTGAAGAGTTTCACTTCAGGAATCATTAGCAAAGTCATCCTAATTCCTTTTAAATCCTGACAGATGTTGTAAAACCACAACTCCACTCTTGCATTTTTAAGCCCAACACAGCTGCTATTGGTTAGCCTGTCCTGTAATGTTGTCTTGGGCCATGCTTCTGCTTCTCTACCATCTTGGACATGAGATTTTACAAGATTCAGTGTGTGAGAAGGAAATGCAAAAGCTTCCATTGCCTCCATCCTTAATTCGCAGCTTATTTTTGAACAGGACCTCTACCTTTTGGGGTAGTTAGATAGTAGCTGGGACAGGCTGCAAAGCCAGAGTAGCCATGAAAGTGCATCTGCTAGAGGCATACAAATGCAGGGATATGTGTGTGCACATGGTAAATCTCTTCTGGGTCCCTGCTGCTGACAGCCCATAGATCACTTAGAAGTGTTAAATTCTGACTAAAGATTAACAGATAGCAGTAGGAACTAACATGAACATTATGCTTTTTGCATCACTTATTGACTGGTGCTTTAGAAAAAATAATTGCCATTTTGCCAGTAGAGCTGTCAGGGAGACACCCTTCTTCCTCCCCATGCAGCAGCTCTAGAGGAAAAACAGAAAACCCATACCTCCTCAAAACACACAACTGAGCATTAAGGACCTCCCATGCAACAGTGAGGTGCATTTACAATCTGGGGCAAATTTATTTTATGTCAAAAGTTCAAAACAAACTGTCATTAACTAGTAATCTCTAGAGGCTGGCCTCCCTCCTTGGTGCCTCTCACTATTTCCTCATCTCCCCAGCTAGCAGCAAAAACATTCCTGATTGCATCAGTTTTGATTACTCTTTAGATGAGGAGATTCTCCTGTGGCTAACTAGGATTGCACTCTATGTGGCCATTAGGACTTTGTCACTTAAGGAACATGAGCAAGCCTAGAAAATTTGAATACTACAAAAAAGAGAATGGTCAGGAAGAAGAATGGCCTTCAGCCATTATAAATTAATATTGGCTCTCATGTAGAGGCACTTCTTAATTTATTAAGAAGTTAATTAATCCTAGAGTTAAGAGGCAAAAAGAATCACAAAACAAACAACAAAAAGAGAATATTTTGGAAAGAAAGAAGAAGTCTAACAGGCACTATAGTCAGGTGTGTGATTTACTTGAACCAGCTATTCCCACAAGAAGGATGCGATTAAAGCATTAATTCCATAGGTAGTTCAATCAAGCTTCTTCAATTGTCAGTTCATGTTCAGTTGCTTCCTCAATGTTTTTAAGTTGACGAAGCACCCATTCTCTTTGTTTCTTTCTCTGTTATAGGAGACAAAAATAGTAGTCAACCTAATCCATTCAGATGTCACCTGCTTATAGAAAAAAAAAAACAAACAACAAAAACCCAAACAACATACACAAAGGCATTATGAACCCAACTGTGTTTTGGCTACATTTTTCCATTTGTTTTAAGCTAAGAAGCCTTTACTCTCAAAGCAGTCAAGTTTTCCTGGGTTTCCAACACACCCATGAACAATATGGGACAGGGGAAAAACCAAACCAGAACAGAATTTGATGGCTTCACACTGACATGACAACCTTTAGAGTCTAACTCTCCTGCCTCCCTACCCTTTCTAAGTGCTTTCCATAGGGCCCTTGCCAATAATCAGAGTTCTAGGAAATTGACTTCTCATGCTCCACAGAACAGAAAAATAAAGACCTGCATAAGGTCTGTTAATCTAATTCTTCCTCTGCAAACCCATCACTAATCAAAGAACTGCACACAAGACCCCATTTGTGATGGCTGGCATTCTTTTTATAAAGCACTATGATTTGGATTAAACAAGGAAAGAACTAGATTATTTGTTTCTCCAGTTTTAATTAGCTTCCCAACACTAAGAAACTTGAGAATTTAAATCACTGATTTCTTCCCATTCTTAAGTTTCTCCTAAAGAAAGATACATTTAAAAAAAATAATGTACTTTTGCACTAGTGTACACTAATCATGTAAGTTAACAAGCAAGTACTCATTTGGAAGACTGCGTCCCATCCAGTCTGTGATTAGGAATGATACTACAGATTCTAACAGGTTATAACCCAATTCATAAGTATATGTTCTCACTCCATAACTAAAATATTCCCATCTTACTAGAGAGATCTGTATATATTCAGCATTGGTAGGAAATTGTGTAACTTAGCTATTTCACAACTAAGGAAAAGCAATTACCACAAGAGCTTTGTCAATTTTCTTCTTTCTGGTTCTTACTATTGGGAGATCTTTTATCCCTGGTATTCCAGTAACAAGCCATGAAGGTCCACTCCTGGGACTTACTGCAGCCTCCTCAGATGCTTTGACAGAAGCTTGAGTTTCCATGTTTGTGTCAACCTTGTCACTTGGCTCTTCATTTGATTCATCAGAGGCCAACACTGTGGAAAGCCTCCTTCTAGAAAACACACCCAGAGAGCTTTGGCTTATCTCTTTGTTTAATTCTTGTGAATCAAACACTGTTGAAAGCCTTTTTGGGGACACATGAGGGATGTATGCTTCAACACGTGCTAATGATACTTGAGCTAATGTTCTACTTAGATATGATTTTGGCACTGGAGATCCATAAACTCTCTTACTGGCATCTTGGTCCTTGATTGACTGATTTGTCAGATCTGTAAGAGATGGCATTGTTCTTGAAAGTATTGAGTCCACTGGAGTGCTGTGTTTCACCATTCTCTTTTTCAGAGATCTTTTAACATTCAGAAAAGAATCTTCTTCCTCTGACATTTTGAGGTCAGGTTTATTGCCTTAAGAAAATAAGAGAAAATTGTGTCATAGTTCACATATTGAGAGATGCCACCTAAGGCGTTCAGTTGTTGCAAAACCAAATCCAAGGTGTTCTTATTTTCATGTCTGCATTCTATCTTTACATAGAATATATCCTTTGTATAGATCAGTGTTCTTCAAGGGTTTGGAAGAGCCATGTTGAAAACAAAACATTAGAACACAGTTTATCACACATACAACACTTAGTCCTATCCCAGCCTTCTGCATGTGGAGCTCCACATATGCTAGAATTTTTTTCAGATATCTCGTTAACTGCAACATCATTAAGACAGCATTGTCTCCTTTAGAGTATACAAATAATACACTCTTGGGGTTACAGCTGCCAACACTGGGTAGGTAGGTGAAAATTTACGTCCCAGAGCGATTACCATAGTGTAGCAAAATACAAGTGCTCTAGAGAGATGTGCAGAGTTCTGGCTTCAAGCAAGTGTCTCAACTGCCATTTTGTTTCTCTTATTTTCATAAGAGGGGGCTCAAAAACCTCTCATTCCCTCCTACTTACTTGACATTTGGCTTGCTTCTGCTGATCCTAAAACAACTATGTGCAAGTCTGTTTTCAATTGAATTTACAACAGCGGCAAGGGTGTTTTTGTTAGTAGGATTTCCTCTACCCATTTGCCAACGCCCAACAAAAAGGAACTTGATTTCTTACACATGGAGAAGCCTAAGATAAATATATCCAGTTTAAGATATATTTAAGATAAATATCTTAATTAGATGGGCAGTTAAGTACTTCTAGTAACTGTTGAACTCTTTGCTTTCATAATGCAGTTCAGATATTTCACACAGGTTGAATGCATGAAGCTCGTCAAGGAGGCAATGCGTTTTAAGTGCCCATATTCTAAGCTCTATAGATCAAAGGCCTCGGCAGGGTTGGGGCAGGGGGCATGACAACGAATGGGTTTGCTTAAGTAAAAGGCATCTGTTCTCCATTTGCCGTCAATGTTTTGCACCTGTATAGGGTCTGAGTTTAGCAGTTTCACATCCACTTTGTGTTTCTAAAGAACAAGAGGCAAAAGGTAGAGCTTCTGACTCTTCAATACAGCAAGAGTCAGGGGTTTTGTGTTTGTTTGTTTGTTCCCCTCCCCCCCCCCCCCTAGAATTAAGGGCGGGGGGAGGAGAAAACGCCATTATCACTTTCATTTGGATACCCATTTCTCTTCTCGCTCCCTAGCAGTGCTACCTTGTGTGACACATTATAAGCAGCACTCAGCCTACAGATGCTGCCTTTTTCCTTTCCTGTTCAGCCAGATTGACGTCCTTTAGTCTTTATTATAGAAGCTTCCTAGTGGTAGGCTTGCATGATTAAACTTATAGAGGGAATACGAAGGAGCTTGCAACCACCCTCTCTCCCCCCAAGCCTACCCTCAGCTATACATTTTGTTGTCTTTCCCTTACCCATTAAAATTTAGATGGTCAATTAAAAGCTTTTTTTTTTTAAAGAAGTTATTTTTTAAAGAATATTTTCAACCAAAGCTTCTGAGAAAAACAACAAAATGGTTTTTTTTCTTTCACACTTTTCTGTGCTTTAGAGATACATATATACAAGCAACAAACTTTTTCTGTTCAGTTCTTTTAGTAACACATTACAGATAAAGGAGGAGAGAAGTCTAAAAACAACAGAGAAAGATAAACCACTTAAGAATATCAGAGTCTAACCATAGACCATACAGCAACTATGACACACACCCCCCAAAAAACCCAAACCACCAAACACAAAAACAACAACCCCAACCTTACTAGACCTACCTCTTTCCCCCTGATTTCTACTTCTCAGGTGAGCTGGTTTCAGCTGCTATTTCACTTATAGCCCTGCTAGCCTCCCAACATCCTTTGCTTCAGAGGCTCCCTAAATCACACATTTATCATTTTTGTAGGAGTTTCAGCAGCGGTGCTACCTGAAAAAACTACTAAATAGAAATCTAGGATGAATTAATCATAGGAAAATAGTCTAGCCAACTTATCTATGTGCTATATTTATTGGTGTTGAATCTCTGCAGCTTGCTGCCTATTTCAATCACAAATATACACCTAGTGGCTAATTGGCTTCACATAGCTGCTTAAGGCACATTAAGCATCTGTCTTAACATGGATGTATGTTGATGAACATATAGGTTGATGGAGTATATCTGTTCCCATCCTGATTTTATTTTCTCACTGCCTCTCTTGCCCAAAATATAAATGAGAAAACAAATGTTAAATCTGCCATGAAAAAGCTCATCTTTTAGGAAAGTAGGTAGTGAGAATAAACTGAAGATTATTTTACTGAAGTCTGAATTTCACAGCCTTTGTAGCTAACAATTGTGGAAATGGCAGCATTTTATCTTGAAGCAAGTGGTTCAAAATACCAGCTCTTAGATGAGAATTGCATTGGTCTGAGGTGGTATGGTTCAGACGGAGGACCGTAATTTTCATTGACACAGAAAAGCAGCTGGACTGCACCAGCCCCACTGAATTGCAAGTCATCTCTGTGGTGGGTGGTGGTAAATAGCTGCTATCACAACACTGTAGAGCAAGCACAGGCATGAGGGAGAATGTGCACAAATATTGAGGTAGCCCTTTTTGACGAAGCATGACCTGTGAGCCTTTAAAATCTAAGATGATCAGACAGACCTAATTTCAGGGCTTTATGCGGGTGACCTGGAGTTGTAGATTGCATCTAGTGCAGACAGAGGGGCAAAGGGCTGATCTCGCCGGGATTTGAACTGGTGGTTCCAGGGAGTCTGGGCATTTCAAACCTAATCATAAACCACCCTCTCTTGCCACATTAATAATTGCACTATGAATAGAGAATTGCAGCTACCAGTTCAATATTTAGGAATAACAGTCTGTCAGTATACGAGAAGTTGCTAGGTTTAAATTATGTGCCCCTAAGGAACTGAAAGAGAGCTTGAGAAATGGAGGCACTTTACAATCACATGGATTGCATGAGTAAACATCCTGGAAATAAATAGTCTGTCCAGGATAAGTTATTTATTTCCTAAGCTCCCAGGGGAGATTTCTACAGGAATATTTTGAGAAGTAAACAGAAACTATGTTG
Source organism: Fratercula arctica (assembly GCA_947846985.1). Lineage (NCBI taxonomy): Eukaryota > Metazoa > Chordata > Aves > Charadriiformes > Alcidae > Fratercula > Fratercula arctica. Next base: position 61,633,413 of record CANTUZ010000002.1, on the reverse strand, counting down.
AGATATTCATGGCTGGGGAAAAAAAAAAATAATTCTCAGTCCTTTGTAAACATAGAAGAGGCTAGACCAACCCTTACCTCATTTTGAATATTAGTAGTTAGTTTTCAAACTAGTGGCCTTGTGGCTTGGTAAGCAAACCCACCAGGTCAGCCATACTGTATCTTGCAGAGCTTGGCAAGCCAGTTCCTTATATAGCATAGAGTGGTGAGTGATGTCTTGACATAGTGTTGCAATGTTTGCACTGTCCTGCTGTGTCAGTGGAACATAATATCACCTCTCCCAGCAAGACAGTGACGCAAACAACACTGCACAGCATGAACCTGCATGAGAAGCTTTTTGGTGGGTCTGAGCAAAATTGACGTAATGTGACTGGACCCCTTCAAAAACTCCTGGCCTTGGCTTCTAGCTCATTCTTTGCCTTCCTCACCATGCTTGCCCTTACTTTCTAGTGTATCCTTTTCATGGCATCTCACAGTCCACCAGTGCTGTCAGTAGCTGCATCATCTTCATCCCTACCTTCCATGGCCTTTACCTACAAACCTCTTAAAATATAACCTTCCCCCTTTCTGCAGAGCTATTACTTGCCATTTCCTCTCGTTCCTTGTCGAATGTTCTCAAGATATAAATTAGGAGATTTGCAAGTTGTTCTCACTGTTAGCCATGGTTTCTCTTATGCCCTACAGATTTAGCTTTTTATGAAGTGGTGACAGCATGTTACAGAGAACAGGAAGGACATAACTATGCAGAGATCAGATAGAAAAGAGTCCAAAATTAATGTAAGCATGTGAAGCTCAGCAGATCATCTGGAGTGATGATGTTACCTTGGCCTGGGTGTATCTGCAGCCTGGACATAAAACACCCAAGCTCTGGTATGAGTGACACCTTGAAGGTTTCTGGCATCTTTCAAAGAATGGTACATACTGTGTCCTGCACTCACACTTATTCATTATGAACCATTCCATTCCTTCACTAGAATGACATTCCTTGGTATGACCATCTTCCTTCTCAGCATTGTCTGTCTGATATTTTGGAGCAATAACTCCATAGGTCTGGATGCAGCTGTTTGGTCTATGTTTACACACCTTCTTTTCTTTTGCTGTGTGATGCAAGATGGCACATAATTCTAGCAATATTATTATGCACCTCCCTGTATATTATATCAAACCTCCCACTGCTTTATGTTTATGGCTTGAAAGATTCTTTTGTTGATCTCATTTTAGGAGATAATTTAATCTCCCTTTTTAAATTTGTTTCAAAAATACAAAACCCACATAGGAAATTATTTAAATGTTTTTACTGCATCCCCTTGCGGGAAAAATAAATTATTAATATTTTTACTTCCAAAACCAGCAAAGTGGGGAAAACAAAAACTGCAGTGTTTTGTTCAAATTTCGGCCCTATCATTGCAGTTCAAATGCGCAAATTCACTTCAGAGACATGGGAGTTTGAGGAGGCCTCATCTGGGAGAGGGTGAAACTAAAATTATTTTTCAGTTTGCCAAGGAATAATATACATACAGGGACATAAAAGGACACCTTTCCCCCTTAGTGTTCTGTTTTAATCTGAAAGACTGCACTCCTTCAATTGCTGCTCTTTTCATTTCTTCATTACCCACTCGCCAGTCAGCTTTCCTGAAGGGAACCTGGATGCTGAACTAGCCCTTAGCTCATATACTTCCCCAACATATTATATTGAATTGGATATGTAATTCTAGTTTGTGAAGTCACAAATCTTGCAGACGTGTCCAAGCAGTTAGGAGCTAGGTGCAGTCTTTCCTTGGCAGAATAGTATCAGGCCTTCTCCTTGATCTTGCAACTAGTCTGACGTTTTTTGTTGCAGGGAGTGATTCCACAAACAAGGACGTAACAGGCAGTAGGAGCCAGTATGTGTAGCTCAGAACTCTATCTGATGACCCATGGTGGGATGACCCTTGTTTGGACAATTGGAAGAAAGAAGGAAGAGCCAGAAGAAGAATACAAATGGTGGTGTGGAGTAAAAGGAGGGTAAAAAGAAGAAGAAATGAAGATAGGGACACAAAGATGAAAATACTTTCCTAAATTTAGAGCCATGTGGAAATAATAAATTAGAAGAAAGATTAAAGGAATGGGCAAGACAAAGGAAAAAATAAAAAAGAAAGGAAATTCAACTGTATTACCTAAATGATTTAGAAGACTTAGAAGATTATGAGTCATTTATGGATGAAACCCCATTAAAATGCAAATCTGATTTAAATTCCCATAACCAGTTCTTCCTGTATCTGAGTCTTGTGTATAGGCAAGTCAAACAGGGGTGCTTTAAGACTGCTGACAAGGCTGAACTCCTCAGTGAAAATAGGAGTGGAACACCTCATTTGTTGACATGAAGGCTGAAACCAGCAGGGAGCCTCGTCATGAACTAACCTCTGCAGGTGTAGTGTCTCCCTTGGTCTTTCCAGCATTATGTGGGGGGACATGCAAGTGGGGTATGCAAGAGGAGCAGAACCTTCATCACAGTGAATCATAAGTTCCTTATGCAGCCACAGACATTGAAATGGAAGTAGTCCAACACTCCCTGTGGGCACAGCCTCTTTAGGTACATAAAGCTGCACAGAGGAACCCAGTGGGACTTTTCAAAAGCACCATAGAACTTTATTTCCCCTTATTTCAATAGGAATTATATGCCTAGGCACTACTGAAAATCCTGAGATTTGTGATAGAGTATACAATGGGGACAGTCATTTTATATATCTGTTTTGAAGACATTTTTGGATAGGATAGGATAGGATAGGACAGGATTTTCTTTTTCAGTTGGAAGGGACCTACAACGATCATGTACTCCAACTACCTGACCACTTCAGACCAAGTTAAAGTACGTTATTAAGGGCATTGTCCAAATGCCTCTTAGACACTGACAGGCTTGGGGCCTCTAGGAAACCTATTCCAGTGTTTGACCACCCTCTTGGTAAAGAAAGGGTTCCTAATGTTCAGTCTAAACCATTCCCATGTCTCCTGGCACTGGATCCCAGGGAGAAGAGATCAGCACCTCTCTCTCCACTTCCCCTTCTCAGGAAGCTGTAGAGAGCAATGTCACCCCTCAGCCTCATTCTCTCCAAACTAGACAAACCCAAAGTCTTTAGCTGCTTCTCAGAGGACATGCCTTCCAGCCCTTTCACCAGCAAAAGCTTTGCTGAAACCTTCAGAAACCAAGGACTATATGAATCCTTTGTGATCTGTTAAACAAGCTGTTCAGTGCCTGAAAAGCATTTATGTACATTTATGAACTTGCTCTCCAGCAACTTTAAAGTTTTTGCGTTTTGGAAGACTTTCTTCATAGTTGGTAGAATTCTGCTGAATTGTGATGTTATGATCAATGGAGAAAAATGTGGCAGTATTTATGGTGGTAGTGTGAAGTGGTACTTTTGCAAGTGTGTAATGTCCCATTTTTCAGTGTGGCAATGACCTTTTTTCTGGCCAGAGGCAAGGTCAATGTCTTTGGCTATTGTGTCCAGGAACAGACCTAAGTGTGGTATAATTCCCACTCCAACTCCTGTCATTGAAGCATCTCATAAGCAGCCTGAGAGGAAGGCTTTAGGTAATCCTGTACAGATGGTGTGCAGGTTTCATAAGCTATCAGAAAAAAAAATGGCTCTGTACTAGCAATATACTGAGTCACGATGTGTGCTTCAGGTTATATGTTTCTACACATTTTGGCTATTGTACCTCTGCTATGACTAGATCTGTCCAACTGCACAACAAATTCGATTTTGTGCACTCAAAATCACAATGTTTATATACTAACTGGGTTTCATGGCTGCTCAGAAAGTCAAACCCTTATTTAAATGTCTAAATCACCTTTTATATGATTCGTTTCAGTGAGAGTTTGAGGAACAATGAGACCTGGCTCTTTGTCTCTGAACCATTGCAAATATTCTTAAATGCTTTTAATTTAGATGTTGATGTTATAAAATTTTCACCTAGGTCTACCAATTGCAGCTAATTGAAAGTAGTATTTTAACAACTAATTTTTTTTCTTCTTTAATATAACGTTAGGCCTGAGTAAACAAAAGCCTTAAGGAACACACCTTTATCCCTTATAGACAAGTTCAGTGCCACATCCTCCCTCAGCATGGACCAGCTCTGCCCTCAGATGCAGTGCTTGGTGTCTGTGTGAGAGGAGGATTAGACTGTACATATTTAAAGGTGCTACTGTCTTAAGATCAAATAAAACCTTAAGGCATTAAAAGTTGTTGCATGTCTTGGTTAAACAAGGTTAAAATACGTAAGTAGCCAATCTAAAACCGTTGTGGGGAATGCCAGAATGAGAAAAGTATCTTTTTTATCCAAAGTTCTGGCAGATTAATATTTGACTTCAAAAAGCCTAATTACCTCAGTAGTAAGAAACTAGGTACACTTTAATAGCAGTAGAGGTCATTGACCTTGATAAAATCAATGTGCCACCACCTGCCTTTGTAATTACGTCAATGACTCCTCTTCATTATATGCTTATCCACTTCAGTCTTACCTGAGTGCCATAATGTGTTCTATCTGCATGTTGTTTATTCACTAGACAGCGTCCTATACACTTTCTACGTGTTTCTACACCCCAGAAGTCAATCTGAGTTAATATTCAACTGGGACCTTTCCTCAGTAACTTGCTGCGTGTTTTCTGATATGACTGCTCCTTTCTAATTATGTTGGCAGTGCTGCTGAGGAGCACATAATATTATTGCCAAAGTTCAATAAACATACAGAGTAACTATAGAGTTTAGGGGAAAACAGTCGGTGGTGCTTTCATGACCTTTGGCAACAATAAGAGCACAGTTTTACCAATGCCAAACAAATGTCTAACTTCTAATCTCTCAGCGACCAGAAAATGATGGATTTGTTTTACTTTATTACATCTAATAATAAACAAAAAATGCTGTGTTTGTGCAGTGCAGAAGTGTGGCCAGGCTAAGTGTAGTCCTGTGCAGGAGATCAGGCCAGATGAATATCAATGGCTCTTTCTTGTCATGTTAGAATTGTGCAGACAAATCACCCAGGTGGTCTGAGATGTGGGAATGCTAATGAAGTCATCGGAGTCCCACTGACTTGGTGAAGCAGACCACTGGTGATAGGGAAGCTCATCTGCTTCGTCTGTGATGCTGTAGTAATTGATATGTTACACTGTCTCTGTGAAAGTCATCATTGGCATCTTCAGACTGTGCCTAGTAAATGAAAAGGCAAACATTCATAATAATGATGACTACTTCTTCATCACTAGCTCCTTCTACTTCTTCATTTCTAGCTTGCTATGGCTAAATCTAGTAATAGTGGACCAATGTCTGTTTGTAAGTATAGAAACAGCATGAGCCTGGGAGGCTCAAGTTAATGTAATATTAAAAGCCAGTTTCTATTCTCTGAGCTTTGAGCTTGAAAACCTACCCAAACTACTGCTACAATTGACAGCAGAAAAAACTTTCACAGAACTGAATGTTTAGGATCAGATCAGGACTCCTAAGTAGCCTGACTATATCTCAAGATCCCCATCTTCAAATGCTCTCTCCACAGTTCAGTGGGTTTAATGAGAGCCAGAATTCTCACACACAATTTCCGCTATTTGACTCACTTTCCATCTATGGCTTTTTTTCCATCAGAATGACCCGAATGAGAATATGGTCCTGACTGGTACCAGTATAATTGTTTCCTTTCATTGAACATCATTTTTTGCCAGCAGGAGCAGTGCATTAGGTGACCCGCTGACCTAGGGAATGGCTTCCAAAACTGTAAGGCTTTGACACAGATACCATGGCAATGCACCAATAATGCCTGTACAATGTACACAATAGTCTTATTTTCTGTTCTCCCCTTCCCCCCATTTCAAACTGGCAATAACCTCTGGTAACATTTTTGGACAAGAACACCAGTTCCAGTCCTGGGTGGTTAATGCTATAGAAATGCAGTTTCTCTGGAATTTCTCATTCAGGGACTGCATTTCTATAGCATAAACCAACTACAAGTGGAACTGGTGTTCTTATCCAAAAATGTTACCAGAGGATCTAAGAAACCCACCACTGATACTACCTCATGCTTTAAGCAGAACAAATTCTCATATTGTGTGGTTATGTCTCTGAAGTGATCCAGCTGTGTAATGGAACATGGCAGAAAAACGTTTCCAAGTACCTGACCTGGGTCATTAATCCAGAAGGTACATTAACTCATTAACATATGTATGTAAACTATGTACATATTTTATATACAAGTGTATATATGTATATATCTGCGTGTATTCATATGCATAAAATCTCCCAAAGCAAAACAGGGAGGGTTGCACATTTTAGTGCTAAAAGAAAGACTTAATATACCAATGTGTCAGGATAGGTGCAACGAAAGATGAGGGCCTGATTTTCAGTTTATTTAGGTCCTTTTGACTTTAGTGGAGCTATTCTGATTGAAACTTATGAAGATCTGGCATGTTATCTTTCAGAGGGGAAGAAGAAAACAAAAAATGGCTACATAAGGCCTCAAATACTTCTCAGTGGTGTAAGGGCAAACCAAGAACAGTTCCATCACACTCGCTTCATCACAATATTTCTGTACAACTCACACTGTGCTCTCTAACCTGCAAGAGAAACAGCTGGGGAGCCTTAGTCTAGCATTTGGAATAAAACCCCTTGCATCTGAGCCCAGGCTGTTTTCCATTACAAGGGACTCTGCATTTCCAAGTTATCTCAGGGCATATCTGCATGGACAGGTGTGACAGACCTGAGTACCTCTGCTTTTCCTCTGAGCTGTCCAGATGGGAGTCTGCTGTGATTTGGAAGCAATACTATCAAATTACTTTGGTACTGTGCCCAAGCTTACAGAGTCTCTGGGGAGACATGCTACCTGATATAATTTATCAGTTTTCAAATCAATTTTAAGTTAAACTATGCAATTTTGCACTTACGTTGGTTCTGTATCTTGCACAATATAAACTACCTACCCTTGGCTTAAGTTGGCCAATTATTTCTGGCTTGTGCAAAAGGAGGGATGAGCTTCCCCTCCTCATCTTCCGGTCTATGTGGCCAGCATTTTGCCAGTATTTGCACATTTAGTTTCCTTTGCTTGCACAATGGATGGAGCACCTGACCCAAACGGGCTTCCACTGTGGTCAATGCAGAAAGTCAACAAGACTCACAAGGAAGCTGAATTGTTCCTACAAGATTCTTTAGTTCAAAGCAACTGTGAAAGTAAAATTGCAGTATTTCTTGATGCATGGTGCCTGAAAACTGAGGAGCTGTAGTTGGACCATCTTAAAGGCAGCTTGATATAGAATAATGAATGTACCTTGATTTAAAAAAAAACCACCACCAAAACCAAAACAGCAATCCCAAAGAGCTGTTTATTCAAGCAAATTTTTTTTCCTTTATTTTTAATTAGATTCGAGAAATTACAATAGTGCAAACACTCAGTATAAAAGTTGCAATAAGAAATTTACATTCACATTTAACATTTCAGTCCATTCACTTTTTAACATAAAAATAGGACAAATATTCAATTGCTCTTCTCAATTTACCAATCCTGAAAAAGACTGGAAGATACTCTACAATATTCTATGTACATAAAAATAGACCCGTATTATTAATGCAAATCTATCTTGAGAAGTTACCCAGTGTTAAGTTATTGTATTATACTATGTATATACATACATATATATATATAATGTATAGCTATATAGATATAAAAATTATTTATAGGTTCAGTGGGCTACAATAGTTGGAAAAATGACATCTAGACTTACTAGTTCATTCCTTAAAGTTAGAACTACTGATTTTATTTACCATATGTAGATGTTTCTATTGTGATACAGTAGGCCTCCTCCTTGTTCCTTTGAAGTCACTGGCAACACTCCATTTGACATCAGTGGGAGAGGAACAGACCTCAGAATAAGGCCTGATCTAACAACTGAACAATCATTGGAATCCATATTTGCATTAACTTTAGCGGGCTGTAAGTCAGACTGAAAGATCTTCTGAAACCCCATATGCCAATTAAATAGAGAGAAGAATACATCTGGTTTTCCATTTGAGGAATGGACTATCTCTACCTGATGCAAATACATTGTTTTTTCAAAGTGTAAGAAGAATATTCAAGTTAGTTCGGAAGCAATACGGATTTGCTGCAAACATCTGCAGGTTAAGTAGCTGAAAAGATTTCTCTTGCACAGTTGTCTTCCTGAATAGTTCAATTCAACCAGCCTTATAAAACCCCAAGAGTGAATCTTTCTTTGCTCTAATTTTTTAATAAAGACTGGCATCAAGACACAGATGACACGACTGCACTTGAAATGGGCTTGTATGTGTTTAGCAAACTGCTGGGGAACATGAATTAGGCTGCCTCACTCTGCAACAAAAATGTAATGGCAAAGAACAATTGAAGTTCAGTTAAGGGCAGCAGGGGCACCAATATCTTAAGAAGCAGTTTTTTATGAGCTGCAGGTCACATTTTTACATCCAAAGAAGAATTATGTGGCATGCCTAGCTCCATTTCCTCTTAGTGCTATGGTGTTTATTACATTTGAATATTTCTAGGATGCTTAAAATGATGGGTAAGCCTACAATGGACACTGTGCCATCACGTGTAGGCAGACCAATTTTGATTGTAGAACACATGCTCTATGTGGTTGTTTGCTTCTTACCTTAGGCTGCTGAACATTTCATTATAAAAAGGAGGAAACACAGACACTTTCAAATCTTTTCAATTAACACAGAAAAATACTGAACATCTCATTTGCAGGCAGAACCTATAGACATATACCAGAAGGGCAAAAATTAACCTCCTGGCTGCAGAAATACAAGGAGTAATCAGCAGGATAAAATCCAGACAGATGTGAGTTGCAGCACAAGTTTTACTGGCAGGGATTTTAAGAGATGGGTCAAATTTGGCTGAATCTGCTCAAAACTGTGAAATCTTATGCACGACTATCCACATTCTATGTATAAACTGATGATTTCCACGTAGACAAATCTACACACAAGTAGATCATTGAAAAAGAACCTCCAAGAAGAGGTTTTTAACCCCTGTCAGAATTTCACTGAAAATAATATCACTGCTCTAGAATTCTTTGTTTTGGATTAAATTATGCTACAAATGGTAACTTCTCTTGGACTCTGGTTTTTAGACCAGTAACTCTGAAAGCATTGCTTTCATTCTTACTGTATTCTGTAACATTTTCCGAAGCTACCTCTGTGTAATAAGCAGCTGCTTGAATGCAGAAAAGAAACTCATGATTTGCTTTGCCTAAGTCCAAATTTGTGCAGACAATTGTACTTGTACTTGTGTAACTTACACAATCACTTTACTTACTTTTTCTTAATTGAAGCCTAGCAAAATTACTGTTAAAAAAGCAGGAATTCTAAGTGAAGAAGGAATTCTACTGTAACAATTTAAAAATGTAATTATCATGAAGCAATTTGTGATGACACAGGTAATTAATTTTCACTTACATTTCATTGAAAATTCTTGATATATCGCTCAAGTGTCATTTGAAATGTAAGAACAGACAACCTGTGCACCCATGTGCACAAAGGAGTAAACGACATGAGAAATCACCTAAATAACTTCAATGTGCCAGCTTACGTTTTTCATAACTGAATGCTACCACTGACAGGTCTAGGATCAAAGCAGCCGGTCAGGCACTTGAAAGTAAGACACGATAGTGTGCACAGCCACAGTAATTAAAGCCCACCTTAGCCTTGCCCATAACGAGAATTGTTAGCTGTTTTACCACCAGCAGTCTAACCTATGTCTAGCAAATGTGGTAGTGCAGTTACAAGCTGTAGGTAAGTGTTCTGTATGTTTTTAATCAATGTGTTGTGTAAGCCTGTTCTGAAGAGGAAGACAGACAGCTTTTTCAAAGGAGCTCCAAACTACCTGGACAGATTTTGCACAAAACTCAGCTCACTGTGTGGCTGAGCTTTGTAGGAAATCTGTTCTTATTTAGTTTGGACCCACATATACCTGTGTATGGCCTCCCTCCAGAAACACTTGGAACACTCTTTGCACCCATGTAGCTGTGCTGGTACTGAAGCAAAGTAGTAAAGGAAGTAGTAAAAAAGTTTCACAGTGATGCAGCACTGTTTTTTCCTTCAGTTTTATGCAGGTGTGACATGCCTGATGCCACAGAAGGCATAAAACAGGGATCCTAATATAAAGAAGCAGATCCTCCAGCATGCAGTAAGGCACAAGCAACACCAAGTTCTTTCAGCACATAGACTATGAACATTAACCAATGCTAATTAAAATTTCAAGGTGCTTCCTCATGATCAGAAAACAGACATTAAAGGTGACAACCCCCAACCATTTCTAAGAATTCCTTCTGAAATTCTGAAAGCAGTTCAACAAGAGATATTGAACTCTCTTGTGAACGTGAACAGACAAAAACTCAGAAATGGATCTGGCCATACAGTTAAACACAAGCCTTATTTTTGTTGCACTAGGAATCTGGTTGAGTACTCTACCAGCTCAGACACTCAAGATCCATGAGATACTCAGTTCCATGTCACTGAGAGCTTTAGCACTGACTTCAGAAGGAGTATTGGCTTTTCACCTTTTATTTTCAGCAATTGCTATCTCAAAGGCTTTTTTTTTTAATCGTTATTTTGTACTCCTGCTAACTTTGTGCTTTTTTTTTTCTTCTTATCCTGTTTTCGTCCTTGCACCGATCAGATTATAAGTCACAACAGGCCACCCAAGCAGTGTGACATTTTGAGGAGTAATTAAAAAGCAACAGGCATCCCTCCCTTATGTGTACTTTTCCCCATTTATTTACATTTACATATTTATTTGTGATTTAGATTTGGCCTGAAAACTCAGTTAAGAGTTTAAAAAAGCCTATACAGATTTCTGGAAAAAGCCAATTGTAGACAGGATTGGGGTAGAGAAGCAGAGTCCAGATTGTCATTAGTCACAACAATTATGCCACACTGAGATGCAAAACCCACTGAATTTGAGATTAATTAGTTTATGACCGTTAGAAACCCTTAGCTGCTGTATGAAGTCAATCATCAGTACAAGGTAGCGGTCTTGTATGCAGGCAACTGGGATACATTGTATGAACCTACATCTTAACTTATTATGACAGAAGTACTGCAGAAGCTGTACTGCTTTGTTAACCCCACAGTCGCCTGATTAAACAAATTAACAGATTTCTAAGCCCTATATATAAAACTAGCTCAAATCTGTAAAATACAAGTAATCCTTATTAATCCATAGTAGAAAGTATTCACAGTCCACACCCTTTTTCCTCTGCCACCCACCTCAGTGTTATGCTTCTACAATACTCCTCATTTACCATACAGCAATTATAGAAGTAATTTGAGAATTTGAGGGCTGTAGTGACACAGATATGACAACTTGCAAAATGATGGATGCAAAATGCCTTCAGAATTTAAAGTTTTGTTCAGCAGCAATATGGGAAAAATCAGCTAAAGGATTGGATATTGATTTCTTATTCTATGTCACTAACTGACATAGGCTTCAAGCTGTGATGCCTAAGGGAGGCATCCCTGTAAGCATGGCTTTAGTGACAGCAGGACTAGCATCAGCACAGCACCCAGATGGCTCAAAGCCGGAGAATCCCGTGAACCTTCTCCTAATAGTTCTGTTAAATACTTTCTGCTTAGCAATAGAAGTTATTAGAAAATAAGCCAAAAAAGCTAACAAAAATAAGGCAAAAAAATTAATTTTTATATATATACATACATACATATATGTATGTATCTAGGAAAACAATCTATTCTCATTGTGCACTTTTCACATACAATAACTTATTACCACATTAGAAATATACTCTGGGTAACATCAGTGGGCCAAATTCACCTTCTTTACCTTCCATAGTGTTGCACCTGCATACAGCAATGATGGATTTGACACTTGATCTTTCTTGATGACAGTACTACATCAAATGCAGTATCAGAGAATACCCATTGAATGTCAGATATTACACCATTATGAACTAGAATATCTGCTTGCTTTTTATATTACAGTAAGTAGAGTTTATTGCTTCTAATGACGAGAAGGTACCTTATGAAGACAGAACAGATGTTGATAACAATTTTCATATACTGTATTATGGATCATGGAACACTAAGGTTGGCAGATTACAATAATTAAATTATTTTTCTTTTTTATTTGCTGTCTGCATTTTGATTTTGCTTTGCTGAACGCACATGCAACTAGTGGATTTAACTCTGTGCCAGAAGTGATATGTCAAAAATATTTAGGAAAACTTTCGGTTTTGTTTTGTTTTACTGAAGTCAGGCATGAGTGGCATGCAGTAGATTTCAAGGAAAAACAAAAGGACGTCCATTTCCAAAGGATTTATAATCTCCATGCACATGTAAAATGTCTCTTACAAAAATCATTAACATTTGTTAAAAGTGTGCCTTTTTGCCTCTTTTTATACAAGTGTACATGCAATTACCTGTCCGAGCTAAAACTATTTACAAAATTCCATAATACATCTTTTAAAGTGAATAATACATGAAAGGCCAATGTTTTCTGTTGTTTTGTAACACTGTACAAGATTAAAAATAAATAAGGCATTATAATACAGATTTATCACAAATTAAAAAATGTTGGTTTTCACTGTAATACAAAACTCTAACTTGAAAGAACATTATGGCTAAATAGTCCTCCTGCCTGGGCAGAACACATACAGAATCTGGACTTGCTGATGTAAAGAAAACACTCTGTTTCTGCTGCAAGCAGGAATTCAACACATGAAAATGATTCACACTACTTACTCATGAGTTCAGACTCCTCAAAGCACTGAAATGGCACAGGTAATAAACTGTTTCCCTTCAAACAGTGACTCCCAAGTACTTTCTTTTGCCTTATAGATAAATTACAGGCAAAAGCGTGAAAGAGATTTAGGCGCATAACCTACTCTCAGTTACAGTGTTGTAAAATATTCAGTTCAGTACCAATATGAGACATCACTGTAACCCAAAGCAGAACTTGGCCTACAGAAGCTCAACTCCTGACCTTTATATGCATGCTAAACTCCCAGAGATTTCTGCAGGCCTTGTGGGTACATAAAGGATGCAGATTCAGCCTTAATGAGCTGAAGCTTTTGGCTCTCAGTCTCACCTAGAGAAAGCAAGGTAGAATTTGCGTGTATTTTAGTGAAGACAAGGAAGTGTGACTTGCCACAGCGGGAAGCAGCTACAAAACCCAACGCATTTTACAGGCTGGATAAAATAGCTTTCTAGTCAATGCAAATGGAAAATGTTCGGAAATACCTAGCCAGTAATTCAACTGAATGCCAGTTTGTAATCTCAGCAGAGAATAATAATTAAAAAGTCATTTAAAGATAAAGGTAGCATAGGAACACTTTGAAATTAGCTCCCAAGACAGTGAAGTCTGAAGATCTCTGATACTTCTCTCATTATATAAAGAAGAAAAGACTTCGATTATTACTATTATCTGAAAGATAATAAAACTGATGTGAACTATTGTGCTTGCTACTGACAGACATTGACATGCCAAAATGGCATCACTTTGTGATAGGGCTCGTATCTGTTAATTTTTTCAAGCTAATAGTTGCACAAAGCAGTGAACAGAAGTGCAGGAGGCTATTCTGCCCACAATGCAACAAGTTACTATCCTCAGTTAAATGTGAGGGACCTTTGGGTACTGTGGGGCAGAACTGACTCCTTGCTGGGGCTACAGCAAGGTCACCCAGGCAAAAGTTACATAGCTTGACCAGAAAATCAATAAATGCAAGATTGGAAATACAACTGTATGCATTAAGGTGGATACAACCCAAATCCCACCGAAATCCAACAAAATCCTTCTGATCATTTTCAGGGATATTGCAGAGGGCCACATGTTATATTCAGCCAATTGCCAATAAAAATTTGATGACAAGCTTCTCTGATTTGGCAGAAAATGTGCATTTGTGGGGTTATCGGAAGTATTACTACTACCTCCTTCCATGTATAAAACTTACTGAATGCATCAAAGAATGCAGAAGAGCAGAAAGGTTAAATCTGTCATTTAAAGCTATCACACAAAAGCTGAAATAAAACAAATGTACACAGAAAAGGAAAATGGGAAAAAATGATATGAATAGGGAGGGAAAGCGTAAAGGCAAGAGTGCACCTTCATTATATCATGATTTCAACGGGCATCTAGTTTTTCCTGTTGAAATGGCTGCTGAACACTGCCTATCTTTTTCCTATGACTTTTTACTAATTTGTGACTTGGCTGAACTTTCGTCATGATTCTGCACTGCTCAGTCCAGGACTACATAGAAAAATGTAGTTTTCCCCATAGTAAAACCAGCAACAACAACCGCAACAAAAATAAGAAAAATGTTAACTCAAGCAAAGTCTGGAAAGCGACTCCAAATACATCATCATTGATACTGTAGGCTAGCACACACACACTGGACTGGCTGCAGCACCAAGAAGCCATCCTGGTCTGCTCAACCTGCTCTGGAGTCACAGACCTCCTGCAAAAGGGCCAAATGAGAAGCTGGTGATGGACTTCACCTGACTGGTCCTTCCCATTCAACATGGAAAACATTCTTACAAAAGCCGCATGCCTCATTTAACTGCTGGAGAGGAGGATTAGGCTCAGAAAAACTTTGGAGTAATTCTACTAGCACCTGCTAATATTTTAAAATATTAAAATGAATAATCCAAATTTACCTTGTTACCTTATCTGCCACTGACATTACTCCAGGAGTAGGCTGCGAATGAGTCTGGGAATAAGAACAGTCCCGAAAATATTAGCACAGAGGACAATTCATTTCTGATCACTGTCCACCTAGTGATTAAAAGAAACAATGGCAATATGCCTGTATCTTGGACCCATTAAAAAAGTAACAAAGAAATACATTCATAGTAAGCTTTTGGGGTGGGTCAATGGTTGTATTTGGTCTATGTGTTCATACAGTATCAGATCTACTGCTAGGATCTGAAGACGTTTTCAGTAAGAGTACACATAAACCCAATATTTTATTATTATCGGTGAAATTATTCCTAATTCACTGATGCAAAAATTGTGTAACTTGGGATCTTTGTGAGTGGAACTGAGTGATTAATGCTATTGAACATAATGCTTTCCATTTTGGTTAAATATTTAACTTTACCAGTATGATGATTTCATTCTTACAAAGCTATTAGAAAGCATTAATATGCAGTGTCCTTTACATGGCTCCCACTTACTCAGTTTAATTATATAAATATTTGTCCTTTTAAATCTGTATTCTCTATGTGTATTTATTTAAATGGCTTTGAATGCCTCAAAACCAGAATTAAATTATTCAAGAAGAATATCTTTGAACTGAATAGCTGTTAGGGAGATAAAGAAATGCAGCAACTTGCCACAGAGCAGTCAGGGTGCATACACCTAGTACAGTTAGGAAGCAATTCTCAGTTTTTTATAGTCATTTTAATCACAACACTAATATTGATAGCTTTGTAATGAAGCACTCAGCTGACAGGGTATATAAAAATTAATTATAAACCCCACTGAAAACCACTGGAATCCCACAGCAGCCTGATATGGCTACATGGAGAATGGAAACTCCTGCAGCATTTCTTTAAGCATTTGCATCTGTTGACACAGCATTTGTCACCTTTTTTTTTTTATATGTATTTTTATATATTTGTATACTTTTAATACAGTGACTGCTCCAAAGCAATGCTGATTGTAGGAGAATTGCTCAGAACCTTCTTTCCACTGAAATAAGTAATAAAATAGGCCCACCAAAGGGAAATGTGACATCTAGTACACACAAGTTTTCTACTGTACATTTAAAACCTGGACAACTTTGCAGCCTTTGGTAGGTTTTTCAAGTTTGAGCTTTCTTTTTGGTGGTGATGGTGGTGTTTTGGTTTTTTTTTTTTTTTTTTTTTTTTTAGTTAAAGGGAAGTTTTGCATGTTTTTAGGCAACGTAAAGTTTTGCTTCTTTTTTGGAACGCAGTGAGGCTGGTTAGCTTGTGTATCCCCATCAGGACAGTAGGACAGTATGGCACCGTCCACGGAGCACACGTCACTCAGCAGGATGACGTCCAACTGCCCTCACCTCAAATATGGAGCTACACTCCACATTTCACATCCAGATCAGTGTGTCAAGATGAAACCATGAACAACAGGATGTGGGCTGCATTAGAGGAAAAAGCAGTCAAAATATGTTCCCTTTTATGCAGTTCAAGAGCAGGCCTCACTCTCCTGGCATATTTACCAGTGTGCTCCTCATTTGGGCAAAGTTTGACTGTGCTTGTTTCTCAGAATTATAGCTTTCTATAATTGTACAGCTTTGAAGATTGAGCCTGGGTAGAATCAAGATATAATAAAACTGTGGCATAAATTTAAAAATCAATTAAGACATAAGACTATGTTGGCAAACATACAAATGTCACAAAGCTAGCAACAGCATGTTTGTCACCATTACAGGACTATTCTTTGAGCTGTTTAAAAAGGTAAAGCTAAATCCTGGAACTGAGTTACAGGACCTGTGCTGTTTGTAAAAGCCTGAAATAATAGCATCCTTCTGCTCTTGAATAAAATCAGCACTGTACCAAAAGGAATGTTTCTATATTGCGTAACCATATTGCTGGGCTTGCAGGGTCGCTCCTCTGTCTTGTACAGAGTCAAATAACCTGTGAAGAGGCAGCAACTTCTAAACTCTACTATCCTTTTTTTTTTTTTAAATTGAAAGAATATGTATTGTTCTTCTGCTAAACCTTTAAGCTCTGTGGTTTATCTACTTCATTTGTTACGGTTACACGTTATGGTTTGAATTGGAATTTTTTTTTGAAGTTTTTGGAGCATGCAAAGAGAATTTTAAAAAATACGTGGGGTTTAGCAATTAGCTGAATCCAGCCTTCATTATTCTGCCATTGACAGCACAATGAACACCATTTTCATCGCTTTAACTCATGCACTGGGAGCACAGTTTCTCTAAGTCTTGCTGTAGCCCTGGAGAGTCTCCAGCTGCCCCACACTCTATGGTTAAATGCAGCTTTGCTAATCCCAGACCCAACAATGCTGGCTATGACAGAAAGAGAAATCTCTTTGCTATGTCATTGCAGGTGGATGTGTAAATAAATACATATTTTTGTGTGTATCTCTATAAATCTCTATTAAGTCTACACAGGACTGTTTGTATATGTGCATATATAGATTAAAACATATATATACACACACACAAATAATTGCTTGCATGTTTATCTCATTTTTTTTTCATTTACCCTTTAAAAATGCCAAGAAAATATTCCTCATTTCCAAAAAATCAGGTTTTGACTTTTCCTAACAGAATTGCTAGCCCTTATACGTTCCATCCCAAGAGTTCATTACACAAGTCCCCAAGTTCTCTTTGGTTGGGTTGTAGTGGTCCTTGGTTAATGCCATGGCCTATGACCTCTGATCTCTCGGTAAAAATTCAGGCAACCATTGCTCTCCAAGTTCACTTCAAATGGCATAACCAAATCTCCTTTGCTCTACACCTCCTTCACAGCTGGCACAGAAGGAAGATAATGCAGTGTTTGATTTGTGTGAGTGGCGGACGTTTGACCTGCTCCAAGCCCAGCTTTTACAGTAAAGCTAGCAACTGAGGACACCGACGGACAGCTGGTGCCCAGTTTTGTTTGAATGTTTGCTCTCCCATAAGGGTACATTTTCTGCTCTAAGTTTAAAGACCGTGTTTGTGAATTATTTCCATCGGCCTTTCCTTCCAGGAAATAGGTCAACATTTCGCCTTTTCCCTTTACACTGACTTTACCCCTGCACATGAATTCATAACTGCACCTTTTTAATATCCGCTGAACTTCTTCTGTCACCTGGAGACACAAAAAAAAAAAAAAAAAAGGAATGATTAGTTTTTCTTATTCATATAAGGTTAATCCTAGAACTGCTCACCCCTCCCCATTTTACTTCTCTGTCATGAAATATGTATAAGTAGAATGACTTAGCACCTACTGCTGCTCCTGGGCTCACTTAGAATTTTCATAGAGAATTAAAAATCAGTGACCAAACTGGAATCTGAGAAGCAGAACTACTGGTCTTGAGCTGACACAGCCAAATTAAGCTCTGTCCAACTGAAATGTGTAACCAATGTGTCCACTGTTGTAAGCTGGTTCAGTTCCAGTGACGTTAATTTACTCCAGAAGAACTTTTGATCCCTGGAGACTAGACAGGTATTTTGGATAAAGGACTGCAAGAGTTCATTGAGATTTTGAGAGGTGCAGCATAGCTTCTAGCCAAGCTCTAGTAGAACAACAATGTTCTCTGTCTGTGTAGCCTCTCCGATGCAAAGTATCCAAGGAATTTTTAAAGCTACATAAAATCCAGCAGGATGCAAATGGACATAGATCCTTTCCTTGTAGTCCTTATTCAGGCAAAATTCCTACAGCACAAGGACTAGCCCATGCAGTGTCGGCATTCCCAGGCTTGCCTCCAACTGTGTGCAATGCAGCAGAGAACTCTGTTTCTTCTGATGGGAAATTATTTATTTAGGATTTCGTTGCCTAGTAGTAGTGAAGCGTATACGAGGGAAAACAACTATACCTCTGATGCTTGAATCATCTGGAGAATGCTGCCCTTTTCATAAGAACCACAAGGTAAAGTGAAACTGTGTTTTCTAAGTGATCTTGTAAATGTGACAACATATAAAACAGGAGTATATAAAATTTGCAAAATAGTCTCAGCATGCACTCACCTGAATTTTCCCCTGCACTCCAGTACTATCCATCCGGCTGGCAACATTTACAGTGTTCCCCCAGATATCATACTGTGGTCTTCTGGCTCCAATGACTCCAGCCACTACTGGCCCAACATTAATACCTAAAATCAAAACAATGAATTTAGTTTCAAACACCACAGCATATTATCCAATGGAATCCTGCAAAATAGATTTCACACAAGTGCCTTAGAATTTTTCTGGTCATAAGACATAATATGTTAAATTAATGCCAATTGGACTTTTGTATTTGTAAGAGGTTTAGAAACAGAATAAAGACATACACAGAGATACCTTATTGGAAATGCAATATGGTGCATCTGTGGATTTTCTTTTTTTCTTTGTTTTGAGAAAAGAAAAAAAAGCAGTGGTAGTGCAGAGTTTAGCTATAGCACAATTCATGACAAACTGTTAAAGATCTTTAATTGTTTTCTATGACTTCCACTGTAGTTTCTCATATAAAGCCTTTTAATGGAGATTTTCCAAGTGGAACAGAAATAGTGGCCTGGAAGACACAAGGAATGGGGTAAGGGAAGTGTGTCAAATTGGTTGTCATTACTAGATAACACAGGTCAGGGAGACACTGAAAAAAGACAAGAATATGTGAAAATAGCTCAAATATTTTTGGGAAACAACAGGGCTCGATTCTACATTTCTGACTGATTTTGACACCTTGTTTTGAAGATAAAAGAGGATGTTCCTTCTTCTGGGCGCCCTAAAGAGCTGCAGATGATAAATCCTGCATGAGGTTCTGTGCAAGGGCTTTCCCAGGCAATTTGTGCAGCAGAACGGACATTAGATATTTATCTTCTGCCCCTTTGTGAACCTGGAAAGACCAGTTATAACAGAGTTCAAAGGGAATTTGGTGTTTATAGTTATTAGGATGTATAGGAGGGCAGAGATGTATAACTCTCCTATTGCTACCCTTGATGTCTTTGGTCTTTCTCAGTCTTCTGCTACTAGCAACCTCACTTGCTCCTTGTCCAGACCATTCAGCCATGATAGAGAGAAAGAAACTGGAGAAAACGATCATCTGTGTTAGAATATGCAAAGAAATGAGAACAGGAGTGGAAGTACCATTGGAGAGGAGCAGGATGCAGGGAAGGAAGGGAAGAGGGGAACTTGCTCTCTAAGAAGGCTGGGAGAAAGGACTCTGAGAGGTAAGACATGTAATAACACAAAAAGGATTGCATGGGAAGGTTTGTGTTGTGAAGACCAGAGGATTTCTATATTCCTGGCGGGAAAACTTAATCCATCCCACTACTACCAGTATGATGCCAATGCCCAGAGCAATAGATGCCCAGAGGCTGGAGAAGGGTTGCAGGTCAACAGGAGAGTACCTGGAGTTCAGCACAAAGGAATTCCAGACGCTCCAGCCAGTAAGTCAGCTTCATCAGGGGCCCAACTTAAATGTCTCTATGCAAATGCATGTAGCATGGGTAATAAACAGGAGTTAGAGACGTGTGTACACCTGCAGGGTTACGATCTCAATGACATCAGAGAGACATGGTGGGATGGTGTCTATGACTGGAATGTTGGAATAGAAGGCTACAAGCTCTTCAGGAATGACAGGCAGGGGAGATGAGGAGGGGTTATTGCCCTCTAATGTCAATGACCAGCTGGAGTGCATGGAGCTCTGCCTGGGGATGGATGAGGAGCCAACCGAGAGCTTATGGGTCAGGATTAAAGGGAGGGCAGGGACAGGTGACATTACTGTGGGGGTCTGTTACAGGCCACCCGAGCAGATGAGGCCCTCTATAGACAGACAGGAGCAGCCTCAGATTCACAAGCCCTGGTCCTCGTGGGGGACTTCAGCCACCCTGATATATGTTAGAGGGACAACACAGCAGGGCATAAGCAATCCAGGAGGTTCCTGGAATGCGTTGATGATAACTTCCTGCTTCAAGTGATAGAGGAGCCAACGAGAAGAGGTGCCATGCTGCACCTTATTCTCACCAACAAGGAGGGGCTGGTGCGGAGCCTTGGCTGCAGTGACCATGAAATGGTGGAGTTCAAGATCCTTAGGGTGGCAAGGAAGGCACACGGTAAGGTCGTTAGCCTGGACTTCAAGAGAGAAGACTTTGGCCTCTTCAGGGATCTGCATGGTAGAGTACCATGGGATAAAGCCCTGGAGGGAAGAGGGACCCAAGAAAGCTGGTTAATACTCAAGGATCACCTCCTCCAAGCTCAGGTGTGATGCATCCCTACAAAGAGTCAGGCAAAAACATCAGGAGGCCTGCATGGATGAACAAGAAGCTCCTGGACAAACTCAAACTCAAAAAAGCAGGCTACAGAGGGTGGAAGCAAGGACAGGTAGCCTGGGAGGAATACAGAGAAATTGTCCAAGCAGTCAGGTATCAGGTTAGGAAAGCTAAAGCCAGATAGAGTTAAATCTCGCCAGGGAAGTCAAGGACAAGAAGAAAAGCTTCTACAGGTGTGCTGGTGATAAAAGGAAGACTAGGGAAAATGCAGGCCCAATCCAGAAGGAAATGGGAGATGTAGTCACCTGGGGTATGGAGAAGACTGAGGTACGCAACAACTTTTTTGCCTTGGTCTTCACTGGCAAGTGCTCTAACCACATCACCCAAGTTGCCGAAGGCAAAGGCAGGGACTGTGAGAAAGAAGAACTGCCCATTGTAGGAGAAGAGGCCATCTAAGGAACCTGAAGGTGCACAAGTCCATGGGACCTTATGAGATTCATCTGTGGATCCTGAGGGAGCTGGTGGATGAAGTTGCTACGCCACTATCCATCAAATACAGGCTGGGCAACGATTAAGAGCAACACTGAGGAGAAAGACTTGGTTGGTTGGTTGATGAGAAGCTCAACATGAACCAGCAATGTGCACTTGCAGCCCAGAAAGCCAACTGCATCCTGGGCTGCATCAAAAGAAGTGTGGCCATTAGGTCGAGGGAGGAGATTCTCCCCCTCTACTCTGCTCTCGTGAGACCCCAGATGGAGTACTGTGTCCAGCTCTGGAGCCCCCAACATAAGAAGGACGTGGACCTGTTGGAGTGAGTCCACAGGAGTGCCATGAAGATGACCAGAGGGCTGGAGCACATCTCCTGTGAAGACACACTGGGAGAGTTGGGCTTGTTTAACCTGGAAAAGAGAAGACTCCGGGCAGACCTTATAGCGGCCTTCCAGTACCTAAAGGGGGCCTACAGGAAAGATGGGGAGGGACTCTTTATCAGGGGGTGTAACAATAGGACCAGGGATAATAGTTTTAAACTGAAAGAGGGTAGATTTAGATTAGATATTAGGAAGAAATTCTTTACAATGAGGGTGGTGAGACATTGAAAAAGGTTGCCCGGGGAAGTTAGGAATGCCCCATCCCTGGAGGTGTTCAAGGCCAGGCTGGAAGGGGCTTTAAGCAACCTAGTCTAGTGGAAGATGTCCATGTCTATGGCAGGGGGGATGGAACTAGAGGATCTTCGAGATCCCTTCCAGCTGTAACTATTCTATGATTCTATGATTTGATTTGTTGGAAAAAACAGGACTGGTTGAGGTGATTTGGCATCTGTGGACGAAAAGTTCCCATCACGCTTTTAATGCCAACAAAGCTTTTGCAGATAGAACTTAACTTAATAGTTAAGTACAGACAGACCCATTTTTCATCAGTTTAGCAATGCAAAGCAGTGTAAGCCACATGACTGGGTACACTAATAATATTGTATAAAATTATTGATGCAGTTTCCTTTTAGGTGTGCGTAGATTAAGTAAACACAGTCAAATTGGACACAATTATAATTCCTTAATACTGATGCTTAACATCCAGCCTGCTGACCTTCTACATGGATGTGCCTTTACTGCTAAAGGAGGCTTTTCAGTTTTAATCGTGAGTGCAGGACAGGTTATCCTTTGCAGACAGCACAGGGAAAACCAACAAACAACAATGTTCTGCTTGTGTGATAATTGTAGAAATGTGACTTACCAACTCGTAGGACAAAGTCGTTGTAAGACTGATAGTTGATTTCATCAAGAACATCAAACATCTCTATTGCAAAATCTGCCAGTGTACTCAAATGGGAATAAATTGATTTTTTAGCCTAGAAACAAAATAGTATTGCACATTAGATTTGTATGGTTCTGAGAGGCAGGTAAACTACCGAAGTGAAAAACAGTGAAAAGCTCAGATTGGATGGCTTAGGAAAAGAATCTAACCCATTTTGCTGCTTGTGAAAAGAAACTTTTGATGGTGGCTACAGCATACGCATTCTTGTCTCAAGTACTGAATTAAATATTTTTTTTTTCACTCTCATTTTGATTTCTGGGAAGAATGGAAAGGAAAGTTCCCATGGTAAAGTGGTTCTGTTGCTAGAGAGCTACAGATGTTTGTTGTGAGAGGGGCAGGGAATACAACCTGCTTTCTTACAAAACTGCTTTGCCTGATGATTATTAATAACTATAGTTTCTGCCCTCTTCTCCCTTTGGGGATTTTGCTAACTCCCAGCTCCATGGGGTGCATGCTGTTCCCATTGACAGCATTCCTGTTAGGTTTAATCCTGTGAGATGCAGAACACCCCTATTTTATCTTCATTTCCAGGCAAGCTGAAGTGAGTTTAATGTATACAAATGAACTAAAGCAAAAGAACCAGAAGGGATCAAATAAAATGCTGAAGTATCAACTTGTAAAAAATCCCCAAAACATAAGAAAATAATTTTTACAACTTCAGTCTAATTAAACTGTGGAACTCAGTTTCAGAGGATATTGTGGATTTCAAAAGTTAGCTAGATTCAAACATAATTACTCAGATTCATATAAAAAATATTTGCTACAAAATATTAAAAAGATATTATCTGTAGCTCTAGAATTTCTTCAGCAGCATATAATCAGAAAGTGGAAAAGAGAGGTTTGCATGCTCTTCCCGCAGGACCTACCACTGGCTAGTTAAAGACAGGTTACTAGAATAGACCTTTAACCTGACTCAATATGGTTGCTCTTATGTTGTCCTCTTATTTGAATAATAAATATGAATTCTTGAACAGATTTGCAAAGTGAAAGTGGGCTAAAGGTAGGATATGGTGAAAGAAATGCAGGGTCAGTGGCAGTCTAGCTTCAGTAGGGTGTTGCACAACAGGGCTGTGGCTGCTGGCATGAGATGAGAGCTCACTGTGTTTTTGTCATGATAGTGAGACTGTATAAATGGAGTATTTGACAGTGGCTGAGAAACCTGAGAAACAGGTTGCTATTTGTTTTATTCATCGCAGTTTGAAAGGGTTCCTTCATGTGGCTGTGAATTTTACAAAAATTAGAGCAAAGTGCTCAAAGTCATCCTTGGGCCAGTCCCAAGTTTGAGGAAGGATATTTTTATTTACCTGCCTGGGTCTCTGGCATTCTGCTTCTTGCAATGTCAACTAGCTCTACTCTTTTCCAGCCTTCCCAAGACAAAGGAAGAACAAGAATTAATATTGGCTAACACTTCTAACAGAGAAGGAGAAGAATACTGAATGCCTGGAGGATGGAAGGAGGAGTGCATAGTTTTATTTAATAATCTACTCTTCTTTATATTCCTTATCTTTCCATTTATTTGCTGCCCGATGAATGCTTTGATTTCCCCCAGTGCCCCTCAGGGTTGCAGGAGAGAGGACTGGTGACAAACACTCGCGCTGCAAGTGACAGATGCCTCTCAAAAGGATTACTGGCAAACTCTTTTGAAACTGCACTGAAGAACACCCCAAAGTTAGGACTCCGGTGAAGTCAGGACCCTGTTGAAATCACAGACATAATTTCAAAGGACTCCACACACACAATGAACTTATATTGTGCAAAAGTTCCACAAAGAGCTTGGTTTGTGTACTGCCCTGATGGTGTATCTGGCAAACATGTTTTTATTTAAACATCAGAGGAATAGTTACTGGAAAGATTGCCAAGAGCATCACAGCAAACTCCCTCTGACAGAAGCAATGTGCATTTACTATAGTCACCTGCTGAAGTCAAGCTGCAGAAACAACAGTCCTGTAAAAAATGGGATTTAAATATTTAACTTCATCAGGGTACTGGGTTCTTATGTGTGTAAATATCCTCAGTTAAGATCGCAGTTAACCTCACCCACTGCTTTCTGCTCATGTCCAAATCCTAGCATGAAATTGGTGGCTCACCATCATAAAGTTGTGCCAGATTTTCTGTTCTGGGGACAAGAAGCTGGGACACCCCGACAGAGGGAAGACCAGAAGCACTTGAGTCTCTTACGGCTCCCCATGGACAGATACAACTCTGTAGGGCAGCCCAAGGACTGTGTGATGGTTGACAGTGATTGTCTGCATGTGACAGGCTACCCAGGATCATTGGACTTTTAATACATAGCTGCATGCTGAAGACCTAGTGGGAAACTGCCAAGAGAACGTGAATAATTTCTACTGGTTTGCATCACATAAGCAGTGGCAAGAGATCACAGAAGAGCTGAAACCCCAAGTTAAATTAAAAAATATTGGCTGCTTCATACAAGATCTTTAGGTTTTCTGAATGTTAAATAAATTCTACCTGTACAGAAAAGATAAAAATTTGCCCCCAAGATTTCAGAGAAAGGCAGAGTCCTGTACAAGACCTTCTCAAGTGATTTAAAATGCATTACTATCATAAGCTCAGAGTGGTATCTTCAGTAATGAGCTAAGTCAGCTGACCCTTCAGTTAGCAACTATAAAATATAAGAGATAAACATGTTTAGGTTTTGGAACATATGCTGCTGAAGTTACCCAATAACACACTTGTTTTCAGGATTATAGTTCAAAGAGCATTTATAGCAGACACACAAGTATGCTGTTGCCTGTTTGCCTGAGATCACACCAAACAAAATTCAAAGGATCAATTTTTTTGCCTGCCTCAGGACCCAGAAGTCAAACATTTCAGCATAAACAGAGTTTTAAAAATACCTTTTTGTAATTTGTAGATTTCTAGGAATGATACAAAAGAAAGCATCAGTTGTAAATACCCTGCAGACCAGAAAATTATTTGCATGTGATATACTCCAACATGATTCTAACAGTTGATTTCAATGTGGCCTTGTTTTTTATTTACTTAACAAGGATTATAGTTGCTAGAAAGTTCACAGGCTATCTTCTGGCCCTTTCTGCTTTTGCCCTATAATTCGGTGTTATTTTGCAACACTAAACCATATGCGTGAGAGTACCTCTATAAGATATGTACATGCATATCAGAACAGAGGAGAGGTGTCTGGAAATTCTGGGCAGACTACCTGCATGGATTGCTTCAATTTTCATTATATTCCTCATATTATTAATTTTATTAATTTTTCATAAATTTATTTTATTAATACAATTATTAATATACATAGTACTCTGTATACAATATATTCAGCACACTGTCCACAGGGTTCTCTGCTTGTCCAGGTGCTGCATGCAAATGTAGGAAATCTCTGTTCCAAGACACAAACTTAAGGTGAGAAATACACTCAGGAGTATCAATGAGGATACAGAAGAAGAACTGTGCCCCAGAACTAGTGGGTCTGAAGTGACTTTGACTTTTTTTTTATTGCTGAGTAATTAAAGGGGTAAAAAGAATGCTATCAGTAGAGACAAAGAAGAGCTGATTTGGAGGGACCAGGGTAAAGTGCAGTAATGTACCTAGCACTAAGTTCCTGTCCATGTTGGGGGTTGGGAGAGGTTGCTTGTTTTGATTGTAGGTTGCACCCAGATTTCAATATAAAAAAAGAAAAAAATAATCACATTTTAATATTCTTATATTAGTTTTGCAGCAATTCATTACACCTAGAGTCTCGCCTCCCCTGCATCTTATAGGGTCACCTAAGAGACAGGGTTTAAAACACTAGCACTCTGACTTAGGAGCTTCATACACCAGTTTGCAGAGAATCCAGAGCTGCAGCTAATGAAATCCCAAGTGAAGCCACACGGGCAACTGCTAGGATAGAATTTTTTCTTTTCAGGCTACAGTTGTTCTTTGAATTTCAGATTTAAATTGTTGTAAAGAAGTAATACATGTTATCTATAATCACACAGAGTTTGTAGTGTTTCTGATATTCCTCTGGAAATTGAAGGACAATGGTTCCTCCGCAAATGACCGTCATGTAAGATCTTCTTACCTTAGTTCCTGAAGTAGGTACGAGTCCCACAGCTGCCATATATGTACTTCCAATTGTCTTGATCTTTTCTATGTCCTTATAATATTCCTTGTCCATAAGCTTTGTTTAAAACATAAAACTGTTAAATATTACATAATATTTTAGACAAGCAACCATATTTATCAGATAATATGTGCAAGTTGATTAAACCATATTATTTTTGATAAGTTGAGACTCGCCCACTGTGAGGACATTGAAAAAAATACCATTAACTCACATTTTAATACTCCTGCTATATTAGAGGAATTTGAGGTAAGACTCTCATGCCCAAAAGTACAAACTGGGCACTCTGGAGAAGCCCAGTGGACACCAACTACAATTAAAGAAGTTTATGGTACTGTTTTATTAGGCAGTTCAAGATATGCTGAGTTGCTACAGATAACCTCTGTTGATAATAATTTGGTAGAACTGATATGGTCAAAAGATGAAGTGTTTAGATCTTACCTCATCGAAATCAGCAATAATTTCATTTAACAGGCGTAAACATTCCACTCCCATATTATTGCCATCCAATTCGATGTAGAAATCATTGAAATTTGGGATGGAAGCAAACATCACTCCCACTTGCGAATATGACTGGTAATAAAGGTCCTGCAGTTCATGAGCAGATATAATTTTTATTTTAAAAGATTAATCTAAACCAGGCATCATTATTATGGTATCTATTCTACTGCTAAACAATAGCTAGGAAAAAAGTCATCATTTTCAGTAGAGAGAAAGCCAGGCTTATTAAAAAAATGTTGAATGATCTCTCCACTCAAAAACACAAAAGAAAATTAACACCTAAGTTATTAAACCCATTTAAAACAACTTAGTCTTTTTCTCTGTTAGACATGGAAGCAGTGAGTAAAAATTTTGTAGAAAGTCTTAGCAGTTGTAGAAATTTTATTGTATGAGAAATAATTGCATTTTCTCAGTTTTGTTTTATAACTAATGAACAATTTTACTCTACCGCACAAAACCAGCCTCACTCCTTCACATCTTTCCCTGAGTTGCAGAGTATTCAACATTAACAATATAATGCTGTTCTGTATGGTAAGATCTCTGCTTAAGAATTTGGAGGGCTCACAGAAACTAAAATCACTCTTCTGCGGTTCAAATACATTGATCCAAACTCTCAAGAGCAGTATCATGGCCATTATGACTACTCCAGTGCTGCAGATATTGTAGCTGCACTGGAAGGACTCTGGTAAGGGCTTCCTGAACCACTTTATTTAATTGCTACAGCCTCTGAAGTTAAATGCTACTGTATATTCCTTGAGTGTGTACAATTCTCTTTTTTTAACTTTAAATGAGTGGGTTTGGTAATGGCAGCATATTTCCAGAACTAGAGTGGTTCATATGTAAATGTCTGGCAGTTCATGTATTTCACCATTCAGAATCAAAATGAGCTCATGCAATACTGTGATAAATCCCAATATTCTAAATTGATTAAAAAAAAAATCTGTGATTTGCATGCAGACACTTGGCTGCCTTGACATTGAATGACACAACATTCCCTTATCCTGCTTTTTATTAAAATTGTTCAGAGAAGGAGGACACTACAGTGAAAGAAATAATCCCAATCTAATTCTTGAACACAAGTTTTTACAAAACTATTCCTTTTAACATGCATGAAGTTTTGTAGGTCTTGAAAACATACAGTTGAAAGGTGACCCAAGCTACACAGGGTTACACCCATGAAACATCACTATGTATTTAAATTTTATCTTGGTTTACCATATTTCTTGGATTAGACATAAGAAAGTGCTGTGCAACATGTGCTGGCAACAGGTTGAAGAGAATTCTTTTATTATCCAGCTTGACTCTCTCCATATCATCTCTCTCTTCTTCTGCCTGTGAGGACAGAAGAAAAAAAAAACCTTTCAAAAAAGCAAAAAATTAGCTGAAGCCATCAAATAGCTTCTATTAATTCATACTTTGAAATTAAAACTGAGCAAGATAATGCCCGCAAAGTAGAGTGGGAACAGTTCTCCTATACCGTGCTTTTATATTGGGGCAAAGTCCCTTTAAGTCCTTTGTAATTCAACAGGCTAACGACTACTTTCAGGGCTTGATCAGCTAAGTCTATTGGTGTTTTCTGTAGTTGTCTGTTCTTTTAAACAGACCCTTGATATTTTTACAGAATAAAAAAACTAGAATAATCCCACTTAAATCACATTGGCCTTGGAGGCCAATTACTTCCCAGGTAGGTGGAGACAGTGACAGCAGTATTTGATCCACCTTTCAAAGAAGAGAAGCTCGGAGAATCACCACTGTTTAAAGCAAACCTATGTCATTTTGCAGTAAAATGGAAACAGACCTAGTAACACAGTAACTTCAACACAGAAAAAGGTTTTAAAATTGAAGAACCTTAAGAATTACATGCAATTTAAAAAAAAAAATTAAGTCAAAAATAATTAGCATTTCTAGAGTTGGTTTTAATTACTCTGGTATTTGTCATGAAAGCATACAGAGTTCTTGTGCGCAGAAATTTCTGTGTACAACACCAACAGAAATTCTATCATTCATGTGAATCACAGCATTCAGAAAGAGTGCCTAGGAGTTAACACAGCTGAGGTCCTTAAGATACTGGTATCTTATTACATGTGTCTTGACTCATAGGAGTTTGTGGGAGTCACACATTAGGAAACAATTCTAAAAATCAGACCTCTTATTGGAAAAATACTGAATACCTAGGGACCTCATTTGGGATTCCTAGGTCTGCAAATCCCAGCCAAGTCCTTAGTAGACTCTTCTGCAAAATTACTTCTCTGGAATTTTCTCCTTGTTGTTAGAGTAGCTTTTGGCCCCACATTCTGATTTCAATGAGAAAACATTCATTCAGTATCTTTTAATTCATCTCATAGAAATCACAGCTTATTCTTTGCTCTTCAATCACAGTCACAGAACTGTAACACAAATCTTCTGTTGTGATTCCAATAGGATTTTGTTTATCTAGGTACAGTCAGCAGATAACTAGAAGGCCAAATTCTCAGGCATTGTTGAGAAACTACAATCTCGTAAACGACTGAAGCATCTGCTCTAATCTTTGTTGGTGTCCCTTTTGTACCTAGAATTTGCTATCCTAATCTATTAGAAAGTCCGCATACTTTTCTCACTATCCCTTCCTGTCTACGTAGGAGAAAACTGGTCACCTCTTGCTATTGTATGGTCTTACAATATTACTTTTGTGTGATTAATTTTTACTTCAGGAAGCTAATTTTTCCTTTCCATGCCAAAGCTTAGGAAATCATATCGCACAGTCTGATTTGCCTTGCAGTTTACTTATGCATTCTTAAATTTCTACAAGTAGAAAGAATGCTGAAAAAGAACTGGTTCTATAAACATAACTCCTTCAGGAATCATTCCCTTTTGAAATAAATTCTCAGCTCCTCCTCTAATTTGTGTAATAAGGATCAGAATTTATTCCAGAGGTGAAATATCAAAAAACATTAAATAGCAGTTAAGCTCTGCAAGAAACAAACCAGAAAATTTTATTCTAAGCAAGTACCTATTCCCTGTTTGTGATCTGTTTTCTTAATACTTTTTTTGCTATTTGAATTTCATATGCTTTCATATGCTTAAAATATCCATCCCCTATTTTGGTGGTATAACTCTGTCCCTGACTTATTGTTGTCTATAAACACGTGTAATGGCCTCTTATGTTTAGTCTGACTGTTTGAATTTAAATGTTCTAATAGTAAAAATAAAAAGCTTTTTCCAGCTGAAAATCCAAACCAAGCTTACAACTCCTTTTTTACATCATACTGGAGTATGGGAAATTTTACTCTGACGACAGCAAAGAGATTTGCAAAGTGAATTCAAGCTCTGAATAAAAAATCCATTTTGGGCTTCCTTATCCATTCCTCAGTTTTTCAATAAGAACTTTTTTGTTACTTTCTTCCTAGGAACATTTCCGGTTCTCAGTTAAGCTCCGAATACAATATGGGTCAGAATAGCAGCATAATGAACAATACACGTTTGGGACAGGGCGTAGAGATTTCTGGGCAAGTCAAAGTAATCAAGCAGGGGCAGGTAAATGGAGTTATCACTTTCATGCATTGCATGGATAGTGATGTTGCTCAATCACTGGCAGCTGCTGTTCATTTCTGCTCTGGACACGTGTGAAAAGATTCCTCTGCATTGCCCAGTCATGGAGCAAAGTGTTCATTTTGGAAGATGATTGAGAAGGTTATTTAGCAGGATGTAGTGTTTCCTACCACTGTGTATGATTCACAACAAAGGTTTCAGAGCACGCCACAGAACAAGGACAAAGCTGCCAGCGCTGAAGCAGATCCTTGTGACCTTGGTCGTGTTGCTGCACTTCAGTCCAGCCTTTAACACACAGAAATAAAAAACAATTCTAATATATCAACATAAAATAAATTAGAAAGGACAATCTATCCTGTTGGTTTTCTGGTTGTTTTCTTCTGACAGAACTTCTGTCTTGCTTCAATACGGTCATGAAACTACTGGGAGAGAAATGCCAGCGACATTACACTATGTGTGCAGGCATGGATGTGACAATGTTCACAATGATGGGACCACAGCTGTGACCAAGAGGATGAGAACTGAGGTCTTGAGTGTAGAGGTAGTGGCTCAAACCAAACCACCAAAGTCAGAACTGAAGGGATGGCAAAATACTCTAAGACCAGCGGAAGGCATCAAGGATGTCACCATTGCTAAGAAACATAGTAGAACATTTCCAATACACCTAGCAAAGGTCCCTTCCCCTCTTTGGATGCGAAACTGTTAATTACAAATTTGACACTGAGAAGGTTCAGTTGCCAGAAATGAGATGAAAGCCACTAAGGTCATGGAAGGCCCTTGATAATACCATGGGGTAGCAATGGCCCTTGAATAATACTAATGGTAGCAAAACCTAAATAGAGACAAATTATGCAAACAGCAGAACAAGAAGAATGTAGGTCAATGTAGGTCAAGCCACTCTCCATGACATTTGAAAAGTCATGGCAGTCAGGTGAAGTCCCTGGTGACTGGAAAAAAGGTAAACATTGCACCCAGTTTTAAAAAGGGTAGAAAGGAGAAACCTGGGAACTACTGACCTATCTGCCTCACCTCTGTGCCTGGGAACAGATCCTCCTAGAAGCTATGCTAAGGCACATGGAGGACACCCTCCATGTGATTAGAGACAGCCAGCATGGCTTCACCAGGGGCAAGTCCTGCCTGACCAACCTAGTGGCTTTCTACAATGGAGTGACTGCATCAGTAGACAAGGGAAGAGCAACAGATATCATCTATCTGGACTTCTGCAAGGCCTTTGACATGGTCCCCCACAACATCCTTCTCTCTAAGCTGGAGAGATATGGATTTGATGGGTGGACTGTTCAGTGGATAAGGAACTGGCTGGATGGTCACTTCCAGAGGAAGGTGGTCAATGGCTCGATGTCCAGATGGAGAGGGGGGACAAGTGGTGTCCCTCAGGGATCCATACTGGGACCAGTGCTGTTTAATATCGACATCAATGATTTAGACAGTGGGATCAAGTGCACCCTCAGCAAGTTTGCAGATGACACCAAGCTGAGTGGTGCGGTCGACAGGCCAGAGGGACAGCATGTCATCCAGAGGGACCTGGATGAGCTAGAGAGGTCGGCCCGAGCAAACCTCATGAAGTTCAACAAGGACAAGTGCAAGGTCCTACACTTGGGTAGGGACAATCCCTGTTATCAATACAGGCTGGGGAATGACGTGATAGAGAGCAGCCCTGCAGAAAAGGACTTGGGGGTACTGGTGGATGAAAAGCTGGACATGAGCCAACAATGCACGCTTGCAGCCCAGAAGGCCAACTGCGTCCTGGGCTGCATCAAAAGAACCATGGCCAGCAAATCCAGAGAGGAGTTTGTCCCCCTCTACTCTGCTCTCGTGAGACCCAACCTGGAGTACTGTGTCCAGCTCTGGAGCCCTCAGCACAAGAAGGACATGGACCTGTTGGAGCTGGTCCAGAGGATCGCCACGAAGATGATCAAAGGGCTGGAGCACCTCTTCTATGAAGACAGGCTGAGAGAGTTGGGGTTGTTCAGCCTGGAGAAGAGAAGGCTCCAGGGAGACCTTATAAGCAGCCTTCCAGTACCTGAAGGGGGCCTACAAGAAAGCTGGGGAGGGACTGTCTGCAAGGGCATGTAGCGATAGGATGAGGGGCAATGGTTTTAAACTAGAGCAGGGTAGGTTTAGATTAGACATTAGGAGGAAGTTATTTACAATGAGGGTGGTGAGACAGTGGAACAGGTTGCCCAGAGAGGTGGCAGAGGCCCCATTGCTGGAGACATTTACGGCCAGGCTTGATGAGGCGCTGAGCAATCTGATCTAGTTAAAGATGTCCCTGCTTACTGCAGGGGGGTTGGACTAGATGGTCTTTAAAGGTCCCTTCCAACCCAACACATTCTATGATTCTATGAAGTGCTCTTTAGCTTTTTGTGCCCTGGTCTATTTCAGGTCCGGCACTTCCTAGCCAACAGGCACTCTCTACCTGTGGTTCAGGGAGACATTTGCACAGGCAAGGCCTATACAGGGCAATGCAGTGCCATGAAGAATAAGCTGTGTTAGCTTTGCCTGACTGAGCCCCAAACCTTGAAGCAGAACGTTCATGGAATTAGCATAGCAGTCCTGCTGAGTTACTCAGTTGTGTTGAAAAGCAGGGTGTATTAGCTTAGACCACACACAGGGTTAATACTGCCATCTTGTTGCTAGTACCATAGCCAGAGTCAGCCAGACATACCAAAGTGATCGGCTAGGAATATGAACTGAATTGCACCTTCTCTGCTACTACTGCATAGATTTTGACCATCCATCCTCTCACCCTGCACTGTCTAAGACAGCTCTCATATATGCAGCTCCTCAGGAGATGACTGGGTAAAGAGGAAAAATCTCCTAGTGTCTCTTGTAATGGAAGATAAGGAGTGAAGGTGAGGTAAAAAAAGACTTCGTCATGTTCAGCAGTGAGGACTCTAAAATTATTGCATAGCATGGCTCTATGGCGGGGAAAGTAAACTGATTACTAATATTTTCTGGACCTTTTTCCAGCATTCTGCTTTCTGCCCTTTGGGCGAATGCAATGAAAGTTGTCTGTTCTCCTGGTGACTCATTAACTCCTACTGCCTACTCTTTGAGCAGCTGATATAAAAGGATGTGTAGGCATCACCCTTTCCCAGGCAAAACAGACACTGAGGAGGGAGGAGGAGTACTTGGGGCTGGAGAAAGAAGATTAAAATAGCACAGATCACAGGTATTTACATTCCTGGCAGAAATATTATCCGGACAGCTAAATAGCATCCAAACCTTAGTCTATTTGCCCTTATTCCTACTGGTTAATCAAGAAAAGCTGCCTGCATGATATTTATGCAGCATAATAGCTGCTGGCTCAAAAAACAAGGCAGATTATTGTGAAAACAAACAAGAAAAAGAATACATAGGCATGAGCAACACCATTTTTCACATTCTGCTTTTTGCTTATACCTGTTTGGTATTCGTGGCAGCTAGATCATTTTGTAGAACTTAACTGTATTTGCAGAGCTGCAGTATTTAAAAGCAGGCTTTGTTTTTGCTTCAGACCTGGTGACAAAATTTAAAATGTTCTTTGGTACTATGGCTTTTGACATCAATATAATTAACAGTATTGCATTTTTGAAAGTTACACAGCGTCCCACAGTTTTTACAATGCTGGTAACTCGTTACACATCCTCTGTTCAGGAAGTGGTCTGAACTGCTGTATCACTTGAGCTATCAGGTGACTGTTTAACCAGCACAAAAATGCTGTAGCAATGTCACTGACTGTAGCATTATCACATGAAAATCCACTGTTTCAAGACACAGGTGAAAAAAAAGCCGGGCACTGGTGCCGCAAAAACATCATCTTTGTACCTGAAGGTGGCACTAAAACCACAGGGAAGAGAACAATCACACTGCTATAGGGCTTGATTTTTAAGCGGAAATACAAGCATACCTGACAAGTCTTACCTGACAACTGTTAAACACATATTTCTTAACAAGTGTCACGTATTAGAAAAGACAGCTGAATGATATTCTAGTATTCCCTAAAGAATGCAACAATCAGTCATATCATTGTATTATTCTTATTTTCCTCCCCTGAGAAATCCAGGGTGAGTGAACAACTCCTTTTTTTTTTTTTCAGTTTTCACTTCTTCATAAATTCATTGCTTGTATTTATTTTCCTTTTTTTCCCCCCCAGTTTTGTTGAATAATTTGCATAAGGAAAAGTGATCATCAGTCACAAATAACTAAAATGCTTCTATATTTTCTATTCACAGTTATTGTCATATGAGGCACACGGAGTTACTCAACAGTGTTATGTAGAAAATGAAATTCTCCTCCCACTGCTTTTTTAAAAAAAACCCACAAAACCAATAGATATTTTCTGGAAATAGTGTGATATTCAGAAAGGTTAAATTTGGCACAGAAAGAAAACTAGCCAAATCAAGAGGAACCTGTAACAGCATTGATGTGTGAGCAGTAAGTACAAATATAAATGTTTTAACAACTTATCATCAATCAGAAAAATCTATTTTTTCCACATGATATACAAAAATCATACTGTATTATCTCTGTTCTGGTTACATAACCTAGATGCATGGAAATTAGATTAACTTTTCTTGAATCTGTATCATTTTTCTACCTCAGTTTTTCTTGTTTGAAATCTGCTTTTCCTCAAAACACATTTTTTTCCTAATATGGCAGACAAAATCTATGGAAATGGCTTTTCCTCTGACCTTAGCATAGACCACAGAACATCTATCTATATACTCTTATTAATAATTGTATTAATTCCAGAATACTTTCAGTGTTTAAAATATCATTTAGTTAGTACTAGACTGTTTGTTGTTCATGATTAAGTACACGAAAATAGATATGAAATCCTTTTTATTGCAGTTTATGCCACAAATGGTTTTATTCATCTGAGAATATTTTTAAAGGATTACCCCCACAATGAGTCTTGCTAAAAGTATGCAAACAGAGTGCTTACAGCTTCCAGAATAGCCCTTGAGTCTGAAATTCTCCCAGTTGTAAGCAAGGTCCCTAAAAATGCATGTTGTATGATATTTGCACGTCTTTCACACGGCAGCGTCTGGTTACTGGGACATGTGAGTCTCCAGGTCTAGCAGTGGTTCATGCAATTAAGTGCTTGCACAAAGAACCAGCATGCTCATTCTGTAAAACAGAAGAAAATCTCCATAGACCCTGTGCACTAAGTCAATGGTCTTTCTAAAACTTCAGCTGCCAAGAACGTAACCAAGTCAAGCCAACATGGTTCAATGGTAAGTAGTACTGTGGCTGTACTGTACATGACCAAGAATGCTGTTTAACCACATACAGGGCTCCTGCAGTACATCAACTAGAGAAAACTGTCACTCAGGAAGGTGATTTTTACCCTTGGCTCCTCTTAAAGATTGTTAAACAATTAGTAGCTTGGAGTTCAAAAGCAGTTTTAACATATAGATATTTCCAACCAGCAGTATTTCCAGAGCTTTTAATACTCAGATTTTTACTATGCCAAAAAAGTACAAAGGTAATGTTTTTTTTACCTACTATTTGAATAGGTAAGCACCATAAGCTTTATAACATCCATCACGATGATACTTCTGCATGTTATGTTAATTATCCCTTGTATTCAATATAATTTACAACGAACACACAGAGTGGAAACTAGGACAACATTCCTTACAATATGTTATCCATTATTATTTATTGTACAGGGAATAGATCTTCTAGGTGGAATTGAGAATTACAAGGGTATATACCCAGATCCTCAAAGAGGCCAAACAACTACCCAGCATACTGATTTCAAAGAATGGTAGTTATGTTTATCCCTAGTTTCTGAATTTTCTACCTACACTGATTTTTTTTCCTTTCTGATTATTATCATGCAAATCTCACAGACAAGATGGTACCACATAAGTACCTGATTTGCAATTGAAAAGATCTGAAAATGGCATTTGATCTTCTCAGAGGAAAAGCACTTTTTGAAATGGTACCTGAAGATGCTGCTGGACATTACTGAAATTTGATAGGCATCCATATGTCTTAACTCCCCTTATTGTCCTTTGGAGTAAGTGCACAATGGTTTTAACAATAGTGGTAGATGACTAGGTATTTCTGTAAAACCTGGCCCCAAGAAAACAGAAAAAGTTTATATTTCTTCCTTTACTATTGTCCAGTTCTGGTCTTTCAGCAGGCAAGCATCCCATTAGTTTTCTGTACTTGATTTTTTAAAGCTAAATGGTCACTAATTAAAAGCCAAGTTAAAACTAAGAATCTTTAAGCAGTACATTCCTTGAACAATTCACTGTGCAAGTCGCAATAGCTGGAATGATGAAAATCATTTAAGATGCTGGAACTCACTCTTGACCTGTTGAAAGACCATAGGATAGCAAAACACTGTCTTCATGTTTTCCACTCTATTTCATGGCTAGGAATAACATACAGAAGGCCTCGTATTCATGGATCATATGGCACTCACATAGCTCCACCATACGCCAACTTATATAAAGATAGCTGCTATACAGCTAGTCATGTACTGCTCTGAGTTTCAAAGTGAGGGGATTTTTTTTTTCCCCATCTGAAAACTATATTTGGCACCACAGCAAGTGGAAACTGTTATCAGTTTGTCCAAAACAAACTTCCAAGGCTGACAGGCACAGCACTTATCAATACTGCAAGTCATAGGACAAAAATTGAATGAAGCGATCACGCATTGTTTACTCAGTTAAACAGCACAGAGTCCACTGAAATGATAGAACAAGATAAACTTAAATCATAAAGGAGGTGGATGTGATCTTGGAAATCAAGACAAAAAAACCAAACCCAACAGAGCTTAACTGTTAGGTTGAAAAACTTTAAGAGCAGAAGATATTAAAGCTAAGTCATTCCTGATTCTCCATTCTACGTAACACAGTGGAGTCAGGGATGTGTTTAACTCATGTGTTCCAGTCTTGATCTTACATGTAAAAGCAAGCGCTGCAATGATTTATACAATCCTCTTAACAACATAGGAAACAGGATGTAGGTGAGAACATGATGTGACCTCTCTGAACTACAAGGGTGTAAGATTTATCAGAAAGGAAACTTCCAAATTCCACCACAACAAACTTACATCTTCTTCAACTTTCTCCTTCCCTCAGGGGCCAGTGTGAAAACGCTTTGGAGGTGGGAATAGGACTGCTGAGAGGCATGACAGGAGGTAGAAATTTCCTGATGCCCCTGCTTATGGCTAATATAATTTCTATAGGTTTTGCTGTGACTATGATAGTTAAGAAATATATTTAAAAAAAGAAAAAAAAAAAGAAAAAAGTCCATATACTTGGTATCTAAATAAATTTCTGATCTTCCTATGGGAAAGAGTTCCATAGTTTCATTGTATGATATGGGTATAAGTATTTCCTTTTATCAGTTGTATTTGCTTCTTTTCAGTTTACCTGAACATCAACTTATTTTCACCCTTTTTTGTATTATAAGATGAAAAAACCCCATGGACTTAATTTCTTTTTTCTCAGTTTTATATTGCTAACAGTCAATTTCCCATGTTTTAAATTCTGTCTATTCATAATGCAGCTTAGATATAAATATATTAGTTCATTATGATGCACTGTTATGGAACAACTACAAACAAACAAAAAATCACTTCTCCAAAGCAAATGAGTTTTATAGGTCTGTGGAAAGAAAACCTCTAATAATTTTTCTCTGTAAACCCCAACAGACATGAAAAATTTTGAAAGTGTCTTAGTCCAACTAATTTGTTCTGAAAGTACTTGTGAGTCAATTCAAAAAGTCAGGCTTCATTTTGTGTGCATGGAAACTAGAAAGAAAAGTCTTATGACCTACCTGCACAGCCCAGAGGTAGTCCAGACGCAACTTCAAGTCCACCTGTCTGGAATGCAGTGCCAAAGCACAAGAAAATAGCAAAATGGCTAGTATTGGTTCATAACCACGCATATAAAAGGAGCCACCCCTTAAAAATAAAAAGAAAGTGAATGGTTTATTCCAGGTTTTCTAATACCTAACAGTGCATATTTTTAATATCAGATCTTTAGTTTAAACATGTGTGTGCCCCTAATCACTAGCCTTTTCTGAAGAGGCTCATAAGGGCAGGGAGATGGGTGACAGTAAATCTGATCACTGTATCACTTCAACATTCAACTTCTTGACAATTTTATAATGCTATACATCATTGTAATGTGTGTGCATGCTTTTAATTAGGATATGTAAAAACACTCAAAAACTCAAAAGCTTAAATGAAATTGGAATTGGCTGAGGGCTGCTGAAATATGGAAGTGTTTAACAGTGTTCTTCTATTTCATATTATAATTGGATTGCAGTGTGTTCAGCTGAGGTATGTTAGCATAAAACTACAGAATAATGGGGCAACAGTTGCTAGTTCCTAAAAGTTGATGTCCTGTTGATGGATATTACAACTCCTACAATTGCTGGGGAGAGGATGGCTTAAGTATTTCTTATGCTCTACTGAGTATATAGCCCTAAGCAGCACTGAATGCTAGAGGACAATTCACAGATGAGTAGTCAGTACCGTGACTATCTATACAGAAATACCCATTGCTTTAACTTTGCAAGATACCTACCCCACTGCTTTTCTGTAACCACTGAGTTCCAGAATAACTATGTACAAAATTGTAACAAAAAGAAGGAGAATCATTTTTGGCAAGGAAGATACACGTAGAAATATTGCCAAGGTGAGAGTCCCCACTACACAGGAAAGAAAAGCATAGTGGGCTGTGTCACATGGAAGTTCATTCATTGTTTTATTTGTTCCACCAGGAGAAATGATAACTATTGAACTGCTGGAATTGGTATTCCAAACCCAAGGCATACAGCCAACCTAGAAGAGACAGGAGAGGTGAGAAGGGGAGAAAGTTAAATATGAAATAAACAGAAATGCAGCTGCTACGGGGGCTGACTGTAGTTTATTTCTAATTGGGAAAATATGGCTGTGGCATTCCATGCAGTTCACTGCTCTAATATCTCTCTCCTTTTCCTGTAAAGCTTTACACAGTTTTAGGTGGGAGATGCTCTTTGTTCATTAGATGCCAGTAAGGCCAACCAATTAAAGTCTGGGCTTAGTTGAATAGTTTCCCTCTCAGTGCTCAAACCCAAGAGAATCTCAAGCCAACATATTCCTTCAAAATTAAGGAACTTTAGTAAACGTTTTATGTGCTGTGTGGGTGAGGAAGGTTCTTGCACAGAGCACAGAAAGAAACACGTCTGCTTTATTGACTATGTAAATTGCATCAGTTTCAATTAATCAAATATAAAATAAAACATATTGTAATCTTTGATTGAAAAGCTAAACATGAATAATATCTCTTCATCACTTCAGAGCTACCTCTGCTATCTCATACAATTCAAATACAAGGCTTCATCTGTAGTTATGCCTGCCATTTCCATTATCCAAGGAGTTCCATTTCCTCCCTAGACTGGTAAATAAAAAAATGTTTTAGTTCATTTGGTATGGGAAACTTGAGGAAATGTAATCTGCTTCTTCCAAAGGCAATGTCATGTACACATCTCAGAGCTGTTACCCAAGGAAGGAAGGAATTTCTGGCAAACAGTGCAAGTCTCTAGAGCTCCAGTTTTAATTGCACTCCAACCTTTACCCCTTATGAAGGGAGAGGATAAGAGTTAGCATAAGCAGGGAGAGTGGGATGATAGTGTGAAATTGATTTTAACAGGCATCGCCACATAAGCCCTGCCCTGTACTTAGGCTTCCCTTTTGAAGTGTGTTATTAGACCTTTTTATTTCATCCTAACCACTGATAATGAAATTTTATAGCATGCTGTAAAATAACTGACAACCTGAAAGGTGATTAAGCAATATATTTTACAGGGTGTTGTAGTCATTTAAAAAGATGAGACGTAACAGATAAAATGTGAGTTAAACCCATAATGGCTAACATTATGAAAAGAGATGAGAATGAGTGAAGTGAAAAATCCATTAAATATTATTTTGTTCAATACCCCTAAAAATGCTGTTCATACTAAACTCACCTGAAAACATGCGCACACATGAGGGCTTCATAAATAATGTACAATCCATCCAGGAAAACCACCATCTGCTCTATAACTACAAGTGAAACCTCTACACCTAGCACCTCTGCTAGCTGAGGATTCTAGAGGCATTATTTTGCAGGAACTAATAATTTCTACTGATTAAACTTTTGTCCTAAGCATTTCAATGGTTACAGGCTATTTTTACTTCAATAGAGGATAAAGTTATATTTGTGACCTATCCTAAATTGTAACTGAATGATCGCTGCCTTGTTGGGA
Source organism: Fratercula arctica (assembly GCA_947846985.1). Classification (NCBI taxonomy): domain Eukaryota; kingdom Metazoa; phylum Chordata; class Aves; order Charadriiformes; family Alcidae; genus Fratercula; species Fratercula arctica. The sequence goes on along the minus strand of CANTUZ010000002.1, from coordinate 61,592,331 downwards.
GGCCAGAACTTCTGAATTCTAATCTGTCTTCTTCCACCAGTGTTCAATGTTGCCTTAAGCCTTATGATGTCTGTTTCTCATTTTCACTGTCTTTGTGACTAAGTGTCTCAGTGGCAAAAATGGTGCTTGTTTCATTTGGTCACAGTAAGTGTTACATCTATGGAGGCTGACGCACAAAGGTTCCAGCTGTCATAATATTCATCTCAATCCCAAAGTCAGATACACAGAACTTGCTGAGATGCTAGCTAGCCTGGAGGCACTGCACATCTCTATGCATTTTGGCCTTATATGCACATTAAGAACCACGTATTTGCCTGAGCGCTATTAGGACTGTGTGCTATTCACATGCCTGTTGTTCTGGAATTCCCAGAAATCTATGAATATCAGTAATACTTGGTAATAATCAGTAATACTCAGGACACTGGAATTCACAGACAAGGGATCCTCTGCCCATTTAGTTCATGGGGATCAGCTTGGTAGATGTTCTCAGGGTGGGTCCAGGGAAGGGTGAATAGACAAAATACAAAATAAGGGGCTTGGCATCTCAGTTAGCACTGTGAATTGCTCATGAAATCATTGTCTTTCTATTGGTCAGAACAAATACCTAAATCCCACAGAGAGGCATGATTTGAGACATCTGTCTCCTCAGCATTTCCAATTGTGTTTAGCGTGCTATTTTTGTGAGGGTTCTTTCCTTTGGGTACCCTAACATGTTTAATTCATTAGCATTAGCAGCCAAAATGCTAAAATCAAGTGCTAGGAATTTGACAAGGCAACCAAATGCCAAATACTTCGGTGGATGTTTAAATCCCATTTGACATTCAAGTCCACCATGTAGAACTAGCTCCTAATCTACAGTAAAAGAAGCTCAATTTTCAGAAGTATTGAGCAAGTTCACTTCATACAAGAGAAGCTTCCTAGATATTAGATGTGAATGGATCATGTTAAGTAGCACAAAGTAAGCACCTCTTTTCATTATGCAATACTGTCCATATTTTAAGATCTCATTATCTTTTCTGATCTGCCTGGACTAAAAATATCTCCCTGTTATTACACACAAATATGTTCTATAAGTTGCCACATAGAACTAAGCAATGTTGTTTGACACCACCATGCCTTGTCTGTCACAAAATATTAGCCATTGGACTAGTAAGCAAGTTGAACATTTAAAAATAGTTTTCCCATGAAGTACATAACATCAGCAGACTATGTGATACTAATGTTTGATATAAAAATTTATATAGCTGTTGACTAGGTATTACCTGTGTAATTTGCTCATAGCTTTGCCATTCCTAATTCAACATCCTGACTCAGGGCAGTGAAAGTTCAAATTATAGCAAAGGGCTTTAATTTTGAAGAAACATGTTCTGCAAGTATGAATAATAAAAAGAGTAGGAATTCACCAGATGAGAATATGGTATGTTGTTCTTTAAACAGAATGCTAAATTAAGCAATATTTGATTTAAATACTCACCACACATCCTTGAGCCACGGAGTATATTAAGATCACAATAAAAATACACAAAATGGTACGAATTTGTATTGTCAGGCACCCTGGAAAACACTAAGGATAAAAAAAAAAAAAGATTTACAGATAAAGATTTAAAAATATTGTTTAAAGTGGGGTTGTTACTTTTTTGTAGTCTATAAAAAGAAGTGAATAAGGGATACAGAAATTTTGCCTGCACTGTAACTTGTGAAACAAGCATGTGTTGTGTACATTATTGTGTACATGTGTTTTAATGGTTATTGCATTTTTGGGGGTAATAAATGTGAAATTATTATTACTATATTATTTCTCACTATAATTAAAACTCTTTGAAAGCTTAGTAGGATGTCTGCTCATAATGCAAATAATAAAGTCGGATGGCATTTGATTTTGTTCCCATGGGGAAAATACCCAAAGCATCTTTTGCCTTGCAAATTATCAGCTACAAATAGTGATCCAAGAGAACATACTGTGGTAGCATTGAATTTTGGAGTGTTATTTGTGTCTTCTGCTATAATAGTCACATTAAATGCCAGGTTGGTTTTAATTACCAGGACTCATCAAAAATATTGAATTTGTCAGAGCAGAAAGAGCAGTAGAGAACAAAAATGTCTGGTGGAATGGAGTCTTGTGACTCTCTTGCTCATCTCCATTTTTACCCTGATTCCATCACTGGGAAGTGTGAAGTGCTTGCTGCTGTGAACATATACGAAGCCAGTGACAGAAGGTGAGAGAGGAAGGATAAGTTTGTCAGGCTCTAGTACTTATGCTTGTCACAGTCATACTGATCTACTCAGCTCTCAGTGAAAGCTGCTTTCCTTCTTTCCCCCTTCCATTAAGAATGCTTGTGGAATCTATTATCTACTGGATCCATGGTACATTTTTCAGACCACAGGACTTCTTCCAGTGACTTCAAGGGGCAAGAATCAACTCCAGAAAACAATCATATTTAAAGGGGGAACAATCCTGTTCCCTTAAAAGGAGAAGGCTCAGACTTATCAAGGCTGGATTTGACTTACGATCAAATGGAGCAAGCAAACACCTAATTGGATGGAAGTCACCAGTCCTGAAGAAAAGCTGTTCATTTCATGGGTATCATCAACATCAAAAGCATAGCTTCCAGCAGGCAGCAAAGTACCCAAAGAGAGGGGATTCTGTGGCCTTGGCACAATAGAAATCACATACTGAAATTTCTCCCCTTCCTTTCATATATGCAGAGACATTTCGTCTGTATGTGTGACCATGAATTAAAGGTCTGAGATAGTTATAGGTGAATCGACTTCATCTTCATAGGTGAATCATGAGTATTCATCAATTACAGAAAAAAAAACACAAACCAAAAACCATGTGTGATCTGCAAATACATTATGGCTTCAGTATGGATTAAGTCCATGTAAATGTAGGTGGGGAACAACCAATGTAATATCAATAGTAGATTAATATAAGCATATAAGGACCTGAGTTGACTGCCTACACCAGAAACCAGTTTAACTGTTAGTCAGCTTCAGTAAAATAGATTGGTATACCCACGGTATATCACCTTTAATAAAACAGTGAGCATATTGTAGAACAAAACCCATGAATTGTAAGATTCTCACATTGAAAAGCTGTGTCTCAATGGAGGGGATATAGCAGTGTCTAAAATTACACTATGAAAAAAAAGATAGACTATTTCTGCATTTATTCATCATTCTCATACAGTTCAGGTTGGAAGGGACCTCAAGGGACCCAAAAGTACTGTCTGCCTTGACCCCCAGGGCCATTTCTGCAGCGCTGGTCAGTCCTCAGCCTGTGTCATTGCAGGGAGTTCTTCCTTCTCAGGGCCTGGACTTTGCATTTAACCATGCTGTATTTCATAAGACTCCTGTTGGGCCATTCTGCCAACCTATCTAGGTCCCACTAAATGGTCATCCTGACAGTGCGTTGGCTGTTACCCCGAAACTGGAGTCACCTGAAAACTTTACATGACTATACTCCATGTCCTTCTCCAGGTCATTGATAAAAATGTTTAACAGGACAGGTCCCAGGATAAATTCCTGTGGTACCCCACTTATTATTGGCTTCCAGGTACAGTATGACCATAAACTGCTATGCTCTGAATGTGATCATCCAGACGGTTTTTTACTCATCAAGTTGTCCACCCAACTAGACCAAAATCGTATGCATACATGAGGTGGAACATGTGTGGTTTTAGCCATATAAATAAAATACAAAATAATAATTTTATTTGAAGGAAATATGTGTATTCCATTAATTAAGTTTGCAAACAAATAAGTCATCTCCTGCTTGTTAAAGAGAGAATCCCCATAGTTCAAAGATAATGCTGCATGGTTAATTCAAAGACACATTGCATAGATAGTTTTTTTGGTGTGTGGTACGTATATGTTCTAAATGTTGACATGCTAGACTATTGGGTTAAAAACGAAAATAAACCTTTAAAAGGTAAGGTATGAGACATGCCTGAATTAAAACTCTGACTGACACTTCAAAGATTTAAACTTCTGGTCATTCTAAGATTGCATCTGCTCTTTTATAATAGCATAGCATTTTCTTTGTTTTCTTTTATTTGTGGAATTTTTATTAACAAAGTAAGTACTGTCAGATCCCCCACATGCTAGGTAACAGATACAGTAAAACATTATTATACTGGTTTTATGAGTGAGGTATTTGATGCTAAAGCATGGAGAAGTTGAGTCACTTGTCCAGTGTAAAAAAGAAAATCAGTGCCAGAAGATTGATTAAAATAGGGGAATGACCAGTTTACAATTATATATTCATTATATATAGCAAATTAATTATCTTTTATTTATTACATAAGACAAATTTTCACCACAAAATTTCAAACTGCTATATTCTGAGTTTTTATATTTCTTTATTTTTCTAATGCTGGACTTGATCCTGTAAGGTACTGAACCTCTAGAGAAACCTGTAATAAATTCAGATTCTGTTGACTGCCAAAACAGCTGGAACAAATCTTAAATTTGCACTAGCCCCAGGGAAATGGCATAAAGAGGAGTGTTTTCCTACAAACTTCATCTGTGTTTCTACTGTCCATAGACAGAACAACAGATGATAAACTACTGTGCCTTTTGGAAACAGAAGAGATCATCAAAATTACTATCAAATAATTGTGTAAGTTTATAAATACGAATCTGCTCTATACCAGATACTCTGCTAATACACTATTAATATTTCCATGTAAACAGTTACTTTCCTCCTGCCAAAGGGCATTTTTTCTTAACTAAAAATTAATGTGTGCTAATCAGCAAAGCTGATTACTGTGTAGGTGTTTTCTGCTGATATTTGTCTGAAAAGATTAAATTTAGATTAAGCCACTACAGATTTCTTTCATCAGAAAATTAGTCTGTAGATGATTTATTCTGATCTGGCAGACCTAGTTCTCTCCTAGAACAACCAAATGTCTTTCTGCATCATTACTGTTGTGAAAATGTAATGCAGGAGAATTAATCATTACTAAAAGTTTTGGAAAGGTCAGCGGTTGCATGTGCAAAACATTGTGCTTTACCATCAAAACAGATGCTGCTTTGGTAGGAAAAGTTTTGAAAACAGAGGGGGAGTTAGCAGAACTTTACACCCAGATACCAGTCAGAATGGAAGGGAGAACTAGTGTGTTTTGTAGTCAGAAAGGGGAAAAAGTCAGTCAGGTTAAAGCAGCTGTTTATCTTAACACTGGAATGATTCATTAGCTAGTCATAGGTGTTCAGGGAAGATGTAGCAAAAAAGACAAAAAGCATAGCATTAATGGCACTGAATGCTACACTGCTCTAACAATTACTGATGTAAAAGGTCTGCTTTCAGATGAGCCATCTTTGTTTTTGAAGTGCCTAATACATTACTCAGCAATGAACTTGGAAAGCACATAGATTTCAGACTCTATGATCTGTGAAACATGCACTGATGGCTTCATATTCCAAAGGACAAAGAAAGCATAGCCACCAAAAGGAAGAATAGTCATAAAATCTTAAATCACTTACTTGTACTCGTGTGACATGTAGGTACATAATGCAAGCCACTAGGAAGCATATGCAGAACACCAGGAGAACAAGAACTATGGTACTCCTAGAATCAAAACACAATAGAAGTAAAGCAATGCAACGCAGTAGCAAATGAGAACAAGCAGCACTGGGGTCCTTCTGAAATGGTATTTTGAGTGAATGGTGGAGGATCTCCCCCTCACCCTTGCTCTAATAGTAACAGTCGCAGAGGAAATTTCACAGTGAAATGCACTGCTCTCAAGAATAAGAAATCAACAAATGCTCTTGTACATGGTGCCCACTCTGGCCTCAGCAAGGAGATCAAAGCACCTCAAAAATTCAACCGCATGGTGTGTCACAAGAGACACTTTCTAATTGTAGGTTAGTGCAGAATATTCAGCATGATGACTCTTATAAATGGAGTGTGTAACCCAATTACTTGGCCTTGGCAGCTGTGTAACAGTTACCAGATGCTTTTCCCTTGTAATCTCTCCCCAAAGATTCAGAAATCAGAGGTCAGTCAACTCAGTCACTTATCAAGTCAAACAAAATCAAACAAGACTGCGATCCCTTCTAATGAAACAAAGTAACTCCTTCCTTTTGAGTCTTCCTCAATGGTTAGAAAAAGTCTTAGGTTTCAATTCTTAATCTTGCCTTTCCTGATCTTTCAAAATAGGCTTGTTCTTCATTAGAAGAGGGGTGCAGACCAGGCACTTCCCTCCTCCAGAAAACCTGTGTTATTGGAACAGGACCTTGTGGATGTGAGCAAGCTGGCAAAAATAAGTCCACCAGTGCTGGTGCTTTGATTTATGCTCAGGGACAGCCTGGCCCCAAGACAGCCATGGAACCAAGACCATATGACAGCAGCACAACAGGATCTTCACGCCTTCTTTTCTAGCCTTGTGAGAACAACCCAGCCAGCACAGAAGATGTGAGCTATGGCTGCAGGCATATGTATCCATGCCCTTGACCACCACTGGGGAAAGATTGCTTATATAGGGTTTCTAATAGTAAAAGACAAGAGTGCAATTATTCTGCTGTAGAATTTCTCAGTATTTGGCTTTGATTTAAAATTCATGTAACAATTCTCACCAATACACAAACAGGGAAAATTCTGCCATGTAATATGGAATATCCAGAATGGGGAGGTGACTAGATGCTGTTAGTGTGGATTCTGAATACAAGTATTAATAGACAGCAGTCTCTCCTGTGCTTTTAGAGAATTTACTTGTATTCAGGATGGTAGTATGCTAGAAAAAATGCAGGGTATATGATTGCAATAGTGTCTTTTAAGGCAGCAACAGCCAACAACTGACACTAGTGCTGAGTGGGGACCCTGACAGAGATTTGTGTTGGCACCAGTAACAAAGGGCTACACTGTTTTTTAAAAATAAGCCCAGCATAAGATATCAGAAAGGTTCATCATCATGGGTTTTAGTGGCTATGTTGCATGTGTGCCTCCATAATTGGACAGCTTAGGTTGACAGGAACATAGGCTTACTTTCACCAACTCCACCTGGGGATACAAAGTATGTCTTTAGCTGAGAAGCTGTTTTGCTCAGGTGATCACAGGAATCACGAAAATCTCAAGCCCATTGCTTTCTGTGTATTTATGCAGCAACTGTCTTTTTTAGAACATTTTCTTGTCTCTAGATTTTGAACTTCCTCTTTGGAATTCTGTGATACGTGTCAAACACCATTATTATTACTTTTCCCATTAAAGTAACACATTACACTTCTTGGCTTTTGTGTTCTCTTGTCGTACTTACAATTACTTTGGCAATAAAGAGCAACTTAAAGCTCCAAGTTCTGTGGAGAGGGGGAATTTTCCAATACTTCCAAAGTTTTAGTCTAGCTCATGGTTGCATCTGTGTCACAGCAAGGGAAGAGCCCAAGAAGACTAGTAATTTGGTCGTATGAAGCCACCACCAACAGACACTGGAAGAGAGAACTTAAGACCATTCAGTGGGTGGCTTTTCTAACTAACCCAGTGATGAACCATCCATCTTCATGGCCTTCAGTGGTCATGTTCTACTGGAGCCTGTGCATCTGCCAGGTCAGAGTTTAAACTTAATCTCTGTCCAGACATTTTTTAAGTGTCAGTACTTTTTGGAAAGGTTGCCAGCTACGACAACATATGATTTTTGGAAATTCATTCTAGTTTCAACTACACCAATATTCTTTGTCTCTCCTTGCTCTAAATTGCCATGTACTGCAGCTGGGCTTTCCTTTAGAAGTAGGTGAAGGAGCTCTTAACTATATTCCAATTAGTTGTCATAGGTCGTTAGTCTGGAAATTAGATGATTTTTGTAAATGACTTTGAATTCTTCAGAAGAAAGGTGTTACATAACAAATTTAAATCATGATTATTCTTAGTAAAATAAAAAAAGATGTTTCTCAAACTTTCAATTAGAAATAATAGAATATGGGTGCAAGTATTATTCTGACTGATTTGTGAATAGAAAACACCAGAATTTAAAATGGGATTTTCAAAAGCATTATCCTGTAGCCAGTTCTATTCCCATCGAAATCCTAATAACTAGTAAAAGTGAGTGAAGCTTATTTTGAATGGTTTGAATTTCTCATCTGAACATGCGAACCATTTTTTTTTTAACTAATCATTTTTATCCTTTGAACACATTATATTTACTTACTATAACCTTTATTATTTGAAGGTTAAGTCTAATTTTTTATTTATTTAGTAAGAATTCACATAGAATTGACAAAATCTAAACTAATCACTAAACTACATCACTTAACAATAGGCACTAGACAACTCCCAAATACATCATGAGTATTTGGTTATGTCCGCTTTAGTGCACACAAGATCTGACTGCAACTCGTGGGAATGGCCAAACTATGCACTAGGCAGTTTGTGTAGTGATAGCATTGACACCAAAAACCTCAGTGCAGGTTGAATGTGGTTGAAATGTGGGTTGAAAAGCTGGATGGATACTTCAGTACTTAGTTTCTGTTAAGCTCTGGATAGTTTTATCTATGTTGCTATCAATACCTGAAGTACCTCATACAAAGCCAGCAGAAACACATTTAGAAAAGCTGCAGTAACACCTTTGTTTGTAGTTTAAAAAGCTGTAGCACATTCCAGCTTTAAATAAGCTTAGCGGATTTCAGTGTTTTGTCTTCTAAGTGCATACTTCTACCAAAAAGAAAAAAAAAAAAGAGAGAGACCAGGGAAGAAATTGTTCTAAATAAGATAGCAAAATGTCGCTCCTTTGGACAAATGGAAGAGATAACAGTTAAACTGAGGGTATATTGACCTGGGTGCTAATTCCCATTCCAAACACATTAATGTTTTGACCTGTGCAGGACGCTTGAAGTTGTTGCAATTTTAATTATAACGGCAAAAAGACAGAAACTTACTGTGGTATTATTAGAAGGTAGACAAGGCCAAATAAGGCAGCTAGGATTAGTGAGAGAACTACAGCACTGGTGAAGTACTCATCCTGAAGCTGGTGGTACTATTAGAGAAAGGAAGAAATGAAGACAGTGAATATTTTACACACCCAGCCCCTACCTATGTTACAAACATACAAATCATCATTGCTTAATTCACACAAAAAACCCCAGATGAGGCAAGTCTACACAACATTTTCCTTGACAGGCTTCTGTTTCAGCTGCTCCTGTTGGCCCTGCTGTTCAGTTTTCACCCTGTAACTAGTCAAATCTGGGTTAGGCTCAGACATAAGTTTATCTTTTGGAGTAAAAAGGATTCAGGCATTTTGAACCAGAAGGAGATGGCACTCCCTACTCTCCACTTATTCATCACAAAAAAAAGGACAAAAACCTTGGTGCTGCCTTCAAGGAGTCCTGTATCCTTGGCTCCTCAGGACAGCCCAGTCCTGTTCAATATATTCATCAATGACCTGGATGAGGGCATAGGGTGCACCCTCAGCAAGTCTGACGATGACACAAAGCTGGAGGGGGGGCTGACACACCAGAAGGCTGTGCCGCCATACACAGAGACCTGGACAGGCTGGAGAGCTGGGCGGAGAGAAACGTTATGAAATTCCATAAGAGCAAGTGTAGCGTGCTGCACCTGGGGAGGAATAATCCCATGCACCAGTACAGGTTGGGGGCTGACCTGCTGGAGAGCAGCTCGGTGGAAAGAGACCTGGGAGTCCTGGTGGACAACAGGACGACCATGAGCCAGCAATGTGCCCTTGTGGCCAAGAAGGCCAATGGCATCTTGGGATGCATCAAGAAGCGTGTGGCAAGGAGATGAAGGGAGGTCATCCTCCCCCTCTACTCTGCCCTGGTGAGGCCGCATCTGGAGTAGTGTGTCCAGTTCTGGGCTTCCCGGTTCAAGAAGGACAGGGAACTGCGGGAGAAGGTGCAGCAAAGGGCTACAAAGATGATTAGGGGACTGGAACACCTCTCTTATGAAGAAAGGCTGAGGGACTTGGGTCTTTTCCATCTGGAAAAAAGAAGACTGAAGGGGCATCTTATCAACGCTTAGAAATACTCAAAGGGTGGGTGTCAGGAGAATGGGGACAGTCTTTTTTCAGGGTGCCCAGCGACAGGACAAGGAGTAATGGGCACAAACGTGAACATAAGAAGTTCCCTCTAAACATGAGGAGGAACTCCTTTACTTTGAGGGTGGCAGAGCACTGGAACAGGCTGCCCAGAGAGGTGGTGGAGTCTCCATCTCTGGAGACATTCAGAACCCGCCTGGATGTGTTCCTGTGCAACCTGCTCTAGGTGATCCTGCTCTGGCAGGGGAGCTGGACTAGACGATCTCCAGAGGTCCCTTCCAATCCCCATCATTCTGTGATTCTGTGTAATGAGTGGGTTGGAGGCAGCTGCTAATGAGAGACCCGGGCAGTTTTGAGCAGTTACTGTCTCTGATTCCACTAAGCCATTGTTCTTTATTTTTCAGAAGTGGAAATGCATGAGTGTTTTCTCAGAAAGACCCAAATTTCAATCTCATTTACACCAAAAGACTTTCTTATTTTGAAAGAAAACAATTACAATTAAATAATAAGTTGCTGTGGAAACTTCAAATAAAAGTTAATACTCAAAACCTTAAAGAAATTGAGTCCAATATGGCACACGGTCTTCTGACTCGAAACAGTAGTGACGTGATCTTAGACTACTAAGTGACTTACAGTGGAAAAGTAAATGCTACTGCCAAATTAATCCAAAATCGTATCACTTTTGCTTTTTCAAACACAGAAACTAAAATTTGTTTGTTTTTTTTTCGATTAAAACAATTTGTATCTACAAACAAATCTCATGCAAGTTAGGAACAAACAACTATATTTTGTCACCTAATATACATGCTTATAAGTCTGGAGTAAGTCCACTGCTTTCAGCAGAGTCACACTGGCATAAGATCATAACCTTGCCCAGAGATTTAAGATTTTTTTATATTTTCTAGGATAGATGGGATCAATAGTTATCAGGCTACATATGCAGAGGGAAGCATCCTCCTGTCATTAACGCTTCTCCAGAGCAGATAAGTCAGTAGGCAGACACATTGCCACCAGACAGCATCAAACAGGTCAAGCAGGTCAAGCATTCTGGAGAAGCAAAAGGAAGGCCAAAACACAAGATATGTAACTTTATGGGGGAGCATCCTGATGAGTAGGAAGATACTGATCTTTCTTTTTATCCCCTGCAATTGCTTCTATAGAAGGTGGAGATAATGTGTCCCTCTTAACTGAGAGACAGTCCAGAGGATTATTTAAAGATAGTGAGTAGAATTTAGGTATTGTCTAAAAACAAACAAAACCCCCAATGCTAGTTGGCTCATTGTCAGTGAAATCAGTAAAAATAATTAAAAACCCCCTTACTTTATTTTCACGCTCAATTTGCTTATACTTCAGGGTAACGAAGTTCAAGTCAGCCATCTCAGACTCAGTTTGCCGGGCCTCTATCAAACGGCTGATGTATCTGTTTACTCGAGTTCCTGGAGTGTTGTATACAACATTGGTAGAAAAAGAGGAACGATTCCTGAGTTTTTCAGAGGCTGTCCTTAATGCTCTCCTCTGTAGCACAGACAAAGAAAGAAGCACATATACTATTAACACTGAAATTTTTCATTGCTGTTCATATTATCTCAAGCTCACAGCCAGGATGAGAAATTCATTGAGCAGAGCAACTACAAAAGACAGAGATCTTATCTCTGTATGATTGCCATCTTTTAAAAGCTCCTTATCTGAAATCCCGATTGCATTAAAATCAATGAGAAAACCACTACTGTATTCCAGAATTTCAATTCTCATCTGCAGAAGCTGTCTTCACGTACTGCCCTGACACTTCTCTGCCACTGAGGAACTAATCAGTTTGATCTCAACCAGTGTGACTTTACCTAGAAAAATAATCAGAATCTTTTTCTTGATGGAAGATATGGAGCTCTGGATATCCTGAAGATAAAATAACCAGACTTTTCATGACATAAGAAAAGTCCTAGTGTCCTAGACTGTCCAGGTAATAATATATATTTTGAAAAGATAATTTTCCTTAACCTCTTGCATAATGACCATATGTGACTTCAGAGGATCTGAAATCTCAAGTGTTCCTATCTTTAACTCACTGAACTGTCTCTCTTGTTAAGATCTCTTGGGTATGCCTTAAGTGCACTTGCAGATGCAGATGGAGCAGTCCAATAAATTATCAGAGCTAACCTGTGCCTCGCTGGCATTAATTCCTCCATGGCTGAGATAGCACAACTGACAAGGTGATCCCTCTTAGTCCTTTTCAGTGCAAAAGATTTATCACAGAGTGTTATCTGAAAGGGATTTCAGACAATCTGTCTCACTTTCCACAGAGAGCACTCTGAAGACGGTGAGCAGCACCTCAGCCACCCTGGCAGTAACCTTCAGTTGAGGGCACTGTAATCTAAATCATTATGGCTAGATCTGCACTAGTACGATTGCCCATGCCCCAGCACACTGAAAGGATCAAGGCCTTCACAAAATGCTCTTCTAGATGCAGCATTTTTAAAACACAGAGTGAAAAAGACATAGGCCAATCTTGTAAAAGAAAAAAGAGTCACCTAATGGTGACATTGAGCAGGAAGAAAGACATCAATTGAATATCCTTTTCACCTCAAAAGGGGTCAAGCCTTACTTCCCAGAAGAGTTTTGACAGCCAAGCTCAGGCAAGTTGTACTCTTTTTATCCAGATAAAGGAATACTTTTTTTATCTAACATCTGCAGAGTTCAGGAAGACAATTCAAAATGTTATGAAATGGCAAGTCTGCTCAGGGATAAGGACAAAGTTGGCTCAGGATATAATCAGTAGAGTCTGTCAGCAAGCTGTTACAAAAGCACACAAAATTTCTGTCTTCAGAGCAGTCCGTACTTAATAGCCCACTCTTTAAAAGCTATACTACAAAATATCCTTTTAAAACAGATGGTAAAAAGAGGTGGCAATAGCTATGTAAGTAACTCTGCAGGAATAGTGGTTTCTTGTTTTATTCCAGAAGAAGTAGTTCTCATCAGATCCTCATTAGTGAACAAACAGTGGACTACAGCAGTTCATTAGCTTATGTTATGTTCATTAGCTTATGTTATGTTCATTAGCTTATGTTATATGTGAATACTTATAAACAGTGGGAAAGGTTAGCACTGACTAATATCTTAGTTTTCTGATTGTAAAGAAGAATGGACCTTAGCAAAGATAAAAGAACTTTCCAAGTCCTGTTTTGCTGGCTGTATATGTAGAGAGCCGGTTATACCACCATTAAACAATTATGAGGCTACTTGAAACATTTTTCTTCAAACTACCAGATCCCATTACTTGTTAAGTTGTCTGTGGTGTAAGAACTAATTGTTTCATCATGAAAAATAATCTTGTGGACATACAACTATTCTAAATGCTTCTAAGCAGAGACAAAGTTGTTTTCTTGCAGAAGACATTTGTCCCACAAGTTTGTAGGGAAACTGAGTGCTTTCAGGAATATTGTCAGGAATATAAAATTTTATTCTTCATGAAGATAAACAATGATTATTTAGCATATGTATTGCTTAAGGTGTAGCAGGAAGTACATCTTTGGGGATTTTTTATAATCAAAATTTAAGCCTATAGCATAATAATAGGTGTGAGCAAAACAGCACTTAAAAAAATAAAAGAAAATGCTTCTTTGCTTTAAAATCTGGAATGAGAGTAGATGAGGGGAGCTATTCTGATATATGGAATAAATTATACTATCTATTCTGCCACTTTCAAATAGGGTCAAAGTTACTGTGCTTAATCAAAATAGCTGTTGCTATACAGGTAATTATTGTCACCAGATCTCTTATTTTTATCTTTATTTTTTCACACAGTAGACTTACATATGTCACATATGTGATCAAAATCCAGTATTTGTATTTCTCAGAAATTAAATAAATACCTGCTGCAGTAATGTACTAGCTTCAAAGCCTTTATAGCCATAGCTTGTTTTACAGGATTTGGGGATTGATATTTCTGAAGAACCCCTGCATTGCAACACAGTGTATTTATATCAAACCCATATATTATGCTCCACGATAAATGTCATGTATTAGGTACAAAAGCTCAGAACAACTGGTTCAGTTAAAGATAGCATTGTAGTACATCACTGCAAATGTTTTGACATAAGAAAATTTTCATCAGATCCCTAGCAACCCCATATCAGGAGTTTCTGTGTATACAACCATATTTATACATATATACACACAAGACACATTGTAAAGTATTGTATATGTTTCAAAGAATGAGTCTGTTACTTTTTTTAAATACTCAAAGAACAGTACTGGAAGGCCTTGTACATGGTAAATTTCAAAATCAAATCTGGAGTTTCTGATAGTCTTCACTGAACTGTTTTAAATGAACTGACAGACTTTTCTCCCCTTTTCCCATAGAAGAAACACAAACACATGTAAAATCCAAAAAAGAAAATTTAGAATGCTTTCTGAAATTAAGATTTAGACTGAATCTTCAGTAAATGTATATTATTAAACAAACAAACAAAAAAAGATGGAGCAATCAGTCAAGATGAAATACTGATTCCAACGCGCACATGCCCTGCTTTGGAGTGCTGGTGGAGTGAACTATGTAATATTGCCACCTGCTGGCAAAGAAAATGGAATGAGCAACTCTTCAAAAGTTCGTTTCTCCATAAATTTCTGGGTAGATCCGCACACAGAAAAGAAAGTAAACCAGGCTACTAGTATGTAAAGCACTTTTGAGTTATGGCAATACAAGCCATTCAAGAAAGCCATATTCGTAGTTGTATTAGGGACTTCTGTATTTAGGATTTATATTAGGGACTAAGAGGTCTTTTGGCTAACCCATTGCCTTCCATTTTTTAGAGAACCATCTAGAGATACAAAATTATTCTGTTATTTTGCATTTGCTGCCACCAGCTTCAGACCGTGATGGACTCATGATGCAAAAGCACAGCTCTTGGCAACTGCAGAAAAAGCCTCAGAAATGCTAATTCCTGTGAAGGAAGTCCTTAACAGAAGCCACATAGGCCACCTGTGCTGCCTTGCTCAAGAGGAGCTCCAAATTTGAGGCCTCTTATAATTAAGTTTTGTCTTTACTGTGAGAAGGCTGAGGGCATTAGACAGCTCTAGCTCCACCAGGAACACCAGAAACTCCTCTAGCAGTTGGTCAGATCACCCCATATGTTCTCAGAGCAAGTCTGCTTAATGTAGTCCCAGAACCGATGCCCAAAGAGCCCACATGGATTACCTTATCGTCATCCTCACATGTCATGACATTAGAGAAAGGGATCTCCGCTTTGAACATCTTACGACAGTGCATGAGCTGAACAAGCAGGTAGCAGACTGTCTTGAACTTCATTCTTTTAGCAGGCTTAATGTCTGAGAGAATCAGTCCAGGAAATATCTGTTGGTCAGAAAAATAATATTTATAACTGTATCACTATATTCCTATGCAGACATACAGATGTGCAGACATTTACACCATCTAGTGGTCAGAACAAAGCAATGCATTTTGATAAACAATCTATTTGCAGATGACGATTACTTCATATTTTTTTAGTCTGAGATATAAAGAATCTATTGAACAGACAGGATTTTAACACATACTTAACATTTTGGGAACTGTTTTCTACATAGAAATGTAGACTATAAAAAAGGTATATTAATGGCAAATTCATAAAAGAGGCAATATTTGTATTTCTTTTACATTAAAATAAATTCTAGAAAAATACAGGAAAAAATAAGGAGGAAATTAGCATTTTTATTAATTGGTGTTAAAGAATATAATTTCAGTCTTTTTCTTATTTCCTTATTTTGTTACTTCAGCCACTGGTAAGCCCATTACAATCAGAAGAGTACAGCTTTTGCTTTAAAGATACACTTATATACATGCCCTAAAAGGAGGCTGTGAGGCATTTAGGTTATATCTTACATCTTATTCCTTCAAAGAAAGAAGTGTTATACCACAGAGAAATATTCTCAAAGAGTTGGGTATAATCTATTCCTTTTACCATAGAGCTCCCAGTTCAGCAAGGACAAATATTTTCTTGGCTAACTCTTAACCATGTATTTAACTCTTCTTGACTTTAGTAAACTCCTAGCACATGTCCAGATGTTTTCACAGATCAGAATAAGAGCGGTCCTTTATTCGACCCTCAGTATTTATACCAATCTTATTCATGCTTTTGGCACATGGAATGTGTAAATGGGAAATGTGGAAACATCCCCATGTGACATGGGGACATTCCCCAGTGGGGAATATGTAAATGGGAAATGGGAAATGTCCCCATGCCACCACAGTATGGGAATTTAAGTTTGTAAAATTAATCTTTTCTGGAACAGCAAAATAAAGAAGCAGTAAATAAAGGTACAAAAGACAGAGCAAATCACACTCCAAAAATTTTATTCAAATGCTCTAAAACCCACAAATGGCACTGATGATTTGCTGTTCAGTCTTAACAATACTATGATTTACTAAAGCAGTTTACATCATTAATTCAATGATCAAGGAACGAAGAAGTAAGTAAACCGGAAGCATTAGTTTAATGCATGTTTTTGTGGATACCTAAATTTAGAGGGACAGGGTAAATGACACCGCTTATATTCTGAATGACATCTTAGGTATTGGTTAGCTATGTTGTTTAACGCATACAGCTATGCACTTGCATTTTTTGGAGAATCAAGAGTATATGCTATTGACCTACCAATACTCTGTTTAGTCACTTACACTGTGGCTATGAAATGCAAAAATGACTTGTGTATAAATACTTGCACATTTTTTATTAGCAGATGGGTATGTTATAAATATGTGACGTTTCAAATGTGGAAAGGTGCCTAGGTATGCACATGTACTTTATTGTGCACTGAAAGGTTGACTGAAGCCAGGTAGCATCACCAGCACTGTACTTCAGGATCATAGAATCATAGAATTGTCAGGCTTGGAAGGGACCTTAAAGATATCTAGTTCCAATCCCCCTGCCATGGGGCAGGGACATTTCCTAGTGTATCTAGTGTGTAATCACTTGTATCAGTAATAGTTTAACAGAAGTCTCCATGAAGAGATTCCCAATATGAACCTTTTCTTTGGAGGGCTTTCTGGAAGAAGACTTACTGCTGTATTACCATAACCACATAGAAGATACTGTACAAGAATATTCACATACTAATCATCCTTTAGGTATTCCTAAGGACACCTAGTAGATAGTTGTTAGACTTCAGTATGTCAGATACGACCAGCTTTTGAGCTATCATTCCCAACAGCTAAAACGTACTTTTTGGACAGTTACTCCACTTACAAATTTTCCTAATGTAGCCATAATTCCTCGAGAAATACAATATATTTTACTTAGTCTCCCTAGCAACCATTTGATACAACAAAAATCAGCAACTTTTTTGAAACTCCCTTCAGTTTTGCATTTTGCTTCTTTTTTTTTTTAAGACCCAGAGATAAAAAGGGAATATACAGATGTTTACAGGTGGACCATAGTAGTAGTTAGAGAGAAAGCAGAGCCAGACTCATCCCAAAAATGCTCAGAAAAAGCACAAGAGACAATGAACATAGGCTGGACCAAGCAAAATTCCTACTCAATACAAAGAACATAATTTTTAACTGTGAGGATGATCACGTGCTGGAGCAAGCTGCCCAGAGAGGCTGCCAAATCTCCAGCCAGGGAAACTCTCAGCACTCACTCAGAGGACTTGCCCTGAGCAACCTGCAATTTCAAAAGTAGTTCCAACTGTGAAGCTGGTCCTGCTTTGAGGAGGGAGGCTGACCACATGACCTCCAAAGGCCCCATCCAAATTCAGCTACTGTGGGATGCTATAAAAATGTGTGCAACACATATAGCTACTATTCTTCGCAGCTGGCCAAGAACCTAACCACTCAAAGGGCATTGCAATACACACAAGTAGGGCACACTGGCAGTTCTCAGATCATGTATAATTTTATATATAGCTTTTTTTTTTTTTTTGATCTAGTGGTTGCAGGACATAGATTCTGCACTGTGAATAAGGATTTTCCATTCTACTAATATATATACATAATATCAAAAATACAAACAAAGGAATTGCCTCCCACTTTCATCTCACAAATCATGTCCCTTTTTTATTATTACTTTTACAGCAGAACCACAGTTTTGACACAGTGAACTTCTGAGTAGAATATTTAAATAATCTCACCTTCTGCTGTAAGTCTCTGATAAAGGCAAGAAATGTAGTACAGTCTGTTAAAACAGATTTAAAAAAAACAAACCAAACCAAAAAGCCCAACCCCGATGTCTTTCACTCTGCCTTTTCTCTGAACTTGCTCCAGGCCAGCACTACAGGAAAGCTGGACTGCAGCATTCTCATTCCAGCTCATTTTGCCAATGCATTTTACTTTCACACTTCTTTTTGACCCTCAGGATCATCTCTTACTCTGTTCACTGTTCATTTGCTTCATAATATTAGGAAAGGTCTGTTGCAACACAGCTGGCAAATAAGGTTAAGAACTGGGATTTTCTAACAGAACACTCTGAAAGCAGCCAGACTATCTGCAGCTTTGTGAGCGTCTTTAAGTATGCAGAAAACAAACAAGCGCTGATTAAAATTCTGGGAAAACACCCCAGTGTCTGAATCTCGTGTAAGGGATTCACTGGTGCTTATCTAGGATTCTCAGAAACAGCACCAGATTGTTGTTCCCCCGACTATATTCAACTGCAATGATTAAAATGGCCTGGGAAAGAAGATACTAATGTCATTCAAAACACATTTACAGACACCATAAATGCTATAGCATTATGTCTGTCTGTGCTTTCTATCTTCAAGCAGGCAGGACCATGCCTCTTGGTAGCAGTGTTTATTCCATTGCTATCTGCAAACCATTTTGTCCTGAGACAGGTGAGCAAATGTTATTTGATTTTTTTCTTCTTACAGTTAAAATCATCAGACATTTCATTTTCCATCCTTTTCTCCTGCCCTTATGATACACTTTGTTTATCACACCTCAGCTGTCTGTCAGGAAGGTATATTAGGGATTTTTACTAGCAAATAATACAGATTCTATAAGACAAACCCTTGTTTTTCAGAATGGTGTGGCCACTTTCTCAACACTGATGTAGAAAAAGTTTTTATCAGCTGTGAAGACTAAAACAATCTGTAGGAGATCAATAATAGAGAAAATCTTACATCAGTGCCCTACGTTTCTCCCTTCTACAGATTCTACATTTCTGAAGGAAGAAAAAGAAGAGAAGAGAACAATGTTAGAGCACATAGCTAATTCTACCATCATTGACAGCCCAAGCTGCGGGCTGTCACATTGACGATAATGCACTAGCAGCTTCACAGCAACTGCAGAAACAATCCTGAAGATGCAGAGCAACACACTCTGTAACACAAGCATCATTCCTCTGTCTGTGTTTGCTGGGTGATAACACAAGTAGTCTACTTTCAGTGTCAGGGTGCATACATTCCAACAATTTGCGCAATGCAAAGTCTCAGGCACAGATCAGCCCCTGTCCAGAGACAAGCTGGAGCTTCCATCAAAAGGCTGTGTGTCTATCTGTTAAATCAGATCTTCTAAGGCATATCTGAGGTGTTAAACCCTGAAATGCCCACGTTATTCAGATCTCTAGTTAAGTTCCTTGGTAGGAGCTGTCAGTCACTGAGAGCGAAGTCCACCCTGGACTTCCCTAGGCATGGCAGCAGCGGTAGCTGCAGGTAGTCATCAATTTGAAAGTAGAAATCATCAGTGTGTGCCCAGCTATGGACTCAGATGCCTAACTTGGGGCAATGAGAACAATTTTGTCAAATACATTTTTGCTTGCTCTGCGCTAGCAAAGGAGAGAGTTTGGGTAGTTCAAAAAGTTTTCACATCCCCTGCATTAACTGTAAAACTCTCTCCTTGTATTACTACTTAGATCTTAGGAGTCAGAGTTCTAGCACTCCATGAGGGCTTGTAAGCATATGGTCACTTAAGTAAAAAAATCCTCAGAATGAATTAGTCCAGAAAGCTGACAACTTACAATGACCATGAAAACTTTCTTGAGCCAAAATGGACTGGATATTTTTAGAAGAGCCAGACGCAAAAAAATTCTAGGGAGCTGCTAGCTATATGGATGGATTTACTGGGCCATAAGTGCTCTGTGGAAAACACAAATTTTACAGGTTTGGAAAAAAAGAAGAATCTGAGAACAGCATGGCATGCTCACGTAGACCTAACCAGAATGATTAAATTAATTAACTTTGCAGAGAAGGAAATTTCCTACATATATAGATGGAACTTCAATTTGAATCAAAACAACAAATTAAAAGTAATCGAGTGCAGTAACTTTAGACCTATTGTTTCACTCAGTTTCCTTTTTTCCTTCTGTAGCCTTCTTTTTCTTTTGTTGCTGTTTACATGATGATGTCAAGATGACATCTTTTACTCAGGTCAGACAAAATCCAACAACCTGCTACCAAAAATCCTAGTAATACACATATTATATACACCAAATTGCTTCACTTTAAAAAGTTAGATGAAATTATTACTAAGACATGATAAAAAGCATCTCAAGGCTGTATATGAGTGTCTATACTTGTGAAACATGCTAACAACAATTCACAGGTAAAAGTGATTCACCAATGAAGTCAAAAGGCAAGAACATGTAGTTACTATGTATTTCATCTACACAAAGCAAAAAAGCCATCACAAATATATCTTGTTTTTCCTGTGCTATATTGCACAAAGTTCATCCCATGCTGGGGAAAAAAAAAATCAAATCAGCCACAGGAAAGACATAAGCAGACAAAACCTGTTGGTCGGTGGGTGTTGGAAAACATATGGAACCTACTATTTCATTTTAACATAGAAGGCAGATCATCTGCTTCATGCAACAAAGCTATGCTGATTAACAGTTGTTGTACTTGTTGTACTCCAAGGCAAAAAATACTGCCTTTTCAAGCAGCAGTGAAAGAATTTTTTTTTTTTTTTTCTCCTGTTACTCCTTGGAGACAGGACTGCAATGTAGGAAGTTTAAAATCACATCTGTTCATGCTAGATGAAACAACAACGCATGAAAGTGATGTGACAGCCTCTACCACTTTTCTTGCAGTTATTGTCACACAAGTTAGAATGAATCTCAGGTTGCTGAATTTCTGCCTATTCAATAATGAGTCAAAGAAATTAACTGATAGACCTTTTGAGCTGTTAAATCATCTGCAGTTCACAATAAATTATGCCACAGGTGTGTAGTGTAGATAACTGCTCTAGATATTTCTGACATTTGCAAAAGTTTTTACATTTTAAATAGTATTTACCAAGGGATGCGCTGAGCTGTGTTTACTTGTTGAGAGGATTCTTGAACTTTCAGGCTTTCAACTGAGTTTTCCTGAAATCAGAAGACTGACAAAAGTGCTCTCCTCTTCCTCAACTATTGCTTTAACTTCTCTTTTCAGACTGCTGATAATTTGGTTCGTCTATAATTTTTTTTTTTTTTGACAAAAACAAGATTGAAATTCTAGCCATCTGTGTTGGAATATTTAGGGCATGATTCAAGACAGCAAACGAGGCAGGAGACAGACTGCCATACCCCTAACTAGCATCCGCTTCCTTCCAGCTGGATAACGAAACAAGGACTCAGAAAAAAAAAAAAAAAAACCATTAGATCCTTTCACCTGGAATTTTCAGGATGGTCATAGCATTACTTGAGGACTTCAGATAACAGAGCAGGCCTGTCCATGCTACAGAAAGGATTTTCTGTGACTGCCTTACATGGCTTTCTGTGTGCATGGTAAGGTAGAGAAGAGAAATAGCCTTTTCAGAGAAACAGTTAGTTTTCAAAGGGCGAACAGATGTGAAACTCACTTTCATGGACTTTTCATGAGTGTCCATCACTTTGTACTATTCAAATAGTAGATGCAGATACCATATGATTTACATTGCCAGAAATAAAAGATAACTAATATCTTTGAATACAGAGTTAGTTAGTTTGTGAATAACTCACTAGTACATTAGAAATTCTGCAGATGGTGATTAGCAACCTTTTGGAAGCTAATTATTGATTATATTTGAGGTATGGTGTAAAATCCACAATACACTTATGAATATATAGGAATCATTTATTTGTATCTATACTGTTTCCCTATGATTTTCATAATGTTTATGACTTCCTTTCCTGGACACAGCTCTACTGCTTCCTATTAATGGTCTACAGCATATTTGTCTTTGCCTTAGCTCTGGAGCCAGCAAAGTTACTCAGTAAAGCAGGTTCCCTTAAGCTGGCAAAGAGTGATGGCAGGCCCACTTCTGTAAATGCAAAAACTAACACATTCTGAGAAATTTTTCCCCTCACAAAACTTGATTACTTCTGACCACTGCTTGGCTATCTGTAAAAATTCCTTAGGAATTTCGCTTAATAGTCTGTGCTGGGCTGTTTTCTCAGCTGGTGAAATTAGAGTCTTTTCAAAACTAGAGAGGTGCCATCAGAGAGTGAATTGCTGTAACAAATACAAATAAGTAAGTCCAAGTACAAAACCACCCGGTTATCACTGAGTTTGTGGCCAAACCTTAGGAGGCTGCAGGAGAAGCATACTTTCTAGAGCAACCATAGAAGTGGACAGTCCAGCTAAGATCACTACCTCTGGGAGCCAGCTATAAAACTGAGGCAAAGATACTTTGACTAATGTCAGTGCTGACAATGAAAGAATTCTGATGAAAGCCAGATCCGCTCTATTAAAAAAATTTAGATTAAATTTTAAGCATAGTTTGAAAGTCAGAACAGGATTAGTCAGGTAGCTTACTGAGGAATCATTAATGGAAAAAGTTATTTAGCTGGGTCTAAGCAGAGTTACAAAGTTCTTGTAAGGGGCTCTGAGATTAACAGCTCTGGCCTAGATTAGATTATTTTTTTTTTCTGAAATAACATCCATATACAGTAATATTTACAATACTTCAGAAAGCTAGAAAATTTTGAAACTAAGAGAATGTCTATGTGTCTAAAGCATAGAGTATGGATCTTGTGAATATTTAATATATTAGAAAGAGATCTGTTTTTCTAAGTGGATCAGACCTGTTTTAAAAGTCCAAGACATTCACGTATACTTGTGGCTAGTTATATTAATCAAACTTTTCAAATCCTGTCTCAGTGCAATATTTTGGTCACATCACTGTAAGTTTTAGTATCAATATAAAATATCATGAGGACATAATTAAACTTTTCTTAAAAAGAAATGTGCTGGCATTTTCAGAACTAGAAACTTTGTCAGAGTATTATAACATTTTGTATTATATTTAAAAAGTATATTTGCATAAGTTTTTAGCTATGATGGCCGGCAAAAAAATTAATTTAATTCAAAAAATTTTTGTATGCCTTTGCAAATCATATGAATTATTTAAATCTGTTTAGAAGCTGGATGTTATCCAGTCAAACATGCAAAACTGTTGCACCACCATCATCATCATCATCATCATCATCATCATAACAACAACAATAATAATTATAATAATAGACTAACATAATCTCTACCAAAATAAAAACTGTAGCAAAATAGAAAGAAAAGTATTCCCTCAGTGGCCACATAGAAGTACTCTCACACATATTAGATTATACACCAAACTAGCAATCAGATCACAAAATTGTGTTTGTTAGCTGATTCAATAGAAGATTTAAAAAAGGGGAATATTTTATAATTTGTTCACACTTAAAATGTAACTGGTAGTTGAATGAGTTGTCTTATACTGTTATTCCCATTCTTGGTTTGGGTGATATTTGTGATGAAAGATCTTCCTGTCAGACCAAATATGGAAGTATGCAGGGTATGCGTCTTCTAAATAAATAAATAAAAACCTTAAAATATCTAAGTGGGCCTATTTACCTTTCAAATTCAACAGATTCTTGGCCATCTGTTGCCCATAACATTGATTTTCATTCCTCTTGGCACCATACCTGCTAAAGTCAGTTCATATTAATGTCAGAGATGATGCATAAAGAACAAAAATTGTGTCTGCATTTCAGCTACTGAGGCTCCAGGGGAAGAATACAATATTAAACCAGCAGATACCTGAATTCACCTAAAGAAACTCCATCTTGTCTAGGCTTCTTGGATAGTCTTCTGTTTCCATGTCTCTGGAGAGTTAATGACTGAATGGTAAGAGGGGCAGCAGGTGTTTACTTTGAAGGTAAATAAAGCTATTATGTAGCTTGTGGTCTAATGATCAGTATGCAAGTATACGAAGACTGGGGACGGCTGTGATGTACTGTGACGAACAGCAAAGTGACATGCTGATTGATCTGTCAGCCCAGTGGAGAAGCCAGTCAATACCAGTAAAATTCATGAAGTGTTTATTTCTGCCAGTTTGGCTGACACGCCATTGATGCATGCTGGAGAGCTAATGTCATTAGCCAAGCTGTACTGCAGCATCTGCCGCTTCCACAAACCCATCAGTGACACCCATGGGTAAGATGGCATTTGGTTTATATAGCTGATGACAAACCGATCAGTTGTTTCTCAGCAGTCACCAGTAATTTCTCAGCAACCTTGCAAAGATGAAGAAATGTGTGCTCACACAGTAGTAGTCTCTCATCGTTGTACATTAAATATGCATTGACCTGGTTTACTTTAATATGTGAATGTCAAGCGTCTGTGCCTCAATCACTGGTTTATGCAGTGGAGTCAACACAACACAGTTTCTTTATGTAACAGTTTATATGTTTATCCCCTTTTCTCTCTACTTGTCTCTGTGCACCAATCTGCCAACAATTTCCTGAAATTCAGCTATTTCTCTTCTCAATATGAAATGAAATCTGATACATAATAACATATGAAATGAAATTATACATAATGCTGTAGGAGTGAAAACAGCACAAAACCAAGACAAAAAAATCTTGTAGCAATAAGCAACACACCTATCCTAATTAACCCCCCCCTTATATTTTCTTCTTTATTGGGATTGATTAATCTAGGAATTAATACTGGTTTCAAGAAAGGCACCAGAAAAATCTCTCACTGATTGCCACTGGTCACTGGTCCACTGGTTTTTCACCTGTTTTCTTTCAGACTACCTAAAACTGAATCTAATCATATATCCCAGCAGAAGAACAAAACATGAGATTGTGTGATTTTCACAGCAGATGAGAACACTCCATCTTTCCAATAACAAGATGCTTTAGAGGAAGTGCATAAAAAACACCTTTACAGCAGCCTTTCTGGGATAAAACAAGAGGAGTTTTCACTTCCTGAATCAAATTCACCTGGTGACTGGCCTCCCAACATTTCCATAAAAACTCTCTGAGTCATCAAATTTGACCAAGAAACTGAGTGCGGGAATGGAATTCAAGATTACCTGGTTTTCCCTGGTTACATTTTTGTCAAACACCTGTTGGCTAACACCCTCAGGAATGGTCTTTGACATCACATTGAAACCTTGTCTGTATTGTTCTCATACTTAGTTTCAGCATTGGATATTATAATTTTCCCTTTAAAGGCCAAATCCATGAGTGAAACTTGTTTAGTCAGTCTCAGAAGAGAAGGGTGCGAAAGTATGTATCCCAAGTTGTCTGGCTGAGATAAAGAGCAGAAAAGTTCCTCTTGTCCTGTAAACATGTTATGGCAGATAACTGAAGATAAGCCTTATTTGATGTGGAAAAGGTTGGAACAGTGTGAATGTGTTTAAATGATGATTATGGATTTTCAAGAATCCATTTTGTAGTTGAACAAAAGGCTATCCTAAACTCAGCATCTGTTTGAGGAAGAAAGATGTGGCTACGAATGGACCTGTTGGAAAACCACTGTCACCATCTTCACTGCATGCTGAGACTCACGATACTACCATCGCATTGCTGAGCCTCTGTTCTCCTTATCCTGAAAATCTGGTGAGAATGAAGAGTCACGTCCATTTCATCAGGGGTGGCTACATCCTGAGCAACACCTAAAAAATTAAGTTCCTGCTCAAATGAGCTAAAATCTTCTCTTACCTTATATTCTTTCCACACTTTTCCATTTTCTGTTCTCCACCAAAAAGAAGAAAAGAGCAGAAAACATTATTGTCCCTCAACAGCACTGCTGACTTATTCCTCTTTCCCCAGTACATCTCCAGGGGTCTGACAAAAGGAAGAAACTGAAGGGAGAGAGGAGCTCAAGAAAATTTGGAGGGATGGGCAGCTAAGATAAGAAAGGGATGACCAAAATTATTGTGGGAGTCTGAGGCAGGAGAGCAAGCAAGGAAAACATTGAATTTGTCATGAGCAGCTCAACGTTGCAGGAGAAAAAAACATGCATGTTTTGGATAGAGAATATATTAGTTGTTGCAATAACCTTAGAAAATTTATTCAGCTTTGGCATAAATACCTGATCTATGGTACAGTGGTATATACATTCGAAAGCAGGATGGTTGACTGCAGCCTCTTCCTCTGACCTGGACAAAAGGGCTTGTGTTGTACAGCTTGGCAACATGGCAGCTTTTCCAGACTTCCAGGGGATGTTAGTTCAATCACTGATGAATTCATTTCACTAACTTTTCTGCTGTGGGCATGACATGTCTGTAAACACTACTTTTCCTGCATCTATTCATTGGAGAATTCTCCAGGCCCAGTGAAGGAGCCATGAGTATCACAAGTACTTGTAGCAAGGGTTAGGATAGCATGAGCAAAATGGCATGGGGATATGGGAATGAAAGAGTAAAGAAAACAAGAAGAAAAATAGCCAAGCTGTGAGCATTGATATTCTAAAACACCCTTTTGAAGGGAGAAGGAAGGGAAGAGTGAATCACATTTTTGGAGTAACATATCATATAATTTCTAACAGAATGATTACAGACTCGGAATAAAACAACAGTTTTCTTTTTTGGGACATAAAGGAAAAAATTGTTTTATTTTTAAACTTCAAAAGTAAGTTGATCATCTTCTCTATGTAATGTTCAAGGTTAGCTTTCTTAGCACTCCTCCTTCAGTCAAAACTAAAAGATCTAATTTCAAGTGTGTTTGAAGAGCTTTTAGAAATAAGAAATACCAGTATTGCCTCTGCTTTCAGAGTATCACAGAATAGTTGTTAAATTATGAAAACATATCACAGAATAAGCTAGAATTTGTGGAGCTTACCTTTCTACGATGAGATGGCACAATAAAATATGTTTCAATATTATGCTTCTTCAAGAAACTATTCCTTTCATGACCGTATCCTGGTTCTACTTCGTAGTCCCCATTTAGGCACTCTAAGGTGGTCTTTGTTATGTGAACTTTCCTGGGGAGAAAAATTGGACACTGTTGTTTAAAGCAAAGATACATTATGAGCTAGCTGCTACTGAAACACACTCTTGTGCAGAAGATGATAAAGAGGTCAAATTATGTGCAAACCCCCATTTTTGATTTAAAAAAAATGTTTTGTTTTGTCTTTTCAGCCAAATAGAACAGAGAAATATTTCTATTGCATGCATTTTCTAAACTTGAGCAGAGGGAACAGAAAGATAACTGTTGACTCTCCAAACACTTGCAAAGGTTCCAATCCAAATGTGAGTTGCACATAGAAGCATACCCATGAACCTTTGCAGAAGTGCACTGTGTGCATTTAAATTGGGTTCAAGGCTGTCCAAGGAGTACTTAAAATTCCAGGTCATGCCCCATGGCTTGGCTGCAGGTTTATGTGCTACCATATCATTTGCACAATCACCTTCAATATTTGAGTTCATAAAGAGGTATTTTTTTCTATAGCACACTACTAGTGCTCAAAATCTTGGCATGTAAAAGCAGTAAGGCACACACCGCCCACGTGTGTAGAAGTGCAAGGATAACAATTTCCTGGAATAACTAGAGGGCTTTACTTTTATAACATGAAATGGTGAAAGTCTATCATTCCTACATTCCTAGCATTGCCTCATTCCTACTCTTTATATTTGGCAGCTTCTAATAAAGATCTCGTTTGGAAATGTTTTGCTTCTAATCTAACCTATTACCAATGTAAATATCAAGATCA
This sequence comes from Fratercula arctica, assembly GCA_947846985.1. Taxonomy (NCBI): domain Eukaryota; kingdom Metazoa; phylum Chordata; class Aves; order Charadriiformes; family Alcidae; genus Fratercula; species Fratercula arctica. The sequence goes on along the minus strand of CANTUZ010000002.1, from coordinate 61,564,486 downwards.
TTTGGAGAATTCCACAGTATAAATCATATATTGATTGCTCTTGCTGGACAGAACCCTTTTTATCGACAGCAATTCCATTGCAAATATCTCAAAGAAGGAAATAAATTCTTCACCCATACAGGTTTCTGTTTCTTATTCTATGGTTCTTTCTCAGACTTACCCAGGCAGTCCTCCAGCTTCCATTACATTAGCTAAAGTCACATCATTTGACCAGACATCATATTGCCATTTTCGGAGACCTAGCACCCCACAAAGCACCCTGCCTGTATGCAATCCAACTCTCATGTTGAGATCAACCTCTGTGGCTTCTGCAACAGATCTGGAATAGACAGCATCAGAATATTAGTCTTTAGACAATGACCTTGCTCTTGATTTTCTTTTTCTCTCCTTCCCTGAAAGTTAACATATATATACATGATTGGATCTTTTAAAAATCTGAAATAATATATTCAGATACTGTTATTTTCCTTCACTAGTTTCAACACCTCAATTGTAATTCCAAAGAAATAATTTTCTTCATCATATTTTAATTACTGTTGAACCAAAATCTCAGTATTTCTAAATTCTTGACCTAATACATTAAAATTTAATTTTACAGGTTTCAAGGAAACCCAGAAAGGTTACGTTTCATTACAAATAATAATAATAAAAAAATTAAAAAAAAGGACAATAAAGCAAGTGTAGTAAATGGCTTTGTCATGAAACTTCCCTAAGACTATAACTTTTAGGTTTTAGTTGCCACTGTTGCAGTATTTGCTATCACGGTCCTACAGAAACTTAGATATTTTACTGGGAGATAAACAAAACACATTCTGGCTGTAACTCAAATAACTCAGAGACAGTCAGCTTAACTCCTGCAGTTTCCTATTTATCTTGTGCGTCACACATATTTATATTTACTTTTTTGTGTCATAAATGTTCCTTTTTCTCAATGTATATTTATTTCAGCAAGATGACAGGTGTGATTGACCACAATGATGGCCACAATGTGATTGTTGGAATCAAGAGATTTTTGAAACTATCTTATTAGGCTTAATTTTAACCTGACATGAAAGTAAGCAAACGTGTTTCAACTCTACCATTACCCCACACTGCTTTCAACTTAGTATTATAGTGGTCTAACTGGTTTCTTCTTTTTACTAAAAATCTCTGTTAATATTTCTGCTTATCCTAGCCTTGGGTTTACTGGCTGGTGGATTTTTCTCTCTCTGATTCTTTTTTTACACGCACCACTTCACTCAAGCAAAGATCATGATTGATCCTATATGGGCTAATTGAATTTCGTCATGAAGGAGTTTAATATTAAACATTAAGGAAAAGATTGGTCTTGTGAGTAAAATATAAACTTGAGTCACTCAAGACTTGCATTTAATTTCTCCCCTCTTTTACCACAGTTTTTTTGTGAGTCAAAGTAATTTTATCCTCTTTCAGTTCTCCATTTGTAATATCAAATAAGACTTCGTTTTCTTCACTCCTTTGTTTGCAGTGGCTTGATCTCAAGGCAATAGCGTAAAACATTTATTTTTTAATTAAAATGATACAAAATAATCTGGAAAAAAGAGCATAGTGTGGACCCCAACACTTCCTCTCTGTGCAGCACAGAGGGTTAAAAATAATTAAAAAGTTATTGTCTCATTTATTTTGTCACACTTTAGATTTGTGGTGTTCTCCAAATTCACCATCTAATTACAATTCCACTTGAATGAAAACCTACTCAATTATGTATCAGATTGTCAGTCTTCTTGGATGATACTTATTTAATATTTCTTTATATTTTTTCAACTGATATTTTCACCCTGTGCTACTGTTAAGAAACTGTTGCAACTACTAGTAATCACACAGAGTTGTAGCTGTGCCTTTACCTTTGTGGTATACTCAGCTAAGGGTAATTTCCTATGGTGAGACTGAAAGGGCACAGACTTATATTTAAATGCTCTTACACTTTCTGTGAGAAAAGAGGTATGAAGAGGTACTAGTTGAGAAGGCAAATGGATAAGTAATGACTCCACTCTACTATGTTCTAATTGGTTCAATTACATAGTTACAGGAGTACAGGACAAATGAAAGGATGAAACCAATAAATCAGTGCAAGAACAGCAGATGAAGAGTGATAATAAACACTAATATCTTTCCAAAGTTCCTGCAAGAGTGGCACAGAAATCACCTATAACTATGGACTTGTACCTGTAAATTAAATCTAACCTTCAGAGGTTTTCATTGTGTAGCTGGGAAAGGAAGAATTAACTGGAAAAGTCATTATTAAAAGCATTTTTAATTTTGGTGCCACAGTAAGGAAGGATTCTTCATTTCTGCGAAATGCAGGACGTGCTGTAACTGGTACCCTGTACTGACTTGTGAACACTGAAAAGGAACCTTGAACCTAATAGTCTTACACATTACATGCAGAGATAACACTGTGCATAAATCTTTGCAACTCCTTCTGTTACAGAGACACCTGGCATTCCATAGTTAAGCTGCAGACCAAAAAGAGATAATATCAGTGAATACATGAAACTGACTAATCAGTGTAAGACTTGATTTTTATTCGGTTTTCCAATGCATTTAGTAGAAGACGACTTTAAACAGACCTCTGGCTATAATTTCCCCTTGATCTTCATTGACCATTATATTTTTTAAAGTATTGCCCAGCCACACTGGATTTGGCAGAGATATCTTTAGGAGTAGTTTTCAACTATTTCAGGAGTAGTCACTGCATTTGTCTCTTGTATAGTTGTACTTGTTTAAATACAATTAATAGAAAGGGCAGCATAAGTCAAGATGTGGGGTGAGCAGCACAAGATACTTGGCCTCAATTTAAGTAATGAACTTTGCAGCCATGAAGTGCTGAAGTATATACCATGTCAGCCATCACTAATGTGAGGAATGTGGAGATCTCTTTTGACCCCATAGGGAATCTGGGCATATTACATTTTTCAGTCATATTTTATGCAACAGCACAGAAAGCCTTATGCACAGCTTTCTGACAGATTAAATATTCCCTTCTCTTATTTCTACTCACTGCAAGTCAGCTTTCCTTTATTCAGTATCTGTTCTAAGTCAAGCCTCAAAAATTACTCCAAGGAGTCCTAAAAGGACTTCAATGTTACAGGGCTTGTTGTGCACACCCTCTGCTTGACAAGGCCTTGAAAGAAATGAAAGGAGCTAATAATATAAGCCTTCTAATGATAACTTAACCTTTGTATCTTCACCTGTGCATGTGTATTGTGCCATTAACAGACTGATCTTACACAAAGATCACATCCAGCAAGCCAAAGCCCTTCAGGATTACACCTTACTTGCCTGTCTATGTTCCATTGCATAACTAAGTACCTATGTAATTATCTTCATCTGTGAACCTGAAAGTGTGTGAATTTCTCTGTTCACAAATGAATGTTGGGTTTTTTTTCCCCATTTAAAACAGTACATAAAACCTCAGGCTAAATGTAAGTGGAAAGATACAATATACTCAAAAGGTTTCCAAATGTTAACACAAAAGTTGTCCCAGAAACAAATGGAAATCGAAAAACATTTTCTTTTTAAACTAGAAGCATGCAGAGTCTATGTAAGTGACTAATAAAATAACCATCCACCCAGACAGCTCAAGTATTCTTACCAAGCCAAGAATTTTACTTCTCTCCTTAGCTACAAATATTTCATGTGCTGCTACAAACCATCAAAGCAATTTAGATCATCTGCAGAACAGCTCCAGACCTGTGCTGCATTTGAAGAAAAAAAAAAAAAAAAAAGCTCTGCATCCCATTTCTTACAAGTTATTTAGGGCTTTTCTTTAGGTCCAAAAATATCTGCACAGAAAACAGACGTTTCTCAGTTAAAGGCATAGGCAAGATTTTTGGTTCAGTTACATATATTTGCTTTTTATATGTGCACAATTCTAAGATAAGGGTGTTCTTTAATTTTGCACACCTCCCTAAATATTTCTTTGTCGGTTCCATTTCAACATCAGGAATTGGTTATTTCTTGGATGTTAATGACAGAGACTATCTTTCTGTGAGCTGCTCTGTCAGCCCAGCAGGTCATGGGAGGAGCGGCTGCAGGCCTTGTTACCAAGCAGCACGCTTGTAGGCCTCCTTGCCCTCTCTCAGCTTTGTCTTTCCACAAGGTGGGGGCCATGTTAGTCCTCTCAGGCAATTAAGTTTTGTTGTTTGAAAACTTTTGCTGTCCTGTTTCAGCAGCTGTTTCTTCAGGTCAGGTTTGGTTTTTTTTTGGTTTGGTTTTTTTTTTTTTTGGTGGTATTTTGTTTTGGTTTGTTTGTTTTTTTTAAATGTTGACCAGAGCTGCATGCTTTTCCAGTACATTGCTCACCTGGAACACAGCAGCAGAGAGCTAGGGCAGAGAGCCTGGGCTGCGAAGGTCTGATGGCTTTAGCACTCAAGAGGCTCACTATGACAAAGGTGCAAGCTGACTAAGCTTTCACCAATGGTGGTGAAGTCACATCATGGTAGACAGCGTTCTCCACTGCTGAAAATGCAGTTGCTGGCTCTCCCAGAATTCAAGGTCAATTCACTCCTGCCGATCCAAACTTTCCCAGGCCCTGGACCTCAGGAGGACCAGGGGAAAAGTATAAACAGTGTTGACATCAGTAAAATTTGTGCTTCTGCCTTCTTCCTCAGACAAAAGATCCCACAGAAAAACTTGACATTTCAGTTGGGCTTCCTCAAACTGTCTGCTGTAGTTCCTCTCCCTTCCCCAGTGCGTTTGGTCAGCTGGTGACCAAACCCATGGGAAGGAGGCAGTTCAAGCATCAACCTGCACAATGTCCCATGCAACTAAGCAGCAACACAATGTGCAGGTGCAAAATAAACCCAACTTCCCTTTGTGAGGTCTTACATGGATGAATGGTGGAGTCATCTGTATTACGTGGAGTCATCCATAGGGGACAAACTCACCTATGTGACACAAAGAGACGCTGATCTATCTCCTGACAGACCCCACTGGGGTGCCCAGATTTCAAGAAGCAAAGTTTCATGGACACTTCCTTCAGACCTCTTCAAACTCCACATGCAGTAGGAACATTCAATATAGGGGACAGACAAGACCCATTCTATAGTAACCCTCTGCCTCCTCCCCCTGTAATATGTATTGGTTAAACTGAAGTAGTCAGCACCAGCTGCTGTGATCTACAGATGCGCTCCCACTGTGCCATGCTACCTGCTAATGTAGACACAGCCAGTGACGCAGCTAGTGGTGAAATTCTTTCTGAGTACTAAAATGGCATCCTAGTAAGATGTCAAGGGAAGGAGTATCGTGAAAATGTACCATTTATGTGAAGACATGAATGATTACAAATCCCATTACACTTTTGATAAGTTTATGAATGTTAACCCCAGTATTCTGGCCCAGTCCCAAATCTAGTATTTATATCCTGCTCACCCAGATTCCCTCCTCATTTATAATTGGAAACATTACAGTTCACTTCTTGCCCTGTGGCGTTATCAAGTGCATTTAACTCTCTCATTTAATCACATTTCATCTCCTAAGAGGTTAAATTTCTGGACTGAGCCAAAGAATTGTTTAATATAATTTATATGAGTTGATAAGTGCTTTGTAAGGAAAGACAAATTATTATTAAGAATGTATAAAATTGCCCCAGTAACACTAGCTTAAACCAGAACTCTAGCCAATTTATCGGGGAGAGAGGGAAGATCTTGGGTAGCTGGGCAAAACTTTTCTACATGGCAATTCACTAATAAACATATCTATTTAGAAAGTAAAATACTGTAGTAGAGTGGAACCTTCAAAAGTAAGCAATTTAAGTACGGTGAAGAGCATAGTTGGCCTAAAGCATTGTTCAAAACTGATGTGAGAACAACATCTGGCACATTAGAGGTGCTAATGAACATGATCACTTTAATTTTATTACTACCAAAAATCTGTGAGTTAAAACTCACCTGATGAAAGCAACATTGGTGGTATCCAATACTTAAATATTACCACGATGGTGGTATAAGTGACTCTAAACAAACACATAGCCTGTACTGAGGCACTGACACAAGCCTCATTGGCAGTAGAAATTATTTTGGAATAGAAACAGAATGCAACACTATCTGTTTTGTTGGATTATTTAAGGAAAAAAAAAAACATCCTCCCATAACGATTCTGGTCTGACTTTAGCTGTGCCCTTGAAAAAAAATACTTTGTAGAAGGCAGATGAAATAGCGAAAATTTTAAGTATTTTATAATGTTCTTTGAAAATTACCTTCAAAATCTCAATCTAAATGTAATGAGGTAACATTCTAAGATGATACTCACATGCATCACCATATTCTAGGATACTTAGCAGTTACACAGAACATGAAGAGAATAGAAAGTATCAATTTCAATGAACTCAGTCAAATCACAGATCCATCAACCAGCTACTAGAAGCTTCTATTCCTTGATTTGCTGGAAAATGGACATCTTGGTGGCACATATCTCTGGGACAGGCACTTTTCATAGATCCATCAGCTGAATCACAATTCAAGTGATTTTATTTATTTATTTATCCCAGGTAACATGACAAACCTGTCACTAGGGATCACAACTTCCAAGCAAAAATTTACAATGCCAAGACCTGATTTCTGCAGTAAAGTGAAGAGACTTTTAGAAGACTACCAGCTGGCAACCAACTCTGGATGAAAGGTGAAAGTTTAAAAGTAAAAGTGACTCTGCATCTCATGGGACTGATAAACAACACTATCTAATAATCCTACCAATAGAAAATAAAATTTTGCATTCCAACTTTACCATCATAAGCCCTTCACTTCTTTTCATTTGCTCAACGCATTTTTAAACAAACTAATCTGGGGAATCAGTCTTCTAACTTAAGTCTCTGTGAAGGACTGTAGATATTTTCCTCATCTTCACCAGAACCTATTTTCCTCCTTTGGAGTTCCTTCTACAGTTGGCTCAGCTACATGCTTCTGTCACCAAAAGAACCTTACCCAGAATCCAACAATATCTGAAGAGACGATGCTCCACTTGCAGTAAAAGAAAAAAATGGTACTGCTATCAAGGGCAATGGTACTTGGAATGCACCATCTTTCTGTTTCCTAACATAGGCAGAACAGGCACATCCATTTAACTAAGAGAGGGAATATGCATTGAGCCTGGATCTTATAGTCCTTACACTACTAATTCCTCATTGAAAAAAAAAATTGTGATTAATTAATTGTGCTTATGTACAAAGGATTCAGAATAGGGCTCTAGCCATTCAAGAACCCTAAATAAATCTGGCACTCTCTTATAACCTTGCCTCTTCTCCATCTTACCCTCTCACTGTGCTCTGACCACTGAATACACACTCTAAAGACTGACAATTTATGAATTCTTTAAAAAATAAACCACTGAAATTGTCAGTTAGTTATCTTCTACCACAGCCTCTGACTAAACATGTCGAGATAACACACTACAGCCCACTTAGAATCACAGAGCTGCTGATGCTGGGAGGGGCCTCTGGAAATCACCCAGACCAACCCCCCTGCTCAGAGCACGGTCAGCTACAGAAGGTTGCCCAGGATTGTGTCCAGCTGGGCTTTAAATGTCTCCAAGGATGCAAACTCCACAACCTTCCATTGCAACGTCTCCAGTATTTGACCACCTCCACAGTAAAAAAAAAAATTTATTCTTATATTTAAATGGAATTTCTTGTATTTCAGTTTGTGCCCATTTCCTCTTTCCGTGACAATGGATACCGCTGAGAAAAGTTTGACTTTGTCCTCCTTACACCCTCCCATCAGGTATTTGTATGCATTGGTAAGATTGTCCCTGAGCCTTAACAGTCCCAGTTAATTTCTTCCTTTTTAATGCAGCTCCTTTTTCAAGTTTACAGTATCATGACAGAAGCCAATAAATGACAACATAAAAAGGGAACGTTTCATTTCCAATATTAGTAAAACTGAAACATTCAAAAAAGGAAAGTTCAGACAGCTATATCACTACCTCATTTGTATACATGAAACACAGCACAACTAATGAATTAAAGATTAATGCTAGGTTTAAAAGAGGATGAGAGCATCAGCTACTGCTTTCCAGGGATTTAAAAAAAAATACTTTGGAAAATGTGTACAAGGCCTGTATATCTAATTATGCTCCTACAGGCCAAGGCTTCCTTATAAATGGAGTATCCATATACTGCTGGAAGAATGCAAGTATACATAATTTTCAGATTTAGAATATCATTTTAGGATTTTAGAGTATCATAGACTATCATATATTATCATAGATTAAAAAGTGTTTTATCAATTTTACAATTTTTACTTGCATTGAATGAGAGGGAGAATATGGATTCATTTATCCAACTCTTCACATTCTGAGAGATTTTATAAAGGAACATTATAATAAAAACCACGGATTGAGCTAGAAATGATAATGACTCCTCAATTTCTTTAAGTACTTCTCTCATTTTTTCTATGCTTTAAAGTTGTCTGCAAAGAAAGCTGGATGAATCCAGGTTCATAGGAATTGTTTAAGGTTGATATGAAAAAATAAAAATGTGTGGTAATCTCCACGTTCCCCTAAGGCATTAACAGGGTTTGAACGACTAGATATTACTTCCCTAGAGATGAACCCCGCTCTCTTGAGCAAAACTTAGAGTGAACTCTGTGAGAGGATCATAATACATTCTTCTACAACACCAATACTCTCCACAAATCAACACAATTTTTTTTTTTTTTTTTTTTTTTGGGAAAACAGCTTATTTGTATGCATGTATGTGCATAAACATACTCACATACAAATGGAGGATACGAAATATATGATGTGGCAAAAGCTTTATTAGAAACAAGAAAGGAGAAATGTTCCAAATAAAATAATGCATAATTTGAATTCATAAGCCTTATGTTTGCTTATCCTATACTTTTTTATTTATTTATTTAACAGTTTACTATAAATTTTTAAATTGAGATTACCCTGTGGTCTATTCACCTTCACAGAGAAGGCAGGTCTTCTCTGTGTACAATGCAAAAACTTCGGGGAAAGCAGAACCTTGAGTCAATTCCACATTCCCAACAGCCCAGCTGACAACAGAGAGAAAGAATAACTGGCTACTGGAAACAGTGGCCAAACATTTTCCAATACAGAACAGGCTAAGGCCCCTGATGTGACACTCTTGTGTAAGCTCATTCCAAATATAACAGCACTGTGCTGACCAGTATTTATTTATATACAGAATTAATACAGGTGTGCACTCCTTCCTACAGCCTCCCTATAAAACACATGCACAGGCACATACACACATATAGAGCAATACAGTAGTGAAGAAATTTCCCATCTTTATCCCTTCCCTCCTATATAATGAAATGTATCTTGAGCTCTCACTAAAAGCTCATTCACGGTTGTCTCACATTGACATTTTTTGCCTTGGTAAAATAACGACCCATGCAGAGCTCTCAAGCACAAAAAAGTTCTTCTGATGAGCAAAGTGAATTTCACATTACATTTCTGAAAAGCAGAGTAAATTAAAGGTTTAAACATGACATACAGAAAGGAGAAATCAGCAAGCTATCATTTTAAGAACACAAACACATATACAACATGCACAAACTGGCTTTGAGTTTACATACTGGTGTGCAAAATGAGCAGTGTTTATCCCTGTAAAACAATAAATCTGACTACTTTATTTGTGTCAAATAGCCATAGGAATATTTTATTATTTCTTTCTGTCCCTCAGTCAGTACATGTGTGTGCCTCTACATACTCATACTTGTGTACTTTTTCCTCACAGCAATTAAATGGAGTGGAAAATTGATGTCTAGAATGACCCTTCCTAAAATCAGTATCCTTTGACTTGAATGCAACAGTGTGAACTGCTAGGTGGGCAGTGCTGGCAGACACTGCTGTTTTTCTGAGAACACACCTCCTGAATGCCACATAGAAGTTGTTGAAGCACTCCTGTCTGGGTTCATGCTGCGCAGTACTTACGTGATGGTGTCAATCATATCCAGTCCCATTTCAACACAGCAATGGGCATGATCTGTTTTGGGCTGGGTCAATCCTGAAACACAGTAGTAACAGTCCCCTAGGATTTTTATTCTTCTGCAGTGGTTTTCCTTTAATAAAAACAGAATGAGAAAAGTTTTACTATTCACATAAATGTTCCAATATTTACAGGATAAACTCTTCTCCAATACTATGGAATCATTCAGGGAATCCTTTTGTGCTCAAATGAAGTAATCTACAGTTCACGAAATCTGGGTTCCCTGTATAGAACAGTTGATATATACATACTCGTTTGTTTGTTTATAAACATATATACACTGGAGATCAGCCCTGCATTGTTCAACACACGGGGTAACACTGCTTAAAACTATAGTTCTGAAGAAATATTATTCCCTTGCCCTCACATTAGGTCAGTATGAATTCAAGATTTGCAATAAGACTTCACTTCTATATGAATCCAAACCAAAGGACTGAAGCCAAACAACTACTGAATATCAGGAAATGTTTGTATTCTGAGAAGCTTTTATTTCAAATCCAGTTCCAGCTTACCAGGAAAGATGATGTATTATCTGTAAAGGTACACACATTTGTGCATTACCAATTCATAAATCACAATTTACAGTGTACCATGATCAGTGTAAATATGACACACTCACAGATCAGAAGACATAGGCAGTTTGCATTGCCATTGAATTTACCTCCCATTTGCAACAGTTTAATTTCTACAGCCAAAGAGATCTGGCTAAATCTCTCCCATTTTGGAAAATCAATGGTGGCATGTTTGACGATTGCTACACTGATCTGAGTAGAAAGTTTACTTGTAAACAGGGAGCATGTAACAAAATACCTTTAACAAAGCAGTGCCTTTAACTAATAAACTATGAGGAGACGTGAAGAGATGCAGCTTTATTATGGTAACTTCTAACCATTTAGAGCATGGCACAGAAAAGAAAATAACCTGATTAACTGAATCCAACTTATACAGCTGGGACTATGCCAGTAAGTGCCATGCAAAATTAATTCTTGTGAATATGATGAGAGAGGATTAACAAAAATATGATTCCTTCCCCAGCAGTGTGCTATATAGACTTGACTTCAGTGGCACAGAGAGGTGAAAAAAAAAAAGTGGTAGTGGAATTTAAAATTTCTGAAAAAAAATTACCTAATCATACTGGTTCAGCTTTTCACACAGGCACACATTCTCACTCAGTCTCCTACCTACAAGAATCAAAGCCTTCCTCAGTTGACCACACTCTCTACATCATTACCCGTATTCCAGCTCAGAAGCGACAGTTATGCCTACAGTGATTCCTTTCTCTCTGATATGTCATATACCAGCATTCAGGGCTTGTTATTACACACTCTTCCAGCTGCAGGCATTCCCACGCCTGTCTTCTTTGTAAATGATTCCGAGTATTGAACAAATGTTATAAAACAAGAATTACTTCTGTTCAGGCATGGAAGAAGGCATGTTAACACCGTTTAGGAAAATTGATTTGTCTACTTGTTTTTATGAGTTAAGCAGTAAATTCAGATCTCGAAACAAAGAAGAGAGCCATCTTTTTGGATATGCTTAACTAGCAGAAAAGGCTTTTCTAAGAATGACTACTTAACATTTCTTCTGCTGTACAGCAGGATTTTAAATATACCACTATTTATCATTGCTAATATATATTTTAATGAATGCAAGCGTAATTATTCTAGAAGCATTATCACCAAGGCCTGAGAGTATTCCCACAGCCTATAGCCACAAAATGCCTCACCAATTTTACTTAGAGTTTTAATTGGTTATTTTGAGATCCTTGGTTAAATTGTATTATATGAGTAAAATAATTATCTATGTACACAAAGTAACATGCAGACGTCTAAATCTGTTCTGACACAAAACAGGCCTTCCAACTCAAGGTTTTTGGACAGAAATCACTAAGGTTTTAAAAGAAACCACTAAGTTTTTTAGTAGAAACCACTAAATTATACTGTCAAAATAAGCCATTTTTTAAAAATTGTGGGCAAATCTTAAAGCACTAGAAGGTACTCAGTAGTTAAAGCTGGAATCTACTTTCCAAAATAAATCCAGTTTTGCCACACCTTACAATCCTCTATAAAGCCCTTTTCATCTTCAAACTTGGTATGCATAATTTGTGGCCAGGTAATGACCATTTAACCCAGCTGAAAGTTATGCAGAAAAGCCATTTCAGTAATCTGGGGCAGACAATACGTATCTGTTAATCAGTGTTCTCTCCTATTCAGTGTTTACCTCCAAAATGGCTCATTTCTTATGACTTGGTTTATAGAGCAGTACTGCACGTTTTGTAAGGGGGTACACAAAATTATTGTCAGACTGGCACAGCACAGTCTATCAACCTGGAAGACAGAAAAGGAAACAAACAGAATAGAACTTGATCCATGACCACTTTCCCAAGTCACGTTATTACTTGTGTAGGAGAAAAATAAAAGAAAAAAAGTACTACAGCATTTTCTAGAGAGATATTAATTTTGATGGAAGACATATGGCTATATCACCTGCTGTTTTTCAAACCACCACTCTGTTTCTTATCAGATGTTATCCTCACTGTCCTTATTTATAATAAATTAATATACAGCAATCTCTAGCAAAATATTGTTTTACTTTTCTCGACATGTGAAGCAGACTTCCACAAACTTACAGCTTTGTAAGAGCAATCTTTTAAAGGACTGATACACAAATTAACAAAACAAACCCATTCTCTCTCTTTGTTTTGTTTCCTCAGCAACTTTCAAAGAAGCCCTTGACTCGGCAATATTTTCCACATTTGTGACAGTGATGAATTCAAGTATGATAGTTACAAATTCTAGTCACAGTTGATACAAGCAATGTCTGTTTAGAGACAGCTAATGATTTGGTTTTATGCACAGGATAAAAAGCACCAGAGATTGCTAGCACTGCCATTAGCCAAGCAGCTTGCCCACCTGCAGTGCTTTACTGAGATGTTTCCAAGCGGACCTGCAGAATTCCCTCTGGCACAACTGTCAGTCACAGGGTTTGTCAGTGTGAAGTGGAAGCCCAGCTCAGAATGCAGAGGATACTTCAAAGTTACTAAGATCTTTCTTTACACTTTCAGATAAGCACTGCATAAGGCAGTTCATTCTACCTATCTCTTAGGTAGAATGGGGCAGGGGGGTGGTGTCTTCTGTTTCAAACAACTCTGGGGTTTTCGTTGTTGCAGTTCTTTACTTAAATGTATTTTGCAGAACAACTGAAGTCTGCCAGCTTAGAATGCAAAACTGGAAATTCAGACCATTAACTCCATATTTTTCTACTATACAAGTCAAATATTGTTTTGCATACTTAGGATAAGGGGTTTTTTTAATAAAAAGTAAAGAGAAAATAATTTACAGTTTGTAAAAAAAATAATTTTATATATATCTCTCTATATCTACCTATGATGCTTAGTGATTACAAAGTTAGAGTCTTAAAAAAAATTAAAAAAAAAGGAAAAAGAGAAAACCAAAAGCAACACAGCAACACGTGTACAGGTTCAGCTATTTCAGTGTTGGGGTAAAAGGGAAGAGATCTATTAGGCCTGGACTTACACTGAAGGCTTTACTCTCTCAGGGAAAGGTTTCGGCATTCTCACCAAACCTCAGACTTCAGCATTAGTGAGACCTCTGGGCATTGCCCCTTCATAGCTGCAAATTAGTTCAAAAGCAGTACTGTATGCAGCAGAGGAGTGGATGGAGATGCACTGGCAGCACAGGGAGCAGCTCTTGAGCTCAGAAACCCTTCATGCCTCCTCCATCCATTCACCGCCTGACACCGAATCAGTGTGGAGAAAACCCATTGCCCTACTCCCTGAAAAAAACACTGTTAGCTAAATGTTTTCTTCACATATCGAAGAGAAGTCTTGGGTAGAGGGAAACCACCAAAATGCAAATCTCTGATGGCCCAGTTTTCACTAAGAGTAGAATTAATTCTGTGGGGGTAGTGGTGAACTACGCGGGCTGAAGAAGGAATATACACTACTCCCCTGACTCTGTCACTGCTGTCAAGAGCTTTGTCACTGGGGCCTAGCAGTGCCACAGAGGCACCCTTCCTTACAGATGTTCAATGAGCCAAAAGGAAGATCAGCGACCCTGAGGAAAGGATCCATCACAGAATTACTTCTGTGCTTTATTCCCCTTCATATTTTTCCTCTTGTTTTCCTTCCTTCTTGGTTTATCAGTCATTTTCTTCTGGAAAGACCCATTCCAACAGCTTCCTCTGAGCAACCTGCTGTGCTCACAGCTGAACTGTTTGTATCAGGTAGGCAAAGGGGATCAAATTTTCAGTTCATATTAATCAGCATGGCATGTATTTCAGGGGAACTACACTAATTTATACCAGCTGTCCCCCTAATCCTCAGGGACGCAAGCCATAATTCAATAATCCAGGCTAACCACATCAGTTACAGTCCTTTCTTAGTTATTACAGTATAAAATTACTACAGGGGAAAAAAATGCAAAGCACCTTCAAAATTCCCCAAAGAGGTAACATAGCAATAAAGTGCATTTCCTGTTTATCCCTCTTCACAAACCTAGAACTTCATCCTGCTTCCAAAGAGGTCTTGAGAGAGGACAAGATAGGATTCACCACTGTTACCACTGCATCTTATTTTCAATGTATTTAGCATGTGCAGCATACTTACCATTTACAGCACTTTATGCCAAAGTGCTATTAATATCAATAGAAAATTGCATTAGAAAGCTTTGAATCACTCTGGAAGTTAACATAAATTTATCTATATTGCAGATGCGTACAGAGACACAAAAGAGACTTGCAGCAAGAATAGTATTTTCTACTGCATCCTCTAAAGGTGGAATGATGTCTCTATTCAATTTCATTAAATTTATTCAATATATTGGAACAGAAGTGGAAAAACAACTATATTTTGGCTATCATGCTGTATAAATATATGCATCCATACATATATATGTGCACATATAACGTGTACAGATACACATTTCTGCAAATTTACCTACGTTCTCTTGCTTATATACAAAACATTTGCCATAAACACCAATTTTAATATTCATCCTCTGGACTACTGATATACTAACAAAGGTGGCTCAGCCTGACAGTTATGGGCCAGACACCAGTTTTGAGCCCTGCCTTTCAACAGATTTGAACACAGACTGGTAGAAGATATCTGGGTGTTGATAACTGTTCCTGGTATTACTAGTCAACTCCTTTCTTTACACAGAGGTATAGTGAATACCTTACTGCTCCAAGAACCTTTGGAAGGGCATAGTATAATGTTCTGCTATTAAGGAAATGGTGAAGGACAAGCCACCTTCCTGCAGGGTCATAGAAGAAAAGGCAGTGAATTCGATGGAGTTCATTGGAAGGCTGTACAGTGCAACTAAGCAATACCATATCAAGTTATCAATTTAAGTTCAGTGCATGGTGAGAGGGAGAGATCCTTTATAAGAGATCAGTTTACATTTTTGATATTTACACTTCCTTTTTTTTTCCTTTAGCTCTATAATTCCATTTTGTGCACCGAAGAACTTTAGAGAAAAACAAAACCAAAAGCATTCCACGAGAAGTATAACCCAGTGAAAATCTCTTAGACTGCAGAAGTATTCACAAAAGATGCAGCTAGATGCAGAAAAAGATGAAGAAATGGTTTTAGATTCACATGCAAAACACTTCTTAGAACCTTACTATGAATATCCTGAATAGGCCCTCTTTCTGTGCTGATGAAAAGTGAGCCTACTTAGGCTAACTTCTGACAGCTAAATCTGTGAAAATCATGGAATGGTTTTTGTTAGAAGGGACCTTTAAAGATCATCCAGTTCCAATCCCCTGCCATGGGCAACCTTCCACTAGACCAGGTTGCTCAAAGCTCCAACCAACCTGGTCTTGACTACTTCCAGGGATAGGGTAACCACAACTTCTCTGGGCAACCCAGTCTAGTGTCTCACTACCCTAATCATAAAGAATTTCTTCCTTATATCTCATCTAAACCTACTCTCTTTCAGTTTAAAACCTTTGCCCCTTGCCCTATCACTAGTAAAAAGTCTGTTGCTGACTTTTTTATAAGCCCCCTTTATATATTGAAAGGCCACAATAAGGTGTCCCTTGAGCCTTCTCTTCTTCAGGCTGAACAACCCCAACTCTCTCAGACCTTCTTCACAGGAGAGGTGTTCCAGCCCTCTTGTCATTTTTGTTACTTTCTTCTGGACCCACTCCAACAAGTCCATGTCTGTCTTGTGCCGGGGGTCCCAGAGCTAGATGCAGAGTTTACTCACACCATCTGCAACTTTCATTAATGACAAACAGTAATTTCACTTATCATATTACTTTTTTTTTCAGTAAAACTAAAAGATTTACCAACATGGTTTCTCTATGTAATATCCAAATCTATTTTAATAACTATGCGGAATGTGGGCCACAACATGTGAGAGAATTGAAGCCAGCTTATCAGATAAACTTCATAGTCAAATCCCGAGTGTAATGAAGTGACATGGAAATTACAACCAGCTCCATTACATTGCAATGTGACAATAGTGATAATACACTTTTGAAAACTCTCCAGCCCATTAGAAAATTTCATTGAATCCTGTCAATTACTGCATACACATTTGAACATTTATTTTCACCCAGGTTTTGAACTGTGGGTTTAAAAATGGAAACAATTATTTTGATAACCCTTAATGCAATAATGCCTGCAAATAGTAGCTTTACCAATTTGCACTATTTCTTGTACATCTGCTAGTCCCAACATAAAAAGCCTTGAGATAACTGCGATACTCCATAGAGTTCAATTTAGCAGGGTAATGGAGACATACTCATAGCAATAAACAGTTTGTACAGACTTAACAAGAAGAGGTTCTGTAGAGAGTGACAGAAATAATAAGAAAGGAAAACAAAGCTGGTTACAGTATAGGAAGTACCATAGAAAATGGCTTGATAGGCTCTGATTGAGGAAAGCTGGCCATCTCCAGATGAGCAAATATAGGTCATTACAAATTATCTACCATCATGGGAGCCATATCATACATAAACAAATGTAGAATTATTCAGAATAGTTATAAAAAGGAAGACATTTTGCTTCAAATGTTTTCCCTCAATTTTATCGGCAATTATATATACTGACCTGCAATAACCTACTGGTTCTTGGCCTAACTTTTCTGTGCATTCTCGTTCTCACAATGCATTCCTTCCCTACTCCACATGGAGAGTAATTTTACAAAACCAGAAGGTTAAATGGTTTTAGTCCTGGAGAGTGAGAACCTATTTAACAGTCATATATGTTTATTTACTTGGAAATGAAAATGGATTTTAGCAAGAACATTTTACACAATCACAAGAACATTGCTTCTGGAGGCATGGTGCCCCCCAAGTTGAGGAGAGGTCCTGACAGCTGCTCTCCTGATGCACTGCTATGCCCCACGTAACAGATTCTTCACATGGCCAATGGACTCCAGGTAGGACTGTGTATACAGAGTACATATAGACAGCTAAAATACGCACCTAGCTTATCAGTCAAACTACCTCTACAACAGTGAAGGGAAATAGGCTTTCTGGAGTGCAATTAGATGTCCCCCTTGGATGAACCGTACTCCAGAAATACCTTTCTCTATGCTAACTGCATAAGGAGTCAAAGCAATTAGCTTTAGTACAAATGCCCACATCTCAAGAATCTGAAGCTGATCAGAATAATCCAACACAGTCCTATACAAACTCAGGAAGAATTTGGTAATTTACCACAAGCATGCAAATCATGACAAGAGTTATGACAGAGAATTGGCATAACAAGCACAGTACCCTCTTACCTAAAAAGTACCATGAAGGAGGTTAGACAAGACCTAAACTCTATGGTACCTGTCCATTTATATGTTCCTACAATACTTAAAGTGTGTGACATTATCTTTCTCCCCGGAAAACTGTCCCACAGACATTTACTTTAACTTCACACCATACACACATCATTAGTCCCTGAGCCTACAGAGTCACAGGCATATTCATTAAGACCACTTCAACTTAAGAAAGCTTACTTCCTACGTCACTCTAGAAGACCTCTCCAGATGGCTGTTTAGAACCAGCCTCATGCATTATCTGCCTCAGTGGGATCCTATGTCTGCACTGACTATCAAGGGAACTTGGGGAGACAAGTCTGCTTAAAATTAGCCTTCGTAAATATTCCCCTCGAGTGCATGTTTACCAATTTCAACAAAAAAGGGTTACGTGCTGTAAGTTTATATCCATGTTTTCCAGCACTAACTTTCCCATCTTACCCAGCCCAAAAAACTTTGTTCATTTCATATTTAAAAAATACATCATAATTATCTTCATATAAACTAAAAGCATTCTATAGATTCAATAGAATCCATTTCTTAAAGTGATTTCTTTTAGGAATAGCTAGTTCAAAGCACAGCAAAGGAATGACTGTTCTTGACACAGTTAAAAAAATACAACACAGAAGCTGATTAAAAATATTACTTACTGACCTTTGCCTAAGGCTCAACAGCAACATTGTTAAGTTCAATACCTTTGAGGCTGAACAGGTACAAAAAGCCACTTCAGTAACATTGAAATTTGGAAAGTAAAAATATTAAAAGCTAAGAAGGTAATCAGGAAAGGATGCTAAATCAAAAATGAAAGAAATAAAAATAGACTAAGCCTACAAATACTGTCAAAGCCTGAAGGTACACATAACTGCAAATGGAAATAACAAGGAAGTGGTGTGCGTGAGCCTGGCTAATAGAAGAGATGCCAAAAGTGGTACAAGCAAGCAAAACCTTTCATTCAGAATATCAAAATCCTCTTCTAGTGATGTCCTTTAAAAGAACCTAAACTTCATTTATCCTTATCCACTTGTAAATGGAAAATCTTAGAAGTACAAGATGCAATAACATGGAAGTTGAAAGGGAAATAACTGAATCTGTAGACACAAATAATTGATTCTGCACATAGATTAGATGCAGGAAGCATGGGAGAAAAATCTACCAAAGAGAAGACTAATTAAAGAAGATCAAAACTTCTCTAAAAAGCAAAGCTGTTTCATTACAATGCAGGATGCTGGAGAAATACCTCCTCTTTTCTATTAAGATGACTTATTTTAGGTATAGCAGAACTGTATCACAAGATAGTGGAGCTGTGACCATGAGAGTACCAAGCAGGGGCATGTGCAACTCTGTGTGACGCTCCACGGATAACTTCAGTCTTGAGAACATCTCTCATTCACAGTGAATCCATGTCACAGCTGAAGCATGACGAGAAAATGCACAGTGTATTAAAGAAGACAAAGAGAAAATATACAGTGTATTAAAGCAATAAGGCACCCAGTCTATGTCATGTGTCCAAGAATTCCTTGGGAACATAAAACCAACATGATGCAAATGATTATATCTCATTAAAATTTGTCACTCTTACAAGTAAGCTTAAGAATTACAAACTGGAAGCTAGCTACAGTGTTAAGGTTTAATCGCAAGGCATCTGAAGAGCTCATGCAAAGATCAGTTGTTTAAAATGTTCATTGATAATATGTAATGTGGAATTACTGTCAAAATCTGAGACTGCACAAAACTACTCTGCTTAACTAAAACTGGAAGAAACTGAGGAACTTCAGAAGTAACAGCCTGAACTAAGTAAACTAAGCCTGAACAGCAGATAACATCCAACAGAAATTAATACCAAATTATTCTTTCTATTTGAACTATTCATGAGCCTTATGACAAACTTAACTAACTGGGTAAGTTCAGGAAAGTGACTTGCTATTGTTGTGTACAATCCCAAGGGAACCTCTGCAGAATGGGCAAACTTACCCAAAATGGTTATAGAAAACCAGGGTGCCTAAAGGCTGTGACATTGCAAGTACTTCAGTAACCAGACATACAAATGAACCCTGAGGCATTCTCTGATGTCTGTCAAGGATGAAGTTGCACTCCCACAAGGATAGCAATATTGTCACTCATTTTTGTTTAGCTTTATATTTTCAAGACTCACTTTCCTTTCTTCAAAGTGACTGAAGTTGGCCCTAAGACTCAAAAGTTATTGAGAAGACCACAAAGTCCCATGTAAAATATGACTACCTAACACTGTTTCTTTAAGAAACCAAACAGTGCTATTGTAAAAACAGAAAACATGCCGCCGTTTTAAGTACGGTATTCTGATCACTACTTTTCCTAAAAAAAGACTCAGTGACTTGCAAGGTAAAACAACCTGTACAAGATAAGCACTTGAAAAATATATTTTCTCTAAAGGTGAATAAAAAAGAAAGGACATGATAAAAGTACAAATAATTTCTAGTAGGGAGTAAGACGATCAGGAATTTTCTTCCATCTCTATGAACAGAATGCACAAGCAAACTTTCAAAGGAGTTGAATGACCATAAACTGAAACCTAAATTTTGCCTTCAGAACGCCCTTGTTACGAACTGTAACTCTATTGGAAGCTATCGTGATTAAAAAAAAGGGTGTAGCATTTCAAAAAGAGCAAAACTGTTTGCCTTACCAAAAAAATCAAACAGCATATAGAAAGAAAGAGAAGTCTAATGCTAAAGTGCATCTAAATGAACGACAAAATTTAGGATTAAATTGTTCCAGATCTCTCAACAGGAATTTTTTATATTCTTCTGAAGCACCTGGTTCTGGTCAGCTTCAGAGCTTTACTGTCAAAAAGAAAAGACTCGCTATTCCTACAATGTGTCAATGTGTCAAAATGCCAAGACTTTTCATGAGACTCACAGCAAATAGATGCTGCCTTACATTTACTACACTTCCCACAGTGGTGACAGGGATTTTTTCTAAGCACTACGGTTTTAAGATAGGACAATTGTTTTAACAAGGGTTGTCATAAATTGCCCTTCCAGTTCTCATTGCTTCCTAAGAAGCAGCAACACACTGCATGCACACTCACAGATCCCACTTTAGTAGTCACAGGGAACGTACCTATCACCATTCGATTTTCTTTCTAATTTTTCTTCTACTACATCATTCTGAATACTAAAGCACAGCATTGTTTTAAAATCAGCCCCGTCCTCTGTTTTGATCTAATAATGAATATCTAGAAGTTGTTTTAACCAAAAGATAGGAATCCTTCTGAAAAATTACACTTCTCAGCACATTTCTTCTGACTGTAGGAGACACAATAACAAGTCTCCCTTTAACTCATCAGAAGGCACCAAGGAAAGCTCATATGTTCAGTCCTTAATCATACCCTGATGCAGCACAGTAGGAACTAGAAGGACAAGCCAATAACAGATCTTTGCATAGCTGGAAGAAACCATGAGATCTAATTTCAAATTTGGAAAAAGAATGCATGCAAGCTGAACAGAAAATCTAAGGCTTTTTAGCTCCTCTGCTATCTCCGATCTACTTCTTCCCTGACAAACAACTGACCTTGTACCAAAAGCTGGCATCTGCCTGGTACTCTGGCTTCAGGTGTCACTGACACCTACAGTTGGCTGCACCTGGCCACTGCTAAGGGAGCACGCATGGTGCAGTAGCCATCTCCCCGGCTTCAGTGACATGTCACATGTCATAGGCATGTGCATTTCTGTGTGCACACATGTGATCTCATGTTATGTCACAATTATCCCATGTTATTACACTGCCTTGTGTTTCATGGTTATGATGACTCTACAAATGATAGCATTATAAGTCTTAAAAGAGCTTATTAGATGGCTAGTTGACATTTGGAGGATGAAATTAAGTAATGAAATTAAAGTAAGGAGACTATCTGAACTTTTTAAGCCATTTAAGCTCTTGCCAATGATCATCTACATGGCAATCCCATTTATTTCTAAGGTATACATCTATGAAGTTTTCTGGGATGGGGACCTGTTCTCTCTCTGAGGCCCTGACAGTACTTCCAGTAATGAATTGGTTACACAAAGGTTTTTGAGTATTTAACAAATTCATACCAAAAAAATGCACCTCCATTGGATCTCTACTCAGCATCTAAGTTAATCTTCTGTATGTCTTGGAAAAAAGGAACACACAACAGTTCCTCTCTGTTATGACTTGAACAGTAGTGCAAATCAGGACATAGCACATGATCAAATGATAAACCATTTAACTAAGAATAGGTCTTCCTCAATTTGGGCATATTGTGGAGCAGGAGATTTCTTTCTCCTTGGGGTCCTTGAGACCTGTTTATCAACGGGGAGCCATAGATGCAAAGTGTCCACAGGCTTCAGATCTCTCATGTGGAAGACTACATCAAGGAGAAGTGAGTTTAGAATGAAAAAATGTTGATGCTGTTTATGTTGGGGAACTAAAGACATTCTCTAGGCTGCTGCTCAGAGTCTGAAGACAAGATAGCTAGATAGTGAAGGAGCATAATTTATGTGGAGGTGCTACTTCTCAGCAATGAAGGCTCTGAGGACATGGCTGGCAAACAAGATAGATATGATTAAGTTTTGCTTTTTTCAAGGGGAAACCACATTTTCAGCATATTGTTAAATGTAATTTGAAACAAGATGTGTGACTTTTTCAGGCACAGCCATTCCTCTCATTTCTTGTCAAATACTTGTGGTACCATTAGACTGCTAGGAGTTACATGCAAGGCACATTTCCCTCATTTTCTTTTCCTTGGGGACTTGCACAATGTAAGTGCAATGACCAAAACATAAACATCAGTTATGATACGGATTCCATTTTGCCTACAATAGCCTCTCGGAAAAGCTACCATCATTTCTGTAACAAGGAGTGCTCGTGTGAAGAACTAATTCTACTCTCTAGCTTCTTATTATCACAGAAAGTAGTTTTATGCTATACTGCCAATATTTTCATATTTTCCATTATCCTGGTTATTTCCATGCAGCATAGAAATGTAAATATTGAAATATTTTCTCTGTTTTGTGCAAACAAAACCAATGATGAGCACTGATGGCCTCCAAGGAGGGGGAAGAAAAGTATATTTAAAAATAGCGACTTAAGCTTTTTTCCTAAACAATTAAAATAGAGTGTTTTCTCTCCAGAGAATTAATAAAAAACGGAAGCTTTAGAAATTCATGACACACGGGGCTAAATCAGTCTATTACAGATTTATAACCTGGGTAACTCATGCATCATTTTTCAGAATGGAATTTAAATGAAATTGAAATAAGAATGTTGTACTTACTGTAGCTAATTCATCAAATTTGCCAAAGAGCTCATTCAGCAGCTTCACCAGCTCTTGGGCAGTACATTGTGATGCCAAACTAGTGAACCCCACAATGTCTGCAAACAAAATGCTGTGAAGAAGGAAAAAGACATGGAGATATCAGTAGAGAAGACATTTTCAAATTCTCATCCTCTTTTATAACACAAATGTAACCCAAAGCACAAACTCAAACAAGCCCTGAAACGCTACCAATTAAGTGGTATTTGGAACCAAAATGAAAAAGATTCAGATAAATAGGCATCAGTCTCATGCTGTCAACTGTTGTAGAGAACCCTGGGACACTTTTAATGCCTATATACGTATGCGGTGTAGATTCATGAGGTTCCCCTGTAAGTACTCCAGGAGTACACAGAACAATTGCTTCTCCTCTTTACAGCTGGGATCTTCTCAGCTTGATTGGCTTCAAAGACAGTTCTTGCACCAGTAGGGTTCCACAGACAAATTGATAAACCTTGCATGAGGTTTAGTAAATACTGAAAGAGAGGAGTTAACTTGCACACAGTAGCTCTGTGGTGTGGTCTTATTGCTCCCTGTGAGGAGCTAGCATCCACAGTGTCAGGCCAGGCTTCTCTGTACTGTGCTGTGTGGCTCAGGTAAGTGTCCAGCATCCATCAGCGTTAGCAAGGTTTTAATGTCCAACGGTTTAATCTGCCTTAACAATCCCTACCCATCTGTGATGATAAAGGAAGATAGTTGAAAGAAGCACAGATACTACTGTGACAGAAAGAATAAAAATTCTTGGGCAGATCCTGAAACTTGAGAGAGTATGAAGCTATAATCCATTTAATTATTTAGATTCCTTCATCTGTTGGCAGAGGCCCATAGCCCACTGCAGGAACCTAATGCATTTATCTCCAATGCTCAGACTATAAATGTCAAACAAGTCTTTATTTATGCAAATGCTAACAAACAGTCCCATGCTACGTGGCCTAGGTATACTTAAGATAGTGTAAAACTTAGACCGCAAATTGAAAGTTAAGTTAAGCATTATGTACTCCCCTTCCTCTCAACATACCTTCACTCTGTAGATAAAATAGCAGATGCTAGAAAAGCAGGACTAACAAGTCTACTGTTTCCCACTGACCATAACCAACTTTGAACTCTCCCAGTAAGCTCCAAAAAATTGAAAATAGAACTCCTAACTCAGCCCCTGTTCTGGAATTTCATTTAACCCAGTTGCTAAAATCCCTTGTCCACCGGAGCAGGTTAGGTAATCCATCCCAGCACAAAACCAACTCATCCAAAGTTCAACGACTTTGACCTACAAAAGAAGCCTCTATGTTGTCATCTTAACCCTTAGGGCGGTTTCCCCACACTCTTCTCCTTTGAGCATGCTTTATGAGAACATTGCTCAAGATGGCTCTGGTTCATGGAAAAAAATAGCTATTCCATTCCTATCCTGTTTAAACACAACAAAAAGCTTTCTTAAAATAAAAAGATTTATTTCTTAAAATAAAACATAAAACCATTGCATTTAGTTAATTTTACTGATTTGTATCTCTCCTATCATGAATGTGAACCACCCAAGTGATGGGTAAGGTAAAAGGCATTAACAGAGTGCAATAATACCAGCAAAGTACTCTACGCATTTGGCTGTGGAGATCTACTTAATTCTCTTAATTCTCGATTGGCATCATTGTTGTTTGACAGATCGGGGTTGGTCTTTCTGGAAATTCATCAGTTAACGTCAAATCGTCCTCCTAAATTCCTTGAAGATTTTCAGATGTACTTAAATGTGCATCAAGGTCTTTCATACAGTTTGCTTATGACCCATTTGCTCTATGACCTAAATTCACATCAGAATTCATACAGTTGAAAAAGACACATGAAAAAACCAACAACTACAATTGTTGCAATCCAACATGCCACGTAGTTTCCAGGTTTTAGTTAGATACTGTTAGTATGGAAGGGGGGGGTGTAGATGGTATTTTATAATAACAGCTTCTGCTAGCCTTTCTGACATTTTATATCTCATCCTTTGCACATTCTACATTTTGATTGCTTTTATTTTTCTATTTCCATTTTAAATATGGCACTACTTTTTTTCCTGTCTAACCACTTCTACAGTAACATTAATATCTTCCACAGCACCAACAATATCCAATTGAAAAAAATTAGCATTTGGGGTGGAGAATAAGGCCTTTAAGGTAAGAACAATGTTACCTGTTTATAAATGTCTCCAAAATGAAGAACATACACATAAATACAAACCAGAAATGTCCAGTGTTTGTGGAGACCATATAACAATGTCTTAACAACTGACAGAGCAGCTGTTAGACTGTTGATCTGTACACTTAGTTAAGTGTAGAGCACAGGAATTGCATTCATGCATAATTATTCAGTTAAAAGCAAAGTTATTTTACATACAACTATCTTAATAACTCAGTATGGGATCCCTGCTAGCCTTTTAAACATTTTAAAAATGCTTATCCTTCACCATTTGATTCAAAACGGTGGTAATTATACAAAAAAATGAAGTCCATAAAAATACCTGCAATACATAACTGAACATGTAATTGCAAATTTAGGTAAAATATATAATTATTGTGTGCCGAGACACAGTTGTAGTTCAGTTATGCTTATGAACTATTTCATACTGCATTTAACTGCATGTATATATTTTAAATCTAATGGAATAGGTTAGGTAATATGATTACTGTTGCACTTTTTTGGCATGTACAGTTTTAAAAAAAATTCTAACTGCTTTAAAAAGAAATTTGTAACTGCTTTAATACAATACTCTTAAAATGCGCAAACTATAACTCCCGTGTCTGGACATGGCACAACAAATGGGGCAATGCTGTGAGCACTTGCCTTTTTTTTAGAGAAATTCTGCTCATTTTTACCACCATGAAATGCTACAACCGTAGCAGCTGCTGCACTTCTTTCGAAAGCTGGCTGAAATACAAATGACCAAACCTGATTTTTCAGCAGGGATGGTAGGAAACAGCCAGTGGATAAGCAGGGGCTTTGCAGACCCAAAGTGCAACTGGGATTGTGAGCTTGCTGCTTCCACAGTCAGTTGCTACTTAGGGGTGCCAGTGTTGAGGAGGGTGACCCCCTCTCACACACAGGGAGTTCTGGTATTCTAAAAATGTCATTGAAACTCATTAGCTAGTTCATTTTATTTTAGCTAGTGTGCTGACCAATATTATCTCTTGCACTTCTTCACCCAACTGTGTCCATCTGTTGCCTCTTCCCTTACTACTTGGACTACAAGTATTGTGGGGCAGTGCCAACACTTACTCTTTCTTATACAATATCTAAAACAAACTAGGGAAGCATCTTGGTCTGTAACACGGGGTTTTGATTACGGAGTCAAATCACCTATCTGATGCAATAAACGTCTTTTCCCCTGTTACGTCCTGCTCAGGTTTTTGGAATGGAAAGGACACAGAAGACCTTTATCGTGAGGTGGCAAAATCTGCCCCAGGGAGTGAGAACACAAACGAGTTTATAATTCTTGCTATGGCCATGAAAATCATAAGGGTACTAAAGAGAGAAATGATAAGATACACAGTGCCAGAATTCCAGTGATACGCTTGAAGTGTTTCCAGGGCCAAAACCGTATTTTCATAGAATCATAGAATGGTTTGCATCGGAAGGGACCTCAAAGATAATGTAGTTCCAACCCCCCTGCCATGAGCAGGGACACCTCCCACTAGACCAGGTTGCTCAAAGCCCCATCCAACCTGGATATTTTCAAATATATTCGAATATTTGCAAAGTCCAAGTCCCTACCTGTTTCTCAACAGAACAGAAATTAACACTGAAATTCCATTTCCTTTGATTTGGATATATTATTCACACACAAATACGGAGAGTCTTGGACGTAGCCATGTCTAACATTGATATACTCAGGAAAGTTCAGCCAAAGCAACTACAGGAGTGACATCAGTGTTAAGGCACTTAACACTGCTGTAGATGCACTCATTCAAGAGCAAAGTAGCCTTGGTTCACTGTAACTTAACTGCTAATTGCCATGGAGGTTCACATCCTCAGGGAGGATTAATCTAGAGTAAATTAGGGCTTATTTATGCATGAAAGAGACCTCATAATAGTATGGTATACTAAGGGGCACTTCACAGCTATTACCAAGTAATTTTATGTTAAAAAAAAAATATATTAACATATATAGAAACAAGAAGTGAGAAGCTACTCATTAACAATTGTTTCTCTTAATGACCATTCAGGGATATGACTCTCCCTGCTTTAATTCCACAGAAATCTTAACAATGCCATGGGGGCACTCTGGTGAAAAACCAAAAAAACCCAATCTCAATTAAACTGCAACTATTAAAGAAAGAAGATAAATGACAGTGGAAAGAAAGTAAAAACAAAGGACAAAGGTTACTTCTGTTTGTTCAACAGCATAGCTATCACATGATTCAAGCACTGCTCTCCATGACAAGTGATGTAAATGTGATGGGTAGCAAGGCTAAGTAGTTATTACAGTGCTAAGCCTGGTGTTGCCTCATTCCCCAGGGGCTCAGCAATGCTCTTATTCCTCCATCCCACATTTGAGCAAAGGGACCTCAAAGAGCTATTATTCTCTTTGTTTCTGTGCTACACCAAAAACCCTGCAAACCTGTTCTCTTTGAGATATTCAGCATGTGTCCTGTAGTTTTCAGTCATACCGGGATTTTACCAGTAAATTCACAGGATCAGGAAGTTTGGCTAATATGGCAAAAACTTGAGGCACTTCGGCTTTTAGACAGACAAGTTATTAGCGTCACAACAGCATGTCAATATTCTAATTAAATCCTGAGGGAAAAAATAATCAGTTATTGAGCAGAGCTTTGTCAAACTTCTGCTCTGCTCTTGATTTTAAAGTCTGTGTGATGCCATTGTGTTTCAGGAGCAGTGCTATCCTGGGTTAGTGGTTTGCTTGCTCCTAACGCTGCCTGCTTGCCTACAGAAGATATACTGAGTATTACTAAACCGCAAGACAGCAGCAGTAGGAGACTAGTTCGAAATCCTTCCTTCTGATAGCTTCATTTGAGATGCAAGAAACACTTTTGTTACTATTCTTCTCTCTCCAGGTAACAGCTATGGTTACCCTTTCCATGAGTTAAAACCCCCATCACTCCAGTAACACCTTCTGCTCACAGCTAATAACTGCTTGTTGGTGCAGCTGCACATGGGCTGGTATTGCCTTTTTTCTTGCAGCACTCCCAGAGCAAGGCTAAACCCCAGTTTTGACTCTAGCTTTTTTGTGACTGCTTTCTGAAACTTTAGACTGGTCTTACTCTCATTTAGTAAAAGTAAGTTTAAAACTACTTGTTTTTTTGAACAATAATATTTAAGTTTTAACATTTTTTTTAACGTATTGATTGCTAGATTGCAGCTTAAATACCCCCCACTGAAAACACAGCCTGTCTTTCTAACACTTACGTAGTCGCCTTTCTATATATGATAGGAAAATGAGCTTATTTCTGACAGAAAGCTATCCAATTTTTTCATTAATAATATAAAATATGAAATTCTTTACTCTGTGGGTGGTGAGACACAGGTTGGAACAGGTTGGCCAAAGAAGTTGTGGATGCCCCATCCCTGGAAGTGTTCAAAGCCAGGTTTGAGTGAGGTCATCCAGCCGATTCTTTATCCACCGATTAGTCCATCCATCAAATCCATGTCTCCAATTTAGAGACAAGGATGTTGTGCAGGACAGTGTCAAATTCTTTGCACAAGTCCTTGCAGATGATGTCAGTGGCTCTTCCCAGATCCACCAACACTGTAACGCTGCCATAGTACACTTCCATCCCTGGAAGTGTTCAAGGTCAAGTTGGTCCAAGTTTTGAGCAATCTGATCTAGTGAAAGATGTCCCTGACCATGACAGGGGGATTGGACTACATGATCTTTAAAGGTCCCTTCCAATCCAAACCATTCTATGATTCTAATTTATAGTGAAGGTTTCCTCAGGATTTTTTTTAAAGTTACCTAGAGTATTTGCTTTGATATGCAAAAATGCACACCCTCCCCACCCCCTCCCATTTCTAACTGGTTCTGGTATAAACATTCTGAATAAAAGCAAAGCAACACTGCAGTGAGCAACTTCAGGAAAAAAAAAAAAGCATTATTGAATAGCCATTTCTCCCATCTGTGTCATAAACAAGGAGCTGAGCTGGTTCAGCACAGCCATACAAGTTACATACATCATTATCTCATACTCTTTGACTCTCTGGAGCATTTCTGTGTCAACAAGCCCTGAGTCATCCCTCCAGGACCTCTTGTATTCCTGTTTCCTCCTCTGTCTCTCCCCTGCAATCCCTGCAGGCAGGCATAGCCAGCACCTGCCTGGTGACTGCAGCCCTTCCACAGCACCGCAGGAAGTTGCTGCACCTGCTGAAACCTAGTGTGGAAAGCCTGTGGCTCTGTTGAAGAGATTTAAACTGCTTCCCAACTGTGAGTATTGACAGAGCAACCCTTTTCTATGTCACTCTATGGGGCATTCAGAAAGAGAAATCCTGCCAAGTTACACAAGAGATTTAAGAGCTTGTAGGTGGTAAACGTTCACTTTTAACAGCACTCACTCGTGTTTTGTGCACTTGCATAGTCCTGCTGGTTTCAATGGAGCCACTTGTATAAACAAATACTCAGCAAAATAAGGAGGGGTTGCATGCTCTGTTTTTTCTTTCCACTTGGGTTATTTGTTTAATTAGAGTACAACTTATAATAAGAATTATATTTTAATGGCACATGGTGCCTTAGAAAGGAACCTGTAGGGTGGTGGTTTTTTTTTTTCCTTAAAGATCAATCATAAGGGAAAATTATTAATAATTTTATCTATAATTCACTGCAATGATGAAGAAACAAAAAAATAAAGAGGGCTGTTAAAATTAAAAACAACGACAGGGTTGTTTTTGCAAAACAGTCATTCAATAAATGAATGTTCACTGTGAAGTCTTATGAGCTCACAAAACCTATATACAAAAGCT
Organism: Fratercula arctica; assembly: GCA_947846985.1. Taxonomy (NCBI): domain Eukaryota; kingdom Metazoa; phylum Chordata; class Aves; order Charadriiformes; family Alcidae; genus Fratercula; species Fratercula arctica. Next base: position 61,534,479 of record CANTUZ010000002.1, on the reverse strand, counting down.
ATGATAGGCATCATGATCATGGCTTTTTAAAACGTTGAAACAGGTAAGTTAAATTCAAAATTTTGTTGAGTTCTGCTACTTTCTAGGAGACAGGACAGATCAGAAATACTTGCATATAAATAGCTGCAGACTGTGCTTTGGCCTCAGACTGGGTCACAACAACCTCTAAATGGCCATAAGGAATCTTTTTAGTGGTAGCTTTGAATCGAGCAGTGTGTTGCCTGAAATTAATATATCTTCTTAGAAAGCAGCCAGTTCTATTTCACACTAGTAAAAATTAGGCTAAATGAAACTGCTGTACCAGAGGCTCAAAAAATTGGTAGCAGTTCAATGTTCAATTTCTGTTTATCTCTTGAACATTATTTGAGTTATAGACCAGTGAGAAGTTGTCTTTTAACATACTAAGTCATATCCTCATCCATGCATCTGTTGAAACAATTTCACTCATATCTAATGGAGTGGGAAAAGTCCATTTCAAAAGAGACAAAAACCAAAATGTGTTGAGAGGCATATATTTGAGCTGAAACATGACTTGAAATTACTTAATTTAATTATAGCTGCATGGAGAAATTAAGTCAGGAGTAGTGTATTTTTACAGTAGCCACTGCACACATGTATGTAATCTGTAAATTCCTCAACCCTGTAGGGCGAGACAAGGGATAAGAAAAGGAAATATTAATCCTACATTACTTAACCTAATCTTAGGAAAGAGCTCTGTCTTGCATTTTATAAACCATACTCCTGAACATCAGAGAAGAGCTGTTCTGTTGGGAAGTCTTCACATGTAAGCTGACATATGGTCCTCACATTCTTCATTGTGACCTTGGCTGGGGTCATCCCAGTAAGATAATACCTATGCTGTGTTGAAAGGCTCCTGAACTGGATATGGACTATTTCCTTCTCATGAGGTACAGATATTATACTGGTTGTGATTATTTTACGTTCCTGTTGCTTGAATTTTGTGTCCTCACTGGTTTCACGCTATAATAATTTTGTGTGTGTATTTTCATGTCTTGTTTGCATATTTCATTTGCATTAAGTTGTTTGTTTCCATTCAAAACACATGCACTCGTTTCCTACTGTACAGCAATTATGTTCAAAAATTTTACAGTGTAGCAAAACGTCTTATTTCTTCCTCTTTGACAAAATAAAAGTCTTATCTTCTTCAAGATCATTCAGATATTCCACACAAAACATAGGAAAAAAAGCAGCATGTCTGTACAGTAAAGAATTTGTTGGCAAAGGAATGATTTTCATCACCTTGCAACAATTCAATACCAGGCTGGATGGGGCTTTGAGCAACCTGGTCTAGTGGGAGGTGTCCCTGCCCATGGCAGGGGGGTTGGAACTAGATGATCTTTAAGGTCCCTTCCAACCATTCTATGATTCCTTTTGACCTCTTCTTTGGGAAGGTTCCATAGATAAATATATTCTGTTTTAACCACTACCCTTTACAGAGCGTACACAGGAGATAATAAAACTTGCCTGGGAAAGATTTCTTCTTCCTTTTAGCTCAGGCACAAATACATACAAAGGGATGGAATGAGTAACAACCTTTTCTTGTACCTTTATTTCACTTCCAAAAGTAAAGTGAATTTGGGCCTAGTGATCTTTTTCTTTTGACATGAAACTGCTGAACAGAGAGCTTTGATGCTCTTCAAAAGTTAACAGTTAATGGGTTTTGAGAGAGAAGAAAAAAGCAGTTCTTTCCATGTAATCTTCAAATAATGCAAAAAAAAAATTGCAGAACGACCACAAAACTGGATTAGGAGAAACCAAATAAAAGGAAGGGGAAAAAATTCAAATAAAGTTGACAAAAAGCTGACATAAACAAAATATTCAGAGCAATTAATTTAAAAAAATAAAAGCTAAATAAAAAATAGAGTTACAGAACAAGAAAAGAAATATATCAAGTAGTTAACCAATATTTCAAATTGTGGACCATCAGTATTTGTTTCTACAAAGCTCAAGCAGTAAGCATGTGAATTCTGGAAAGGATCTGCTTCTATTGGAATTAAATTATTAAAGTTCAAGCTCTGGCATTGGAGGAACATGGAGGGTTCAAGCTTTCAGCCCTCCTCTGCACTTTTGGCACTTCCAGTGAAGTTTTATAACACACCTTCCCCAAGTTAGGAGCTTGTACGTGTCTTTCTTAGCAGGACATTTTCGTTTGCTACATGTGAGCATTTTGGAAGAGGAAAGGGTTTTTCCCCACAAACCACTACAGTTTCCAGGGCCCTTCCAAGTTCCTTTGATGTCATTGTCATTCTGCATAGGAAGTCATCTATTCAGTGCTCTTTTATGGGCCATATTCACTGATGCCCTTAGAACAAACAGTCTCAAATGGAAATATAAAGTAAGTTTTAAACTGGCCCCCTCTCCACACAGAAATCTTCAGTTGATGTTGAAGGAGTTTAATGCTTTGTACTGCAGAAAGAAAAATAAAATACTGGGTACTAAGATGGGGGTCTGAAGTGATTTCTAACTGAAGAGAGTTATCTGTAAACAAAATAAATTCATCTCTTTACTACAGATCTGGGAAGAGCTCATTGAAGTGTGACACAACACTAGGACTCTGCCCTCAACATGGAGAGGCGTTTCCATCCCCTTTCAGAGGCACAGTCAGTTGCAGGCAGTCATTCAACAACTATTTGATAGTTGCTGAAATATTTACCAACTAATTGATAAACCAAGGCTGTTGACATGGTGTATCTGAAATATGCCAGTAACTTTTCCCAGTCCATCATTCACTTTTTGCAGTTGTGTGTGTGTATATATATGTGTCCACACTGTACTGTATGCCCCTGTGTTTTTCTGGGAGAAGATAAGGAAGGTAGTTGTATCAATCTCTTATTTTTCACATGTAAGATCTAGTGCTTAAAGCCTGTGTTTTTTCAGGCAGCTATTTAGAAGACTGAAACAGATGTATTTTGTTGCTGCTGAGGTTTTTTTGTTGTTGGGTTGGTTTTTTTTTTTTGTTTTTTAATAGGTGAGGAGTGGAAAAATCATGCAGTTTACTAACTGCATGTTTACCTCCTCCAGCCTATCCTTTCTGGAGGATTATGCTCTGACACTTCCAGATATTTGCTGGGAGAAAAAGAAAGCATTGCAATAGGAAAGACAAAAGCACAGCTCATTTTGTATTTTCCACTGTGTAGATTTGGGGTTAAAATCTCCAGGAATTTGGAACAGTAGAGGGGCTTTTTGTTTGGTTGGTTTTTGTTTTGTTTTAATAGTGGTGTTTTACAGAAGTGCTTGGTGTGAAGAGGGCAAGTCATGAGAATATGTGAATGGTTTCTTAGGTCTGCCTGGTATAGCACTGAGCTGCCACTACTCAAAAGTAAAAAAGTTGGTTTTATTTTCTTAAAAAGGGAAAGCACACATCTTATTATTGGCACTGACCACCAGGAGTACTTCCTGGAGGGATGCTGTAGTGCCGTCCTCCACACTGGTATCAGGGTGGCACCTGCGGGGAGTTCCCCTGCATCGTTCAGATCTGCAGAGTTACACAGCTCCTGGGGTGAAACTCTGATCTACTGGGACCTGCTAGCAATAGCTTGCTGGGTATTTACTGGGACACTTTTTTAATACAATAGTTGCATTACTGAAATAAAAAGGTAATACAGTTTCTTAAAAGTACAGATGGTGAGGAAGGGTGTCCTGTTTTCAGTTCTCTTCCCTGAGGATCTTTCCTTTGACATTAAGATGAGACCATCTCTCTTTGCCTCCATTTGTCCCAAAAGTACCCTCTCAATGTCAGAGAATGAATTCACCTCTCCAGAAAGGGTATTCAGATTCAAAATCTTTTATGAACTCCACATCAAAGCAGTGAGAAAGCCACAGCAGCCTTAGTGGTTATGTGAAACACCATTTCACGTAAAAAAAAAAGGTTACTCCTGAGGTTACAATTCAAAAAGTTCTCAGCGCAAGACAGGACTCAGAAGCACTATAATCAAGCAGTCCAGCTGCAAAGCAATGCCATTTAAGAAGACTACCCACACTGTAACCAGTGCAGAGACTTGCAACACATACAAGGTATAAATATACTGTTCAGGATATAATTATTGTTGACTTGCCTTGAACCTGAATATAAGTGCAACCAGTAGTAGTAAATATGTATTTCATAGCACTGTGATGGCATAACTAGACACAATTTTTATAAGTATATAAGCAATGTGACCACCAAAGGGACAAACAAAGATAGCAGAAGGCACCCAAGGAACAAAAATCTGGCAGGCAGCATACAAGATAAGCACAAGTGACTGCAAATAGACAGGACATCATCCAAAGATGGAAGACTGACAAGAAAAAGAAAAAAACCCAAATGGCGGTGAGGGAGGCTGGGGGGTGGGCGAAGCAAAAGCTTAAAAGCATGAGGCATAAACAAGAAAAATTGGAGAAGGAGGAAAACAGCCTGCTCCGATCTTGAATTCTCTTTTTCAGGAGCTCTCATGCCTGACTTTGGCAATTGAGAATCATCAAAGACTGAAGCCAACAATGATAACTTTGAAGCATCAGCTCTGGGGTACTGTAAGTATACATAGTGATGATGATCAACATTATGTAAGATTTAACCATTAGCAACAAGTCAGCTGCTAATGAATAAATTTAGCAATATTTAATTTTATACTGTAAAAATGACCTAATTTGTCAGTCTTCTAAACACCCCCATCACAGCCATCTCCGATTCCTTCATTGACATAAATACTTTTGGTTGCAACAACTTAGTCACTACAAAGTGGTCCTTCCAAATAACAGAGTCACGTTAATGTGAACACCAAAAGAAGGAACTTATCAGCGGATGAGGGACAGGAGGAGGTGCTAAGGGAGCCTTTGCCACATGGGTACACGGTGCAAATCAAGGCAGCTCTGCGGCATCGCTTACTAAGCCTGCACCTTCCTTAGTGCAAGGGTGGCACCAAGTAAACCTCTTTAACACTGTTTTTGGTGTGGAAGCAAGGCACTTGGAGAAAAAGTAGGCAGAGACAGTATGATAAAAGAACACCATTCAGACAAGGCGTTTAATTAATTTGTTTGGGGGGCAGAGAAGAATAGCAAATGAGAATCCACAACACCACTTGCACAACAGTCTGTTACTAAGCAAAAGCAAGAAGTAGAATTGAGCCTCAGTCAATAACCTCTGTAGAGGAATGCTCATATGATGGGGACAGAGACACATTTTTTTAAGTTTACATCACACTTTCTTTCTGTTTTTCCATGCTATTACCCAGAAAATCTATTGCATTCATCTTACTATCAGGAAAATATAAATGTGTAAAAGTTATCATGCAAAATAAATACTCCTATTCATCCAAACCGTAATACACTACTAAAAGAACTATCACTCATTTGAAAAAAGTTGCCTGCCTCCCAAGCACTACTATTCTAAGCCATTTATTGATTCACTGTTATCGTCTGAGAAGACTATGAAGTCTTCCTAGTGGGCTCATTCACCTCCTCTGCATAAATGACAAATCTTCACAAATCAAAACTAGTCGGATTTTTTTCCCTGAGACCTGACGGCAATTGCATGTCACTATATTTGTACTAAATATTCTCTCCTTTAAATTATTTCATGGGCTACATCAATCCTACCTAACGTTGTCATGCCTTTGAATGTAAATCTTGTGGAAAATCCTTTCAGGGGGCTTCAGAAAATCTTCCTTCATTTCCATTGCAACATTCCTGGGCAAAAGACTCATCAAGAGACGTTCCTAAAAGAAAACATAAACAACATCAGTTTTGTTGTATAATGTATGACCATTATTCAAAAGTTTTAAACTAGAAAACTAGACAATGTTTCCCTAATCTAGTCTGCTTCCTGAGAATTTCTGCTGCATAAATACTATGAACCATTTCTCTCAAACTTCTGCAGCTTGTGTGGGTGTCTTTTTAAAAGTCTTCTGCACTAAAATACTTAAATAAATAAATATCAAAACACTATACAGAAAGGGAAGAGCCAGCTTCAAGAGCAAATAATTGTCCATAATTTTGATTAACATCACAATGCTAATAATAACAACTTACTTTATTGTTAGTAGCATTTATCTGTCTGGGAAAGACTTCCCAGGATCATTTGCTATCCTTTTGTGTGTCCTATTTCTGAACCTAATGAAAGTGTTAGATTACAAGGACTATGACAGCTGGTTATTAAGCAGTGAGAGTGGATGATAGATTTATCCACAGTCTGAATCAGCAGAACAGTAATAAAGGTACAGTTTTAATGGCATCTTCTCCAGCGTGGCAGTCTGTTCCAGCCAGCTCATTAATGGAATGCATCAGTACAAACCCCTGGTTAAACACATCTCTTCTTGCTATAACCACAGAGAGATTTTTTGCATGGGTCACTGACCTGCATAAAAAGGACCTCTAACATTTTGGATCTTGTCAATATTTACTATAAAGGCCTATGCAGTTTTTCAATGTATTCTGAAGCATTCACAGGTACCACCTGGCAAACTTGCAACAGGTGTTCTTAGGTGTTGTAAGGTGTCCTTAGACACCTACTCAAGTTTTATACAGAAAACACTTGCCCTTTAAAATGCAATTCCAAGCTTATCCATCAGATCTGATAGCTTCAGCCATGGCAACAGTCTGAATGAATTCGCATAACCACATCTGATCTGATTCAGGAATCTAAGGTTCCAGAGAACACCGGGAAAGGATGGAACAAGGAAGATGCACCCTTGGTGGAAGAGCATCAGGTCAGAGAATATTTAAGCAAACTGGACATACATAAGTCTGTGGTCCCTGATGGGAATCACCCACAAGCACTGAGGGAGCTGGCAAATGCCATTGCAAGGCCACTATCAATAATCTTTGATCAAATATGGTGACTGGGAGAGGTGCCTGAAGACTGGAAGAAAGAAAATGTCACTCCTATCTTCATGAAGGGCAAGAGGAGGACCCAGGGAACTACAGGCCAGTCAGTTTCACATTGAGTCCTGGAAAAGTGATGGAGCAGCCCATCCTGGAAACTAGGGTGGCTGGGCCAGATGACCTCCAGAGTTCCCTTCCTACCTCAACTATTCTGTCATTCTGGTATCTGATGAGAGAGCCACCATAATGGCAGCTGCAAGACATGACAGAAGTGGAGATCTCGGCCAAACCACATCCTCCTTTTATTTAAATGACATTAAATAAATGAGGAGCAACAATTAACACTGAGACAAGTGCTTTGTGTTGCTCACATGCACACATTCACCAGCCAAAGACACCAAATAACACTCAAAGTATTTCTAATTTTACAGTTTCTTCTGGAAGAAGACACATTGGATATTTATGTCACCAAGGAATAAGTTAAACTTTGCAAAACTACCCTGGTACTTACTGTAGACTAAAGTTCCTTGATATGTTTGTCGCAGTTCATGTGGACTTGAGGCTAAGGACCATTAACGAAGGCTATTTCCTATTGTTCTCATATGTATACTAAGAATATTGCAAAGAATATGATGGAATTAAATATTTTTTAACAGTTTATGCATATATCAATTTCAGATTAACCAGGCAGTCTCACATCTTGGTAGAAAATGGTTAAATACTATAATTTTTATGTTAATTTAATTAAGTATGCTTATATCTCTGCAGCAGAATTATATTTAGGTAACCCAAAATCTGGGCTAAAAACCAAAACAAATATTTTTGTCAATAGTGGATCTTCCAAAGCTCTGTCGCCCATTACCTGTGTCTTGCAGTTTTACAGTCTTATTGTTTTAACTGAAATATACTGAGGTTGTAAAATGAGCTGACCACCTATCAGACAGTAGAGAATCCACATGAGAGAGAAGTTTGGACTGATCGTTAAATTCTCTCAAGCTTAAGATGGTATAAACTCCAAAGGATGCTGGAATTTCCTAAGTATTATCCTGGATGCCAATTTTATGATGTCTGACAAGGACTAAATGTTCACTGTAACTTCTCTTTAAGTATGGCTGATCTGGTTATAAAAATAATCTGAAAACCAGACTAAAAGGAAAACTAGATGTACACAGTTGCAGAGTGCATTGAATGGAACAAGTGACAGCACTGAAGCAAGGCTGGTCACATCTGTGGTGACATTCATGCTTGAGTGGTTGCTGCCTCTGACGGGGATGGGTGGCGACAGAAAAAAATTGAAAGAGTGAGACAGGGAGGACTAATCAATTAGCAACAACTTTGACTAGAATAAAACAACACTCATGCTGCAGACGTTCTTATTGGTGACAAAAGATATTGTATTGAGGTAGCCTCAACATGTGGCATATTCCAAAACACAAGCCCTAGTAGAGAGAAAAATCTTTCCACGTTTTCACCTTTCTCACCAATCCACAATGCCGTTTCGCCTTATTACAGCTGGTTTCTACCCAGAAAATTAAATCTTAGCCCTATGACCAACTTATGCTATTTTAGGAACTTGCACTCTCTCATTCTCCTGCTGGAAATCTTCACTCAACAGTAACACAGTCTAAAGAGAAATCCCATGTTGAAACAAAAGATTCTCTTCAGAAATTGTAATTGTCCGTCAATGATTTTGCATTCCCTGCAGAAATCTCACCAAGAAAATAAAATAACAGATGAGGACCTATATCTCTTTCATTCACATCATTTTTCATTAAACTTGTATTTTAAAATGCCAGTCCTAGCCTGGGATTTGGAACACCAAACTGGGCTGCTTCTGCCAACTGTCTTATCCTTATTAATGAGGATTTCTGCACCATTAATGAAGACTTAGTTAGTTTTGAAAAGGACACTCGATTTAGAAAAACATTCAGATTTCTTTTTCCCACAGCAATGAAGATTTGCTAGAAATAAGAGAAGGAACAAACATTCATTTGACTTGAAGGCAAGTCAAAATGTGCACACCAAGCCAGTTAGGAATTGCTCAGTGTTACCTTGGCACTATCAACAACTAGCACCATTATGCACATGACAAAGAAGTAAAATATACAAAGGCAGAGAAATTTTTAAAAAAATGTTTCCCATTGTTAATAGACAAAAAGACCCTATATAACTACTTGTTGTTTGAAACATTTTCAACCCTAATTGCAAGTACAAGCTCCTGTACTGCAATTCTGACTCCAGATTGGACCTGGGGAAACACTTTAACAGTCTTGCAGTTATTCATGACTTGGCTAGACAAAGCCACAGTTGACCAGACCTAGTGTTGCTGGCAGTCTTGCTTTGAGGGGTGGTTGGACTGGATGATTTCCAGAGGTCCCTCCTGACCGTTGTGTACCAAGTGGGACAATAGCACAAGGATCAGGAGTGGAGGGTGCCTGTTGCTTCCTGTGGAGGCCTGAAACCATCCTGCCACCTTCCTATATGCAAATGTGGTTTCTAAAATAGCAGGGGAGCTCAAGGCTCAGCACCCTTTTGCAGCAGTGTGATTTCTCTTTCCTGAGTGGGAAGTGGAAAGAAGCAAGCAGACAACAGACGCTACTGCAGCCAACAGACGCTACTGCAGCAACAGTTCCCATCATCTGCATGCTCTATTCTGTTCCAATGATCAATTCAGCTTTCTCCAATTTGGAGGCTTCTTACCACAACTTCCTCTCCCATCCCCATCCCTGACCTGGGCAGATTCTCACACCTGCACCCCAGCTCTGCTTTTAGGGGAGCTCCCAGTCCATGTTCCTAATACGTTTCTTAAGCCTGTCTCCAAATGAAGATGCCTTTCCACTCCCATTTGGAAAATCATTGTCTGTCTTATTTTACTGCTTCTTCCAAACACTTATGACTTTCTCAAAGTCCCTTTGAAATTTTCACCTTGATTTTTAATCATTTCATGCAGCTCTCCAAACAATACTATCTAGTCCAATACCACATTCTATTCCTATAGTACAAAATGATTTATTTTGACATCTGTATGGGAAATGGCTGTAATACATTTTCCAACTCCTTCAGCAAGTTGTAGATCATTTATGAACCCACTCTCCCTTCATCAGAAAAGGAGACTGAAATGCAGAAAAATGTCTTAGTGTTCCCAGACAGCATCGTCTTTCTTTCCCATTGCCTGCTGTGCAGTTGGATGACCCCTCGCAACTTTCTGCCCATAAACTGGATGTATTTGCTGTGCTTCTCCATGCTAAACTGTATTCCTGTAGATTATCATATGAGGTAAATAGAAAACAAAATGGAAATCTTATTTATATTTAGTGCAGACTATTCTATCAAAAGAAAGCGTTGTTGCCATTTTTTCTGAGATATGAAAGAGAAGCAACCAGAGAAGCTGTAGCACTGCCTCAAAGATGCAGGCTCTCATGTTTCTCTGGTTTTTTGAATCTCATTGCTCCTTGTCCTCTAAAGCTACTGTATAGGCACACCTAGTGGAATTCATTTTGAGAATGAAGTTACAGTCTGGACCTGATGAAGGGCCATGCAGAAAAATTTACTGCTTTGCATGTCTTTCAATCCCATGAGAACAGGACTGTAACGGATGCAACTCAGTCTCTTTTAGTCAGCTTTGCTGGGTTACTCCTGAACTGCTGCTTACAGCCAGCCTGCAGGCACTGCTCCCCTCACCCACCAGGGACCCTGGGCCCTATGCCTGGCTTGGCAGAGAGCTGTCTTGTGGAGCTTGATCAAAATGGGATTCAGAGTTCCCAAGCTCATGCTGGGGAAAGCGGTAACTGTGGATGGCACTCCAGATCCTTGTCCCTTCTCACACTCCCTGTCACTGAACCACATTATTCAGGTGTGGGACTCTAAACTGGAACTTTGCCTCAAACCCTGCTTGTGCACTGTTTGTGCAAAGGAACTGTGATGACCACGGGAATGTGTCTGCTGGAGGTGGGCAGAGCAGAGGATCAGTTCTCTGGGCCATGCCAACCTTCTGGCTGCTGTTGCTGACGCTTTCGCTACAGAAGGCACCAGTGCAAGCTGAAAGAGTAAGGGACACTGCAAGGTTGGGGTCGAAGACTCTTGCGTGACCCCCAGCCTGCACCGCACACATGCCAACCTCACCAAATCCTGGAACTGCCCCACCGCGCCTCACGTGCAAGTAAGGGACCGCCCCACTGCGCCTCACATGCAAATCACCACCTCCTGGAACTGCCCTCCTATGTCCCATATGCAAATGAGGGGAGCCGAAAGTATAAAAGACAGCCAAACAGAGCAAAAGCGAAGCTCTTTCCTGCTATCCACGATGCCCTGGGTGAAAAGGACCAATGAGACGTTGTTGGATCCACGGGTGGTGACAATCTGCTTGCATTTTCTCTTCCTTTCTTCCTACTTCAGCTACTTAAATTGTTGTTAAATAAATCGTTTTTGTGAGTTTTCAACATCTGTCCTTGTTAGTGCCTTAATTCCAACTAGATGATTAAAACCTAACTTTAAACTAACGTTTACAGCCTGTTCGTGACATCAGGACAGACTGCCTGCCCATAGTCCACTGCTTTTCACATTTTCATAGGAAAAGGGGCTCACAAAATAAAGAAGCATTTTGATCATTTACTCTACAAGATTTTTTACAGTACAAAACACGAAATCTAACGCACCAATTTTTGCAGTGTACCACAGAACTTCTTTTGTTATTGCTATACTTAAATGGAAAGTGACTCCATATTTAAAAAACATTTTTTTCCTGAAGAAGACAGGCATCAGACATGCATATGAAATACTTATAAGACTGTTTCAAAGTCAACTCATCTATATAATTTTGAGATTCAGCTTCTACTTAGTCAGCTGGGACTCCAAAGTACATCCTAAATATTACGACCTGCTACCTGATTATACCTTGGTAAGATCACTCTTGCATAATTTTAAAAGCTATTGCTTAGTGGGTTTATGGCCTCTGTCATCCCTATATTACACAGCACAGCCACTTTAATTTGCTATAAGGAAAACAAAAAAAAAAGAGAGAAAAGAGACTCATGCAATGCATGGAAGAACAACTACTAGGATTCATTTATACTTCTTGTAAGCTGGAAAACAAAGAGAGGATTTCATCAGTGAATTATTTTAAATTAAACTATGCTATGCCCTTTCTTCCAACTAAGTACGAGAAAAAGCACTGTTAAAGATGGCGAATTTTTAAAAGCCACAAGGTGGCAATGTTTCAGAATATTACTGAGAGTTCCTGAAAAATTATTTTTATCAGTAAGTCATTGTTACAATCATAATTATAAAAGACTATCCATAAAGCTGCCATCTCACGAGAGTGGAGTAGAGGAGCAGAACCACTGCCCTCAACCTGCTGGCCACGATTCTTTTGATGCAGCCAAGGATGCGGTTGGCTTTCTGGGCTGTGAGCACACATTACCAGGTCATGTTGAGCTTCTCACCCACCAACAGCCCAAAGTCCTTCTCAGGGCTGCTCTCAATACATTCTCCACCCAGCCGGTATTTGTGCTTGGGACTGCCCCAACCCACATGCAGGACCTTGCACTTGGCCTTGTTGAACTTCATGAGGTTTACATGGGCCCACCTCTCAAGTCTATTCAGGTCCCTCTGGATGGCATCCCTTCCCTCCAGTGTGTTGACTGCACCACACAGCTTGGTGTCGTCGGCAAATCTGCTGAGGGTACACTCAATCCCATTGTCCATGTCACCAACAAAGATGTTAAACAGCATCAGTCCCAGTACTGACCCCTGAGGAATACCACTCATCACTGGTTGTCACTTGGACATTGAGCTGTTGACCACATCTCTTTGAGTGCAACCGTCCAGCCAGTTCCTTATCCACCATCATGGATAAGGACCATCCATCAAATCCATGTCTCTCCAATTTTGAGACACGGATGTTGTGCGGGACAGTGTCAAATTCTTTGTACAAATCCAGGTAGATGACATCAGTTGCTCTGCCCTTATCCACCAATGCTGTAACCCCGTCCTAGAAGGCTACCAAATTTGTCAGGCACGATTTGCCCTTAATGAAGCCATGTTGGCTGTCACCAATCACCTCCTTTTTTTCCATGTGCCTTAGCAGAGTTTCCAAGAGGATCTGCTTTCAGGATCTTTCCGGGCACAGAGGTGAGACTGGCCTGTAGCTCCCCGGGTCTTCCTTTTTTCCCTTTTTGAAAATGGGCGTTGTTTCCCCTTTTCCAGTCAGTAGGAACTTCACTGGACTGCCATGACTTCTCAAATATGATGGATAGTGGCTTAGCAACTTCGTCTGCCAGTTCCCTCAAGATCCCTAGATGAATCTCATCAGGTCCCATGGACTTGTGCACCTTCAGGTTCCTCAGATGGTCTCGTACTTGATCTTCTCCTATAGTGGGTGCTTCCTTTTCTCCCAGCCCCTGCCTTTGCCTTCTGCAACTCACGCGGTGTGGCTAGAGCACTTTTCAGTGAAGACTGAGGCAAAAAAGTCTTTGAGTAGCCCAGCCTTGCCCATATCCTCGGTGACCAGGTCTCCCATTTCCTTCCAGAGAGGGCTCACATTTTTCTTAGTCTTCCTGAGACCCCACCTGGAGTATTTCGTCCAGCTCTGGGGCCCCCAACATAAGGAAGACATGGACCTATTGGAGTGAGTCCAGAAGAGGGCCATGAAGATAATCAGAGGGCTGGAGCACCTCTCCTGTGAAGACACACTGAGCGAGTTGGGGTTGTTCAGCCTGGAGAAGAGAAGGCTCATGGGAGACCGTACAGTGCCTAGACCTTCATGGGAGACCTTCCAGTACCTAGAAGTACAGGAAAGATGGGGAGGGACTCTTTATCAGGGAGTGTAGCAATAGGGCAAGGAGTAATGGTTTTAAAACTGAAAGTGGTGAGATTTACATCAGATATTAGGAAGAAAAGATATCTGTACGGTGAGACACTGGACCAGGTTGTCCAGAGAAGTTGTGAATGCCCCATCCCTGGAAGTGTTCAAGGCCAGGTTGGATGGAGCTTTGAGTAAGTTGGTCTAGTGGAAGGTGTCCCTGGTCATGGCAGAGGGTTGGAACTAGATGATCTTTAAGATCCCTTCCAACACTAACCACCCTATGATTCTATGATTCTATGACCAAGATACTATGTATGAACCGCAAGATGGATTCAGGGTGAGTAGACCTGTACCAGACCAATCTGACATCTTTCTACGGTTAACATTAGTTTTGTTCAAATAAAAGAAAGGCAGGATGTATCACCAGCATAGTGTTTAATGAGGCATTGATAGGTTCCACATGGGATATTATTAGTTACAACGGAGAAGGTAAGACTTTGTGAAAGAATTAGGGGATGGTGAAGTCTTGACTAAAACAGAGGGAGCAATGGGCAGCATGGAGTGCAGAACCATCGGGCTGGAGAGCGGGCATAAAGAGATTATAAAACTACTTGAAGGTACAGAGTTCACAGGGCAGCATACAAGAAATGATAAGAATGAGAAAAACTCAGCAGTATGTTGCACCTGTTAGGTACCATCAACACAAACACATGAGCTAAAACAAGTTGGAAATCTCTGCACGTAAAAGACCCCCAGATACCCACTGACCACTGAATGACTATGGAGTATTTTTGTGACGCTACCCTAAAAAGGCAAGTGTGATTACAGAATGGACCAGAACATTGCTAGCAGGATAACTTGAGACAGCTCCACAAATCTTGTTTGAACAGGAACAAGAGCAGAAAAAGAGGATAAACAGGGAAACCAGAAGTATAAAAAGCATAGCCTGTTTTCCTGGTTGCCCTCATATCTATTAAATCAAAATGTTATAGAAAAATATCAGTAAGGATTAATCTTCAGAAAGGCAAGCTAACAGCACTGACAGAAGATATAAACTGGCAATGACTAAATGACTGCAGCATCAGTCTACCATTCATTTTTTTACTTTCACCCAATATTCTTAGTATTCACTCTGCATAAAATCTAACTGACAAAATTCAATGCATTCACAAAACCATCACAGAAGACCTGACAGGAAAAGGATGATATTCATTTCAGTTAATGGAAGTCTTCCTACTGGGAGCAAACTTGAGTGAGAAGAAGCTAAATCCATGCAACCAAACAGTGCCTTTATATTTAAGGCATCTTTATTTGCCTCACTATAGCACAGGCAAGTAGCCATACAGATATAATCAGACCATTCTCTAGAGCAAATAACTTCAAACTCTCCTTATGCTTGGCTGGGAAGAAGGAATAGCACTTCTGCAGTACATTGCTACAGACAGGTATTTCTCTTCTCCAGCAGTGATTATCTCTTCAAAGCAACCGCTTCAAACTAGGTGTGGAACACCACATTGTTTGTCTCTTCTGCTTGGTGAAGGCAGAAACAGATGGAGGAAAACAAGACAAAGCAGGGAAAAAAACAAAGCAGTGGCAAACCTCTTTGCCTTTCTGCAGTGAACACAGGGAAGGAAAAGAGGTCTGAAAACTTCCCTGGGTGCAACCACCAGTGACAGAATGATCAGCAATTATGGAATCATATCCTTAAAACACACATTTCAAATATACTCCAACTCAGAGCTCTTTTTTTGAGGAACTGGAGTTAGGAGGTAAAGCATATATTCTCAACACAAATTTCCTATTTTAGTCGTGGTCATCATTCTGTTTAAAAGATGTATGGGTCAGCAAAGACATTCTACCAACCATGTAAACATTTAGAGAAGGTCAGTGGGTATGGGAAGTATATCGTATTACTATATGATGTACTTGAAAATACATGCTAGGAAACCCCCAAAAAAGTCAAATGGGAGTTTTCAGTTTTTCTTATTTATTAAATGTTAGTTTAATAACTGTCCTTGTTTCTATCTGTAAAGCTCCAGTAGGATTTTAATAAGTGGGTTCTTGATGGAATATCAATGAAGATGAAACTTTTTTTGTCACAGAACAGACACTGAACATACTGTTCTAAACCTTTCTATGTGGAAAGAAAAAATTTTGCACTTTCTTTTACAGACTCAGGAAGGTCAGGTTTCATCTTTCAGTGAAATGATCCCCTCATAGTAGTTCAGGCAGTATGCCTATGATTGGAGTATATATGTTAAAAACAAGAAGACACTTCAAGCACAACTTCCAAAAATTTAATTTCTTTATAAAAAGGCTTTTCTGACTCAGATGAAGAGGGGAATTAAAAATGATCAGAAAAAGTACCAGTCATCTGCCAATGTTGTGATCAGAGGGAACACAGACGTGCTCACACAATTCCTAGGCAGGCCTGCGGCCGAGACACGTATGAGCTCAGGTGTGCTAGAAGCTGAAGCACCACACAGAGTGATGTGTTCCACCATGAACAGGACTGGGGCAACAGTTCTGTCATTGTATCTCTCTCTCTTCTTCTAAAGATGATAGGAAGATGGCATCACAAGCCACATGAGCTTCACCAATGCTTAACCCCTTCCAGGGTAAATGGAAGAGCAGACAGAGCTTCACTGGTTTACCCACGCTGTACTAAGTTTCCTCTACAGTTACAGGTTCACCTCTTTCTGGTCCACAGCCATGTATGGCTTGTTCCACTAATTTAACGCTGAATACTTGGGCTAGGAAGTGAAAGTCACAGAGTTCAACCTTTAAGGTAGACACATTCCCCTCTTCTGCTCTCACTAATCCTCCAGTTCCCAGCTAGTGGGATTTTTCTCAAAGAACGTGCTACATGTTACAGCTCAAGATGGTACTGGGGTTGTGGCACACTCTCCTTTTCCTTTGCCCATAAGATAAGACATCCTCCCTCACCACACTCCTTCTCCAAAACACAGATATCTCCACCAGCTCCACAAAGACAGGTGGCAAACCTGCTGTGGTCTGCTCTGGCACCTTACTGAGAAATGGGACCAGCATAGGGGAGTGGGGAGAGAAAGGCTGCAGACATTTCCAGTCCTCTTTCCTCACTGCTGGAGCAGGTATGTTCTGTAGCTGAGGGTCCAGAAAGGGGGAAGAATCAGAGGAACTTAAGGACACACTGCTGCACAACTGCTGTACTGGTGCTTCACAGCGTTGCTAATTGTCTGATACAGCATACGTTTAGAGCGGCACTACCCACTCAATATGTGGCTACATGCCCGTTCTTGCTGGTGGTGGAACAAGCAAGAACTCTTCAGCAAAGATAAACTTTTGATCACTAGTGATAAAAACTGAGCGCAGTAGCGGGTATAAGCAGACTAAGGATTTAAAAAAAAAACAGGAACCACAAGTCAAAAGCAATAATTTTAGAAGCTAAGTAAGACATATTAAGTGGTAAGCAGTTAGCATTTCCTTTTTCAAAAAACCACAGATGCCTTTTCTATAGCAATATGAAAGCAAATCACAGTGTAAACCAGTAAAATGGCATAGATATCAAGATCTCCAGAGAGTAGAAATGAAAACTCTAGAATTTTCCTAATCTAGATTAGAAAAATCTAAAAGCCTTTGTTATTTGCTGCTTGTTCTCACTTTGTCTTCACACAGCAGGGAAGTGAGCCTAACCCATCAGCAGAAAATATCATTGCCTTCCAAAGAGGAAAAGCAAGGACCAACCACGAACATGCTGAGAAAGCAAAGAGTGTACTCACTCACTTAAAATAACATACGTGAGTCAGATTTAGTTCATTATTACCATGTCAAACTGGGAAATTCCTAATCAAATGTGCCTGAAGGGAACCTAAACTCCAAAGGAAATCAGTTTATATTGAAGAGGTAATGCAGAACAGAAACCTTGGAAAGAATTTAAATTACATGACAGATGGAAGTTCACTCTAGAATGGCAAACCTGAAATAAAAATTTACTGTAGAATGTATATTTTTGCCAGTTAACGGGATGTGATCTAGCTCTTTTCCTTCACAGAAGGTTGACCAAAATGAACAGGCAAACGTCTGTGAGAGTATGTGTGTGCAAACAGCACATACTGTTGTACACTGCAATGAAATCAAAGTGCCAGCTCAGTATCCTGTTCATGGAGATAATCTGTCTTAAGCATTAACGTAGCAATGCAGGAACCATTTGGCAAACTGCACCTGTGGCTAGGCCAGCTGCTGTAATGTGAACCACCTATGTGGCAGAGCTGCTGATCTGCAGTGGAACTGCCTCGCATTTGAAGAGTGGCACAGGAAAAGGTGTGTCAAACGTGTTAAAGCATTAGCTAGCTTTTTTTTATAGTTAAGACGTTTCTAGACGTGAAAACAATTCTGTGGACAGCATTAAAAATACACATAAGAGAACTTTGCTAATGACATTTTAAAGCTCCCTATGAATTCCTACTGCTGAGAAAAGAACATCAGGAATCAATCCTGAGATTGCATTACTTTATACTATTGTATCCTACTAAAATACATAAAAACACTGCATGAGTGTCCACACAGCACTGCTGTCATGGATATTGCTCTAAATTTAGACATCAGCCATAAGAAAGTACTTTTGAAGTATTTGTCTTACTATTAAACTTAAGGATCTGATGCACTGTAGACAGTGTTCTTACCTATGATAATTTGCTTTAGCAACTGTTATCCACTATGTTATCTGCTGAAAACTGCTTGGCCATGTGTTTTTAATCATGTAATGACAGGTTTGTGTGCTCTTATTTGTCCCTCCTCCTGCATTATCTTTAATGGAAAATACAGGGAGCAAGTAGCAAAAATAAACTGAAAAATTCAGAGTCAAAAAACACCAGCAAATTTGACAGTTGTTGGAAGTAGAACACATTCGAAATTTCCCAATATTTATTTCAAAACTCCTACCAGACAAAGTATCAACAGGTTTTAGAATGATACAACTATTTTTTAACTTATCTATTTATGTTTGTCTAATCTCCTCAATGCAAGCCAGCATCCATTATAACATTAAGAGCTTAACATAGGTGGCATGGCTATATGTCATACATACATCTATGACAAAAAACAAACTGCAACAAAAAGCAGTCCAAGACAACTCCCTGTTAGATTGAGTATGAGCGACTACATAGACTTACACTAAAAAGCAAAGGTCATATCCCCCGTTTTACTCTTTAGAAACCTGCGCAGTTGCCATAGTCCACACATTGTGCAAAAAATTAAATGGCTAATAACTGATTTAATTAACATGCTTACTAACATCAGGAAGCTTTCAGGAGGTGAAATAAAGTTAAATCAAATTGTTGTAGTACTGATCTTGCCTGTTGTTTTAAGTGTGGCTTTTTAAAGGCTTTTATAGATTTTTACATAATGCCATATGTTACATTTTGTGAATTAAAGGCATGTGGGTAGAGTAACACAATTACAATGCAATTAAAACGTATATACTTTGTACGATTTACAACCGTACAGTTTTTCTTGTGTGTGACGTAGTTTCTACACTTTGACATTTTGAGTCCAGTTCCAAGGCACCTCTCTCTCTTAACATACAGCTATGTAGCCCTAAGCTTAGATGTCCCCCTGTAACCACTCCCAGGGAAAAATCTCATCTCATCTTCAGCAAGGTGTTCAGCATAGAAGGGATGACCTACCCTTGTATGTGTCTATTACTACTAAGGATTACTGCCTATAAGTTAAAAGGTTAGATTACAAGTTTCACTTTTACTTGGCCACAGTTAGGTAAGAAGAATCCCAATGGTGTGCAAAACATTGCAGCTTCTGGCACTAACCACAGTCAGATGAGATGTTTATTCTGCATAAAAAGAGGTGCAGTAGAGCTGTAAAATTAAAACACATTTATTTGTTTGCTACACCCTGCCTTGCAAGGGGTAATGAGCAGTTCCTAATGGCTTCAGGTCGCAGCTGAAGCCTTCCACCTTAAGGTTTGCATTTTGAGTAGCCCTCAGACTTATTAATTTCTGTATTTAGGGTAGAGATGTGCATGACTATTGCAGGACTGGGGATTAACAGATGCTAGTCAGTGGAAAGCTTCTGGGCAATTATTGCTGTGTGGGAGAGAGAAATGTGCTTCTTCGCAACTCCTTTTTCCTGAGAAAGGTGTAAGACAGACCAGGGGGGCCACGCAGCAGAATAAAGGTAGCCAACAGTTTCTCTCAGCTCTGTGTAAGTATCTAAGCAGCCAAAGGTGGCAAATGGAGCAGAGAGCAGGACAAGTTCCCATCTTTTCTCCTGCTGCTATTTGGCCAAGAGGCATTGCTGGCCAGCCGGCACGAGTGGGAGTGATGCCCAGCAGTTCAAACGGAGCACCTGAAATTATAACGCTCTTTATTTTCTCTTTTTCCTGATCCTAGAAAAGAACAAATAGATTTTTGGAGGTGGACTTTCCTGTGTAAGGTTGTGGCTCGATGACACAATAAATTCAATTTTAAGCCTCCTTGTAGCACGGAACACAGTGCTAATGTGGTACAGGTTCACCCTGTCAGCTAAAATTAGTTAGTCCACCTACATTTTTCAAAGATTGCACTGTCTAGCTTTTGCAGAGGATCAGGTATCATCTCTCACCCTGCAATTTGTGTAAAACCACAATCACCTCCCTGTTGCACACTAGATAATTTGACAAGAACATGTTGTTATGCCCACACATGATCCAGATGAAATTTTTGCTGCAGGGCTATTTGCTGATGCACAGAGCCAGTATGAATGATTATGGAAACAGGGCCTGTGTTTTAATGACAAATTTCATATTTTCTTCTGCACTGCAGTGAAAAAAGATGCACCCAGCAACCTGGTATCCATTACCAAAATGAAAGCCCAACATGGTTTGCTTTATTCAACCATAATGTTGTATTTTTTTTTCCTTTTTTCATAAATGCTTGAAATTAAACATAGTGGACAAAACCACAGGAGAGTTGCTCCAGGTGTCACCATTTTACACAAAGGTACAGGAAGTACTACACACATCCAAAATGTGTAGTATTTAGATTAAATTGTTTTGAAGGGGAATCTGAATGCAGCAGGGAATTTGAACCAAAAATTTGAACTGCCCTAAGCAGCAGTTCAAAGTATTCTGCACTGAGACTCATGGTATCTTTTGCTGACACTGTTTCATCCTCCGTGAACAGTTATTAATCAAATCTCTGACTCAGTGACCTCTCAGTTACTATACTCAATGTTAAGGATATTGCCCCAAAATGCAGCAGACGCTTGGAATGCATAGACGTATACATGCAGACATTTGTATGCACAATTCCGCATTGCATAAGGAGAATTAAGCTAACTTCAAATGATCTGGTGAACATGTGTGGAAGCACTGCAGAGCAACACAGAGGTGCTAGTCTTTCTCCCAGAACCAGCATTACTGCAGTAGCATGGTTTTGTACTATCAAAGGGAACCACCCTATATCTCAGCAAAACTAATTGGACTATCTGGAGCGCCATGCTTCTGGCTCTGAAGCTAGCCACAGAGCTGGCTGTCTCAGCCTAGTGCTTCCTAACTCCCTGTAGTTTTTAGTGCTTCCTTCAGGTTCTTATGTTAAAGCCTGTAATAAACTTAAATTTCATGCACTGTAGTGGAATACACAACTATTTCATGAAAGATGGATGCCACCACTAAATACATTTCTCCAGTCCCAGTGGTTTGACAGACTAAATGTGAATTCACTAATAGTTTTTAAGATAGGCAATCCCCCATTCTGGAGACTTTTCTATGCTCCACTTGTTTTCCCACCATCATGTTCTAATTGTGAGCAAGTACAAAAGTAACATTTAGGAAGGAAGGAAAGATCTAAACAAGTTGCTTGAAATATGCAAACATAGTTGCATGTACTTACACAATTAAAAACCAGTGAAGATATATAAGCTGTTTTTGTGGGCTTTGGAAGTTTGCATGAAGATAAAGATTTTTCCAGCCTTCCTTATATGAAAACAGCAGGCACTTTTCACATCAGCCTGTGCTGCAGCAAGAAATGGAAATTATATGCTTTATCTTCAAATCCAATGCAGGAATATGCATAAAAATATTCTTATTGTCAGGGGGAGGAAGGAAAAACGTGAGTAAGATTCATTGCAAAGTTGGCAAGATTGGGACGGGAAATAGTTTCCACACATCAGGAGATCAAACAGACAATTCTTCAGCTTGGAAAGAGAGATGAGCAGGGTTATGAGTGAAGTCTACAGTGATAACACTGGCATGGAAAAAGTTTACTGTGGCATGGAAAAGGTTACTGTAGAATGATTACTCATAATTTATCACAAAACAAGAGCTGGAGAGCACCCAATGAAGTCATCAGACAATAAATCTATGACAAATAAAAGGAAGTTCTGTTTCACATGGTGCATAATTAGAGTGAAATTCACCCCCACAAAACTGTGTGGAGGACAGAGCTATACACATGCTGAAAGAGAGAGTAGAAAAATGGAAAATGGGAGTCTACAGGCCTTTAAACACAGTGGTCCAGTTGCACTTCGAATTGAGATGGCCTCAGAATTACAATGCTACCGCTTCCTTGGAGCATGGCACCACTTCAGGAGTTGCCATACTGGGAATGAATACATGGTGAGCCACAACTTCCTTACTGGCTTCCCCTCTAAAATAGAGCAGCCTCAATTAGCAGCAGATTACTTCCTTCCCTGTTCCCCATCCCTGCTTGCTACCTTTCTTGCTCACTTGGGAAGGGGTGAAGCACTGCCTGGACGCTGCTCTCAGGATCGGTAGGGACATCTACCACTGGGAGTCCTCCAGGGAGCAGGGTGACAATATCTTGCTTGCTGTATGGGCAAAGGATAATCTGGAATTAATGAAGTGGACACAGAGAGATCGTGTAGTGGGAGTAAAGGGGAAGTGCTCAGATCCTCTGATTGAACAGGAAGAGAACAAGCACGGTTACAGGGAACAGGACCCACCTCTCAATATTTATTCTTAACTGGTTGCTCTGCAGAGGATGGTCTTGCTTCTGAGATTTACAGACAACGAGAGAAGCAACTTATCCCAAGTGAATGATTATAATTATTCGCTCATGGTCTAAAACTTATTTGGTTCTTGGCCTTTGCTTCTGGTGTTACTCTAGAATTGTAGTCTAACATTCAGCAATATAACAAATGGATGATGCCACCATTGAGGCCAGGTATTTGTTGTGACCACAGAGAACAGATAACAGGGTAAACGTTAAACTGAATTTTAAAATAAATAGAGTCTCTTTGCTCCCATTCTCCCCAGTAACACTTTCAAAGCCTACTTGCAAACTCCTGCAGGAGTTGCAAACTCCTCCTCTCATCCACAGGAGATCTTTTCTCTTGCTCATAAAAATGGATTTATCAAAATTATCACATTGGACTATTACTACAAATGCATCCCATATGAGGAGAATCACTATAAGTAGGACGCAGAGGAAGAAATCTCACTTACAGTTTCCGATGTGGTATCTGTCTCACACTGTCAAGACTGCGTATGTTCGGAAGGCTGTGTACGTTCAAAAGTCAAGAGCATGTTCCTTCCTTTCCCATTAGAGACTTGCACAGAAATACCAGGGAAAGGTTTTAGCATTTTGGATTACAATTCTCAATGTAAAAGGGATACAGTATTTAGGTCAGAGCATTTGAATGAGAAAAGAAAAAAATCAGTCCTTTTTAACATGTAATGTTCGTACTTCAGAGAACAAAAATACAGGAATGATCACAAAAAAACTGAACTAGGTCAGCAATGTCTCTTTTCCTCTCAAACACGTTTGAGTGTTGCCAGCTGGAAACTTGGGCTACGTTATGCCACAGCAACTGCAGAATAATTTTGTAGCCTGTAATTATATCTTAACTCTTGCCCTGGTTTTAGAGGTATTCTCAAGTAGTGTGACAGCAGCCACACAAAGTATTTTGGTGGTACTTTTGACAACTAATTAGTATATTTCACCACTGTACTGATTTTTACACTGTGTTGCATAAAGTTAATTTCACAAGTGTAGGAGAAAAGTATATTCTCTTCACTGACCTGTACACTGCATTGGAAAAAAACATTTGCAGGATTCTCTAGGTATACTATCAACAATAATGGTACTTATGTGCAATGTTTTTGCTTTCTTGTGTTCCTATATGCATGGATAAAATATGAAATAAGACAGATTTCCAATAAGCTCACTACAGAAAACCAAAAATCAGTATTATTTTCATGTTGGATCCCAAAAGCAGGTTTTCAAAGGCACAAATGGCAGGGTTGCTTAAATCCCACAGAAATTCACTTATGGCACATTTATGACTCTGAAAATCTGCATCTTTGGATTACAAAAGACCAGAATCAAATCTAAAGACTTTGATCCTAATACCATTTTTACACAGCCAGCAAAATATGCAGTTGTTCAAAGAAGATATCTACTTATTGCAGAG
Source organism: Fratercula arctica (assembly GCA_947846985.1). Lineage (NCBI taxonomy): Eukaryota > Metazoa > Chordata > Aves > Charadriiformes > Alcidae > Fratercula > Fratercula arctica. The sequence continues at coordinate 61,510,451 of CANTUZ010000002.1, read as the reverse complement.
TATGTTCAGGTCATAAAAATGCATTCACTCAATTCATAACAGAAAGTACTTAAGGACCTGTGTTATTTCACACATAGGAATAGACTTGGTAGAGAAACTGCAGATGAAGAGAAGTAAAAGTGTGCGAGGTACACAAGCTGTGAGTACCCTGACATCTTGTATATCAAGGTTTGAATATGACTGAAGTCCTTTACTGGCATAAGTTACCATCACTGCACAGAAGTCAATAGAGTTATACCTATGTATTTCAGCATGGCCCTCTATTATCCTCTAGACAGAAAGAAAAACCTTGTCCAAGCCTTACAGATGAACAGATATTAGTAGGTTTAACATTCAGGTTCAACATTCAGACCAGTGAGTAACAACAGCAAGCTCCATAATATAGTGGTTTTTCTCATTGTTTCCAAATATGCTCGGAAGATTGATTGATAAACTTGTGTGAAATATACCATCAAACTACTAAGGTGGCTTTTGAGAAAAGGAATAGATTTTAATCACAGTTATTTATGTATATCAGTGCAGTCCCTTCTCCCCAAAATGCAGAATTTTGTTTATACGTATCATGAATGCAAACAAGTTGTAGCGCACACAGCCAGAAGTATTTACAGCAAATCTAACACCCACCCAAAAACACCCATGCAGAAAAAACACAGGATCTTAGAGTGCAATAGTATGTTAGCTTTGTCTCAGGCCTAAATACATCCCCTCTCGTGCTGGAGCTGACAGTAGCCGTAGGGTCAGCCTACACCTTGTGCATGCACTGCAGATGAAAAGCGAAGCGTGCATGCACTGGCAAGGAAGAGCTGAAGCAGGTGGGGGGAGGCAGCACCTTTCCTTCGCGATGGAAACACACACACCCCGCATCGTGCTCTCAGCAGCCATGTCCTGACCTGTGGTTCACATAACTACAATCATCTCAGAAGAAACAGAGAAAAAGAAATAAGGCTTAGAAACTGACCTGTTTTTCATTTTCATCCTCCAGCCTCAGCCTGTCCTCAATGCAGTTCCTGGCCTGAAGGAACGCCTTCCTCTGAGCCCTTTCTGTCAAAATCCTCACAAAGACCCCATACAAATTTACACTGACAAAAAGGATTGCATTGGCCACAAGCTGTAAGAAAGAAAGAAAAATAAGTGAGTACTTTAAAATACAGATTTTTATTTTACATTTCTATTCAGCAAAATTAAAAACAAAGCAAAAAATCCCCCAACAAAACAACACTGTCTTTAAAAATTCTGCCTCGCTAGCCATGTCACTGATACCCCTTCCCACAACCCAACTGCAGTGAAACAAATATAACAGCTACCACAAGTCCAGGCAAGCAATAATGCATAATACAGAACTTCTCATCTGCTGAAGTTAATTTCTCTTAAAATGATCCGTAGCTTATCACTTTCATTCAGCATCGGTTCTTTCATCAGCCCATTGGCAGATCTGTCCATTTAATAAGGAGAGCATCTTCAACACTTGTTCGATTGCGAGACGCCTGGAAGACTGAAATTATTTTCCTATGCATTTGTAAAGTAGGGATATTATTGTCCCTTTTTTATAGTTGAGAAGCAAAATCTGTTTGCTTTTCAAAGGCGAGACAAAATCTGTGACTAAATTAAAATGTGTGCCTGGGTACCCTAAGTTTTCATATTGTGCAGTTTGCACTTGGAAAATCTACTCATCTTCCCGTATCTACACTACTAGTGACTATACTGTATTTTTATGAAATCATCCAAAATATTCTTGATGCTATCCTGCAGCAGACCTCTCAGAAGGTGCTGAGTTCACTTCCATGAACAGTGCTTTGATGAAGGACACATAAATGACCCAATTGCCCTTCTGGGTTTTTTTTAATGATTTTACAATATGTGATAAAGTTAGTTAACTGATCTAAATAACTCAACAGTGGCTTGCAAGCAACCTCCCTATCTAAGACAGTCCTGTCCAAGTTTCTCACCGCATCTCTAATGTCTGAAACTTTTCTTCAGATGGCAAATTCTGCAATGGAATGCGGTTTTTGTTTAGAAAGGAGGCAATAAGGCCTGTTTACCTAGTATCTTAGCATTCTCATTCTCCATATTTACTTTACTTACTACCACAGCATCATGAATAAGGATTCCCAGGACTCATAAATTCCAAAATTTCAGAAATCAGCTGGCACATAAATTGGCCAAGATTGGGTATAATAAGAGGAAAGAAAGACATTAGAACAAATAACACAATTATTTTAATTAAATTCCTATGCATCTGAAATAGTTTATATAGACCATATAGCTGATATTTTTTCTTATTAGAAGGTATACATTTCAAGCTAGTACATCTCTACTGCTGCATGATCTACTAGTGTAAGTTGAAGAGGAGACCACTGCCCTTGTTTGCACTGCATAGCAAGTCCAGATGTGGCAACAACACAATCAAATTTTTAAAAAAATAAACCCACTGACGTTGTAGAGAATGCTTACTGAGAAACAGGACTAGGGTTGAGGGCTTGAATTCAGCCAATATGGTAAGTAAAGATCCAAAATGACATCCAGAAACTCCCTGCTGATTTTGGAGAGCCTTTGGGAAATATTTCACCCTACAAAAGTAAGAAGGAAGTTTCTGATGTATGTAACTAATGTAATACATCTCCATCTTCTGTGATCTCAGTATAGTGGGGAGAACTGAAAGATTCACTCTGGGTGTGTTCTCCAGACCTTCACAGATTCACAAGTCCTCTGACTTTTATCTTCATACCTGATCATTACTAGTTAGCAGGACATCAACACCACCTTCCTTGCAAACATTCTCCCCAGCGTAAAATCAAAAAGATACTCTGTGACAATTAAGGGAGCTGTGCCCAGCATTAGTGTTTTCTATCTCCTCAGATATCCAATACGAAACAGTTATCTCACAAGAGCTAACACCAGTGAGGAACGATGTTATGGCTTCCTCCTGAGAACTGCAAAATGCAGGTTCAGGTGTCATCAGTCAGAACAATTTCAAACTAAGAATGTGATATACCAGTTACTTACACGTCACTTCTCAGAGATGGTAATACAGATAGTAAAACTTTGAAGATAAAAAGCAGTACACGAGCCTATCATTTCATGATACGGGCTGAGCATAAACAGTTTAATTCCTATCTTGCTTTATTTTGCTTCATCACAGAGAACTGCTTGAGGTATATCAATTTTCAGCACAAGCTAAAGCCTACTAAAATGAAATTACTGTAACAATTCCAGTAGAATCCTATTTTTAGAGACACGAGTGCAGCCACGCTTACCTTCTCCCTGCATTTTATCATGCTGAAGTGTAATGACAACAGTGTATTTTAAAGCTAATTCTCTAGAAGTGCAATGGAATAAAAATAGAAAGGATTTGTATAGGCCATATTCAAAGGCAGTACAGAGAGCCTACAGAATAAACCCTCAAGACAATTACAAACAGTGCAACTGCTTGACCCTGTCCATATACAAAACAGCTGTTATTAACACAGGGTTAAAAACTGTCTTTATGTGCTGGTATCTGAGTGGCCCAAGACATAAATAATTACTTCTAAAGAAGACTAAAAAAAAGAGTCATCTCAGTTTCTGGTCTTCAAACGGAGGCGGCAAAAGACCATATATCATAACAATCTGCCAGCTGTTCTGAGACTATCATTACGATTTCACTCAAGCAACGGTGATCACCTGGACTGGGGGTAACCCATAGGTGGGTTTCTGCAATCTTGCAGCCACTTTCAGACTAAGCAGGATAAGTCATTTTCTGACATGCTTTGAACAGTTTAAGATAAAGCAGAGGCTTAGCTGTCAGCTCTGGCCTGCAGGGAATTGGGAAAAGTGATAAAGCAAGTAAAAGATTCATGGATTTCAAAATGCAAGAAAATAAAGTAGGGCAGATGATTGTCTCCTGAGGTAAGAGTTTGTTCCCTCCACAAGCCATTTTCTGCTTAATTACTATTTTTTCCCCAATTGCAAACTGCATACTTCTCTTTCTCTAGGTTTCTTAAATGCATGCCATTTCCTGGTCCCTTTCACTTTAATATGTAAATATGTACCTCTCTATATATACACATGCATACATATATAATTTGCACACATTATGTGCCGTAACTGCAGGAAAGATTGAGAGACTTGCTGTTAAAAGTAAGCATCTTTGAAGAAGTACTGAGGCATCCAGAACTGCTTAAATATCAAGGAATTTAATTTTTAATTATTCCTACACTATTCACTATACTACTGCTTAGTAGCAAATAGAGTGCTCTTCAGGTTTCACTATCACCTTCTATTTACTAAACTACCAAAGAGACAATTTACTTAACGCAATGCAAAGTGACTCAAAGACATTTTTATGCTGCAACCTCTTTAAAACAATGTTATTCTCTCATTCCGTAATGAGATTACAGGTCAGCCAGAATTAAAAAAAAAAAAAAAAAAAAAAAAAAGGCAAGAGGGTCGTGAAAGCCTTTTTTGTATTATTTTTTTTTTAATTATTGTTGTCACTGAATCTTGTATTGCGCATTCTGCATATCTGCTACACTTCAGTACTAACATCCTGAGCTATAAGCTTGTCTAGTCCCTAGTAGGGTACACCTTCTATAACTGGATGAACTCTGGTGTGGTTCCTTGTGCTGGCTCTAGAGGGTATTACCAAAGGCAGACTTCTAACACAGAGCGCTAGTTCTTGTAGGCTGCCTAGTCAGCAAAGAGAGGCTGGCAGCTCCAGTGGGTATTTCAGCCAAATTTCTGTCTCTCCTGGTTTTTTCCTCCACTGACTTTCTTGGGTCTCAAGTTAGTTTTGGTAGGGAACTCAAATTGCACAATACAGCAATGCCCATCAAGGAGTGAGCAAATAATTCTGGAGGTAAGAAGCATGTGACATGTACACACAGAGCTTGAATAGTTTAATTAAAGATCTCTCTCTCTCTTTTTTTTTTTTTTCCCCCTAGAATGATCTCCTACTTCTTTAGTGTCCCTTGGGATTAGTTAAGAGACTCTTTGAAGAGTCTCTCAAAACTTTTGTCTGGATTCTAGATATGTTTTATTCTCCACTTCTTTTTCCTTCAAAGTGAGCATCCTGATGTGTTCAGTCATGCATACATTTGCTCTCTCTCAAACATGTGATGAAAAATTCAAAATTCTTCTATGTGTTGATATTTGCCTTTTAAGCAGACTAATTCTGCTATCAGGTAAAAACAGTTGCATAGGAGATGGTTCAAACCTGAGGCTGGTTTTCATTGTGGAGTAGCTTTCTGTTTGTCTCACAAAATTGCCTCATAGAAAAATGTGGCTATTTCACAAAGGTGTGAATGACCTGGATCACTCAAAGACTTTTTTACAAAGAGGCATTTATATGGATGGATACTGAAATACCCAACTGAAGTAGACTAAATGAGAAATATAAATTACCAGAGAAGAAAAATTCAGGAGGCTCCTTCAGAACTCCGTTGTGCTTTGTACAAGCTGGGCTTGTGGTGTACTGAGGAGGGATTACAGTATTTACCACTCCCAGGATCATAATTTAGTAGCTAATATCAATACTTGATTTATTCTCAGCAATATGAGTTCTCACGATTTCCCAGGAAGTAGAGAAGAGTGGAATATGTAGGAAATGTGCCCAGCATTTCCAGGGGAAGGTGGAAATCTGCAGAAAAGACAAGACCAGTGTGGTTCATATATGTCTTACCTCTCAACTTATCAGGTATATGAGGGTTATGTAGGGCCTGAATTCCACTTCCAGTTTCCTCTGTTAACTGAATTTTACTGCAAGCAATTTCTGTGCCACTATTGTTGTTTCTGTTATGCAGACAATGTAACATTTACTCATTCTGTCAAAATACTCTGAAATGCATTATTGTAAAATCTAAATGTCTATTGTGAGGCATACATCTAAGGAAAGAGTCATGAACTGTTTACCAAAATCAGTCAGTTTTTCCACCATTAAAACTCTTGAAGAGCAAAGCAAGATTGTGCTGTTTATGAAAACTGTTGATATCATGAACAAGACCTTTTACAAGTTTAAACAAAAATTGTTTCTCTTTTTCCTGTTATGAAAAATGTTAACATTAGATCAGTGCTTTATTTACAGCACAAAACTGCATAAAAGAGAATGCACAATTGCCTCTTGATTCTGACATGGTTTTGTTAAGTTTAGTAATTCACTTAATCAACTCACTTTGCAACCTTTTGAGAACACTTAGTTACTACATCTGCTCCCTTCATTTGCTGAAGTGCCATAACACAGGAGCACAGGACTTCTCCTTAGCTCCTCACTGCATCCCAAAAAGCACAGCCCCCTACCAGAGAAGGCACCCAAACAAATTTTCTCAAGATTAAATAAACATAAACCATTTTGAATAACTTTCACTCTTATTTTTGTTAGTTTTTGTTCTAACTGTGTGCTATGTACTAAGAAAATATTTTTCTGCTGTGTTGTTCTCCATGGTTTCTGTCTTCATTCACATCCCTCCTGAATCTACCGCATAATCTAAAAGGGATTAGTGACTAGTTATTTCAGTGATAACAGAATCATAGGGTTGGAAGGGACCTCTGCGGATCATCTAGTCCAACCCCCCTGCCAGAGCAGGGTCACCTAGAGCAGGTTGCACAGGAACGCGTCCAGGCGGGTTTTGAATGTCTCCAGAGATGGAGACTCCACCACCTCTCTGGGCAGCCTGTTCCAGTGCCCTGCCACCCTCAAAGTAAAGAAGTTCCTCCTCATGTTTAGGTGGAACTTCCTATGCTCAAGTTTGTGCCCATTACCTCTTGTCCTGTTGCTGGGCACCACTGAAAAGAGCCTGGCCCCATCCTCCTGACACCCATCCTTTAAGTGTTTCTAAGTGTTGATAAGGCCCCCATCAGGCGTCTTTTTTCCAGACTGAAGAGACCCAAATCCCTCAGCCTTTCTTCATAAGGGAGGTGTTCCAGTCCCCTAATCATCTTTGTAGCCCTTTGCTGTACCGTGTAACGCGTTGAATGAGAGCAGATGTCACTGTCAAGGAAAAGACAGTAGCACTGGGGTGTCTATAAGCATACAAGTGAAGACAGACTTTTAGGATATCTAGGTTGTTATGTCCATTAACCACAGTCAGTTTTTTTGAAGTGTACATGCACAACGTGTAATTGCAGAAAACCATTCTGTGTCTTTCCCTCCATTTGCAAACCTGTTTGACCGAAGTATAAGACACAATTTATAAGCACCATTTAAAATACATGCCACAAACCTTTCTAAAAATGCCCCCTACAACAGTAGACTAATTGAAAGCCATCGAGCTCCCTAGTGTTAAAAAGTTCATGTGTTGAAGGTCATGTCCTTTTAACTTGGAAACATGCACTGGGAGAACAGTTAGTGCACCTCCCCCTCACATTTATATACCACTGGCTGTTTATCTCGTGTCAGAAGCATTTACCTCTGAGATTAAGTAGCAGAGAATTATGACAGAAAATCAGAACTAGTCTTGATTGAATCATAAATTTTGAATCCTAAACCTTATGTAGTACTGCATCTCTAAAAACATTCTGATAAAGACACCTGTGATTACAGAAGATACCAAATATTTGTTTTGCTGAAGACCCAGTGTCAACTGCCTGCCCATCAGTGCTCTCACTCAGATCTGTGACATGAATCTATGACATTAATTTCAGGCTCCTATTTTTGAGATACTGCCTTTTATCGTGAATTTCTGAAAGGGACTCACAATTCCATCATTTTTGCCTTTCACATTAGCAACAAATTAAATTTTTATTTTGATGTACCAAGACTTCTGGGTTTTTTTATTTTATTTTTTCTTTGTTAGGAAGACAGAAAGAAGCACTTATATACAAGAACTTTAGCTCTTATCAGCTTTTTTTTAATTAAAAAAAAGGCAGCTGATTTTTATGGAATAAGAAAAATATCAGATAGAGAACTTACAAGTAATATATGATGGAGCATTGATATATGAAATTTTAGAAATAAGAAATAAAGGACTGGATGTAAAATACTGCAAGCAGTATACAGGCTGAAATACCTTCAAGCATAACTTCTCAATCACTTCAAACCATTCCAAATAATAAATTACTTCAAAAAAGATGTCATTTTGGAAGAAAAAAAAAGAAGATGTAAACACATAGTGGTATTCTATTAGAAACAGCTGGCACAACTGCAACAGGAGTATCTGAAACTTGCCGAGTATAGCACTGGGCTGTTGCACTTCAGAAATTCAAAAAAGCAATAAGAAAATGCCTTGATTTGCCTCTGTCCAAAGCCTGTTTTTATACATAATGCATACATACTGATACACATTTTTAACAATATTAATTATTTCTCTTGGTTTCATATTTGTGTCCGTTAAGCCCAGCTGATGTTAGAATCAGCAATCTTTCCATATATCAAACCAAACCTTACAGACAGATAATTGGAGGTTACTTTTACACAAGGCAACAAATTCTCTCCAAAGCCCACAGAAGTGCTGGAGCTCTTGCAGACAGAAGAGAATATCTGAAGAATATTACATGTGAAGCAAAAATAATTTCCCAGTCATTCATACTAATCAGCCAAGTCTAGGTACACAAAAGATCTGGCTGATCTCCATGGTTTTTCACTATACAAGACACTATGATTGCCTCTCAGATAAGATATGAGAGAGATGATATCTCAACCGTAGCTTTCTCTTGCTGTAATATCATGGTACTGCACTCCTGAGTGTGCAAGTGGTTCACAGAAGAACATATACCTTAAACATCATAATATGGTCTCAGTCACTTCCATCTATGGAAGGCTGAAACAATGAGCTACCCAGAAAAAAGTCAAAATATTCTTGCTAACTGACTTACATGTCATATCGCACAAATTTCTTTGGGCTGAGAAGAGGCAAACATTGCTTATATTTCTTTCCTGATTTAGCTGTTGTATTATTTTACGGCATATTGTAAGTCACTGTCCTGGTTCCGGCAGGGACAGGGTTAAGTATTCCATGGCATGTGAGCCACGCCCACCCTGAGATTAAAAGGAGGGAGGGGGCAGGCAGTCGGTTCGGAGCGGGCTGGCGCGTCCTGGGGCCGGACCGGCAGGGAGTGGCGGTTCCGTAATCGCGTTTGTATATTTCTCTGTCCGTGTTATTGTTGTTGTTTTCTTGTTCCCTTTGCTGTTCTGTTAAACTGCCTTTGTCTCAACCCAAGAGTTTTGCCTTTTCTTCTGATCCTTCCCGTACCGGGAAGCGCTGAGCGAGCGACACGTGGTTCTTTGTTGCCATCTGAGGCCAAACCACGACAGTCACCATAGAACAAGTAAGCCCTTGGATCTTCTTGCTTTTGGGGTGGCTTGTTATGGTTTGGGGTTTTTTGGACAATGCAATTGTTCCCAAGCATTATGAATAGTTGCTATATATCACAAAAGACTTGGAATATGTTCCCAAAGCCACTTGACATCATTTCTATAGAAATTATGGACAATATTTATTTGTGCACGTTATTTACTTGCTTGACAGAGTCCAGGTGATCAGCCCCTGAAACTAGTCTACATCAACCAAAAAATCTGCAGCTCTCTACCCTTTTCCTGTTACTATTATGCCATGTTGTGCAATTAGAGCACAACAGTAATCCATATGCAACATGTAGTTCCTTTCCAGTACTTGTTCTCCCCAAAGAATCCATCTGAACATCTTAATACCTTTTTTTTTTAAAAAAAAAAAAAAAAGCAGCAGTAATTAAATACATAAAAATAAAGACTTGTGGGGATACACAATCCAAGCTAATTTGAAACCTTGGTGGGACTATAGTTGCTAAGTAACTGGACCTTCAGATCTTAAATCCAATTTTTCTTCATTTAAGTCCTGTGTATGGCTGAGAAACAGCATGTAGCAGCTTCAGTCTGGCACCTGGCTGCCACAGACAGGAAGCATTTCTTATCTAGTGTACAGCTCTTAGACTACAAAGACACAAAATGAGACCATGGTTTCAGTTCAGCAAGTGGTGCCACGTTTTAAGATTGCTCCTTTAACAACCCAGGAGGAAGACTGCCCAGCCTGAGTGGGGGCCAGTCTCCTTCCCAGGCTCCCAGCCATGCTCCTTCTGCAGCCTATTGTGTGCCACCGGCCGAGTGAACTCGCTGCTGTCTTATGTTCCTGTGGCATGGTTTGGTTATATCCATAAAACATACTCCACAATGTGTCTCTTATGGGACCTGGCTTACTGAAAACTGATAGGTACGTGCTGAGCTTCTGCACATTCTGGCAGCTGGAACGCGCTTCCAGCTTTCCACTCAGGACCTCTCACTTGTCAGCTTTAGCTGTCGAAGTCTGTTCTGTAAAAACTCAAGTGCTCTACAAAGCTTTGCCAATAAACAGTGCTGGGGCAGAGGTCAGTGACTGAGCTGGTGAAAAAATATGGGTCTTCCAAGTCCCGGCTCTGTTCTTCAGCAGTTCAGACTCGGTCTTGTCAAGCCTAGGAACTGTGCTGCTGCTGTATTACCCCCAGGGTTTATTATACATGCTGCATAGACACTGCACCATCTATTTGGTACTGAAATGGCGCGCTCCTGTGCTCTACACAGGCTACTTCCAAAGAGGGCTTGAATTTTGCTCCTGGAAGGTTGGGTGCATAAAACCTAGGAAATGCAACACCCATGCTTAAAACCTCTAAGTGATTTTTTTGAATTTAACTTCTGGGAGACAGCCATGGGTTCACAAGTCAGTGTATGTCAGTTAAGTTTGATCACAGGCATACTGCAGATTAGAAAATAAACACAGGTTAACTTTAAGCAGCTGTCCAAATATTACAATGTAATGAACTCACCGTTAGGAAATCATGCTAAAATGCATTACTTAAGGTCCTATATCACAAATTGAAGTCATTTTCTGGTGACCCAAGCAGTGTCAGGTACACATTTTTCATATCAAGCATGGGACCTCATATTTATTTTATGCCGCTAAAAAAAGTTTGCCCCAAAAATGTCAAGAAGTATACAGAAGTCTTCTAATAAGTCACCTGTAAATTAAATTGAATGACTAAACTGTGAGGCCTTGGTTCCCACTCACTGCCAAAATACCTGGTTCTTTTCCAGATGAATGAAGGCAGCCAGAGATAAAGAGAGGAAAAAGTGCACAAGCTGTTGCTCTGGCTGCCTGTGTGTTGCTAAGTGAAAACATGACTGCATTAGGACTAAACTGATCTCAGTTGGTTTCCCTTTCCACCAGAAGGATTGCCTGCTAGACTTGACAAATGTCCTCTTGTATGTTTTTTTTTTTTCCTCTCCATGCAGATACTTGAAGTAGTTGGTGAATGATGTCACTTCTGGTCAAATGTCCTGAAAAGATGGAAGTGTTTGCCTTGAGAAAACTATGTTCTATTACACAGAGTCCGTTTACTTTTCTCCTATTGTGCTTTACAACTGCGAAGAGCTGTCTCTGCAGATAATAAGATTTTTGCTCTGCAGGGTCATTTAAGCTATGGTATCTTCTGTCAATGGTGGCACTTGAGAGCTTTAATACTGTCAAAGTTGCAAAGGACCAATTTAAGTAGAAGAGATAGAGAAAACTAGCCATTTTCTTGTTCAACTTCAAAAATTATTTTTCCAAAAATAAACCAGCTATACAGTATGTCACTAAGCAACTGATCAAACAAGAATTTGATGGAAGATTTTTAAAAAATATTTCCAGTCACATTTTCACTCAAGAGACTTATTAGGTAAACAAGAGGATATACCCTTGTTTAGTGATTCTATTAAACAATTGAATTCTTTGGTCAATGATTTCAAGAGAAGACAAAGAAATTCTAAAGATTTAGGACCAAAAGACCAAACTCTGCTCATATTCAGTTAGTGATCCTAAAAATTTTGTTGTTAGAATCTCTACACTCTGTGATTAAAAATAGTCTGAGTGTGCTAAAAAAATGGAGGCATGATTCCATGATCGGGAATTTGGGTAGTGTTCCAGACTGATTCATACAAACCTCATTGCTGGAGCAGGACCTTAGAAAGAAAAATATGCCACTTTTGTGAGCAACAGGATGCATTTAAAAACTTATCATGACAGCACATAACTAATAACTTTTGGATTATATGATCTTCTTGTCATGTGTAGGTTTTCTGGTTCTCTTTGAATGCAAAAAAATTATTTTGAAAAAAAGTCACAATATTGTGAATGCCAAGCATTTAAAAACACTGAGCTGAACTGCAGAAATAAATCACAAACCTGGAGGAGGGTAAGAAATAATAGGACATAAATCAAGTATGGTTTTGGAACAGGAGGAATAAATGGGGGTAAAGCAAAAATAAAAACAGAAAGAAGGAAAATAATGATAAAAAGTGGAACTGAAACATGCCTACTCTGAGCAGAAAACAAGAGCAAAAGAATAATAAGGGGGTTACAATTACAGATATGATGCCAAATGTAGAGAAAATTTAGCACGATCTTGAACACTGTGCTAATTTTTTTTTCTTTTGCCAATGTCATATTTTGTTCTGCCTCATTAGAGAGGGGTTTGGTGGTTTTGTTTGTTTGTTTGTTTGTTTGTTTTTTATCTGAATGAAAGGGATCATAGGTGAAGATCAAGGACTGCTATTCTTTGAATTTTGAATGAGGTGCCCTCCTGGGATTTTTTGTTTTGCTCCTATAGCTACTGAAATACTCAGAAACTCATCCCAACTTTCATTTAAACAATGGAGGTCCTCCTTCCTAAAAACTGTCTGGTGGGTTTAGTTTCTGCTTTGAATGTCTTGTCAGTTCTGGTTAGGAATGTGCAATCTTAAAAGAAATGGTGCTATTTCCATGTACATATTGTAAGAGATTGCCATGTACATATTGTAAGAGCAGAATTTTATGCCCTGGAAAAGACAAGAGTGGGATTTAACTGAGTTATTGAGAATTCTGAAAATTATGGAGGAAAACAAAATACATCAGCAATTTTTTATTCTTCTTCAAAACAAATGAAACAGGAGAGACAACATGTTAAGCCCCAAAGCAAGCTGCTCACTGGTAAAAAAAATAATAAGAGTCAATTGCAACTACTGTAATATGTCATATTATGTCATATTACTTCTTTCTTAACTGTACACAAATCCCCTCTTAAGGGTTTGCTGACTGCACTCTTTTTTGCACAAAGAAGTGAGGAAATAACAAGTATGGAATAAGGACATGTACTCTTCAGTGATGCTGTATTTTTGCTTTCTTCTGGCATGGACTCTGTACGTTCATTGTCTAACTCCAAAGACGCAAGATAGATCAAGGACTGTATTTGACTACATTTACAATAGCAAGAAAAATGCTCAACAGGTGTGGACTTGCAGCTGGAAAGAGGTGGTGCTCAGGATGCCCACACTATGTGCATTTTGGGAGAGGTTACTTTCAATCAGCTCTAGCTTTGTCCTGTGGACTGAACACCAGTTAGCCCACTTTCCACTTAAGTCTCTGGTCTTAGAGGCACAAGATTCATTACCAGAATACAGACAAGAGATTCAGGCTTTTTCTTTTTTTTCCCCCAATACAGCAAAAAATAGAGATTACTTTTTTGAAATGATGCACTACCCTGCGAGTCTCAAAGAACTTGTATCATAAAGACTGCACAGGCACAGGAAAAGATGGCACTTACATCACAGAGATGTGTGCTGAATCATGCTAAGCATAAATGTGTATAAAAGGGGCTCATAATAAAAGCAAATATAGCACCATTGATTATACTATATGAGCATACACAAAAGTCTGGCAAAGCTTTGCTACCTACAGAAAGATTAAATTAATCATCTATTCATTTAATAACTTGTCAATCATTTTAATATTTTCTGATGTCTCCTGATAATAGTAGTCTCCTGAAATAAGGAGTTCCTAAATCATTAGAGGATGATGTCAGAAACAATCCTGGAAGTTACAAGTCTATAAGAAGGGATTTAAAAATCAGATATGTGGTATTGAATTACAGCTTCATAATAACTATGCAGATATTTAGATTTTTTAGACCAGAAATATAAGTCAGAAAATATAATTTCACAGTACACTACAACTTCTCCATTCTTCTTGTTTTCCCCTTTCTGTATTTAAGAATAAAAATAGATGTGAAACATACATTCTTGCAACAACAGCATACTAGCTATATTCATTTTTGACTCTGTAAAGAATGGTACATATTAGATTATGCTAATTAAGAGTTTGCTTTACTGTTGTCATTACTACACTTTTTATGTATGTTTCTGATGCGGAGATAACAACAATAAAATCAAGAAAAATCTTTTATATCAAATCCTTCAAAAATTTTCTTGGCCAGGTTCTGATGCACTGAGGACCTCTTGGGTGACTGGCCCAAATGCTCTGACAAAGTATCCGTGTTAGCTGTTCACAAGTCCTTTTGTAAGAAATCCTAACTTACACAAACAGATTTATTAGGGATAGTTCTCCTGCCTTCTGAACTAAACACCAGTGATCTGATCCTAATTCCCTCAAGGAAGTAATCTGAAATACTTCTTAGAAGAACATAGCATCAAACACTTCGTCATGGGGTACTTGAAAGTTGAGGTAATAGCAGAATTTCAGTGAAGACCCTTCAAAAAATGCAGGTGTTGAATTAGTAATTTTGGAACAGGATAAGTTTTTGCAGGCAGGATGAACTTCATAGAAATAAAAAAGGGTCAAAATAAAAGTAGGAATTGAGGAATTTTGACAAGGTGGAAGATCACACAGTTCAAGAGTACACATCCTCTGCAGATGAGGTAAGAAAAGATTACTTAGACTAAGGACAGATGCAGGAAGAAACAATGAAGAACATCTTGAACCAGTCAAGTCCCATGTAAACACAGCGTAGAAAGTAGATAGTCACACCAAACAAGTATGCGTGCTTCTACGCCAATACAGAAGGGTGAACTGGGATGAATTAAAACTGATTACTGAATGAGAAATATCATATTAGAAGGATACTAGAAAGAAAACACAGTGGGACACTGTATTTCCAAGGTGCAAAATACACAGGGAAAAAACAAGAGGCAAGATCGCAGGAGTGGTGCTATCCTTTAAAGGACGTATGCAGCCCAAGCAGGTTATTAAGTTAACTGTACTGAGAAGTACCAGAATCTACATAGATTAAAATTTGATACTTATGTAGGAAAAACATATTAATAGAGAAATGCTATCACAGCCTGAGGAGGATGGAAAGAGGGAGTATGGTTCACTTGGGAGCTCTCAGAGAGGCTGTCACTGCAGAACACAGACTAAAGGGAGGGTCTCATCATTCCCATGGAGGCTCAGTAGCTATTACACTGAACCATGAAAATAAGGCAAATTTTAGATCCCACAAATGACAGCTTCTTGAAGCAGATAAATGGGGAACTAACAGGAGGAGAAGTACTCCTCAATGTTTTTCTGACCTCTTTCCTCATACCTAGTTCAAAATGTAACTGTCAAAGTACAAGTAAGCACAAAGTACTTAGAGGTACCCCTGCAGGGGAAAAAATGAAAAAAGAAAAAAAACAAACCACAAAACAAAACAAGCAGAAAATCTACAGTAGGGTTTGATTTCAGAAGGAGGATGTATTGTTACTTATAAGGAACATACCAGGGAATCTCTCTTAGATTGAATTATCCATATAACAGGTTCTAAAACAAATCCCCAAATTAAGAGGATCAGGTTTCCAGGACCAGGCCATATTCTGCTAGCCATTCCTACAAAACTCCAGCATGACATTACTGAACTATTGCTTTTATATTGGGCAAAGTGGTAAAAACTATGAAAAACAACAGAATCTGTAGAAAAACCATAGTCGGGGAAAAGTGAATACAGTGCTTTTAGAGGAAAGGTATGTCTGTGAATATGAAGTCTGTCTCAGTAGGTATTTTTATTCCAAAATTAATCAGAACTAACACAAGCACCAATTACAAGAACGCTACTTCTGTTCTGTTAGGGGTCTCCAGCAACTTCCAGCAGTATTTTTCAGTAGGTCTAAATACCAGCTAAAACACTAGTAAGATACAAAATCCAGGATGCTCATTCAAACTTCTGACAACTTTACAGATACAACCCTACTCTTTAAATTGACACATAATGATTGCCCCAGTGCAATTATTTTGACGACCTCTAGAAGCCCAGATGCATAGTCTATAATTAGTGGACCAAATTCTGCCTGTAGTCACTTCACACAATCTGGTTCACTTACGAAAGTCAGAATGATAGCATGCTTTCTGCCTTAATAGCTTAGGCTTCCACACTGTAATCTAAGGACTTAGTTAATGCAGCTATGTCACTATTGCCAGCCTATCTACATAGCTCTAATATTTTGAAACTTATTTTAAATTCTGTATTGTGTACTGTTGCATTTGCTGTATTGCTTTCCTTTGGCATACTGAAAAAAGCCCATTTATTTAAAATAGGCAGATTTTCATATTGATTAGATAAAGGGTCTATTTTTATCATCAGAATTAACTAAGCACAAGAACTGAGACAAGGGCTAAGATTAGTTTTAGAAAGAACTCTAATAACTTTATACATGTTAATATATGTTTGTAATTGTGTTCAGATTATATAAATTACATACAATTCTACCCTTAGAGACCTGTGGTAATAGGGACATTGAGTGAGTGTAAGGCACTGCGTAATTAGTTCAGTGTAGGAAATATACCAAGTAATTACATTTTTGCCTGCCTAAATTACCCCATAGGTTCAGTTGATTATAGGAATCTGCCAGCTTTTAAGCAGCTACTGTGTTTCACCTCGATTAGCGGCTTTTTGGCAATAAAGTACACAAAATAATTCTAGTAAGGTCTCACCATGCTTTCAAACAGACCAACATATGTACAAATCTAATACAACTACAGAACTAACGAAACCTATCTGTTGCTGTCTCCAGTAATGCAACATTATGCAGCAACAACTCAGTGTGTTAGAGCTCACCACTGCGGTCCTTTGAGTTACTAGTAGGGAACACCATCAGTTCTCTGGGTTTTTTTTAGTAAGCAATGCATGCACAATATGGCATAGCATTTTGAGTAATCAAGACAAGACTACTCATAGCAGTAGGATACGAGTATAAGCGGATCAACAATTTGACCTAGCAATGAAACTTTTTGGCAAAAGACGCTGCATCATTTAATGAGTCAGTTTATTTAGGGAGTTAGACTCCTTGGCACTGTCCAAACAGAAAGCCAGCCATCTAACACCCTTCAAAGGTACATGTCCTAAGGTTGACCAGTGCTTGTACATCTCCTGAGCACAGCAGAGTGCTGCAAAGACAACACCAACCTAGCTCTGAAAACTGTCTATCCACAACAACGCAGTCTCTCTGCCTGAGAAACTTGAAACTCTCACTTAAGAGAATTTACCCTTCCGAGTACAATGCTGTGCTACTGTGGCCATATTGCTTCCGGTTTCAGTGCCTGAATACAGATTCTGTAAGCTCTGCACTATGTCCTTATTAGTGCTGCTACATATGCATGTTCCAAATGGGGAGTGGGAGGCAGGGGGCACCAAGGCAGCCTGAGCCAGCAGAAGCAGAGTCTGCCCTGATGCTACTTTCCCTTCTGCTGACTCTCGTTCCTATCCTGTGCCAGCAGTCACATGTTTAACTGGCTCTGGGAACTCACCTGGCCAAAAATAACCCACTCTTTACAAATAATCTTATTTTTCAAAATTGTGCCCCTTGAGAGATTGCATGCTTTTCAACAGTCAGCAACATGAGAGGCACCACTGCATGGAAACTTGTTCCAGCTAAGCAGAATTAATAAAGCATGACGCCACAGATATTTGTATTAAGCTGTAAAATGCTGGCCCTGGTTATTTCCACAGGGAGGCCAGTGACAATTATGAAGGTGTTGACTTTGAAGATGCATGGTGCATTTAAGTTAGTTACAGTGGCAAAAGAACCTAGAAAAGGACTTCAAACATCAAGGTTATTTAACAGTACAGGTACAAAGCAGTATGATGGAACCAATACTCTTTGCTAAGCCTCTGCTCTGTCAAGAACATCCACTTCAGGAGAATAGTCCAGGCTGTCTTGGATCAATAATAAACCTACATTCTGAACCTACAGTGATTTCTTAGAGATCTGGTCCTCCGACCACACAGCCGTCATCCATGCTGCTCATATAGAAAGAGGTCTGGCAGGTAGATACCTCCAGCCTTCAAATGGAAACCAACTATGGACTAAGTACAGTAATTACCTACTACCACTGTGTTGTCTATGAACTGGGAAAGTTTGGGATCCACTGCCCTGGAACCATGCTCTGAAAGGTGCTAAAGGCTATCCTGAAAGATCCTAAATATGCAGCAAAATAGTTCACTACAAGGAGAAAGAACAGTTTGTATCAGAGGCCTGATGGTGCCAAGGGCTACAGCAGAAAGCTTTGGGAAATTGCACAGAATCAGAGTACAAGGGAGAAAAAATTAATAGCATTTCCTTAAAAAAAGGTAGATGCTTCAGGGAAGAAAGCTCAGAGAAAAGATGTTAGGTTTTCAATCTGTTGTTTTTTGTTTTTTTTTTTTTTTTTTTTTTTTTTTTTTTTTTTTTGTTTTTTATCCCCAGCTGAAAGCAGAGGAAATTTCATTACTGAGTTACAAGAGAGAATATGGTTGGGTCCAAAGTAGAAATAAAGCTACCAGGTAATATTTTATTTTTTCACAAATACCATACCATTATTGTAAAGTATATACACATGAAGTGCCATTCTAATAAAGGTGGGCCACACTATAATATTCATGATGATGTTTATAGGTTCAGTGAAAAAATATTAAAGGTACAAAAATTACAGACACAAGTATTTGAAAGCTACAGAGACTAGCATCAAGTCTGCAGTCATGAAGCCGCAAGTAAAAAAATAAAAGAGGCAGTTGCAAACGAAGAAATGTTCATGTCCATGCTCTAAGCATAGATAGGCATACAAGCACTAGACAGCCTGCCTACTTTTAAGGCCTAAAGACAGACGGACAAGTGCAATACTGCCAATCAGTTAGTGTTCATTTGAAAAATCCTATCTGGTAACCAAAATCCAAGAACCATAAATCAACCATCCAATACAGATGATGGAAACAGTATAGGTAGCAGCCAGCTAGGAAGCCAGGCAAGTCACCCGTCACTTTCTAGGACTACTGGAACTGAACAGAAGGCCAAGGAATGAACAAGCTAACTGCAGTACCTAGTGAACAGATGCCCACCCACTACAGAGATCACATGAAGAGCTAAGAAGTAGAACAGCCAAACCCACAGTTCCCAGACGGAATAATTCTTCACAAAAGATCAAAGCTCAAAATCAATGTTTTCAGCAGTTGATGAAGGTTATGAGTATTGTGCAACATTTTGTTAACATTTTTTTATTTAAATAAGCACCCCAGGAGAGGAGTACAAATATCAAATGTCTCTTGCAAAGATATGTCATACAGTTCCAATTCAGCAATATTTAATTCAGCTGCTGCACAACTCCTTTTATTAAAAAAAAAACACTAAACCACCTTTTTCCACACCTCTGGCTTTCTTTGTCAAACAGCAGTTTGCTCTGGAAATTTTTACTCCACAATGGCACTCTGGCAAACCTGGCAATGAATTCAGATGTGCTGTGAGACAGAGCCTGGCTTGGGACCATTAAAGAAATCTAACATCAAGCCCACCAGCTGTGGCATTAAAACTACTGCACAAATTATTATTTTGTCATGTGCAGTTGAAAGTAGTTGTAAAAAGTAGTTGATGGAGCCTATGATGAAATATGACCAGGAATACATGCAAGAACTTTGTATTTTTGCCTTTATGCAAAACATGATTATGCATTTGACTCCTGAGATGGGATGAGACAGTTTCTGCACCCTGGCCTTCAAGAAGGATGCCGGCATCACAGCACCGATGATAAAACTGACTGAATGGACCTAGCAGCTCAAGTGATAGGTTGTCCCATTTGTCTTTTTGTGTTGCACAGCCCCTGCTCAGCAGTTCTTCTGAGTGAGAAAAAATGAACAAAACCAAACCACCAGCAGGACAGACTGAACCAAACAGAGTCAGGCACAGCACCCTCCAGACTCTCACAAGCAATCCCTGGCAACTGTGGCATGCCATGCACTGCATAATAATTAAGTTGGAAGAATAATCTGTGGAAAAATACAAGGTCTCTTCTGTTCTCATCACCTAAAAGAGAAACCATGGGATGTGGGAAAGGGACCTTGGCTAATCTGGCTAATCTAAACCTTTGAGAGACACTGGCTCTCAAAAAAACCAGGTGTGGTTTCACAGAGGTTTATATAGCCAACCTCATGTTTTCACTGTGGAGATATTTTATGTATATATACAAATATATGAAAGAATCCCAAAACTCCAGTGAGACACTACATGGCATAGGACCAAGACAAAAACCAAAAATAGATCACGGAGAAAGAAATGAGGCTAGCCCTGTAACCCTGTCAAGAGATTCAAAATAGCACAGTAGGAAATCCATAGGAGAGCAAATCCCTTTCATCCCGTACAATTATCCCTTGTTACATAGTTGGTTTTGGCTATCTCCTTTCAAGCTGTAAAGGCCTAGATACTTCTCTGCAGAGATTAGAAGGTTGCCTCGGTATAACATGACAATTAATAATTCTGAGTTATCTAAAATGCAAATTAGGCTGCCAGATATGTTCCATTAATAATCCTTTTAAAGTTATAACAGCATTTTCAGAAAAATTATTTCCTCACAAATGTAGGTCAGTTACTGTATTCCACTGATCAGATAAACGGAATATCTTAACCTACTTAAAGGAATTTAAATTTAAACTTATTTCCCAAATCATCCACTGCAAAATGATATGTATGTGTGTATATATATGTGTGCCATCTGTATGTTTTATGTATGTGTGCATATATATATACACATATATGTTCCTTTTTCCAATTTAGAATGACTGAAAAAGTAATCCCAAATATTATCATAAAATCAAAACATATAAAATATAAAACATCGATGCAATAGCCCTTGATTAATTCTAATTACAATTAAACTCAAATTTTCATGCTGCCCTGTCATATTGCCCATTCTCACTTCATATAGACAATGTTTCACAGCTTTGCAAGCAAGCAAGAGATGCTAATGCTTTGATGCAATTCCATACAAAATACCCCCTTGACATGCTTTATTTGTTTTTCTAATTAAGTGCTTAGCTAACCCACACAGCAATATGGACACATGTAACTCTGTGAGTGTACATCATGCTTCTCCACTCCTGCAAATGACTCCCACCTTCCTGGAAACACGCATGCAAACCTCCTACCTCCCAAATGCAGATGGTATTAATTATAAGAAAGGACCTAAATGTTTACAACAGGGATTTAACATTTTCATCAACATGCTTCTTTATTAAGTATTAATAAAAAAAAATACGTGGAGTAAGGGCAGTGTTTGCCAAACTAGAACCAGAAGTAATGCGAATTTGCAATTTCCATGCAATTCTGCTTTAAACAGTTACTCAAAGTTATACCCATTGCCACATGATTTACGATGTACTTATTAAATAAGGTCCAGTTTTTATACGGCAACTATCCACTCAAATTAACTGTGACTAGTTTGTTCTACCCTTGCTTCTAACATTGGAAACTGGAGGACTTCTAGTCAGGGTGAAGAGAGCAGCATTGCAGCATCATCTGCAGTGGGTTCTCCAGTTTGAGTTTGTTGCGCTCCGGAGTTGGTCCTTCCAAGGATTTGCTGTGAGTTTGAACAGACTACTATCCACAGTGCAAAAAAAGTTCACAGCACATTGAAAGTATGAGCTGGTTTGGTAGTCCTTGAAGTTGAGCCACCACAGGGTGCAGCAAGTGTCTGCCCCACCACTGACCTCCATCTGAGGGGCAGCAACAACCATGGTGAGCAACCTGGCACCACCGGTCTGATGGTCATGTTCTGCCCCACTCACCCTCCTGATACAAGCACCAGTGTGGCCAGTCTGCATGGGGAATGCCAGTTCATTTTAATTACTGGATTGAACATCCAGCAAGTGGTAACTGTGTGATGATTATGGGCAAGATTATCACAAAATCAGTCATTTCTTACTATTAAATACGCAGAACTATAACTGCATGTAATTTTTGTTACCCTTGTATATCACAGTGCATGGTTTCCCACAGCCTGACATAATTTAAGGGACTGAATTAGCTTTACTGAGAGATCATCCCACTCTGATGTAGAGAAAAGAGGAACAGTGAGAAAAAAAAAAAAGGGGGGAGCGGGAAGCAATTTCCAAAACCTGCTACCAACAGTATGGGCATCAGTAAAATCTCTAGGAAAAAGCTCTACTGAGAACATCACTGAATATGCCCCAGGCACTAGGCACAGTGAAGCAAGCATAAAATTGTGAGTGGGTAACAGGCCATAAGAGTTTCTTTGATAATTAAATGTACCATATTCTTGACCACAATCTCCATGAAAGTAACTGTGACACGAAAGTTTAGATATCCAGAGACATATCCAGAGAGTAGCTGCACTGACACACACAGGAAGCACAGATAGATTCCCTTTCTGTAAGAGATTAAGATCTCCCTCACCTGTTATACACAGAGCAAATACCTGAGGAGAGGTTCATGTCATCCCAAAGCAGAAAAACAGCGAGAGCTGCAGTCCTCCTCTAATTCAGCATGGTTCTTTGATGCTTCCTTTACACCACTCAATCTGAGCTCAGCTTTCCCTTTCTCTGCTACAATACTTTTACATTCTGTTTGGCCTCCCATTCTGCTGTATAAATTTCTGTATTTATGACAGGCAGCTGTGACCATTCCTCGAGCCACGAGGAGAAACTCTTTTCCTGTAACAGATCATTGCCAAAGACAAACACAGGCAGCAAGCCCTTCAACAGGACTAGAAGTGCTCTGCTGGAGCACTCACTACCAAAAGCATACATTCAGCAGAAGTTAAGGGACACAGTGTCACAGTGACTGGCTATAACGGCAGAAAGAATTATTTCCAGAAGACACAGGAAGCTTTTTAACAGATGGAACAGTTCCTTACTTCCCCTGAAATCCACTTCTTTCTAAATGTACATACATGTATCTTAAGGCAATACGGATGCATTAATGATAATCTGTTATCCTACTTCAGTGCCTTAATATTTACTGTTTACTAACAAGCACAATATTAATACATTTATTTGGGAGGAGACAGGGTCCCTCTTTCTGTTTTGCACTAACACACCACCCAGTTCAACAAAATCCTGATGCACATCTTTGCTGGAGGATTTTTTAAAATTTATTTAATTAAATTTAGTTTTCTGGGCAAACATGCTAAAGAGGTATTGGAGAAAGGAGAGTGGAAGGGGTTTGGGGTTTGATTTGCCTGTCTGATTAAGCTCTGCCTGACCCTCCCTTCCCCTTTTATTTCTCTGCATGACATTCACTTTCATATGAGGGGTGGTGCTATATACTTTGACAGTCGAGTGGGAGGCGACTCTCTAGAGGAACAACCTCTATTTTAAGATAACCTACATGCCATGTTGTCTTTTCTGTATCATAGCTTAAGAAACCTTCCCCTTTCAGGAGTGCATAGGCCATAATGCTGCTTTTAAGTGGAGGGAAAGAGAGTTCTAAGAATATTTTTTATTCTTTTTCTAAAGGGAAAACATTTTCATACCAACTTAACTCATCCAGACCTCCAGTTCCCACAGATTTGTCAGACTTCTTAGCATGAAGACTTAGCCTGTGCTTCTCATATGCTCTGTCTTCAGTGACTGCTAATGCTCTGGAAATCCCCAGCCCTGGTGCTCTATTGCTTGTGCTTATCAGTGTGATTAAGAACAAAAACCTCAGCTGTGCAGCTACAACCACATGATAGCCCAGCCATGATCCCTCCTGGTAACACAGATAGCATTTATCTGTGTGATTCTGTCCAATCATATCTTTCTTTCTCCTCTGTGTATGATTTCATCATAGCAAACTATATTATTCCTGTTGCTGAGCACAGGGCCAGAAGAAAAGTCTTGAAATGCCTCTTTTAAAATATTTTCAGATTGCTAGTTCAATGATGGTAAATATATTCTGGGGTTATTTGATAAATAGTTATAGTCAAACACAGAATTAACAAAGCAAAAAACATCAGAGGACAGATTTTCAGTTTATATAACCTAAAGTCACTGGTAAGAATTCTCTGGATCAGGGAATAAATTTTGATTCTTAATTCTGGAATGTATAAATAAACCTCTCTCTCCTGTTTGGATAGGGTCTCATAATTAACAAATCACCTATCACTATTCTTTTAATGCCAGTGCCTGAGCAAACAGTTGCACAATTACACTGATACCTATTTAGTATGCACTTTTGAATGTCTGTTTGGTACCAGTGGTTCCTGTGTTGACCTTTGAAACACAACATCTTAATACGGTCTAATAATTAACAAAGGCCAATCACAAACTGACTAGTTGTACAGTGCGCAGCCAGTGTTCACATGCACATTTAGGGAATGACCAGCCTGTGGTGCTCATGGAAACACCTGTGGGGACAACAGTGTGACCCAAACAGCCATGCAGCAGGAACTCAATGCTGTGAAGCAGCCACAACCTTTCTACACAAAACAAGAGCTTGGGCTTATGAAGTTCTTTACGCACCACTCTATCCAGTTGCAAGAACTAATGCCTAGAGTTAGAGGCTTAATTATACCAAGATCGTGGGGAGTTGCATGACTAGGTACCTTGCAGATGTTTTGGCCCAACCTGAATTCAACAGCTAAAACATTTTCAGTATGCAATCCTGAAATGTGTTCAAGCAAGTACTCCTGGCACAGACGGTGCGTTCTTGTAATACAGCTTTTGCAGCACAAGTCATCCAGGGGTATCCACCTCAGCTGGATGCCCAAGGTCTTCTCTTATGGAGCAAGAGAGTCGGACCTCCTTCTGCAGGGGAAAGGCATTTAAAGCCATTTCTCAGAGTTAAACCACCTTTGCTTTGCTGTGCCGAGTAAATGCCCCGGGTAATAGGGACATGCTGAACCATTTCTATCTGCAGTCATTTGTACTTCATAGTTTGCATGTGTTCCTCCTGATGTGGAGTCTGACAAATGGCAAGCAATTCCTGAGTCAACATTCATCAAAACAAGCCCTACTGGTTAAAAAAGTGATTTCCTGCTTATCTACTTCCGTGTGAACTGGAGCCTCCATCAGCATCCAGGGTTTTCAAGGTGCCTGCTAGTAGAGGCCTGGTTGTGCAGAAATTACTATAAGGCAGCTGAAAGTAGTCAACCATGGGTCGACGGGTGCAAACCCACTCACGTATTTAGGTGCCTAATTGTCTCTAAAATCAGCTTAGGGGCTCTGAGACATAAATACTTGTGAGGACCTGTGCCTCACAGTTCAAGTCTCATTGAATATATGGTAATGTAGTATTCAATATATAATACAGTCACCACCACATCCTAAATTATTTCTAAAAGAATATTTAACCTTCATAACAGTGAGTAGAGAATACCTTTGGAAATTTATGCTTAAAAGTCTTCACATTTACTGACCAGTTTGGTAATGAGACCTGAGTAGATCACTGCTGCTCTGTGCAAAAAACCCTAAGAGTTTGTTTCAAGCCTCAGAAGTTAAAATGTTTTAATCCATGAAAGACTACAAGCAGTCAGAAAAGCAAATCTTGAAATCTGTACTGTACTTTTCCGTAGACTTTTCTAGTCAAAATCCCTGGTGAAGTCAGACACAGAACACATTCCTACAGAAGGGCACAGGCTCTAGCCCTGTACAGTTCTTTACAGATTTTCCAGTGTGCTGGTTTTGTGTTAATCATCATCTGAGCAGTCTACATGAACAGAGTGAAGTCAACATTTGTACCTGAGGGAAGAAAAGAAATTAAAAAAAATAGTGTTCATTTTTTTTCTCCTATCACCTGAGAAAGACAGAAAGACAGAAAGAGATAAATATGGGAAGAGAGAAAGAGGGAATGAAAGAGATAAAAAGGGAATGAGAGAAAGAGAGATAGCAAGAAAGAAATAAAAAGAATGAAAGAAAAAGTATGAAGGGAAAAAGGAAAGAAAAGAAAGAAAAAATGAAAAAGAACAAAAGAAAGAAAGAAATGGAGGGACAAAGATAAGAAAGTAGGAAATAATGGAGTCTCTAAAGCTGTGTGCACTAACTTCACTGGAGACAGATGTCTTAAATAATCATAAGTTCTCATCTCACTTAAAATTAGTAAAAAAGTGGAGTAACTCTTTAAAATGTACTAAATTGAGTATACATAATTAAAAAAAGCTTCTAATCTAGGTCATTGTTTTGTATAGTACTCAGATATGCATGAATGCATTTGGTGCAGAAATCAGGAAGAGTTATGCAAATACAGCTGAGGACAAGATCTGATTCATTTTCCGAAACTACTGTGCCTAGAAAACCTCTGTAGTTGCACAAGATAGATAACCAAATAATGTTACCACAGTGTTTACCATGTTCTCTAAATCTCACCAAGACTAATCACACTGCAAATACTGAAAATACATCACCCAAAGCACAATTAGAAAGGCACTCAAATAATTTTTTGCATCTTTGTTTTGGGCTTGACTTTTAATGTATCTACAAGTTATTTAAGTCCAGCCAAGTTAATTAATTGGCTGTTTGTATACTACATTGATTACACCATATAAGAAGGGTAAGGTTTATATACTGTCTGTTGGTCCTGCATTAATACTTAAATAGGACATGCAAAAGCCAAGCTTGTAATGCTGTGATCACATGGAGTAGTATATCACAAAAAAGCAAAACAAAACCAAAGAATTTGATTCAGAGCCTAAAGGATGAAAATGGTGCTGGCCATTGCAAATGATTAAATTGTTCAAGGAGAATGTTCGTCAAGCGGTACATGAGTGCATACAGAGTTTCTGAAACAAGCTCATTAACACAATCATTTTGTTCACACGTAAAGTACACGTCTTGAAGTCAATAGCAAAGTATACATTTTTTCAAAGCTACAATCCAAATATATTCTGTTAAACAAAAACCCCACCTTTTCCACACCTGAATGGCAATAAAAGCCTCACCTGGGATTTAACAGTGATCTTCCCAAAGACAGGGGAGGCAAAGCACACTGCACTCCCTCTCAGGGAGGTGCGTGTCAGTCCCTGGCTGGGTGGTAGAAGAAAGATACTGCTGCAGCACATGAGGAAATCTGCCAGCTTTCTTATATCACACTAGTCATATTTACAGCCCAAACCTCACTTAGAAGTACAGTGTGCAATATATTTCCATGCCTTACTTTCAAGAAGTTCAGACCTGAATGAGGACAATAGAGGTATTTTTACACAAGGGGAATATGATTTTAAATGTAAAATAATCTTCCAGCAGACAGACAAATGCTTCTGCTTGACAGCACAGTGTTTATGAAACAGCAGGCCCTTTAGTTGCCCTGGAAACTATATTTGTAAAGGGCCACAATTTATATTGTCCCGAAGGCTTTTAACATTTACATCAAAGCTTCAGAAGATGAGAACTGTCAGTGAGTATTTATTCACAAAAAAAGCAAAATTCACTTTAAGAAAGTTGAGTGGTGCATTTTTTTTCCCCCGGCTGATAATAAATGATCTTTCAAGAAGCAAACCAAAAAAACCCATGAAGTTGTACTTGTGTGATGTGTTTACAGAAAGCCAAAAGCAACACACTTAGGATGTTGCACTTGCTGGTCAGGGTTACACAGAGAACTTCTAACCAAATAGAAGGCAAAAAAAAATAAAAGGAACACCAAGTTTAAGTACTGTCAGCATTTTCTGTTTTACTGCTGTTCAGTAATGACCCTGACCATCCAGAAACCTCCATCAAATTAGGACCTACTCTGTAATCACCGAGTAAAGAAGATTTCCTTAGAAAACGTGTAAAATGCAGAACGCTAAAATTAAGCACGCAGGAAAACTTGAGTTTAGTTAAAATACTTAACTGACAAACCGCTCTAAATTTTAGGAGCAGGGAGAGCTTTATTTTTTCCAAGAACTCTGAAAAAAATCCCAACCCTTCAGCTACTTCAGACATTCACAAATTTAAGTTGTACAAAACACCGTGCAGAAAGAGTCAATACGCTTCTTACTATTTTCTGAACTTAGGTACCAAAAAACAGTCCACAGAGGGGTCTTAATGCTCATACTCAAGCAAACCCACCACTGAAGTTACTGGGTGAATTGCTTATTCCGGGATGAATCAAAATAGTCAAAGAGATACCCTTCGATTTTTCCCATTTCTGCATCAGTTTCTACTCTAGAAAAGGGTAAGGAATGGAAGCTGCAACAAGATTAATTCCTCTTTTGAGGGTCTTGAACAAGCAGGAGGACAAGATGCAGAAATTTATATTTATGGCCTGTGTAATAAAAGAATTCAGAAAAGATATTAAAAAAAAAGAGACCTTCCCCTAGTCATAGAGATACTTTTGAGATGAGTTGAAGGAAAATCTTTGAGAGGTCTATGCAAGAACACTAACGAGGAAAAGAGATGGACAGAATGAGAAATTAAGAGTTCTCTGACTCATTTCCTTTGGGAGGGAAAAACTGAATGAGGAAACAAAAAATAGAAAACAGGCAGGATACTCCTTTCAATAACTTTCAGAATAAATCTGCTCTATCTTTGTGTAGGCGATTGTATACTTTAGACTAGCATTTGCAATATTCAAATGTCATATTCAAATAGCAAAACCCAAGCACAGTGAAAGTTTCAAAAATGAAAGCAGACAAGAGGAGGGAAATGGTAATTTTTCACAATATTTTATAAAACAAAGCTACTTATATTTCTCACATAATAAACTTTTTCTCTATTCTTTGATCATTTTGATTTGTTCTGCTAAAGTATGCATCAACCACGTGCTGTCAAACATACAGCAACAGGTAAAAGTCTGTAACGTGCATGGCAAGAATTTTCTAACTTACAATACTTGTGAAGCTGCTCCTGGCAATTATCATGAGTTAGCAACGGGTTACAGGACAGCTTCCCTCTTCTTTTTGGTTTGACTAACCACTGACACCCGCAATTTTTCTCTCAACCTGGCCAGGTACATATGTCTTAACATCGGTCTCTTTTATGTCATGGAGCAAAAAGAAGCCAAAATCCCCTGCAGGTAAACCAGAGCACTACCTCCAAATACCCTGTAAATATTTTTTTAGAAATGCCAAACATAAATTAAAATAATTTAATAGAAAACAGCATTTAAGAACCATGTTTGTTTTTCAGATCTCACGTTGCTTACATTTAGTTTCTTACCATTATCAGAATTAAAATGCAATAACTCAGTTCATCTTTATCTCAACATTATATCTGGGATACAGAATAATAATGAATAGCCATTAAAATCTACAAATTATGGCTGGTTTCTTCAAAAACATGTTGGAAAAATATTCAATAACATATTTGTAGCTTCACTTTGCCAAGAGAGAAAAAACAAAGTGAAACAATTCCAACTATTACTGGAAAACATATAGATAAGTAGCTATTCTTGGTGTACAATCATGTCACTGCTTTGGGTAAACAAAATTAACCTTTCATCTATATCTCATGCAGTTAATAACAAAGTTACTGAGGCAAATACGTTGAAAAAAAGTTTAACTGGTTCATAAACATGCCCCATTTAACTGTAACATGAAACTCCTCACTCTTTTATGAACATCCAGCCCCGAGTCATGCAGACCAAAGCAAAAGGTTCATCTCAAAGTAACTGAAAAGAAGAAAACACGACAGTATGGTTTAGGACAGAGTAAATAGAAATATTTTAAACTATTCCTTGGGGCTTTAAGATGCTTAAGATGAAGTCTTTTCTTTATGAAATTATTGTCCCAGACAACTGCAGCTGGAGTCAGGAGACTCACAATCTATTCTGACTTACCTCTGAGTTTTGGAAAATCACCTTGCTTCTCTATCTCTAGTCTTTTTTCTGTTCTTTGCCATATCTAGCAGAGGACAATGGATTGCCTGTTATTTCTGCACTTGTACAGCAAGCAGTGAGTTGAGAAGCTAATCAAAGGTGACGCTTGTAGGCATTACCATAACATCAATGGTAAATAACAATAAGACAAGCTGAATTTCAGCCTAGAATTTGATATGTAAGGTTCATGAGCAATCCCTTGTTTGCTTTGTATTGCTGAGTCCTCAGCTGCAACGAGAAAATAGTTATTGAAAAAGAAGCATATTAAGCAAGCAGTGCTTCCCTGAGACAGTACTGCAAAGTGAGACTGGTTTCAGGATAAACAGCTAGTGTATGTTATAGCACTGCATCATTAATTTTCAGCAAGTGCTCTTTTGTGTTTTCCATTAATTTGCTTCAAGACATCTTTATTTGAATGCATGCAACTACAGTACTATGCAAAGCCACTTCCTGAAAGACACTGCAAGACAAATTTAAATATATTGTGAATCTCCTCCTGCTTTTGACTGTGACTGGATGCAGCAGTGCCGAAAAGAACAGATTATTACAGGGTATCATCTTTCCTATCAAAATTAAGGTGTTTTTTTGAGTACCTGCTTTGTAACTCAGATATTCAGAACCAAACATAGCCAAAGTAATACCAGAAGACAGAAACACTATTTTGTATAAGATGGTTTCTGTCCATTCTGAAAGAAATTACATGTTCACATAACATTTCCAAGCTAACATGCAAAGCCCATTGATCTCCCGTATCAAAATCCCATATAGTACCTTCTATACTTGGCACCAGACTCATCACTACCTACTCCAGAACTAATAGGTTCCATGATTCACTCATGGAGTCCACCATATTAGTTATAAATATAAAACTTCTTCATGGACACTGAGGCAATTTTTAAAGTTTGGGGGCATTTAAAGATGCCTAAAATGACCCCTTGTAGGAATTCAAAGTCTTTAAACACATTTTATTTGTTTAAACAATTTTTGTTTAAATTTGTTTGTTTAACATTTTTAAGTCACTTCCTTCTTTTGGCACCATATAACAAAATAGTCCTTCTATATAAATGGCTTAAGTTGGGATCCTTGAATTACTTTTAAAGGGTTTTTGAAAGATAAGAAAATACAATTGTTGGTGCTTAACAGTAATATATGTTTGCAAATTGCTTATAAACGTTTGGCAACTATGTTGAAAGCTGTTCAAGGATCCATCAATGAAAGACGTTGTTTTAGCAGCTATACTAAAATCAACCAAAACTAGTTATATCACCTGATTTATATATTTTTCAAACATCTGTATGTAAATTAATACACATATGCTTAGCTATAAAGTGAAAAGTTAGGCTGCATTTGCAAAAGATGTCATTGGGCTAATGCTATTCCCACTGAAGTTCACGGAGCAATGAAGACAACACGGCTGCTGTTACAACAGGAGGACGTGAACTGACAGAACAGAAAAAAAAAATCATTTCTGCCCTCTTTTTTACACTGCCAGCACAGAAGCCCATGCAGGTGTTGAACAGGACTTGTGAACTCATCCATCCGGGATGGTTCTAACCTGCGTTAGCTCCCTGGTCCGTTCAGGGAAGGGCTTCAACTGTGTTCAGGTGGTGAAAATGGGTGAAAAGGAGTGCATATCCACATCCACAGGACTACTTTTCTCAGTGGTAATGGTGACTTAAAATATGGCCTGAGAGTAAAACTAGGCCATTGATAGCTGCTTTAGGAAACACAGAAAGAAACAGATGGGCTTTTAATTATTTGTGTAACCCTAATCACTCACCTACTAGACTCTGGATATCTGATTTTCCTGGAGTCTGAACAAAGTCTAAGCACTGCCTTTCAACACTAGAGATTTCTGATTCCTGTTCAGAGGACATTACTTGAGGATCACATGTCATCACACCTGCTAATGGTTACTATTCAGGACATAAACAGCAGATGTGATGATATCACCAGTTATCACCAGGCTTTGTTACCTCTCCTGTTTGTTAGCAATTTTATGCTTCTTTAAGATCCGCACAGAGATGAGATTACAACAGAACAGGCTGTATTGCCAAAATGAACCTGGCTGAGTGACAGCTTGTAAGCTCATGTGACTAAGCTTGACTGACAGATTCCCAAAAGCATGCCTCAGGCGGGACAGTACGGAGTGTTACCACCCTTACCAAAGGCACAGGCACAACTGACCCACAATGGAAGGAGTGACTCTGGAGCACAGAAAGGGCATGCACCAGAACATAGTGCACCAAGATGTCAAGGTGTCTCACCAAGGCTCTCCTCCTCTGAATACAGAGACTTGCATTCCAGTTTCATTGAGTCAGAGGAGAAAATGTATTAGCTGCAGTTCCTGTTCTGTTTGCACACATTATACAGCTGGGCCAAACATGAGTTAGGGTTCGTACATGGAGCACCCCACGCTGGAACAGTGTGCTTCAGAGCAGTTTGCTTCTTGTCTTTGACAGTATGTTTGACTGACACTGACAGTCTTCTGTGTCCATCAGTTTAAAAAGGACTAAATTAATCCATAAAATGGAAGGTGGAACCAAGTCACTGGTGTTTATTAATTGTTAAGAGAAAGTCTAGTATCTGTTTACATCTCAGTAATTTTGTCTTGAGAAAAAGCTTCCTCTGTTCTTCACAATGCTCAGGGAATCATGTGCTGGACTAGAATTCACGCCTGAAGAGAGGCCAGGAAAGGTGTAAGACATGCAGCGTTGTACCTACTGGGCAAAGACTGAGAAAGCTAACTAGATCCTATTTTTCCTGTAGTACTCCTTTGTCACTTGAAACCCCAAAACCCACAAACCGCTCGGTCTACAGACTGATAATACCGATCAACATCTACAGTTGTTGATTATTTTACATCTAGGTATATAATGGAGTGACACTGTATTATGAATAGGCCACCAGTAGACCTTTGACATGTACGCTGATCCCAAGAAGCTTTCCAACAGGAGGTACTTTACTCAACTCTGAAAACAACTTTGAGATGCTAGAGAGAAATATTTCTCCTGAGGATGAGTAACCTACCCCTAATGGTTTTTCCTTCTTCAGCTACTCCAAGACAGGCTGCTGTGTGCCAGCTTTTGAACTACTGTACCTGTGAGTTTCCTGATGATTTAAGGGTTCCTTAAAGGAAAACACCCACACCCTCAGAATAGTTTGCATTCATTGCAGTATGCTACAGAATGAGCTCATGCTGTAGCCAATGTCTACTTACATGTTGCACCGCTGTCACTGGCAGACAAGTCAAAGCCCTCGGTTCTCCCTTAGGACAGATTAAGGGTCAATGTGATATTTACCACCATAAGAATCATGGTATTTACCCAACATGTTAAAAGTCAAACACAGCAGCAGACTCTGTAATACCCTGGAAGGATGTCTGCCTCACATTCTGTTGTTATACATATGAATACCACCAATGCAGAGGCCCTGTGAACTTTCATTACAATTCCATGAAAGACATACATATTACTTCACAGGATCACAGCAATCTTCACAAAACAACAGTTGTGTTTTCCCACACACTAAGAAAACAACTGGAAGTTTACTGGGCTTGCTGAGTTACCAACAGTGATGCTATATAAAAAATTCACATTTGCATCTCAGAAACTGGACTATCAGCATCAGTCTTTCTTACACATTTTGGTAGGTCATCAAAATATCTTTAGATAGTAAAGAAACCTTAACTTTGGCAACGTAAATTTGAACTGTGAGTCTAAAGAAGAAAAAATTTTTACGTCATTCTTGAACCCCTTAGTTGCAGTAAGGAAATTATATATACATATATATATATATATTTATTTTCTTTTGTGCAATTGAATAAAACCATCTACATTTAGGACTGTGCCCAGTAAGATTCGTGTAACTCAGCAGTGCATTATATATCAGCTTTAGGATTACTTTTTTTTTTTTTTATTGCAACTTCAGAAAAAGGTTTTCAACTGTCTTGTAAAAAGTAGTTGTAAGTCTTTGATTTTTCAGTCTTTTCTTCTTTTTTTAGTGGAATGGCAGCAACTATCATACACAAGGGAAAAGAAACCTAGATGGCACTTGATATCTCCCTGTGAAGAGAATTTCTTTGAGAATGTTAGATAATGGATTATATACATGTCAAATCCTTACCTTTACAGTAAGCATTCAAGTATTATAAGTATTCAAAAGACAACTTCAGGGGCATGTAAGACATTTTGTAAGAAATAAAATTTCTCCCTAGTTTATTTTCCTTCTTTTGCCCAACAGAAGGAAAAATCATTATGATCAGTAGCCAAGCTCAGTTCTTCAGTATACGATCGCACTGGAGAAATGGGGCTTTTGCAAATGATACCATAGAGATTTGGGATGAAGGTTCATGACTGTAGACTCACTAACTGACAAGACAGATGAAGTCCTGGGACTCAGTGTTGTGCACCCTTAGGGAAATTAGAAAAGATCAACTTCCTTTCTGAAGTCATCCCCACCCCAGGAGAACGTTCCCTCTTTTGTATCTGGTTGATGTTCTCTTTTGGGGGAAGTTCAACAGAGGTCACTGAACCAAGAACTGCAGTATTCAGCAAAAAACTGACAGGGACTGATTCCACAAAAGCAGCAGCAGGAAAAGGAAAAAAGCAAGCAAGCAAAGCATTTTTTTTTTTAATTATTAGGTCCCCTGATAATAAACTAGCAATGCTACAAAAATATCAGTTAAGGATAGAGAATAATTCATAGCTTTTCAAGTGGTCATTGCCCATTTCAGTACTTCTGTTCATCCTAACTGTAAAATGCCAATTGTAAAATTTTTCAGCATATTGTCCTAAGACCTGAGAGTAGGAAAGGTGCATTTTTCATGTCCCTTGCCCATAAGCAAGCTAAGAAAATCCTACACCTTAGCATTGCCCACCAAATATTGCTCACCAAATATTTACTATACATAAGATTTGCACGAAGTAGTCAGCGCATATTCATGAACTCATTCATGATTCCCTTAATATTTCTGTCAGACATCAAATAAGGCTTAGAAATAATGCTGTTGAGATAAAAAAGCCATGCCAAACAATTTTATCAGTTGTCCTCTTCTAGATTTTGAATTTAGCAATAGCAATGGAACTAATTAACAGTCTCACAAATGAAGCTCACTCTCACTTCTTAAACATCATCATCCTTTTCAGTGAAGGATATTCCAGAAGCTGTTTATAAGAAGAGTATGCACTTTCAGTTAGAAAAGGATATTACCCTCCTACCAAAGCTGTTAATATTAATTGATATTGTGAAGTGCAGTTTAGAATAGGAATCCCCTCTTCAGGCTGTGGTCTCTTCAAAGAGAAAAACCAGACTAATCTTTTTAACAGTGTAAGCACGAAGAAATGGACTATTGATAAAGCAGTTTATTTTGACTAACAGGTGAGGCAAATTAACTTGGCTGCAATCTCCTCAATCTACTGCTGCCTAAAATAGAGAGTGAGATGCATGGAGAAGGCCCAATAAGCTAATGTAAACTTTCCATCTGGGGGAACTCAAGCAGCTAGCTATCCTTCACCACTGTCATTTACATAACTGGGGGTGGGAAGAGGAAACTCACATTGCGAGCATGGAGATAACCCTCAGTTTGTTTCTCTGTTTTGAAAAGCATCATTATTCCTTGTATTTCAAAACATAGATGAATGACAGATAGAGCACTCATCATAGCTAATCCAACCATGGATTTAAAAACTAGGCTTTCTCAACTACCACAGCCCTGCTACACTTGATTTGCATTAAACTAACATGGATTAGCAGAGACATCACCGCAACGGTTGCAGAGTCCAGTACCAGAAATCACACTGGACATCCGTGAGGCATCATACACAATTTCCAGAGCATAGCATCTAAACTCTGTGACCCATAATCCCAGGTGAGGAATAGCATCCAAATCTTTGACAGCCATGACAGCAGTGACCAGGAGCCTGCAGAGCAAACTCCAGAGACAACCTGAAACAGTGGGAATTTGATCCTGATACAGCTTCTCTCTCACAGTTCCTTTCCACGGCCATTACTACAAACAGATCTTGACTTCCTACATAGTTCACATTAAATGGTGAGCCCTTTTAGTTAAATCATTCTGGGATGAAATTATTACAGGCAAGAAGAATTTTTGGCACATCACATAAATCTTCCCAAAGCCCTGTGAGATGTTTTTTGTGTGTTTAAAAGTGAAATGAGGCTCAGGCCTATATCCTTTACCTTTGTGTGAGCATTGATCAATTTACATCAAAGCTTCATTTTGCCAGATATTGTATTTTATACAGACTAATTCAATCTCTGTAAAGATATTCTTTACTTAGAAAGCATTTACCTATTCTCAACTTCATATGATCGAATTTCATAAGTTCTGCTCAAGCCCGATATTCTTTTTCAGGCTATTGATACTTCAAAATAAGGATATATTTTATGCAAATCTCCTCTACAATTGTGTTTATTAGTGTTATTTCATTTCCTAATTTTGTGTGGGTGAATAATTACTTTCATTTTCTAAGAAAGAATCATAGGCAGATTTATGCAAATCAAAAAATATTTCTCTACTATTGTAGTGTATGAATGAGCAACCTATGCAAAAACAAAGACTGTTGGGTTGGCTATAAGCACCCCTTAATTTTATGTGCTAACCACTGTAAAGAACAGTTAATTCTGTTTACTTTTACAGAGTTGTATAGGAGGATGCACAACCACTTGTTACTGAATCCAATAATGAACACCTCGCTCCAGAACAAATGTCTGAAAGGTGGTGTTGTAGTGGAATATTGTTCAATAACATTTTTCATATTAGCCACACTTAGATGACTTCTTCCAACATGTATCTCTGGATTACAAAGGACTTCTGTTATTCTTGAACCACAACTAAAGAAATAACTATATTTCTTACAGATTTGTCGCACTTTATTGCCTGCCTTAGAGCCACACTAGATCCATATTTCTGGGATTTTTCGTTATTTCAAATCCTGCTGGAGAAAACAGCTTTTCTGTATATATAATATGCTTGGTGAATTTATTTCTTTCAGGAATCAGATCATGTGGAAAGTTCATACAGAATAAATATTCCTGTATTATATTTATTGTACATTTATGTGAATTAAAATTCATATTATATTAACATCCATTGAAGGGAAGTGCTTTGCCCAGATTACATTCAAGTAAATGAAAGGTAATGCTGTAGAGTAGTTAACTATGGTGTTTCCTCAAATTCCTCCAGGTACATATTTTAAAAATTTGAAGCAAAGACAATTTCTTCCGTGAAAACTTCTGCAGAGGAAGAAAGTAAGAAGGAAATCACATGCTTCAGAAATTTTTAAACAAAACATATGGGCTACATTGTACTCTTTGATGGTCTCTCAGATCCATCCATCATAGCAAGCCAAAGACAGAGTTCAGCCTCAAAGCTTGAACCAGCCTCTTCTGCTTGCACTTCTTCCTCCCCTTCCCAATGGCAAGGGTCTTGCAGGAGTTAATACTGCCTGACTTCTTCCTGTCAGCCACATTCGAGAGTTGTAAACCATGAACATTTTAAGTCCGAGGTGAAGTTTTCTTAGAACATACTATGAATTAATCAGAACATGAAACCTGCATGAAACCATGCCATCCCTTTGCCACACTCATAAAAGACTTCCTAACAATTATTCCATATTGGCACAACCAAGAGCTTACAAGCAACAAGGAATGGTGGTGTTCTGGCTCATCTCCCTCTTTCCATACATGCCATCCGCATTTAATTATGTTTTGTACTACTTTATTCCTGTAAGGAAGACAGGAGTATATGGCCTTTGAATCTAAGAAAGTACCAGACAATAACTAACTGTGATAGACAGAAAACATTTTTTTATGCTAGCTGATGTTTTCTGAAATGGCAACAGCAGAATTTAGCATGTAAGAATGCAACACATCTAAAGTGACAGAATGACAAAAACATAGAAAGAAAACTTCTGCTCTATTTAGTAAGGACCATCTTATATAGACATGCAGACATTTCAGGGCTGTGTTTAAAGTAGATGAAACTGAAACCTGCACTAACTAGGTGTTGTATTACAGTGGTTCTGTCTAGCATGCACTGCACTATAACTGGGTAAAACAAGATGGGAAAAAACAATTTATAATTTGAATCCAGAAGAAGAAATGTCAGATCATATAAGGGACAACTATTCCCTATTCTCAAAATTTTTTTCATATGAGTTTAGCACTGAATATATCCAAAATTACATGTTCAGAAAGGAGAGAAAGAGAAGAGAAGAGAAGAGAAGAGAAGAGAAGAGAAGAGAAGAGAAGAGAAGAGAAGAGAAGAGAAGAGAAGAGAAGAGAAGAGAAGAGAAAAGAAAAGAAAAGAAAAGAAAAGAAGAAAAGAAAAGAAAAGAAAAGAAAAGAAAAGAAAAGAAAAGAAAAGAAAAGAAAAGAAAAGAAAAAAGAAAAAGAAAATATAAAAGAGAGAAAGAAAGAAAAAAATAGAAACCCTCAATAATTTATCCCATAGAAGCCTCAAAGATCTTTAAACACAAATTGGGAGCCCCTGAGCTCAGAGCTGCACAAACACATATGAAAACTGCTTTTTCACACAGTAAGTATGTAAATTAAACACAGCTCCTAATTACTAACATTATGTGCAGTATGTTGCTATTAACCAGAGTCTAGACAATACAATTTTACATTTTGAAATGAAGCCACCATTTGGCCCACTTTGTTAGCATTAAAATGAAAGCAATAATAAGACACACGGAGATAGTCTAAACCACACACATATTAACAAGGACTGCAACCACGTAGCTCTGTAATACTGTATTCCCAAATCTATTACTTTATTGCCATTGCTATATAGAAAGCCATAAGCTTTGTTCTGATTTTGCAAGACCTGAGGCATGTCAGACTTGCTCTGGACTGAAAGTTTATTTTCTCAGGTTACACGTTTTTTGACGTCCTTGCACTTTCTTTTACCTGGTTTAGACTTAACAGCATTTTTTTCTAATTGACCAGATGTCTGTAGCTAATTTGTGTTACTTTTGGTTATCTTTGTATGCTAGCACAACAGTTTTAGGACTAGCCTATGGAAACACAGCATAGGCCTTGAGAAGTGGAGACACAGGAGATGCTGTAGAGGAGTACAGGCATGGGATTACAAAAGATGGGACATAGGCTTGGTACTGAAGACAACACCCATAGCTATGAAAAAGACTCAGCAATGGTCAGTTAAAGAAATGCGGACATAAAGACGGACAAAACTGGGTTTAACTGTAACAAAGAGAACAAAGAACAGGTATCTAACATACATAAAAGGAAACATATGCAGTAAACTTGGATGCAACATGGAGCTGTAGACCACTAAAGAAAGAGAAATACATGTTAGTAAGCTTATAAAAATGTCCTCAAGTGGCCTCTAGAGCAAAGAAAAAGAAATCATTAACATGAATATCCCCTTCTTTCCAGATACTGCCAACACAGGTAACATCATCAGCAGAATGAAGCCACCAGCCTTAAGAGTTGGAGAAGCAGGGGAAAGGTGGGTATAATACCAAGGAAAGAGAGTAGAAACTAAGTGAGTGTATAACAGTGTTAGCTCCTTCATTATTATTATAACATTTTCTGCATAGAAGCGCTCTTTTCCTTTGGTAATAATGGGATCTAGCCTATTAATGATTCTTTGATGAACCAGTTAAGATTTCAATTACATTTAAAAAAATAAATTCCTAGCTTTATATAAGATGTATTTCCTCTTTGTCCATAAACAAGATTTTGAGCACAACATGACTAAGATATGTTAAGAAACGTTTGACAAGTCAGTCAGAGCTTACCATTAGCAAATTCAATGTACATTTCCATAGGAAGCTTTTTTTCCAAGCAGAAAGTACAGAATGGGAGAGGAAAAGGTGGAACCAAGGAGAAAGCCTGTCCTTTAGGCATGTATTTATTCATTGGATTAGTTAATAGGCATTTGGTCCATCATGGGGACCCATAGGTGCAATACAAACAGTAATACATGAGCCGCAGGTGTCCATAAAAAGGTCATATCATTGCAAATTGATTGCAAAAGACAAATCGTTGCAAAGAACTGCTACCAAAAAAATCAAATTCTTATAAAATTGTGAATATGGTGACATTCATTGGAGGGAAGCTGCATTCTCACCAGACTGTTAAGAAGGAGAAGAACAACTAAGCTTATCCGATAAATTATTTGTTATTTACTATTTCTCCAAGTCTATATGATTTCCCAGTTTCCCAAAGGCTTTGTGTTTCTCAAGCATGCAGAAACATCAGTATGCTGTTATTGTTTGGAAACCCATGAAGAGTAGCAGTGT
Organism: Fratercula arctica; assembly: GCA_947846985.1. NCBI lineage: Eukaryota > Metazoa > Chordata > Aves > Charadriiformes > Alcidae > Fratercula > Fratercula arctica. The sequence continues at coordinate 61,470,428 of CANTUZ010000002.1, read as the reverse complement.
CAGCAGTTTGCAGACTCAAGAAGCCAAGAGCATATGAATCTCTATATGGAAAAAGAGACTGAGCTCTACATTCCATAGAAAATCCTATACTTCAGCCTCTAGGTTAAAAGGACTGTGGTCAATACCTGGCAATCCCCATGCCACAAATGAAGATTAAAATCCCACTCTAACTAGGGAAAAAAAAAAGCTTTACCAATATTTTAATATGGAGTAAGTGTCAACCTAAAGTTAAGACTTACACACAGGTATTCATAGAATCATAGGGTTGGAAGGGACCTCTGGAGATCATCTAGTCCAAATCCCCTGCCAGAGCAGGGTCACCTAGAGCAGGTTGCACAGGAACGCATCCAGGCGGGTTTTGAATGTCTCCAGAGACGGAGACTCCACCACCTCTCTGGGCAGCCTGTTCCAGTGCCCTGCCACCCTCAAAGTAAAGAAGTTCCTCCTCATGTTTAGGTGGAACTTCCTATGCTCAAGTTTGTGCCCACTACCTCTTGTCCTGTTGCTGGGCACCACTGAAAAGAGCCTGGCCCCATCCTCCTGACACCCATCCTTTAAGTGTTTCTAAGTGTTGATAAGGCCCCCATCAGGCGTCTTTTTTCCAGACTGAAGAGACCCAAATCCCTCAGCCTTTCTTCATAAGGGAGGTGCTCCAGTCCCCTAATCATCTTGGTAGCCCTTTGCTGCACCCGCTCCAGCAGTTCCCTGTCCCTCTTGAACCAGGGAGCCCAGAACTGGACTCCAGGTATTGACAATCTCTAAGAACAGTGGTCCCAGTCTTTGGAAACAGAGGAAAACAGTGAATTCAAACAGATTATTAGTGCATAGATATGCTTGCAATACTAGAGATATTCTTGATACTAATATTTGAAAAGCACCACAGAGAATGAACTAGTACAGTCCCTCAGCAGTCCCTTATATGCATGAAGGAGAAAACTTGAGCTTTGCACTGAATAATAATGACAATGGTGCTGAGCAGTCTTTTGATTTGCAACCCCTTTTTATTAGGCTGCTAGACTCTACCTTCTGTGTGAGAGACAAAGGTGTGGAGATTAACAGTTCTGTCAGTGATGTGTTCATTAATTACATTTTAAACACCAGCAGAAATAAGACTAAGTTTAGCACTATAATGATAATTCCTTGTAATATTCCAGACTACTATCACACCAACCTGCAAAGAGTTAAGATAAAATTGTAATAATTAAATAAATTATTTTAAATAACTGTTACCAGTTTCTAAATGTTATACTTTTCATAGTCTACCCACTCCCCACTACAATTTTGATACTTGCTGAATCAATACAATGCTAATCATACAAATAAATAAATACATGCACAAAACCAGTTTTAAATACATACAGAAAAATACTACAACATTTATTTCACCACACTGCTGAAAAAAAATTATATTTTTTTCAATAATTTATGATAGCACCTTTCTGTCTTCTGCTTTTTGTTATTAATGTTGGAACTTCGGTTTTCACAAAAGATTTGCTCTTTCACAAAGATTTCTGTGATACGTGAGGGCACTTCATTGGTGTATGATTTGCTTTTGAATTCTCTGGAAATAAACATACATTTAAAAAAAAACCAAGGGGACAAAAATATTTAGAGGGACAAAAAATGTTATTTAACAGTAAGTCATGAAACTGTGCACATGCTACCACTGACTAATTTCTTGAGCAGCCTTTGCCTTTCTCACCCCATCTGGCCTTAATGTCTCTAACACCCAGTCACTGCATCACAACAGAAATTAGACTAAGCTCCTTGGGGCAGGATTCTGTATTTCTATAACTGCTCTGAAGCACTTAACATACATCTGGAAGCTGCAGGGTCAAAAAAAAAAACAAAAAACAAACCAAAACTAGAGTCCAGACTGTCAAAAATTCATTTGTAGGTTCAGCCACCTGTGGACACCTTGTCACATTATGTGGCATGAGCATTTTCTTCCACAGCTCCAAAGGAAGTGAAAGAGTCCAACTAATGTGACCAATATGCTATTGATAATCTACACTATTTACATCCCTATCACAGTGTCAAATAAGACATGCAAAACCAGCTGTGAAGTCAGCATGACTTTTGCCATGAACTTATTCCAAATGGGGTCAATGTTGCCCACAAGTACTTTGCGTGTTTTTAATATTACACTTATTTATATATATATTTTATTTATTACTGCATTTCTCTTAAGAAATGAGCAGGGCATATTAGCAGATCGGAATGTTCAATTTGATGAAAAACCAGACGTTGAGTGGAAAGATGAAGCTCAAGTTCTGCCACATTACTCCCCTGGCTCTCTTTGCCTCCCTGCACTTGTGTTCCTCTTCTCCTCTTACTTTTACACATACCTGTGTCTCAACTCATGGCATGGCATGACATGGCATGTCATGGCATGACATGGCATGACATCTAATGGTGGAGAGAGCTAGAAGCAATGAGCCTGTGATCTCCATAGACCACCCACGGACAACGCTGTGCTGTCAGAAAACTGCCACTTGAAAATTAAATGTGCTTTACTGTCTAGATCTCATAACAAACTTCTCCCACAATGAGCTGATCTATTGATTTTAATATGCTGAAGTGTTTGTACATTTATATGAATGCAAATTTTAAGCACGCCGTGGGACCCACTCAGGGTCTGATTCAGCACTATTGAAGTCAGTGAAGCTTTTTGCATTCAAAGATTTGCATATGGTGATTCCTCAGATAGCATGGAATAGAACACATGCATCCAAAAGCCCACTTCAGAACAAGCCCCTTAACTTAGCTATGCACTTTTTTTTAATGGATTGAACTTGAAACAACATGTGTGCTTGGTCTTGATGACAACTTGCCGATTTAACTTCAATGGAAGTTACTAATATGCATTCTCTTAAAGCTCAGGCTAAACACAAATAAAATTGGTTGCCTGACTGAATTGCACAAAAATCAAAGTTTCTTTAACAGAACACTGGCCTCAGTGTTTGGTGCAAGTGGTTCTGCATTTCTGGACACAGCAGATTTCTATTTAAAGATTTAAATTCACACGTTTTCTTGGGGCTAGGGAGCAATGGGTTGGGAGAAAGAACATAGCAATTCACGCTATTGCAGCTCTGCATACAGCAGTCCAGCCTCCTTGGCACACTGACTGCATGCTGTATCTACAAGCACTAGCACTGGGACGGTCATGATAAAATCCAGTGGCTGGGAAGTAGATCCAGACAGTGAGCCAGCATCCATTCTAGCCTTTACAAAAAAGGCTGCGCTACTCTCAGCCTACTCTCAGGCCAGGTAAATAAAATTCAGATGATGCGGCCTTTACATAGCTTTAAATTTACAACCATTGTGAAACTGTTCTTTGGAAAAGAAAAAAAAACAACTTCTTTGTAAAGGAAGAGTCCCTTCCATACACAGAGATAGTCTTCAAATCAGAAGATGTTTTGTTTGCAAACATGCAACAAAACAATGTGCATTTCTGTGCGACACAAGTTCACAGACCAGTTATTTTGCTTGACTCAGAGCTGGTTTCTGCCTCCTGTCATCAGCAAAGCATACTGCTCTGGGGACTGCATACAAATTACTGAAATTACTTCAGTGGGGGGAAGAGGGTGATAAAGAAGAAACATACGTGTGCTACACCAGCTGCCAGTCAACTATTTCTATGTATTTTTAAGTCAGCTTCTCTCCTGTACAATAACTGAGTTAAACTAGTGTGAAGGAAGTAAGTTAGCAGATTTCCTCTCTTCAAAATATTCCACATTCAAGCCCTTGGTTAGATAATTTAGTGAGCAGACTTTATTGTCAGCTACTTTACATTGCCTAGAACAGCAGGTGCCACACTGAGCTGCAACTTGGCATCAAGGAAAATCTGTCTCTGTGTCAGAGCAGCCAGGATAGCCTGGACTCCCGTAAGGACTAATTGGTACTCCAGTAAAAATAGCTATCTTCAGCCCTACTCAAAGAGATACATTCTAGTGTTTTTAGCATCCTTTTGTATGCTTTTAAGGAGGACTCCTCTCAGTGCTCCTGCATTTCATCAGCTCTCCCTCTCATGGAAACTCTAAATCACACATTTAAAAATAGACCACCAGATTATCTGGGTAAATCATAAAGCTCAGCTTATCTCTCTCTTCCCCTTCAAAATATACAATTTATTTTGTCCACCAGCTCAGCAGCGTGAAGCATGAATAATCCTGTTTGTCTCAGTAACCCCACTCTTTTGATGATTCCTGTGTATCTCCATTATGTGCATGAATGTCATGCTGGGGTGTGTGTGTCTGTGCAAGCAAGTGAGGAGGAATAAGGAATTCACAGTTCTGGGCATAAAGGTGTACAATTCTCTTTATGGCAGTGTTTATGCCCATGCCAACTGTGTGCATCCTAGTATCACAGCACAGCCTTACACAGACATGGAGAATAATACCAGGGATCAGCAGAAGTAACATATAAAGTACTTCAATTATGCATTAAATTGTTGTTTAACACCAATCTAGACCCCAGAATCTGTGTGCTTCCCCTGAGGGCAGACATAATCAATGCAGTACGAGGGAGGACATAAAAATTTTTCTATTTCTCTTTCCCAGTAGTTCAGAGGCACCACGTAACGGAGCCTTAAGCAGCACACCCCGACTCCCAGCTCCAGCGTTTTACACACGCGCATCTCCTCATCCTCCTCCCTCTGCCAGTGCGGCTCATCAGGCCACGGGAGCCGGAGAAAGCCCTGCAGGGCTATAAATAGCTACTCGGGGGAGGGGGGAGAGTGCAGCAGCACGTTTCCAAAGATGCTTGCTGCAAGAGGGAGGTTTTGCTGGATTAATTCAGAGGGGAAAGGGAGCCGCTAGGAAGTTCACTGACATAGCAGGTAATGTCTGTGGAGAGGGGGCAGCAGCTGCCCTGGGGAAACTGAAGGGCGAATGCCTCGCCCGCTGCGAGCACAGCGAGGGGATTTCCCCCTTTGAGTGTCCCACCTATTTCAGATCGTTTCTGCGGAGACCCCCTGAGATGAGCTGATGGCACGAAGAGCAAGACAACGACGATACAATTCAACTCGATCGAAGTGTTATTAGCACACGCACCTTACTGTCTATTGTAAGTTTGTACTGAGTCAAGAGCTATTATTTATACGCACTGGATTTTCACGGACTGTTCATGCGGTGCCCATGAACCTGCCCCAGCGTGGAACCAGCAGTGCTGGCTCCCCTACACTCTCCCTGGTTTTCCTTCGAGAGACAAAGCGGAGAGGTCCCGTCTCCGAGGAGCCGCCCTATCCACCACCCCCCCCCTCCCCCCCCAGCCTCCCGCAAACTTTCGGGAACTACAGACACCGCCTGAAGCACAGGTGCGTGCTCGCCCCTTCCCCGTCGGGGACACACCGGGCACTCCCCATCCACCGCCTAGCGCCGCTGCCACCCTGGCTGGCTGCGCTAGGGGCGGCAAGCAGCCCCCGCCGCTCACCGGACGCGCTCCGCGCCTCTCCGCGCTTCCCCGCCCGCTGGGCAGGCACCGCGCGGCTGTGCTGCAGTGCCCGGCCTGGCCCTCTCTCACCGTCCTCCAGAGCCGCTGCCGCTTGGCACTGACGGAGGTGGCTGTGACGATGAGGTGGGAGACGGACACCACCAGCCCGAAGACGATGGCCAGCAGCGTCCGGACGGGCAGCAGCGAGTAGGAGACGAAGGTGACCAGCATGAGCTGCCACATGCCCTGCTCGGGGGCGCTGGGCGGCTCCATGCCGTAGGCGCCGAGCGAGAAGGGGCAGCAAAGGAAGGAGAAGGTGAAGCTGAACAGCAAGGTGAGCTTGACGATCTGCTGCAGCTGGGTGACCTGCAGGTACTTGACATTGGTGACGATGAAGAGGGAGAGGAAGATGATGCAGTGGACCGGGTGCGAGCCTTTGGAGATGGTCAGGCTGGGGCTGGAGAGCAGCTCCACCAGGGCCAGGCTGGCAGTGAGCACAATGAGGACGGCCAGCGCCTTGAGGGTGGACGTCTGCTCCAGCTTCAGGTTGTAGCTCTGGAAGAGAGCCTCCAGCTCCTTGCAGTCAAACTCGTCCTCGCAGGCGATGGCATCCAGCAGCAGCAAGGGAGGGGGGTCCCCCAGCCCGGCTCCTGCTCCTGCCGCCGCGGCAGCCGGCGGGGAGCAGCAGCAGTGGCAGCACTTCTTCCTCTTGGTCTTGACTTTCTGAAACGGTATTTCCTCCATGTCAGTGCCATTCATAAACCTCAGGGAAGAAATGCTCCTCCTGGTGTCCCCCGCTGCCGCTCCTCCGCCTCGTCGCTCATAAAAGAGAGCAGGAGCCGCGGCCGCACGCCCGCCGGCAGCCCGCGCCGCCGCAGCTCCGCGGGCGCGGGCACCGGGCGCAGCTCGCCAGCCGCCGGCCGCAAATCGCGGCGCCGGCAAACGCCCCCTCCGCTGCCACCAGGGAGCCGGGGATGGCTGGGACGGCGGGAGGAGAGCCTCACTTGTGTTAATACGCCAGCCTTCCTGCCTGCTGTCTCCCTCTCCCCTCCACCCTTCTCCTCCTCCTCCCCTGGTGCTCCAGGGATGTTAATCTCCTAATGACACCAAAACACCACCCAAAGGTGTGAAATCAAGCGGAGGGAAGGGTGGGGGCAGGGGGTGGGTGGAAGCGGAGAGAAGGGGAGTGGGGGGTAATCAACAGGCAGGTCTCCCTTCAGATACTACTGTTTGGGAGAGCAGAAGCTACGAAGAGCGGGTGGCAAACGGGCTCCCGGGGAGTGGGCAACATTTAAAAAAAAAACCAACATAAAAACAACAATAAACAACGACAAGGGAAAAAATAATGAAACCCAGCCAGGGGACTGGGCTAATAGGAGGAAAGGTGGGGCAGAAGGGCCGGAGAGAAAGCAGGAGGCAGGGAAAGGCAGGGCGATCCCCTTCCCACGTTAAGAGCATCACACCGGGGCTGGGGAGTGAGAGGCGCCTGCGCGCCGCCAGCTTGGGAAGCCGGACACGTGCCTCGCCGGGGCAGCGCGTCCGGCAGCGGCGGGGGGACCGCCCGCGCCCCTCGCCCTCCCCGCCGGGCCCCCCGGCTTTCCAGCTATACACGCCTTCGGGCTGCGGCTGCTGTCTGGCAGCCTTGTGTTGCCCGCCCACCTTTATTTAAATGTATATAAATATACAAAAATCTACATATAGAGACATGTAAATATACGTACATATGTAAATATATATATAAGTCTATATAAATGTATACATATAGGTGAATCCTGCTTCCTTTGAGAAATGAAGTCTTATCTGCCTGAACAAGGATGCTGATTTTACCGGTTTTGCTTCCTGGACTCTGAAGCAGTTGGGAAAAGTGCAGTGAATGAGAAAATTTTCAAGAAAACACATTTCTGTGCGCATTTCTGATTGTCTTGGAGTACAAATCAGTCAGTGGCTGTGGAAGGCTACTCTTGTGACAGAAGTTAATTATCATCCCCCACAAAATTGCACTCAGTGCTTCATCAAAAACTTGAGTTGGGAGTCTGTGTATTGTTTTTGAAAAAAACCTTCCAATTGCACCTATAATGCTGCTACCACATACCACTATTACAAGGTGCCACCAGAGAACACAATACAATATTGTTTTCTGTAACCATTTCGTCTAATTTTGGGATTATGAGACTGATTCCAAATTTACCAAAGACTAGCGAAAGGACTCCAATGTTCATTTTGGCTCTGGGTCAAGCATTTGTAAGAATCAGAGTTAGGAAAATGTCAAAATAGAAGACTTTATTTAATAGACTATGAACATTTGGCTTTACAAGGGTAGTGCAGGAATACTTTCCAGAATCAAAGCGGAACCCTACTATCAATGGCATGTTGAAGATCTAGTTGCTGATTTTTGTGTCAGTGATATCAGATTCTGGTTCTGGATTTGGGCTGAAGAGCCTTAAGATCAACAGCAGGCAGGGATTCTTTAAGATTTGTTACGGCTGTGAATGATGTTGGTACTTCAATTCTGGGTACTAAAGTAGCTTTAAAAAAATATCTCTGATATATGATCTAAAGCAGCATAGTTTTTTACATTAATATTTCAGTATTTTATGTTAGTCTTAGCCCTCCAGACTCAGCATGCAGTCATTCTTTTGAACCTGTGCAGACCTCATTATGAAAAGGGAATGAATCAACATTGCTGGAGTTTGTGTTTTACAGATTCAAAATATTTCACACTTGAGACAATGACTGTTACTTACTCTGTGTTCATATGATGCCATTTATGGTGGTTTCCTAGACCATGACTTAGACCCTCAAACACTGTAGAACTGTAAAAATAAATGGTATTTAGATTTCTGTAACTTCCTTCAGGAAGAAAGTAAAAGGGTTGGATTTGCTGGCCCAAGTGCTGGAAACAGGAAGAGATGTTTATCTGAAATGTAATTAAATCTAAGAAAAAAAGGCTTCCTTTGTTTTGCAGTATCTCTAGTGTGTTTGGAAAGCTAATAAAATTCATCTCCTTGTTCACTTTGGTGCATAAATTCACTTGAGTCACACATATATTAGACAAATACACACTGTTACATTCTCACCTGTCCTCAGCTTTCTTCTGAGCTCATATATCCTGAGGACTAAATTAATATTTCACATCCCACACTGCATAAGAGGTGGCACCTAGCTTCCCAGCCCTAGGAACAATCCACTGAAAGACTTGTCATGCTAGCAGTTATCATTTCTTTCTTCTGGCTCTCAGCTTGCTGTTGGGAAAGTGGGAGGTGAGTAATTCCCTACAAGGCATCCTGTGGTTTAGATTGTTTTCATGATTCTTACAACCTCAGGATGGGTTAGCTAGTACATACATACAGCAGAGAAGGCCCATCTGTATAAGACATAAACATCTCCATTCTTATTAGATCAAGGGGAAGCAGTGAACTGTTGAAGCTTCATCTTCCTTAGACACTGTAAGAATATGGAAATGCCACACAGTGATCAATGAAACTCTTCCATCCTTTATACACTGTTTCACATCACAGGGCAAATACCTCACCATACCCTGCACAGTGAAGAGGCCAATTTTTACCACCTGATGTCACAAATATAAAGAAGGAACCTCAGAACTTTTGTCTGAAACAGGCTTCTTATTAAAGCAAATAACCAGCTATAAAACTGCTGGAATGCACTTGACACAGTGCTGTATTTTCTGACCAAATTTACCTGCTGCAGATGACAGCAGCCTGGTTCAGGTTTTGTGAACTATGAACAACACTTTGTAGTCTATAGTACACTTTTGTCTCATTTCTAAGGAAGATACGTGGTGGTTGGTTTTGATATATAATGCCCTCAAAGTTCTGGATGTTGGCAAGATCCAAGCCAGCTCTTCCTGTTGAATGTCCTTGCCTTTGTAACCAGAGACTACTCTGGCAATAAATGTAGTATTGACAGGAAAGGGCCATTAGAACCCAGCTTTATCACTTTTTGCATTGCAAAACCTATCTGTTTTTTCAGCCTTTTCCTAAGAGGCAAGCTGACTTGGTTGTTTGAGTCACTGGAAGTGGAAAACTTTTCTTCATGGAGAGCTGGGCAGTATACGGATCTAGGTTAAACTAAGCAGAGGTCTTGCTACCTTTTACTGGACCTTAGGAGCTGTCTTGAATTAAAGGGCCATTCAGAGTTTCAGAATATCTATTTTTATTTACTTTGTGCATATAGATTATCCATTTAATAATTACTTATTTTTCCCTGTTCATCTTGGTTTACTTTACTGAACTTGATACTTGCTTTTTGGATCTCCTCACCTCCAACAGTTTCAAGCATTCACTGCCTGATGCACTGACTGGAGATCATCTTTGGAAGCAATAATTTTCATAGAACTAGAGCTTTTGAGATTCATGACAATTTAGAATTTAGCATAATCAAAGTTGGGCATCAATAGAATTTTGTCTTGGGTTAATTTTTATCTAAGTAAGAATTGCAAGGATCTTAATCTTTTATCAATATTTAGTATTGCCTACTTGTAACATAATGCTCTATTGTCTGAGACAGGGATAGAAATCTTTTTTTCTTCTCAACCCCTTTGACAGTAAGAGTAAGGACTCTACCTAAAGCTATTGAGAAATTTTTGCAGATTCATTCTAGCAGGCACAGCTTGTTAGTGCCACCACAGAAATATGTCTAGTGAGAGAAAAGAAGTGAAGTGGGCAGGACAGAAGAGGTCCTGCAGAAACCATAGGAATGACCAGGCTTAAACATAAAAATTCAAGGGAGTGTTTTCCTCCTCTCATAGATGTCTGAAATATATTCACCATTTTTTCTAGATTTTAAGGAAAGTCAAGATTTGAAAAAAGTGAAAGTATGCTTTTCCAAATCATGCACAGATTTAATTTGGAATCTGAATGGGGACTCCATTCACATTCCTGTTTCAAGAAATATAGACTAGATTTCTGTAAGGCTACTGAAATGCTGTTTGAATAGATCTCATGAGCATTGTAATAACTGTTCATTAAAATTAATTGTGATTTTAAAGTTTGATTTATGTTGCATGCATTCTGATGGAGTACAAAAGAAACAGATAGTTCTGATATATACCAGTGCCACAGTTAAACAACTTTAGCTGTAAGTTTGAATTCACCTAACTGGAGAGTCTGCTACAGAGCTGAAATAAACTTTGCCCAGCGACAGTAAGTGAAAGCCTTACAACATTAGGGAACATTAGCGTTTAACCTCAACACTGCTCTGCAAAACAACTTCTTGATATAAACTTTTCCTTTGTGCTTTTTCATACAAGAAACCAGAACAGAGTTGAGTCCTTCAAGGGTATATTTAGGTTATAACACCTAAATATACTGAGTTTGTCACCAACTCAGTGACAAACCTGTGCGTTAGCTTCTGTTCAGGTCTAACAACAGCACTTTTGCTCACTCAGTTTCCGTTGGACCACACAGTGTTTTTACACCCAGACTATTTTAATCACAATTCTATCTGCATAGAAGTCTATTTAATTGTGTAATGTATTGGAGAAAAAAAAATCAGATGAGAAGAAAATCATATTAAGGCCATGACCCCAAGTCAATTGTCAGACAAGTCTTCTGCTGAAGCAATTAGGGGATTTGACTGAAAAATTATATGTTTAAAGTGGCTAATTTACCAGCAGAGAATGGGAATGGGGATGGGTTTTCTCCAGTCCTCTGCTGAGCGGAGAGTACAGACATTAAGAGCATTTGAATTCTCTACCTCTCTCTTCTATTCTAAGCCTTTCAAGAGAGCATGAGACTTCTGTGACCTACTGAACTTCTATATTAATACTAATGAATCTCTCCAGTGAGCAAGCAATGTGCTTTTTCAGCCAGCATGGATTTATAGCAGGTCAGCTGGATCCTTCCAGCGTTTGACAAGCCATTCATTTCCTCCATCAGTATTGCATCAACTTTGATTTATCTATTCTTCTTCTAAAATTAGAGCCATCTAAAGTCTATTATACAGGCAAAATTTCAGGAAACAGGGTTGGTGCGTTTTTATGAGGAATTCATTGACTGTTTCTTTTATGATCTCTAGCAAGCCATACTTCTCAGGAGCTTCCCCAAATACCACACCCCATCTGCCCATGCTTCTGTCTCACCACTCCCTACTGCATCCTCCATGTTACTTCAGAAAAATGTCAGGATTTTTCCTTGATGAGCCTGTGGATGGTAACAGCATGGAAATGACACAGGAAAGGTTTCAAAGCTTCTTCAAAACGGTTTGCTGCATACTTTGCCAAGGGTTATACAACAGTGATATACACTGATTAAAAAACCCAACAGCAAAACAAGAAATGACAAACCAGCTGCAAAACCTGCACAGCACTCACACCATCTACTTTTGTTATTTTGTTTTACATGTGTAAGGTAGAGCCTACTCTTTTTCAGTGGAGAATAGTGCTCAAAAGGGTATGATGCAGCTACTCTCAGTTGGCTGTGAATGTTCTGGTACACCCTCATGGTGCAATGCAGCTCCATGCACAGGTACCTGGTCAGTTACTGAAACCCACATAGCTGCACATTACATGGCCTTGCACTTGTGTCAGAGTTTACCAGCTCAGGCTTCATGCTATGTTTACGTGGTTGTACAGTAACCGGCTTTGGAGACAACTTGTTCAGGGCTGTCTTGAGATCTTTGCACTGCAGCCTGGAGACTAGAAATATCACGTTAGTTCCTGGTCAGCTTGGTTAAGAAACTTTCTGAGCCAGCTCCACAGTTAATATCTCACAAAACCCACAATTATATAAAGCTGGATCAGTTCTCAGGCAAAACAAAAATATTTTCAAGTTCCCACAAGTTTCCTTTTGCAAATCCTTTCAGAAAAACAAAGGAAAGAAAAGAAGCCCAACCCTTCTCCCTCAACATCTCAGTACTTGTTCATGCAACAGAACAATGAAAATTTCCATAATCAGTTAGTAGATTTGGTAGCAATTTCTGTTATGCAGATTGACCAAGGCATTCTTAAAAATCCTTAGCTGTAACACTGTACTCAGTAAAATTGAGACCACTTGGAAGAAAATATTTTTAATTCTCCTTGTGTCCATGTCAAACATTTAATTCTCATTTTAGGAGTTCTGCAAATGCCTAGCATCAGAGTGCTGGCAGTGTTTGACAACATTAAACACCTCTGATCTTGTTCCATGAAATCAAGTTTTGATATTCACTGCAGCTATGTTAGCCCTGATCTTATAACTATGCTTATTTCCCAAGGAAGGATTCTATTCCTCTTTATATTCATATTGCCGTTTTCTAAGGTAAGAGCATGGCTCTGTTCAGAGCCTATAACATTCTTGTTTGCCTAATGAAATGTAGTTCAGGTGTAGTTTAGATGTGTTTCAGAGTATGCATAAGGACAAGCATTTTGCTTAGTATAATCCCTCGAATCCCTTGAAAAGGAAAAGCCAAGATGCAAGCAAAAATAAAGACAGAAATTATAGCTGAATTCCACAGTTCACTCCTAGCCTTATTTCTGATACATCCATTTAAAAAAAAAACCAACATTAAATAGTAACTCATATTCACCAAATCTGGTCTCCTATTTTGCTCATCTCTAAATTATACTGCACATATATGCTTGGATCAGTGAACGGAAAGTTTAGTAAACAGCTTTTTTTTCTTTCTTTTTTTTCTTTCTTTTTTTTTGGTTTGTTTTGTTTTAAATGAAGACTATCAGTTGCTTAAGATTTCTTTTATCCCATATATGTTTTCATTATGTCAAGTTTTCATTCTTGGTAGTATTCAAGATGTACTTTGCTACGACTTTCCATCACAGTGCACTCATTAACAGTTCTGTAAATAGCTTCTTCAAGTGCCAGACCTGAGGCTCCCTTCTGGACTTCTGATTTGTGCAGAAATCCACTTTGATTTCATTTGGGAGTTTTTCTTGAGTAAGTGTTCTAAAAGCCTGCATATTTTAATTTGCAGAGCCTCCTGTCAAAAAGTGAAAAGTACACTGACAATATGAATTTAACATCAACAACAAGAAGTAATACATTTATAGTCAGTTCCCACTGGAGGAAAAAATTGCTCTTTTATACTAATTTTAGTGGTTTCTGATAACTATGAACCTAACAATAGTTTCAAGACATAGCATACTACAGACAACCAGTGTGTTCCCTGCCAATTAGTTCTTGCACTTCATCACTGAAGTGAACGCAAATACAGTCCTTTGCTTTCTTTTATATACCCAAGGAAAAATTCCCCACAAACAGTGGAATTTTAACTAAAAATTTAAATGATGCTTTTCAAATAGAAAGATAAGCTTGTCAGAGAAGGCTAAGTTGCACAAGACACTTACTAGAGATTCATCTCCTCTAACACCCACTTGCAAAGTCCAGAGTACCCAGAAACAGCATGTATCAGATATTGAACTGCTGTTCCACTTGGTCTCCATTGAGGGCCAAGATTCCCTCTGTTTTATATCTAATCTATGTAATGAGATCATGTAAGTTCTGCAACTAGCAACAACTAATTAGGTCAAATTAACAGTACGTATGTTACTGGATCTATTTTGAGGTTAAACCCTCAAGATGGAGCTACCCTCCTTTTTAAGGTAAGAGCTGCTGTCTGTTAAAAGTAAAAAGACAACTTTGTGTTGTGCTGTGTTTACTATTCCTTTAGTCAGAGCTGTGCTCAACATTAAGACAAACTTCCGGTGGCCTTCAATGCTGTATTTGTTTTCTTGTCACCTGTGCTCCCCTTTCATCCTAAACAATTTGCATAAACCTGCATAATGCTATTTAGCTTATGCCCCACTGTTACTATAAATAGGTGAAGTGGAAATTCAGCTTAGTAAAGCAACTTAATTCTTTTCTTGTCTCATTCTTTCTTCCTGCTTACACGCTGCGCATGTGTTTGTGTGTGTGAAGGCATGAAAGAGAGATCGTGTAGTCAAAAGGAATTTCAAGAGATAACTGTAATGGTTCTTATTAATGATTAGGGGAAACACAAAATTTTCTGAGCTGATGCAAAAGTAGGAGCCTTAAGAACAACCCCAAATGTTACAGGGGTTCCCGTATATGTGTGTGTAACTGCGTGTGCGTGCATATGAGTGTGTATGTTTGTAAATGTAGAGAAGCAAGATTTTTTCTTTTTTTTTTTAGAAAAGACAAAAAAAGGAAGCATTTTACATTTTTCCTTATGTGAGACAAGGTGAGAGTAATGTAGTCGGGTGGTGATGTTTTTAACACTACATCTCATACCTTTCACACACAGTCTTCCTTTGGTTTTTGTGTTTTCATTTATTTGCTCAACAACCTGTTTGCTTATCAGCCAAGATTGCAGTTGAAAATTAGGTTGTTTCTTTAAAAACCTACAGGTGAAATTAAAAATCTCATAGAATACAGAGTATCTCTAGTTGGAAGAGACTCATAAGGATCATCTCTTTTTTTTGCAGCAAAATAAAAACTTGGATTTCATTTAAAAGTAGGCATTTTTTTCTCACAAATTTTGTTTGAAAAAATCATAAAAGATACAGGAGTTTAAATATAGGTCTGCATGCCTAAAAAATTAATTGTATATTTGGTACAGCTATTTTTATAACACCTTAGCAGTTAATCCCTGAGAATGCTTCCCCTTCTCAGCGCTGATAGCACTTTAAAGCACAGAGACGCATTACTCTAAGGAGAGCTTACTGTTGTTTTTAACTCTAGTCTGAGTACGTACAAGCCTGACTACATCTATTATAGATTGTGTTTTATCCTCTAGTCTGAAATATATCTCACTTTTCTAAATGAGGTTAAGTGCTATTTTTTCTTCCCCTAATCCTGTTTAACAAAGCAATGTGGTAGTCTGGGCAGTTTAAATATTCCAGTTAAGTGGGAGAAAGGTCACTGCAAGATTACTGCAAAGGTATCAGGTGTTGCTAAAGGGCGAATGCATTTTCCAAAAGGATTTCCTAAAGGATTTCCAAAGGATTTTGGGGAAGGCAAGGCAATACTAACATTGAAATAAAACATCTCTAGGAATATTCAACTATCATCACAGTGATGAAATCTATATTTTTGCGAGTAGATTTTACAGTTTTGTCCAGCACCGACTGAATTCACCAAAAACTGGAGAACACCTTCCACTTCTTTTAATCCCAAGTGCCACTCTGCGGTGCCCAGTGATGAATTCTGCCTCATCGTGGCCAGATCTACTCATCACACCGCCTAAGAAAAATTGCCCTGATTTCAGTGAAAAGGTATCTTACAGCCCTACAGTGCTGAATCCAGAGGTTAAGGAAGTTGATTGGCTATTTTCTGTCAGCTCTACATGGTTTTATGCCTGGCTCGTAACTTTTGAGGCTTTACATTCAAGATACATGTGTGACTGATGGACCTCTTCAGTGAGATTTGCAACAGCCCCTGTAGTCAGCAAGGTGCTTCCAGAGATCAGTGTGTCCACAAGACGGATTTACCCACCAAACAAATACTGAAGAGAAATGCCCTATTGACTAAGCATTCAAAATTCTCACCCATAGGTAATTTTTTTCCCCCCAAGAACCCCAGGTGACTTTCTCCAAGGACACGGTGTGGTGGGAAGAGGTAGCAGCAATAATCCAAAAAGTGATGAGAGCACTTTCTGAGGATGTAGGAAACTCAGGTGCCATCACGCACCATCTCACACACCAGTATATGCTGGGGGTCACGCAACTAGAAAAAAGCTTGTCAGGAATGGATCTGGGGGTTGGTGTCTGTTGTACACCAAGTTAAGCATAAACCAGTGATGTGGCCTTGTGGCAAAGAAGGCTAATGGTATCCTGGGAGGCACTGGGAGAAGTTCTCTCAGCAGGCCAAGGGAGGTGATCCTTTCCCTCTGCTCAGCACTGGTGGGGCCACACCTGGAGTACTGTGTCCAGTTCTGGGCTCCACAGTACAAGAGACACACAGGCATGCTGGAGAGAGCCCAATGAAGGGTCACAAAGATGATTAAGGGACTGGAGCTCTCTCCTGTGAGGAAAGGCTGAGAGAGCTGGGACTGTTCAGCCTGGAGAAGAGAAGCCTCAGGGGGATCCCAGCAACATCTATAAATACCTGAAGAGAGAGTACAAGTAAGAGGGAGGCAGTCTCTTTTCCATCATGCCCAGTGACAGGACCAGATGCAGTGGACACAAACTGAAACACAGGAGGTTCCCTCTGAACATCAGGAAACACTTTTTTACTGTGAGGGTGACTGAGCACTGGCACGAGTTGCCCAGAGAGGACATGGAGTTGCCATCCTTAGAGATATTCAAAAGTCATGAGGACATGGTCCCGGGCCACCAGTTCTAGGTGGCACTGATTGAGCAGGGGAGTTGGACTAGATGAATTCCAGAGTCCCTTCCAATCTCAGCCCTTCTGTGATGCTGCAATTCTGTGCTATATGTGGGGAAGGGGGTACAAACCACGGTGGTGCAACCCCATTCCAAGTGGCAGGCTACTTTATATGCAGGAACTGTCTCCTTCATTTTCTACATCATGTGAAAAAATAAAAATAAAAATTATTCAGTCTGTCGAAGAAAAAGCAGATCGGACAATGC
Organism: Fratercula arctica; assembly: GCA_947846985.1. Lineage (NCBI taxonomy): Eukaryota > Metazoa > Chordata > Aves > Charadriiformes > Alcidae > Fratercula > Fratercula arctica. Next base: position 61,453,492 of record CANTUZ010000002.1, on the reverse strand, counting down.
AAGATCTGCCCTAAAAACCTACCTAATAATTGCAAAATGCAAAAGTATAACTGCATTTTCTAATACACCTGATCCTGTGGGGGTTAGATGTATTACAAGCTTCTCGTGGGATTACAGACCAATTAAAGTAACAATTAATTTAGAGATGCTAACTGGGCATACCCATGACTTGGGTGACAGAAAAAAAACCCCTCAACTCTTTCAAAACTGGGGTAGTTCTGAGAAAACAGTTGAAAACTCCAGGCACCTAGAAAATATGGCAAAAGAAAAGAAGTATGGAAACATTATTTTAGCACTCCAGTTTTATGCAGCAGTTGAATGGGAGATATGAGGACTGTAATTTGTGTTAAGATTCTTAATTTGGTTGCCTAGATCGCTCAGGGGATCTGACCCAGAGTGTGAAAATTGGTGTGCATGAGCAGAGAAATAAGAAAACTGCACTATCAAGCTGACCTTCTTCACAAACTTTGAAATCTTCTGCCTGGAAATGATTCCATAGCATAGCTTTCAAAAGTTAACATGTGTAATGGTCTGATTTTATAGCATTTGTATTTTGCACAAAAGTGAGTATTATGTTCTCTTTTAAATGTATTGTGATTTATGGAACTTACAGATTCACAATATTATTTTTGCCCCATCTTTAATCATTCATATGATTAAACTAACAAAACAGTTAAAAGAAAGGGAATATGAACAGCATGAGATACTACTCACCCAACATATCTGAACAGCATTTGTTTTGGTTCAGTAGCATCCTTGTGTGTCCCTCATTATTGTGTCCTTGTGATTTCAGTGAAACTCTTCACAGACCGCTTTACATTTAATGTTTCTCTTCACCTTATATAGTATTTCAATTACACACAGTAGATGAAATGGCCTTCTAAAATTTCAGTATTTGAAATGGATCAACCTGGCTTTTGAATAGATTTTCACAACCTATTTATCATCAAGGGGAACTTTTTTTAACCTAAGGAGTTTTATGCATACGTTTATGGTAATGAGTACAAGCTATTATGGCTGTCATAATACAAAGCAATTCAGCTGGTATTATTTTCATAAATATTTTAAAGCTGGCACAGCTACAGTGTAGGCTAGGAGTATTCTAGTAGAGTTTAAAAAAAGGGAAAAGCTATGTGATCTTCATCTAGATAAACTCAGTTAAAATAGCAGTGAAGACGAGACATTTGGGCTTTATTTTGAGTTAGCAGGTTAAACTCAGGTTTAGAGATAATTAGAATAAAAAACTAAGATGTATTTTATTCACTACAGTTTTAATATAATTTGACTAGATCAGCTTAGTCGGTAACAAATTTTTCTCCTACAGTGTAAATACAGTTTATGTGAAAAATACATACATACCGCATATCCCAGGAGACTGCAACTGAGAGGGCTTGGACATGGCTTTGATCAGTCTCATTTAGTGAAATATGTTCCTGCCCATGGCAGAGGGGTAGATGATTTTTGAAGGTTCCTTCCAAACCCAAACTATCTTATGGTTTTGTGATTCTGTGTTCCAGCTGATGATTCTAATCAGCAAAGACAGTATCAAATTCAGTACCCTGTACCCAAGGCTGAGAACAACAACAGGCATACCTGGGATACTGAATCATTGCAGAATTGTGCGGAGGGAAAAGTGAAATATACATAGAAACACTGAGTCAAGTAGATTGCTCCAAAAGGACTTCCATTTCTATTTGTCCAAAAGTAGTGTTCAGTATTAGACCTTGCTTTTCCTTTTTTCTTGTATTTGTAAACTTCATCTCACTAGATTCATTGTAAAATATATTTTTTCCTGAGACAAGAATAGAGAATATGAGTTGAGGAGCGTTTCAGTTACCTTTTCAGGTGTCTCCATTTATTGGACACCCAACTCCATATAGCCTTGAACAGGAACTGAAAAACTCTTTTAAATCGCAAAGATATGGCATGTCAATGAATGGAGCAAAGTCCTTTTTCTGTCTTTCCAATTGCTTTGGTATCATTGCTGTCTCCTGTAGGGAACTAGAACAGTCTGTTGGGAGCTTTTGCCAGAGGAACAACCTTATGTATATTTGATGTGGTTGCTAAATGGTATTGTGCTTATCATTTCTGAATCACTGAGGCTTGCATCTATTTCTTGTAGCTGGGTATTAGGCCTAAAGGTTTATTTTAATGGCCCATTAAACTCCCACCTGGCTATTTTGTTGCTTACGCTAATCTGTTTGCACGTTCATTTGTAGATTTTCTAAGGCAGATATAAGCATATAGTCCTTTCCATGATGCACTTTAAGACGCTGTGACTGCTACCCATTTAAAATATACAAAGGACTCATGGCAATAAGCAACTAGTTCAAGGTAGAGAAAGGGTGGAATTCCTCTGCTTCCTTTGCTTCTACATCTAGAACTAATGAAATATAAGGATATCAAAAAGTCGTTGCTCCTTAGGAATAATGTGAAATACAAAATGCAGTAATAATGAAATTTATTTTTTTAGTCTCAGAAAAAAAGGACTTAGAATGTTGTTTACTCATACAAAAATGTTAGCATTAAACTATGGCATTATTGCAATTATTATTCATTAGGATTAATTATTTGTACTTTAATAATACTAAAACTCATGCCATAGAGTCATAGAATGGTTTGAGTTGGAAGGGACCTTTAAAGGTCATCTAGTCCAGCCTCCCCTGCAATGAGCAGGGACATCTTCAACTAGATCAGGTTGCTCAGAGCCCTGTTCAACCAGACCGTGAATGTTTCCAGGGATGGGGCATCTACCACCTCCCTGGGCAACCTGTTGAGTGTTTCACCACTTTCATTGTAAAAAATCTCTGCCATAAGCAGGTTTGAAATTTAGTTGTGCAAAAGTCTGTAGAAGTATATTGCATAATAATTCCATTTCTGAAGAGTTTATAACCTAAATAAACAATACTGAAGGAAACTATAGAAGATAAAGAGGATACTGAATGGAAAAAACTTTAAGGAAAAATAATCAACTCCAAGAAAATGTTTAGGATATATGTTTCATTTGCAAGCAAAGTCAGTTTTCTGGTTCTTTTCCTGACAAAAAAATAATGGCTTCAGCTCAGAGCAATTGCTTACAGCGTACTTACCAAGTGAACCAAAGCTGATTTTCAGTCTGTGGCTTTACATTGACTTTCCTTCATGAATGAATTCTCATTCTGTTTCATTGCTTGATAGAAAATGCTTACCCTGTCTCAGTGAGCATGATATGCAAACTACTCATCACATGTCAAACTGGACACATATATATTTTTTTTAAACTCAAAATTTAATCTTATTTACAATCTATTTAACCACATACTTTCACCTTTTATACTTCCACTTGGTCACGTGAGTAGTGTCCTGGAAGACTACTCTGCTTTCACTGGTGAGCCATCCAGTCTTGACTTACCAGAAGTACAAATTGGTGAAATAACCACATCACAGTGGAAAAAATATTGGTGGAGTTAGGAGTTACAGCTAGCTTTTCTGCTTATTGCACTGTGTTAGGTTACATGTCATCTAAAATTACTAGTTTTCAACTAACTGTGAATGGCCAGTAAACATAAAGGAAGAAGTGCAGTAATGTACGTAGCACAAGCAATACACTTGGTACTTAAGCAGTATGATGGATCCTCAAAGTGAATATTTTAAAACAAAATTCGAGTACAGGATTTTCAAAAGTGGTCTAATTTAACCTCTGTCTGTTCCTACCCAGCCCTCTCCAAGACTAACCTTTCCAATCAATAAAACAGTTATTTGGAATATAAACTAATATTGCTTATATCCTCCACCTTTAATCCTAATGCATTTACCGTTTTCTATATTCATTTAATCAGTACTGTTTTGCAAAAGAAAGATCCTTCTCTGTTGACTTAACTGACACACAGATAAAAGCCCTTTTATCTTAGATGTTGGCTGTTCCACTTCAGATTCTACATTTCAGTAGCTGTTGAACTGAGAGACTGCCAGTACCGGTTCAATAACCATGTGGACAGCAATAGTTGTGCTGACACCCTTGTCAGAAAAGAATGCAATGAATTTGTCATTTTCAACTGCATATAAATCCTCACCTCCAAGGTTATATCTGTTGGTCTGCCATTTTAGTACGGAAGAATATACCTGCAAAAATCAGTTATCTTTAGAAAGAAGAGCAAGGTCCTCATCCTTTGAACAACAAGCAACTTGCTCAAGAAATTATGAAAAAACTTCTCAGTATCAAAGGGTCTAATACTAACCAAATCAGAAACCCAACACAGCGTAAAATACAGGTGGGCAACATTCATGAACATTCAGGCACAAGACATGCAGAACTTATGTAAAATTTGAATTTTCAGGAAGCTGTAAATAAATCAGGAAGAACACAATCTTTAGAAATCTTTTCAGTGGTTTAGAAAGTTTTTGGATCACATCTAATGAAACTGTCAGACTGATACCTTCTCAAGTGCGTCTGGAATATCAGAAGGAAGTTTGTTAGGAAGTTAGCCAAAAGGTTTCAGCTTTAAGGGAGAATACATATACCGTCTGTGAAGTTTTTGAAAGATGTGAAAAGTTAATGGAAATCATTGGAAAAAATACCTCTCAGCTGGCAGAACTATTGGTTTGAAAGTGAAAGAAGGAAAAAAGTACTGCTGAAAGCAAAGTAATTTTAAAGAAAAAAATGACTTGGCTTTGTAAAAAATGCATGAAACCATTGAATAAGTATCAAAGATAGTACACTGGTGACTTTTGGGCTATACATTTAATAATTAGCTGGATCTCTCATCAGATTTTAATTTGGAAACAGAAAGATTTCACCCCCACCTACACGTAGGAGCTGGTTAGCATGCATCAAAAGACCTACCCACAATAAACAAACTCATGGGATATAATTGTGAGACGGATGATTCTGGAGACAAAAAAAAGAGCCCTATTATAGTCCAAAAATATTACATACATTTATTGGAGGACAGTATTTGTGCAGTGTGATAATGCTCTGTACACAGCAGAGTAGTTGCACTTTGTCACAGACACAACAACTCATTATGCTCTTTTTTTCCACCTTGGTAGATGAAATTTCAAGAGCAAATACTCTGTCTTTTGGAAGCATTTGTATACATACTTTGAATCACACTTGTTCTAACAGCCGCATCACTGAAAGTATTTTAATGACATCTTTTATTTCTAACTAAAGTAGGCTTCAGCTAGGTGAAGAGTAGCATGCAGGAGTGACTGCTGGACCCTAGATGATGGAATTTGAAGAAACAGGGAGAAAAAGGTCTATTTTGTGCCAAATTCCCAAACACATTGTTTGCATTTCTTGTAAGTGGAAAGATTTCTTTAGATGTAAGTGAAGATTTCTTTAGAAAAAACACAAATCTCCACAAGATCATAGCACACCAAAACCAAAAATCTGTTTGGCACACCAAAAAACAAAAATCTGTCACAACAAATATGTCTCGGGCTTTCTTTTCACAACTCTGGGAACAGTAACCTAACTTTTGGTTGCTCTATTACCTTCACATTCAGAATTGACTTCATTTCAATACAGGAAGGTAACTTGGCCAACGTCAAAGTGCTGTCATCTGTACTGACTGAATTGCCTTTCCTTTTGGTACAGCACTTGTACAACGTATCAGGGTTTTCTTGTCTAACTTTTAAACAGCTTGAATCTTCCACGACACTTTCTCACTGACTCAAGAAGAAGACAGGCAGCGTGCTCAGGGCTCAAAGTTCACTTTGTCCTGGTTTGAGATAAAACAGAACTTTCTGTTCAGTAATTTTATTTCTTAGCTAGGCCTCTTCTAACTCTCTGAAATTAACAGCATGTTGTGTCGAAACCAGTTCGTTCTCAGTGATAAGACCAATGTTTACAATTAGCGCCAAGGAATGGTACGCAGAGATGATCTTGCTTATACTTATTGCTATAACAACCAAGGTCAGCTAATTTTGTTATTTGCCCCGTTGGATGGTCAGAAACAGAAAAGCGTAGAGGGGTCCCACCTGCAGGGAGGAGCGGACAGGACCCAAAATTGACCAACAGCAGTATTGCATATCATCTGCCTAATGTTCAGTATAAAAGCTGAGGGATCAAGGATCAACGCTCTTTCTTCAATGGCCAACGTCTGAGAAGGACCCTGTCTGTTCATCTGCCTTTGATCCCGACCCGTGGGTTCCTGACTCCAGCTCTGGAATCCAGTTTCCCCCCATTGCTGAGTCCAGTCTGGGACTTCCCCAGTGCCTGCTGGTGATGTCATCCTGGGAGCTTGATACAGTTTTGTATATACTGTATCTATTTCATTATTTCCTTTTTATTTTATTATTAATATTACATCAGAGTCATTTAGTCCCTTCTAAACTTGTAAATGTCTTTATCTCTCCTCTTCCTCTCCGTGTGTGAGAGGTGGGGGGAGAGCATCTGTCGCCGGCCATTGGCCAGTTTGGCCAAAACCACAACACACCTACAGACTGAAGCAGGGACATTTTCGCTTTCAAAGTCTCCTTGATAAGCCTAATCATCATTTGGTAGCGGTGGCTAAATAACTGATGCATCCTGGTGCTTTTTCTTCCTTACCCTGCCTAGATACCATCCATACAGTGGGTATGATGGCAGCACAGTCATAGAAACAGGGATTACCAACTGATGTTTCATAGGTGTGAATGTGTGCGTTATTCATTTAAAATTACTGTGTTTGGACTTTGAAGGAGTAGGAAATACTGTCACTACAAAGGCAGCAAATACAGAAAACAACCATGACAGGTGTCATGAATATTCAAAAAGGCTTGTCCATATTTGCTAAAAGCCAAATATTTGATAAAGTAATTTAGGTCTCCCGATTAGTAAAGCAAAACCGACTACTTTACTGCATATTATCTAAGGCAACAGTTTTAAACAGGCACTTTGCTTCAGGAAAAAATATAATAGATGGAAGTTAGCAGATATAATTCACAAGTAAATGCATTGAGTTTTCATTGAATTTGAGGTAGTGGAGGCTGGGTGGGGCCCCAGTAATATCAGTTTACTTTTTTTTGCAGGATGTTGTCCTACAAAATAATAGACTGTAATGGGAAAAAAGAAAAGATAAAAATCAGCAACATGCTGTTTGTGTTATAGCTGGTAAAACAATGCTCCAGAGCCTAATGGCAGCAGACAGGGTCTATAGATCTTGTCACATATAATAAAAAGCAAGAATATAAAGAGAGATATGAGCAATTGGTTAGAGTAGGTTTAGGTCATACATACTTTAATGTACTTTAAATAATGCTATCTAAATGTTCCAACAATAGTTCCAGCTTATGTTGTCTGTTATTAGTTTGCAACAGCTAATACGTGTCTAAAGGGATATTCAGTTAAAACGCTGGTTTTGTAAAAAAAAAAAAAAAAAAAAAAAAAAAAGGAAGAAAAAGGGATTTTGGATAACCTAATTTCCTATTTTCCATGTCTGTCCTGTTTAGAGTGAAGCACTGATGGTGACATGGATGAAAAACATGGGCTAGAATGACTGAGTAAGCAAGAGTGAAATTTGCCATACAAACTCACACTGAATAATATCTTCCAGTAAAGTCTAGTTTCATTACAGTCAATAGCTATGTGACTGAGGAAAGAAAAATTTAGAGAATATGGTCTTTTTCATGCACTAAAGAAACAGAACTACAGGAAACTAAAAAAAGTGCAGCACTGTCAGTACCAATACTTTGCTCTTTATTCTTATAATTGAAGAATTTCTTGTCCTTATATTATATTTTTCTAGTTGTCATGATTTTACACTTGGACTTTCTTCCTTAGAAACTTCCCTTAGGAAGACAGGACCAAACAGGAAAATATCTTATAATTCTTATAAGAATACACTGTTTTGAAAAGTAAATCAATCTTCTCCTAATATGGGTAGACTAAGGCAGTGGGAGGGGCAATGACTTTCTCAATAGCACCTCCTAAATGCTGGAAAACCCGTTTTCCTGGTTTGAGGTAAAACAGACACCTGTGAATAAAAGAAATCTTGCAATCCTGTCCCCCAAGTCACCTGACAAAGGGAAAGTCTTTATTTTATTTAAACTGAAGTAATTTACTTCAATTTAAATTCTGGGTACAGGATGGGATTTTTTAAATTGATCTGTGATTCCACCAGTAGTGGATGATCACTGCCTGATCTTTCTGTGCATTCCTACAATATAAAAAAAATTACAATTTCAGACTGCTTCAGTAGCCCCTCACCCCCATATCTCAGCTTGCATATGTAGTTCAATGTCACTTTCCCAGTTTCCAAAAATTCTTCCTATTTTTATTGATTAATATACACCCATATCTTTGCCAGAAGAAGCAATTGTTTACAGGTAGCACAACAAAGGGATAAGGGTGTAGAACCCTGTGTATCAGGATGTGTCACAGAGAAGTAGAATAATGTGTGACATGATTTTATCCTACTTTTACTGTGTGCTTTCATGAATGTACTATGAGCTATTCAGTGAAAGGCAGGAAAAATTAGAGTCCATTAATCTTTGGACATTTTTTTGACTCTGATATAATGACAGTTCTTAAAATGCACTTATTGATATTTATTACCAGCGATAAAGAGATGGTTTAGCTTCCCTCTTTGTATGTGCGTACAATTACATGAAAACTATCACAGGGTTTTGTCCATGCCTTTTACTCTAGTTCACCTCCAAAACTTCAGATGACAAAGCAGTCTCTCTTCAAAACAGCATTTTTTTCTTCCTTTGGCACAGATCTCATTATGCTATTATTTTATCTATAATTGGATGATTCATATAATTAAGAGCTGACATGTTGGTTGGATTACTCTTTATGAATTTCTCAGAATATAAATGACAACTTTCATATACATACTTACTGGCAAAAACAACAAAGAGATCAGCATATATTCACCTCTAAAAGTATTTTGCTGCTCTATTTATGATATGTTTAAGACCAATGTTGTTCAGCAATCATAGAACCATGGAATAGTTTGGGTTGGAAGGGACCTCTAAAGGTCATTTAGTCCACCACCCCTGCAATGAGCAGGGACATCTTCAACTACATCGGGTTGCTCAGAGCCCTGTCCAAGCCGACCCTGAACACTTCCAGGGATGGAGCATCTACCACTTCTCTGGGCAACCTGTTCCAGTGTTTCGCCACCCTTATTGAAAAAAATTTCATCTCTATATCTAATCTAAATCTTCCTTCTTTTAGTTTAAAGCCATTACCCCTTGTCCTGTTTCAACAGGCCCTGCTAAAAAGTTTGTCCCATTCTTTCCTGTAGGCCCCTTTAAGGTACTGGAAGGCCAGTATAAGATCTCCCCAGAGCCTTCTCTTCTCCAGACTGAACAACCTCAACTCTCTCAGCCTGTTCTCACAGGAGAAGTGTTCCAGCACTTTGATCATTTTTGTGGCCTTCCTCTGGACCCAATCCAACAGATCCATGTCCTTCTTATGTTGGGGGCTCCAGAGCTGGATGCAGTACTCCAGGAGGGGTTTCATGAGAGCGGAGTAGAAGGGCAGAATCACCTCTCTCGACCTATAGGCCACACTTCTTTTGGTTCAGCCCAGGATGTGGTTGGCTTTCTGGTCTGCGAGCGCACATTGTCGGCTCATGTCCAGGTTTTCATCCACCTGTACCCCCAAGTCCTTCTCCTCAGGGCTACTGTCAATCCATTCATCCCCCAGCCCATATTGATACTGGAGGTTGCCCCAGTCCAGGTGCAGGACTCCGCACTTGGCCTGGTTAAACCTAATGAGGTTCACACAGGCCCCTTCTCAAACCTGTCCAGGTCCCTCTGGATGGCGTCCTGTCCCTCAGGCATATCAACTGCACCACACAGCTTGGTGTCATCTGCAAACTTGCTGAGGGCACACTCAATCCCACTGTCCATGTCTATGATGAAGATATTGAACAGTACTGGTCGCAGTACAGTACCCTGAGGGGCACCCCTTGTCACCGATCTTCATCTGGATATTGAGCCATTGACCACTACCCTCTAGATGTGACCATCCAACCAATTCCTCATCCACTGAACAGTCCACCATCAAATCCATATCTCTCCAATTTAGAGGGAAGAATCTTGTGGGAGACTATGTCAAAGGTGTTCAGAAGTCCAGATATATGACATCCGTAGCTCTTCCCTTGTCTACTGATGCAGTCACTCCATCATAGAAGGCCACAAGGTTAGTCAGGCAGGACTTGCCCTTGGTGAAGCCATGCTGGCTGTCTTGAATCACCTCCCTGTCCTCCATGTACTTTAGCATAGCTTCTAGGAGGATCTGTTACATGATCTTCCCAGGCACAGAGGTGAGGCTGACAGGTCAGTGTTCCCAGGGTCCTACTTTCTACCCTTTATAAAAATGGGTGCAATGATTCCCTTTTCCAGTCACTGAGGCCTTCATCACTGCCATGACTTTTCAAATATCATGGGGAGTGGCGTGGCAACTACACCAGTGAATTTCCACAGCAATCTGGGATGCATTTTGTCAGGTCCTATAGACTTCTGTATGTTCAGGTTCCTCAGGTGGTCATGAACCTGATCTTCTCTTACAGTGGGAGGGACTTTGGTCCCCCAGTCCCTACCTTGCAGTCTGTCCACTCGAGAGGTGTGGGGAGAGAGGTTGCCAGTGAAGACTGATACCTTTGTCTGTTGTCACCAGCTTGCTGGTCTTGCTCATCGGGGGGGTACACTTTCTTTGACCTTCCTTTTCTGGCTGACATACCTGTAGAAACCCTTTGTGTTCCTTGCCAAGTTCAGTTCCAGCTGCGCCTTGGCCTTTCTGACCCCATCCCTACACAACCGGGCAGCATCCCTATACTCTTCCCAGGACATCTGTCCCTGCTTCCACTGCCTGTCCATCTCTTTCTTGCTGTTTAGTTTGACAAGCAGGTTTCAACTCAGCCATGCCAGTCTCTTATCCTCCTTCCTGATTTCTTACTCCTGGGGACTGAGAGCTCTTGCATTCTATGGAAAGCATCATTAAAGATCTGTCAACTCTGTTCTGCTCCCTTGTCCCTGAGAGCACTTTCCCAGGGACTCCGATTGACTAACTACTTGAAGAGCTGGAAGTTTGATTTCCTAAAATTCAGGATCCTAACTTTACTTTTCGCCTGACCCATATCCACAGGACTGACAACTCCACCAGTGCATGATCGCTGCAGTCCAGGCTGCCTCAAATCTTGATGTCACCAATTAGCTTAGTTGCATTGGTGACCATCAGGTCCAATATCACATCTCCTCTGGTGGGGCTGTCTATTACCTGGCTTAAGAAGTTATCTTTAATGCACTCCAGGAGTCTCCTTGACTGCCTACATCTTGCCGTGCTACTTTTCCAGCAGATGTTGGGGCTGTTGAAGTGCCCCAGCAGGACAAGAGCCTGTGAGCACAATGCCTCCTGTAGCTGGAGTAAGAAGGCTTCGTTAATAGGCTCCCATTGATTGAGCAGTCTGTAATACCCAAACACTTTTTTTCTTCTGTCTTCCTTTCCTTCCCCCTCCTACACACATTAGTTGGTGAAATGGAGAATGAAGTGTTCTTTCTTCTGCTCACAACTATTTACCTTTGGTGGTGCTTTGAAGGTTTGCCTGCTCAGGGTACATCAGCTGGAGTGGTGTGCTGGTCTTACTGAAGACTGGGAGTTTTGCCATTTGCCAGGATGCCACGATTTTGCACTCAGATTCTCTTCCTTAGAAACTTCCCTTAGGATGCTAAGGCCAAACTAGAAACAAGATCTTAATTGGCTATATGTTAACATGTAGTAAACTGGCCAAATGCGACTTCATTAAACCTGAATCTCAAATATGTTAAAGCTGAAACTGTTTGACAAAGAAGTAAAATTGCAATGAGAAGCAAGCTTTGCTGTCAGAAGAAAATCAATAGACTAACTCGCCCACACTACTGAAAGTAACTTGTCAAGCTGTAGTTCCTGGTGTTACAATATAGAGAGCAAAAATTATATGGTAATAGCCATTTTGACTCACTAACATGACTTCATCATTCATGCATTTGCACTGGCTGGCACATATCCATATTAAAAATCTGGCAGAGCCTTTCCTTTATAGTTTCTAGTGTGAGTCAATAAAAGTGAAATACATTCAGAATGTTATGATCTCTATAATTTTAATAGTTTATCTTGTAGGAAAGCAAGGAAATGGACCTTTAAAATGAGTCAGTGACATCAGGGACGAAATTATTGCAGTCCAAATTTTGATGTCAAAACTGCTGTCCTTGTTTCCCTCTTTGCTTTTATTAATAAAAACTGCAACTTCTGGATCTTAAAAAGGTTCCCATTTTCCTGACCTAATCTCACCAGAGATACACATCTTGTCCCACATCTGGGATATTTAAACACAGTCTGAAGCAACAACAGAAGACTCTGCTACAAGACAGTAATTAACTGCCTACTGACAATCAACTGCCTACTAAGTGAATGCTTACTAGTGGCATTCCTCAGGGTTTGGTACTGGGACTGACACTGTTTAACATCTTTGTCAGTGACATGGACAGTGGGACTGAGCGCACCCTCAGCAAGTTTGCCAATGACACCAAACTGTGTGGAGGGGTCGACACAGTGGAGGGAAGGGATGCCATGCAGAGGGACCTGGACAGGCTTGAGAGGTGTGGCCCATGCAAACCTCATGAGGTTACACAAGGCCAAGTGCAAGGTCCTGCACATGGGTCGTGGTAATCCCAAGCACAAATACAGGATGGATGTAGAATGGATTGAGAGCAGCACAGAGGAGAAGGAGTTGAAGGTGTTGGTTGATGAGAAGCTCAACATGAGCTGGCAACGTGAGCTCACAGCCCAGCTGCATCCTGGGCTGCATCAAAAGAAGCATGGCTAGCAGGTCAAGGGAGGTGATTCTGCCCCTCTACTCCACTCCGCTGAGACCCCAGCTGGAGTGCTGCATCCAGCTCTCAGGCCCCCAACATAAGGAGGACATGGACCTGTTGTACTGAGTCTAGAGGAGGGCCATACAGAGGACCAGAGGGCTGGAGCACCTCTCCTATGAGGACAGGCTGAGAGAGTTGGGGATGTTCAGCCTGGAGAAGAGAAGACTCATGGGAGACTGTATAGCAGCCTTCCAGTACCTAAAGTGGGCCTAGAGGAAAGATGGGGAAGGACTCTCTCTGGTAGTGTAGTGATAGGATAAGGGGTAATGTTTTTAAACTGAAAGATGGTAGATTTAGATTAGATATTAGGAAGAAATTCTTTACTCTGTGGATCATGAGGCACTGGAACAGGTTGCCCAGAGAGGTGATGCCCCATCCCTGGAAGTGCTCAAGGCCAGGTTGCATGGGTCTTTGAGTACCCTGGGCTAGTGAAAGGTGTTCCTGGCCATGGCAGGGGGGTTGGAACTAGATGATCTTTAAGGTCCCTTCTAACTCCAAACTATTCCATGATTCTGTGACATAGCAACAGGTCTTGATAGTGTCCCTAATGAGATGGAGCTACATCAACTTTATCTGATGATGCAGAGTTGACCACCAGGTTGGAAGAGACAAATAAAATATCCTACAGCTCATGTCTTAAAAGGTTGAGCAGAAAATCACAAGGCAACAAGGCCTAAATGTTATGAGTTCTTTTCTGATGGCAACTGATGGCCTCCTACAACAGATTCACAGTGACTTTTCTTTTGGTCTCATATGAGCTGAAGAGCATTTAACTTCCTATCCCTCAAGGTGGTGAGACATATGAAGTTCCTTTGGGAAATTCCATGGCTTTGGGAGACAGTCCAGTTGGCATTAAAAAAAAATTAATAAAAAAGACTGGGATTTGCAGTTGCACTGCTGCTTTTCTCTATATCCCTATGGGCCTTTTTTTTTTAGTTAAAATCCTTTCTGTGTTCAGAGTATGGGTAATTTCTCAGGCAAGCTGTATCTAGAGCCTTACATACATAGGCGGTGCCTAAGTTGTTCTCTTCTTGCATACTGTACACACAGCTGTAAATGCAGGAAGTCTGCGGACAGGCTCTCTGGGAGTGCCTGCAGACATCTAAGGACAAAGTTTGCTCAGGCTGCAGGGTTGCTGCTGTAGATCTTGGAAAAGAGTTACTGCAAAGCAATTTGAGCTCAGGCATCCACAGGCAATTTGAGCACAGGCATCCAAATCCAGCACAAGTTGGAAGCAGGCTGAGTAACCAAAGGCTTCTCTGGTCATGGAGGTGAAAACTTCTAATCAGTCTTTTACTTGTCTTACTTACCTCTAGCTTTCCAGACCTTTCCTGCTTGCTGCATTATCCTGTCTAAAAGTATTCCTTTGATTTTTCTCAATCAGGTCCTCCAATTTTTCTTTTGCCTTTTTTAATTTTTTTTTTTTTTTTGTCCCTAATACCTCCAGCTGTATTGCTGTTTGTTCTCCATTGTGATCCAGGCACAGAGTTTTGTTAGAATACTTATCATCGTTATTATTAGTGGGTATTTTGTAAATGTCCCCATTTGTTTGAAGTCTTATTTTGTTCTGGACTTAAGACTACATGCTTGCTTTATTTCTAAGGACATAAACAACTTGCCTCTTGTTGGCTAATAGAACAGATGTTATTTGCTCACACACTGATTAGCAGCAGTCTTCACATTCTGAAGAATCAAAGGCACCATAAGATCTTCTCGCACTTGAGCTTTATTCTTCACACCACAGGTACAGGTTAGGGGGCTGAGTGTTGAGGGTTGTTTCCTTGGGGGTGAGGAGGAGTGTTTATATGTCTATTTGATTTGGATTTGTCCTGGAGCATTACAACTTTTTGTTTCCTGCTGAGTACCACATGATGACTTGCAGTATCAAAGGCTACTGAGCTTATATTCACTGGCATAGTGGAGAGATGAACCTAGACTGAAATGGTATCTGTAACAAATGGCGTACTGCTATCCACAGTAGTTTTCAACTTGATTGTAGACAACAGAAATCAATGTGGCTACACGGGCAGGAATTTGGTCCAGTGTCTACTATGGTCAGAGGTACCAGAGTGGAAGCTATACAAACTCAATTTAACTCAAACACAAACACAGTCAGGAGTCAAAAGTATGCATTTGGGAATGTTGGAAGCACGAAGGAGCCAGATTTGTCAGCGGTCAGAGATTGTTTTTTCCTCAAGCACTCAGCTTGGTCACACTCTCTTTAAGCTTCAGAAACACTCTGTTCACACTGCACATGCTTGGAGTGAGTTTAGTGGGCCAATCCTTATTGCAAGGGTGGCCTTTTTCACTTTGGTGAAAAAAAAAAAAAAAAAAAATATTGGCTTTGACAATAAAGAAAAGTACTGGGTAAGGTTTTAATCTAATTTCCTAGTCAAGATACCGTATCATCCTTATTTCTTCAGATACATTCTACTTAAGGTAGCAGCCTATCATGTAGAAAATATGGAGCAGCGTACCCGAACAGTACATTTCACAGTATGAAGAATGCTTTGTTTTCTAACAAGAGCCAGGGAGACAGTAATGCTCCTGGATCAAACACAGTGAAAAGTGATATATGAGACACGATAGGGAATCCCAATCTTTCTCATACTATCTTTGGAGAGTTAGAAAAAAAAAAATTAAAAAAAAAAAGTAAATGGAGCATTTCACTTACAGATAAACAATGGTGGAAGAAATAGTTGCCCAAAATCGACAGAATAAAAAGCAAGGATGATGATGATTCCAAATGAAAGTGTAGTTAGGGAAGAGCATCAAAACACAGAGAAAGCCTGGCTCCCAGTTGGGGAAAAGGAGGAAAGGAAGTTGAAGGGAAGGTCTGAGGAAGTTTAGCGCTGAGGCTTCCTTTTAGGGACAGACTGTTAAAAAGTATGTTTTGCTAGTAAAGATACAATGTCATGCATAAATCACACAGAAGTTGTAGATGTTGGCCAGAACAGAAACTCAGAAACAGAAACACCTTCCATGTTACTGAAAATTTCCCCAGAAGTGTCACTTACTGGCAAAGTTCCCTCTGCGTAAATTCCCCCACTCTTAAAAGCAGACTCTCCACTGTACATCAGCCAACTCCCCGCTATTCAGATTCCTTCTCTAACACTCAAAATTTGGAGATGCTATGTGTAATTTTTTGCTCAGTTTGGAGTTACATCTGGTGCAGACCAACACACAGAATTGCCAAGCAAAATTCAGTTCCTCCACATCCCACTCATTCCCCTGGGATACAGGTCTTGCATCCTTGTATTCAGCATATGCTTTGGTAGAAGGAAAAAAACAACCAGTCTAGTTCATTGACATTACTAATCTACTATGACAGTACAAGCCAAGCAGACATTGGCAATACCTATTCACTCAGAAAACACTTAGAGAGGAGGTTATGGAAAGGAGAGAGGGAGGGAATTTAATAAGGGAAATTCTATGTAGCGTAGTATTAAGTACTTCCTTCCTGCATAGTGTAGTCAATAGAGTTCACATATCACTAAAATGTTTTCTTTTGAAAACTAAATACCTTTTGCTCAACCTCTGGCCTGGAAAACAGGGTTCATTATATGCAAAGCATCTTTTCAGTGACTGGCACCTGCATAATGCATTCCAGCATGTCTGTTTGGTGCAGGGAGGACTGTCATTAGTGACTCACATGAAGGAATCCACTGGGACCCTGCCAGCACTACTACATTAACCCCTGATTAGCAGATGCGTTTTACAGGCTGGCTACACGTGGATTCTATGTATCTGTCTGATAATAAAATATATCTAGGAGCCATCTACTTAAAAAACAGAGACTATGGAGAGTTTTAGGAAAGAATGGACGAAATGCTGTCCCTGATTCATCTGCTTTAAAGCTGAAATAAAAAATAGGCAGGAAGATGGTTTTGCTGACTCCGTTGGATTAACAGAAGAAAGTTCCCTAAACAGCAGGAACAAACTTGTTCTGTGCTGTAGTCTGTACCATGCAGCATGGACAGGGGAAGACAACATAAACTTTGAATCCCAGATATTTCTGGCTACCAGAATAAGTTTGAAGTGATAATCGTATGTAAATTAGAGCCCTATATTTCTATCAATTTGTATAGAAGACTAAGATAATTCAAACCAGAAAACAGGAGCCTCCGCAGAGTCAGAGATGTGATCCCTTCTTTACTGTACACACAAACCTACACTGAGCTTTTGCCACTTACACAAAGCACGCCACAGGTGCTCTTGTTTGACAGCACAATGAGGAATGATGACATAGACTTGAACAAAAGATTGATAAATGATAAAGATATGCACATATTGTATAAGCATATGCATAAAAAACTTTCGTTTGTTTCACACGGCCTTAAAGTAGAGTTGTATTGACTTGATTATTTTTTAAAAGCTTTCTTTTTGCAATGTTTTACTCTTTTTCAGTACCAGACCATGTTAATAGGCCAGGACCTTTTCACTTTTCTGGGTGAATGTGACGGTGCAAACCTCTGGAAGAGCTATAATGCTGTAAAGGTGAAGATGCCAGGACCTTCTGTGATACAATAATCAATAAAATAGGCTTAAAGCCCAAGGTGAAAGAACTAAAAATCCCTCCTATTCTTGAAGTCAATGTGCATGGAAATCACATCATCAACACTTTCACATATCAAACCATGACAAACCTCAGGTGGATTTGTTACTTTCACCTTGTTCAATAACTAAAGCCTAATCAATCAAGTATTTACCCCTGAGCACAACTTTAATGGCAGTATCACACACATGAATGCTTGCATGTGCATGTAATATCAGAATGTTGGATCTTCAGTAGCACCTAAGTATTCCTACTAGTAATACCAGAGATAGTCAACCAGGTGAGGCATAGAAATAGATTTGAAAATGGTAGCTGAAGGGCTGTAAGGGGACAAAAATTATCACTGGTTTATAAAGGTTATAGTTGGCTATCACTACAACTATTCCATTTGCCATCCTGCATCCCATTCAGATATGGGTACCCATTTGGCACTTTAATTTGGCCTGTTTTTAAATTCATCAAAATGTGCTTACTTAATATTAATTTAATTTTTTTTTAGCATGGCTTTGTAAACAAGGCTTCTGTATTCACTGTGTCATTCATCTGCCTGTGTGCCCACAACCTGTTGTAATTTTGGATCTATTAACCATTTTTAGCTTTGTTTGGGTTAAAAGGTTCAAAGGCTATTAACTTTCTAGGCAGAAACAGGCTCTCTGATGGCAAGAAAGACAGCTTGTTTAAAAGGTTTGGCTGAGGGAAAAAAGTCTCAGTGTGAACTTACGTTTTAGTAGGCATCAAAGAATATAAAAAAGAGAGAAGAAACTCAGGTAGCATGCACACCTTCTTAGGTATACAAGCTTCGTTAGTGTGTACAGAAGTCCTCAAAGGCAACACTGTTCAGAATCTAACATTCAAATGCTGTATTAAAGTCTGCCTGTAGGAACCTTTATTAACCAAACAGTTGTAAGAATAAAGTCAGGTTTCTTTGAGGAGACCTGATTTCCATAAAATTGTGTTGCTTGTTGCAACTACAGTCTGATCCCTTAATTCTTTATCAAATGATTCTTGTATCTGCTTTTCCACTCCTTTGCCTGAACTGGTGACAAACTTCAATTAATTATATCATTTGCCTGCCCTTTTTTAGCATAATCACAGCAGTAGCTCCTTTCCAGTCTTTCAGAATTTACCAATTATTTTAAGATTTATGAGAGCATTAAAGTATTTTCTCAAGAGGCCACAAAGCTGCTCAGCCAACTTGCATGAAAGTCTGAGGTACAAGTTACCCATCATTCCCAAATGCCCATCTTGGACAAGCATTTTGCCTCTTCTTGGGATAGGTATCTTGTCTCTTCTTGAATTACATGTGCATCAGAACTATCTATGTCATCCTTACAGGACAAAATACCTGCTCATTTTAAAGAGATAATGGTGTTTTCTTCATCACTGGACCAAGGCTGCTAAAGAAATTTCCATTGTTGACAATACATCAAATAAATATTCCCCCCAAATAATTATGAGCTGCTTGTGGCAGCACAACCAGTGCTGCCAATCATTACTTTTTCCCTCCTGCCTCCAATCTTCGCATTCCCTTATCAAATCCTCTTCCAGGACACTCTCATTCCCAGAAAAGGTTCCTGTCTTGATCCTTTCAAGGTACTATGAGGAAGCTGCTCCCCACTTGCTTTGTATTCTTGGCAGGTTATTCATAGTCTGCCTCTGATCCAAACTAAAATGCTGTATTGCCTGGCAGGATATTCCGAAAGGGTCTGGTGGTCCAGGCAAGCACTGCCAAACTTACCGCAAACTGTCCAGCCCTCTCAGTCAACCTTTTGCAGGAGGGGGCTGAGCTCAAGGAAAATACATTGTTAACACTGACTCAAGTGCAAAGGGTTGCAGCTCAGCATGAAACTTTTGCATACTGTAGCAGTCTGAAAACATGCTCCTTGTGTTTTCTTGAACTTTAAGCGCATGCTGCTACCATATGTGTAAGAGCACAGTCTGTTCCTGAAGGCAGCTGTTCCTTATTTTTAAATTTTTGTCCAAATTTATTCAACTACTGCTAGTACAGAATTAAAAGAAAATATCCATACATGGAAAAGTGCACAGTAACTGTTTTCTGCTTGCCTTCTCCAAAGCCCAGCTCTTGCTTTTTTTTTTGGTACAGAAGGAAAAATCTGTGGTATTTTCTGTAACAGAAGAGAAAATATCAGGAGACTGGTCACAACTATCTGTTGTTTGCAGTGACCTTTCTGTTTAAGGATTCTCTTATAATGCAAGTCTCTGTGACACTGGTTAGCTACTGAAGTTGAACAAAAAGAAAAAAATATGGAGATCAGCTATTTTTTCACAAAGCCCAGCACTCTTACTGCATATATTTGACTAAGACCACAGAGAAAAAGCAATGAGAATGTTTGTTTGGGTTTTTTTTCCTGTGGGTTCTTCCTTTAGTTCCAAGATGTGGTAAAACTGAGATATGGACCAAACAGGTGCTGTAAATTTAACTCTGATTTTATTTGTAACATTGGAAATACAGCAATCTCCTCATTTTCTAGCTCAATGCACAATCAGTCTCAGAAATTAAAGATGGAAGAAAAAGATTTTCTTAAAAAGCACATCATTTTTATGATGTTGCTTACACTGTGCTATGTAGATATTGAATAACACAGATTTATGAAAAGCAAAGTTCCCCTGCTTATTTGTCTGCATCACTTCCCATTTTCTAGCTGATGGTAAAAGATGTTGAGCAGAAAATTTGAAACAATAGTTGCTGGCTGATCCAGAAGTTAAGCAAACGACAAAACTGTTGTTAGAAGTGTAGTGCTATCTGTGTATTACTAATTTCAGAGTTGTGAGGATTTGCCTTTCAGTTTGGACTACCTGCCATGAAAAGAGAGAAAACACAAAGGTGAAAATTTGTCCATTTCCCTTTTTGAGATTTTATAGCCATTGTGTGTTATTTGACATTTTTCTTAAAGTTACAGTTCCTGGAGTCTAGTGACTGTACAAACATCTTAGGTTTTATTCAAAGCAAAACCCATCTAACCTTTGTAGTGTCAAAGGAAGTTTGCAAACCTGACCTAAAAGCTCTGCAAATTAAGGTATGGGAAATGGCAAGCAAATAAACAACAACAAAAAAAGAATCATTGATTTGAGGTGCAATTTATATTATTTAAGTTCTCCAGGTTGGCAATACTTGTAAATATCTCTTACAGCTTCCTTTTATGCAAACAGGTGACAAGTAGTCTTCTGCCTCATCCCCTCAATTCTATGACTATCAAGTCACAGTCCAATTCTGCTTCCTGTCCTGATGGTGAGTGCAGCCATAGGCTGCTGTAGGGGCTGTGCAGCTCCTCATCCATCTCACCTAACATGGAACAGATGCCACGATGGCTGGTGCTAGTGAGAGTCTGCAGTGTGCTGGCTCACCAAAGTATCCCAGCCTATCCTTCCGTTTAAGTTTTCTTTCTCTTGTTCAACATTGGGATCAAGTACTGCATTCTTCATACAGACATACGTAGACAAAATGGGTGTATCAAATTAGACATTAATTCAGCTCCCAGGGTTGTCAGGCAATCAGGCACCAGCAATACCAGCTCATCTGCGGCTGCCTGAAAGCCTGCAGAACAAGTTCAAACCAAATGACACAGAGAGAGTGAATGCATTTAGTGTTGTTAGAGCTCACAACACTCTAATAAAAGGGCAGGGAAAAATACCCGTTTCCAACCGGTTTCCTAGACAAGGGGAAAGATGGAGCTAGCTAATGCTCTTTGGATGATGAGAGACCTTTCTTGAAAGTACATTTATATGCTGTCATGACAGAAGTGCAGCTTAAGTGTCTTGTAGGCATCCAAGAATCATTGCTAGTTTGCATATAATGAAACAGTGTTTTACTAGCAGTTTTATACTGGGTTTTATCCTTTTCTGGGCCGGGGGAGGGGAGAAGATAAGGAGATGACAGAAGCCAGGAAAGGAACGGAAAAGAAATGTCCAGATTCTGATCCTTAGGTTTATATGTATTTGAATAATTGTGTATGAATATAATGACATGTATTAATATAATTATGCAATTATAGTCATAGGAACAAAAGTCCTGTATTACATTCACATTAAGTGAATGTAATATCATAAATTGTTCTTTTAAGTTAGCATTACAGTTTGGAGATTGGTATTCTGAGTCACTGGTCTTATTAGAAAGAAATAATAGTAAGGTTATGGGGACACAGAACTTTGTTAAGAATTAGTCTATTTCAGTCTATTTCTGCTGCGTATTTTAATCCCTTACTGTCTAAACAAGTTTTGTGGGATATAAAAATTCTGATATCAGTGACATAATATCAAAATAAATAAAAATGAAAATGTTCTCAAACAGTAGCTTGATTAAAAAAAAAAAAACACTCGTGTCTGTTGCAGGTATCTTTATTATTATTAATCTGAATTGGGTTCCTAATTGTTTCCAGTATTCTTAACCTTTTCTAATTTTCATTCAGGCCTTGGAATCCACATGCATGGTTTCTAGCAAAAAACCTGTATAAATTATGTTTATGAGCAGTCTCACAAGTGGAAATTTCTGAAATATGGGCACTAGCAACATAGTTGTAAAGACCTGATCTGAACATTATTATGCTCTAAGTCAGGAACAGCTGCAATGGAAAACTTTCAGGTATAGGCAATGATCTGGGCCTGCTCTGTTTTTCATGCACTTACTTTCCTTGTGGCTGCTTGGCGAGCAGGAGGGCTCAGTAGCAATTTATAAGACTAAATGGATTTTGCAAGGTTTCTGAAGAGGGGCATTAGGCATGACAAATGGCCAGCGCTCTCATCACTGTCACCAAGGGTCAAAGCAATCCATCCACAGGACGTTTGCCACTCAGTCTGCATCTCTTCTGTGGAAGCCTTTTATCAGCTTTGGTCCTAGAGACAATTTACCAGCAAGCCACCAAAATATACAGGCAGGCTGCAGTTGACGTCTTGAAGGAAAAATCTCCTTATGTTTCCTACAGCAGAAGTAACTTCATTATGTCATAATAAGACATCAGTAACTACCTCAGAAAATAACGGTATATCCCAGATGGCTCTTTCACTAGAATAGGAGGAATAAAAAGAGAAAAAAACAATCAAAACAAACAGAAAATACAAAATTAATGAGCTGCACTGCAATGGGTCTCAAAACTGAGAGGAAGTATGTCCTCTTATTTCTTCTTCATTGCAGTAGATTACACTTAATGCTGAAACGCCAGAGAACTTACAAATTCAATCTCAAAACACCTCTGGGTTTTTCTTTTCCCTACAAATGGAGCAGACCACAAAGGTAGAAAGGTCATACTCAGATTCCCTCTCTTAACTCCGTTGGTAACACTGTTTGGGGAAGGAGATTTTAGTTGGTTTCTATTTTGTGCTGAGTTGCAGTGAGGGCAACATCTGTGCCTTTGTTTCAGCAGCTGCCACGCACACACAGCCACTACAGATCCAGTCCAGTGTGTTTCCAGAACCATGCATCTTGTTTCCCTCCTCTACAAATGCTGCCAAACAGCAAACACCGTATTGTGTAGGCACAGACGAAAAGATCCGAGTCGAACGTTATTATGCTGAGCACACTCTTTCAATGTTGGCAGACAAACCATGACATTTGGGAGCTCAGCAGTAAGTATTGTTTCGTCTTGAGACATCTAGCGAGTGTGCAGTCCAAGACACTTTCTGGAGGTATTCAAGTTCTTTCTATTTCTTTTGTGCCAGATGCCTTCATATCTATTACTTATATAATGGATGAGCTTTAGTTTCTGGGTCTTCTTAACCAATGCTTGACCTGCATACCACTAGTTATGTGCAGCTAGGCAGGGTTATTAACCGCTCTGCATGTATCCGTACACCAGTACCTTTGCTCAGCACAGCCAATGTGCCATTTTCTATTTTCTCCTGTTGTGCTTGACCTGATACAACCAGAAAACTTTCTGGTTAAAAAAAAAAAAAGCTTATATATGGCTTATGAACACAATGATTATCGTGATCTTCCCCCTTTCCTCTTGACCAGTTTAATTTTAAATAATTATTTTCTTTTTTCCTCTATTTTCATAAAAACATAGAACCATAGAACAACACAGGTTGGAAAAGCCCAGGTTGTTTTCTAGCCCAGGATCTTGAAAGATCATCTGGTCCAACCTTTAATTTTAATTTGAGGTATCTCACCAGCATTATAGCTTAATCATTAGTACATCAGAATGGGGAAATCAATTTTAGGTCACGCTGAAAGCTTAGAAAAAGACACTTTAAATTTTTGCTTATAATGAGCTGAGAGTTATGATGAAATATCTACTGAACCTGTTTCCTCCCTCACCCTCCCTGCATGTACACTGTACTGCTTGCTGCTCACAGAGGACTTTTGAAATTCTATTTCCTACTAAACTTTGCTCAGCCACTGAGAGATGACACAGTTATAATGCAAGATAGATCTACACAGCAGATATTCTCATTTAGATACAAGTTTGTAACAGTTCACTATTCTCTTTAATTGAAATTATATGATGTTTGAGCTCTTCATTCTCTCTGTATTATTGCAAATCGTGGTTACTGTGAATCTTTGGCTATATGAATACAAGATGAGGCTAGGGAGCAGTTCTGCAAAAAAGCAGCCAGGGTTTATAGTGGAACAGAAGCCCAGCATAAATTAACGCCAATATTTTCACTAAGTTTCCAGAGACTGGAATTATAAACACAAGTTTTACACCTGAGACATCTCTGGCCCATTTCAGCTAGAATGGTATCTGCTTTGGAAAATGCATTTTTAAGGAAGATATGGAAGAAATTAAGAAATCGAGAGGAGAAAACCCAAAGGTCTAAGGAAGTAGCACAAAAAATAAAAACCAAAAAAAAGTCTGAAGATGAATGGAGAAAAATCACAGTCTCTCTATGAGGGCTTCAGACAGGGAAAGGAATAAGCCTCACTCCAAATCCATGACAATGGGCCAAGCAATAACAGACTTAAATAAATTTTTTTAATACTACTCAGGGACTAGTATCATTAAAGTGAGAATAGACACTTAACCATAGTTAGGAACTATACAAAATGACAACCCCTCTTCCAAATAACTTATTCCTATTTACAACCCAGCAAGAGAGGTACTGGTCAGGGGAGAAAGTTATGCACATGTACTCTAATTAAATGCTTAACCTCTTTTCAACAAACCTAATCAGTATGTTTTCACTCTGGAAAAGTATACATAACACCAACTCTGCCACTGAAGAAGCAACACATAAAGTGTTCTTCTTATCTTCAGAGTGCTTTTACGAGAGATCCAGATTCCCTAATTGCAAAGGCTGGTGGTGATGGAGAAAGGTCCTTCTTCAGCAACAGTTATAAGATGGCTTTTTGCAAGCTTTTTTTCCTAGATTTATGCATACATCAACTTCACTTGCAAGTTTTTAAAGAGAAAATGAGAATTTGTAGATTTGTTAACTTGTGGTAATGTTTTCTGTTTGATAGTTAGATTGGGAATCTCTATTTTATCAGTATTTGTGCCTAGATTTGAGGAGCAGAAGGCCAAAAATCTTCTGTGAATGGAGAATCAATTCCCATGGGTTTCTAATGGAAGCACAGCTTTCTGAAGAAAATAAACCGTTAGACTTGAAAATAGACTGGTTTGCTCCTCTGAGCCTTAACAAAATCTTTCTGGTGTTCCACCAGCCTCTTATGAAGTAAGTTCACCAACCTAAACAGTTCACCAACTTAAGGGAATATCCAGCCAATAAAAGAAAAGCAAGATATTAAAGAGATAAAGCTGTATTTGAATTATTTTCAAGTATATTTTGCCTTTAAGCAGGTAAAAATATAATTATTTTGTTAGTACTAAGCTGTCCTAGTACAGCTTAGAGCAAAGAATACTAAGCAAGATGAACTAATGTGGAAAAAGACCCAAGAAATACTGGCCCTTAGAAACTTCCCTCTGAATCATCACTGTTTGTGGAAGGGAATAATCCACCTCCATCTTTAACAGTCATACATGTCGATTAAAATGTAAGGGATTCAGTGCTGTGCATATCACCTAACGCACACCTCTCTGATGACAGTATCAAAGCCTCCGCTCTTCTTCATCTCCCTGGAATTAGGGTTGTAACTTCCAGCACAACAGCAAGGATTGTCCCACTCAACAAGAAAACTATCAGGCCTCTGCAGGTGGTTGCTTTTTTTTTTTTTTACCTTTACCAGGCTATATCACTATTCATAGCAAGGTTTTGCTAGATTTACATCTGCTACCAGTGCCTTACTTTAAGAGTTTTCAAGGTGAAAAACAGAATTACTGAATGTAAGCAAGGTCCCTCCTCAGTTATATCAATGTTAAATGTAAACATAATGCAAGACAGGTGGGGTGGTCATGAAATTAGATTGAGGGATGCTTGCCGGTCTTCAGGTGTTTGAAGAAAATAGATGTGGGTGCATTAATGCAAAATGAATGTGAACACAGTGATAACACTATGGAAATAAGATCCCAAGATTTTTTAGCTGTCAGATACAATATTTACTGTGATGACTTGAGACTAAAAGTTAATTCTAGTTTACCATGATAAAAAGTCACTAACATCATTGTAAGCTGGTGACAATGCCCTTTTCTTCCTTCCTCCTCCGTATCATTTGCTATAAAATATCAGCAAGTGTCTGGATGCCTTCCCCTGGATATCATACAAACCTTATTGACAGAAACATTTGGCAGATGGTACACAAGTGGAATGGAAGATATTATAGTTTTCTGGGATAACACTAGTTAAAAGCAAACATATAGCATGGAACTATTCAAGCAGCCATCTCCTTTCCCCTGCTCTACAACATTGCTTAATGTTTAGAAGAGCACAAGGTAAGGAGGGCAATAAAAGAGCCTTGTGCAACAAAAGGGATGAAGGAGAGTAGGAAGCATGGTAAGAGTCATAGAGGCAAAAAGTGTCTGACAACAAGAAAAAATTGCTAATGAAGTGCTTTCATGCTTTATATATCCGCCAGGTATCACTGCCTATAACCTACTTGATAAAAGTGATGAAAAAAACCTACATATTTGACTTTTTATCTCCTCCTTCCATCCTCAAAGACAACTTCTGATGCTCTTTAAAGATGCCTGTGGTTCACTAGTAGTTTAAGGGAAACCAAAGTGCTGCCCTGATTTCTCCCAGGCATTCACCTAGGGGAGTAATGTCAAAGTCCCAGTCTGCAAGTTGCTTGCGGCTGTGGAATAGTGTCATTTAGCTCCCAGACTTCTTGCCACACCTTTGATGCATCTTTGCCATGATACACAATGTCATGCTAAGACCCCAGTAAGCAAAAATACAGAGCTCCTTGTTTATATAGTGATAAACATTGCTCTGAAGCATGCAACAAGTATATCCAGAAACAGGACTGACACACTGACATATTTCTCTGCTAGAGATTTCTCCTTTAAAAAACTCTTAGCCAGGCAGAGAGAGTGCAAATAAGGGGATAGAAACTACCAAAGCAAAGCAGGTTTTATAACAAACTGTTTAAAACAAACTGTTTTGTGGAAGAGACCATTTCACTGTCTGTAAAGATCACCCTACTAGGGGTCCGGTTGTGAGAAGCATATCAAGACATCAAGGCAAGAACAGTGCTTCTTGTTCAAACATGTACAGTTTATGTCTGTCTCTGTCTTATCACCCTTTGGTGAGTCCAGTAATTGTACTTGCAGCTCAAGTTCATTCTGTAGGGCAGCACATGCATTGTAGAACCTCACCAGCTCTTCCAAAGCAAAAGTTCAACAAAAAGGAAATCCGAGATTTAGTTATCAAAGCATCTTCAACACACATAAAAAAATATGCCCACATCATGGCTCAATATCCTTTTCAGAACAGAAAAGTGTGGAGTTACATTCGTATCAGTCTGTGGATCACTTATCTGCTTCTGTGCTAACTGATCATAATTCTCATTTCCTTCAATTAAGTGCTCATAATCAGCTGCTTTAATATTGTGCCAACGAGACAGCTACATTAGAACTGTTTCATTTCTTTTCATATCTTTACTTACACTCATCACAAACTATTGCATGAATGTCATTGAATTAAGCTTCAAAAAATCCCCAGTGTTATGATTAATCATCTTCCCTAGGAGGGGAAATTGGGTCACGGAAAGGTCCTTTGCTTTGGCCAATGTAATCCATTTGAACTCTGGCGGAAGACCAAAAAAGACCTCCACACTGACAGCACATCAGACAGCATCCCCTTGATGTAGGATCATGCTCTTCTACATCTCGTAAGTACAGGGACACTTTGTACAGGTGAACCACTTCTTCCAGCATCTAGGAGAGAATGTGGGGCGAGGCAAAGAAGGGAAGGGAGAAGAAAAGAGACGGAGGAAAGAGAGTGGGGTAGGGGGCCTTTGAAAATAATTTTTTGTCTTCTTTTTTAAACCATAAACAAGAAGGTCTGGGGCAGCAAACATGGGAATATGAGTAAGCAGGCTTGGAATCTATTCACAGCTTCTGCCCTGTCTCTGTCTGCAAGGCTTTGAACAAACTAGGTTATCTTTCTGTTTCTTCTGCATCTTTTCCTGGGTTGTCCTCAGGTGATTTAACCTGGGGACTGAAAATCCTGAGAGCATACTTTGGGCAGGGAGGGAATTAAAATACTGCTGTTCAGCATCAAGTGTAGACAGGCAGGGCATCTCTGCTCAGGGCTCTGCTGGCCTTGGCACTGCCACCAGCAGGAGGAGGTGGAAGGGATCCCTCATTGCCCATTCACAGGATGCTGGAAGGAAATGGCAGCAGTGTTAAAGGTTGCTTGATGAAGTGGCAGTCAGAAAGCATATTTCAGGTGGCTGTCTCACTGTATTAAAGGCCTATTTTTATCCAGCCATTTAAGTTCAAGGACATTTCTCTTGCAGTTTGGGAGCGCTCTGTTAACTCTTTGCCCTAAATTATTAAAAGAAAAGATTGAGCCTCTTACTTACAGGCAAGCACAGCAGGGATAAACAAAAAGTGGAGCTGGTATGGGTAGCATATGTTTTTTTCAAGGACAGATGCCTAGGGGAATGGTCCCTTGTATCCAAACATCCTCCAGAAAAGGCCATACCAAAGTGGCCATTGGCAACACAACAAAAGGCTGCTTCCTAGCTGCCTCTTCTGTCATCCACGCTGCCAATGCCTTGGAGGGTGCATGAAGAGAACTAGGGACAAGTGTAAAATATAGTACAGGCAGCAAGTACTCCTATATCCCTGCTGAAGGAGCTTTGACAGGCACCCTACATGAGAAGTCCAGTTCCTCCCCCTACACCCAAGGCTGCTGCAGGCTGGATGGAGGGGCCTGAGTTTTCAGAGAAAGCATTATAGGGACTGAGACCTACACACAAACAGTCTTCCTGGGCTCACACACTGTCTCCATCCTAGTAGTTGCCTGGATGAGTTGTTTTAAGCATTTTTAAATACTTGTAATCTGGGGAAAAATATACTTGCTTTGATGTCTGCAATGTGCAACTCCCTCACTCCTCCTTTCTCTGCAGTTTTGATGTCTGCACTAATGCTGCAACGTATATCACTCTTCCTTTTGAAAGGAATCTAATGCAGAGGTAGGCTATGCGAATGCCAGATAACTTCTCTTTTTTTTTTTTTTTTCCTTAGCTTGCATACTCTTCTTGCACTCAGATTTCTCTCTTGGAGCCTCCAGGAGAGAGAAGTTCATATTTCCTTTTTTGACTTTGTAATTTGTAGACCCCCAAAGAACAGAAGTTACCATGAAAAGCAAAGCAATGGCCTTGCCTCATGCTATGAAATATTAGTAGCAGCCATGCCTCTAATATATTTTCTAGAAGGCATCTTTAAAAGCAGTCAGCAGAAGCCTTGCTAAAAATTAACTCTTTATGCCAAGCACGTGCTAGACCATCTCAAGCTACATCCACCAAGGGTAACTTTATAACACATAAGAAATGAGACACAATATTTTACTTAATTGAATATTGACAAATTGTTTGCCATGGACACAGAACATGTCTTTCCCTTTCCCTGTCTTATTTCAAGGTGGTAAGTATGCCACCACATTAGTTTCAAAGCAAAGAGGTTTTTTTATTACTGAAATAACATCAGTGCCAACTTATGTCATTGTAGACACACACGAGCACAACAAACATGGCCTGAATAATTTATCATCTAAGCAACATGTAGAAAGGATGGAACAGAATAAAAAAAGACCAATGACTGAATGAGGATGGAAACTAATGTGTGCATGTATTTCTCTCTTCTTGGTCAGATGGCAGGTGGATCTCCAGACATTCACATAATCAATTAATCTACTTTCCAGTATGTTAGTAGGCATGAACACAGGGACAGATTTCATCCCAAACAAACTTGGGGGCAAAAGGCAGGATGATCTTAAATCAGAGGGTCATACACTGCTGTGGTTAGTGATGAATTGAGAAGGTAAATATTCTGCACTAAAAGAGAGAAAGACAGTAATCCTAACTGAAAGCCAAAATATCCTTCATAATTTTATGTAAATATCCTTTGCAAATCATCCAATCCATGCTGCATTTTCCCTAAGCAGCACACAAGGGGAACAAATGCACCGATGATACCACAGTAGGTGCTGTATCCCTCACACGCTTTTCCCTTAAGCATGAGTTTGCAAATGTGCTTCCTTCCCCTCACATAGACATAATAATTGGTTGAAAAGGTGAAATGAAAGTCACTGAGCAGCTTCTAATCTCAATAAAGATCTGTGTCTTGTTGAAGACATGAGCAAGAATTCTTCCATAGGATTTGTTTATCATCCAAACTATGCTTATGCAGCATTTTCCTTATGAGGAAACACTGAAAGAGACATGTTCCTGAGCACGCAATTAGTGCAATCATCTGCTGCTAATTATGTCTTCTGTTTCTGGGGTAGTTTCCACAGGAAGGAGTCAGTGTATCTTACAGACATAATTGAATTAAACTTTGAAATACTTCCATTAAATGATGAAGCACCAGCTCTTCCAGCTGAAATAGCTTGAGTTAGTTGTCCAAAGCTGATGGATTTTCACACAGTTCACTCTGCCTGGTGAATTCATCTCAGGCCATTTTCATCCTGTTGCCACTACACTAAGCCCAGGAGCTTTATGCTAATAAAGCATGTCTTTCAGAAAGGTAGCCAGTCTCCACCTGAATATATCAAATGGTAGAGAATCCATCATTTCTCTCAATATTTCTTCTTGTGGCTAAGGACCACCACCATTAAAGAAAGATGTTATCTTTCCTTTTGAATTAGTAAGGCTTTGGGTTCCTTTTCCTGACAGATACAAAAGGTGTCTGGAAATGACATCTTCCCATAGAAACAGGACTGGGATGGAGAGAAGCTGGCCTAGCTCATGCAGTGGCCTGCCTAAAAAGTTTTCTCCAACAAACTCATCTCCCAGCATTCCTGCTTCCTTTCTGGGGACCGTCACTTTACAGTAGGCCTGTATCACTTTACCTTCTTCCTCTTTCCACTCACTCAAACTTGATCTGGAAGTGTCCAGAATGATCTGGACATGATAATTCTGGAATGATCTGGAATGATCCCTTGTTTTAACTTCATGTTCCAGTTAGTATTACCTTGATGGTGCCCTTGAAATCAGCAATCTAATCCTGGCACTTCATCTTCTCCAGATAGTACTCTTCAAGTTTTTCCTCTTAAGCTAGTGTTTTCTTCAAACTTCATATCATATGAATATCTTTTCTTCATCTGCAAAAGCTCTGTTTGGAAACATGAAGAAAAAGCAACGCAACCTATTAAAGAAGATGTTTCTTTTCTGCTCACACTGTAAGCCTGAATAGACTAATTCTGGGCTGTAAGCAAATGAGGAATGTCTGCTGTGCAATATTTGTGCTTAGAACACCTGCAGATTCTGGTGATCTAGAATGTAAGAGTGGAAGCTGGAAAAGTTATGAAGAAACCTTCAGAAATGATCAGTAGAATGGAAAAGCCATGGTAGGAGAAGGAAGCTTTTCTAGCTGTATTGGGTTTGCATAGCAAGGTTTTGGTTGCAGGGAGGGCTACAGGGGTGGCTTCTGTGAGAAGCTGCTAGAAGCTTCCACTATGTCTGATAGAGCCGCTGGCCAAAGCTGAGCCAATCAGTGATGGTGGTAGTGCCTCTGTGACAACATATTTAAGAAAGGGAAGAAAAAAATGCTGAGGGGAACAGCAGCAGGAGTGAGGAGTGAGAATATGCAAGAGAAACAACTCTGCAGACACCAAGGTCAGCGAAGAAGGAGGGGGAGGAGGTGCTCCAGGCACCAGAGCAGAGATCCCCCTGCAGCCCATAGTGAAGACCATGGTGAGGCAGCTGTCCCCCTGCAGTCCATGGAGGTTAATGGTGGAGCAGATATTCACCTGCAGCCCAGGGAGGACCCCATGCTGGGGCAGGTGGATGCCCGAAGGAGACTGTGACCCCATGGGAAGCCTGCACTGGAGCAGGTTTGCTGTCAGGACTGGTGACCTGGTGGGGGGACCTACACTGGAGCAGTCTGTTCCTGGAGGACTGCGCCCATGGAAAGGACCCACGCTGGATCAGTTCGTGGAGAACTGTCTCCTGTGAGAGGGACCCCACACTGGAGCAGGGGAAGAGTGTGCAGAGTCCTTCCCCTGAGGAAGGAGTGGGAGAGAGACATGTGATGAACTGACCACAGCCCCCTTTCCCCATCACCCTGCACTGCTCAGGGGGAGTAGGTAGAGAAAATAGGGAGGAAAATTGAACCTGGAAAGAAGGGAGGAGTGGGGAGAAGATATTTTAAGATTTAGTTTTTATTTCTCATTATCCACCACTGATTTGATTGGTAATAAATTAAATTACTTTTCCCCAAGTTGGAGTCTGTTTTGCCCGTGGCAGTAATTGCTGAATGATCTCTCCCTTTCCTTATGTCGACCCATGAGCCTTTCATTATATTTTCTCTCCTCTGTCCAGTTGAGGAGAGGGAGTGATAGACTGGCTTTGGTGGGCACCTGGCATCCAGCTAGGATCAACCCACCACACCAGCTTACCAAAATGAACACTCTCTGTAAGTGGTTACTGGATGAATAAAAGGGAAACAGATAAGCTTTTTAAACTAACAGGTGATGCCAACATGAAGATAACTGAAATGTACAAATGGCAATGAACTGCTTTAGTTGAGAAATGAGAGAAACTGGACTCAGTGACCAAGATCTGTTTTACTGCTACACCCTTTTTTTTCCCTTCTTTTTTTTTTTTCTTTTTGTTGTTGTTGAGGGGATGGTGCGTAGAGTGAAGAATGAAGGGACAGCAGAAAGAGGAGGAGAAAAGAAAAGAAAGGCAAGTCTTTGCTAAGGCTTAACAGTCAAGCCAATGGTCACATATCTAAGAATGCTGTACATTCAGTGCATCTCTGTCTTCTCTATTGTTTGTATTAAAACAAATGACTTTGTGGAGATGACAGCATATAAAGGAAAGGCCTGAGAATCTACATCTGTATTGAGTTTCCTGATATAGAATTCAGTTGAAAACTAAAAGTTGAAGGGTTATGGAATACATGCCATTAGTATTACAGCATCTGAGATTTTTAACCTCCCTAGACTGTCTCAGTGTTCTTTATCATCATTAAGTCTCACAAAACCCTTACACCTTTCTGATGGAATAGTTCCCTGAAGAAAACATGCATTCCCAAAAGAAATAAATTTTTACACCTTTTTTTCCTAGGAAGAATGATGCTTCTTTATCGTTATAGTTCTGGTTAGATCTTTAGGGCAAACAAGAAATCCTACTACAAGAGTGGCAAAAGGGAAATGCTTAAGGCAAGAGGAGAATTTATCTAGATCTCCAACCTGCCCAGGTTTCTCACCATTCCTGGCACAGGATAATCAGTCTTATATCTAGTCCAAGTCTTAAATCATCTAATCCTCACAGCATAGAAATGACGAAATTTGGCATGCCTTTCCCTTGGTCTCCTGATGTTCTACAGCATGACCAAATTGAGAGTTGGTTCTAACATTAAAAAAAATACAGGTTAAGAGTACCCATTCTGCAGTGCAATGGAGTTGACACATACATAGCGATTGCAAAATTCCTTCTAAGTCAGTACAGCTCTGCTGGTATCTATCTTCAGAAATAAAAATGTTGCAACTGGACAACTGTTGTCCGGTATGCACACATATAAGATGCTATTACGTCGTTAGTTTTTGTTTCCTGAACATATCTGACTAGCAAGGGAAAATTCATTCTCTTTGTCATTACCAAGTCTTCATTAAGTTACCTCAACATTTTAAAAAAAACCCAGAAATAAAATGTTCTTCATCATGGTTGGCTCAGTCCGTCACACCCCTGACAGGAGGTGCGGTGGTAACAAAAACCATTGACATGTAAAATGTACACTAATGCTTTTCTTCCTAAAAAAAGAAGCTTTTTTGAAATGCTGCTACTGCACCAAAAGATAAATATTATCCTTAACATAGTTTAATGGTATTTATCCTGGAAACACTGTTGAAGTTATATGGCTGCCTTGTCATGTATTTTAAAATGTTTTATCTTTTCAGCTTAAATTTATGTTTCTGTCACCATGAGAAAGTGTGGAGGATGAATTCAAGTAACTGTGAATGCTTTCAAGGACTCTTACACATAGAAATCTACTCTGAAAATAAAAACAGCATTTGATCCCAAAACTTTTGTGGTTAGCTATTTCCTTTTGAAATAAGAACAACTAAATGTTTTCATCTCATAAAATTATCAGTCTAGTTCTCATGAATAAAAACAGTTGAGGGAGTTTTGTTCTTGAGCGTGCTCTTGGGAGTTTGTGTGGTAGAATTAACTATGATTTCAGTGATATAGTACAGGAACACTTAATATAATGGCACCTTGGTGCATTTTTTTCCATCATTGCAGAGCTCTGCTTTGCAATAGCAAAGATTGAGAACAGTTTCACTTGAAAAGTTAATTGCTGAGTACCTTCGAATGACACTCCCTTTGGTTGATGGTGATATTTAGCATATCTTGGGAAGGTTTACAGTCGAGGGGTTTGAATACTGTGTCAGTTGAGCAATGGGTTTCTGAAATATAGTTCAATTAAAACATTTTTTTTAAAAGCCTACATCTTTTCATTATTTTTTATTTTCCCTCATGTCTTAGGAAGTAATTACATCTCTTAGTGTGGCCAAGGTGGCCACAGCTGCTCAAATATTCATTTCCAGTAGATTTTGTAGGCAGTGAACTGTAGGAATGTCTCAGCGTGCAGGATCTGTGCTACAGATGTGGCTATATACATGTATATATATAACGAAGTAAAAATGAAGTATGAATGCAGCTGAATGATCTAAAAAGTTTTCACTGAGTACACATGACGTGAGTTGGATATTCTGGCAACACACATGGCTGCCACTGAGCCCAGACCAAACCTAGGTACACTCACCAAACCTAGGTACAGTCAGCTGGAACCTGACTTTGGAACGGACTTGAACAGTATCTGTGGTTTCCTGTTGATTCTTCCTGTTCAGTTTTTATTGGTTCTGGCTTCATTTTGTGAATTGATTTTCTGCTGGTAGAGTACATTAGTCTATTTTCAAACAGAATAAAATTGCACGTGTAAATAACCACCAGAAAAAAATAAAAAAGGTGATCATGAAGTTCTGGGAGGTAAAACTTAATTAAAGAGGGTTCCTAAGCAGGGTGAGAAAGGAAGAAGAACAATCTGGGACTGTGAGAGGAATATGACAAAAGGAGCCAGGTGGGTCACTGGAAAGGGTGAGAAGGTGTGGGCATCAGTCTGAGAGAAATGACAAAATGAAACAGTGATACCTCATAACCACACACTGCTTTCTATCTCTGCTGGGATATGAAGATTTTGCCCATCCATGGGAAATTCTGATCCATATGATCTTCCTATTCTTCTGATGGTGCTTGCGCAATGATTTTGTGATAGCCTTTACACTTTACTTTCTGTTCATTTGCTTAAAATTACTGTAAACACCTCCTAAAAAGCTACTGGTTTTTGGAGACACAGGAGCTCTTGGTTTCTTTGCTGTATCTATTAGCTATTACACAGTTCAAATATGTCAAAGTATGTCAATCATCCTCAGTAGAATATATATATATCTATATATA
This sequence comes from Fratercula arctica, assembly GCA_947846985.1. Taxonomy (NCBI): domain Eukaryota; kingdom Metazoa; phylum Chordata; class Aves; order Charadriiformes; family Alcidae; genus Fratercula; species Fratercula arctica. The sequence goes on along the minus strand of CANTUZ010000002.1, from coordinate 61,418,123 downwards.
TATACGATGAATAAATTTCATTGATCTTCTAAATTATGGATATGGGAAAAGAGGTAAATGTGAGAAAAACTAGTAAGGAATCCCATAGCACCCTTTGTCTTGGTCATATTAGTGACACAGCTGCACATGCACACAATTATTACAAGTATCTTTATCTAAAAAAAATTTTCACTCTTTGAAAAAAAAAAACCTTCAAAAGTCAAATAAATGGCCTTATTGACTGCTTAATAAGCTTTTTCTGTTCATGTCTAGTGGGAGAAAGACGGAGACAAAAATCACCAGTATTTTAACTACAAAGAGTCCACTGAGAAGTGATATAAGTATCTATACAAGGTGTTCTCAACACAAAATTTCTTGTAAATAATCTTTAATTATCCTACAAACTGAAGAAAGAAACAAAACCTAAACCAAGCATTTTGTCCAATTAAATCAGTTATGAAGTTTGATAAATTAAGCAATGCATATTACAGTCTTTCTCTGTCTTTATTTCTCACCATTTCTACTACAAAGAATCAGCTTACTCAAATGGGCAGATGGCTCACGTTATGAGAGGCAGAGCACATACAGCATGTTCTAGACCATGCACTGTGCTCATATTTCTTTTTTGTTGTCATTTGGATAGTAAGACAATGTTACACTGATCCTGAGTAATGTGCTATCTTTCTCTCTTGCCTGGCTTTCTCTCTGAGCTTTGCTAAGACATCCTGAAAAGTTTGTTCTGGTTTCATTAAGAACTTTCCATGTGAGAAGTCAGGCATTAGCTGCTCCTTCCCTCTCTAGCCCTAATCTTCAGCGAGACTTTCCTTTGTATGGAGAGACTTTAGATCCACACTACTGTTTAATAAATGAATGAATAAATAGATAAATAAATAAAAGAACATTATATGATCAGAAACATGACCTGAATAAAAGTGAACCATGCTTTCAATACTTGTATTCTTCAAATTATCACACACTTACCAGTTTCACATTTCATTGTTGTTGCTGTATTTACTTTAGCATTTGACCTCTCCATACTATAGAACAATAGCAGCAAGAAATAGAAAAGAACTGATATAGCATCTATGTTAGGCTTGCATCAGAGCAAACGGGCGGTCCCATAGCCTTCTATTGCAGCATTACACTCCTTGCATCCCCTATAACCCTTAAACCAAATTTCATAAAGCAGAGTTATCAAAAGTCTGTTGTATGGAAACAATGAGCAAAAAGAAAAGTTAGTTTTTGTATAAGAAATTTAGATAGTATGATTCTATTTCTACTTTTATGCTGTTGTAGGAAAATAAATACTCCTTACTGTGTACCAGCTCTGATATTCATTGGATCTGTCCATGAACCAAACCAGCTCACTAACTAAAAAATAATTACACAAAAACTAATACAGGAAAAAAGGCCCAAACCCTTTGTTTTCTGCTTAGTCAGTGAGTTGAACTGATTCATCATGAGAGCCGGCTTTACTATATATCTAGTTGCAGAAGAAAAAAGTTTCAACAACAGAAGTTCTGATGTAACTTGCCTGTTCCAAGAAGATGTGTTTAAGTTTTGATTTCTGACTAGACTGAAGCACAAAGTAGTACTACTCATGTCTAGGGATTGAATTAGACAAATATTTGTCTCTTCCCCAGTCCTCCCTTGGTCCAGCCCCTCTGTCTTGGTCACATGGTCCCATCCTAGCAAATATTTTAGTTCTCATACTATTCAAGTCCATAAACAACAACAACAGAATTATATTTTCTCTCACGGTCTTTTATTTTATTTATTTATTTGTTACTTCCGAGCTAGCTGTCTATTGGGATAGTCAGGTGAACTGGTTGTTGAAGGGGAACTGGCACCAGTTGATTCAAGGTAAGTGAAACTCTGGTAGCTAGGGCCAGAGATTCCTTTATCCCCACCTCAGTACACAAGATCTTACAGCTCTTGCAGTTATGTAGGAAAACAAAAAAAATCCTCCCCCCCCACCCCCACCCCCCACCCCCGTCCCACCAAAACATTTATGCTAAGCTTATCTCATTATAGCTCAGGCCCAACAACATTCCTAGATGACAAGCACAAGTCACAAATTGCTGTCTCTATGGAGATGCATCACCTTGGCAACAGTAACACTTCACTTTTTTGTTTTATCTACTCGTCTGTTTCCTCACTCATCTCTAGAAACTTTATTTGATTTTTAATCCAGACTGAGTGTGCTTGCCAGACGCATTTCAACTGATTTTGAGCAAACATTTTTAGTTCTTTATACTCAGCAATCTTTTATTCCACATGGTGTTGAAAGACTACATTGACATACAATAAGGACTCTCAACATTTTGGCTTGCAATAAAGAGTAAAAATTCACAGAGTGGCTATTCTGCTTCTGTCTCAAGTTTGTACTTTGTTCACAAGTAGAAATTGCTCGTGTATTTGTTTCAAAGCACTAAACCAAACAGAAGCTTTGTTTGATGTGCTACAAAAATGTTACACCATGTCAGATTTGCTGTCTAGGTGTAATATCAACACTTCTCAGGGGAGCTGCGAGTTTAAAGACCTAAATGTCTACTTGTGCTGCAGTTAGAGGAGGGTGGAGAGGAGGGTGGAGGAGTAAAGTTTCTTTCTCCAGACAGAGCAGTGCGCATCTCCTGCCTTGATGAGAGATCAAAGCCTTTTGGCAAACAAGTGGTTTACTTGTGAAGGAGATGTTGCGTGGAAAGGGGCAAAGTGGTTTTGGCAGAAGATAAACCCCCTTGCATTCTAACACTCCTCACCGAGGTGGGAGGCTAGGTGCGGCTAGGTTTAAATTCTGAGTGATGCCCAATTCAGCACCATCAGTCCAATCGCGTTTAATATGTATTAAACTATTACGATTTGGATACACTAATAGTGGACTGCACCTTCAGTCTAGTCGTGCTCATGAACTAGCACGGCCACTCTCGAGTCTTTGGTCGCGTTCAATGAGGAACCGAAATGACTAGCTACTTAAACAGTGCAGCTTATTTAAAAAACAGATATATAGGTTCTTAGGATTGCCGGTGATAAATACACTGTCTGCAAAGCATGTGCAAATGGAAGTATTATTACATATATCAAACACGCGACAAAATTATAAATGATACAGCCTGGCTATAAATGTAGGAAAGAGATTCTCTAGAGAAATTTCTAAGTTTCCCGAGAAAGCACTCAGTATAATCTAAGTCTTACCCAAAGGACTCCCTATGGGGGGGAAGAAAGGCTCAGCCCATCGACTGATCCTGAAAGTCAGTGATGGAATTCTTTGCAATGGTGTCTTCCCTGGGTATCCCCCCTCTCTCGGGCTATTCTTATACTATTTGTTATCTTCAAGGTGGAGTTTGAGTGACTTTAGTCATAAATACTTTAATTATGATTGGTATTAAATTCTCTCGCTTCACAATTAAAGGTATAGTTTACGAAAAATTCAGGGTGCAGACTCAAGAAGGAGTGGTCGCACCTTGGAGGCGGGTAGCCTTTGGGATGGAGGTGTGTTTTGGTATTATAATGACATTATAATGAGCAAAGTTCGCACAAAGGTCAGCATTTCATCAAAATTTGACAAAATGTTGGCTCCGAGTATCGAGCAGGCAGCTAATTGGCAGCTTATCTGTTTCATGGTATCGTCCCGTCCCCGTATCTGCTATACATCATAAGATAAAGCCGCGGAATAATTGCATCCCGCCCCGTACCTCATGTAGCTTCACAAGCATCCTTATCAGGGAACCACGGATGTTGTATTCTTAATGCCAGCTGCAGCTGTTTTCTACCTCAGAGGCCTCTTGATTTTATACTTTTCCTTAATGTGTGAACAATGTCGTACTTTTGTATTTTTAGCCAATTTAGTAATTATTCCACAGGAGATAATTTGGCATTCATCACTAGCATGTGTCTACTAGTGAGCCGTTGTTGCAGCTCACAGCAAAAGTATTGATTTAGGGTAACTTTCCAAGTGTTTATTATCAAGTAATCATTCTCAAGGCAATTGGAGACAAAGAGTAATATAATTAAACTCTGAAGCTGTGTCACAACATCTCCAAGGAAAAAGCCTCTCAATGAGAACTTCTACGCAAGTACAAAGGAGATGCCACTTAATGAACTTTGAGAACCACTGTGACCATAAACCACAGGAACAGATTACGGGTAACAGATTGTGAAGAAAGTCAAATAAGGAAATGCTGCTTTAAGGACGTAGACACAAATCTGCCAAGATGAATGCAGAGGGAGGAGGAAAATATCTGTGTAAGGAGATGGGGAAGATCAAAGATACATGACCATTTCTCCTCAAAGGAGTTTCACAAATTGGCTAACTGAAAAGATTTTCAATTAAGAACTGTCATTCCAATAAAAAAACTAGCGCTATCTGTAACTGTGTGATTTTTGTTTCTCCTTCAACTCCTATTAACACTGTATCAAAAACAGCTTAAATAATTATGTTTGTTTTAAAATAACTACACACAAGCCACTAAATACTTCACCATTACAGTCTTAAAAAGCTTCACTCTAATGTGACATAAACTTCATATCATCTTAGATATATTCTATTACCACCCAGCATCACTGTTGCTCTCCCTTGTTCCTGTAAATTAACTGTTAAAGAGCTAGCAGTTTTTGCTTCGAAGGATAGCCACACTGCGTTACCTACAGAAGCTTGGGAAATTCTATGTTCTCACATTTCAAGATTAGTATTATATTTTGAGAGCCAAGTAAGTATCATTATGTATTTCTTCTATCAGTAAGCTATAGCAGAGGGCAGGTGCCTGCATCTAGGCTGCCAGAATTTCACAGTTATTTTAAGAGACAGAGCTAATATCTACCACTTACTGGTTCTCCTCTGACCTCGGTCCAGGTCTCACTGCGATAGCAGAAAGTTTCGGGGAATCTGGGAAGAGGAAAACCTTTTCCAGCAGAACACACCTGCAGGGGCAGGGAGTACTTTTGCGAAGGTCAAATGAAATCTTGAAAGAACTCTGCTTAAAATCTCAAATGTCAACTGTCCATTTTAATAAAATACTTCTTGTTGGGTTCCCTCAAAACTTATTGTTACAACTTACCAAGTTTCAATGAACAGAGTCCCACAATGAATCCCTTGCAGCTTTAGGCTGAACACTTCCCAGTAGTTCCTTTCACCATCTGAAAATTCTAGCGCTTTGGTGCTTAAACAAGGCACAGAAAAATGACAATTCAGTCACACAATGCTCAGATACAAGCTAATGAAAACCACAGAAAAACAATGTAGGTGCTTAAATACGTGGGGATTCTTTGAGGGGGAAGAGACCACTCTTTATCTTCCTACATGCACTGCAGAAGACCAAAAAACCTTGCAGCTATTATGCATGGGGAAAAATAAGCTAAGTGCAAAATATTTCCTAAAGGTGACTGGGGAATTATTATAATAATTATTACATAATTATATCATTATAATATTACAATTCTATTATTCAGTGACACAGTGCAACAGGTAATAGAGAGCCCTGGATCTTTCTCCAGGTCTAACCACCCTTCTCAGGGCAACGCCAACGTAGACACATGTTGTGGGTGTGGAGAGGAAAGGGTTGTTTAGGACTTATGTATTCTGGTCCCATTCACTGAACGCATGTTGGTGTTTGGAGTGAATTAGGTTTCACCCCAAAGAAAACCAGCGCATGTGCCCTGAGACTGCTCTGAGATGTGGAAGAAAGCAAGGTAGGTGAGGATGATCAGATTTGTTTCAAAAGCAAACACCCAGCAAAGCTAAAACACTAATGTAGAGGTAGCTTGGATACCCTTGCCATCACTGGTTTTGGATTTTGTAACTAAAGCAACAAGAGTCCTTTTCTATACTAATTATAGCACTGAGAGCATTTTAACATTGCACATCTTTGGCTAGAATAATCCACACGGAGGGAAAAATTCTCTTGATTTGCGCCATCAGACATGTTTTAATTTGGGTGCTATATGGCTCCATATCATAAATGCTATAATATTGCTATCTATTAGAGATGCCTGCTGAGATACTTCTCCAACATCTAGCTTAAATATGATAAAGAGAATTCATAGTTTTCTAAATACCAGAAATAAGTGTGTATAGTGGGGCATTAACAAATGACTATCGTGACTTCCTAGTCCAGTTCATCTTGTGATAGCAGAGACACTCTCAGTTTACTCCATTGCCTTCCTTTTATGCTTGTGGTTGTCTTTAACTATTAGTGATTCTCTAAAGATGGATTTCTATAGGTGACAGATAAGCCCTTTTGACGTGCTTCATATGCAAAGATAAATAGCAAAGCATTAGGAGGCAAAATGGAGTTCAAAATTCAAAGTAGACACAATTCATTGGGTTTTCTAAAACTTTGAACTACCTGGCAATCTGAGATTATACATTCCAAGAACTGTTTTATTTCACAGTGCTTCCAACATTTTTGGTGACTACCACTAAATTGCTGACAGCTTATCAGAATGTTTGCTGACATTTATCAGCTACCAATATCTAAGTTCATGGGCCAAATTCTGCACATGCACTTCATGGCATCATGTATTCTTAAGCTCAGTGGTAAAGGCCACAACATTTTGTGTTGCATTCTTATGCATTTGTCAGTCCTTTCCCAGCTGCTGAATAACTCCACAGAACTGAAGCTGACTAGTGTAGGCTTAAGAAGGTGGCACTTAAGAGCAGATGAGGATGAGATGACTTTAGAGTAGATATTGGGATGGGCAACTGAATGGAATTTATGGGATTGCAGCCAGACAACCAGAGTGAAAATGTGGGCTATTTCTACCATCCCTTTGTGGCAGTAAAGTCTAATTTCACATTCACGGAAGGAGCAAAAGTGTTAGTTGAGTAGGTTTTGCAACATTGCTAGTGTACGATTTGCATTGTCCTAAGAGAAATTAAGAGACTTGCTGTGCATAGTTAAACATACTATTCCTTTCTGTTGTGATCTGACACGGTCTGTGGTAAAAACAGGTGAACTTGAGTAAGAGTTGCATACTAAAGGCCTTATGAGTTTGCAGAGGAAGTAACACAGCTCTGATGCTGAATGTGACCATTTGAAATGCAAGCACTTGAAAAATTAGCTTCTTTTCCAATAGCTCATTGTTCATTTTAACGCAACCAACAATGGAAAACAATTTCTCTGCTGCAATTTAACAAGATCCCAAATAAAAAAGAAAAAGACATCTCTAAAGTAGTATTTAAAATCTGAAACTGATCAAATTTATGAAAAAAAAAAAAATCAATGTCTTTCTGGAACGTCAAGGGTGGCAAACCATGTCTGTGATAAACACAAAATAGCACTGAGTCGTCCCTCGCTGGGATACAGCTGAGCTGAGCCTTTTGTATCAACATTGCAATTGCAAATACATTTGGAAGTCTAATTTCATTCTGTTTTTTCCAGCATATGAGGTCAGTCATGCAAGGTATATTGAAGGCTGACAGGCAAAAAGATAGTTCACTCTCTCTTCTCTCTCTCTCCCCCCAAAGCATTTTAATGTACTGGAGAATCTGTCATAACCTTTTCTGCACAGCTACATAAACACGTATGACTATATACATTCAGGATTGCATGGCAGGTGGATAAATATAGCCTCTTTGGATTTTTGTTGTTCTCTTCAGTCTTGACTGGCTCCGATATCTGTCCATCCCCCTTGAAGGCCTTTCTTCTCAAAGAAAGGTTGAGTTAGATCTAAGACTTTAGCTGAAAACCCTGCTGTGTCTCTTTCCCCAGACTTGACACAGATGAACTGATCTTCCCAGTTCAGACCATATTTTTTGACTGGAACTTTTTCTCATGCACAGACAGTGGACACACCGGCAGCAGACATCATAACAGTCCTCTTACCTTGCCCAGAAGTCTCCTTTCACTTCTACTGTATGTTTTATACTCAGAACACAAATCATGGTTTTTGTGAGACTCCAGCCACAGCAACAAAAGTGACCTGGCACTGCAGTCCTCATAGTAGAGAAGACAGTGGAGAGAGTACTTTAAGCAGCTTGTAAATTGATTTAAAATGTCTGGGCACTGAAAAGCTACACCTTTAGAGTGTCATCAATGTACAGAACAAGGAAGAAAGAAAAAAAAGAAAAAAGCATTCTTAGAAATGTCCACCTATCTTTCAACTGGCTAAGGCTCAAGTTTGCCAAATAGATTTGCACTTCGTTCAGAACATATGTGATCCTTAACATATACAGTACGGTCCATAAAATATTTTATGTTTATTCCACTGCCACAAAATGTAATGTAGGTAGTGTGCTTGGCAAGCTATCATTTACCAAGTATGCCCTCAGATACCTACTAACTAGGATTTCCGTATAAGCACATGCACAAAACTGAGGTTTGCTGTACTTAAACCTGCCTGTCTGATTTCTGAATATTAGGCGTTTACTTGTGGGACCTACAAGAGCTGGCCTGAAATGACTGTGCATGACTACGCAGCATCTGTTCTTTTTAAAGTTGGCCTCATAAACAAATTGGAACTGCCAGTAGACGATTCATATACAAATATAATTCAGCAAGAGTTCCTGAGAATGGAAAAAAATGCAGATTATTTTTACTTTATTAAAATTCCCCCAGTTCTGAGCTTCAGGATGTGTATGCAGAATTTACCAAAACACAGTTTTAAAAAGATTAGCAGCTACAAATAGATGGAAGGAATAAGATACAGAATGTCACTCTGGTACATATTTCCTATGCATCTTTTTGAAAGGCCTTAGGATTTTTTGAAGATTAGTCAGACTATAATTTTCTTTTAATAACAGGCAGTTCTTTAAGGTGTCCATTGCAGAAAGCTATCTAGAGCCTTCTGATGTACTGCAGGTTTTATAGCTATAGATAATCATTACCTGTGGTGAGCAAAATAATCCACAGCCAACTAACTGTAAGGATGCTTAACACACAATATCAAAACAAACAGCAGGACCCTTAAAACTGCTGGCACTCATTTCCCACAATAACAGTTTATACTGTGTGATTGCCAACCTAAAAATATCCCCTTCCTCCACACATCCCTCATGCAAGGTGTAATTTATCTGCTTTCTGATGGCTCTCATTTTGTGCTTCAAAAGTGATAATTTTAAATCTAACACCATGTATACAAGGTATCATTCCATATTCTGCAAATATAAATCAAAAGCAATTCCCATCCTGCTGTAATATTAATATATTACTTCCTGCTTTTGCTGTATACAACACACTATGTGTGTCTGTCTGTATGTACAGTTCGTTCTTTAGCTCATCTTCATTTACTAGAGGCTGGAATGTTTACTGGCAGGAAATACATTCAAGCACACACCAGTTGACTTAATTAATATTTAACAGGCAGCCTATAGCATTGCAGATTAACTCATCTGTGTCTAAAATCCTAGGCTTATGTGTTGTGTTCAGATCCACATGCTTTGCAATGAGCTTTATGAGAAAAACAACACACAAAAATAACCAACAAAGAAATAAAAAAAACCTTTAATAGCAAAAAAATTAATTTCTGTATACAGATAGCTCCATATGCCATTTTTTTTCCTCTCTGAATACGATTTGTAAACAACCTTAGACAGGAGTGAATACACTAAAAGTCATGTAACCTTTAGATTTCAATATTAGTGTCTCACTAACTTTGTGCTGATGAACACATTATAAAAAAGATTACAAGATGTCTCAGTTGTCCATTTGGGCACATGTGAGTAAATACTTACCATGGTTCTAATTGTTCTAAGAGTTTGCAGGGGAACGTATTTCTGAAAAAGAAAATAGAAAAAAAGGAAAATGAAAAAAGAAAAAGGAAAAAAGAAGAAAGAAAAAAGGAAAAAGGAAAAAAAGAAAAAAAAAATAAAACAGCAGAGTACAGGAGATTCCTACGCATGGAAGCTCAACCACCTGCACTCGGTGCTATGACCTCCTCAAGAAAGGCAAGACACAGTAAAGAACAGGCTTCCCATTCCACCATCTACAGTTCTTTAAGTACTGAAATATTGCTATAAAGTCTCCCTGGAGCCTTCTCTTCTCCAGACTGAACAGCCTCAACTCTCTCAGCACTTCATCAGAGGTGCTCCAGCCCGCTGATGATTTTTGTGGCCTTCTCTGTACTCACTCATAACAGGTCCATGTCCTCCTTATGTTGGGGGCCCCAGAGCTGGATGCAGTACTCCAGGTGGGGTCTCACAAGAGCAGAGCAGAGGGGTAGAATCACCTCCCTTGAACTGCTCGCCACGGTTCTTTTGATGCAGCCCAGGACGCAGTTGGCTTTCTGTGCTGTGAGCACACATTGCCAGCTGATGTGGAGCTTCTTGTTCACCAACACCCCCAAGTCCTTCTTCTCAGGGCTGCTCTCAATCCATTCTCTGCCCAGCCTGTATCTGTGCTTGAGATTTCCGCAACCCAGGTGCAGGACCTTGCACTTGGCCTTGTTGAATTTCATGAGGTTTGCATGGGCCCACCTCTCAAGCCTGTCCAGGTCCCTCTGCGTGGCATCCCTTCCCTCCAGCACTTGGTGGAATGCTCCACACAGCTTGGTGTAGTCAGCAAATTTGCTGAGGGTGCACTCAATCCAGATATTAAATAGTACCAGTCCCAGTGCCAAACCCTGAGGAGAGCAAATCGTCACTGCTCACCACTTGGACATCAAGCCATTGACTATAACTCTTTGAGTGTGGTCATCCAGCCAATTCCTTATCCACCAAGTGGCCCATCCATCAAATCCATGTCTCTCCAATTTTGAGACAAGGATGTCATGTGGGACGGTGTCAAATGATTTGCACAAGTCCATGTAGATTATGTCAGTTGCTCTACCCTTATCCACCGATGCTGTAACCCCGTCCTAGAAGGCCACCAAATTTGTCAGGCATGATTTGCCCTTAATGAAGCCACGTTGGCTGTCACTGCTCACCTTCTTATATTCCATGTGCCTTAGCAGAGTTTCCAAGAGGATCTGCTTTCAGGATCTTTCTGGGCACAGAGGTGAGACTGTCCGGCCTGTAGTTCCCCAGGTCTTCCTTTTTTCCCTTTCTGAAAATGGGGTTATGTTTCCCCTTTTCCAGTCAGCGGGAACTTCACTGGACTGCCATGACTTCTCAAACATGATGGATAGTGGCTTAGTAACTTCGTCTGCCAGTTCCTTCAGGATCTGCAGATAAGTCTCATCAGGTCCCATGGATTTGTGCACCTTCAGGTTCCTCAGATGGTCTCAAACCTGATCTTCTTCTACAGTGGGTGGTTCTTCATTCTCCCAGTCGCTGCCTTTGCCTTCTGCAACTCAGGCAGTGTGGCTAGAGCACTTGCTGGTGAAAGCTGAGTTGAAAAAGTCATTCAGTACCTCAGCCTTGTCCACATCCCAGGTGACCAGGTCTCCCATTTCCTTCCAGAGAGGGCCCACATTTTCCCTAGTCTTCCTTTTGTCGCCGACACACTTATAGAAGCTTTTTGTGTTGCCCTTGATGTCCCTGGCAGGATTTAACTCTATTGGGGCTTTAGCTTTCCTAACGTGATCCCTGGCTGATCAGACAATTTCTCTGTATTCCTCCCAGGCTACCTGTCCTTGCTTCCACCCTCTGTAGGCTTCCTTTTTCTGTTTGAGATTGTCCAGGAGCTCTTGTTCATTCATGCAGACCTCCTGACCTTTTTCCCCAACTTCCTCTTAGTTGGGATGCATTGCTCCTGAGCTTGGTGGGGGTGATCCTTGAATATTAGCCATCTTTCTTGGGCCCCTTTTCCCTTCAGGGCTCTATCCCATGGTGGCCTGTCAAGTAGATCTCTGAAGAGGCCAAAGTCTTCTCTCCTGAAGTCCAGGGTAGCAGGCTTAGTGTGTGGCCTCCTTGCTGCCCTAAGGATTTTGAATTCCGCCATCTCATGGTCACTGCAGTAAAGGCTGCTCTTGAGCTTCACATTCCCCACCAGCACCTCACTGTTGGTGAGAACAAGGTCCAGCATGGCAGCTCTCCTTGTTGGCTCCTCTATTGCTTGGAAAAGGAAGTTACCATTGACGCATTCCAGGGACCTCCTGGATTGCTTATGCTCTGCTGAAAGCCCTAAATACAAAGAAAAAAAATCTTAAGAAAGGCAGAAATACTTAATTTTTCAGCTTGCTTTCTTTCTAAGTGGAAAAGTTGCTTAAGTAATACTAGGAGAAACAAAGAACCCAAAAGATAAGAAGGTGAAAATGGGATGTACCTTAGAGAAGGGACAAATTGATTTTGGAGGAAATGGCTCCTGCCATAGGTCATGAAACAGGGGCCTAAGAACAGCAATATTTATTATAAAGAAATAAGCAGTGCCCATCATCTCTTGTTGTAGTTAAAACAGCGCCAGGCAATTAATGCTTTATTGCCATCAAGCTACCGTGCAGAGCATGTCATGGTTACAGTGCAGATCACTGGGTCCTGGGAAACAGTTCTACCAGTTAAATTAAAACAGTCAGAGTAGATTTGAGACCTCTGAGGACAGCTTTGTCCTGAGTGTGGTGCATGACCACATTCTGTCTCTGACTATCAATATAACATCTGACTGTTTTTCTGGCTTGGTTCTTCTTGTCCTCAGATCATACTTGTTCAGGGACAGGGAGCAGAGCCAGACCAAGGGTTTGGGATGAAGCCAGACAGCACTTGATTAACTCACTTGCCTCTAACTATAGTAATTATCATAATAAAGACTAATACATTAATTAGTGTTTGAGATGATAGAAAGGGTTGAGACATTATTCATCCCACAAAAATAAATGCATGTTTAGCTTTAGCCTCCATCAGCTTGTGTATTAGCCTATGCTTTAGCCAGCCACTTTTGGTTTTAACAAATGCAATAGTATTGACACAATGCTTTCTGGATGCATGTGTGTGTGCCAGTGATTTAACAGTACAGCAATGCAAGGTCAGGCTTTCATCTTTATATAAGGAACTTTTAAGAGTCATGGTGAAGACCCCACTGATAATTTCACTTAGGAAGGGAAAAACATTAATTCTCACTATCTATGTCATTTTTGAACAAATTTAATTTCACCCATAAAGTAAAATATCAAAAGACCATAGCAGTTCAAATTTTCTCCCTAACACCTTGCCTTGTTGAAGCACAGAGCTAACAGCTAATTACTCCTGGTCAGCAGAGGCAGAGAGGACTTGTTGGACTCCATCTGAATCCTACCAGGAAAATGGAAATATTCCTCTAGGGCATGGAAACTGAAGTTTGTGAATGATGCAGGCATAGACAGAGTGATTTGAAGTCAGGCTTCTGCATGGTCATACTCATCATTTGTAATGGAAATCATGTAAGCCTGTGGCAATATGATGTATTTTACTTAAAAATGTTTCAACTCCTTACCAGTTACAGGCTACAAACCTGTGTAATCTGCACAAGTTCAGTAGGACTGAGAACTGCTAAGGAAACAAAGAATATTTTTTACAAATAGATATACACATAAAACATCAATAAAAGGCTGCATGGCTCTTTCCCATTTATGTACTACAGAAGTGTTAATGAAAATGATGGCAGTACTCTAAGAAGATCTACTGAAAGAAGAGGCAAGGAAATTCAGTGCTCGTGTGAAGCTTGGAAGACCTTAGTCTCATCTCTTCTTTTCACACACATTCAACATCTCAGCAGTATCAAAGACTGGGTGTTTTGTCTCTGCACTTCAGCTCCGCCACTTATAAAGGATTTTTCTTGCCCATAGACACATCTGTGATAAAACTTTTCAGTGTTGAATACTTGTATATCTTAACTGAATCTTAGATATCTTAAGTACTAGGGTAATGGCACTGCAGTAGATCAGCAGTTACTTTGGCTGACTTAAAATTTTGAGAAACTTTCTGGAGTCTTACATTTAAAAGATCTAAAGACTCCCACAATATCTAAGTAAATACTTAGGGCATAGCTTGGCTTCACTGAGCACCTGCAACTGACATCCTTCCCAGCAGCCATGGAGCACACAAAACGAGCATGAAAATACAGGCTTCAGACCATTTGTCCCTTAAGTCCCCGTTTTGCAAAATCTTTGCAGATCTTTAATTGTACACACTTTGGTAGCCTGGTGGAGTTTGTGCTTTAGTCTCTGTAACTAATGCATTTATGATTATACAACCTTTCTAGAAATAGTTATAGAAGTACTTATAGTAGAACATATACTTAGTATAGTACTTATAGTAGAAGATATACTTACACTTACTCACTTTAAATGATCCTTCTTAGATCATTTAAAATGCATGTTTATCTCCTAATTAATTTTAAATGCTTCCTAGTGGATTGTAATACTGTTCTTAATACAGGGCACATACTGAGCATGTATGCCTGCATTTGTGAGTGAAATAGAAAAAGAAACAAAACAATCAAGAGATGTTTTGGGAAAGTGTAAGTGAAAGAAAATAGCACGTTTAGAAAAAAAACAGAATGTTTAGTTCAATAGCATGTCAGACTGGTACAGAGTGTGATCATCATAAGGACAGTGATAAAGATACCTGGTACCCCACCATACGGTGATTTACTGTGGAATTAGGCAGACCGTTGTGGTACATTCCTAGAAATGCTAAACCCTTAAGCTGGCATGCCCCACAGTAAAGCAACAAAATGCTGAGGACCCAGAAACCTTTTTTCGTGATTGCTTCTGTAATATTTTTCAAAGCCCTGCATCTAGTGCAAGGTGCAAGCATCCTTTGCAAAGCTATCTCTATGATATCCTGGTGATGGTAAATATTAAAAAGAAGCTCAGTCAGTTGTGCTTCTCTCACAAGCTAGTGCCATTTAGATAATCTCAAACACCAGTATAATTAAATATTCACAAGGAGAAAGCAGGCATTTTTACCTTTTCTACAGTTTACAATGTACTGTACACTTGGAGTTTTTTAGAAATCAAACATAGTAACTAATAGCAATACTAAGTAGTAAAGGTTGATGTTTTCTCTTTTGCTCTTAAAGACATCATTTAAGACAAACGTAGCACTTTTCTCCACTTTAGTGGTAGGAAAACTGGAGCTGAGTGCAGCAAAATGTGCTGTGAAACACATTGCAAGTGATGTATGGCTGCCCTTGGTATACAACTTTCCTCTGGTTTCCTCATTCCTAACCCCATCCATCCCCTTTTTGAGGACATCTCACGCTACTAAGGACCACAGAGGCGGACCTGGCTCCTAAAGGATAGAGAGCCCAGTGCTGGCTAGCAACCACTGCACATTGGCTTTACTGCAGGGTTGTAATAAATATGCTACCTCCGACCTCCTCCCCTGCACACCCATTTCACCTCGTGCTGCAAAGCCTTCCTTTTTCTTGTTTAATAATTTCTAGTCTAGAAGAAATCAATTCATAACTGAACATCTCTGTGTGCTTTTTAATTATGAAGATGTATACTATAAACAAGAAAATTATTCTTGGCAGTAATTCCATAAATATATGCTATACATTATTGTGGTGGGATTCCTAATTGACTAATTGCCAGAAACAAACTATTTGGCTTCAAGAGCCAATATTAATTTTAAGTCAGCTGGATATAGGTGCCATCTTTGTCAATATTAATTATAAAGTGCAGAAAATTAGAAACGGAGAATGTTTATTTATCACTACTAATTGCTATTGATGACTATTTGATTATTTATCACTTAAATGTCAGAGGCTAATCATTCCATTTTCCACAATAAAGACATTTTCACTGACTTGACATGAATCCTCACCCATGTTTAATAAGCTAACAGAAAATGAATACAAAAGTAATGAATATCTATATCCAGCAAAACTGGAAAGTTAATTTACTAATTTATTCTGTGTGATGTGTCTTTAGAGAGTCAGCTCTTTCACAGAACTCTAGTTGAGTACCTTACTGACTAGGAAAAAGAAAAACGAGATGGACAGTGAGGTCTGTTTTGTGACAGATTCCACCTATGCTACAGAAATTGCAGAATATCAGCACTTTAAAATTACAAACATGTGCTGCACCTGGTTCCTCAACAAACAAAGCACAACATGGGACTCTCCCTTGATGACTTATTTTTGATGAAATCATTGAGCCAAGGCAGAAAGCCTGAATTACAAAAGCAGCAGCCGGTATAGGCCTGCTTATTCCTGCTCCAATTACCGTTTCTCAGTGAAGGCTGCCTATTTTATCAATAGCTCTGTCAACATTTTAAAACCCCCTCAGAGGAATTCATATTGTTGAATGTAAATAAGCCACCTGCTTCCAAAAATCAAAACATTATTTATTTATTTATTTATTTAAACAAGATAAAGATGGGGCCCTGCATACAAATAACAAAACACTCCCCATACCTTTCTTTAATCTCTGTTTTTGTCATATGTAGATAATGCTCTAACTGAAAACTTCTGCTGGACAAATACATGACAGAAAGGAATTTCAAGATGCATGTGCTTGCCTACATAACATCAGATGAATAGTAATGCACCCCAGATTTTGATGTTTTGTGCATGTATCACCCAAACAGTTCACTGCAGTACAAGGGATCTCTAGGAAGGATATGACAGGTGAAATCAAAGACCCCCTTGTCAGTCAGTGCTGTCAATATTACAAGGAAGGCATTGCTACTTACAATACCCTATGGAGGACAGATCCACCTTTGTGGTGGTGTGCACTGAGTATCTACTTCTATGCTCAGAGCTGACTGAAGGTTGGGAAACATGGGGTCCAGCATGGCAACCTCTTCTGGAGTGTAAAGCTATTTGGGTGACAGAAATGATCATGTATGGTTTTGGTTTGGGGAAGTTATACCAAACTCCTCTTACCTTCCCTCTCAGCATTTTATGCTGCCATAAGAGTAAATACAGACTCTAACAAAAGACAGAAGTGGAGTATGTGTAGTATGACAGATTATTAGCATAAGTGTCCTTGTCATTTTAGCCTTGTGCTGTCAGAGCCTGTCAAGCCTTATTTCCCTTCTCCCTCCATTTTATATTTTCTCCCATCTACCCTCAGCTCTAGTTTTCCTGACCAGGCAACAGGGGTAGATTTTAGTGCACATTTCATAAACCAAAACCGACTTCTAAGTCTCTGGAACTCTGCACATTTTCTACAGATCCATGCTTGACTGTCATTTATGTGCAGAACTAAATCTTTATTTTCACTTTTCATTATCTTAAGATGTACAGCATAAAGAAAATATATGTATTTTTTTTGACTGAGGCAATTTTTACCTGACTTAGTATATCAGCAGCACATTTTGCAGTGTGGATATGAGGAATTTCATACAGTTGTAACAGCTCGCAGTCTCAAAGCTGCTCTCACAGCTGCCAGTGGGAGTTCTGCCATTGGCTTCAACAGGGACAAGTTCAGGTTTCATATTTGTAATACAGGAGTCCATAAGAAATAATTTACTATCTTTTTAAAAGTTCCCCTCTTACCTTTAGTAAAAATGAAATTACTTACACTGACTATATTCCACTTTTAATTATCTAGCAGCTGCCAACATTTTCTCACTGTGTTTGTTTTAAGGTTTTTCTGAGAACTCAACTCTCAGAGTATTCCTTTCAAAAACATCCTTCTTAAGTAGCAAGTTTTTGGTTTAAAGGCAAATATTCTCTGTTATTTATTCAGTTTTTCCACTGCCATTGCTCAGAATAAAATTTGACATTTGATGGCAATGCATATTCCTATATATCTGTGTCAAACACATTCCTTTCTCATATGCTGCACAATCAAAATTATACAATAATGGCAGGCAAACAATGCTTACAGGTTTCTCACAAGTGTTGGAAACATGCAGACAACAATCCTACCACACTTACATCAGTGAGTATGATTTAAAATGGAGATTTTGATATTTCTAGCATCCCACATGCTTTGGGTAATGTTCAAGCAATGTAGAAGCATTTTCCATAAGTTAAGCAGAAATGCTGTGAAAGATGACTGTAGTGTAATAGAAATTATATTTTATTATAGAAAACAGTCTTAGATAAGCTACTCTGGGTAAAGGTTATGGATCAATTTAGGTGAACAGACCAGTCAGTGCAGAAGAGGCTCTTGAAAGAAAAATAAGCACATGGTTCACTGGCACATAATATATCTCCGTCTTCTCATCTCATGCTGGTGGGAGATGGGGAGAGGGAGATTTAGAAAAGAAAAAATGTTTTGAAGGAAACCAAGGGCACAGACGGGTGTTTCAGTTGAAAACTACATGAACTACTGTTCAGAGTTTCCACTCGACTCCAACATTTCACAATGGAGATACCTACCCCTAACATTGTTAACTAACTCGTGACCTGCAGCACGTCAAGAGTAAAAGAGAATGAGACTGGGAATTGATCTCTTTTTCTGAGGTTACTTCCTATCTGTTGAAGTGTTGTTCTGAATATAATGGCAAAGGTGTGGCAAGTCTGTTAGGCACAAGGAATCTGAGCTGTTTGTTAAATACCACAAAACCAGTCTGAGCAGCCGTCATGTCCGAGCACCAGAAAACAGTGACTAAGGTCAAAAATTATGCCCTCTGAACTACTCATACAGTTACTGTTTACATGCATATTACTTTCAGAGGCATAATAATAGGTTGACTATTGGTGTTGCACAAAATGAAGAGAGCAAGGGAAGAGGAGTGGTATGTGTATCATAAATAGGCAATCTAGCCAAGTTTAAAGCTGAAAATTTTAAAGACTGGATTGCCATGTCTGGTAAACTATTTGGCTGATGACCACAGCCTCTTTTTTTCACAGTTTCCTTGAAGCATTATTGGTTATTGTTTTGTGGTTTTGTTTTTTTTTTTCCTCAACAGATACACTTAACTAGGAGAAAGAGATAAAAAACTCTAACATTCTCCCATGAGTGTGTAACGTTGCTAGGAATGAGTAACAAGTCCCAAATCTCAGTTTTAATTGGAAACTGTTCTAGTAGATGTTGTTAACTATTTTTGGAAGTAGTGGCACAGAAAGAGAAGCTTTGGATCCAAACCTTTTTTGGCAGGCCAAATCCAAATATTTGGTGGCATCCAAATATTTTTTTAGAAACCAATGGAATCATGCATAACAATTTTTTATCCATTTCCAAATCCTGAAATATTTCTTTCCATAGAGAGATGGTATGCCCAAGAGGACTTACAGTAGTGGGTGTTTGGGAGATGTATTAAAAATTGTTTAAAGGCTCATTTGAAGTAGATCAAAACAGCAGTGGCCTGAGCCTTTAAATCAGGCCTCCAGCCTCATTTACAAAATCTCCTTGAAATGGATGAACAAAAAGATAATAACTAACTTTCCCTTTAAACACCAATATTCAAAATTTAAACCTTAACACTTCTATTCAGGCAATACCCAGAAAGCATTTAGATGTATTTCCTGAGGCACAAATTTCATAATGTCTCAAGGCAGACACATTGCTCTCAAGGTGCAAGAATGTTATCCTCCAAATACATTAAGCTGCCCTGCTCCTAAAGTTCGGTCAGAATTCACTAATGTAGTGACATAGATCAATGGACATCTGCAGGGCATGAGCTGGTGTGTACACTCTCACAGGGTAACCAGCTTTCTTGACCTCCTGACCTGCAGGCTAATATTTTTGCATATCCAATAACCACAAAATGCCCCACTGCAGGCCTCAGGGAATGGTAGCTCTGGAATGATCTCACTAGAGGAACCAGTACTCCATTGCTGATGGAAATAGGAAAAGTAATTTGGGCTCTGGAGCCTTATCAGCTTGTTTTGGGCTGGGATTTTAGATTTACTGGATCCTGAATTCTGTGACCTAAGTCTGCTATGACAGCTGCTTTTTAGCTGTGGATATACAAGCTTAGCTGTCCTTTGCTTTTGGGTGAAGGATTGTAAAAGCTAGCCCTACTTCCCCACTATTGGTGCTCCATTGCCCTCAGTCTCTCCCACACTCACAAAGAGCTAGGAAAAGTTGCTCATTTCCTCACTTATAGCTCAGGCATTACAGCACTTGCTGAAAACTTACCTCTCAAGATATGGTTCAAAATTCCTTTTGGACCAGGGGTCTCAACCCAGAGAGAGAGGGCTAGAAATCATCAGGCTATCTAATATATAGCTCAAAACCAATGAAGCCATTCTTCTTTTTGGAAACAATTGAAGATTCATCAAAACATGAATTTGATTCACCCGACATCCACGCTTAGCCACCAAGTAAGAGTTACTTTCTCTCTTCCTCTCTCTGCTTTACTGGATACCTAACTATCTACACAGAATCAAAACACTTCCTCAGGAGAGCCTGGTGCACACTGGTCTATCAGCAGGTGATGATAGCTCTTTTACTGGAAAGCAAAATCCAAATTCTTTCTCTGAACACAGCAAGATGGTTTCTCTAACTACAGGATTAATGGATGCTAGCTTGACATTATGTTTTGTGTAAGAAAGACTTAGATCTGCAACTTAAGGAGAAACATCCTTGTTGTCAACACTGAGGGAAAGGAGGCATCCCACTCCAAGTCACACTTGGCTACTCAAGTCCCACTTCTACCTTATTATCATTTATTGGTTACCTCAGGCAAGTCCCTCATAGAAAGCATACAGATGCCTAGCTTGGGGTTGGAGGTTACCTGCAGTAGTGAGGTGGGTATAGCTTTGATACATATCCAAAGCTTTCAACTGCTGAAGGAAACTGGAGCTGTGAATGAATAACTATTTAGGGAGAACGCAGTTTAATCATCAGAGTGCTAGTTCTAGGAAATTCCCTCTATGTAATGGTGAAACTCAAGGACTGTGACTCCTTGCTACAGAAGGGCAGAGACAGTTTTACTATGAAAAGAAAGCATTGAGTTTCACATCATTATCTACGTGAGCATGTGGTGATGTCAACTAAGAATGTGGAGGATGCAGAACAGTAACCAAAACAAGATAAAAGCCCCCTGTTTGACCTAATGAGTGGTTAAGACAGTAGATATTTTTGAAGAAAATATGTTTGGCCTGAGTATGCACATAGAAACAGCTTTTTAATTTATTGCACCAAGTGGAGGTACAGCAAGTCTTGCTGAAGGGCCAGATGGCTTGGATTCTTAATTGGTGTATGCAGTTTTTTATTCTTGCAGATTAGATCGCTCCCATCTTCACATAATGAATTGCTTTTCCACAGGTTTCACATTAAGTTACTGGGACCAGATAATTCTTCACTGGGTAGTGAGACTACAATTGCTGTAAGTGCAATGGGTTTCTCATTTTATTTATCACTACCTTAATTCCAAAAATTCTACAACAAACAGTTTTTCTGAACTGGAAAAAACAGGTACATAGAGGCATTTTCCTCATTCTGGGTACTCCAGGGAGTCAGGGAGAAGCAATCTCTCAGGATGTAGGACAGAAGAGATATTGTGTCCTTAACTTACTCTACCTCCATCTCTGGGTAGATTGAAAACCATCTCTGGCAGAAGGTTTATAATGAATAAAACCAGGGAACTTAATCTAAACATCCACTGAAACACCAGCCTGGTTCTGAAGCTGGGAACCTAGCAGAGCTGCTATTTCTGGATCACCTGACACTTAAGAATAGTAGACCTTTAAAATGTTTTTTAATTTATTGTTGTCACTCTTTTTGGTGCTTTGGGCTTAGAATTTGTGTATAAGGTTTAGAAAGAGTAAGAAGAACAATTCTGCAGTGAGGCTATATCAGAACTGATATGTAAGATCACCCTTAAACCCATGAGAAAACCTGTATCTGCTGACCACTCACATTGTAAACCTCACACTGGTGGCAATTCCTTGCATATAGTTCCTAGCCTGTCAAATCTTTCAGGGTGTTTAGAGCTTAACTATAGCACTGGTGCTAAAACAAAAATATTACCTGACAGCAGAAATCCTACCATACCTTGCTTCTTTCTTCCCTTTCTTTTCTGTTGTTTCAAGCAAGCCTTAAGAAGACACTATACCAAGTACTAGAAGATTAGTTCTCATGGAAAAAGGGAACTTGGAATAGCATTTAGCATTTTGCCCAAGAGTGTTGCTGAAGGTAGCTCTGCAGGTATTCATAATCCCTACATACACTGAAGAGTACTGTAAATAAATAGTATAATGAGGACATTCTTAATACATTTCAGTAGTGGTACCTTATTCATCATATTATTTCTAAAACCAGCACACAAAAGGAATCTCCCTTATACTGAGACCCTTTTATTAGGATCTTACCAGACTTCCACAGTAGAAGAAGCTAGCAGGTTAAACCTCCACAGTTTTCTTGTTTGATTTCAATAACAAGAGCAATTTTGTTCTGATTGGAGTAATGGAATATGAAGAAATGAGAGCAAAAGTACAGGAAGTTATAGGTTAAACAGAAGAAAATAATTCTGTTTTGCTTCAGTATCTGCTCTATCTTCCATACTAATAGGCTAAATAAAAAAGATATAGTAAGAAAATGAAAACCAAAATAAACGCATACTGAAAAACAAGATGTGTATTTATTATACCTGCTTAGATCTTAAGGGTCCCATTGTTCCACAGAAAGAGAGGTTTTAGTTTAAACCATTCTCATATATGCTCCAAATACTTCAAAAGGAATCGTTCGTTATTTGAGCCTGGGTGTCCTTTTCAAACAGGTGAATGCCATGATGCTTTTGGTTATCTTTACAGCCCTCTTTCATGGGAAGCTGTTTTGTTCTATTCCTTTTAGCTAGATAGTATATATGCAACTCTCTCTGGTAGTTCCTTTAACAGCAAGCCATCCAATTCCCAAATCACTCCTTCCTCTTTACTCACAAGGCCACAGCATTGTGCATGCAGATGGTGGCAGAGTATGGATGAGCCAAGACACAGTAGCACTCCAGATTTTCTGCAACCCACATTTTCCTTGTCATACAACAACAATGGCAGTCTTTGCAGTATGTTCTCTATTGCAATAAGAAGAAAAAATTTCTCATCCAATATTAGAAACTTTCTTTTACATACAAGTTCACAAAATCTAGCAGATCGGCAAGCTATTCCTGAACCTTGGAATAGATCCTCTGCTGTCATCTGAAAAGGAAATGCTGTCACAGGAAATGAGATCCAAATTGATGAAATCTCATTAAGATCTGAATCTCTATATGAATCTTAACACATATTGATGGTTCCTGGGGGTACTGTTCAGATCCTGACATACCTTGACTTTAAACTGCCAAACCAATTTAATCTCAGCATTTATCCTGGTCATGCCCTACACATATCATCGTCTTATCTTTTACACAGATACTTTCTCAATGTATCATTTTACTGTCAAAACCTCTCACACAGGGGCAGTATACCTGCAACGGGTACTTTAGTGCAACTATGTCAAACTTCTGTCACAAAATCATTATAGTATTTTGTGGACTCAGTAATATAGGAGATTGCAGAATTTAGCTAGCCTATATTTTTCAAACAATCATTTTCAGATGTGGCTAGAAAAGGGAAAATATTCCTCATAAAGAGATTTTGAAGTGTTTCACAAAAATTTCATTAAGACATCATGGAGGCCTAGAGAAAAAGGCCAGCAAATAAAGGTGGACAGGTGAATAGTCACATGAGAAAGAATTTCCAGTATCTGAAATTCCCTTCTCCCTCACAGATAGCAGAAACCTTTTGTGGACAATAACGTGCCTAGCACATTCTTTTTCCTCTCCATTGCCCCTTTGTTCTACTCTTTTTCAGACCCTCAGAGCTGTATACAGGTGCAAATCTTGGCTATATTTATATTGCAGGGTTAATGGGTGCTCTTAAGAGACTATTTAAGCATGGAAAGCCCCCCCAGCCACTGCCTATCTGTCATTATCATGCTTATTAGATTAACTTGGATTGGACTTCATGCATCCCTGTTGTGTTTACAAGCTCCGAATACTCATTGACAGAATAAGTTATAACATGAAAAGCCTTAATTGTGCCATGCTCAATCCCTCCATGACTCATTCTTGACTCAAAGTGTGCTCAAACCTTATCTCCCTTGTGCTTCTGAGCAGGTACTAAAGACCCACTTTTATATACAGCTGTATAGAAAGTTGTATGTGTATATATATGCATGTGTGTACATTTATATATGTAAATGTGCATTCATGTGGATAAATAATGCAGATAATAGGTCCGATATAGATATGTGAAGACAACATATTCAACATGTTCTGTCTTTGACTGAACTCTACACATAGTGAGAACGTCCCTCTTTGGAAAAGGCTGGCTTGGAAACTTAACAGCAAGAGGATCTTTCAACCCTTAGAGAAAAGGTGAATGGAAAATCCTACTTCTGGTGTGCACATTTTAAGCTTTAAAAATGTTACCTGCATTATTTCTTTATTTCCATAAACATGGAAGCTTTAGACAACATTTTATCATAGGACTTAGAGTCAGACTTTTAGCCACAGTTTCACCCTTTATTCCTGGTTGTTGCAATATTTATTTGTATAACAAATAGCACAGTTACAGCTGAGGTACTCAATGTTGTCATTGTCTCAGTCTTCACCAACAAAGTCTTGCAGGCCTTTTTGTCCGGAGATAAGGTTCAGGGAAGAGAATAACTACCAGGAGTAGAAAAGGATCAAGTCAGTGATTGCTTGAGAAATCTCAGCCTATGCCAGTCCATGGCATCTGATGAGATCTACCTGGGGGGTGCTAAGAAAGCTGACTGATGTCATTGTGACACTGTCTATCATCTTTGGAAGGTCATTTAATCAGGGAAGGCCCACAACGGCTGAAGAAAAAAAATATGACACCCATCCTCAAAAAAGGCAGAAAGGATGACTCAGGGGTCTACAGGCTGCTTTGCCTCACTTTAGTACCCAGAAAATCATAGTGAGCCCTCTTGACGCACATTTCTGGGCAGATGAAGGAATGAGAAGGTAACTGGAAATAACCAGCATGCATTTACTTAGGATGAATGAGGCAAACCTGATTGTCTTCCATGATGAAATTTGTGCTTGAGTAGTGAGCTGTGGAAGTCGGTTACCTTGACATTAGTAAGGCTGTCTATCTGATCTCTCCAGCATCCTTAAGATCAAGTTAGAATACTATGATTGAGATGGATGGACTACTACACAGGTAAAAATGGTTCAAAATGGTATTGGTAAACAGTTTGTACTCCACTGGGATGCTAATTAAAAACAGAGTACCACAGGGGCCTGAAGTAATATAAGATCTTTATAAATTACCTGGAGGAGATGGAGTGCCCTCTCATTAAGTTTGTAGAGTATTCCAAACTGAGGGGAACTGTCAGTATGTTCATAAGCAAGGCTGAAATTCAGAGAGGGCAAGACAGGATGGAGAAATGGGCCAAGAGGAACTGCAGGAAAGTCAACAAGGACAAATGACACTTCTGGCAACTTTGAGTGGACTAACCATGCAGCAGTACAGGCTGAGGACTGGATGGATATGGAGCAACTCTGCTGCTGGTAGGAGATGAGAGACAGACAACAGATATAAATTGAAACAAGAGAGGTTCAGTTTGATGAAGCTTTGTCCCTATGAGGACAGTCAAGCAGTGGAACAGGCAACTTGGAGAAGTTATGCAGTCTCCAGCTGTAGAGGTTTTCAAGAGTCAAAGTGATGAAGCCCTGAGCAACCTGATCTCAGGTCAGTGTTGGCCCTGCTTTGAGCTGGAGGTTGGATTAGAGACCTCCCATGGTGCCTTTCAACCTAATGGATACCGTGATTTTGTTTGTTACATAGCCATGGCTGTGTAACTACCTTACGCACATACACATTTAGTCTTTCTGTTTAAAACCACTGAGAGACTGTACACTCTCTACAGACATCTTGTCAAATATAATCCACTGACCTATATAGTGCCAGACTAAAGGCTGTCACTACTGAGCTGCTATCCCCCTTTTTTAAAATTTCCTCTGTGCAATAAGAGGGTTATAAATTTTACACCTAAATTCACTTGTCATTTTCCCAGAGAAAGTACCAAAGAATACTAAAGTCTTTAGAACTGACAAAGAATTCACGTTCAAATCAAAAGAAGTCTAATGGCATTTTCTATTCTTAACAGTGAGAGGGGGAAGGATTTTTTACTGAATGCTCTATTTTGCTCCACACAGATTGTGTCAGTCAGATGCTTCATAAATACAGCGAGTAGGAAAAAAGGAGGTATTTTGGCAGGCAAAGATGACCCATGAATACAGAACTATGATTAGTTTCATTTTAAGAAATTAACAGTAATGGGGTGGGTAAGATACATTTATTAAACATTAATGACACATTTACTTAGCTCCAGCCTCTTCCTGCAGACCTACACAGCGCAAGGAGCCTACTCACTTCCCCCACCCACTTTGCTTGTATGTGGCATCACCACTAATCTAAGTGACATTTAAAGAGAATGTCTCTTCTCAGTGCAATATTGTATTTCAGTTAGTAATTTTTAAGTATGTAAGTAAGTGTAGGAGGCTTTGGCCTCAGAAATTCACATGTTTGTCTGAGCCATCCAAACCTCTCAAGTGTGCGATAGTGGGCCAAAAAATCCCTAAAGACCACTGTTCTCATGAAATTGCTACAGTGAGCTGCAAAACAAACAAACAAAAAAGGACATATAAAAAACCAAAGGGTTTTTACGAATTACAGGTCAGGAATAGTACGGTTTCAGGCTCTGTTTTTCTGAATTGCCCTCTTGGAAAGAGTGGGATGTAATTGACTTCTGGTCTGCCTCTCACTGATAGGTAAAACCGCTGAGAAAGTAATGCCAGGAAAGCTACAGCAAAACAGCATGCCTGCCAAAATCCTGAAGCTTTTGCAATCAGGCTTTGAGCCAGGTTGTAGCATTTAAAAAGAAACTGCAGCACTAAAAGATTGTCTCCCCATGGCAATG
Organism: Fratercula arctica; assembly: GCA_947846985.1. NCBI lineage: Eukaryota > Metazoa > Chordata > Aves > Charadriiformes > Alcidae > Fratercula > Fratercula arctica. Next base: position 61,391,522 of record CANTUZ010000002.1, on the reverse strand, counting down.
GATTGTCTGTTTCTCAATGCTGAAATTACTCAAACTCACTGTAGTCTCCAGCAGTCAGTCCCTCAGGGTTGCTGTCCCACTTAAGTGACATCTATAAAGGCAGCTTTTATAGCTGTACAATGAATTACTATTATGAGGATCCAAAGAGTAGTAATGGTAAATTGTTTCTCTACTCAGGACTAGTGGAAAAAAACTAAACAGGCTTACAGCTGCACTGCTTTTAAGAGATTCATGGGTTTATTTTGGATTATGAGAAATCCTGTTCTACACTGGTTTAGGTTGCAAGTGAAAAAAAGTGACCTGCACATGTGCGAGGACACTATCCATATCAGATGAACTATGAAACCACCTGTCTGTCCTGGAAATCCATCAGGACCAGAGCCCTGCCAACAGGCTCCAGAGGCATATGTGGACAACCCCTTCCTCCTGAAGCCCAGAACACCATATGCAGTACCTGACTTCAGCAGTTAACAGCTGAAGCTGAGACAAGACCTAGCATTAGCATTTCCCGCCACAGGTTAGTCAAATGCCAATTAATGCATTTATAAAGGTTATTTCGGAAATTCTTTAAAAGTCCGTTCCATGATACAAATTTTTGAGTTTTATTTGTGTCTTGGTTCTGTTGTTACTTGTGGATGTCCTAGCATTTCCAGCCACAGTTTCTACTGTGACTTATCTGGTAGTCAAGAAACTCAAGGCAAAATTCCAGTTAGAAAAGCCCCTACGTGAAATGCAGCTTTAATTGTCATGCTAATTTGTACCCAGGACTTGAGTTTTTTGAAGGAAAAAGAGGTCACTTTATTTTTTGAGGTGAAAAGAGAAAATAATGCTATGTTCATACAGTAAAATCTCTGTAGGTAATGTTAGGCTTTATTTGTCCTAGAAAACAAAGAATAGAACAACAACAAAAATCCAAATAAAGTGCTAAAATCCTGATTCAGACATAAACACCACACACAAAATAATCTGGATTAATGCAATTCAGACTTGATTTTGAAAAATAATTAATTTCCCAAATACTTTTTTTTGAAAATCATTACTTTTTTCCAAACTGAAGACCATTTTCCTTAAGACAACATGAGCTTGAGAGCCCTATAAAGATTTTTCTCCCTTTAATTTTAAGAACTTGAAATTTCCAAGGATTTTATTCTCTGCATATTGTCTTATTTTGAAGAGAAAAGCAGATTTAAAAAGAGTTCTTGATTTTTGCATATCCCTGCTTTTCATCTATAAATAAAAATTCTGGAAGTATGGGATGCTCAGTATTTTAAGTACACTTTGACATATCAGTGAAAAACCTGTGCTTGTCCACTAGCCTTCTTGCGTCATCACATGGCACTATGATGTTTAACAGCTTTGATTAGCAAATGATAGTTTTACTGCTGTAACAGTATTATGTAGACTGACCTGGTTTCAGTGCTAGGAAGGAAAAAAAAAAAATAGTTGAAATGTGGAGGACAGACATTGGAATATTTTAGGGACGCTGCTCTGATCCAGATCTCCTAGGCAGTTAAGAACGTATTTCCTAATATATTTGTACTGTGGCTTTACATTTCTTTACCGTGGAAAATGTTTTATTTCCCTCTTCTCTTTTTTTTATGCCTCATTTCTGCATTTTCTGCCAACCTGAGAGAATATTCCATACTGAATCCTCTCAAAATCAGTGCAGGTGTTTAGGGTGCACCAAATTACATGTTCTGTGTTAACAGCATTTTCTTGGTACAAATTAGCCAGTGCTGGAACTAGAAAGTAATTTGTTCCTGTCCTGAGTTTGGGTCTAATCTTGGAAACATCTTTATATATCTAGCTCTCTCCTGCCCTCAACATACTCTGCTGGTGCAAATGCAGTCTAAACTTCATTTAATAGTAGTTGGAAGTTAAATACTTTATTGTAAACTGAAGAGAACATGATTTATTATTCCATATATGAAAAACATCTAGCATAACAAAAATCCTGTAATAGTCCATGCTTTTGGATGCTTCCTTAATAAACAGTTATTCTAGTATGAGACATAGGTTATAACAAGGAAAAATGATAGAACAGGAAAAGTAACAGCAGTTTTTTAAAACCCTAACAAAAGGGCCAAGTTTACTTTAAATACATGTCTGCATTCACAGCCTGACTCTAAGGCCCCAGAAGCTGATGAAAATTCTCTCATTTAGTTCAAGGATCTCCAAATAAATTTCTGACTTTTCGATGTGCTGTGTGATGCGGTTAATTCTAGATTTAATATCACCATGAAATTGCTAAGTATATGAAAGGTTAGTGTCAAGTACAAATGTGAAATTTAACAGCACAAATTTGCCCTGAGCAGTAAGCAATAATGTTGCACTTCCTACACATACTGCTCTCTTTATTTCTATTAACATTTTCATATTACTAAACAAAGACAATTAATGGGATTAGATGGCTCCTGATCTCTCAACCATGATCCCACTGTCCAAAATCTTTGTTTTATTAAAGGGATAGTGCTCTCTCCATGTTGTTACTCTGTACTGTATTGCAAGAAGAGCTATAAAGTATCTAGCCCGTTACTGGGCTGATGAGAGTTCAGCAGTGTGAGAAAGGTTCATATAGAAATGGAAGTCACCAGATGATGCTAAATAATGTTTCTAATTTTAATGGGATAGTGCACTAAAGCAACATTAGAGACTCCTGGTAATAGACTTTAAGGCCCATCATGAGTTATTGGACATTTTTCTAAGCCAGTGGTTCTTGGCAGAGAAAGTCTTGTGATTTTCCTGGTTGTTTTACTCACTGCATTGGACTAAGTCTACCATAAGTATGAAGGTATTGTTAGTGGATTGCCACTAGCATATTGCTGATTTGGTGGACCTATATTACTATAGTCAGATTTAATATTCTCCAGGAAAATCAGCAGCTGATGGAAGCATTAAGTGTAATGTACCACAGTGAGGATGCCCTTACTTGCTTCCTGTTATTAATAAAGCCTCAAAAAAAGCATGTGTCTCTTTAAAATCCAAAGTACAGTATAAACTGATGAAAACTATGTTGTGCAATAATCAGATACTAGAAGGTCAAGACAGCTGGGTTTCCTTCTACGCTTTATAGCCTATCCACAGTTTGACTCTGTGACAAATTACTTACTTCCCTGTGGCTCAGTCTTATCCATTAAAATGTAAATGTCTTGGGCCAAAATCTAGCAAAAGGCCACTAAGTAAATTAAGGGTCCTTGCAAATAACAGATGAGTGACCAAAATCCCACTTAAGTGTTCTTAAAAGTCCACATTGAAGTCTGTTTGTCCTCCAGATGGCTGGGAAAACCTCAAAAAACCCCAAATGACCCTCTGAAACAGATTCATTCTTTCTGTTGTCTTAAATATGTGTTCATCCCAGTTACTTACGTTACTTTTTCTTGAGGTGGATGCTCCAAACTGTCCTTGTTACCAGCTCAATTACTCTACATGTATCCTCTACATTTATAAGTTAGTTCCTAAAAGCAAGCATTCAATAGGAAAAACTAAGGTAACTTTAAAAAGATCAATGGATTTTGGTTCTTTTGTTTCCATCTTCACATTAAACACACTACAGAAAGGAAAGTAAGGTTTTGTTCATGCAGGTAGAATGTAGTTTTGCAGTCAGAAATGAATAGCACTTTCTCCTTCATTGCGAGTTAAACACACACACACACAGAGTTTGCATGGAATAAAAGTAGCTCAAGAAATGAGGGTGAGGTTTTGAATACGAATAGAATTACCTATTCATGATAGCAATCATAATTTTTGCTAGTTTAAGGTGACAGAATGAATAAAGCTGTACTGTATTTGAGTAATATTACTTATTAATATTAGCACTGTTCTATACATGTGGGATTTTGTAGTAGCACTTTTCTGACTTATATTTAAAAAAAGACTAGACTAAAATATCTGACTGAGTAGATCTGATTTGCATTCTGGTATTACTATGTTAAAATCCCTCTTGCCTTCTGGAAGATACCGCTAAAATAAGTAAAATTTCAAGAACTGAAATAAAATGGATTAAAGAGAGCATACTAGTCATAAAGTACATAATCCTTCATCACTGGAAATATCAATCTCTCCCACTTGAAACAGACAAATTCTGTCTTAGACAAAATGTTAGCCAATGACAGACATGTTCTTCAAAAAAATAGGAATACATTTGTGGAGATGTGAGGATTGCGCTTTGCCTATGTGAGCTCTAGCGTTTAACAAAAAGAGAAAAGATTAGTTGCCTTGGGAACTACACTGCCTCCTCTGCTCCTCATAGTACTTTTTTCTACTCCTTTTTCTTTTAATAACTTGTTGCCTCTTTTACACATACTTACAGGAACACAGGCACACATAAATAGACTCTATACTACTGTTTTCAAACCTTGTGCATTCACATATCAGTCATTCGCAGTGTGGAAAATTTGATGCCTGACAAGAATGTAATAGCACAGTGGAGAGGGTGGAGACACACCTGCATGACTAAGCATGCAATCTTATATCTTGTAGATACAAAGGACTGGCCAACCTTTTAATGATCTGGTTTCACCTGGAAGTTGGAAACAGACAGTGCTTATAAGAAATTTTCTTCACCACTGTAGTTGACAGTGCAAGGGCTTCTACTGCTAAGTTTGTGCAAAGTATGCCAAATTTAAAACATCATTAGTTTAAAACCTAAAGGTTTAGCCTTAATGTGTTTTACTTTGTTCTGAAATCACCTAAAAAGTACTCACTCAGATGCAGAAGTAATGAGGTTTCTCATCTGAGGTGCTGGAAAAGACTATAACATTGTGAATGGGTTTAGTATGCTCCAGCGTATCTAACATGGCCATAGATTTTGCACATCAGATAGAATGCAAAGAACACAAAAGTTGGTTTTATTACATATTGCATAGTTCCAGTTTAAAAAAAATAAATCTTCAAACATTAGAAAAATTCCTACAAACTAAGACCCTAATAGTCTCTCTTCTCCTTCACCCCAGTTCTTGGCTACTTATTAAAAAAACCTCAACCAAACAGCATCAGAGTCATAAAAATCAAACATTACAAACTTCAGAAATGCCTAAATTAGGGGCCTTGTGCACTCCTGTGTTCACTCCTCCCTTTCACGCTTGTGCACCAGTGCTAGGAAACCATTCTTTATTCCTGTGCTATTCTCCTCTCAGAGACTCTGCTCCGCCTCCCCCCCACCCCCCCCCCCAGTACCTGAAATGACATTCAGTATGATTGGCTTCTTCCCAGTGATCAATGAGAACTCCAAGTTTTTACTTAGCATACACTGTGCTTTCAAAGCAGGAGTCCAAAGGTAAGGTAAGAACACCGGAATTTCCAGCAAGACCTGTTTACTTAAATTCTAAATCTACAGATGAAGAAATGGTTTGGTCTTTACAGGTCAACCCCTTGCCCTCTTCTGTTTGGTTGGATCCAAACCCAGAGTCCTTTCTTCCTTGAGGGAATTAGGTTTCACACTTGGGGTAGATGATGACCTTTCAAGCATAGGTGTTTTACAGGGGAATGTAGTCTTTATGCAATTAGAACACTCATGCAGGTTTAGGAAAGCACAGATCCAATGTGCTGCAGGTGCAGCTTTGAGCACATCTCCAATGCTTAGCAAGCAGAGCCTTCAGGGCCCCCATTGTAGCACCGCCATCTTCTCCACGTGCTACAGAGAGAGGGAGACTTCTCCAGGATGCAATCCAATGCAGATACCTTACCAAAGGGGTTCTAACCTGGAGAAGTTAGGAGGAACAAATGGAAACTAGGTAGCTAAATTAGTTGCCCAAAAGTGGGTGCTCTGGATATACCCCATCACACTGCAATTATTTGTCTGTATTTCTTCTTTTTTCCCCTGTGTTTGTTGATGTTGTCAGATGATCACAGAAATGGTTCTGTTGCCACAAGTAACAGACATAGCAGTAGGGTTGGAGTGGGATGAAATGGCAGAGTCAGTGTAGATTATTTATGAAGCTATGATTGGCATTTTCACATAGCCAATTCTCTGTAAATAACAAGAAAATTACCTTTCAAAGGCATCATCTGAGAAATAAGTTATAAAAATTCTCAGCAAATGTGAAGAATATCAAAAGGGCAGCACCTCATGGTTATTGGCTGAAAGCATAATTAAACCATAACACTTCATAATAATAAGGACATCCATTTAGTTTAGTACGATATCATGACTCATCATGTTCATGAGGCAGAAAATGCAAGATAGAATAGTATTTATAACTACTGTGCAGCATAGTTCAAATGAAACTCAGCACCGTATTGAGTAAATATATACAGAAGTCATACATACACATGGTCTGTTTATCCAGTAATTAAAATTGAGGTGCTTTAAAATATAAAAGAAAGAATTATATAAGGCTACAACCCACTCAGTGACACAGTTTCTTGCACTTCCCTCCAGTCTTCAGATTCATGTTGGAGAGGAGAGGAGAGGAGAGGAGAGGAGAGGAGAGGAGAGGAGAGGAGAGGAGAGGAGAGGAGAGGAGAGGAGAGGAGAGGAGAGGAGAGGAGAGGAGAGGAGAGGAGAGGAGAGGAGAGGAGAGGAGAGGAAGAAAAAAAATCCTTTTGGCAGGTAGGCAATACAACTAGTAAAAGTTCAAGTCCCTGTATCTTCCTGGCCTCACCACAGGTCAATTAGATCTTACACGTTAGTAGCTGCTAATACAATTCTAGGACTCTGGACAACTGTAAGCATGGTTCTGGGCAGCATGCTCTAGGTAGCTCTGCTTGAGCAGGTGGGCTGGACCAGATAACTCCCAGCAGTCCCTTCCAGCCTCAACCATTCTATGATTCCATGATTCAATCATATGTGACTTTTTAACACAGTGCTTGATCTTATAATGTGATCTTACATGAAAGGCAAAGTACATTGACTAAACATCTGAGGTCACAGTCCTCCCCACTGAGGTCAACAATAACACTGTCATTGCTTCAATAAAGCTACAATTTCATCCAGAGCTAAATTTGATCTTTTATTGCAGAATTTTAGTGATTTCCCTAATATAGTAAGAAAGAATCCTAGTCTTTCCCAGAGTATTAGAGGAACAGATTCTCTCTGGAAAAGACTGGCAACAGTAGCAGCAAGACACCATCATGATTCCATGGTATTTTTAACATTTTCATCTACAACTTCCATTGACCAGAAATGCTAACAAAGTCCCACTCAAGGCTGATCTTGTAGCATCTCAGTTAAGAAGTATTAGACTAAGATTTTCAATCTACATTTGCTGAACCAGAAAATACAACCAGTTCAGACAGACATAATCAACAGGCCAAGAAAAGCATCAAGCCCCATTAGTAAACATGTATTAAGGAAACACATGTACATACAGTTTGTGATGAGTATTGATGAAAGCATCAGTCAAACACCAATGGAATCTGATATAATCTGTAAGGGTGGAGGATAAAGCATAATGTTTAAGTGCTCTGTGAGGAACACATTTAATTTCTGGTAGTGCCTATTGATGAATCACAAAGTCTTTCAAAATCAATTTTTAATTGACCTAAACATATTCCTGTCTGGGTTTTTTTGGGTTTTTTTTTGGTGGGTTTTTTTTTTTTTTTATGTATACACAAAGTAGAAAGGTTTTTATTATTTACATCATGGAAGCACACATATACATCTTTCTAACCCATAAGACAATAGCATTGTCAGCATGATATTTAACTTTTGTTATAGAACATGGAAAGAAAAAAGGATCAAAAATTTTAGCAAGTCAGAAACCCAAATTCTTTCATAGTTAAGCTAGTGTTGAGTTTAAAACTGTGGTAAACATTTTTTACTAATCAAAACAATTTTTCCATCACAGATGAGGCATTTTTATATTGTGTTTTATTTGGATTACAGGAAGTTGTAGGTTGTGACATCTTGACCCATAGCTTATTTTATCTACAAAAAAAAAAAAAAAAAATCTTAGTTCACTCTTATTTCACTCTTCCTCATTCTCTTTTCAAAAAGAGTTACTTTCAATAATAGCTAAATATGGAATGGAAAATAGGGAACTATAAATTTCCATTTTATGGAAAATGTATTCTCTTTTTTCATATATGACAACTGGAGATTAGTTTGGCTTTGTGCTAAATTGTTTGTGTCACTTAGTGCCTCCAGGATTTTTGACTATGATATTGTACTATATTTCATAACATTATGCAAAAGAAATGTAATAAATCCATTTCCAATCTTGTAAACATTTGCCATCTAGAGTTACACAGCACCTCTGCTAGTTATCCATGTGCTTTAGTGACAGATTTCTCTGGAGAATCTAGATCTTATTGATGTTGCACCATAATTCAAACATATTGCACACTTGGGATTTTTTTTTTCCCAAAGTGTTCTGTATTATGAGGAATAAAAAGCATTTCCACTCCCTAAGAAACGCTGATTTAGTGTAAATTTAAAAAGATCCATGTGAAAATGTACACAAATTTTAAAGAGAAATTATGAGAAGACAAGGTAGAAAAGACTACAGACTTGAAGAAGAACATTTGAGAATATTTACTGATTGCCATTTCCAGAGAGTTCTTCTGTTTCTACTTTACTCTGCTAGTGTTACAAAATTCTCAGTGTTTTCTGAATACAAGAATAGGATGATGGAATTTTTACAGAATATACAGTTCATTATAGCTGAGTGAAATACCCTCAGCTTATCAAAAGAATACTGCTGTTCCCGAATAGACTTGATTTTCATAAGCTTATTATTAAAAATTCATGCTTAATGCAAACAAACAAACAAACAAGGCTATGTTAGCTTTATGCAGTTATTATCTAATTCTGGTCAGGTGTATTATTTTATTTTTCTTGGTCTAATGAACTAACACAAGCAGGCAGTGTTTATGATCAGATGTTGTTTTTTTAATTCTTCAGTGTGTGGATGACTAAGTAGTAAGAAGATTGGAGAATGCAAATTAATTTTTTTTTTTTAAATATTCAGGAAAAAAGAGGAGGTGAAGGAATCAGAACAGAAAAGAGGCAGAGAAGTACCAAACAGATGAAAAGGAAAGAAACATATCCAATTTTGATATCCACACATTGATATCCACATATTTGATATTATCCATACATTGGTCCTTCTTACGTATAGAACCATAGAACCATAGGGTTGGAAGGGACCTCTGGAGATCATCTAGTCCAACCCCCCTGCCAGAGAAGGGTCATAGAATCATAGAATCATAGAACCATAGGGTTGGAAGGGACCTCTGGAGATCATCTAGTCCAACCCCCCTGCCAGAGCAGGGTCACCTAGAGCAGGTTACACAGGAACACGTCCAGGCAGGTTTTGAATGTCTCCAGAGTTGGAGACTCCACCACCTCTCTGGGCAGCCTGTTCCAGTGCTCTGCCACCCTCAGGGTAAAGAAGTTCTTCCTCATGTTTAGGTGGAACTTCTTATGCTCAAGTTTGTGCCCATTGCCTCTTGTCCTGTTGCTGGGCACCACTGAAAAGAGCCTGGCCCCATCCTCCTGACACCCACCCTTTAAGTATTTATAAGTGTTGATAAGATCCCCCCTCAGCCGTCTTTTTTCCAGACTGAAGAGACCCAAATCCCTCAGCCTTTCCTCATAAGAGAGGTAACACTACTGCTGAGCTGACAAAAGGAATTGTGTCAATTTACACAACACACTATGCCTTTAATCTCTCTTCTTCATGACATCTGGCTATTTTCTGGTACAATTCCTGAGGGCAGGTGCTATCCCTTCTTAAACAGTCATAAATATCAAGCATTCCTTTTACTGCTACGATTCCATAACACTGTCAATATTCATCATATCAGTGAAAAATCAACTCTTGGACAGTAAAAAAAGTAAAAAAAATAAGTTATTTTTAGTTCAGCTTTAAAAGAATAGCTGCTTGCAATTAAAAAAAAAGATAACTACTTTCAGCCTTGTCTTCATTGTAAACCAGATTTTAGAACATGGAAAGAACAACATACACACACCAGTTCTTCTTTCTACACTATCCTAAAAAGTACATGTCCCCAGAGTTGGAAAGCAGTAGTCAAGGCTATGACACCATCTGATCCTGGGGAGTAGATCATGAAGGTAAAAAGAAATGCAAGGAGTATATTCTGAAACAAAAACAATAGTCTGTGACATCTCAAGAAATGGGTATCAGCCTTGAAACAAAATACAATTCATTTAAAACAGAAGGGACTAATTCTGCAAAAAAAGTATTTCTTAAAGAGTCTACTGTTAATGCATGGCAATGTAAGCTTAGTAGCACCTGAAGGTAACATATAGATGATTAACTTTTGTAGCCAACACAGCAGGAAAAGTAAATTGATGCTGCTACCAAACTACTCTCTGTCCCTACACAGAAGATAAACTCTTTTATTAAATTGTAATTTTTACTTCGATTCTGAGGCTGTTTTGCTATCCCACTACGGTCTCATAACAGCTCTGAAGTGTTTGCTGAGAATGGCCTTACTTTCTTGCTTCTTTTTCTTACAGTGTCCATTTAACACAATCATCATATTCACATGTAAACATTGTAATAAGGCACTCAGTATTCACAGCCATTCATTTCTAGAACTGTCAAAGTCAGAGATTTTCAAAACGTTTTCCAGAAAATGAATAATATTCACAAAACATATTGCAAAACTGGCTGGTATTATTAGCAATGCCTCTTTATTTAGATAAAGATGCATCTTTTAAGTCTTCCCATAATGTTTAACAAAGAAACATGGCTTTGGCCAAGGTAGCATGAAATTCACAGTGTGCTTGTAATTGTGCTGCTTAGCCTTTGTATAACTTTTTTAAAGTTGTTTTTTTTTTTTTATTTAATCAACCAATATAACCTCCATTTCTATAATATCTGAGATCTTCATAACCCCAGCTTATATTTGGAACTTAGAATGGAGAAGATGTTGGGTTTCTTATTTTACAGGTGAAGAGTACAGGTGTGATAGTTTGAGTCAGACTTTAAGGGACTCTCTTGAGAAAGAAATAACTGATATAAAATAACTGATATAAAAGCTATGATTTTCATTAGGAATCCAGAATCATTCCCTCCTCTGTACTTATTTTTATCAATATATTATTTTTCTTCTTTCTACCTTTTTCTTTCTTTGTTTCTAAGAAGCGGATGAAATATTGGCTATTTGCACCATTTTCTTCTGATAAATGAATGCGGAAAGATAGTAATCAGTGTATGGTTATTGAAACTAGAGCAACATCCTTTTTTTGCAATAAAACAATGTTAGCAGTGCACTGACTCTCATGTTCCAGCCTCTAATGAACATTTGAGGATAAAACTGTAAATAAATTATGGACTTCTTATGTACAGAACAGACACTAATCATTGTTTTTTGGCTGCCATAAGTGCTCCGAAGAAATTGTTTTTCTGAGATATTTATCACTTGCCAATCAACATACCCCGCAGGATTAGAAATAATTGTTGTACTATTTGTAGCAAACCAGCTAAGGCAATTCAACTTTACTGTTAAAACAAACTTAACATTCAGCAAGGCTTTCACTTTGTTCATTTTTGAGTTGGAATTTCTGCAGGCTGGAGTTTGGCAGTATACATATTTAATAAATGGGTAATAATAATTAAAAAAAATAAAGGTATTTCAGGGCAAATTCAGCTTTGAAAGGGCTATATTGAAGGGCATGAAATTTTGCTAGGAAGATTATTGACTTATTGCACATGAACATTGGTAGTGTAGTGTTGATTTCTGCCACGTGTTTCTTCAACAAAAAACTTTTTACAGTGGCGGTGAAATCCGTTTCTCCAGGAAAGAAGTTTCACTACTTTTCAACACTGTGATTAAGGGTTTAACCCACCTGTACCACTTTCTGCTTTCTGTCTGTTCAGTGAGCATTTTTATAGTTCCAAATTCAATACTTTCAGTAAGAAATAAATACTCTTTCCAAAATCACAATAGTACCTAGTCATGGACCTAGCTGCTGTCTGTGGAGGAAACCACTGTGGAGCAGATATTCACATTGTCTCCCATGTAGGGCCCCACACTGAAGCAGGTGGATTATTTCCTGAAGGAACTGTGTCCCATGGACAGCCCATGCTGCAGCAGTTTTATCCTGAAGGACTGTAGCCCATGGAGAGTACCCACAATGGAGTAGGAGATAAGTGTGAAAAGCAAGGATTAGCAGAGAGGAACTGTTATAGACTGACTGCAACCTGTTATGGACTGACTGCAACATCCCATTAACTGCTCCCTGTGACATTTCAGGGGTTGAAGGAGTTAGAGGAGTCAGGAGTGAAGGAGTGAAGTTGAGCCTGGGAATAAGGGGGAGGTGGGATGGTGTTTTCATTTTTTGTCTTTGCTCCTTTCCATCTAATTCTATTTCAATTGTCAATAAATTATTTTTCCCCAAATCAAGCTTGCTTTGACTATGATGGTAATTGATAAGCAATGTCACTGTCTTTCTCTTAGTTCACAGTCTTTTCTGTCTTACTTTCTCTCTGGTCCTGCTGAGGAGGAAAGTGAGAGAGCAGCTAGGTAGATGTCTGGTAGCCAGCCAAGGTCAACCCACCAGAACAGTTTACATAGCCTCTGCTAGAGGTGGATTTCTCTGTTGAGTTAGGACGCCAGTTACCAAAGAGATCCAGTCCGCACACCACTACTTATTCATAAGATGCTGGGCAAATAATTTGCTTTCTTGTTGCACAGAAACAGGGCTGCAGGACTTCCTCACAACACCTTAAAGAAGTGTTGTGGAAGCAAATGCACTACAAAAACATGTGCACCCAGATTGAAAGAAGAAAATGTTTAGGTGGACTGCTTGCCTCACTGGACTGAACAGCAGAATCTCCTTTTCTTTTGTTTCTGCTTAGGGATATGTCCTCTTACAGTGAGTGCTACAGAACAAGTAGCGTCCTCTTTAGTGAGACAGGACATTAGATTAAAACACAAGTCACAGGCTAACAGAATTCCAGACAATCCTATATGCCTCAAAAATTAATGGCAACTTTACTTTCCAGGAAGTACAGGGTCAAACCTGAATGACTTAGATCTATGTACAACTACCCATGAAGGAATAGGAGCATCTTCCTCTTCCTCTGACTTCTGTGATTTTTTTCTCTGACTAGAACAGATAACAATATATCTTGCTTCCTGCTCAGTGCATTCCCTCTTTTTCCTGTGCTATCTTCTCCAACTTGTTTAGCATACCCTGCATTTCCTACAAGAGATTATTCAGTCTAGCAGCTACTTGAAAAAATAGTATTTTTTTCTTCCATGTTTCCTATTTAATTCTGGCAGTACTGTAAGAACACAATGCAGACTGAAAGAGCTGAAAGAGAAAAGCACAGTACTTGCTCCAAGAACTTCCAGTCTGTGATAGAAGTGACTTTATTTCTTCCCACATGACTGTTAAATGCTTCCAAACCTATCTGCAGTTCTAGAAAAGCTGACCTTCCAAAAGCGTATCAGAAGCAAACAAACCAAAAAAATCCAGACATTTCCTTCACAGAATCCCAGAATCTCAGAATCACAGAATGGGAGGAGTTGGAAGGGACCTTTGGAGATCATCTAGTCCAACCCTTCTGCCAAAGCAGCTTCACCTAGAGCAGGTTGCACAGGAACATGTCCAGGAGGGTTTTGAATATCTCCAGAGAATGAGATTCCACAAGCTCTCTGGGCAGCCTGTTCCAGTGCTCTGTCACCCTCAAAGCAAAGAAGTTTTTCCTCATGTTGAGATGGAGCTTCCTGTGTTCCAATTTGTGCCCATTACCTCTTGTCCTGTTGCTGGGCACCACTGCAAGAGCCTGACCCCATCCTCTTGACACCCACCCTTTAGATACTTATAAGCATTGATGAGATTCCCTCTCAGTCTTCTCTTCTCCATGTTAAACAGACCCAGGTATCTCAGCCTTTCCTCATAAGAGAGGTGCTCCAGTCCCCTGATCATCTTTGTAGCCTCCACTGGACCCTCTACAATAGTTCCTTGTCTTTCTTGAACTGGGGAGCCCAGAAATGGACACTTCAGATGTGGCCTCACCAGGGCAGAGTATAGGGTGAGGATAACTTCCCTCGACCTACTGGCCACACTCTTTTTAATGCACCCCAGGATACCATTGGCCTTCTTGTCCACAAGGGCACATTGCTAACTCATGGTGAACTTGTCAGTCAGCTCCCAAGTCCTTCTCCATAGAGCTGCTTTCCAGCAGGTCAACCCCTAACCTGTACTGGTGCATGGGGTTATTCCTCCCTAGGTGCAGGACCCTACACATGCTTTTTTTGAACTTCATTATGTTCCTCTCCACCCAACTCTCTAGCCTGTCCAAGTCTTGCTGAATGGTGGCAAAGCTTTCTGGTGTATCAGCCACTCCTCCTGGTTTTGTATTAAGCTTGCTGAGGGTGCACTCTATCCCTTCATCCAGGTCATTGATGAATATGTTGAACAAGACTGGATACAGTACTGATCCCTTGGGAACACTGCTGTAGCTACAGGCCTCCAGCTAGACTCTGTGCCACTGATCACAACTCTCTGAGATCTGCTATTCAGCCAGTTCTTGTTACTGACCTCCAACTAGACTCTGTGCCCCTAATCACGACCCTCCGAGCTCTGTCTTTCAACCAGCTTTCAATCCACTTCACTGTCCACTCATCTAACCCACACTTCATAAGCTTACCTATGAGGGTGTTGTGGGAAACAGTGTCAAAAGCCTTGCTAAAGTCGAGGTAGACAACACCCAGTGCTCTTCCCTGATCTACTCAGCCAGTCATGCCATCATAGAAGGCTATCAGATTGGTCAGACATGATTTCCCCTTGGTGAATCCATGCTGACCACTCCCAATAACCTTTTCTTCCACATGCTTAGAGACAACATCCAGAATGATCTGTTCCATCACCTTTCCAGGGATGGAGGTGAGGCTGACTGGCCTGTAGTTTCCTGGGTCTTCCTTCTTGCCCTTTTTGAAGACTGGAGTGACATTGGCTTTCCTCCAGTCCTCAGGCACTTCCCCTGTTCTCCAGGACCTTTCAAAGATGATGGAGAGTGGCTTAGCAGTAACATCTACCAGATCCCTCAGCACACGCGGGTGCATCCCATCAGGGCCCATGGATTTGTGGGTGTCAAGTTTGCCTAAATGATCTCTAACCCAATCGTCCTCAACCAAGGGAAAGAATTCATTTCTACAGACTTTTCATCTTACCTCCAGGGTCTGGGATTCCTGAGGCATTTCAAGAAAACCAGATTTCAATTTGTTTACCAAGACTAGAGTATAAACTTCATAATGAAAAAAAAAGATAGCCTCTTCACCCCTGACACCTTTATCAGTTTGCTCAGATGAAAGAATCACAGAAAGATTGAGGCTAGAAGCAACCTCTGGAGATTATCCAGACCAACACCTCTGCTCAAGGCAGGTGGCTCTGGATCTCATCCAGGGATTTGAGTGTGTCCAAGGTTGAAATCTCTAGAGTCTCTCTGGACAATCATTTCCAGTGTTTGACCACCCTCATAGTAAAAAACATATTACTTATGCTTAAATGGAATACTCTGTACTTCAGTTTGCACCCACTGTCTCTTACCCTTTCATCGGACACCACTGGTAAGACTCAAGCTCCATCTTCTTTATTCCCATCAGGTATTTAAGCACATTGCTAAGATTCCCCTTAATCTTCTCTTCTCCAAGCTAAATAGTTCCAGCTCTCTCAGCGTCTCCTCATATATCAAATACTCTAACTCCTTGATAATATTCATGGCCCTTCAATGGACTCACTCCAGTATGTCCATGTCTCTCATACTGGCAAAACTCACAACTGGACCTCACACTCCAGGTGCGGTCTCACCAGTTTTATAGAGAAATATCTCTACCCTCCCCTCTGAACCCCTACCTCCATTCCCCATTGCAGTGATAAATAATAGGTCAGGTGCTCAGGTCATGTAAATGAGTACACTTTCATGGAAGTCAAGGGAGTTACTGAAGAGCTGTCTCAAAATGTCATAATTCTATATATTTTCAAGCCATTCCCTTTCTAGTCACCTTGTGGCTGGTCTGCTTACAGCTTCAGTATATGCTAGAAAATTTGAAGGCACATTTCTTTCACTACGAGTTTCAAATGACTTTTTAATGAAGGACTGATTTTCAAACCCAATTTTGTTGTTAATTAAACTTCTATTTTCTCCTCTTTCCACCAGCACCTTCACATTTTCATATTCCTGTTTTTTGGTACAGTCCCTGGAGTTTCTGAGTTAGCTGGGCATTATGAGTTACCTTTACAAGCATTTCTGAAATATCGCCTCCAGCATTAACTTCATTAGATTATTCTTGAAGCAGCAGTCAGTCAGTTTCAGCAGTGCCATCCTGATCTCCTCAACCAGCACCCTTAGGACAGACTTATTTTAGTTTTCAAAGTTAATAAAGTAGTAGTAGTGATCTGCCTTTTAGTGAATGTGCTAACGGACTTGAACAGGTTGCCAATAATTTATTTTTCCCTGCACAAATCTCTGCAAACAGTATGTCTGCTTAACTGTAGTCCTTCCTGCTCATAGATTGCGCTTCAATACCTTTGCTCTATCAATGCTTTTATAGCTTGAAGTCTTCATCAGTATATCTCAGTCTATGGGTTGTCCATAGACTGTTGGTGTCAGCTGTCTGGTGTAAAGGGGGAAATCATAGAATAGTTTGGGTTGGAAGGGATCTTTAAAAGTCGTCTAGTCCAACCCCCTCTGCAATGAGCAGGGACATCTTCAACCACATCAGGTTGCTCAGAGCCCCATCCAACCTGACCTTGAATGTTTCCAGGGATGAGGCATAGCAGATTAAGTTAGTAGCAAAACCAGACTTCCATGGAGCGGGGATTTCCACTGAGCATTTTGTGGCTTACTGCATCATTACACAAGTACAGTATAATGCTATCTGTTACTACAAAATTATATACTGACACCCATGTGTTTGACATATATGGGTAACAGCAGCATTTAGGTTTTAGACAAAATTTGGTATATCTCACTTTTGGAAATAAAAATTCCCCTGAGGGTAAGATTTCTGTTCTTGCATTTTTGAGTCTCTGACCTAAGTTGCACCACACTGTTTCTTCTTTCCAGTGCATAAGCACTGAATCCTAAAAAAAGGTCATGGAGTTCCCTCTGATACAAAGGCACAAAGAACTTTTCTCATGGAGTTGCGTGGTGCTGCTTTTCTGTTGCACAAAGCCTAGCTCAAGAGAAAAGATGATCCCTCTCATTTGGAAGGCAGTTAAAAACTAGAAACACTCTATATATTTTCTATATATTTTTGAAAGCATTTGAGAAAATTTTATTATTTTAATTTCAGCATTCATTGTATAACCTTTCTACAAAGAGAGCAATGCTAAAAACAAATTCTGGTTCTCTCATTCATCTTAAGCAATATCAGAAGGACCACTTGCATATGGAGACTCTAATTAACATGGAACTGGCAGATAGAAACTATCCTTAAAGAGAAAAGTTTGTTTAAGAGGGATGCCATAAATGGAAGCTTCTATGTAGAGGAAGTTCTCAATGAGTCATCCATGACCTGGTGGTCTCTCACAGAGTTGTTGCAGTTCAAGATTTCCAGCTTCCATAAATGTTACTGAAAGTCAGTGAAACTCAAAGGTTACGGGCACTCCTTTTTCCCACAGACTTCATCAGGGAGCTGTCAGTCCTCAAAACTGGAGGAAAAAAAATCAAGCACATGTAATATTACTTTTCCAAGCAGCAATTACTTTAGATGTTAGAGGAATGTTTTAAGTATTAGAACTAGGTAGTCTGGAAAGAAAGCAGGGGGAGAACTAACCTATAAAATAGTTTTTTATGAAAGTGTCATTCAAACTAGGATAATTCCTGTTGTACAAGACTTCTTCCCTTTCTCTGCTGTCAATATAACATAAATAAAGGGAGTACTATGAATGTAGTATTCATAATCACAGCATGTTAGGGAAAAATCAAACAATGAGGCCTGGGCAGGAAAACTAATAGCATCTTTTGTTTAAGATGTCCAGAAACGGCATCTTTATTGTTCAGATGCAAGATGGTTTCTTTCCTTCTGTTTTCAATAGACATTTTAATATCTGCCAAAACTAATTACCAGTTATGCATTAAATGTTATACATGGAAGTGTCTAATTTTTCACTATGCTCTGCAGAGCATTTTTAGGAGTGCAGTTTCTGTACAATGAAATAACTGGATCAGACCTAAGTACCAATTCCTTTTAAACTACATATTGCCAATCAACTAGCCTTTGTAATATTCAGGATACTTTGATCCATGCTTAATTCAGCAATATGCATATTTACATAGGAAATACTGTTAACACTAGCTGTTTGATCTTTGTTTACGGAATATCCACTTTCTATTTACCTCTGCCTTTGCTCCCAATACAGAGAAAAGAAACATTGGAGCAACGTCTTGTTATAGCACAGAGAGAGAAAGGCGAGCACTGAGATGTCACCAGATGGTTAGTTTGGACAGTTGCACCTTTGTTGTAGGCCTGAGTTATACAAAAGCAGCATAAATTAGAACAGAAAGATAACCAGGAGAAATTGCACTGGTGCAAATTGTGTTGTACATACCGTAACTTAATATTCAGTGGGGAAAAAGCACGAATACCTTGACTAAAGGAAAAAAAGTGTTATAAAACCAATTAAGTATCTTGAAACATGACCCAGTCTTCTCATTTGGAGAGGAAGATTTTCAAAGGCATCATGTTTAAAGAGTAAATGGGGGCTCAGTTCTAATCAAAACAACAGAGAGGTAAACAACCAAAGCCCAAATCTGAAAAAGGACTCAGGTCATATTTACAATGCAGCTATAAAAACATGACTTCCAACACCACTCAAGTAGGTAGCTTAAATTTAACTTGTGTTTGTTTACAGGATGTATCAGTAGTTTACTGTAATCACTTTTCAAACCCATCAGTTGCTTTCAGTTGTTCTGCAGGATAGATACACCCAAGCTGTCTTTATATTAGCCACCTGATATGCCAGCAGCAGAACAGATTTGGATTTCTGCATGGATTGTAAAACCTGCCTGGTTTTCTGAGGTTTCAACAAGTCAGAACCCACTTTGTTCTATGACAATTAATGATCTAAGATGCAGCTGGCCACCTATTCAAGGTGGGAGCTGTGGATTTATGTCCTCTTGAATGGAAAAATTGAGGAAACAGAGGAAACTGAGAAGCGTGGATGCTCTCAAGGTTGGATGCTCAGGATCAGAGTTCTGAGCATGAGTGGGATACAAGGCTTAGAGAAATGTAGCCTAATGCAAACTTTCAGGTCACAAGCCAATTGCATTTTAGCGGATTAAGCAGTTAAAATTTTTGTTAGGTTGCATAATGGAGAAGATGTATAAGATCTGAGGCTGAAGTCTTGGAAGGAGCTTGCATGTTAGATTAGAGGGTGAATCTAATGATGATTTCTAATTTCTAATGAGAAATCAGCATGAATCAACAAGTATGCTTTGACTTCAAGTGTTCCTGTCTAGTCAATACCAAATATATTAACATAGTTGTAAAGTCAAGATTTGACAATTAAGAGTTAGGTGGCTATAGGCCTTCCACTACAGATGCAATCCTGTAGAAGCTATCCCATACTGTATTTTCAAAGACGTGCTTCTACTTAGAAATATATGTGAAAATTGGACAGTTTTTCAGAGGTGGAAAGGACACATTTGATGAGTTTCTTTTGTAATGCTTTTTCTGCAGCAAGAGACTTGATGTTTTTCATTCATCTGCCTCCTACCAAATTGAAACAGGTATCAAGCAAGGTAACAAAAAGCTAGAGGCTTTGCATTGTGTTGAAATAACTCCTTAACTTTAGCAGTAAAGAGTGTTAAATTTGCATCATGTTTGCTTCTGCTGTTCAAACACACAATATGCTCTATAAAGACTCTAATAACTTTCAAGTGACTTCGTAGAAAGATAAACCTATTAAAAGAATAAACACATAGCCATGTTTACCTAACACACAAATAGCATGTAAAAATTCTGCCAAAGTCCCACTTCAGATGCCTTTATGAATCTCGTTGTGATTCCTAATGCCATTTTGCATTTATCACCCTTAAATTCAGAGATTTTTCCACTTCAAATTGTGAGGCCATAAAACAAAGACCTGCCACTCTATGCAATGAGCAGAAGCAATAGAGGCAAAAATAACTCTTCTTCGTGGTGGTTCAAAATGCAATGCAAATGAGCTGCCTGCTACCTAGATTGAATAATCACCTATATTCAATGAACAGCAATGAAAAACAACCCAGATATGACCAGTTATGCTTCCCAAACACATATCTTTCATCCAGAAGTCATTTTTTCCCATGCAGTTCTATAACAAGGACACTGAGAATTCAGAAAAACTTTTTAATGATGAACTAAAAACTTTGCTTCATACTTTATTTCACTTATCTGGAGTATTTCATGATGATGATCTTTTTAAAAATACATATTTTATTTAAATATCAGTTCAGACACAACACATCAATATTTTGGTATGAGACCCAAGTTAAAAGAAAGGGGAAAATGAAGAAAAACCAATTTCACCAAAAACAAAGGTAGAGAAGCCACAGCCAAGTTCCCACAGTCTTGACAGACACTTCTACAAAAACTGTGCATTTGAGCTTTTTAAGTACCGGTTTTAAGCATTTTCTGTTAAGTTCCTGATTTCTTCCTCTTCATCAGGAAATTCAGAAATATCCTTATAATTAAAGCAAAATTCTAACATTGTGTTCTGACCTGAAAATTTGTTGATTTTTCTTTAAAATGGAATAAAATAGAACCTCCAAGTACCAGACTGACATCATAAAGGTTGATAGCACTATCAGCAAAATATGCTTTCTCCCAACAGTAAAACACCCTGACAAGTCAGATAGCAAATTCCGCCTAACGATTGCAACACAAAGCAGATATTCTTTAAAACTTTCAAAGCAGGCATTTGACATTGCCCAGAGACAGCAGGAGGTTAAACAGTATGTTTAGGTAATCTGGCGCAATATATCACAGTATTGTCTCTCTCTTAAGCAGAGATAACTACTAGTCTCCTTAGAGTAATGATCTCCTGGTGATTTTCCTCATGGATTAATCAATATTATGCCATTTTCTACTTTATTTTGCACTATTATCTATGAGTGCTGCTTTATGTTATCAATTGTTTCCACAGGTCCCAGAAGAGGCAGAGTCCCTATTTTCAGGCACTGAAAATAAACCAACCCACTTAAAAAAGACTATTACTTTGTGTAAGGACTCCAATTCTGTCTAGTAAGGTTTCTGCTGCAGGTCCTAACAACACTTTATCAGCCTTGTCCCTTCCCCACTTCCCCTTTAAGTCTTATTCATGCTGTTAGTGTGAGCCACCAAGCTTCTAAGAACAAACGAGAAAACTTATCTTTTCAACTTAGGTTTTGCTACTAATTTAAGGATATCAAAGATGGAAACAGATAACATTATATAGAACAGACAGAACGAGCTACTAACTTAAAATTTAAAGACTGTAATGCCATCAACGTCCAAGTTAAAAATGAATAGTTAAGAAATAAAGAACTATGAAACCAATATCTGTCTATAATTAAGAGTTTAGCTAATTATTTTGCCTGGTCACATGTTTTCAAGGTTTCTCCATTTCCACTGAAGCTGTAGGGAGAACTTGTGGATTTTTGGTATCCTTGTGATATTAAGCTCTTTGAAAAGTAGCATTGAAACTTGTTCTAAAATTTAATTCTTGAATATGATATAGATTTATTTCCATTAGAATTCAAAGTACACCCATACACCACTCCATCTTCCCCTTCCATTTTTCTTATACATGCCATACCTTGGGGTCTTAAAATACATGGTACAAAAAGCCCTATGCATTCACACTAAGCTGATGTTAAAGAACTGTAAGTTCACTGCACATGATTTCCTCATTCTCAACACAGCTCAACCTCCAGCTCCCAAGAGAGTATATCTGTCCAGAGCTGTAGTCAGCTTTGTCCGTAATTTACTTTTTTGGCCCCATTTGGAATGTACATCACTCATCAATGTACCCTATGGGTTCCTACGAGCTGACTCAGCTGTTTCACCCTGTCCTAATGCCAGTGATTTCACTGCAGCTTAGGGCCATTTACATCCACCGAGGATCTGACCCCACATGGAGAAAGAAGAGTTTATAGATGTTTACATGTAAAGGTGCCACCTCTCACTGTCAAAACAGCATTGTCCATTTTACTGCAAATTTTCCATTAGCATATCTGCCCTTCCTTTCACAATAAAAGAAAAAAACTGCTCTACTCATGTAAATCTCTACGGAACAATAAACAGTTCAAGAGCAACAAAAATGACAACACGCCCACTGCCCCAGATTTGTGTGTAAAAATCTGCTTTTAAAACTGTTCACATTTCTTTTCCTACAAGTTTCACTTCTGGAGGGGAGAGGAGGAAAAGGAGTGGCAGCCTTCTTAGCACAATGTGCTGAAAGGTATTTGTCTCAAATAGCCAGAGACTAATATTATAGCTAAGATGTAGGCTTTTACCTGTGTGTACATTTGTGTGTGTGTGCTCATGCATATGAGCAGAGTTGGAGGTGCAAACACCTACCGTATAATCTAGGATGGCAAATAATAAAGGATGTGTATCCAGATATGTCATAATGACAACAATTATTAAGCTTATGTAGCATCTGATGAAGAACAGAAAAAAATCTCTCATGGTCTTGATGTAGATAGGTAACTGTCATGGCTCTTCACTGAAGATAAAGTTTGCAGATTGTCACTCAAATGCCTTTTAAGGGTAGCATCTTTGGTGGTAGTGGGCATACTCTGGTGATTACAGAGCACCTTTTTTAAAAGTGAAAATGAATATGTGTGTTTTCAAGTCAATATAACTCCTCATTGGTGCACATCGTTAAGAACAACAGATGACCTATGACTCATAAAAATCAAGGGTTCAGAAAACTGTAAGAAAAAATGAAAACAAACCTTTTTTTTTTTTTTTTTTCTGTAGATGGCTACGCTGGGTGCATTTATGGGCATAAGTCTGAACACACTGGCCATGCAGCCAAGACACGAGTGTGAACATATAGATAGGGTAACAATCAGAAAATTAACTAAAAAAATATTGGCTTAATTGATTATAATTGTGTCTGAGGGGTGGTTACCAGAATATCAGTTCTATCAAGTCACATTAAATGGTCCGTAAAGCAATATTGATCAATACACCCTGTGTTCTCAGTTAAAAGGTGAGTGTGAGAAGTGCTGAAGAGCAGAGTTCACCAATCAAAATATGCTTGGAAACCAGTACCTCAACACACTGTACAACACAACCACGTTTTGATAGGATGCTCATTCAATTTCAACCAGCCCTATTAATGGCTTTCATTCTTGTCTAAATGAACATGGTGCTTAGAAAGTGCAACAGTTTATTTGACTGCTGGGATTAGTGAACTGTGCATTGCTAGGATTAAATTCCCTCTTGCACAAAATGCTGGGACAAGCTCTGTTGAATAAGTGGTGGGGGGCTACCAACGAAAGCTGAAGATCTTGTTCAGAAAGAGACACAGTTTTGTCTTTATCTCTTAGTCATTTTCTTTGTTTGCAATAAACCGTGTCTCTCTGTCTTTTTTTTTTCTTATTTTTTAAAGGGAGCGGGAGAAAGGAGGAGATTTAGTTACACATGCTGAAGCTGCTCTGAGCATCTATTATTACTGTAACAGGATTTTTTGTAGTGTGGCACCTTGTTATTTCCCTCATATAATCTGAATGAGTTTGGGCAGGTGCAATTCCATGAAATACAATTAATTTATGTAATAGAAAAAAATATGTACCTATATATTATATTGTTTCTTTCATAATACTTTGAATTAAAGTTGAGAAAATCTCCAGTGAGCAGCTAACTGCAATATAAGACTGAGCATCTTGCTTTTTATACTTCACTGCTTTGCATTGTACTACCAGGAAGCTATTTTTAGACCTGCTCTGCAGTTGCACAGTTGTTGCTTGTATTTTGTCTAAAGGAAGTAAGGTTGCCCTACTGAGACTTTGCCCTTCTCTCAAGGGTAAACTAAAATCCATTAAACTTAAATATATGCTGTAAACCCTGCACATTAGCGGCTGTGATGGAAATATTGTGTAGTTATTTATAACAAGATATCCATGTGGGGAAGTGAAGTAGATAGGCATATCTGAAAATCATTGCCTCTTCATTCTCCTCGTAAAGTCATTGCCTTTGTGCCTAAAGCTTGAAAGTTTGTTTTGCTGGCAGCATGACAATGTAAGCAAATGTATCTCCATAGAACAGATCACTGCTGCCTACACCCCACAATAAATAGCTTTTGAAAGGTAGCACAGACATTCAACCAGATCCTATATTGCTCCAAAAAAATCCGCCCAAATATTTCTGATTACAGGGGATGTTTTTCAAACACAGATGCTCATATTACCCGGCGATAAGTAAATAGCAGAACCAGAGAAAAATATTCATTTAATCTACCTAACTATAGGTAGATAGGCATATACCTACAGTGATAGAGATGAGCATCTACACAGATACTTGTCTGTGCGATCACACACACACACGTGCTAAGTCATTGTAAAGCTGACTATAGACACAGTGAAGGTGTCTTATCCTGATTCTGCTCTTATAAATTACACAGATGCAGATAAATATTATTTAACCAAAGCTTTTGTATTCGATGCTAAAAAAGGGAACTGAAGATGGAGAAAACAGGAAGGGAAGAAACAGAAAATCTGAACAAGAGATTCCTTTGAGACCTTCCATAACATATCAGCCATGCTGTAAGATAAAAAAGTCCCTGAACTAAAAGAATATACTGCTTATTACTAGTTCTTCTAAGTAATCTTCTTCTCTGATCTTCTAGTAATCTTCTTTTCTGAGTCTATGTTACATATCCAAATGTACTCAAGTTAAAGCAAAAAACCCAGTGATGTACAAAGACGACCTACCTAGCTGTGGTTTTCCCTGCTATTCTTTGGCAGGATCCTGTACAGTCCTCACATTAAATCCACTTTGATGAAATTTATACACACACTGTCTGTCTTCATGCCTTACTATAAAACAAGACAGACACCATGAGTGAAAAAGTTAATATTAGAAAAAGAATGTGTGCATATATGTATGTGAAAACATGTTGCCTCTCTTCTTGCAATCGTTTACTGATGATCTCCAGTCTACTTTAACCACATATGTGGACCATCTGCATTATATTCTCATGTATTTGGAAAAAAAAAAAAGATGTCAACAAGAAGGGAAGGCTACACAATAGGATGGTATTGCTCAGTATGAGAAAGACAACAAATCAAAGCAGGACATGGCACTTGGCTGATTCCTGGGCAGCTTCTCCTACCTTGTCTCCTAGCTTACCGTTAATGTTTTGTGGGCTTAGCACCACAAGTAGGTCTACTGCTGTTTTAGCAGTGGGAAGAAAAGGCTAGGAGGTACTTTTTATTCAGATAATTATGTGAACAAATCAAATGTACCCTTGAGAACATGCCTATCCAAAATTAATGGCATTAAACACAGATAATCCTGCAATAGATGACATGTTCAGGATATAGGTAAAATTATACAGAATATAACATAATTTAATTATTCATTATAATATCAATATATAATATAATTAGAATTATATAATAATATATTAGTATATTATACCGTAATGCTAATAATATTTAATTATATAATAAAATAATATAGTAATAAAATATATAATACTATATCTATGTAATATATGAAATTATTTTTCTAAGGTTACATTTAAATTCTAGACTCAGAGAGGCCATGTGGGAAAATGAAAAAAGATGCTTTGAAGAATTTAAAACAGTTGTGATTTTACTAACATATGTCTGTTCTGGCAGACAGAAGCATGTATTGTATATTTAAATGCCCAGGATATGTTTTGCTTGAAGTTCAAAGCCCAAGCTGTCACATTTCCATGGCCATTTGCAATGTCTGAAAAACAGAGTTCATTTGCAAACAAACCTTGAGACAGACACCTTGAAAGAAGACAAGACAGGTAAGCAGGGACTAAGAGGAGTTTCAGAGATGCAAAGACAAAATATGCCAAGAGACTGAAAAAGTTTGTGTCAGTTTCTGTCCTACTTTACAAAGCATTCTGAATTCAAATGAGCTACTGTGCATAAACTGAAGAAAAACTCTGCCCCCCGCCCCCCCCCAAAAAAAAAAAGGATCTTGCCCACCCTAAACCCAAGAGCAGCAAAATCAATAATAGTTTTGCTCCTTTGTCTATTTACCTGCTTTCTATTTAAACACACACTACAGACAGGACTGTGAGTCCCATGATTAGTAACACCAGCACACCATCATTCAACCATCTTCCTCCCCAGTCTTGCTTCCCACACTAAATTCTGTTCAACGCTTCCTTTAATGCAAGGATGTATTTGTTTCAGTGTGACTCCTCCCATCCCCTATACACACTACATGTCATCGCTCAACACATTCCCCCAAAGTTTTCTGTAGCTTCCCAAGTGCTATCTATTGTTTACGTAACTGCATTCCTGGTATTGGACATACAGTACCTTTGCTTGGTATCATTTCTAATTGAGTAGAGGAGTGGAGAAAAAGTGCGTAACCCTTAAATCTTCCAGCTTAATTTAAGAGTTTCCCTTGTTGTGTAACACAGAGATCTATTCCCTTTCAACCTTGGAATCGAAAATGCAGAATTGTTGCAATTAGTCAGACTAATGCCTTCCACAGTATGGTAAATTTTGCCCAGACTCTGCCTGACCTACATTGTAGGCAGATGGAGCTCGACCCAGTTCCCCCATGACCTGACTTAATGATTAGATCTGTTCTCCAGGTAGCCCTGTCTCTATCTCGTGTCCTAGAGTGAAATTGGACCTACATTACAGGTGGGCTGCCTCTTGCTGTTCCTCAGTGGACTTCCTGGATTGACCCTGAACGTGACTTGTTACTTCACCTTGGCTGGTGATCCTTGATCTGATTGTCGACAGATCCTGTAATTACCGCCAGCTTAGCCCAGCTCAGAGCTCGTGGGCACCCCATCAGTGAGTCCCCAGCCTGCACGGGGGTCACCTGCAGCTCCCAGCTTGGCCTCCTCACGGAGCAAGCCTATTTGTGCTGCCTACTGATGGGATGGCTCCTGCTCTCCCCAGGCAACTATTTATTACAGCAGCACTAGAGTTGCTCAACATGGAGCAGACACAAAAGAAGATCATCTCCTTTTCCACATGACCTACTCCTACTTTACCCTCGCAGCTACCCTCACAGAGCTGAGCATGTCCACTGTGCCATCACTGTATTAAAAAAAAAAATAAAAATACATGGGGAGATAAAATACCAGACTGCAACAAACCAGTACACTGAAATGGTGTAACCATCTCATGAGACTAAAGAGTTCTTGAGGGCTTGTAGGATGAATAAGCACTGTTACATTCTTCTTTATCAGTTTTGATACTTTGCATTCAAAAGGGAAGATCTAGTAGAGCTTGTTTTATCATGCTTCTCTTGTGATGGTATTAGAATGAGGCATAAAATAGTTCCTATAACCTGCAGTAGAGCTTCTTTTGACCATGTTTCTCTTGTGATAGTATTAGAATGGGGCATAAAATAGTTCCCATAACCTGCAGAAAATGTAAACATTTAAAAAAAAAATCCTTATCCCAAATCAGGGGGAAAAAAGTAGTCAGAATACAGAAAAGGTATTCACTGTGCAGAAATCCTTTCTTACATACCCAAAGCAAATTAAATTCATTTGTTTTGTTTCAGTAACTCATAATGTTCTACTTCAATAAGAATTGTTTTCAATTTTAGTTACCTTAAGGATGAGATTAAAAAAAGGAAACCACTTTCTACCACAGAAATGGAAATCTTCAGCAACGTTAAGCAGGAGTTTTACAAAACCGAAATGTTTGTCCTGTGTTAAATTATTCACTTGTTTTCTGTGCTCTTGGTGAAGGCTATTCTGTAGCACCAGACTTCCTCTAGACACTGCAGAAATAGCTTAAGGCACCCACTACAGCACTGACATCTCCAGGGTGGAAGAAAGCATTTAAAATCTAGTTTGAATATGTCCTGGTTCCGGCAGGGACAGGGTTAAGTATTCCATGGCATGTGAGCCACGCCCACCCTGAGATTAAAAGGAGGGAGGGGGCAGGCAGTCGGGTTTGGAGCCGGCTGGCGCCTCCCGGGTCCGGACCGGCGGGGAGCGGCGGTTCCGTAATTGCGTTTGTATATTTCTCTGTTGGTGTCGTCGTCGTTGTTTTCTTGTTCCCTTTGCTGTTCTGTTAAACTGCCTTTGTCTCAACCCAAGAGTTTTGCCTTTTTCTTCTGATCCTTCCCGTACCGGGAAGCGCTGAGCGAGCGACACGTGGTTCTTTGTTGCCATCTGAGGCCAAACCACGACAGTCCTTTTTGGCGCCCAACGTGGGGCTCGAAGGGTTGAGACAACGACAGAATCCAACTAGAGCTTGAAAAAACAAATTTGTTAGGTAAATAGTCACTGGCCACTATGTTGCTTAGTTTGTTCTCATGGCGGTGTTATGTAAATTCCTATGTGTTTTATGCACTCCCTGTGATGATATTTGTTACTTCTGGGAGGGGGATGAGGATTATCATTTTACTGTCCTGTGCAATATCGGCTTATGATATGATAACATCACTTATTAGACGGTTATTTTGTGGCGTTTATGTGGTATTGCTCTCCTGTCCGTACATTGGGCACCACCTCTCAGAATTCATTAATAATTACACCCAGTCTATGGGGGAAACAGGGGGGGACACTTTCCCCAGCTCTTTTGCCTCCCTTTTCTCCTTTGGGTCAGGTATGACAGCTTTTGAGAATTTTGAATATCCTTGGGATGCTCAAACCAGCATGTTCCTAGTGTTATGTCTGCTGAATATGTTCCAGGTCTCGTTTAGGGTTAAACAACTATTTAAGACTACCACCCAGAGATCTGCTCCAAGGCTGGACAGTCAGGGGTGGCATGGCATGTGGGAGAACATGGGCAGGTACTTAGAGAACTTCTCACCTCCAATGGTCTGGGACTTCACCCCTGAACAATTACAGGACCCTGATAGAGTAGTAGAATATCTGAAGGGAAAATGCTGTGGCTATTCTAGAGAGGCACAACTCACTGCACTGTGCTGGGCCCTGGCTAGTGTCTACCAGGCACTGCTCAGTGCTATGCAGCACCCTCAGAAGAAAGAGACAGAGACCAGACCAGCAGGTGCTGCGGCTGCTGCGGCCCCTGTGGCAGGCGCCCCTGCGGCAGGCACTGCGGCTGCTGCGGCCCCTGTGGCAGGCACTGCGGCTACCGCAACCCCTGCGGCAGCCACTGCAGCTACTCCAACCCTGGTGACAGCCACTGCTGCTGAACCAGGGAACCAACCCGTATCCGTTGCCCCCATACAACAGAAGAAGTATACAAAGGAATCAGTTCGCATAGTAAGAGATGACAATGAACCAGGGCCATCACAAGGACAGGAGGAAGAGGCAGAACCAGAGATAATCACTCAGTCCCTATCCCTGAGTGAGCTGCGGGATATGCGAAAAGATTTTAGCCGACTTTCAGGCGAGCACATTGTCACCTGGCTGCTTCGGTGTTGGGATAATGGGGCCAGTAGCCTGGAATTAGAGGGTAGGGAAGCCAGGCAGTTGGGATCTCTGTCTAGGGAAGGTGGCATTGACAAGGCAAAGACAAGGAAAGAAGACCCATGCCCTCAGCCTCTGGAAATGACTCCTGTCAGGCGTGAGGGAGAGGTACCCCTTCAGTGAAGATGTTGTATGTCACCCAAGCAAGTGGACCACCATGGAAAGAGGTATCCAGTACCTGAGAGAATTAGCCGTGCGGGAAATGATTTATTATGACTTGGACAATACAGACTTGCCCACGGACCCTGATGAGGTGCACTGCACAAGGCCCATGTGGCGGAAGTTTGTACGGAGTGCACCATCGTCATATGCCAACTCACTGGCAGTAATGGAATGGAAGGGTGAAGAAGGACCAATGGTGGATGAGGTGGCTGGCCGGCTCCGGCGATATGAAGAAAGCCTCTCTTCCCCCCTTGTCTCAGCTGTGGAGAAACTGTCCCGGAAGGTCCAGCAACTTGAAGAGAATATGTCCTACTCCCCACCTGTACGGGCCAGCATCTCAGCTATTAGGAGCAGGCATTTCCCCACTCAAGAGAGAGAGTACAAAGGGTACACACCACGAGGCACCCTTTGGTTCTACCTGCAAGACCATGGAGAGGACATGAGGAAGTGGGATGGACAACCTACTTGGATCCTGCGGGCACGGGTACAGGAGTTGCAAGGAAGGACAACCACAAAAGGAGATCCCTCCAGGAAAAGTGCCACCCCAGTTTCCAGTGGGCAGTTCCCCAGACAGAGCATAAGGCCTGATCTTGCTTCTGATCCTCTTGAAGGAACCTCCAAGTCATTTCTGCAAGAAGTGAGTACCGGACACCATGACCAGTATTAGAGGGGCCCTGCCTCCAGCCAGGTGGAGGAAAGGGACAACCGGGTTTATTGGACAGTGTGGATTCGATGGCCTGGCACATCAGACCCACAGGAGTATAAGGCTCTAGTGGACACAGGAGCACAATGTACTCTGATACCATCAAGCTATAGAGGGGCAGAACCCATTTGTATTTCTGGGGTCACAGGGGGATCCCAAGAGTTGACTGTACTGGAGGCTGAAGTGAGCCTAACTGGGAATGAGTGGCAAAAGCATCCCATTGTGACTGGCCCAGATGCTCCATGCATCCTTGGTATATAGATTACCTCAGGAGAGGGTATTTTAAGGACCCAAAGGGGTATCGGTGGGCCTTTGGCATAGCTGCCTTGGAGATGGAGGAAGTTAAACAGTTGTCCACCTTGCCTGGTCTCTCGGAGGACTCTTCTGTTGTGGGGTTGTTGAGGGTCGAAGAACAGCAGGTGCCAATTGCTACCACAACGGTGCATCGGCGGCAATATCGCACTAACCGAGACTCTCTGATTCCCATCCATAAGCTGCTTCATCAACTAGAGGTTCAAGGAGTGATCAGCAAGACTTGCTCACCCTTTAACAGTCCCATATGGCCGGTGCGAAAATCTAATGGAGAGTGGAGGCTAACTGTAGACTATCACGGCCTGAATGAAGTCACGCCACCGCTGAGCGCTGCTGTGCCGGACATGCTAGAACTCCAGTATGAACTGGAGTCCTAGGCAGCCAAGTGGTATGCCACGATTGATATAGCAAATGCATTTTTCTCAATCCCTTTGGCAGCAGAGTGTAGGCCACAGTTTGCTTTCACTTGGAGGGGCATCCAGTACACCTGGAATCGACTGCCCCAGGGGTGGAAACACAGCCCCACCATTTGTCATGGACTGATCCAGACTGCACTGGAACAGGGTGAAGCTCCAGAACATCTGCAGTACATTGATGACATCACTGTATGGGGAAACACAGCCGAAGAAGTTTTTGAGAAAGGGGATAAAATATTCCGAATCCTTCTGAAAGCTGGTTTTGCCATAAAACGAAGTAAGGTCAAGGGACCTGCACAGGAGATCCAGTTCTTAGGAATAAAATGGCAAGATGGACGCCGCCAAATCCCAATGGATGTGATCAACAAAATAGCAGCTATGTCTCCACCAACTAGCAAAAAGGAAACACAAGCTTTCTTAGGCATTGTGGGTTTTTGGAGGATGCATATCCCAGATTACAGTCTGATTGTAAGCCCTCTGTATCAAGTAACCCGGAAGAAGAATGATTTTAAATGGGGTCCTGAGCAACGACAAGCTTTTGAACAAATCAAACAGGAAATAGTCCATGCAGTGGCCCTGGGGCCAGTCCGGGCAGGACAAGATGTTAAAAACGTGCTCTACACCGCAGCCGGAGAGAATGGCCCTACCTGGAGCCTCTGGCAGAAGGCACCAGGGGAGACCCGAGGTTGACCCCTAGGGTTTTGGAGTCGGGGATACAGAGGATCCGAAGCGCGCTACACTCCAACAGAAAAGGAGATATTGGCAGCATATGAAGGGGTTCGAGCTGCTTCGGAGGTGGTTGGTACAGAAGCGCAGCTCCTCTTAGCACCTCGACTGCCGGTGCTGGGTTGGATGTTCAAAGAAAGGGTCCCCACCACACATCACGCAACTGATGCTACATGGAGTAAGTGGATTGCACTGATCACACAGCGAACTCGAATGGGAAACCCCAGTCGCCCAGGAATTCTGGAAGTGATCATGGACTGGCCAGAAGGCAAGGATTTTGGAATGTCACCAGAGGAGGAGGTGACGCGTGCAGAAGAGGCCCCACCATATAATAAACTGCCAGAAAATGAGAAGCAATATGCTCTGTTCACTGATGGGTCCTGCCGGATTGTGGGAAAGCATCGAAAGTGGAAGGCTGCTGTGTGGAGTCCTACACGACAAGTTGCAGAAGCCAGTGAAGGACAAGGTGAATCGAGCCAGTTTGCAGAGGTGAAAGCCATTCAGCTGGCTTTGGACATCGCTGAGCGAGAAAGATGGCCAGTACTTTATCTCTACACTGACTCATGGATGGTGGCAAATGCTCTGTGGGGATTGTTACAGCGGTGGAAGCAGGGCAACTGGCAGCGCAGAGGCAAACCCATCTGGGCTGCTGAACTATGGCAAGATATTGCTGCCCGGATAGAGAATCTGGTTGTGAAAGTACGCCACGTAGATGCCCACGTACCAAAGAATCGGGCCACGGAGGAACATCAGAACAACCAGCAGGTGGATCGGGCTGCCAGGATTGAAGTGGCTCAAGTGGATCTGGATTGGCAACATAAGGGTGAACTATTCATAGCTCGGTGGGCCCATGAGACCTCAGGCCATCAAGGAAGAGATGTGACATATAGATGGTCTCGTGACCGAGGGGTGGACTTGACCATGGACACTATTGCACAGGTCATCCATGAATGTGAGACGTGCTGCAATCAAGCAAGCCAAGCGTTTGAAGCCTCTTTGGTATGGAGGACGATGGTTGAAATATAAATATGGGGAGGCCTGGCAGATTGATTATATCACACTGCCACGAACCCGTCAAGGCAAGCGCTATGTGCTCACAATGGTGGAAGCAACCACTGGATGGCTGGAAACATACCCTGTGCCCCATGCCACTGCCTGGAATACTATCGTGGGCCTTGAAAAGCAAGTCCTGTGGCGACATGGTACCCCAGAGAGAATTGAGTCGGACAATGGGACTCATTTCCGAAACAGCCTCATAGACACCTGGGCCAAAGAGCATGGTATTGAGTGGGTGTATCACATCCCCTATCATGCACCAGCCTCTGGGAAGATAGAACGGTACAATGGACTGTTAAAAACTACACTGAGAGCAATGGGTGGTGGGACCTTAAAACATTGGGATGCACATTTAGCAAAGGCTACCTGGCTAGTTAATACCAGGGGATCTACCAATCGGACTGGCCCTGCCCAGTCAAAACTTCCACGTACTGTAGAAGGGGATAAGGTCCCCGTAGTGCACATGAAGAATATGTTAGGGAAGACAGTCTGGGTTAGTCCTGCCTCAGGCAAAGGCAAACCCATCCATGGGATTGCTTTTGCCCAAGGACCTGGTTGCACTTGGTGGGTAATGCGGCAGGATGGGGAAGTCTGATGTGTACCTCATGGGGACTTGATTTTGGGGGAGAATAGCCAATGAATCAAATTGTATGTTACACTGTCACTGTATGTCCTCGTTACTATAATTGCTATCGGCTGTACTGCAGTAAGAATCACCCAAATTAAGGACAGATGGACTTTGATGAACAGTTGAGTATAGCAAAGTGGTGATGGGATCAGAGCTGATGCCCAGCAACTTCCTCAAGATCTGCATCTTCGGCCCATGGACTGTGTGCATGAGCTACGCCAGGTACACCAGTCACATGTTCCGAAAACTGTAAGATCTGGGCATGGCAAAAATGGTATGGAATAAGGGGTGGATAATGTCCTGGTTCCGGCAGGGACAGGGTTAAGTATTCCATGGCATGTGAGCCACGCCCACCCTGAGATTAAAAGGAGGGAGGGGGCAGGCAGTCGGGTTCGGAGCGGGCTGGCGCGTCCCGGGGCCGGACCGCGGAGCGGCGGTTCCGTAATCGCGTTTGTATATTTCTCTGTCAGTGTTATTGTTGTTGTTTTCTTGTTCCCTTTGCTGTTCTGTTAAACTGCCTTTGTCTCAACCCAAGAGTTTTGCCTTTTTCTTCTGATCCTTCCCGTACCGGGAAGCGCTGAGCGAGCGACACGTGGTTCTTTGTTGCCCTCTGAGGCCAAACCACGACAGAATAGCAAGGGTTAGAGGTGCTGGAGACACAAGAGCTGTGCTGTAGCCCCCAAATGACCACAACTAACCATCACAGGCAAAGATTAAAGCAGTTTGTCAGGCATTTGCACACTAAGACTCATCTTCTTTTTTATAGAAATACAAAATCAATGCCATGTTTCTTGTGCAAAGAAATGCCCCTTCTATTCTTTGACATCTATACAGCAGTATCTATCTGAGTATTTAATAAACGTGCCAGTTTCTCTCCTGAGCAGAGTATACACTGAAATCCAGCAAGGAACAAAGCAGCTCAGGAAAAAAAAAGCAAACAAGCAAAAAAACCAACTTACTGAACAATCTTTTGAGTCAGAGGCCAGATGAATCTTTAAAAAGATAAATACATATTCTTTTAAACTTTTTGTTCCATCCTTTTTGGGTTTTGGTTTGTTGGGATTTTTTTTCTTCCTCTTCAGCATTCCATGTCTCTAATCTCAGGTCAACTTCATTTTGCAAAGCTTCTAGCCAAGGTTTTTCAGAGGTTTGGGCTGACACTGCAGCTTCTTGGGATCTTCTCACAGTTGGCACTAGGAAAAATAAAAGTCTTTTACAGGCCATATTTTTAATTAGTAGCTTAGTTCTTTTTAAAATGTCATTTATTATTTAAAGCTTTCTTTTTAACTCCCGTTGCATTTGAGTTACATTGAATGCCTGTCAGTTAGGAATAAAAATTGACAGGTGGAAGACAGACACTGTTAGCTTTTAGAAAGTTTATCGACCCTTTACTTCCTTCTATGAGAAAATACAACACTCAGGAATTTGGGAAGCTAAACCAACTGCACTCTTTACTCATCGTGACTGATACTGTGGCAGCTCTCTCCCACATGAGACAATGCTACACCATTAACACAGAAGTGTGCTGACAAAAACAGAACCAAAATGTCAAAACTGACACCGCAAGAACTCCAACGGGGCAGGCACTCACAAATCTGAGTGACTGTTTCAGGAACTAAATACAGGGATAAAATACTAATTTATGCATTCATTCTCCAGAAAGACATACTCATGTAATTTAAAAAGTACCAGGTTTACAGAAGAAGGAATGGGAATCAGGACTTCTGTGACGGATTAGTAGTCATCAGGAAGTGGTTTGATGTTGTGATGCTCTTTTGGCAAAACATACGTTGCCAGGTTTCTCTGGCGTATGATCAGAATTTCAGCAAAACTGATTCTGCAGTGGAGAATGCTTTTTACTTTGCAAAGTCTTCTACTTTGCAAAGTCTTTGTCCTATACTTGGAAGAAAGAAAAGGGCAAACATAATTTCTATAGTGAACAGCATTAAAAAAATTCCTCTCCTAAATAACCCAATAGAATTCTATACATAGATTTTTTTAAAAGCACTTAACATAGTATAGAAATACATGGCAGCTGTCATAGGGACCAAAATCCCTGCAGTGCCTAAGGGCGGGAAAGTACCTTTCGTTTTTGTTACCTGCAACAACAACTGGTATTTTTGCAACAACTGCAACCAGTTGTTCTTTTGTTTCTTTGATAATGAAGCTTTACACAGGAAGGCTTCGTTGTGTGTGATTCTAAAGAGAAAATAAGTAGGAAAAGATGCCTGTTCTAGTGGCATTTGAGGAGGATCACAGAATCGTAGAATTGCCTAGGTTGGAAGGGACCTTTCAGATCATCTAGTCCAACCATCAACCTAACTCTGGCAAAAACCATCACTAAACTATATCTCTAAGCACTATGTCTACCTGTCTTTTAAATACCTCCAGGGATGGTGACTCAACCACTTCCTGGGCAGCCTGTTCCAATGCTTAATGACCCTTTCAATGTAAAAATTTTTCATAATATCCAGTCTAAACCTCCCCTGGTGCAACTTGAGGCCGTTTCCTCTTGTCCTATCACTTGTTCCTTGGGAGAAGAGACCATCCCCCACCTCTCTACACCCTCCTTTCAGGTAGTTGTAGAGAGCAATAAGGTCTCCCCTCAGCCTCCTTTTCTCTAGACTAAACAATCCCAGCTCCCTCAGCCGCTCCTTATACGACTTACTCTCCAGACCCCTCACCAGCTTCATTGCCCTTCTCTGGACCTGCTCCAGCACCTCAATGTCTTTTTTGTGGTGAGGGGCCCAAAACTGGACACGGTACTTGAGGTGGGGCCTCAGCAGTGCTGAGTACAGGGGGACAATCACTTCCCTAGTCCTACTCACCACACTGTTCCTGATACAGGCCAGGATGCTGTTGGCCACCTTGGCCACCTGGGCACACTGCTGGCTCATATTCAGCTGGGAGTCAACCGACATCCCCATGTCCTTTTCTGCCAAGCAGCACTCCAGCCACTCTTCCCTAAGTTTGTAGCACTGCATGGGGTTGTTGTGACCCAAGTGCAGGACCCAGCACTTGGCCTTGTTGAACCTCATACCATTGGCCTCGGCCCAACGATCCAGCTTGTCCAGATCCCTCTGCAAAGCCTTTCTACCCTCAAGCAGGTCAACACTCCCACCCAACTTGGTGTCGTCTGCAAACTTACTGAGGGTGCACTCAATCCCCTCGTCCAGATCATTGATAAAGATATTAAAGAGAACTGGCCTCAATTCCAAGCCCTGGGGAACACCACTTGTGACTTTCTGCCAACTGGATTTAACTCCGTTCACCACCACTCTCTGGGTCTGGCCCTCCAGTTTTCAACTGGCCAGCCAGTTTTTAACCCAGCAAAGAATACTCCTGTGCAAGCCATGGGCAGCCAGTTTCTCCAGGAGGATGCTGTGGGAAACTGTATCAAAGGCCTTACTAAAGTCCAGGTAAACAACACCCACGGCCTTTCCCTTATCCACCAAGTGGGTCACTTTGTCATAGAAGGAGATCAGGTTTGTCAAGCAGGACCTGCCTTTCATGAACCTGTGCTGACTGGGCCTGATCACCTGGTTGTCCTTCATGTGCCACATAATGGCATTCAGTATGATCTATTCCGTGACCTTCCCAGGCACCGAGGTCAGGCTGACAGGCCTGTGGTTCCCCAGATCATCCTTCCAGCCCTTCTTGCGGGTGGGCATCATATTTGCTAGACTACATTCTTGCTGGATGCTTTGTTGGGGTGGCAGCAAAGGACAAATTCTATCACCGCCTTTTCTTTCTTTCTCAGAAACATTACCATAAAAATGGATCACACGGGCTAAAGAGTTTGTTCCCATCACAGTCTTTACCAATGAAATACACTCTATCATAAGACACCATGAGTTTTTCCAAAATAATTTTAATTGTTTCCTTCAAATATCTCATGACGTATCTGCAATACAGGCTGTGGGTGAAACACATTGCAACCTATGTAACTTGAGAGCTTCTAGTCCTCCAGATGACAGGGTTGCTTCATATATGTGGGCTAGACGGTTTATAAAGTAACAGAGTTTTACGGGAATGGGAATTTCATGTCTGGCAGTAAAATCACCAGAAGTGGACAAGTGAGAAAAGAATTAATAATTCCAGAATCACACTGAGAAATGTACACGTGTCACATTCAGAACAGTTATAACAGCTATCGTGTTTTTCATGATTTTTCTAAGGGTTATACAAAGAGAAGCTAACGTCTTATATAAAGAACATCACCTCAAGTTAAAGAAATCAAAATTGCACATAATGGTCATTTCTCTCTTTTTTAGCTGACCATGGAAACACAAAGTGGCTTGCAATCACAAAAACACTGTACTTTGCACTTGACATCACCATTCAGTTTGCTGGAGAACAGGGCCTTACACACATCTCATCTTGGTGATGGCTGATATTTTGTATAGAACACAGTTGCCATCAGCTCCTTCCTTTCCTTTGGGGTCCTGTTCAATCTCTTGAGCTTTCAGTTTATTTCCTATTTCAGACTGTAGTGTGCAGTGTAGTTCCCTGTCTTAAGGGAAAAAAAGTGTTTCATGGAACAGATGCACATAGTAAGAATATCTACTATTCCCACCTAAGTCTGTTAAAAATACCAAACGGAATCTCAGTTTTAATGACTTCATAAATGGTGTGTCAGAATTAACAATTTCAGATGTCTTTCCTTCTTATCTAGTAAGGCACACTTGCTAAGCATACAGTGAGCTTCACTGGAGTTAGACATAATAATTGTATTTTGTTTTTTTCCTGTAAATGTTTTCAAAATACCTTGAAAGTAATGTGCTTTGATCAGGATCCATTTTCTGTAAATGCCTCTATAATATAATTTAATTGACATAAATATGTACACAGCCAAAACATAAAAGATATGTCATCCTGTCATTTTCCATGAACAATATTCTGCAAATGGCTCAGTTCTGAAGTGCTCATTTGTGCTGAAAAGACTGATTTATGTATGTGAGTGAATATCAATACAAGGAAGTAAAGATCCTACATGAAATCAAATGTCTTTAGCTATTCTGGGGGCATAAGGAGGCAGAATCAATGAGAGTTTGGCTGTGTTTACCTACCTCAGAGTCAAGGTTCAAGCAGATACAAGAGAACACTCTTCTCACAGTCACTCTTGTCACAGAAAGTTGCGGGTCCAGCACTTGGCAGTTTCCTAGTACACTTCTTTTTTTTTTTATTCAGGTAGCTCCACCTGTATCAACCAAAAACCAGCTTGGCATTAGGCTTAAAACACTTTTTTAGACTTTCTTGATTATATAAGTAGGGTTTGTACTTTCATCTATGACTATGAATTATTTCAATAATAGTAGACTGAAAGTATCTAGTGACATATTTACGTTAACTCTGAAAAGTTGCACTTTTTCTACAAAATCTAATTCCCACAACTCACTACTGTAATAAATAATTGCAGTCACAATCCTATTCATTGTATGTATTATTTGAATAATGTTATTGTGTGTTAGGATGCTTATTCTAATTTATTCCTTTGCTAGTTTGACTACAGGTGCAATTTTATTCTCGTTACCACAGTATGATTTTTATTGCTTGGAATTACACAATATAAAATGTGATATTTATTTTTAAGAGAAAGTAATTTTGCCTTTGAAGATTGATGCATAATGTGGGATAATAAATTGAAGGGAAAAAAATCCAACAATTTTCAATAACTCTCAAATTATGAAATTTTGTTCAACATTCATAAGGATAATGTGCATTGTAGGAAAAAATACTAGAAGCCTGAAATTATTCATACATAAGCAAATTTTACATGAAAATACCATATTTCTGTCTTCACTGTTCCAAGAGGAACAGACAATTTCTCACTGCCATCTCTAGGCATTTAAATAAAGGCCTAAAGCTGGAAGTGTAGGCTCACAACATACTCAGAAGAGAGAGGCAGACGTCTACAGAAAGTCTTTGAGAGCACCATAGTTGCAAAACTAGCTGTTGACTAACTCCAGCACTCTAAATGGCTTCTTGGAGCCACAAAATTCTCTCTGTGAAGGGCTGGAAGGACTAAAGTAGGCACGTGGTTTAGATGGTATATTTCCTGTGCATAATGTTACAGACATTTTTTTTCCACATATTGAAAAAGATGTTGCACTTAAAAGTACTTGAACAAGGAAAAAGGTATTTTAGCTCAAGGGATGACCATTTCTAGGCTAGGCAGTCTCTCCCCCAGATCTAAACAATTCACTTTGGTAATCATTAGCGGGAGCTGCAGCACTGTCTCATCCAGCCCCTAGTCTGTAATCTGTCAGCAAAAACAAGAGGGAAGGCAGACAATTTATAGTTAATATGCAATAAAAATCTAGGGAAAACTTCACAAATGCTGTAAGTGTCATGTTTTGTAGATAATGACACTGTCCAGGAGCATTTCAGCCAGAAGAGAAGTAATTCTATCAGATTCCTCTACTCTTCCGGAGTAGAGACACCACAGTAGAGCAGGTATTTCCCTGCACCCCATGGAGAGGACCATGCTGTTGCAGATATCCACACTGCTGCCCATGGAGACCCCACACCAGAGTGGGTGGATATTTCCTGGAGGAAGCTGCAGCTCATGGAGAGTCCACACTGGACTATGTTTATCCTGAAGGATTTTAGCCTGTGGAGATACCACAGTGGAGCAGGCAAGAAGTGTGAGGAGGCAGGAGTGGCAGAGAGGAGCTGTTATCGACTGATGGCAAGCCCACATTAACCATCCCCCTGTGCTGTTCAGGGACTGGGAAGTGGGGGGGAATTAGAGGATTCAGGAATGAAGGAATGAAGTTGAACCTGGGAAGAAGAGAGGTGAGGCAATGTGTTTTAGGTTTTGTCTTTGTTTCTTTTTTTGTCTTTGCCTGACTAATCTAGCAGCCTCCTATGATGGAGTGATTACATCAGTGGACGAGGGAAAAGCAATTGATGTCATCTACTTGGATTCTGCAAGGCCTTTGACAGTTTCCCACAACATTCTTATGTCTAAATTGAAAAAATATGGTTTGGATGGATGGACTATTCAATGGATAAGGAATTGGCTGGATGTCTGCATGCAGAAATTACAGTCAACAGCTTAAATGGAAACCAGTAATGAGTGGTATACCTCAAGGATCTGCAGTCAGACCAATGCTATTTAATATCTTCAATAACGGCATAGACAGTGGGATTGAGCACACCCTCAGCAAGTCTGCAGATGAAACCAAGCTGAGTGGTGCAGTTGGTATCCTTGAGGGAATGGATGTCATCCAGAGGGACTTTGACAGGCTTAAGGAGTGGGCCTGTGTGAAGCTCATGAAGTTCAAGAACGCCAAGTGCAAAGTCCTGTACATGGGTCAGGGAAAACCACAAAATTGGTACAGACTGGGGGATGAATGCATTGACTGCAGGGATGAATGCATCCCTGTGGAGGAAAGCTTGAGGGTACTGGTGGATGAAAAATTGGACATGATCTGGCAATGCGCATGTGCAACCAAGAAAGCCAATCGTTTCCTGGGCTGCACAAAAAGAAGCATAGCCAGCAGGTCAAGGGAGCTGATTCTCCCTCTCTGTTATGATGAGAACCCACCTGGAGTACTGCGTCCAGCTCTGGAGTCCTTAACACAGGAAGGACATGGACCTGTGGGAGCAGGTCCAGGAGAGGCCCACAAAAATGATCAGAGGGCTGGAACACCTCTTGTATGAAGAAATCCTGAGAGAGTTGGAGTTGTTCAGCCTGGAAAAGAGAAGGCTCTTGGGAGGCCTTATTATGGCCTTTCTTATAAAAGGCCCTAAAGGTGGCTTGTAAGAAATTTGGCAAAAGGCTTTTTACCAAGGCCTGTAGTGACAGGACAGAGGGAAATGGTTTTAAACTGCAAGAGGGTAGATTTAGACTGGATATAAGGAAGAAATTTTTTATGATGAGGGTGATGAGACACTGGAACAGGTTGCCCAAAGAATTTGTGGATGCCTGATCATTGGAAATGTTCAAGGTCAGGTTGGATGGGGCTCTGAGCAAACTGATCATGGCAGGAGAGTTGGACTAGGTGATCTTTGAAGGTCCTTTCCATCCCAAAATTGTCTATGATTCTATGATTCTCCTCTTTCAACTCTATTTTAACAGGCAATAAATTAAAATAATTTTCCTCAAGTTGAATCTGGTTTTCCCATGACAGTAATTGATACGTGATCTCCTTGTCCTTATCTTGACCCATCTTATTTCCTCCCCCTGTCCTGTTGAGGAAGAGGAGTGAGAGAGCAGCTGCGTGGGTATCTGGCAGCCAGCCAAGGTCAACCCACTACACTGTATCTCTTGAAAACAGCCCAAGTTGATCTTAGCTGATCTATCTGGCATTATAAATATCAAATAAAATCTTGGGTGAAAAAAATCAATAGGAGTTTTGTTCTTTTATTCATAAATTTCTGCTGCCCCTCATGTCTCTATTGTAACTAATCAGTTGTGCCTTATAATTTGTTAGAGAAGGTTGCTTCTTTTCTGCCTATAGGAAGTTGTACCACCCATATTAACTGATGTTGTCCAGTATAAAGCAAATCATTAAGGAAATCCTTAAGTGGTTGTCATTTGTTCCATGATGAAGTTGAAGAAAACTGCGTAAACATATGATTAAAGACTGTATGTATGTAATGTCTCTCAATGAATCTACATCAAGAAACTTTGTTAAGATTGGCAGGCATTTTAATTTAATTACATCTAAGTGCTTCATTTTCCATCTGTATTCTTTCCTAAAAAAGAAAAAAAAATAAAAAGATAAACAACATCTATACTTCTATAAACAACCAGAAAATAAGTCAGTGAACTTCTGTAGAATTTCTAAGTCAGGGAATAATATTATTTAATGAAAAGAGCTAAGGCATGGCTGCACCTTAACAAAAATATATTTTCAGGTGGTTGAGCGTCCTGTAAAATTTATATCAACCTTTAATTTTATGTCATTTGTTATGTTTCTGCTAATACAGGTGTTTCTTCTCCTGAGGAGAATGTTGCTGTGAAACTTGTTTTATATGTAATTGTCTACACTCAGCTGTTTTCTCTGGGCACTTGTATATTCTACAGATATTTCAGTCAGATGTGTAATTTTATTCTTAATATTTTATAGAAAGACACATGGAAACAAGCAAAAAGGTGTTAAAACACAGCATTCAGTCATGTCTTCAATGTATATTAGTCTACTCATTATTACCGCACGTTCCTGAAGTCAGTATGTTTATACTATCTATATTTATTCTTATACCTTTTGACAGTAAAAGAAGAATACAACCAAACACCTTAAAATCTACATATAGGAGATAATCACCTAATTTGAGCCCACATGTACCACCTGCTATTTATTTTAGGCTCTTTATGAGTAGAAACAAAGTGAATGTAGTTGAACGCATGAGGACAGAATCATATTACTGAGCTGGGTATATGATAGCAGGCACCTGGATAAATTGTTATGACAGTGTACCAAGGAAGACATGAAAGATATTCTCTCACATAGATTAGGAGGGAGAGGAAATTAATAATATTTCTCTTATCTAATATTTTTTCCATAGCTGATTTGGATGGCATGTTTCCAGGGAAATGAAGGCTTAGAAAAATCATATTGGCAAGGAGAAGATCAAAATGGGTGTTTTCTGAATAGTAGGACTGTTACATATATCAAGTTACACATTAGCAATGGGCAAACATTAAAAGGCTTGACCTAGATCTTCTCTTTTGTAATTAGGAACTGATTCAAATCTGCCTAAGCAAATGGGAAAAAATCACTGTTCTGTAATTCAGTTCTTTAGATAACCCTTTAATATAAGAATCTCAGCATAGTCTACTCACAGTTTTTATTACCTACACTGGAGATAAGCACTGGACCTTCAAAAATGAGGGTGATCACAATGCAAATCTGTGATTTTGGACATATTTTCAATTGGTTTTCTGATCCAAAAACCTTGGAGTATGATTTTCAGAAGCGCAATTCTAATTTCTGTCATTTGAAAATTTCTAATTGTGTCATTGAGTCTCTTCATTTTGAAAACTACAATTTCCTTGAATGCTAAGCACCCAAATGCAGGATTGGCCTATGGAAACTAGATTCGGGCTTTCGTGACTAATGTACGTTCAGAAAAGACCAAAAGTACAGATAACATCTCTCAACCATTGAGCTAACATAAGAATAGGTGTGCAAGAAGGTATATGAATAACCTTAGTATACCTACGTGTTGCAAAAGCAGCAGTATAGACATAATTAAACAACTAATTCATTTCCTGAGTCACGGTTTTTAGGATATTTCTGTAAATCATCGTGCCTTTGTACTTAAGAGACATTAAATAGCTATTCCCAGTGCTGTTCGAAAAGACAGACACTTTCTTTAGCCACTCATAAGAGCAAAACCTTTGCAGCTTGTGAGTGGAGGTGAAGTGTGCCATCCCCTCTCTTAGCAGCCACAGCCCTGTATCTCTCCTACCCTGGATAAAGAACAGTGCTAGCTTTCTCATGAAAGCAGCTGTGCTCTGAGTGGTAGGCATAAGAAGAATCTGATTGCAGCTGATTCTGTAAGGAGAGAGTAGTTGCTGTGCTTGGGAGAGAAGGCAGAATTTCACAGGAATTGTGAGAAAGCATCCCCAAATCTGTTCCTGCCTGGAGAGGACCACACTGACATTAAGTATGTCATTTTAGAATATGTCAGTTGTTTCAAAATTCCTTTGACAGGTCGAGAGTTATTTTTAAGTTACAAGATATTACAGTACTTTATAGCCCATAGAGTTTCTGCCTCAACTGTTACGGTTCTCAGTTTATTATGAGATTCAGTAGTTGTTAAAAACACTGTGGCTGGATACATTAAAATTTTAGTGAAATTGAGTCTCTAAGGGAATCAGGTGTTTCATTTGAGACCTGGATAAGTGATCCAAAAATCAAGGGAAGTTGTTCCTTCTCTCTCTCTCCCTGTATTTCCCCTCACACCCATACACACCACTGACACATTATTTATCCGACAGACAATTTGAAGGCATTACTATTCCTTTGTTAAGCAAAGTGAGTTTAAACAGAAATGTAAATAAATAGCAAAAAAGTTTTCTTTAACATATAAGTAACTAAGGTTGCATTTCTAACAATTTTTGATCCCACCTGAATAAACACATTTGCCTTGCAGCTCCTTAGTGAGATAACTCACTGAAGTAAAGTGAATTTCAACAGCCTCAGCAGATGTTTAAAGTTCTGCACATACAGGAACTGAATAAATACTTACCTGAATAGGGATAGTTATAGCCAAGAAGTTCCAAGTCAAAATATTCAAAAGCAGAA
Organism: Fratercula arctica; assembly: GCA_947846985.1. Lineage (NCBI taxonomy): Eukaryota > Metazoa > Chordata > Aves > Charadriiformes > Alcidae > Fratercula > Fratercula arctica. The sequence continues at coordinate 61,346,737 of CANTUZ010000002.1, read as the reverse complement.
GTAAGAAATCTAGGAGTTACATGATCTTAAAAAATATGAAATCTTTCAAATGAAGCAACTTTCAGAACTAGGGAACTTGTAGAGGAAGTCACTTGAAGCAGCGCTAATCAGGCAACATGCAGACAGGTCTTGATTAGTCTTGATTATGCATCATTCTGTACTCACTTCACCCTAAAGTGTTTTAAGCCACCTGTTAGGAAAGGGCAGAGTGGTTCAGAAATAAAGACAGAGCTACTGCATTGTCTTCTTTCAAATTTACAAAATCGCAGAATCACAGTGGTAGGGATTGGAAGGGACCAAGAGATCATCTAGTCCAACCCCCTGAGGGTTCACCTAGAGCAGGTTGGACAGGAACGCATCCAGCAGGGTTTTGAATATCTCCAGAGATGGAAATTCCACAACGTCTCTGAGCAGCCAGTTCCAGTGCTCCATCACCCTCAAAGTAAAGGAATTTTTCCTCGTGTTAAGATGGAATTTCCTGTGTTCCAGTTTGTGCCTGTTGCCCCTTGTCCTGTCAGTGGGCACCACTGAAAAGAGTCTGGCCCCATCCTCTTGACATTTTCCTTTTAGATATTTATAAGCATTGATGAGATCTCCTCTTGTCTGCCTGGCAGTCTACACAGACCTGACAAAAGTAAGGCAGCCAAATAAACAGTAAGACTGTCATATTTCATTACATCCTACTCTATCTCATGTATATCTTTTGTTCAGCCACTGTCCACATTCTTACAATTAGATTTTAACACCTCAAGTCTGAATGATACGATTCTGGCTGCAGCTGCACCTCAAACCCTTTGAAATCTTCTCAACTTTCATGCATTCCCTCCCTAGTGATGTCTCAGAGCAGTGGACTATGGGACTCTACTATTGTTGCTGCCATAATCCTGATATTTCATGGCCCCTGATATTAAATGCAGTCCACCAGGTGGCTTAAGCTTTGATTGCATCCATAGGGAAGCACAAAGGCAGAGCTATTTCTTAAAAGAAATGGGTTATTCATCCCAAGTGGAGTTGTGCCAGAACCCTCCTGGCATGCAGCTAACTAAATACTCCTGTTTCAAACAACTACCATTTCTGACCAGCTCTAGTTTCACATAATACACAGTGGTGACCAAGGAGATTTTTCTACCCAAATTGCCAGACGTGAGCAACAAAAGTCTGCGATTGTTTTGAAAAGCAAGGGTTCCTGAATGCTGTTTGAGGACAGTACATTCTTTGATTTGGATGGTTACCCATGCACTCACAGAAGATGAACTTAACATCCTTCACAGAGAGTACAGTTTACTGTTCCAGCCCCAGGAGAAGCGGCAAAAGCAGTGCTATAGCATATGTCATCACTAACTTACTGTTACTGCTAAAGCCATGATCTATAGGTCCTGATAAGGGATGTCTGAGGTTTTCTCATTAGTCATTTCCTTTTTCCATTTTGCTAGACATTTTTGACGCTGAGATTTGTCATTCACAAGTTGCCTTTGTCTAGGAGCTGGGGGATGAGCCTTTGCAATACAGACTGTGAAACAGAGAAAGAGAGGAAATGAGTTAGAAATTGAAACGACAGCTTTGGTGATGGCTTTTTGTTCATCTAGTCAACTGTGCTATAATGCAGTCAAATGAACTGTTTCCAGTGTACCTCAGAAAAAATATGAAGGAGCAATGAATATGTATTTCTTTCCTCCTTTTGGTACAGCATATGATGTCTTTAATGCTATTTCAACCTGCAGAAATGAAATTGTTACCAAATGTTCTTTATAATAGAAGTCCTTACTGCCTATGAAGTTTTAAAGCAGTAGTACTGTATATAAAAATATAACTTAACACTTAACCTTCCAGACAACACAAGTAACCACAAACTAGCAGTATGAATAGCTCCTACCATGTCTTGCTTAACTCACTTTTTACACTATCTGCTCAACTGGATCAATATAGTATAAAACTATTTGTGTACATGTGTTATAAACTGCTTTCCAAATACAGCTCTTGGTGTCTGATACTTATGTTTTGGAGAACGTAGAAGATACTGGATATGAGGGACCTAGGTTCAAGCTGTCATGAATACAAATAACTCATAAATTAAGAAACTGATTTAGTATTCAGGGATTTCAAGAAATCTTGGAGCTTAGGTTTGCTTCAGGGCAATTTACAAAACAATTAAAAATATAAATATTTTCTAATTTCCATACACAAACTTTTGTATTAGAGAATATGTAATTGCATATAGATGTATATATAGAAATAATGTTGCACATATATATATTAATTAATAAATGTAAACATACGTATATTTTTAAAAGAAAGGTGGAAGAAAATAGTAAACACAAGATACATTAAATTTTAACAATGGCTATTATCTTTATGAGCTGTTAGGGTCCTGGAAATCCTGGAAAATCTATAGACAAAAGTCATTCTAGACACTTGTAATTGTTATGATCAATGTTAGATTATGTGATTATGGATCTTGATTACATTGATTAAAAGTTTTCCTGCAAGAGATGAAAACATGAAGCAAATTGTAGAGAAGAGCACACAAAAGAGAGAATGGGAGACAATCTCAAATCAATCTAATTTCATTTCATTTTTAGTAAGAGTACTCAGCTTAGGCAGATACTTCAAACAAACTGTGTGTTCATGTGCAGCAGTTATGAAATCACCTCACATCATTGAAAATGGTATGGGATGCCAAAGTAAAAGCGGTAATAAACAATGAATGACATCGAGCCATTGACTAGAATCACCTCCCTCAAACCGCTGGCCATGGTTCTTTTGATGCAGCCCAGGACGCAGTTGGCTTTCTGTGCTGTGAGCACACATTGCCAGCTGATGTTGAGCTTCTTGTTCACCAACACCCCCAAGTCCTTCTTCTCAGGGCTGCTCTCAATCCATTCTCTGCCCAGCCTGTATCTGTGCTTGAGATTTCCGCAACCCAGGTGCAGGACCTTGCACTTGGCCTTGTTGAATTTCATGAGGTTTGCATGGGCCCACCTCTCAAGCCTGTCCAGGTCCCTCTGCATGGCATCCCTTCTCTCCAGCACTTGGTGGAATGCTCCACACAGCTTGGTGTGTCAGCAAATTTGCTGAGGGTGCACTCAATCCAGATATTAAATAGTACCAGTCCCAGTGCCAAACCCTGAGGAGTGCAAATCGTCACTGCTCACCACTTGGACATCAAGCCATTGACTATAACTCTTTGAGTGTGGCCATCCAGCCAATTCCTTATCCACCAAGTGGCCCATCCATCAAATCCATGTCTCTCCAATTTTGAGACAAGGATGTCATGTGGGACGGTGTCAGATGATTTGCACAAGTCCATGTAGATTATGTCAGTTGCTCTACCCTTATCCACCAATGCTGTAACCCCGTCCTAGAAGGCCACCAAATTTGTCAGGCATGATTTGCCCTTAATGAAGCCACGTTGGCTGTCACTGCTCACCTTCTTATATTCCATGTGCCTTAGCAGAGTTTCCAAGAGGATCTGCTTTCAGGATCTTTCTGGGCACAGAGGTGAGACTGTCCGGCCTGTAGTTCCCCAGGTCTTCCTTTTTTCCCTTTCTGAAAATGGGGTTATGTTTCCCCTTTTCCAGTCAGCGGGAACTTCACCGGACTGCCATGACTTCTCAAACATGATGGATAGTGGCTTAGTAACTTCGTCTGCCAGTTCCTTCAGGATCTGCAGATAAGTCTCATCAGGTCCCATGGATTTGTGCACCTTCAGGTTCCTCAGATGGTCTCAAACCTGATCTTCTTCTACAGTGGGTGGTTCTTCGTTCTCCCAGTTGCTGCCTTTGCCTTCTGCAACTCAGGCAGTGTGGCTAGAGCACTTGCTGGTGAAAGCTGAGTTGAAAAAGTCATTCAGTACCTCAGCCTTGTCCACATCCCAGGTGACCAGGTCTCCCATTTCCTTCCAGAGAGGGCCCACATTTTCCCTAGTCTTCCTTTTGTCGCCGACACACTTATAGAAGCTTTTTGTGTTGCCCTTGATGTCCCTGGCAGGATTTAACTCTATTGGGGCTTTAGCTTTCCTAACGTGATCCCTGGCTGATCAGACAATTTCTCTGTATTCCTCCCAGGCTACCTGTCCTTGCTTCCACCCTCTGTAGGCTTCCTTTTTCTGTTTGAGATTGTCCAGGAGCTCTTGTTCATTCATGCAGACCTCCTGACCTTTTTCCCCAACTTCCTCTTAGTTGGGGTGCACATCGACATCCACTGCATTTGTATTTATGTTTGGACCAAGATACTGAATATTATCCTGACTAGCTCAATGAAATTGCAACTAATGCTACTTCTATAAATATCATTTTATATAAAGTGTAAGCTCTAATTTCTCCTGGCTTCAAGAAAGGTATAGAAACACAAAGCCCTTTGCATTCAGTTAACAGCACAAAACAGCAGAGCTGGTACAAACTAAAAAAAAAATATATCTAAAAGCAAGAAGCCATAATCTGTCTACAAAAACAAGATATAGTGACTGCCTAGAACTAATAGATGAAATTCTATGAAAGTTAGTTTTTCTTTTTTTTCTTATTTTCTTCCCATCCTTTGGGAAGATCCCTTGGGATTTGGTGGAAAAGTGAGTTTTGATAGGTGAGAAATAGCTCTCTGCTAGAGATTTACAATGTTCTTGGAAAAACACCATGACTTCATTCAGTGGACAGGGAAATGGAGGCACAGAATGACAAAGAGAAGCTGGTATCTCATCCAACAGAGCAGTAACAGGAATAGAAGCTGGCATACCTGAACCACAGCTCTGAATCCTATTAGGACACAATATTTCTCATAACTCATAGTGACACACAAAAATACATTTTTCCCTTAGAAAAATGCCTGTGGTGTTTCTACTGTTATCCCTTGTTGAACTGTTTCCACAGTGTTGTGGTTTTTACCCTGCTCTTAAAACAGCAGCGTCATTTTCTGTTACTCTGTATGGCTGTACCCCAGATAAACATGCTGTGGGAAGTCTAATTATGAGTATATTGGAACTTGTTCATTTAATTTATAACTTTAATGTTCTTTGAATGCCAACTTTTATAGTGAATGAATACTGTAATTGATCTGCTGTGAACAAACTGCTTGTTAATTTCACTCCTGCCACAAAACCTTGCCTTGAGATTTCAGGTCCAAACATTAACAGATAAGTGAAAAAGGATTTAAGAACATGGTAATAAGCAGATCAATAATATGTGTATTACAATGGATATTCATTTGTACGCATGCAAAATGAGTACAAGGTGACAAATTATGGTAAGACTGAGGCCTGGGCTGCTGCTGCAATTGCAAGGCAACACAGAATCTGCTAGGATTCTTTTTTACTCTTCTCCACGTGAAACACAGACTTGGGAGGGTGCGGGTGTAAAAGTTTGGTGACCTCTTATTTGTACTATGCCAGACACTCTGGAAAAAATTATCAAGCTGTAATCAAAGTATGTAATCAAACTGCAAATCAATCACTTCTTTAAGTATTTCCACTCTATCGGACCTACAGAATCATGAGATTGCCTACTGGCCTTCCAGCTTTTAAATTTTAGACGAAACTGTCCTCAAAATGAAGGCCTATTCCACTTACAGGCAAGGGTGCACCATTCCCACACTGATAAAGGGACTTTCCATTTCCCTATTGCTAAGAACCCAGAAATGTACAATGAAATAAAAAAATCAAATAGCTTTATTACCCAGTGACCTTTCCAGCTTCTCCTGTAAATTGCATCCATTTCTAAAGCAGTGAATGTTGAACCACAGTCAGCCCCTACTTTGGTCAGCCCCTACCTCCCCCTCCCAAAGACATTCTTTCTCTCCTTCTGAGGAAAGCTATTGTTCACAACAGTATTCCACATGGAATACAGATAATACAATACATGTAGCTATCGGTACAGGAATACTTTTTTTTTCCCTAAGAAGTCAGAAAAACTGCTTAGGATTTCCTGGCTATCTATTGCTGAAACTTTACCTGTACAGCGATTTCATTTGGTGCCTAACATATTACTTCAGTATAACGCCTCACCAAACTTTATCTTGCTATTTTCTTTTTTTGCCTTTTTACTTATGTAAAGCCTTGTGTACAATAAGATAGGACTATTGAGTTGTTTTTTTTTTAAGTATTCTTAGTCTAATTCTCATCTTAAGATAAATATCCTCTATACTGAGTAGTATAACTGCTTGCAGCAGTCTGTGACTTGATTGGAGGAATCTCATGTCTGACATATATTCTTATATTAAGGAATATAGGCTCATTAAAACTGAGCTTTGTGAACTAAGCCTTGTTTTGCAAAAGTGACTTCAATGCTTTTTTAAGATATCATTGGAAGGGATGAAGAGACACCCACAAAAAAAACCTCCAAAGATCTCGAACGCTGAAAAGAAAAAGAAATAGTGCTTAGGAGACCTGACATGGATTTGGAGTGAAAAGCTCTTAGGAGACCTCCCATTTTAGCTCTGTGAGACTTCCCATGGTGGAGCTTTAGATTAAAGCTTTTAATGAAGCTCAACTGCGGAACACAAGAGAATACAAGTCTATTATCACTGTTTTGCTGAATTGCCATTCATTTCAGCTGATAGAAAAACAGCAAAGAATACTGGATAAACAGTAGCTATAAGAGGCCAATGTAATTTCAGTACTAATTTGCACAGCATGGAAGTTCCCCCCCCCTCCCCCATTTGCCGGTCCCAGCTCTCTAATAGGTGTGAATTCCCCTGCTTCTCTTTTCAGCAGCCCTGGGGGTTGGGAAGCATCAAAGCTATCTGAGTAGGTACTGGCTGCTACAGGGAAGGTAATGGTTTCCATCTCCATTATTACATCTGTAAGATAGAGGCAAAAGTAAACACAAAAGTTAGGTTTTATTTTATTCCAGTGCTTGTGCGCTTCCAATACTGTGGTGATCTGATGTTTCTTCAACCAAGCATCAGCTCTGAAGGGAACAAACTTTATTTGAAACAAATCTAGCTTAATAAATTTCTTTAGTCTCATCTTGAAAGATCACAAATGACTTTATAAACCGTGAAGGTGTAACACCTCCTCCCCTCTCAATTCTGTAACAAAAAAATTTAAAAAGACAATTTGCAATCATAACAAACAATAGAGTATGTTTTATTTGTTGGAAACTGAAAAGATGGAGTAGGTAGGTAATACGCAAGTTACTCAGTGGCCTGGAAAATTGGCAAGCTGTTCTAAGACTGCACTGGGTCTGGCTGGTATTGAGTTAACTGTCTCCGTAGCAGCTCCTGTGGTGATGTGGCTAAAACAGTATTGATAATACACCAGTATGTTGACTATTGCTAAACGGTGCTTGCACAGCATCAGCGGTTTCTCCTTTCCCATATCGCAGCCCCATCCCTCCACAAAGAGTAAGCTGGGGGTCAGAAAGAAGTTAGGAGGGGACACTGTGACAGCTGACCCAAATTTGCAAAGGGATATTCTGTACCATATGATGTCATACTCAACATTAAAACTGGGGTAGAGGAAGAAAGGTGTGGAGCTCCTTGGCTTCCAAGGTGGCCATTACCTGGAGACTGGCTGACATCAGTCTACTTGTGGGAGATGGTGAATGATTGGTTTGCACTGTTGAGTTGTTTTTTCGGTTTTTCTCTTTCCTTCACCTATTAAAGTGTCTGTTCAGTCTTCCTATTCTCTCCCTTGTCCCGCTTGGTTGGGGTGGAGGAGGGATCAATGAATAAGTGGCTGTGTGGGTGCTTGGCTGCTGGCTGAGGTCAACCCGCCACAATAACTCAACACAAAAAGAAAGGAGGAAGAAGAAAGTAAAGGCAAAATTATTCCTCTTGTAGAAACAATTACTTTCAAATAAAAGGGGACAAGTTCAGAGTAATATAGATGAAATCCTGTTCATGTGGAACAGACAAATATGTCAAATGAAAATCACTGTAAAAGGAATTTCATTTGTCTGGAATTGTATTCAAATGAGACCAAAAAAACCCAAACCAAACCGCAAAATGAAATATAAAAATATCCCATTATGACATATTTAGGAGAAAATCTTGTTCTTTCTCAAAATATCTCTCGTATTTTGTAATTTCAACCTACCTTACAATGTGGAAATGATTTCAATTTAAAGTCCAAATCCAAGCAAAAGTTTTGATTGCTCTCAGTCTTTTTACTACTTTTTTGATCATCATTATTTTAGAATTTCTTACTGTTTATTGAACTTTGGAAGGAAGACAGTACAGAATTTGCTTAGAAATCAACACACTTAAACTGAACAGCAAGCAAGGTTTACATTGGCTTCATTCTGTTTTGTCTGTATTGGTGTTATGTCACGCTCTGTTATTTCCAGCACTTTTAAATATTCAATGCAGTTATGGTCTTTGGCAAAAAATAAACTTGTGTAGAAACTTCATTTTTATTTTTTTTTTTTTTTACAATTTCATATTTTTTTACTTCTACTAGTTGTTTTCCCTGCTTTACTGTATTGTATTCCACTCAATATGTTCCTAACTGGCCTCCCTTTCACTTAACATTGAACTAAACCTCAGGCCAGAGTTTTTTGTTCTTTATATAGGCAGAATGTCAATGTTAAACAGCCACATAACTTAGGAAATATGATTAAACCCAGTTCCACTAACACCAGTGTGGTAAAATTATCAGTGATTGTTATTCCAAAATACAAACAATCCCAGTTCAAACTCACACTAGCCTGTCTTTAATACGAATGTACTCATCTCCAGCATGCTTAATGGGACATGAGCCAGGCTGATTATGTGTTCTTTCGATTCAAGGCTTTTCACAATTCTGCTACTTTATTTTTGCCTGCTTCTCTCTCTCAATTCAAAATCCTAAATACTACAATATTTCATAGGCTTCTATGCCTTTTTTCTAAGAGGTCTTAGAGTTTCCATGGTGTTTAACCCAGTCATTGTATCTTCACTCATTCAACATACAACAGTATTTCTCTTCCTTTAAATTACTCCGTTATGTAAGATGTAACATCTCCAAGAAAGACTTACAGGTCTACGTCGTATTGAAACGCTTCTGTATAGGAAACATCAGACTGAAAAGAGTCGGCATACTCCATTGCACAGAATTGAAGAACTGAAGGATATATTGGGAAAGTTAATTTCTTGGTTGTGAATGGAAACATTATACACTGAGACACTACAATCATGGCCACCTACCAAAGCACGTCTTCATATTAATCTTGCAAATGGTGTTCAAAATTAATTAGAAATTCAAGCACTTTAGTTCCTTCTGAAGCACAAATGTTTTATTTCAGCTGTAACCAGAAAGATAATAACCAGCACAAGCATTTGAAGGGAAATTATGTTTTGAGAAGGCAGTGCTCTGTAGTCCCAATGACTTTACACTGCTGCAGCAGAGCAAAATTTTTCTTTCACATGCCAGCCTGGATGAAAGCCATTCCTGGAAAGATGTGCATCTTGAACTGGCACAGTGTGAATGGCTGGCCTTGAACATGATACATGTTTGTGTTAAGGTTCTGGCACATAAAAAGTTTTTGCTCCCAGCTCTTTGCCAAAAACAGTAGTTGACACTGAGCTGCTTTTTTTTTTTTTTTCTTCTTTTCCCCAGTCACACTCTGAGGTTTTAGGGAAGCTGCTCCTAAGGTTAAACCTTCAAAGTCTAATCACAAGGAAAAAGGAACACTTTTCACACATCAGCTCACATTTTTTGGCTTTAACTATTTGCTTATCCACACACACAAAAATTTAAGCTACTTAATTCACGTAGGTCAGATATTAACTTGGACAAGATATAGCATAAGATTAACCCTTTTCATGAGTGTATGACTAGTGCAGAATTGCCACAGTCCGCTCCTGACTTCATTGCTGCCGTAGTGGCTTGGAGCAGCTCAAGGTCCACCCTCAGGTAATTTCCAAAGCAAAACACCCAATGCCATAATTTTTAGACCACGGTGCAGGAATTGCTGAAAAATAATTCAAAATATACTTAGCTTATGATGAAATTCATAAGATTACAGTTTTTAGTACCTGTCAAATTTCCAGCTCCCTTGGTACAAGGGAAATGAAAGTGACAGGAAATTACATAAGAAAAGGTTTACTTGTGAAGTTGGGGGTATATTCATATTTCCAGTGATGAAGAAACAACTGAAATTACAGCTTCATTACTGGAATTTTGGCATTGCTGCCTTAGCCAGAATTTCAAATTATTAGAGGGTGGGGGTAGGAAATCATTGGAAAGAGGGAATAAAAAGGTGGGAGTTTGGGTTCCCCACCCCCTCCAACATTCTAGAATTCTTGGGAGCCAGTATGTAATCTGTGGCTTCTGTCTCTCTTCCTCTTGTACTTTTATGTATTAATTTCTTGCTTTTGAAGGCTTTATCCATTTGAGACAAAGGAAAAAAGAATGGCATGTTGTCTGACATATGAAGTTAAACATAATAATTAACAGTATTAATATTTGTTTTAATAGTATGTAAGAGGATCAATTTCAGAGTTTAGCTCTTGGCAAAACAGACAATTCAATCTCTGTGAAACTTCTCTTCCAGCAGGTTTCTGAGGTGATAAAAGACAGAACCTGAGACGTCAAGATGACTTAAATTCTGCTTCCAGGTTTACCTTTTGAATGCCTGCAGTACAGCCACAGTGGAGGACTATTTTCTTATCTGTGAATAGAAGCGATGGTATTCTCTGTCAAAAGAGTAGGAAGTAGTAGGTAATGTAAATGATCATTGATATGGGCACATTTTAAAACAGGTAGCAAAATGCCATTTTGCTACTCTTGTTATTCCCTATTGCCACTTTCAATGGCTGTTAAGCCCACACAGTACTTCCAAGCGCTCAGCTCTTCAAAACAGCATGAAGCACACTGCTTTATGAGCATCAGGTTCTGACAGCAGCAAGGACATCTCCCAGCTATATCTTGGTTCTGTGACAAGTGAGACTTCCTGATCCCACAGATGGTTCAGCAAGAAGAGTCTGCAAAATCCTTGATAGCCAGGGGTCAGGAGCTTGCCTTACCTGACCTGAAGCCCTAGTTCATCTCAGAAGAGAGTGGGGGCCTTGAAAGTTGAGTTTTTTGTTCAGTGGCAGACTGTGGCTTCTTGGTCACCGAAGTCCTCTATTTCGAGATGGGTTGCTAACTAGAGAAGCAGATATTCCTCTTGCGTTTCATTAGCCTGAAGCAAATGCACATTTACTTTAGTAATAAAGAGGTTAGCTCCAGTCATTTACCTCTGCCTTATGTTTGCCTTCCATTATACTGGGAACTGACAAGCTCCCAGTTGCAGTGCAGTAGCATAGTACTCTCTCTGTCTCTACTTCTCTTCTGTTTCCACAGCTGGAGGGAAGGTACAAAGCTGGGCAGCTGTGATGGGTCTGGCTGGGATGAAGTTAATTCTCTTCATAGCAGCCCATATAGTGCTGTGTTTTAGATTTGTGACTCGAACAGTGATGGTAACACACTGGTGTTTTAGCTATTGCTAAGGAGTGTTTGCACAGCAAAGCCTTTTCTTTCTCCCACTCTGCCCCACCTGTGAGCAGGCTGGGGGTGCACAAGAGTCTGTGAAGGGACACAGCCAGGACAGATGACCCAAACTGACCAGAGAGATATTCCACAACATGTAATATGTTCAACAATGAAAACTCAGTGAAAGGAGGAGGAAGGGCCAACGTTCAGGGTTATGGTGTTAGTCTTCCCAAGCAGCCATTATGTGTGCTGAGGCCTGGCTTCCCAGGAAGTGTCTGAACATCTGCCTGTTGATGTGAATAGTTAATGAATTACTTATTTTGCCTTCCCTGTGTGTGCAACTTTGCTTGACTTATTAAACTGTCCTTCTGAACTCATAAGTTTTCTCACTTTTGTGCTTCCAATTCTCCCTCCCATCGCATTGTGGGGTAGTGAGTGAGTGGCTGGTGGGGGATAGGTGCTGGCCGGAGTCATCCCACCACAACCTGAGGGGTTACGTTATGAACACATACTTCCATACACACATCCTGCCTCTTCTGCCCACCTCTTTTCTTAAGGTTCAGGTCTCCAGACAGCCCTTTCTATTTATGGAACACATAGATACTCTGCAACATGCTTTACTTGCATGTACAGATTTTTCATTACCTATTAAACCTATTTCAAGCCATCAGTTTTCTTACTTTTACCCTTCTGATTTTCTCCCCCATCCCACTGTAGGGGGAGTGAATGAGTGGCTGTGTGGAGCTGAGCTGCCTACTGGCATTAACACACAATAAATAATGATTGTTCTACATGTATGAGACACATATCACCCCCAAAAGCTGAAGAATTTAACCAAAAGCTTCTCTTTTTCTTACCCTCTACTGAGTTCTGGAGTTCCACATGCCCTCAGAATTTAACTACAGCCTTTAAAAAATGTGGAGAGCAGGACTCAGCTGCAGTACTTTTGTTTCCATTTCTTGAGTTATGGGCACAGAGATAATATAACTTTCTTTAATCTGGTTACTCTCCTTATATATCAAAGTATCATATCACCCACTTTTGCCACAGCAGTTCAGCACAAGTTCATGTTGAGTTGCTTGTCTCTATGCTCTTTACAAAGAATTTTCCAGGATAACATCTCCCGTTCTTCATGTATAAATATAGTACTTTGCGTATGAGTACATCACATTTGGGTGTAGACTTTACTCCATTTGAATACAAATTTTCTATAATGTGGATGCTCATTTTTTGTTAGACCATAAAAAAAAAACCTTTGAAAAGCCAACCTGGGTAATAGTTCTAAACAAAACTTTCAAATTTGAAGGAAAGAGTTAAGAATTTGGAACATCTTTTTTCTGGTAAAACACTTTTGACTAATGTCAATTGTGTTCCTTTTGGCTTTTAGGTGAATACCATATCAGCTGGTCATTTGTTTTACTTGGCTAACAGCCTGTAGAGAATCAGATAATTTTCTGAAATCAGAAGACCCCTGATTATTAATTGCAAGGAAAAAGAGAAGCAGAAGTTTGGGGAGGAAGGCTTCTAAAACTAGTAACAGCTTCTGCTAGTATCTAGACATGACTGCAACACAATGAGAGATGGGTGAGAAGGTCAAGCATTTTTTTAGTTCTTGGATGGAGCTGTCAAAGGTTTGTGCAGATAAAACTAATATCAGAATGTGGGAATATGAGAATGAAATTTCAGAAACTGTTACCTGAATTTTATCATGTGAGAAATCCTAAGCCCTCCTTCTCTAAATAGCAAACCCACCTGTAACTTATTCTGGTAATAAATCTGATGTTATTCCAATCATTTCACTGGACGGTAAAGATGGCTCAAAGTACACCTGCTTTCCTTTCAACTATGTCTTCAGTTATGCTAATACAAACATTAAAAAACCTTGATCAGTTGCTTTCTCTGTCTGACCATGCAGTTCTATAAAAATTAAACCAGCACAACTGAGAGGGTGACGATACATGGCTGCAAAGGAGCATGGGAACAGCGAAAAGGCAGAACTGTTTGAACTAGACTTGCCTCCAAGAAAAGCACTCTCTGTAATGGACTCCAATGAGACCAATGGGAATTAGTAAGGTTTTTTTTTCCCCCAACTGAATCTAGAGTCGATTTAAGTTAGAATTCATAGCCCATAGCATCAGTGTTACCATCACTGCAAAATCCCATTACAAAAGGCAGCATAAGTTATTCAAAGTAAGATTCAAAGTTTGCCACAGTTTTAAGAAGCCAAGTGTAATTAGAATGTATTACTAGAGGCTATTAGATTAAATTGCACATTCACATTCCTTTTAAAGTTGGTGGAGGTTTCTAGACTGAAGGGAGATGTTAGATGCAATGGTAACAAAGCAACGTTAACTGTAGTCAGGTAAGAAGAGTAAACATATGAACTGGTTATCATGTCATATATATTAATTTATTGGTGAAAACCAAGACGAAGTTCATAAGAATTTCTCTGTGGAAGACCTTCCCTTTTGACAGAAGCTATATTGCCTTTATTATAGCAATTCCTTAAAAACACAGAACAAGCCTTCTTGGAAAAGACATTATTGGAAAACTCCTGGCTAAGTAAAGACATTGGCATTCCCGGTTATTTTCACAAGTTTATTATCTTCCAACTATAAAAAGTAGTATGTGTTAGCTGTTTATTCAGTACCACAGGACAAAAAAGCCCAAATTCAGGAAAGTTTATTAGGAAGAATTAATGGTGAGAAAATACAGCCAATTGTTTTCAGAAGGAGCCTAACAATAATCTTCTCAGTTTAGCATATTAAGCTCTGTAAAGACTCTGTAAAAAAACTGCCCTTCAGTCAATTCCTTTTGCATGTAGAATCACACACTTAGGACCATTTGGATGCCATTTTTTTGAGTTTGGTGGTTGATTTTTTTTACTTTAAGACTTTATCAACATTTAATTGAAATTAAAATAAGTGACTTTTTTCACAAGAACCATGTGTCTTGTTTTTGAAACTAAAGGAGCAAGTGTTTCCATTTAAAGACAATAACCAGAAGCTACCAGTAGACAGAGGCTAGCACTAATACTATTAATTATTAAAGTGTTTCTCTTCTATATAGTACTTGTGAACTTCAATATAAATGATGGATGTATATTCACCTTTTTCTGATAGATCACTAGCTAAAAGCTTTATCCTAGGAAGCAGTATGTATTGTGAACCGAAGAAAAATCTTGGCGTTGTTCCCCTCAACCTATTAAGGGCAGAGGGCATCCCATTTGGGAGAGTTCCTGTGGTTCCAGTAAACACTGCCATAACTGATGCTGATAATTTACTACTGTTAGTTAGCATCTCTGCTACACAGGGCACTAGTTACCTTGGAAAATATTACTGAAGGACAGTTTCATTCACTGAACGCCTATATCTTCTTTATTTGCTTAGAGGTGTGACATTAACGTGTGATCCAGTCCAGGTTATGGTGTTCCATGGGGTGGATTGGGAATGTTTAATACGTGGCATTTACAGGTCAATGTGAGAGATATAAAGACCCATCACATAATTATATAAGAAGTAAAATCATTCAGTAGAGAGTAACAGGCTTTTCTCTTTTCTTCTCTTTTCCAAAAGGAAGCAATTAAAATATTCCTTCAATCAAAGCAACTCTAAAGGGATTTATTGTTTTGTTTTAGGTTTGGGTTCATTTTTTTGTTTTTAAATTTTACTTATTTTCTTTTTTAGAGTTGAAGCAGGCTGTGATTTTAAGAATCACAAATGAAGTTCTTTTTGCAACAAATCCTTCATTGCCAATTCCTTAAAATGATAAATTGAGATTTTTGTAGTCTTAGAGGTATTAAGTATAAAATAAAATTCTAATAGGAAATACAGTATTGAAATCTCAAATTGATTCTTCCATCTTTTGGAGATATTCTCTAATGATGAATAAGAGTTTACTGAAAATATGCTTATATTGAGCTATGCGTTACCTGGAATTTCTGTTTTGATCAAACAATGGCACTGTCATCTCTAAGTCTCATCAAGAATGCAGATAGTTTTTATCAACCAACTATTTAATCACTGGCCTTTCTCTGAAAAAAATGAAGCAGAAGAATCTATTAGTCTCAATAGTGCTCACAGAAAGAGAAAATCAAGTGACAATATGTACAAAACAGTTGCAGAAATACTCGATGGAAAAATAAACTCTCACATACTGTTTTGAAAATACTCTTTTGCTTAGAGACAGACCACTTCCACCCCCAAAACTTAGCATAATCAAGTCTCTACTTTACTTAACAGGAGACATCATTCCTGTTGGCAGTTACTGTGATACTTTTTTTTGGATGCCGTTCTCAGTGGAACCATAAGTTACTGCATGACAGTGAGGAAAAGAGTACCTCAACACTCCATACCAAAGCAAAAAGATAGGAAATGCCTTTTTACTGGGGTAGACAGCAGAGATCCTGGCCAAGCTGGGAATTGTTGCAGGAAGAGTAGCAAGAATTATGCATTTCTTTGTATGCAAAAGCAAAAAAGTTACTTATTTGATCTTCGTAATGTATGGAAACAAGTTCGCAGCACTGTTCATCACATTAAGTGCCACAGAGACAAAAAACATGCTTTACATCCATAAATTGAAAGTATTTTAACTTACTGTCCCTTTTTCCCATGTCCAATCCAAATCCACTACAAAGCCACCTATTTTGTTTTACAGTTACTTTTCACAAGTCTTGGGGTATATTTACTTTTAGAAATAGATACATGAAAAAGGGACAATAGTATTCCTTAGATTTGGTGAAGCTACATTTTTCCTTACATGACTGGAGGCTAATGATGTACTAGTGACTGCACTAGTGGTGACTAGCGGTGTACTCCAGCGGTTGGTATTGAGTCCAGTCCTGCTTAATATCTTCATTAATGACCTGGATGATGGGGCAGAGTGTACCCTCAGCAAGTCTGCAGACGACATAAAAATGGGAGGAGTGGCTGACACGCCAGAGAGCTGAGCTGCCATGCAAAGGGGCCTTGACAGGTCGGAGAAATGGGTCAACAGGAGACTCATGAACCTCAACAAAGAGAAAAGTCCAGCACCTGGGGAGGAACAACCTCCCACACCAGTACATGCTAGGGTCCACCCAGCTGGAAAGCAACTGGGCAGAAAAGGCCCTGGGGGTCCTTGTTGACACCATATTGAACATGAGCCAGTGATGTGCCCTTGCAGCAAAGGCGGCTACCAGTATCCTGGGCTCCATCAGACAACATATTGCCAGCAGATCAAGGGAGATGCCCCTCTGCTCAGCACTGGTCATGCCACATCTGGAGTATTGTGTCCAGTTCTGGGCCCTCCAGTACAAGAGAGACATGGGCATATTGGAGAAAGTCCAGCAAAGGGCCACAAAGGTGTTTAGTGGATTGGAGCATCTCTTCTGCGAGGAAAGGCCGAGACATGTGAGATTGTTCAGCTTGGAGAAGACAAGGCTCAAGGGGAAACTTACTAATTTCTATAAACACTTGAAGAGAGGGTATAAAGAAGACAGAGGCAGGCTCTTTTCAGTGGTGACAGGACCAGAGGAAATGAGCACGGGCGGAAACACAGGAGGTTCCCTCTGAACATCAGGAAACACTTTTTTACTGTGAGGGTGGCCGAGCAGTGTGACAGGTTACCCAGAGAAGTTGTGGAGTGTGTCTCTTTGGAGATCTTCAAAAGCTATCTGGACATGTTCCTGGGCCACCAGCTCTTTGTGGCCCTGCTCAAGCAGGGATGTTGGACCAGATAACCTCCAGAGGTCTCTTCCAGCCTCAACCCTTCTGTGATTCTGTGACTGTTTCTGTAGCTCTAGGATATAAATTCTATTACTCTCAATTTTAGGTGATCAACATAGTGGTGATTTAATATCGGATGTTTGTTCCTCCACAAGCTGCTGTTCTTGAAGTTAGATCTATAAGAAGTCTAAAAACAGATCTAGTACCCAGATTGTGTCTGAGGCTTTTAAAAAGGAGACAATCCATTTCTCTCCATTAAAACAACCAACTAGCAGAAGATGCTGAAATATCTGTTATTTCACTTATTTCTAGCAGATTTGTTAATATCCTAAACTAAACAGGAAATTTCAAATACTATCTGGTCCCAAAATGGCTTTGCAATTTTTACCACCTTACCAAAAAGACTGCTGAACATGTTGACAAATCACCAGCTGCAATATATTCACTGTGATACTGACTATGCCACTCCCTTAAAATCCTACTGTTGAACGGTCAGCCAGCAGGGAAATTTTAGACTAGATTAAACAAAATATTAGCATTAAAACAGACAGTTCAAAAATCTAAGCCCACATTCAAAACCAGACACTGTAAGTCTTTCTTTGTGGCCTGACTTTCTATGAAAATTTAGAAGGCTTTATGGGATGGAATTTGCTTGGTGAAGAGTGAGAGTGAGATTTGCTTGGTGAGAGACTTAGCAATAGTACATTTGTAAAAGTCATTTTCTATCATGGCAGATAATGAATAGTTAAGGATTTCTCAAATATCAGTAGCAATTGCAGGATAAAGATGTTACCTTCTATTTCTAGGATTTTCAAGTGACTGACAGTTAAATAGTTCCTCCTGCAGATATGTTGAAAAAGAGAACATCAGCTCAGTTCCAAGACAATCTCTCAAATTTTCTTTCTGAATAAACACAAATACAAGAAGAATCAATAAAGAACCATGCCCCACTCTTGAGTAAAGCCACCAAGAAGTCCAATTACTTGGGAATAGTTAGTTATCCAGAATGGAACAGGAGATATGAATGGGAACGATGAAGATCTCATTTTTTTTCTTGTGGGCATTTTGGAGATCAATACTATTTTAAGGTAGACAAAGTAAATGGAATTTTTTTTTTTTTTTTATTTTTTCACAGCAATGAGAGTACATGGTACTTGAAAAGGCTGAGGCAGTCAAGGAGGAGCCCAGAAATTAGTCTGATTTTTGCCACAAAATTATTATGCAACACTAATAATTTTTCTGGTTTTGGCTGAGATAAAGTTAATTTTCTTCGTAGTAGCTAGTATGGGGCTATGTTTTGGATTTGGGCTGGAAACAGTGTTGATAATAAAGGGATGTTTTTGTTATGGCTGAGCAGTTCTTATACAGAATCAAGTTCTTTTCTGTTTCTCACTCTGTCCCACCAGTGAGTAGGCTTGGTGTGCATAAGAAGTTGGAAGGGGACACAACTGGGACAGCTGACCCCAACAGACCAAAGCAATATTCCATATGATATGACATCATGCTCAGCATATAAAGCTGAGGGAAGAAGAAGGAAGGGGGGAGGGAGTTTTGAAGTGACGGTGTTTGTCTTCCAAAGTAAGCATTATGTGTGATGGAACCCTGCTTTCCTGGAGATGGCTGAACCCCTGCCTGCTGATGGGAAGTAGTGAATTAATTCATTGTTTTGCTTTGCTGGTGTGCATGGCTTCTGCTTTACCTATTAAATTGTCTTTATCTCAACCCATGAGTTTTCTCACTTTTACTCTTCCAATTCTCTCCCCCATCCCACCGAGGGAGGCTGTGTGGTGCTTAGTTGCTGGCTGGGATTAAACCATGTTATGAGTTACAAGGGAGAAACACAGAAACAGAAGAAAGTCTGCCATTGCACTTTTGCCTGAGAGAATTATAATAGGCCACTGATTTTACGAAAGTTTAAAATGTCATCCTGGTACAACAAAAGGAAATACCATAGTGAGGATTCTTGTCAGTAGCCGTTTCCGTAAGAAATGCAATGCATATGTAATGAATCTTTCCATTCTACTGAGTACTTGCTAACATTTCTTGGAGTATCACACCCACGATTCAAGGAAGAGGTGGGTCAGAGTAATCTAGAAAACAAATACAGAAAGAACCGGGGGCATATTCTAATAAATTGAAAGCCTGACTTACAAGGAAGGACTAAAATACCAGAGTTTTCAGCCAGAAAAGAAAAAATCAGAAAGACAAAATCATAACAGCTTTCATGTACCTGAAGAATTAATGAAGCTCTATTCACCATGCCTTTGAGGGATAGGTCAAATTGTGGTTGTGCTAATGGGAGATTTGTATGTTTTCTTTAATGATAGTTTACTGGAAAACACTGGGATAGTGTTTCCTTGCAGAGGAAGTCTACTGAATTGCATCATAAGAAGTCTGGTTTTTTTGTTCCTCTCTCCAAGACCAGGTTAGACAAATAACTGTCAAGAACAAATAAGGATGATACTTTTTTAGGATACTGTTGTGGAGCAGATGACCTTTGGAAATCCCTTTTAGCTTTTTTTCCTTATGAATCTATGCTTCTACTTTATTTATGGACTAAAACAATGGCTGAACAACGAAATCAGCTCTGGGTGGAACTAAAAGTTACTCTAAATTAATCTGATACTGCAAAACAGATTGCCCAAAGAAACAAGAAGAATAAAAGTATGCTTTCCATTTACCAATAGGTATAAACTTTCCTGAGCCTGATCTTGCAATACAGTATAAATAAAGTCTATTTTCAGAATTGAGTTCCATTTCCCTTTCCACCATGAGAGATAAATGACATGACTGTGATTCCAGAAATTCTGGCAGAGCTTAAAAAAAAAAAAAAAAAAAAAAAAGTGACCTTACAGTACAAAAGCTTCACTTTTCCTAGCTTTGACCTAAACTGGAACCTGTGTGACAAAATTCCTATCACAAACTTGTTGACAAATCAAGCTTAAACACACTCACAAGAATGCATTCCTTCTCCCTGGCAGCTTAAACCTTGTATCCTCCCAGTAGATAAAAGGTACTACCTTGTTGTAGTCCTTCAGGAGTCTGCTTGATTATCTGTAAATGAATTCAACTATCAGTCAATATCTGCTCTGCTCTTGCAAGCATAAGCATAGAAATAGTAGCCCTACACAGTTCACTGTACACAAAATCAAATGTGTTTTTAGTTGGCTTTGGTTTTGTTTATTTTAATAAAATCACTTTTCAAAACAGAATCACATTTTAATGATCTGGTCCTGGGTGAGGCATCTTTGCTATATTTATATGACATTGCAATTCTTATGTTTCCTCTGACAATATTGTGACAGGACATTTTGCATCAGGCAGAAGCTTCAAGGTCCAAAGTCTCAAAACTGATCGTGCTTTTACCCACCTTCACATGGTTTTCTCTACTCAGAGTGTGAAACCACTGTGACATGCAGAGATAGCATGTTACTGTAAGCAACTGTGAGACTATCACTGTAACCACTGACCCTCTTGCTCCACATGCTTCCCTACCCTGGTGGATTTTTTAAACAGCCGAGAATGGACATTTCTTGGTGACAAAAGTTTGTCACTTGAATCATATTGCTTACATGATCACGGCAGGACTTTTGACAGGTGTTTTTTTGGTATGAAATATAGAAGGCACATCGGTATTGACTCTTGTCATTTGTGAGCTTGTCTGACACATTTTTTTCCAGCCTCAATGTGTAATGAATGCTGAAGCACACCTAGAAGCAGAACATGGCAGAAAAGGCAAGGCAAGGAAGACTAGCAAGATGCTGACTAGTATTCCGTGGAGTTAGCATTCACAGAGATGGGCTTAGAGACTTCACATACAATTTTAAATAAATAAATCATCGCCTTCCTGGTTTCCAAGTGAAGTCACAGAACTAACCTCTCCGAGGGACAAGGAGACACACCAGCATTATAGTAGAGCAAGAGCAGCACAGCAAGGCTGAACACTAGACACCTATAAGAGCTGCTAGCAAGGCCACTGATGTCATCTCTGCATTCCCACAGACTTACTGCTGGCTGCATCTTCTATGCCACAACTTTAATGGCAAGTGAGCATGTCACAGACAACATCAAGCCAGCCAAAGCTGCTAGAGATAGTACCTAACACTGTGAGCATGTACATACATAACCATACCACCATGTACCACAAGCGTCAGCAGGGCTTGCTTGAGGACTGCTTGGAGATTACGTGCCAGTATTGCTTTTTTTTCCATCCAGGCTATTCTAAATATAGCTGATCCTACAGTGCTACTTTTTTAGAGCAGACTTTTTAGTAAAGTTTAGATTGACGCTAATGAGTTCCATTCAAAAGTAAAAAAGAAATAATACCTTTTTATAAAACGAAGAGGTCCAAGGGAGAAAGTACTGAGCTTTTCCTTCTCACATTGTAGACAGAGAGAGCAAATCTTGAAGTGGAGAAAAAAAATCATGCTTTTAGTAGTTGAATTCATTATCCTTGTTTCCAGCTATTTTTGACATTTTTTTCTTTCTGAGCAGTTAACATTTGAAATACTGGGTTATTCTGTTTCATCTTACACTATACATACTTTTCACATGGCTTGCACCACTCTATTAAAAGCTATGGTGCTATGCTATGGGATTTAAAAAAAAAAAAGTCAAGCCATTACTGAGAGCATTGTTCTCACTTTCTATTACTGGTTGGCACGTGGGCAAAATACCTAGTAAGAAACTAACATGAATTGGAGCGAATACTTAAAAGGCACTAGAAAAAGTAAAGCTTTAAATATTTTACAAAAGCTGTGAACTGTAGGCTTTGCCTTCAGCCAACACACACTCAAAGTGAAATAGGCCTAAAAAAAGCTCCTCTGCAATAAATAGATACCTCATGGAGATATTCTAGCCAGCAAGTCTCCACCTTTGTGCTTTGAACAAAAGCTGCAGGAAAACTTTGAAAAATACTCCATGAAAGATAGAAGAAAATGGGAGAAGAATTTGTTTTTCTTCTGTCCCAGTAAGCAGAGTTTTTCTAGTTTGTCTCACAGAAGATGTATTTTAATAGCACTGCCAGGCCAAATTGTTGTCTGCACCAAGTTCTGAAGTACATGTTCTGAAATGCTGCTTTGCAATCCATTTCATATTTGTCTCATTAGAAGTACCTTGTTAGAGAAGCATAAATACTTTGCTTGATCTCAGCACAATGACGAACTTTTGGGCAAAGATAGAATGCTGAGAAAATAAATACATATATATTTACTTACATTTATATTTGTTATATATACAAATTATAATATTTATAGTACAGGTAACTGTAAAGCTTAATGTATTCATGATGGAGGGATCTCTGTTTTCTGTCCTAGATGACAGGAAAACCCTGGCATTTAAACTTCATATTGAACTGCAACATTTTAAAAATGAATCCAAGTCAGATGAGGCACTGTATGACTGGAGAATAGTAAAGGGCAAGAACTAATCTTCTCAGCTACAGATCTGTTCTTTTGCTCTCGAGTCAAGGTAAAGCTTCAGAAAATTGGGAGATAAATGGCAGATGAGATAATGCAACATGACTCTACCAGAGAAAGGTAATTCTGACATGATGTACTTATTTTCTTCAATATGACATTTACTTTCATACAGGAAACTAGAAAAAATAATCTCTCTGGACATCTACAAATGTTTCCTATCATGCCAAATGGAAAATTATTGTGAAATCTGGCAAGTATGGGTGTCAGAAGAACTCTGAGGTAAATGAGCAACTGGCTGAAGGCAAAGCCCAAAATAAGTTATAGTGAAAAAGGAGTTTTGATACTCTAAGGCACACACTTACTCACTGAGTTTCTCAAGAATACAACTTGAGACTAATTTTATTTACACTTTCATTTAATGGTATTGATACACAAGTCAATACAAACTCACAAAATTTGCTGGCACTGTGAAACTCCAGAGCAGTCATTACAAAGGAGTCTTGGAGAAAGAATAGAATTGGAACCATAGAAATGGGATGCACCTCTTTATTACAAAATACAAGTTTATGCCCTTTGGAAGAAATGATAAGCTGAGACCTCACTAACTGGTAGCATCAGAAGTGAAAAAAGACACAGATTTCTTTAACTGATCACAAGATGTGAATTGATGAAGGTGAACATGGCCATGGTTGTAAAAAAGACAAATACAATCCATAACCAGGATCAATATCTAGTAGCTGCAGGGAAGAAAAAGGAAAAGTGTAAGAAGATAAAGGTGAAAGAAAAAAAGAGAAAGTGAACAGAGAAAACTCTTCAAATCTTCTTTTAGCAGAAGAAATTCAGGACATCAAATGAAATTATCAACAGAAGTTCAATAAGAATATAAATTTTCACAGTATGCATAATTAATACTGTGTATTTTATGGCATGAATGAATTCTATGTGATGTTGTAAATGTCAGAAATTTAAAAAGGACTACAAGATAGTGGAACTGGATCCAATATGCCAAGAAAAACTCCTTTTCCTGTGCTCCTAAAGCCATGGATTTTCATGGCCATCCCAGTGTTTGCGTCCATAGCCCATTCCAATTCTAAATTTAAAAATAAAATTCTGGACATATCAGTTTCAATATTATAATTATGTCTGTGTATATATATATATGTATACATGTGTGTCTAACATATGTTAAAATAAAATACCTGTGTGCTGTTTCAAATCCAGTCTTCCTGGAAGAAATTGAATCATTGCCAAACATGCAATCTAAAAATCAGCATACTATGGAGGAAGTCATCTACAACTATAGATTATATTTCAAATTTTTAAAAGAAATACTATTCCTTCTACTAACCCTCATTAAATAAAAATAAAGTCTTATTCTTATCTTGTCTCTTACAAAACGAATTAAACTGCAGTAATAAATGTAGGGAAGACAAATGCATAAAGTAAAACACCAGAACACTGAACCGAGTACCAGAATATTAAGTGGAGTACTAGTACCTTAACTACCAAGGCTGTATAGGTTACTATATACATCATTTCCTCCTTCACCACAGAGCATTTTTCAACAAATGTACTAAATATCCTTTTTTTTTTTCTTCTTCTTTTTATATATTCAGCTAAAACAGCCCAGCCTCCTTATCCCACTTCTCTTTACAACACAGCTCTGTGGTAAAGGTACCAGTTTTTCTGTTATAGATAATTGCATTTTTCCAAATCTGTCCTCTAAATAATTTTCTACTACACTCAAAGTACCTCTAAGAGGACATGTACCCCTGCTGCAGGTTTTAATATTTTGCTTTGAAAAAATATGTCCATGATAATGCTCACTTGCAGTATTTTGTTAGATGAGGTTGCACATTTCCTTCCAAATTGCAATGCTCGCAAGTACACCCACATGCTTAAGCTGATAAATGAAATGCTTACAATACATGATTATTATGAACACTTTTAATGAGCCAAAATGCAGAGGAGGACCAAGCAGTTCTGCAAAAGTTCAATATGTGTAACCACTGCTGTATCCAAAGAATGCTATGGATTTGGGTTTTTTGCACCTATCAAGGTTACAACAAACATGGTAAGACATCTTAATGGGTAACTCTCTTGCCCCTCCTGATCCAAGGGAGACTTAAACTGAAAAGTAAAGAATCATGAGACTTTGGACCAGAAAGTATAGTTCATGTCTAACAAGTAACACAAGTAACAGTTCTTCTACCATAAAATCCTTAAGCAAGTAGTGGGTGATACTTTACATACTTAATAAACCTCATCCACTTCCATCAACAGTAAATCTTTTTTATTTAGTTAGATATAAGAACTTAAAAATAGGCAGGAGTCAAAAGGTTTTGGACGTGATACTGACCTGATCATCAAAGTGTTAGCATTAAACTCTATTCTCAAAGTACACCATTTACAGTGAAATTTAATTATGTGGGAAAAAATATAATCTATGTATTATGTAGCAGCAGAAACTACTGATTTTTGCTATGTGACATTAATTATTGTATATAGTAAACATACTTCACTAAAAATAGATCCTTTGTGCAACAAATGAGGATGCTGATGGAGCAGCAGAAGAGAGAACTGGAAACAGTCACAGCTAGTTGTGTACCCTCCCCCCCCCCATCCCCCAGGAAGTCACCATTTCCTTTTGCAGCAAATAATGAAGAATGAGAAAAGAGCCTAAAATAAAATGCATGTTGAATACACATAGATTATAACTCCTTCAAGTCTGGAAAAGATGGAAACCACAACACAACACTAAACTAAAATAAGCCCCTGGATAAATATATTATTGCTGAAAGCTGCAACTTACTCCATACTGGAAAGAACTCAACATGATACTTAGACTTGACTCTGACATACCTGGCTCCCTTAGTAAATCATATAGTCATAGAATGGCTTGGGTTGGAAGGGACTGTTAAAGGTCACCTAGTCTAACCCCCCTGCAATAAGCAGGAACATCTTCAAGCAGAGCAGGTTGCTCAGAGCCCTGTTCAAGCTGACCTTGAATGTGTCATATGAATGCGAATGTACGATATACATTCATACCATGTATATCATAAAGAAAGGCTTACCTGCTCAAAGAATACATATGAATATTTTACAGTCATAGCAGAATCCTAATTGACCCTTAAAACTTAAATTAAACCCAGTAGTTCTTTTACAGAAATCTATAACATTTTTGTCCCCCTATTCTAATGCAAAGCTTTTTTGGGTGTGCATATTCTTTCAGGACTGCAATTTGCTTCTATCTCAGCTTGCAGAAATATATGCACAGTGACAGCAGAAACTCACCTACCATAGGCAACAAATCTCTATGCTAAAGAAAGGTACATTTTCGCTTCTCTTTGGAGACAGGTTTCACTTTTCTTTTGTTGAAATTAAGGTTATAAATCTTACTGAGAAAAATGGAGTTCTGAATTCAATATGGTAACTGGAACTTTTGTTGTTGTTGTTTGCTTTGTTAGCATAGACCAGGCATCAATAAATGAATAGGGATTTCTGCAGTATCTTCTATCCCTTTGTTTATCCACCCTCCATCTCCAACTTGTCTGTTGAGGAAGACCTGCATGCCCAGTACTACACTCCAGATACTGGAAAGGTACTGTGTTGTGCCTGAATGTCAAATGAACCACAAACCACAAGAAATAAGTGGGAGACAAGGAGTCAAAGGCAGGAAGAACATTAAAAACTCTTCTCAAAAGAAGCTGTATACCATGGGTTCCCTTCTATGACGTGGCCGAATGAGGCTTGAGCAACAAGCAGTCCTCAGCCTCCTCCCTTTATAACTCATATCACACCAACATCCATATTCATCTGTTGTCAGAAGTTCAGGTGAATTCAGCCATGATGTTAATGAATGGATACGCACTGATACACTCTTTCCCTCTGAATATGATACAGAACTGTAACAGGCTATTCGGAGAAAACAACAGTCCTCCTAGTCCCTCAGTAAATTCAAGCTTGCAAGGAGCTACATAACTTGCTATTTTTAACTTCAAGATAATTAAAATATTCCCCACAGTCTTAGAGTTCCCATAAGAAAAATAAAATGACCTTCCTTCTTTTTAATTTTTAAATGTCAGTTGTTACACTACAGACATAGATCTAATACATCAAGTGAAATAACTAGGCCACTACTGAGGACCCAATTGAGGTTACCATCCCCGGGATTGACCTATATTGTAAAAAGCCTCACTGACAGTGACATTGTCCCACATCTACAAGATGTACTATGTTTGCTTATAAAGCAACTAGGGATGCATAAAGCAAACCATAAGGTTCATAGTGTGAAATGAGATATATTTTTTTTTCAAATGAATAATTTTGGAAATCCTGCAAATTTTATTCCTGCCAGCTGACTCTGAAATATAGAGAGAACAGAAAGAAGGATTCTCTGCCCATTCCAAAGTTATTCTTAGGAACAAGTAGAAAACACCACTATTTGAATTTTCCATACTGTCAAAAAAAATGCAGTTGAAATGGAGTGTAATATGATATTCCAGGAGATTTTTAAATTTAGGAAAGCAATGAATGTAATGGAATAAACCAATCATTTTCCTACTAATTTTAAGTACAATTGCAGAAATATTAAGAAAAATATTTTTATTTGTCTTCAAGAAGTACAAGTACTTATGTCAAAGTCTTACAAGTTCATTAGAAGAATGATAAACCAAGTATTTGCACAGTCTTCTAGTTTGGTTTTAATCACTCACCTTGTAAGCATATGTATTATTCAAAATTTCATAGAAATACTGAATAAAATTAAGTTGAAGTCAGACCCCTGACGAACTCAATTTGAAATACCCCCATTGGACTGGTAGGTTATTTATAATTTTTCTCCAAGAGTCTTTCTTCAATTGACTGTATACTCCCTTTATCTCAGTTTTGCAGACTGCATTTCTGTAGTTTAATAAGCAAAGATACACTGCTTCTTGCCACTATTAGCCTGCCAAAGAAAACAATCAGAAAAAAAAATTCAGAATAAAAGATGTCATGCATATATTTCCTTTTTAAAAAGAAATACCATTCTCCTCTTTTCTTACGTATTGATAATTCATCTTGGAATCCTACTAGAAACTTAACTTTGCTTAAAAGATTTGTGGTTTTATTTCATGGTTTACTTTCAACAAACGACTATGTTCATCTATATCTCTGAATTTTCCCTCATTCTCTTCTTTTTTCTCCAAAATCAGTTAGGATGGACAATAAATTGCTTTATCTCTTCACATACATTTATCAAGACATCTCTGGTACATCTAACTTGTGCAAATCCTCCTTGATCTAATTTGTCAAGAGCTTTTTAGAATTGTATCATAATGAATAAATGGAATCTGTTTGGAAAGAGTTAACATGTCTTCTCCTGATGTGAGAAACCAAAACCCCTCGGATTTCTTTAAGCACTCCACAACCATGAAGAATTTTGGTCCAGTTGCTATATTCTACTCAAATTTCCAAAAGGTTGTTGATGAATTACTTCCACAAAGGTTTTTAATGAAGTTTAAGCAGTTGTGGAATGAAAGAAAATGCCTTGACATGATAAAACAAAATGTTAAAAGAGAATAAATAAAGGGTAAAAGTAAATTGTTATGTTTCAGAAAGGAATATCAGTGACGCTTCAACAGCTTCTGTAATCAAAAAAAAAGGGGTAAGGTTTGCTTATGATACAAATTTTTTCAGGGTAGTAATTATAAAGAAAAAAATGAAAGCTGATGAAGGAAAAAGTTTCATGAGACTGACTGACTAGACTACAGAACAATAGATGACCTTCAATGTAGATAAATGCACAATGAGACATGAGGAAAAAAGCCAATCCTATCTTTAAATATAAAAAGGTGAGTTTTGGGGAGACCACTACTGTTCAAGAGCAAGAATTAGGAGTTACAATACACAGTTCCTTGAAAACATCAGTTTTCAATAATCAGAAAAGAAATTGTATATCAGGAAATGAATAAAGAAGAAACAAGGAAATATCTAAGTCACAGCATAAATCCATGGTTTTTCACAGCCTTGATTACCATATATGATTCTGATCCTCTCATCTTAAAGAGAAGAGCTGAAGCAGAAAAGGTTGAGAATGAAACTTTTACTATTCATAAAAGAGGACCGAGGTGGCCTACAAGACATGACTGACATGGGAACGGTTAGATAGGGACTGTTTACTGTCTCCTCTAACACAGGGCCTAAAGAAACAGGCTGGAGAAAAATTAAAAAAAAAAGTAAAGGAAGCAGCTTTTCATGCAAGAGGCCATAGACTGTTGAAGCTCTTTGCTCAAGGATGCTGAATGAGATAAGCTTACAGGGTTCAAACAGCTACTAGACAAGAGTGACTGAAGGTGGAAGACAGCTCTGTTAATAGTTACTTCACAAACCACAACAGGGAATGCCCCGATGAAGGCTGCCAAACTATTTGGGAGCTGGTGAATGCAGGGAAGGTAGAAAGTATGGATGTTTGCTGTGTTCTTGGTTTCTCTCAGGGATCAGCTGGGGAACAAAATACTGGCCTGGAGGAACCCCAGCAGAGCTAGCTGATACACTGGGCCAACTACAGCTACCCATTATATGAAAGTGGGAGCAGAAAATGTTTTAACATTTCAACTTCTTACAGCTCTTTGCTTTGTGTTGACCTTCATTATAAAGCAATGGAACTAAAATTCCCCTTTCCATCCTTTTAAGTTTAATATCTTTATACAACCCTTTATCAGTGCTTCTTTAGTAGTTAGTTGCAATGCAGGTTCAGCTGCAGCCTGCAAGAGGCCTTCTGTTGACCGCTAGGTGTCAAATCATACCTGAATAACTGTCATCACAAAGTATCTGACACGACGTGGGGCAGTGCATTCACATGGAAAAATTCTTTTTTCTTTCAGTTCTCATATAGCAGTACAGTGGCCTTTCACTTCACATACATCCTCATACTTTAAAAATGAGCCTGTTCATGTAAATCTACAGCAGTTGGGTCAAGCTGTACTGCGGTAATATATGGATTCATTAGGTAGCAAACTGAGCAGCTTCACGACAAGCATTGGAAAGTTCACATGACACATGAGAAAGTTATGTATCTCCAGAGTGAAATTACACATGTAAAAAACAATTTTAAAATATTGAGTTTATTAATTTATTTCTGAAATAATAGTAGCAATTAAACCTTTTCATTAAGTCATCCAGAATCCATGATTTTTCAAAGGGATATTACTGATACATACTCATTCTCAGGTTAATTGAACTGCGTAAATCTAATATTGCAGTTTTCATGGGAAGAAACATTATTAAACTGCAATTTACAATATAATAATTAGAAAAAAATGACACAGTAGAAATAAAAGCCTAAGTCATTCCTACCGGGCTGTACTAGACCATATTTGATGGTATCCTGTGACACTAAACAAATACTGCATTACTGGACCAATGAGCTGTAGATGCTTCTGTAAAAGTGATGCTTCCCTCACAAAACCCATCTATGGTGGCTGTGCACAGAATACCTTTACTCTTCTGTGCCTTTGTTATTCATAACAGATTAATGCAGGCTGGTAAAGAATACACTGTGACAAGCTTAAAGAAGATGCTGTGCTTGCACAATACCTGTTAGCAGTTACTCTGATTTATTTCCTTATGCTGGAGTAAATCTAGATGCATTCCTGACCTGCAGTGGTGGAGTGCCTTTATGATTCATCTCATGTAGTAGATCAAGTGCAATAAACATGAGTAACTACTGAATGACTGTAATCGCTCACAAAGGTAAGTCTTTGCAGAATCAGGACCCTAGAGAAATTTACCTTTCTAGATGATAAATTTGATAGCTATCAGGTATTCATTTTAGACAGATCATTTTTTAATCTCAAATTCTCTCTATCCCAAATGGTTTTAAATATGGGAATTATTACTGATCCATTGTCCCCACTGTCAATAATAGCTGATTTTTTACCACACTTCATTAACTAAGTTTACAGACTTGGCAATAAAAATCTAACTGAATTTCTGATCTGCTTTGCAGCAAAAGTACTAAAACAGGCGTGAAAAACAACAATTTGAAAAATGGAAAACTAAGCATCTTAGCTACAACAGCTGAGAAAAAAGCCATGGATTCTAATAGTGTAACATCAACTGAAAATCCCTGTCTCTTGTTATATAGCAGTATAGAGAAATAGAAAAAGAATAAGACTTGTCCTAGTCTTATGAATAGCTAGGTTTTTTTTCTTTTATTGTCATTATCTTAAATACAATGTTTGCCTATCAAATGCACTTACATAAAATAAACCAGATCTGTTTAGTCTGTCTAAAGACATATTAAATAGTTATCATTTGAATTGAGTAATTTAAATTTAATACGCAGAGAGTATTACAAAGGTGAGAAATCAGTAATTTTGACAGCCAATTTGAAATGTCTGGGAGGGGCACCTGAGTTTCACCTCTAAGCACACACCTTCTGAAATGCAGGTTGTTATGAAGGTACTTCAAGTTCAAAATCCTACCTGGAGAAATCCTGAATCACCAGTCACACTTGGAAGTCTTGTCCACGAGATCCATTCTCAACCTCAGAACATCACTGAGAACACTCAGAAGAAAGTGCTGTTCCCCCTGATCTTTTCTTAAACACTTGTGAGGATGTTATAGGACAGAAGAAAGAATGGAGTGTTACAGCCTGATTAGATTCCCTCTCATGACAGTGTGGACTTAAGCTTTCAGAGAAACTTCACAGCAAGTATTTCCTTGATTGTCCAATCTTAATTAATAGACCCTTTAGGCTTCTGATACACATCATGTCCTACAATAAAAGGTGGTGTAAAAGAAGAAGAAATTGGAGCAATTAATCTGGCAAAATGCCTTGGACTATCTTGAGGGGGAAGTAACATTTCTCACTAACAACCAGTTGTATAAAGCAGAAAATCTAAAGTGGAAATCTTTGAAAACTAACAAAACTGAGGAAAATGTATGTAACAACTTATTTTTCCAATCCTGGTACACAGACAATAAAAGGATCTACATTTCATTTGTTTCCGCAAATTATTTGAGAAGAATTTAATGCTCCTCCATCTCCCCCCAATTCTCTTCACATAGGTGAGAGCATCCAAAACCGGTAATGGGCTGTATGTGGGACAGTAGAAGGTTCCTGTCTCATATCATATTCTTGCTTTTTGTTTTAGATGCATCACTTCACCTCTCAAGTGCTATTCTTGCTATATTTTATGCCTGTCTTGCCTCCTGTGGGGTCAAGCCGAGAAAAGATATCTTGGCAATTATTATGACTGGGGATATTAGCTAATGGAGCTTAAATAGCTGAAAGATAAGGATAACATAGTCTGGTCTGGACTGTGTTAAGAAATGCAGCAGAGGATTGCAAGTAAATTTGTATAGCCCCTAGCATAATATGATCCGAACCACAACCATTTTTGTAAACAAAAAAAATATTATCCTGCTTTATCATACTTTATTTTCATCTGCTGGGGTACCTACGCTTTCCCTTCTTTCTGTAGACTGGGGAGGAAGACGACTATTCAGTTGAACCACATAATGGAGGAACGTGCAAGAGGGAGCATGGAGGTGATCTGTGTACAGTATTTATCTGCATATGCATAAAGTGACGTCAAATCTCTTACAGAGTCATTTTGTTGTTCCATCCACCCACAACTAGTTTTGAATCTTTTGCATGCTAAATATAATTACTGAAGCTGTCGAATTGATAAGGTATATTTTAAATTCATATCAGAGGTGCTTTAGACCTCCATTTTTAAAATATAACAGGAACGAAGAACTACATAGCCAAGTGGCATGATATCCTGCTATACATTATGTTGGTATTTACTTGACTGCAGAAGAATAGCAAGATGGAATTAAACAAAGAAAAAACATACTGTAATGGAATAAAAGGCACATAAAAGATAAGAAAAACATAAGTAAAGCAAAGAAGATCAGTAATTTGTCTGCTCTTTCCATGTTTTTGAAAATAAAACTTTTTTCAAGATGAGCTGCTAGGCTTGCATATTAGTTTCATCAAATTGAAAAGCTTATAGCTCATAGTTGAAGAAATGCTTCAGTGTACTTCCGTCCCTGTGCAACTTTAAAGTATCTGTTGTTAATGATGTTTTCTGGTAGCATGGGCATTGAAAGTATTGCTTTTCAAACATTATCAGTAGAAAGTAATCTTCACTGGAGACCTAAAGTTTTTAAAATATCCCCCACGTCTTGCAGAATTTTTAAAGGTCATTTGTTTTAGGTATCATGAAGACCACCAAGATGATTTATGAACCACTAGCCTACATCAGGACTGAAAATGTGGAAATGGAGAAAAATTTCCAATAGAAGAGAGCTCAAGCAAAGGAAAACAGGAAGAGAAAGCCTCTCAAAACAAAGACAGGTACTTGGAGAAAAGAACAAGGGGTCTGAGACAGCACTAGGAAAGCTGCCAAATTATTAACTTATCTTCTGGTGATTCAGATGAAGTGATTCTATCTGGTAATTTTACCTCCATTACTCCAGTTTAAAATGAAGTGGTCTTGCAGGGTGTAGTTTTCATGAAGTACTAAATAGTGAAGGAGCTTGTACTCAGATGCATTATTAAGCATCTACATGAATCAAGAAGGAAAAGATGGATAAAAGGGTGGATAAAATTGTGCTATTGTACAAGTACAGGTATACTTGTAGGAGTATAGGAGTATACTGTTATAACACTCCCTCGCCCCCTCCCTCCCCAAAAAAGGCCGGGGTGGAGGTGGGGGGGGGGAGGAAATCAAAGCATACTTTGATTTAGCTTGCAACTATGCAACATGGTTTGACAAACCCACATATTAAATTACAAATAGCTCTGGAAATTATTTGCTGTTTAAGGTCCTAAAATATGAATGCCAACATTGCACTATGTATGCCCAATCGAAATATTCCCAATACTGAGTAATTCTTTATTTCCAACTTAACTTTGTTATACACTATCTTGAAAATATTAGATGAAAAATTATTTTCTCTTTTGTGTTTTATAAAAAAATGTGATTTTTCTAATTTCTTTCATAAAGCTACATCAATTTTTGAAGACTGCCCAGCAAAAAACTATCAAAATCTAGCTAAGATACACAACATTAAATTTAGAAATTCAGTACAAAAAACTTTTGAAGATCCATGTTTTTTTAAAAATTGAGAAAAAGGTTAATCTTTCTGTTGTTAGGCTTTCCTCTGAATAAGGAATGTAGAAATTTCAGAAGAAGGGAGAACAGATCTCATAAATTGCATTTATGAAGAAGAAAGATCCAATTGTAGCAGATGTGAATTAAAGGACTTGTCTCTTTATCATTAATATTTTGGAAGGCACTCTATAGAAATTGAGAATTTAAAAACAGAGGTATTTTCTTATTTAATAAATTTCTGCTAAGATAGAATGCCAATACAAGTGAAAGTAAAGAATAGTAAAGAAAAATACTATAGTGGACACATGCTATACGTACATCACTCCACACCAGTAATATCTTTCACTTCACCACATACACTCTTTCTTTTCTGATGTTCAGCAATGAGATTGCACAAGTAAATTTGAGCTTATTAGATGTTCCAAAATGTTAATTTTGACTACTCACAATTTATTACTGCTGAACTACATTTCATAGTCACTAATTAGTTGAAATTTAAAAAAAAAAAATCTTAAAATATTCTCTGAAAAAAAAAATAACAGAAAAAACAAAACTCTATGCTTGCTCCTTTTCCTAAACAAATAACCTTTATGACATGAGCTTATGATATTCGAACTAAGGGGCAATTTTTTTCTCCAAAAAGATTTGGACAAAATGAGAGACCTGATTAAAAAACACCCACTTCTTAAAAACTTAAACACAAACTTGCTTTCATAACTGGGGAGGTGGGCGTCAAATAGATTGGAAAATGCTGTGGTGTCTTAGTTTTATTGGGTTCTAACATGAGTTGCCCACTAGGAAATTACAATGAAGTCCAATAGTCCTTTGATTCTATTCATCTCTCTTCATACACTGACTTTCAAGCTACAGCAACAAGCTGTGCCCAGGTCAGTGAATGAATGAAATCCCACAAGCAAAGAACCAAACAACTCCAGACATCAAATCCTACACCACAGTACTTATGGGACTTGAAGATAGCCCCTCTGCACTCCAGAAAGCTTGCCTCTTCCTCCTCCCCTCCTATATTATATCAGTTTTAATAAAAGGTTATGGAGTCCCTGTGAGTCCCCTAAGTATCTCAGAAGACTACCTCTCCCTGAAATCAATTTTATAACAGTCTAAGTCACTTCAACCATCAGAAACTTCTCTGTTGCAACAATTTTGGATTGAACTGTCTTCACGCTATAATTTTATACATTCAAAGAATATTGGAAATTCCATCTAAAGGAATTTTATCATAAATATAGAGAAAGTTAGATTTTGTACTACATTAATGCAAGAGTATTTCTATCAAGCAGTGAGAATAAATGTTTAGACAGCTATCTTTGAAATTTTACCCTTGATGTAGAGGGTACAAGACCAAAGTATTGCCAATTCATAATACAAAATACTGAAATGTTCCATCATTTAATTTTAAGCTTCACTTGGTAGATTATTCTTTGTCACTGTAATTCCCTTTGATGTACTTAGGTAAACTTTATCTCAAAGTACATTGAATTTGAAAGAAGTACCAAAGTAAAAAAGTAGCTATAAGAGGAGATAGTGTTCAAGAGTAAATTACGGTCAATGTCTAGGGCATGGAAGCCAGTCTGACATTTAACTGAATTGTCTCTTGAAAACAAAGGTAACATCGGGTTCTGAGATCACATACTTGAGCGTGACACACGGTTGGATTCACTGCAATATCCCTCCTTTGCAATATATCACAACAAATACTATTTTAGCCAGTCCAGACATACTGTGTAAGTGTCTATTTAAAAATAGCTGCCTGTTCAGTGAAATAGGGATTTGGCCTTAAGTGCTTTCTGTTTGGTTTTGGGTTTCTATTTTGGGTTTGTTTTTTTTTTTTTTTTCTATTTTGTTTTTAAAGCAGGACATAGAGCTTTCAATACTGCATGAGCTACTTAAGGGCCACATTGCTACCGATATTAGTGTGTTGTGCCAGTATAGAGCTTAGCACTGGCTAACATGCCTTGCTAAAACTTTGTGTGCACACACACACATTATCATTTTATAGCTCCAAGCCTCCAAATTCTACTACAGACCTCTAATAACCTTCTCTTCATCACCAACTCTGAAGACATAAATAGAAAAGTAGTATATTTACCAGGCTCGGTACCAGGAACACTCAAGGGTTTGCCAATGCTGAGTGAGGAGTGCACCAGGCTCTCCTGAACATTATGGCAGCACCAGATTCTCCTACATGGTGTCCCTGGGATCCAGGGCACAGGCAGTCAAATATGGAGCAGGTTCAGTCATGAAGCACTGAAAAACCATTCAAAGTCTTCACATAAGGTACACACCTCTGTCACCCCTGAAGACTGGCTGTTCTCCCAGGTATCTTTCTGAATTGCATTCATTATCAGCCTAATTGCAGTGACAATAATAGAGTTGTCAAATCCCTGTTGCTATGGCTGGTTTGTCCTCATACAAGAGACAATGAGCTCCTTCATGAAACAGATTTAACTAAAAAATGTTATTTCCTTCTGGTTTCACTTGCTTGATTTTCTCAAGGGAAAGATGTCAGCACTGTAGAGAAAACAGCTGGAAAGGAGAACAAATTTTTATTATTGCTGTTGTTGTTGTTATTATTATGATTGATTATTTAAAAGTAAAGGGATTTAGCAAGGGTGGGTAGAGGGAGGCAACGGGCTAAGGCTAAAACACTAGGGAAAAGACTTCAAATCAGGACAAAGTTGGATGAGTGAGAAAGGAGGAGCAGAACTGCAAAGAATTCAGACCTAGTTTTTGAAAGGTAAAAGACAGGTGCACGCAGCTTGGCCTGTGAAGCAGAGTCACTTCATGGTGTCATTGGATTTCTTACCTATTCAAGACCCTTTTTTAAACTCATGTATGATAAATATCTTTTTGAGGACCTCCTGGTGCTGCAGTCCAATCATTGATTTTGACTCTAGCCTCCACACTGGATGTTGAACAACAACATCTGATTCCACTTCCTTCATAAGAAGCCTCTTTACAGGCTGAAAAATATTGGAAACCAAACAATACATGGTAAGTAGAGACCAATGGAGGAGTCACTCCCAAACTGCTTTAGTGGTCTGAACCAACTTATTAGCGTAGACACAGCACTCGTGATGGCCATCAGTTTCCTCAGAAAGAAGACAAGACAAGCCACTGATCTGCCACAAAACCCTGTCTGACCTGCTGTTCATCTGACTCATCAATCTAGAATACAGATTGGTAGCATGCCTATAATCATAAGGGACACTAGAACATTGGTGTTTAAAAGGATATGGACATTTTTGAGCTTGCTTTTCTTATTACTAGAAAGGCATGTTTTTGAGCTCTCACTGTTGCATAGAAATACATAAAAAGAGAACACGCACATATAAACCAGACTCCTAAAACTGCCACACAAATAAACAGCTTCAAATTTTCAATTTTTCTAATTTTTAGATACTTTTCCATTTTCAACTTCAATCTTGGGTGAGTTAGCAATATTAAATAAAATAACCCGTGCATGCTGGTTCACGTGAAGTATTAACCTTATGAAACATTCCTTTCATCTTCTTGCTCAGCTTTCCCAGTGTAACCTAGTAGTCTGTGCCCACAGACTCTCAGTTCTCCCAGACCTTCAGCTTCTCAGGTTCCCAGTGGTGAGCTGGTGCCTGGTCATTTTTGAGACCTTTTGGTTAAAAATTTACTAATCATTTGTCACTCCCTCACTGCAAGGCAGTCTGTTCACCTTTCTACATGTAAGCAGCAGTAACCAAGCCTTCTTGCAGTAAAAACAAAACTAAAACCAAATAAACCCACAGATATGTCTGAAGAAGAAAAGATCTGCATTGCTGACCATTTACTTTAAACTTTATTTATTTGCTTGTTGAGTGAAAAATGCAGGTACATTCCTTTTAAAATCAAAGTATATCATGTTGTTTTCACATGTATTTTGACAGATAATAGAAGAGGATTACTTTCCAAGGAAAGACAAAACTGTGTAGATTGACAAGCACCTCCTGAATCAAATTTCTCTGGGTTCAAAAAGAGAAGAGGCTTGTTGGCCAACCTACAAATTTCAGAATCTTGCAAAGAAAGACACATTAAGATGTAATGAGAAAGTCACTGAGTGTGGACAGTGTGATTGAGTCCACCCTCAGCAAGTTTGCCAATGACACGAAGTTGTGTGCCATGGCTGACACCTGAACATCTTTGGCATCTGGAAGGGATGCTATCTAGAGGAACATAGA
Source organism: Fratercula arctica (assembly GCA_947846985.1). NCBI lineage: Eukaryota > Metazoa > Chordata > Aves > Charadriiformes > Alcidae > Fratercula > Fratercula arctica. The sequence continues at coordinate 61,308,910 of CANTUZ010000002.1, read as the reverse complement.
CGAGCTTGAGAGGTGGGCCTGTGGGAACCGTATGACGTTCAACAAGGCCAAGTGCAATGTCCTGCACCTGGGTCACAGAAATCCCAAGCACAAATACAGGCTGGGCGGAGAATGGATTGAGAGCAGCCCTGAGGAGAAGGACTTGGGGGTGTTGGTTGATGAGAAGCTCAACATGAGCTGGTAATGTGCACTTGCAGCCCAGAAAGCCGACCATATCCTGGGCTGCATCAAAAGAAGCGTGGCCAGCAGGCTGAGGGAAGTAATTTTGCCCCTCTACTCTGCTCTTGTGGGACTCCACGTGGGGTACTGCATCCAACTCTGGAGCCCTGTTACATCCCAGTCCAATTACATTGCACCTGGGAGAGGTTAGCAATGATTACAAGTGTGAAATTAAGATGCAAACGAGGTCAGATGCCGCTCACTGCAGGTTTGCAGGTTTATTGTTATTCCCCAGGAAAAGTCACTGAGACAAGCGATCGAGTAAAGGCAGAAGTAGAGGAAAGGCAGAAAAGAGAAGCAGTATCACGGAGCGTAGCAAGAGTATAGTCACCACCACAGGCCCAACGACATCTCGGCAGTCCTCCGGAAGTTCAGCGGCATCCCATTGATCCGTGGTTGATGGTGGTGGGGGTCTCAGTCCCGATTCCCAAATTGTGGTGGGTCACCCCACCAGTTATAGTCTAGGTAGCCCAGGTTGGTCAGTAGCTTTACCAATCGGCATGATGGTGGCCTTTGCCCAGCTAATTGTTATTTTACTTGGTTGCCGTAGAAGCTTTTTCTGCCCCCTTGCTGCTTGGGCAGCGCTTGGCACAGTCATTGTGCTTCAGCAATTTTGGAGTTAACAGCACAGGCTTGGGTGGGCCCCGGGGTAGGCAGGGTCTGGCCACACTGACAGCCAGAGGCCTACACCCTTTCCAGCTGGGGGAGCCACACACCCTCCTCAGTTGATGGCAGTCTTGGGTGGTGACTGGCAAGCAAGAGGATTGTCTGCAGGAAGTGCTAAATAGGTACACCAAGCTTGTTATCAGCCCACAAGCCTGCCGTCAATTTGCAGAAGCTTAAGCAAGCTTTGAGACAATTATTTTAAAGTTCCAGTCTTTCACAGGCCCCCAACATAAGAAGGACAAGGACCTGTTGGAGTGAGTCCAGAGGAGGGCCGCAAAGATGATTAGAAGGCTGGAGCACCCCTCCTATGAAGACAGGCTGAGAGTTGGTGTTGTTCAGCCTGGAAAAGAGAAGGCTCCCAGCAGACCTTATAGCAGCCTTCCAGTACTTAAAGAGGGACTACAGGAAAGATGGGGAGGGACTCTTTATGAGGGAGTGTAGCATTTTTGAACTGAAAGAGGGTAGATTTAGATTAGATATTAGGAAGAAATTCTTTGTGGATGTTGAGACACCGGAACAGGTTGCCCAGAGAAGCTGTGGATGCCCCATCCCTGGAAGTGTTCAAGGTCAGGTTGGAAGGGGCTTTGAGCAACCTAGTCTAGTGAAAGGTGTCCCTGGCCATGGCAGGGAGTTTGGAACTAGGTGATCAGTAAGGTCCCTTCCAACCCAAACTATTCTATGATCTATGATTGTCTCACATCGTCTCTAAGGAAACTGCATACTCCTGCATTCACAGAATCACAGAACCACAGAATCACAGAACCACAGAATCACAGAATGGTAGGGGTTGGAAGGGACCCCTGGAGATCATCTAGTCCAACCCCCCTGCCAAAGCAGGTTCACCTAGAGCAGGCTGGACAGGAACACATCCAGGCAGGTTTGAATATCTCCAGAGAAGCAGATTCCACAAGCTCCCTGGGCAGCCTGTTCCAGTGTTCTGTTACCCTCAATTTCATGCATACGCCAGCAGTATTTTTCAAGACAAGGGCATATGAATACTTTAAAGTTGTTTGTTATTTAAAGCTAAGAACCTGTGTTTGCATGGCAGGCCTCAATGATAACAGGAGTTCCCAATTATAATACCTGTCCTGCTTGCCCACACTTTATTCATTTTGGTTCACATTGCAGAGAAGTCTCACACTGCGTGGACTGATTTTTTGATTTTATTTTAATGAAACCATATCAGAAGATGGACTCCAGAAATAGACCCACTTCAGTTGCTACATTCAGTTCATGGGGCCAGACTAGAGACAGGTTGAGGTAAAACTTTAGCAGTGCATATGGTATGACCGTTACACACTAGCTATTTTACTCTGCAGATCTGCTGCAACTGGACAGCACTCCTTACTAATGTAAACATAGACACAGAATATGAGTGAAGAAAACCAAAGAATAAATAGCTGCGAGCTCCAGCAACTCTTACAGTATTCTTGTTCACAAAGATATCACTGTGAAAATTTACTTCTGTTGAATTGACTTCTAAGGAGAAGATGCAGAAGAATTGGTAATTGCAGTCCCTCTTTATTCTCCAAAGAGGATAAATTCTTTACTCTCAGCTAAGCCTAAAGGTATTCTATAACAGCAAGTCAAAAGCTTACTCAAGATGTAACTGTGGTTGGATGACCAAGGGTCTGTGCAGATCCACCAACCTTGGGTAACTAGATGCTGTCCTTTCTTTAAGCACTATATGACATGTGTTATATTTGGCATATGATGCATCAAATACTACCAATATCATTATCCCTGTTAAAACAACATCATTTCTTTCCAGATCCCACCTGTAGCTATTTTCAACCCTGGGCTGTTGCACTCTACACTTACAGTAAAAAAAACCCCAAAAAACAACAAGTAAACAAAAGCCAAGACACTTTTAAAAGCAGCTTCCATACAAAACTTGTTATTTTTACTTCTGCTTGGTGTTACTGACTGACCCTCAATATCCTGTTACACCAGACATAGTGAACTCTATAGCTGTTGCACATTTTATTCCTATTATATTCTATGAGAAAGTCATCCAGTGCTTCTAAGGTCCTTACCTAATTTGGTAGCCCTCATCTTTTCCTGTTGAAATATGAGGATACCATTCACCATGAGTAGAGAGGCTACATTTTGCTGTCAGGGAATAAATACTCTAGTATTTGTCTTACTTGAGTTGTGTGGAAAAAACCCTTATTGCAAGAGGTCCACAGCATGCAATATACTTACTAAGTAGTATGTCTGAAAACTGCAGTGTTTTGGACCTATTGCTGAAGCTCTGGCTCTTCTTCTGATAAAACAAGATGTATTCCAGTCCCAAGGAAGAACATATGTGGAAATAAGTAGCTTTAATAAAAGAAGAAAATGCAATAGTGTATGCACCAGAAAGTGATAGGGTATTCATGATGACTTCTGAAGTTTTTTTACAGCAAAATTTTGGTCAACTCTTATTTTAGCTGAACCCACGTACCCATCCTTAGATAAAAAATTACTGCAATACATGAGTCAATAAGGAAAAGCCTAGTGGGGTTTTCAATGACTATGCACTCAATGAAAACACATACCACCAGGTGAATCTCAGGCAAAAAAAACCCAGGAACATGCTTGCAACTCTCATCAAGAATTGCTTTCATGACATTGACTTTGCTGTCATAACAGCAAAAAACCCCATATATTCAAGTCTCAGTAACCATGATTCTAGTGCTTGTGAATTCTGCAGCTTCAGTGAATTCTGTAGCTTCAGTTCTTAAGGGTATTAAAACCCAGTTGGATTTTTAAAAAACTCTATGGCACAGATGAGCCATTTCATTTTACCATTATCCCTTAGTGTTCTGGAAAAATAATTTCAAATTAATAGCCATTGAACAGCTCAGCTTTCTTTGATGACTCATTAAGCCATTGCAACCCTGCACTCTCATTTTTCTAAAGCTAGAGTCCTGCAAAATTGTTTATAAAGGTCTTTATCTCTCCACAATTTAGATGCATGTAGAAGACATGCATGTAGAAGGCCTTCCCAAGACTTCCTCATCCAGCAGCCCTCAAAGGTCTCTTCTGTGGATTTCTCATGGATATAAAAGCAAATATGCAACTTGTACCACCTACAGCATCCAGCAGCAAGGAGGGAACAGGCTACTCTGCCTATGTCTTTGGAGCATGACTGCTGCTAGTTCCTTTTACCCTCTAGTGCTTTGAAGGGGTTGAAGAGTCCTCTCCAAAGTTCGTTGCAGACCCTGTTGACAAAATATATACTGTGCTATCTAAATCAAAGGACTTGGTCTCACTAGGATGAGATTTACAGGCTAAAATCCAAGCATTTCTGTTTTCTCGTGGGGTGTTATCTGTTGCTTAGAAAGATCATTATGGGGGCCTAACCTGGGACTGCGCATATGACTAATCAGGCCTATTATTAATAACTTTTATGTTGTCAAGCTTTTGAATGAAATACAAAAAATAAATAAACCTTAAGACAAAACAGGAGGTTTTAACTCTAAGAAGCCAAAGCCTTCCTGCCTGACCACATGAGTATGTCATTCCTCCGAAGGCTTATTCTGTTCAAGTAGCAAACTGCAGACTTTCAGCAGAGTAAGGTGCTAAGTGAAAGACAGCCTGACAGCTGCTGTTATTGCATGAGCAGTAGGTAAGAACCACAATGGCCAGCAAATCAGCATTTGAAATGAGTCTTTTCCTGATTTTTGTACTTAGTCATGTTCCTTTATGCTCACACATACAGAAGAGGATTTATTTTAGTAAAAGAGAATTTTGTTCCCTACCCCAGGACCCGCCCCAGGCAAATAAAATGGAAGTGAATCTATGTGGGTAGGTTTCTGGATTTTGTTCTTAAACCTGCTTCAAAAGTTTCTATAAATGGCAGTTGCATTACCACACCACAGAGCTCAGAGTTAACCAACAATTAGTAGTGTGTCGAGCCCATGGACAATTACACTGAATTATTAAATCCTAGTTAACTTCTTATTAGTGCAATAGGGAAAATCAGGCTACTTCTAATCATTTCAAGGCATCATAGGTGTCATGGAGATGCTGATCACCGCACTGCTGAAGGGATAAGGCAGCAGACGATTTCTGATATGTCTTGGGGAATTCATACATGCCCACGCTATTCTACTCCTTCCCCCTTAACAAATGGGGCACAAGAGCTCCCAACTGTGGGACTTAATGTCACTCTTCCATGTCTGCATCATCACTCTCCTTTTCCAAACATACATTTTCCTTCTCCAGGAGACCATGAAACAGCACTAAAGATAGCGTGTGATCAATAGACTGGTGGAGAAAAACTGTGGTTATGAGACTGATGTAAGCTGCTTGCAATATTGTCTCTGTTTTCATCCTACATCTTTGTTCCTTTAGAATGCTTTTCTTCTCTGTTTAATATTTGTTCAATGACCAGGCATTTCAAGTCCAATATCTTTTTCCATTTATTTCCACCTTGCACTCAATGTATTTCAGAAAGGAACTAATCTAGGGCCATGTGAAGGTTTGTTTATTAACAACACTATTCCCTCTATGCAACTCTCTTCCACACTCATCAGTTTTATTTTGAATAGTGAAGACAGTGAACAGTAAATTCAGCACAGGCTTGAACCCTATCACAACTCTCTACTCACTTCTCTTGCAGGTTGAAAGTGTTCATTATCTAAACTGCTGCTAAAGAGTCAGAAGACTTCTACAGCCTCTTTGTTATTTGGCAATATCACACGTAAACTCTTATTTTTGACAGTTACAGGAGATTTCATTGATGGAGTTTGTTCTCCAACTGAAATAAATTTCCGTTATATTCTTAGCTTCAGTTTAGAGGGAAAAGACTACCAGGAAGACATTCCTGTGCCATGGAAAACATTTTCATAGTTTGTTTTTTAATACAAGTAGGAAAATACAGCTAAATAACACCTTAGAAAACAAGAGAAAGTCCAACCATTTTCAGTCCTACTGTTGAAAAAAATCCCTTCAAGCCCCACCTTAAAAGTCTTCTTCAAAAAAGTGATTAAAAAGAATAAGTTCAGAGTAGTCAGATAGTAGGCCAAGTCTGCAGCTTTTCACTTAACCAGTTTTGTGTCATTATGTTCTCCATTGGTTAATTTTTCTGTTGTTTCATTCTCTGGGAAGGAACAGCACTTCTGTGTTTTGGTCTGCTTGTTGTACTTTAAGAAGGTAGAATGTACTTTTAAAAAGGTAAAATATTGGCGTCTGCACACTGGGTAAACAACCCCGCTTTGGGACAACATGCCCAGTAATTAACATTGCAGGATTAGAGAGGGGGATCTGCCAAGAATTATCACAAAAGTATCTATTTTTTTTCTACAAGAATGTTACCAGAATGTTTTTCCAAGCAAAAAGGAAAAAGAAAAAATATCCAGTCAGGATGACCATGTTTGCAAGAACAAAAAGAAGTCAAAATAATATTCCAGATGGTATGCATTTCTGCTACTTTTACCTGCTAATGCAAAAGTATGGAGTAACTGAAAAGCAGATTTTTAATTTCATAGAAACATGTCCAATTCCTCATTTCTTTTACCAGTTTTCCACCAAAGACAAGAACACAAGATAGGTGATGAAATATGAAATATCTATGTTACCAAATGCTGGGTAGAAATTCTAATACCTAATGAACATCCTGTGACTTAAATATATGTAAAGATCACATAGCAGCTAAGTTCCGTTTGCAATAGAGAAAGAAACAACAAGCCACAAGTGATAAAATTGCAAGTTTCTCCCTGCCATTATGTTTTACTCTTGACTTTGTCTAAGACTGCCAAAAATGTAAGAAAGGGAACTGCAAGACACTTCACTTTACATAGCTGACACATGTCACTTAATTCTGTTTTTTTTTTCAGCAGGACAGAAGGAGAGACTATAGAGATGCATATGACTATGAAGAAAAACAAAATAAAAATACCCATGTTCCCATTTAACAACAGAAAAAAACACTTCAAAGAACATAATTTTCCTTCTGGAAGATGTTTCTTTAGATAAAAAAGCAAACCAAGTACCACAATCTTAAACAAAACAACAATTTCCCAACTGACACTTGGTCTGTTCATAATTTTTCACATTTAATGGTACTGCATTTATGTGATATTTGTCTAGAGGAAGAATAAGAACTTTAATGATCGGTGTTAGAAGAGGAATAGTCCACATATATATTTGCGTCTCTTCTGAAGTAAATTCTTTCTTATCGTACAATGTATGCAATTGTGTTTCTGACAGTATTGCTGTTAGAATACAGCAATAGAATACAACAGCTAGTGATTGTTAGGGATGTGTTGTACCAGCTAGATACCTAAAAGAGCACCCTAAAAATGCAGTGAAGAGACAGGGACAGATGAAAGTGTTACAAGTAGAACAGCAACTACCTATTGCCCAACTTCTATATTAGAAGTTAGTCATTTCTAGAGAAGGATTTGACGTAATGAAGAAAAAGTTTCTCATCCTCACCTGTACTTCATATTTAACAATATTTAGACTAAGCATTGAATACTGTGTTTAGAAGGCAAAAAATTATATCATGTATATTTGTTTTTCTGTTTAGTATCTGAAAGACATAGACCAGCAGTGCCAATTCTGTACGCTAAATGACACTTACTTGAAACACAAGGCAGTGGTTCAAGGATCCAGCAGTAAATTCTCAATTCAACAGTAGAACGATGTTTTCATTTACAGTTTTCAGCTACTGTTATTAAAAAGAGTATTAAATAAATATAAGAAGGGAATCAGCGGCCAAGTGTGCTGAATTGGATATTCACCATAGCTAAATGTGCTAAATTTTTGATGAAGGATATAAATAATTAGTAACACACACATACATTCAAAAAGTTTCTTCTGCTCAGGCATGCATATATCTGACATTTAAGTTTGGAGTGGAACGATGTGCTTTCTTTGTTATTTCTCTTCCCTAGCACTTTATGTGGTTAACCAGGAAGTCAGGTTCTTTTCCTGTGCCTGCCAAAGAGGCAGTGTCCCATCATTTTACTGTGTACTCTTTAATTCCCTCAACTATAGCAGGGAGCTACTGATGTTCATTAACTGCTCACTGGGACTTGTATGTAGTGGAGCATGACACCATTCATTCATTCACATCTCTATTAATGTCATTCTTGCATAGGCATAAAACTGCACGTTTATTCCCTGAAGCCCTCGTCATTTGCCTAAGTCACTTTAAATCACATCAGGTCTGAATGGGAAAAACATAACGAAATTCTTCTCATGAAAAAGGAAATATGTACGTATGTATGTATACGCATACATACTTATAAAATTGGTATCGCAAAATTCACTACCATGTGGCATGCAGATATCCTGACAAAAAGCATATCTTAAGGACTCAAATAGAAGAGAACTGTAGACATGAAAATATTAAAGGTACACTAGAGTAAGCACAAGTGCATGTGCTAAAAATACGGAATCTACTGTGCATTTACTCTAGCAATCCTCATATTCAACCTGCAATGCAAACACTAACTAAATGGTAGTCTAACATCTAATAGAATCTAACATCTGATGACTCTAAAAGAACTGCATGTTTGCCATAAGTTACTATGACCTTGATCTGGCAATGTTTTTTTTAAAGACAAAAAGGAGATGCCTTGAATAAGCTGTTTGTTGTTTGTTTGTTTGTTTGTTTGTTTGTTTGTTTGTTTAACTATTCCAGAAATTGCACTTGAAAAGAACTTTCCAATAAACCTAGACTTAAGAAAAGGACCCCTAACCAATCTCTGAGTGATTAAATTATCTCAAAGTTCTCAAAATTAAAAAAAGAAATGCTCTTTTTCCTTCTTTTTGTTCTAGCGAGATGACGGAGTCTGGATATACTCTGACTAAAAGACAAATAAGGAAATGCTATACGAAGGAGGCATGATTGTTATCAAGAATGCTTGTTTCTTTCCCATTTATTTTGCTTGCCTACAGCTGAATTAAGTTCCTCTATGTCAGTTAGACTACTCCAAGGGAGGACTTCAAGTCCCATAAATGGCAAGGGAGGTTTCCTGTACAAACAAAAAACCTAACACCTCCTCATCCCAAACACAAAATAATATTTTTTATTTCTACAAGGATCATGATTAGAGATGTCTCACTGCAGTATCATTCTATAGCAATGAAATTTGACACTGAAACCCAAAGAGTTAGTGGGTCAGAGTTACTCTTTATGGATTTCCCAAACACAGAAAATGATTGGAGATATTAGTCAGTCTATTAGGTGACAAAAGTGAAGTGAATGAAATATGACCAGTTCTATAAACACACTTGCATTGGGAAAAAATAAAAAATCTCATTTTTTTTCTTTTTTCTGTCTGCACTCAAACATAAAGCCAATCATGAAATTTACAGTGATACAACAAATACAACCACTGCTTACATGTGTATGCAACCAGACATTAAACCTCAAAAGCTTTAGGAAAGGTTAAAATTCCTCAGAATGTTTCTACCTCAATATGTAGATTTAAAAATCATAGCTCAAGGCTTGATCATTTCTGAATTTTAAATCATGGAAGAATGAAAAAGACTTTAAAAATAAAAATGCATCAGGGAAGTGAACAGATGGAAAAAAACCCACAACTTACAGTATGATTTGAAAGAACAGTCTCAATTAAGAAACATAGTTAATGAAAAAACTTTGGATGCACCATGCTATCAATGCCTTTATTAAACAGGTTAATGAAGACTAATACAAAAAAATTTTTGTCTCATTTAGTGAAGAAATCCTTTTTCAAAGTGCAAGAAACCAAGAATAACGTGCACTAAAATTGCAATTCCATGGAGTGCTAATATGCAAGGGGTGGGGAGTGTGGTGGGGGAAGAGTACTAGTGAGCTGTTTTGATTTTAAAAAAGTACCGAATTTCTCATCAACATCAGGTTGGTGTCTTTGTCTCATGAACAAGCTCAGTACATTGAAAAGGTCATGGAGTTTGCTCACGCCTTAGGGAAGCCACTTCATATCTGAAGGACATTTGTGAAGATCAGAGGTGAATAAAGGACAAAATATGTCTATTTCCAGTCAGCCAGAACATATCGCAAAGTAAGCAGCAAAATTTCATGTGAAGACTGCTGAGCAAGAAAAATAAAAAAAAAAGCAAAGAAGGGAATTTGTAAATATACGTAAGCATCCAACTACCAAATTTCTAACTTTCAACTATTTCTCACAGTGCAATGTACCCGAAGTATTTATTTCTCCCCAACTCAAGAAGTGTCCAAGTTAACACAAAGAAAGAACAATAGTAGAGATAATTTTAATATACAGCCAAGTATCTGTGATTTTCTGTGCCATCTGGAGAGGACATGCTGGAGGATATTTCCTTATTCAGCTTAATCCATCCCTGCCTGATCCACTAATGGTAATATCCATTTCCATCTAGCAAGCACATCATACACACTGAAAGCTATTCAGTCTGTACATGGTAAAAAATTTTGCCCCAACTTGATACAGAGCAGATAGGTATGCTCTGCTGACAACATTTTAGCAGTAGTGCTCTGACACATTCCATCCATTTGAATCCTGTGAGAACACTTGCAAATGCACTTGTATCCTATTCATATTCCTCAGGGAGCAGAAAAATCCCTCAAACTTTACCAAGTTTATCAGGTCTTTTGAGTAACTCCAAGGACTTCTGACCTTACAAGCTTCTTTCGGCTTCATGTGATAAACTCAATGATCATCTCATCTGAAAAAGTTTCTAAAAACACCTGAAGAACAGGTTGCTAGATGCATCTCAGATCACTGTATTGAAATTCCTTATATTATCATGCGTACGCAGCATATACATAGTAGTTTAAAAATACTGGATATTTCATGATATGTCACTGACACAACTATCTTGCAGATTCTTCTTCCTAATACTTTGGAATAGTAACTTCATCTTTTCCCAGGACAGTGCCTTTGAAACACAGGAGGAGTTAGACTTTTCTCCGTAATTAGCATTCTAATCGCAACATATACAATTAGAATGAGTTATGTGGCCTGACATCCTGCCTCCTGATAGTATCAGATGAACTCAAAATGAAAAAATGGATACATACTGGAAGAAATTAATGTAATTCTCCACCTGAGAATTTTTAAATAGATTAAAATGTATGCTTGAGTGATCACTTAAAGCTCCTGGAAAAATACTGAATGTATCTTGAACTCAGTTTTTTCAAATGGATCCAAAAGCTTCTTGTATCTGTTTGCATCTTCCCTCCTTTCTCCCACTTTGAAACCCAAGGCTTATTTCAGCTCTCTCTCACATGAACAAAGCAAGCAATAAAGAAACTATGACAATAATGATCACTGGATACAAGAAACTGTGACTCATTGCTTTCTGAAAGCAGCTATATAGGTTTTCTGTTTGTCTTTCAGGTGTGTTAAAATACCTACCTCTTGAGGAATTTAAGCCTATCAGATTGCACAGGGAAATTTGTGAACTAAAGCAGCCCTTTTAGTTCAAAGTCAAACATTAATGTCTTAAAGACAATTTGCCTTCTGTTTAAGATCCTGAACAACAGAAATAAAAAGCAGAAGCAGCAAAACTTACTAAGAGAAATTCTCCTATTACTAGTTGTGCTACTATTTAAGATTATAGTATCAGAGATTATAGCACCATTATGAATACAGACAAAAATACTGACTTCAGCTTCCACAGTACTTTGATCAATATATTTTGTGTTATTCTTAAAAAGAGATGATATCTACTTATTTTCTCCTGACATCCATTCCAGCACTACTTATCCCACAGAACTTCATAAGGGTAATGCAGACTTGATTTTCCACTAAATTAGTTGCACGTATCACTAATTCATGCTCTTAGAGCCTGGAGCTGCATTTCCAAAACTAAAGAAGTTTCACCATCCATTGGCTTCACAGATCTGCCCGTACTGTCTTTTATTATCTAATCATAATTCACTAAGTTTACTTTTACTAGCACTTCATTTTCAAACCCATATTTCTACTTCTATGCTCTGATTTCTGTTCGTGACATTTTTTTCCTCCCTTTCAAGTCAGCATAACTAGTCTAGGTAAATATTCCCCCATGCATACTTCTTCCACGCTCTTCAATTTTTACTGATTTCTAAAGTGCCCAAATTAACAACCCATGACAAGACAATTCTTTTGCACCATTAGCTCTGCAGGAGTTCCATGCCTGTTATAGAGATTACTTGCCAAAACAAATAATGCAAATAATGTGCGATACACCCATGTTGTTTGCCTGTAGTGACAGCGTAAGTCCTCAGCTTTAAGCAGTTCTGGACAAGAATGGATGCCAAGAATCAAAGCTGTTCCTTCTCTGCAGCTTTTTTGTAAATCAGAATCTAATGTCTTTATTCTGTCCAAGGTTATTTTCACAACTACAGTAACTAAAAATCCCAGGGTTTTCAGACCCACTCCCCTGCCTTCTCCCCTCACCCCCCCCGCTACCCCCAACCATCACAAACGCCAGAGAACTGAAACACTGCCCTGATTTTCTGAGTTGTCAGCAGGCTAGAGTTGAGTGAGAAATTGTCATTACATAACTGTTACGGAAATTAAGCTGTTCTACTTATCACAAACACAACTTCAGAAACTGGCATGTAGTAAAATTACTACTGTGATCTGAAAAGAAATACTGTACACTGCTTTTTACATTTCTCACTTCTATTTTCCATCTTCACAAATAGTCACATAATTTTCTTACCTGCCTTTCTTTTACATTTCTCTGAACTGATAATTTCTTTTTAATTTAAGCTATTATTTATTGTATGCTCTTCCTTGTTTCCCTCTCTTTTATTCTCTCTCTCTTCTTTACTAGTTCTTAATGTAGGTTTTCCAGATCTATGTTAATGTTATGTCAGCAGGAAACCCCAGCATGAGGGTTAAAGCCAGCTACTATACTGGTCACTCCCTTGACCAAAGCACAAGCATCCCATTTCTTGCCTTGCTTTTTCCTCTTACTGTTTTTTCCACCACAGCTGTCTCACTTAGTAGCAACATCAGAACACTGCTGTTTCTCAAAGGCCATAAACATACTTCTTTCCAGAACACAGGGCAATGAAAACAGGGATGAGGGAGGGGATGAGGGAGGGGACACACTCTGTTTGTGGCTTAAAATTTAAATGTAGTAAATGTAAATAAAATTGTGTGTTTTATATCACAATACTGATACATAAATGGCAACGTAAAGAGATTAGAAAAAAGTATTTTTTAAGTTTCTCATATAATGTCCTTTTGCTATTAAGGAATGGTTAGCATTTGGCCATTTCACAATATTGACATTACTGCTACGCTGTGTGCACCAGTATGAGCTATGTAAAGATCTTTACTGTCACACTGTCATCGTATTTGGTGAGTTATCTCAATAGTGGAAAGGACACATTCTTTTTTCCCTTTCATACTTGTCATGCTTATTAAATCATAGAAACTACAACAGAGAAAGAAATTTCAGTTGTTCTTCATTATCATCATATAAAACTTTTATTTCTATGCATTGGCATAATGAGGGAATTTATTTCTTATTTTTACAGATAGGAAAGGAAAACAGCTTATAGCCCCCAAACCACCAACTAACAGAGAAAATCAAGACTATTTATTGTATATATTCAGTAATTCTGATGACTGATACCTCTGAGATATTTTAGAGGTCCTGCTCTTTTCATTATATGGAAACTTATTTAATTATACTTTTAAGTGATTTAATTATACTTTTAAGTGATACGTGAATCTATATCATCAATCTCACACCAGGTACTAAATAGAAAGATTGCATAAGAGACAATTCCAGCCACATTTTTTGCAGGGAAGGGGAAGCATGGTCTTGAAAAAAACAGCAGTAATTACTTCCTTGAATATTAATGTAAGGGTTTGTATTGTACCAAGGAATGACAGCAGTTTAAGGAAATACGATGGCAAGAATATTTAGCTCTCTGAATATTAATAGCCTTATTTTCAATTCATTGTCACAGTCACATTATGTAATTGTGGAAGCATATTCCACCACCTGGATCAAATAGGCATATGCCATCCTCACTGGAATAGATAAATCCCAGGCATGTGTACTGACAGAGCTGGGAATAGCGTGTGTTTAAGCAGGTCAGGGAAGAGAAAGGGAAATCAATTTCTTTAGCTGTACCATTTGAGTATCACAGAATTCTCTGTGAACTTCCCCTTCACTGAAAAACCTTCTCAGAGTTTTGAATGTGCTCTGGCATACATTTAAACTGCAATCCAGACTGCAGTTAAGCAACAGTATTAAGTTGCCAGACAGAGAATAGATGTCACCAGCAGACCATTTCCTGTTATCCTTTCAATAATAGCACTTGACATCAAATCAAGGCACAGCCGCTTTGCTGAGGCTGCTCTACAGTGAACTTTCTAGACTGGTGCCAAAATAATGCTGCAGAAGACATTAAGTCAAATAAAAACATGACAGTCATATTTCACAGGCTCTGGTCTGCAGCATTTGCAACTAATTTATCCAAGACTAGAAAAAAATAGTTGAACACATTTATACATGAAGCAAAGAAGAAGAAAACATAATTAATCTTTTTGTTTGTTTGTTTGTTTTGTTTTATGATATTCTAAAAAAATGTGTGTTATTCTGAGTTCTTATTCCTGGAAATTAACTGCTGATATGTGTGCTTTTTTCTACAGTTTCAGGATAACTCTTTATCCAAGATTTCATAGCCTGTTACTGTTGTGCATTTAATGGGAAAAGAAAAGTTTTCAGAGACCGCAGCAGTAATAAAATTTACAAATTGTGTGGCCAGAAGTAGTGACTTGAAGTAAAAAATAATCTTCAATATTTTGTGAAAGAGATATTGAAGCTGTTCAGAACATCAAACTCATAAACTACTGACCAGGTTATAATAGGCTATTTCGCACTGGCGGTATTCAATTTCCAAACCTTTTTGGTAGTATTGGGGCTAATATACTACAGAAAGACAACAAATAGAAAATTAAGAAAATGGACAATAAATGCCTCCACTGGCCTGAGATTCCAGTCAAGAGAGGCACACCTGCTTTCCTAGATTTGCAGAGTATCACTCAGCTTTACATCTTTATCACTTAGAGCTTATACCAAGAATTTTTTCCTTCATATGAAACAGGGTGGTCATGACCTTTGTAAGACTCCTGCATGTTTGCTTCTAGGACTTCTTTGATAACTACTATGCTAGGAAAGTGTGCCCAACACAGCATCCAAATATGTATTTGGCAACATGTTATTGGTCAGTTATTTGTATAATTGTAGTATCCAAAAGTGATGGTCAAATCGTAACATCCCAGCTATCAGACATCATATGAACAGATGAGCAAGTATTTCCTCAAAAGCTGAATCTGCAAATTAGTGTCAAAACACTAAGATACCTCAGTAGATGATGGCAAAATTGAAAGGCAGGCAAACATATGCCAGGTAAAAAAAAAAATAATAGTGTTCTGTGGAGATAGGAAAAGCAATCTTATGGTTCTGTATATTCTCTATTTTTATTAATAGTAGACTTCCTTTTCTTTTGTATGAGCAACTGGAAAACAGGTTTTGTTCCTACTGGTAAAAGGAAGGTGAAAAGCAAAGTAGGTAACAGTAGAATATGTGCAGTACCCACATCTTTCAAGTGACTGGGAGAAGAAGGGGAAAGAACCAGTCTGGAGACAGCAGGGGAAAACAAGGTCATTCAAATGCTGAAATGCAAGCAATAATCATTGTGGCTCACCCTTTCCTCACTCATACATAGAGGCCAGCAGCATATAATGAGTTGCATATGCAAGCACAAAAACCTCCCATAGAGTTAGAGGGGAGGAATGCTGAGAAGTCTGTAGACTACTGGCAGCGTATAGCCTTGTTCACAGAAGCATCAAGACAAGCAGAAAACATATTAATTCTTATTTAAGTAGCAAACTCTGGGGGAAAAAAAAATGAAAAATTTCCTCAGCCCAAGAGGAAAGTTGCATAGTACTTCCAGTAAAAATGTTATTACTAGATGATATGCTTTGGAGAGTATCACATAATGTATTAGTTAAAACCAGCCTTACTTCTGGTCTTCTTTTTCAATGAAATCTAAAAGATACTCAAAGAAACACAAGGGAAATTTCAGGGCTTTTTTTTGTAAAAAGAGTCTTATCTTGTTAAAACATGTTCAAACATATCCTTATAACAATTTTGCTACAATACCACTTCCTAGACCTCTAATACCATGTTTCCTGAAGAAATAAAAAGGCACCGAGAAACCTCCATTCATTGCAGTGAATAGAGGATGAGAACCTACAGAAACATTAACAAAAGACTACCACATAATACATCCATATTAATTAGAACTGAAGTGTATTTACACTGTTCAATCAATTACTTTGTAATTAAAATTACTCATTTAACTAGAAGCAAGAATTAAATGCCTGAATTGCTCAATTATGAAACAGAAGGGAAAAGACTAATACGTTTACTACTTACTAGCAATCTAAGACAATAAATTTAAACTGTAGGGCTCACTGTAGGGCTCTTTAGATGTACTTGCATACATGTAACTGTTGCAGTTAAAATACTCAGATTAATTATTTATGTCTAAGCTTGTAGCCATCCTTCTACCCATATCCATGCTTAGGCTGCATTTCTGCACTAGCAATGCAGTAGTTTTAGCTGCTGTCACTTTTTTTTCATGTAATTACATAGCATTTTCAGAGAAGTACTTAAGTGTCACAGACATTTATATAGACTTCCATTTAATTACAGGGACAGAAACAAGTTGCATAACAAGCCCAAAATCTGGTTCAGACCTCATGGGCCTTTGAGACAAGAGGAAGTGGAGACTTCTCAAACAGTGAGATGACAGTTATTGGGAATCATCTTTAAAATCTAAGTTTAACATTGATAGGAAGAAGTGGAAACAAGAACAACATCTTGTTATCAAAACCTTTCTAGCTACCAATACAAAGCACAGCAGTCTGAGGGCTGCTATGGGGAAAATCAACTCCATCTCAGCCAGACCAAATAAATCATGGGAAACTTTAGCCACCCCATTGCCTGATGAAAGGGCAATACAGCTGAGCACAAGCAATCCAGGAGACTTCTAGAATGTATTAAAGTAATTCCTTGATACAGGTGATGATTAAACTGACTAATGGAGATGCTGTATTGACCTGTTACAACCAGGGGAGAACTATGTTGGATGATGTGAAGATCAAGGGCAGCCTTGGCTGCAGTGACTCTGAGACTGTGGAGTTCCAGATCCTGAGTGGAAGAAAGACGAACAGCCAAATAAATCCCCTAGACTTTAGAAGAGATTTGTTTAAAGATCTGGTTGCTAGGATCCCACAGAAAACTGCTCTTAGAGGGCCCAGAATTAGCTAGCTAATCAAGGACAGCCACCTTAGAGCACAAAACAGTCAATTCCCATGTGTAGAAAGTTAAGTAAGCATGGCTGAAGGCCAGGATGTGTGAACGCATTACTCTTGGCTGGGCTTAAACACAAAAAAACCCAACTTTCACAGAAGGCAGGAGCAGGGACAGACTACTTCAGAACAATACACAGATGTTGCCAGCATGTGTAGAAATGGAGCAAGCAAAGCCAAAGCTTTCAAAGTTAAAACTAGCCAGGGAGATGAATAGCGACCAAAAAAAAGTGGAGTGTATGTGAGTGCATGGATGGTTAAAGGAAGGTTAAGGACAGTGTGAGCTCATTGCTTAGTGGGGCAGGGGACCTAGTGAAAAGAAATAGGGAAAAAGCTGAGGTACTGATGGGCTAACCACATAAGTGACCAGCTAAACATACTGACAAAGAAGGATATCTCCTCAATCAGAAGCCCTGAGTCAACCTTGATGATCTCAGCCAAAGCCTCCTTCGAAGGGGAGTAATTGGCAGGACAAAGAAACTGTGACAACACACTGACATTTCAGGAAAATAGTAGTCAACAACTATTCCAATCCTGTATCTATTTATATATCTACACCAAAACTAACTTGCTGCCTACCTAAAATGAGCTTCTCTGAAAGGGCTTACATGCACAAGATCTACCAGACCGACCAGACCGGACTCCTCGGTGATTTTGGATTCTGTAATGCAGATCATCTTTGAAATGAGACTTTTCCATGATTGATTAGTTGCACCCCTGGGAGTTGTTTGGTGAGTCTCATACCAGTAACACCTCACATAGCTATTTATTGGTGAGTGCACAGTTAAAAGTTCATAACTATATACTTGCCTCACTAGTTGGAATTCTGCACTAACTCGCAATATACATATATTTGCTTTACTCTTGTAATATATACTTGCTTTCCTAATGGTAATTTTGTAGTGACTTGTAAAATATATTTACTACTACTACTAGTGTGTGTGTATATATATATTTGGTTTTGCTAATAGTAAAAATGTAGTTTCATAGAAATTTGTAATAAAAAAGTTCTCAGAAACTGAGGCATCTGTGCCCTTCTGTAATGCAGAATCCTGAGAAACCCACAGTCACGATCTATACCTGCAGGTCGGGTAACTCTCATAGGTCATGGCTGTGACTGCTACAGGAACTTAAAGCCTTTTTTGCCTCAGTTTTCAATGGTAAGGCTGTCCCCAAGCAATGAAGCATTACCCACAATAAAGGAAGAAAGAGTTAGGGACCACTTAATGCACTTGGACATACAGCAGTCCATGGGACAAGAAGGGATGCACCTGACGTTGCTGAAGGAGCTCGCCACTGTCTATGGTCTTTGAAAGGTCACGAATTTGGCAATGCTCCTGATGATTGCAGAAGGCCAGACATCGCACCCATCTTCAGGAAGGACAAGAAGGGGAATTCAGGGAACTACGGGCCAGTCAGCCTCACTTCTATCCTTGGGAAGGTTATGAAGTAAATCCTGTTAGAAGCTATTTCTTACACACGTGAAAAAAAAAACACAAAAAAATGATAGAAGTAGCATGGGTTTAACATGAGGAAATCATGCTCAACCAACTTCCTTGCTTTCTGTGACAAAGAAACTGAATAAGGGAAGGGATGTGCATGTTGTATACCTTGACTTAACAAGGCCTCTGACACATTCTTCTGTAGTCTCTATCACCAAATTGGTGTGACGTGGGCTGGATAAGTGGACAATGAATGAAAGATTGGCTGCACTGCCAGGTTCAAAGGGTTGTGATAAGTGGTTCAGAGCCCAGGAGCCAATAACCTGTAGGGGTCCCGGGACTTCTACTGTAGTGTCTTCATTAACAATTTTATGACTGCTGTGCTGCAATGAAGGGATACAGATTCTTTAGGAAGGAAAGGATGGAATGATGAGGAGAGGGAGTTGCCCTTTGTATAAGAAAACAGTTGGATGTCTGGCAGCTTCAGGACAATTAAGTTTAACACTGATTCCAGTGTTAACTAGTTAGGGATGTCACAAATTAGGCATAGATTACTTTAGCATATCTGTGAGTACTTAAAGAAATATTTTTGAAACGTCTAAACTTTTCTAATGTTTCAAACCTTGGATGAACGATAGTTGCCTGAGTTAATACAACTGCCATTAATATATCTGGAGAATCACTAGCTGCTTTAACTTGAATGTAAAGCCAAGAGAAGAACCCCTCCCAATTCTCACAGATTTTGAATAAAGGCTTCATAGTGGATTGTTGCAATGTCCTTGAATTTCCTACTGCTTAACCCAAAAGCTTTCTCAAACTATATTTGGGTACCTTTGTGGATTTAAAAAGTAGGGCTTTATTTGTCCTCAGTTTTAGAGATAGCAGAGAGGTCTCTCAATAGGTCATTATATATTAGAACAAGTGATTTTGTTTCTAATCATTCATTCATCTAACATGAGAGATTTTTTTCCAGTTCCACATCAGTGAAGAACCTTTGCAGTCTTTTGTCTTTAAAAGATTCATACTTAACCATATTTATTCTGAATTCCTCATCAATATTTCAGATAAACGACAGCTTAAAAAGATTTTTATATCTTAAAAGCAATAGATCCCATTCTCAACTCACTGCTATTTCTTTTGAAGCAGTGTAACTCAGTTTTCTTGGAATATATTCCTCATTTACATTCTGTTGAGATAAAAAAGGTAGCTCATGGAGAGGAAATGCCAAGTGAAGTGAGAAATGGATGTTACTCTCATAAGAATTATGCTAAGATATTTTGTTCTGAAAACTGAAAGATTTGTTCTTGGATTATGTGTTTAGAATCTTTTTTTCATCTTTTTAAAACCTGCATTTTATATAAAAATACTCAGAACATGAAATATTTGATGATTTCTTTATCAGGAAAAGCAGGTTTTTTCCCCCCATAACTGGTCAAAGAAAAACATTTCAAAATTATTTTTCAAGGAAAAAGATCTGTAAGTTCTTTCCATGCCTGCTTTGAGAAGTCAGTTCTTTTTGTATAGGAACATCTTTAGCTTGTAATGCCAACCTTTCCTTTTAGCAAATAGGGGCTTCCTACACCCTGTTGAAGCCTACAGCTCTTCAGACATCTCCAGTGACTGGAGGTTGTACAGGAGCAACAGACAAGACTGGAGATGGAGACTCACAAGGAGGAATATGTTTTTCATAGAATTACAGAATTGTAGAATAGGCCAGGTTGAAAGGGACTTTGAAAAATCATCTGGTCCAACCTTTTGAGGGAAAGGAAACCTGGATGAGATTATCTAGAACTCTGTCCAATCGCATCTTGAAAACCCCCAGTGATGAGGAGTCTACCACGTCCTCAGGGAGATTGTTCCAGTGAATGATTGTTCTCACTGTAAAAAGAATTCTTTCCTATACTAAGATGAAACCTCTCCTGGGTTTTGGAAAAGCCAAGTATATTTCTGACAGACATGAGTGTGCAGGCAAACAGTGGTAAACCTGTAAGACAGGAAGGGATTGAAAAGCCTCACAGAAACAACATACATCTGTGTCAGTAGTCCATATCTCTTAAAACAGGAGGCTACTAACAAAGTAGGGCCATTTGTGATAATATTATCAGAGTGCTGCCAAAAATAAAACATAGATTCTGTCATGGTTAATAATTTCCTCCACACATTCTTATGATTCTATATTAAAAAAAAAAAAATAATAAAAAAAGACAAACTGCATTAATCAGTATCCGCCAGCCTTGCCAGTCTTATGTATTTCCAGATAGACTTTAATTTCATTGTCCTTATGGGTTCAATGTTGAGCAGCCATCACTGGGACCCACAGAACTATGAGAGGAATAGATTGTTTTGATCAGTGAAAACCAGTCAGTTTGGGGTCAGTAAGGGAGGACAGAAAAAGCTACAAAGTCATTAAGAGTTCTTAAGCACATGCACTACATAGGATGCATTGCTGATACCATCTGGGAAACTGAAATGCTACTAATGGGGACTTTTATTCTTAAATGCATGTCTATATGTTATATATGTACTGTCACAAGATAGAGCAAAATTAAACACTAGCAATGTATTTCTAGGCATAAGTCATGGTACTTTTTTAAGCCTCAGAAGAAAAACATGTTACCTCTCTGTTTGTTGACTGTAGAAACAGAAGAAAAGTGTTGTGTGTACTACAAATTAAATCATAGAATCACTAAATTGTCGAGGTTAGAATTGACCTTTCAGATCACACTAACAAAACTACCACTAAACCACATCCCTAAGCACCACATCTACTCGTCTTTTAAATTCCTTCCAGGAATGGCGATTCTACCACTTCCCGGGCCAGCCTGTTCCAATGTTTGATAATCCTTCTGGTGAAGAAATTTTTCCTAATATCCAGTCTAAACCTCCCCTGGTGTAACTTGAGGCCATGTCCTCTTGTCCTATTGCTTGTTACCTGGGAGAAGAGACTGACCCCCAACTTTCTACAACCTCCGTTCAGGTAGCTGTAGAGACCGATAAGGTCTTCCCTTAGCCTCCTTTTCCCCAGGCTAAACAATCCCAGTTCTCTCAGCCATTCTTCATAACTCTTGCTCTCTAGACCCCTCCCCAGCTTTGTTGCCCTTCTCTGGACTCACTCTAGAATCTCAATGTCTTTTCTGTAGTGATGGACTCAAAGCTGAAGACAGTATTCAAGGTGTGGCCTCAGCAGTGCTGAGTATAGGGGGATGATCACTGCCCTAGTCCTGCTCACCGCACGGTTGCTGATACAGGCCAGGATGCTATTGGCCTTCTTGGCCACCTGGGCACACTGCTGGCTCATATTCAGCCAGGTGTTGACCAACACTCACAAGTCCTTTTCTGCCGGGCAGCTCTCCAGCCACTCTTTACCAAGCCTGTAGCATTGCACGGGGTTGTTGGGACCCAAGTACAGGACCCTGCAGTTGGCTTTGTTGAAGACAAAGTTCTTTACGAATCACAGGATGAACTCAAAAGAGCAGCTTGCAATGAAAGCAGTGAAACACAGCACTGAAAGATACAATTATTAATGGCTATTTGCAACATTCAGAAAGCAAAACTTGTTCTTTTGTCTTTTATCTGTCATTATGGGGAGGTTATGTTTGCTTCAGGAAAAAAAATTACACTATTGAAGGACCACATCATTAATTTCCTAGCTTTTAATAAGTTAGTAGTATTTTTGATGTACCAATAAGACTGGAATATGTATTTTATATTTATATATCTATATAAAAAACATGCATAAATTATAAACACAAATACAGGTCATAACACTAATTATAGTTTGTGTCTCACTCATTCTCTTCAACCCAAATATCATACTTTAAATATAAAATAAAGATCAATATACTACCGCTCTGTTTTACCATGGTAGCTCTCTTACTCCTGAGCTTATGACAAGTCATCATAACGTTGCTAAAAAAGGACACAGAGCAAAAGATATTTTTTTTATTTCTAGTCAGCCAACTTAATTAACTTCTTCAAGCTGGTCATCTGAGCTAGCAACAGTAAGAAAGCATTTCATAGCAAATAAAAACACCAGTCTGATTTGCCTTCCTTCAAAGTAGCTCTAAAAAGGAAATTCTCTAGCTTGCTCCAGCCAAGTTTTTAAGATCTGTTCACACACCCACTCATCACAGCTGCTGTAAGCTTCTCACATTTAAGCACTCCCTCCAGCTGCAGTCTGAGTGGAGCTGTGATACACCAAGTCTGGCTAAACTTACTGCAGTGCATTAAAGATCTTGTAGCCAATTTCAGTTTTGTGCAACCCAACCATTCTTTCTCATTTAACTGCTAGTACTGTTCCCTTGTCATTAGCAGTTCATGATCCAGTGCATTTTCCTACCTGTTTTGTCATATTCTCTACAACAAAGCCATGTTTTTCAGATGGCTGTAACTTTCATGGCATTTTGCTTTTGCAGTGGTGTGAGAACTAAGCTCACGATAATAAAAACCTAAGGAGGTAATAGCAGTTTATTTATGCTGTATGTCACAAGTGAGCCTTCCTTATCAAGTACAAGCTAAAAGCATGTCTCTGGATGCCATAGTTTCTAGCCCTGTAAAGTATACTCAAAAATGTTGTTGCCTTATTGTGAGATGATGACGTCTATCAATTCCAAATGTAGGCAAGCAAATGGTTTAGTGAGGCATAGCTTTGTGCTCAGCTCCTGCTCACTAGGTGATCCCTTGGTAAGGAAGTCAGGAGCACCTACAGAAAAACAGGACTGATTGCCCCTGGAAAGAAGGGTTTCTACCAAGGCTTAGTGCTCTCTCAGACCCTTCCTAAAGAGGAAAGTTGCTTCAGCATTTCCAGCATTCCTATTTCTTTCTAGGCAAAGTATGAGGATAGTTCACCAAGCCAGGCTTTTTTTTTTTTTTCCAGTCTTTCAATTTTCAGTCTTTGGAGGCTTCCAAAGTCATTAGGGTTCAATTACTAGTGTAGTATCTAAACAACCCCAAATGGCTGTTTCAATCTGGCTATAATCCTAGATTGCCACTATATCAGGTTCCTGGCAAGAAGTCTCTTGTCAAACAAGCACTCAACAGGCTGACTCACTGCTCAAGAAGTCACCATGACCGCCTTTGAAATCAGCAAGATCAATGTAGGGACAGGTTTGGGGCTCTTTTTTGTAAGACTCCTTGGCATGAAGGTCTGGTGTGAGGCCCCAGTAAATTAATTTCTCATCATCTTGTGATGAACGTGAAAGGGATTAAAGTTATATTGTTTCAGACAATACTCTTGCACTAGCTCTCCAATTTCTAGAAGCTATACTTTCTGCTCCGATGTATCTGTCGCCATAGGGGCAATATCCATTTTTGATATTTGCTCTAGGTCCTAAAAAGCACCAATGTGCCTGGATTTTGCAAGTTTTGTAATACATGTGACTACATTGCTTCCAGATGGCATATGCTTCCAAGGGCATATCAATACTGAATGCCAAGTTTGGTGCCAAAAACCAAATCTGTAATTTGTTTTTATTCTTTTTCCATCAAAGCATTATTTGCAGCACTGTGGATCAGCAGTAGCAAGACTAACAGTGGTCTTCAACCATGAAAGAATGCCTCCTCATTAGGACTACTTTCCCCAAGGGAGGATGAATAATGAGGCAGCTGGTTCTCAGGTATTTCTGGCTCCTATCAAACTACCACCAAGGATAGGCAGGCTAAAAGTTTGCCCTCCTCCCCACCATCTAACCAAAACACTAATGCTTTAGGTAAAACGGCATAAAACCGTAGCAGACTCAAATCCCTGCTTTGACCCATCATAAGTTTTCTATTCGATGTCACAAACTTTTATATCAATC
Organism: Fratercula arctica; assembly: GCA_947846985.1. NCBI lineage: Eukaryota > Metazoa > Chordata > Aves > Charadriiformes > Alcidae > Fratercula > Fratercula arctica. Next base: position 61,284,469 of record CANTUZ010000002.1, on the reverse strand, counting down.
CTCTGTGAATTTTTCTTCCATAAATAGTGGACTTACAATTCATTTTGGTTCCCACAAAAAGGAAAGTTTTTGGCAGGTTTATCACAACTTGCATCACATGACCCTGAGCTCTGGGTTCTTAATCCTATGCCTTTGTTAAAGGTAGCATTTCAAAGAATTTACTGGTGGTGAAGAGTTTTGCTTTATCATTTATTCATTTAGTGTTCCAGTGGAAATCATACTGCATTATTCCACAGCAAGTTATATTCTCTGTTGTGAACAAGAAGAAAATATTTTTCTTGGTATTTCTATTTCTTTATCTCTTTTTGCAGGCATTTCAGCTATTTCAGAACATTATTTCCCCAATTTATCTTCAGCTTATCTGTTTTCAGTATGAAAATGCAACATTTCTACTTCATCCACCATATCCTGGAAGGAAATTTTTTTTTATTACCATATTGTTAAGTATTTATATATTGATATAGTTTTCATCTTTGTTACATTAATTTCCTGTAAATGTACTGCATGTTTATGAATGAAAAGATATATTTTAGTAGTAATATGATTCAAGCATAACTGTTTATTTGACTTAAGTTTAATTACATAAAAAGTAAGTGGGAGTGCCTGATTAGAAGCCAGCTGATTATCTGAACAGTATATTTTTCCTAAGCTATGGAAAATTAATAGAAGCTCACAACAGAATGTGATGAAGTGTCATATTTCCGGTTTTATAGAAAAAAGTGTAAAGCATTCCTTTTACTCAGCTGCAATCATTCCCGATTTATTTCAGACTTCACTTACTTATCACCTTGAAAAGTTCTGATCGGTTGGTGGTGATATTTACAGAAATTTCCTAAAGAAAACCTGTGAGTATAGTTGTCATGACACCTACCTTTTGAACATTCCAACACAGAAATTACATCTGATATCAAATTTTAGACATTTAATCTTTAGTGCTATCTGATGCTTTCCATGGCAAGAAATCTGGTGGCTTTCCTGCTTTAGGGAGGAAGTTGCCTTAAGATTTCCCATCCTCTTGAGGCTGTGATATTGGCTTAGTTTCAGGAGACTAGTAGGTTAGCTTCTGGCAGAGACTTTCCCTAAAATATTACCTAAATCAGTAAGACACTGTGTGCCTCAGTTCCCCATCTGTTATACTCTGTCTTCTGTTGAGACAACAAATGCTTTCTGTGTAAATGTACAGCTTCTTGAAGGACAAAGCCCCAAACTCAGTTACATTCTTTGCATTCTCATAGAGCAGGAGTCATCTTCTGTTTATGTTTGAAAGTGCCATCTATGACAGGTCTATGCCTTGGTCTATGACAGGCAGTTGTCAAGTTTTATCACAACACAGTTAATAAAGAATGAAAAAAAAAATGAAATTACCAAAATAGTCAGTTTTAGCCTTTGTGCCTTACAGTATTATGCTTTATGAACAACAAAAGTAAAACCGTTCTAGCTCCAATTCCCCCATTCTTTCAATCATCTGAAATGCTTCAGGAGACCAAAGTTATGTATCTTCCAAATGCCCTCCATTTCTTGACACAGAGTTATTATTAGTTTAAAAATTCTCTATTTCCTACATTACCTGAACATAGCTAGAGTCTTTTTTGATTCAACTGTGTTGCAAGTGTACAGAGACAAAACAGAAACCAATAACATTTCATTGGATTAGTAAGGGGGTTATCCCAGAGAGAGTTGCTGGAATTGAGGCCCCCTCCAAACACCAGAGTGAAAATATGACACACAACCCAGTCTGAACTGGCAAATAGTCCCTTTCCATTTCGGGCACCAACTAGACAACAGTGAAGAAAGTCACAAAAGAGAGTAGGCAACTACATCTGCAAGCAGGAGGTAGGAGACACCAAACAAGGCAGGCTCCACAAAGTTGCAAACAGATGGGGTTTTTTGCACGCATAGAATAGCAATGTTTTAATGCAGAAGATCTTTCGCATGGGGAAAAAAAAATTCTAAGAGATTAAGCAGATTATTTTGGGATTGTCTGGAAACATCTATCTGCCTGAAAAATATGCAAATGTCTTTATGGGTCTCACCATAAAACATAGCATAGGCATGGATTCAAGAGCTGAATTTCTCTCCCACCTCCACAACAATTTTCAGATCTCAGCTTCTGGATTTGTTCTCTCTACACATACACACATGTATTTATAACTGCTTTTATTTTAACATAGCTAAGATAGAACTAAGATACTCTGGGTTTAGCTGTGAAAACTTCAAAAATTACTTCTCACCCCTAAATTCTTATATGACAGGCTTTAATGAGGACACTGGCCAGATACTGCATGATGCTCTTTTCTTCACAGCTGTCCATATTCAGTGAATCAATCATAAGACTTCCCAGGAACAAACAAGCAAGGACATTTTCTCTGTGAGTTTGTTTTTCATTTACATAAATTAGCAATGTATCCCTTGACTCTATTGCTACAGTTTACTTATATTCATCCATCAATATATTTACTAACACATTTAGCAAACTGTACCATTCAAAATTAAGTTGTCTTTCCCAAAGAGAAGTGGTGTACAACTCCAGTTACACAAATGCTTATGTACGCTAAATTTTAAGCAAATTAACAAGGAAGTTGAAGGAAATTATGTTCCTGGTATATAAGAATGGCTGTTCTGGGCAACACCATGGATCCATTTAGTCCAGTATGATGTCTCTGACAACACACAAAAGCAAAATGGTTAAAACCAGGGAAACAAACCAATACTCTCCCAGAGAAAATCTTTGCTTGTTGAAGGTATACACTGAGTTGATGTATTTGGTCTGTATTTATTTGGTCTGTATTTGGTAACCATTCTCTTCTATGACCTTGCTCAATCTTCCTTTGAGCCCAGGGAAACTTTTAATATCTATATCATCTAGGAAGGAGTTCCACAGCAGCGGAAGCAAACCATGTGCAATGGTTAACAGACCTACACTGTGCCAAAGTAGTGTGAGACTAAAATACTCTACAGGCCTTTTCTTACAGCATCTCTCTTCAGAGCATATTCAGACATACTTTTTTCCCTACCCATGGAAAATAGCCAGTTTTTAGAGTGACTGGAATAATTTGCCAAATACAGCTGAATTCATTCTTTTAAACGCCAAGTATTTTTACCCAGTACTTCAAAAGATTCTGCCTCCTCAGTCCTAAAGCAAAATAAAAGTAAGCTCCTCCAATCAAAGTCAAACCATTGTTTCAAGATTTTTAGGGTCAATAATTTCCCTTTTGTTGTGGATGTATCAAAACTTTCTAATTCATTTACTTTAACTAAACCAACTAATTGATTAACTAGGCAGTTGTACACACTAGCCAAAATGACTGATTAAACTTCAACTGTATGTTATACAGATAGGAGGCAAATAAAACATTACGCAAGGAGACAAATGATCAAACTTTTATTCTTGGTTCTATTTCCCACATATAATTCTGGGTAAGTTTTTAGTCCTTGAATCTCAATTGCTTCATATACAATGTGGAAATTATGGTGCTTATTTTCTATTCTAAAGAATAAGGGATGTAAACAGTCTTCTGGTCAGTATGCTTGCCTAGCCAATTGTATCCTGAGCTGTGTAAAAAGAAGTGTGGCCAGCATGTCGAGGGAGGTGATTCCCCATCTCTCCTTCACTCTTGTGAGACCCCACTTGGAGTACTGCATCCAGCTCTGGGGTCCTGAGTACAAGACAGACATGGACCTGTTAGAGTGGTTCCAGAGAAGGGACACAAAAATGATCAGAGGACTGGAACATCTCTCCTATGAGAAAAGGCTGAGAGAGTTGGGGTTGTTTAGCCTCGAGAAGAGAAGGCTCTGGGGAGATCTTATGGTGGCCTTTTGATACTTAAAGGGGGCTTATAAGAAAGACAGACAGGAACTTTTTACCAAGGCCTGTAATGACAGGACAAGTGGCATTGCTATGAGGACGTTGAGGCACTGGACCAGATTGCCCAGAAAAGTTGAGGATGCCTCATCATTAGAAGTGTTCAAGGTCAGGTTGGAAAGGTCTTTGAGCAACCTGATTCAGTGAAAAATGTCCCTGGCAAAGGCAGGTAGGTTGGAACTAGATGATCTTTAAAGATCCCTTTCAAGCCAAACCATTCTGTGAATCTGTGATTTTATGATGTTTGTGTGGTATATAAGTGCTCTGTGTGTGCACCTGGAATGATTGGGAATGCACTGGGAATGCATGCTCAAACATGCAACTAGTTGGACCTGGGGGCATGCAGTTGCAACAGCATCACCTCTCTTGGGCTGCCAGATCTGGACCAATTCCCCTAATAGTTTTGTGATTTAGAATCATAGAATCATAGAATCATAGAACCATAGGGTTGGAAGGGACCTCTGGATATTTAAATATAATTTCATCAGACATATTATTAACTTTGATTTATTCAAATTGAGAATGCTAGGTGATTCTGTATGTCAGCACATTCATAATGGCTGCCATTATGCTTTATCTTGAATGACTTCTCACTACATATTTGCTAGTTTACAGTCCCCCTACTGAAGCTTGTGATCGTATTTATAAGAGGAGGTGCAATAAATTTTGGTGGCAGCGGGTGTGGTGCTGTATTTTGGATTTGGGGTGGGAGTGGTGCTGATTGCACACTGATGTTTTTTGGTTGTTGCTAAGCAGTCAAGACCTTTTCTGCTTCTCATACCACCTCACCAGTGAGTAGTCTGGGAATGCACAAAAAGTTGGGAGGAGACACAGTTGCAACAGGTGACCCCTACTGACAAAAGGAATATTCCATGATGTCATGCTCAACATATAAAGCTGGGGGAAGAAGAAGGAAGGGGGGACATTAGAAGTTATGTTGTTCGTCTTCCCAAGCAACCATTACATGTGATGGAGCCCTGCTTTCCTGCAGACGGCTGAACACGTGCCTGCTGATGGGAAGTAGTGAATTTACTTAGCTTGTGTGTGTGACTTTTGCTTTACTAATTAAATTGTTTATCTCAGCCCATGAGTTTTCTCACTTTCACTCTTCCAGTTCTCTCCCCCATCCCAACAGGGGGGTAAGTGAGCGAGCAGCTGCCTGGTCCTACTTGCCAGCTGGGGTTAAACCATGACACGTGTCAATCTGGCACTTTCATGAGCACCACATTGAATGTGAACAAGCAACTAGCTAAGAAAAACAGAAAACTATCCCATTTACTGGTCTCTTGTGTATGGCCTCTGTTACTCAAGACACTGTAACCATTCTTGTACTCCAAGGTAGAGTTCCATTTCACCATGAGTGTAATGAAAAAGACCAGTATTTTTTCTGTTTTAGATCTCAAGCCCAGAGATTTTCCTTTACTGTGTGACCCTAAACAACTTCTCATGACAGGCTTCTCATGACTAGCTTTGAAATTCAAAAGCTTCCTACATGTATTTTGTGGCTGAAGAACTGAAGAGCTGTTCCATTTAGATTTTCATATCAAAATCTAAAACAGTCTGATCTATAATGCTTAACAACACAAGCAAAGGTGGAAGAATGTTTATAATCTCTTGAAGACCATTGAACTTGTCACGTAATAAGCATAAACAAATATTATACAATAGATTTTCAGGATCTTTTCTAAGTTACTGCTACTTTTTGTGTCTGATCCCTCTTTGAAGTCAATATCAAACCTGGATCAGCTCCTCAGGTAATAGCTTCCACTAACTTTTGCATCTGTAATTGAAAATTACACAAAGTGTTGTCTGAAAACAGCATGCCTAAAGCTTAAGGGTTTGTAAATGACATTCACCCACAGACTGTGACACTTCTACTTTATAGCTCCACAAAATGTACATCCTGTCCCACCTAACAGTGCTGTTTCTCATGTATTTTTGTTTTATGGATGAACTTCGACTATTAAGGCACATACTTAATGGGTGTGAATGCAAAATGTGTTCTTGATGGAAAATAATAAAGATAAAAATAAAGATCTGCACTTCCTGATGGTTACTTCAACACTGCATATGAGCAGGCAGAATTCCCTTGAATATAATGAAATAGCTGCTGCCTTTTTATGTCATGCTTCTAAAAGCAACAACTATAGATATAACTATTGACATTTCCCAGCTAACAGATTTGGTAGCCAGAAGAGGTCATATGCAGAGTCTGTTCCGACCTTCTAGATAATGTAAAGATGTGCTTGCAACTTGTGCAGAAAGCTCTTAAATTCTGTTTAAGCCATCAGAAATATTTTAGAAAGAGACTCTTTAGCAGTTAAAGGCTTTCTGTGATCAAGAATCCACCGTACTTTTACCCAGATTGTTTCACCCTTGAAGGTCAGTCCAAAAATGAGTGTATCAGCAATACACAAGAAACATCAGGTAAGAAAGCTGAGCATGAAACTGTATTTTACAGTTGTGTTTACGGTTTCAGCATTATAAACCTCTTTCATTCAAAACCATGAGTCATACTTCCTTCTTCCTTCCTCCTCCACCCCAACCTGAAATAATGAGAATTGTTTAAAAATCATGAGATTTTAGAAACTAATATATTTTAGATCTTTTTTGTTGTTGTTATTATGCTGAACGGTTTATAAACCTTAGGATTCTCATTTTCAGGCTTTTTCTCTACAACTATGAAGTCTAAGTGTTCACATTTTTCATAATGAAAGTTAAGATTGCTCATCAATCTCATATCTTTGGGAGCTAAGGCTTTAAGAAAAAACAGCAAATGCTGCAAAATGCATGTTAAAGTCACAGGACTTAACAACACTATTTGAATCAATAACTATCAATAAAAACACATTGAAAAACAGGTTTATTTACAGTGGATGAAAACATGAAATTTTACAGAAAAAGAATTAATTTTACGGTAATAAAAAGAACCAGATACCCATTCTGTAACATTCCTAATCGCATGTATTCTGCCTCTCAGTTGCTATATATGCAGCAACCTGTGAACAATTAACCTTGTATGAAGGAAAATTAATTTTGATTTTGCTCATATTGCCACGTCTCATTCCAGTTGTGTATGTGGTAGCCAGAATTATTGACTCATATGAAGGCAGTGATACACCAAGAAGAGAAATGTTCTTAACTGACTTGGCTTTGAGTTCACATAGGACAGTTCTCTGTATGAAAAAACCCTTCCTTACAGACATAGCATTTTTTGTCACTGGTAACATATGCTTGTTTTAAACCAACTAGCATAAATCCTCTTTGGCCAGCTAAGTTTACTGCATTTGCCAAAAAAAAAAAAAAAAAAAAAAAAAAAGAAAAGCTTTAGACATAATGAAGTTCTTTATCAAAATAAATTCTATGGATGCGCACTGAAATATGCAATTATAAGCAATCCAATAATCTGTTCTCATCAAGATACTGTATCAATGATTGTGAAAGGCCGTTATCTCTATTATACTTTGAAGGTATTGCAGGGCTGATACAGGTACAATCTTAGTTCAAATAGCTGAATATTCCAAGGAAGAAGAATATCCTTTATATCAACTTTCTGATGTTAAGCTTTAGCAGAACAAAGGCTGCTTGAGAACAATAGTTACTGGCAGTACCTTTTTAAGTAAGCTATGGTGTTAAGTATGAGAATGTGAAAAGAAGTTTTTTTTTTTTTGCCTAAATATAAACTCAAGCCACAAGCTGTCAAAGTCCCTTAGCTCTCGGTAACTTCAGATTTAAAACATCAAGTTTTTTATTTAAAATAAAATGTGTGGATAAAAAAACCACCAAACCTCAAGACATCATAATGAAAGAAGCTAATTAAACTAATTAAGTATGGGGTGAGATTGTTCTCCCTGATTATGGCACTTAGAAAGCCCTAAACAGAACATGATGTCAACCCATCCAATCATCAGATTTGCCTGTGTCTGTTCTTTTCCCCCACTGGACATTTTCTTTGCATGGTTGAAAGGGAGAAATTTCACCATATGCCAAAGATGTCCAAAATTCCCTTGGGATCTGGCAGCCTGGTATGTTGAAACTCCAGACAAGTCCTCTGAACCTGTACAGAGGAAACGTAACACCTATGCAGGATACATATTCCTCATATGGACCTGTTGTTTGTGAACAGAGAAGGACTTGTGGGTGATGTGATGGTTGGAGGCCATCTTGGGTATAGTGATCATGAAATGATAGAGTTTTTGATTCTTGGAGAAGTAAGGAGGCGGCTCAGTAGAACCGTCACCTTGGACTTCTGGAGGGCAGACTTTGGCCTGTTTAGGAGACTAGTTGACAGAGTCCCTTGGGAGGCAATCCTGAAGGACAAAGGAGTCCAGGAAGGCTGGACATTCTTCAAGAAGGAAATCTTAAAGGTGTGGGAGAAGGCCATCCCCATGTGCCGAAAGATGAGCCACTGAGGAAGAAGACCGGCCTGGCTGAACAGAGAGCTTTAGCTGGAACTCAGGAAAAAAAGGAGAGTTTATGACCTTTGGAAGAAGGGACAGGCAACTCAGGAGGACTACAAGGATGCCATGAGGTCATTCAGGGAGAAAATTAGAAGTGTTGAAGCCATCTAGAACTTAATCTGGTTACTGCCTAATTTGCCTCAGTCTTTAGTAGTAAGACCAGTTGTTCTTAGGGTACCCAGTCCCTCTGAGCTGGCAGATGGGGATGGGGAGCAGAATGAAGCCCCCATAATCCAAGGGGAAATGGTTAGCAACGCACTACAAGATGTAGACACTCAAGTCTATGGGGCCAGATGGGATCCACCTGAGGATACTGAAGGAGCTGGTGGAAGTGCTCACCAAGCCACTTTCCATCATTTATCAGCAGTCCTGGCTAACTGGGAAGGTCCTATTTGATTGGTGGCTAGCAAATGTAATACTCATCTACAAGAAGGGCCAGAAGGAAGATCCATGGAACTACAGGCCTGTCAGGCTGACCTTGGTGATGGGAAAGGTTATGGAGCAGATCATCTTGAGCACCTGGTGACTCACATGCAGGATAACCAGGTGATCAGGCCCAGTGAACATGGGTTTATGAAAGGCAGGTCCTGCTTGACAAACCTGATCTCCTTCTATGACAACATGATCTGCTTAGTGGATGAAGGAAAGGCTGTGGATTTTTTTTACCTGGACTTCAGTAAAGCCTTTGACAGCATTTCCCACAGCATTCTCCTAGAGAAACTGTCTGCTCATGGCTTGGATGGGTATACTCTTTTGTGGGTAAAACCCTGACTGGATAGCCAGGCCCAAAGAGTTGTGGCAAATTGAATTAAATCCAGTTGGAGGCCATAAGTGCTGATCCCCAGGGCTCAGTATTGTGGCCAGTTCTCTTTAACACCTTTATCAATGATCTGGATGGGGCGATCAAGTGCACCCTCAGTAAGTTTGCAGATAATAACAAGTAGGGTGGGAGTGTTGATCTGCTTGAGGGATCCCTCTTCAGAGGGATCTGGACAGGCTGGATCGATGGGACAAGGCCAATTGTATGAGGTTCAACAAGGCCAAGTGCCAGGTCCTGCACTTGGGTCACAACAACCCCATGCAACACTACAGGCTTGGGGAAGAGTGGCTGGAAACATGCCCGGCAGAAAAGGACTTGGGACCGTTGACTGCTATCCACCTTAATATGAGCCAGCAGTGAGCCCAGGTGGCCAAGAAGGTCAATAGCATCCTGGCTTGTATCAGAAATATAGGTGGCCAGCAGGACTAGGGAACCCCCTGGACTCGGCACTGGTGATGTCCCAGCTCGAGTACTGTGTTCAGTTTTGGGCCCCTCACTACAGAAAAGACATCGAGGTGCTGGAGCACATCCTAAAAAGAGCAACAAAGCTGATGAAGGTTCTAGACAGCAAGAGTTATGAGGAGTGGCTGAGGGAACTGGAGTTGTTTAGGCTAGAGCTAGAGTTGTTTAGAGCAAAGGAGGCTTATTGCTCTCTACAATTACCTGAAAGAATGTTATAGCAAGGTGGGGGTTGGTCTCTTTTTCCAAGTAACAGGTGATAGGACAAGAGGAAATGGCCTCAAGTTGCACCAGGGGAGGTTTAGACTGGATATTAGGAAACATTTCTTCACCAAAAGGGTTGTCAAGCATTGGAACAGGCTGTCCAGGGAAGTAGTTAAGTCACCATCCCTGGAGGTATTTAAAAGATGTGTAGATGTGGTGCTTAGGGACATGGTTTAGTGGTGGACTTGTCAGTGTTAGGTTAGTGGTTGGACTTATTGATCTTAAGGGTCTTCTCCAACCTCATCAATTCTATGACTCTATGATTCTATATATAAGACATACATGGCAGATCTCTTATGTATGTCCTGCAGAGACATTTCGAGTCCTATGCATCCAGGACCCATATTCTGGCCATACAGATCAGAGACATAGAGCAGGTACTAAATTTTTGAGAAATAAATGATACACAAGTCACTGTAATTAAACTAAGATTTAAATAACACATAAACTACCAAAGTCCTGATTCATCTGGTTCCTGAACTAACGTAATTAATGATAAACAGATTGCTTTCATCTTTGAACTAACATAATACTAAATTCAATAAAATACTTGTTTATATAATAATGACATACGTATTCTTACAACTTTGAGTGCATTCAGTCCAATCTAACAGAATGTCATTTTTAACCTGTAAGCAGTTATCCCATTATCTGCGGGGGACTGGATCAATGCTGTGAGCCTAATGCCAGAAGTTATCAAAGACTCAATGTATTGCCTTGCTTCACCCTGTAAGTTCCCATATCAATCACAAGATACTGAAGTAAGGAGTGACACTGCAGTTACTTGTTTGGAAATATGCAATTTTCGTGTAGCAAGGATTCAGTCATCTTTCTAACTTTCATGACACTACTACATCAGAGCAAGTTTTTCCTTTTTGGTAGATTAGAGTTGTTTGGCAACACTTCCCTTTTATCGGACAACATTGTTCAGACAAGCCAAAATGTTTTATACAAATTTAATTAGGACACTATTTTTAGGGGATTCATTTCTGAATCCCTTGCTACATTCTCCTGTCATAGAAGAGAGAATCAAAGCTGGCATAAATTTTCAGCAGCAATGGCACATTTTAAATGTGCTGCTCCAGGGATGAGCAGAAGGTATGGAGAGCTAGAGTACTGCTGTTCCTGCTACTGTCCAAGATGGGAGACACAATTAGTCCAGCTGGCTGCCTCCCCAGCATAATCCAGTGCTTACTGTGACTGTCCAACACCTCCCTCATCAACAAATCTGGCTTTATGAGGCTCTGCTGGACAACACAGTCAATGGGGCCAAGGCTATTTTTCCACTTCTAGGAGACTTTTTAGCCTTAGCTGCTGTCTACTTTAACTTGCCCAGAACAAGTTATGGAGAGATCCAAATGGAAAATATAATTTTTCCATTGGAAAAGTCTTAACAGATGGACTATAAACAGTATGGAGAGAAAAGAATTCTGAAGTTTCCATTTTAATCTCAGTGCTGGACAAAACCCTGAAGTTGTCCCAAAATGGATTTATCCTCTTCTGGTCAATCAAAATTTGCTTCAGTTTTCTTTGGAGAATATGAGTGGAGTAGGTCAATACAAAATTATTATCTGCACTTATAACTGAAAATAAAAATAAACAGGAAAAAAAAACCAAACTATCACAAATTCATGAAATAAGCAGGAAAATCTATTTAACTTTCATTAGAGGAGGTTCCCAGTTACTCTTTCTATACATAACTCTTTATTTATATACTGGGAACCTCCAGTAACTCCTTATAACCTTCTGGACAAAATGTTCTAGCATACAGCTAGACAAGACCATAATAAGTTGGGTAAGCAACTGGCTAATGGGTCGGGCTCAAAGTGTTATAGTAAATAGGGTTGCATCAGGCTGGCAGCCAGTCAGCAACGTTGTTCTCCAGGGCTCAATTTTACAGCCAGTGCTCTTTAATATTTTCATAAATGATGTGCATGCAGGAGTCGAATATACATTAAGGAAGTTTGCTGATGATATTAAATTAGGAGGAACTGTAGACTCCCTCAAGGGTAGAGAGGTCTTATAGAGAGATCTGGATAGACTAGAGAGCTGGGCAATCACCAACCATATGAAATCTAACAAGTGCAAATGCTGGATTCCACATCTGGGACAAGTAATCCTGGTTATATGTACAAGTTGGGGAAAGAGAGACTGGAGAGCAGCCCCACAGAAAGAGATGTGGGGGTTTGGGTTTATGGCAAGTTGAAAATGAATCAACAGTGTGCCCTGGCAGCCAAAAGGGCCAACTGCATACTGAGGTGCATCAAACCCAGCGTAGCTAGCCAGTTGAGGGAGATGATTGTCCCACTCTACACAGTACTGGCGTGGCCCCATTTTGAGTACTGTATGCAGTTTTGGGTGCCTTAGTATAAAAACACCAAACTATTAGAGTGCGTCCAGAGGAGGGCAATCAAGATGGTGAAAGGTCTCAAGGACAAGACTTACGAGAAGTGGCTGAGGTCACTTAGTTTGCTCAGCTTGAAGAAGACAAGGCTGAAGGGTGACCTCATCACAGTCTGCAACTTCCTCAAGGTGGGCAGCAGAGGAGGAGGTGCTGATCTCTTCTTTCTGGTGGCCAGCAATAGGACACGAGGAAATGGAATGAAGCTGCATCAGGCAAAGTTCGGATTGGACATTAGGAAAAGGTTCTTCACTGAGAGGGTGGCTGGTCACTGGAACAGGCTCCCCAAAGAAGCTGTCACTGCACTAAGCCTGTTAGAGTTCAAGGAGCATCTGAATGATGCTCTTAGTTGTATGGTTTAGTTTTAGGTAGCCCTGCAAGGAGCAGAGAGTTGGACTCGATGATCCTTATGATCCCTTCAAACTGGAGATATTCTATGATTCTATTATTTTATATATATAAAAAACACATTTTTATACAATATATATATCTATACATATAATTTGTGATGTTATACATATATAGAGAGATGAAGAGTTGCCTGTTTTCTTTTTTCTGTCTGTTGGAATACAGTCACCAAAGAAGAAGCAAGAGTAGAACTCAGACATGCCTGAGTCTTGTGGCTCATTGCCTCGCACTTCAGAATAGCCACTCAGCTTTGTCTTGAATAATTCGGGTTAATTTTATGGTTTGTTTTCTCCTTGCTGCTGATTTAAATTTTTTTTACCCCATTCACCACCACCTCCTTGAGGTCAAGAGGAATTACAAATATTGATATGCTGAAGGGGGTTTTTCTAAGTGTGGTAATAAAAACAGCTATAGTCTATCAAAAAGTCTGGATTCTTCCTTCTTGCTTACATTGAGTTTAAATATATTTCCCAATACTCATAAAAGCAAAAATTCTCTCTTACCTAGTTATCAAATTTGAGCTGTCACTGAGGTCAAACTAAAAGGCATACAGTCCTTCACATCCATTTATGACTTCTGTCAAAATATACATACTATAATGAGTTGGTAAGTGTCCAGCCCTTGTTTGCCATAACTGAAATTAGGGGTACTAAAATAATTTGGTACTGGATATCTACCCTAGCTACTGTTTCTCTCAGATTAGTTGTATAGAAATTATCCTTCCACACAATTTTAATTCATTAAAGACTCAGCTTTTCTTTGTCTTTTGGTATGGCAGCTATTACTTTTGTCAAATTTCAAAATAATACTCATCCTAGGAGTCTAAAATGCAAATCTTCCAGATAAGTCCAGTAAGTCCTGGCAAATTAAAAAATCCTGGACTTCTGAGAATTAGAAGTTGAACAACTCCCAGGTTTCTTCTTCAAAAACAGAAATAAGAAACCCCAAGACTTATGCATAGATCTGTGATTCATAAAAAGTTTCAGGTGGGGAAACTACTCTTGGGGATTGCAGATCCTAGTTCCACTTGTGACAGGAGCTGTTCAGATTCCTCTGAGTCTTTGGGCCTGGAGAGCTCACAGCTGAGCTGCCAGCCACCACTCCAGCTGGTAAAAGGGAATAGGCCTTTCCTTCAACTTTTGACATCAATAGAAATAAATCATAAACAGAAAAATGTATTTTTAACTGATATTTGTTCCCTTATTAGTAGAATCGTCAATTCTAATCACATTTGTAATGTTTTGCCATAAGAGTTATTTGGGTTGAAAAGGAATATATATTATAATATATATAAAAATAAATGTGTATATATTCTATATAATTATATAGAATATTCATATATATTTTTCATATAAATGTGAAATACGATGAAAATGAAAAGCAAATGCAGACAGTGTCTAATTTTTGCTGTGGTTAGCCTGAGTTATGGATGTTCTGATCATTTTAAAAAAGCTGTGCATGTCAGGAAATTGGAAGTTGCATCGTAAAGAGATAACTTCATAACAGGCTCTTGGAAATAATAAAACAAAAAAGGAAAATAAAATTAAGGAAGGAAAAGGATAGGAAAAGAAGGTGGAGAGAAACAGACGCTTGGAGATACGGGCAGTAGAATTCATGAATAAAACGAAGGTGGAATAAATGGACAAAGGTGAATAGAACAGGAAGAGATGTAATTTACATATTAAAGTTCTAATTTGGGTAGAAATTATTCATTCTTATCTAATCAGTTTCAATATTTGTTATAACTCAACTGCTGAAAGAAAAAATCCATCTAAATTTTTAAACTTCTTTGCTTCGTGTTGCATTTCATGTTTTAGACTGAAAAACGGAAAAACTCGTATCACTTTATTACCATATTTTTATTTTATGTTTCGTTTGCTAGCTGCATCATTTAATTTTCCCCCCTTTGCACGGTTCTTCTGGTGCATAGGATGGAAAGTGTCTTTTTCTAAGTAGCTAATTTCAAGTATTTATGCTGTACCCCTCATGAAAATGTATGCTTAGATTTTGCTGTTTGTTGGGAAAAGAGGCAGCAGATTTCTTGATTAGAGTAAGAATTGAGCTAAGTTCAGCAAAACCTAGTTGTGAAAAGGTGGCTGGTCTGATACCAGTCCTATATTTGCTCAAGTGCAGTAATAGTAGCTTTTTAGGCAGTTTACCTAGTCCTCAGTCTAAATCCTTGGACCCTCTAGTCTTAACAGACTACAGCACAACTGGTCGTGTTAATGGGGCATCATATCATCAGGACAGTGAATATTTCTGCCTTTGATTTTCTGGTCGTCTATTTGTTGCTGGAAAAATGAGAGCAGAGAACCTTCTATTGCTTTTCTACCTTACCTTTTCTTCCTGGAGGAAATTTTACCATTGGCATGTCTAGCAAGTTTCAGTCACTAATGAGGTACGCCAGTATACATTAATGGTCTGGACCACACCTTCTTCAGGAGACACAGGTTGCTTCGTGTGGCTCATGGAGATGTTTCTGTTGTATCTGAAGGAGTAGTCATAAAAATCTCAGCCTTATACATGCAATTCTGAATAAAAACTACTGAACCTAATGAAGGCCAGTTGAGAATACATATATTATTTGACCTGGAAAGATGAATTACTTTCCTGAAGAACTGAAAAAGCAAAGTTTAATCTGGACTTTTAACGAAGACAAGAAACCCATAAAATGCTAAGTATACTGAGGGTGGGGACTAGCAAAAGTTCCCACTTGCTAGGAGTATTTGACATTCCAACAGAGGTGAAGTAGACCAGAAGACAAAGAGCTCCTGAGAGCTGAAAAACAGCAAATAGCCTAGTTGCCTTTTCCATGGAGAGCTTTCATCAATAAATGAGGAAGACTTTTCAAGCTTTTTATAAAGAATGACAATCAAGTTAAAAGGAAAACAAGAAAACTCCCCAATGCACTTATTTGAACAGACCAATTCATCTGACTGTAGGGTTGTTCCATGACACATTGGTTTTAATGTCTCATTCATTACAGCAAGTACAGAGGAGGAGGGAGCAGATGAAGAGACAATTTTAAAAGTTTAGAAAGAACTCATTTGGCCTACTGTATTTGAAGGAACAAGGTACATGCTTTCATCTTTTAAATCAGGCAACTTAATATTTTAGGATTAATACCTAGGCCATGTATCTCCAACATGGCAAACAAGAACTGCATATAGGTAATATCCTTGTTGATATAGAATGTAAGTACCTGGATAAAATCCAGCTGTATAATGGTGGGCTTTGGACCTTGTTATGAAATAGTGCTAATATTACCCATTTGATCAGTAATAAATATGTCAGAAATATTTAGTAGGATTCAGGATTTCTAAATTATCTTGTGCATGCCCACAAAACAACTTACCTGTATTCAATACAGGGCTTCAAAATTTAGGAGTTGCAGATGTTTAGTATCAAAGTCAGTATATACCCCATGAAATAAAGTGCTAAAGTGCACTGTTAGACAGATATACTCATGTTTGCTTTGGTAAAGGTAGATACTGTTTGTTCCTCATGATCACAGAATCACAGAACAGTTTGGGTAGGAAGGGATCTCTAAAGATGGATTGTGTGAATGGGTTATTAGGATAGAAGTGGGACTGATGTGAGACTGACTTGGTCTCTCATCTCTGCAGGATCCCTCTGATCATACTATCAAGCTCTCTTTCATCTTCCTTGACACTGTATAGTCTGCTCACCTCCTCCCACAGTTTCTTAACTTGGGCACACAGCTCCTCAACCAGCTCATATCTCCTGCAGACAAGATTCAAAATTCAAGATTCAGCCTTCTGAAGGAAGTTTATGCCATGTTATCATTTTTCCTTCTTTTCTACTTCTCTATGCACCATGCAGCATGAAAGAACTCAAAGCCTTTAAAGATTACTTAATAAAATATGGTGCATGTCCTCTCCTTGAGGTGTTTGTATCAAAGGAGAAATAAGTCCTATGGAAGCTAGACAAGAAAGTTACACAAGTAATGAAAAATTGGACATGTGGGACTTCATGTAGAGCACATGGTGAAAATCACATCATCTTCTATGATATTACTCCTGATTTATTCTGCAATAACTGCAAGGAAAAATCAATCTATACTGTGATCTACCAGAAATCTAATGAAAATTGTCAAGGCACAGCGATGGCTGACTGCTTATTAAGCAACAGGGACCTAAGGACCAAGCACAAAAACATGAACAGCAGGACATGGGTCTCATCTGCCAGGTCCCCATCTCACAGCCCCCAGGGTGAAACAAGCAAGGAAGGCCCCAAGGGCGGCAGCCAGCGTTGGCCAAGAATCTGGGTCATCAGACAATTTTGCGGTGACAGGGCACAGATGAAATCAAGCTGGGTCATCAGTCTGCTGGTCAGGGCTTGGATCAATGGGGGCATGGCTGTGGCTGAGCTGGAGACCAGTACTCCTACAGTGTCAATGGGGCAGGGACTAACAACCTCAGGCTGAGTAGAGCTGAAATAGACTCCCTGGCCCATGGGTACACATGGGAAGAGGCTTCAGGCGAGGCAGGTCAGGGCTATAAGGCCTACTGGTTCACTCAGGGCCCTGACAAAAGTAATAAATGCTATATATGGCTGCAGGAAGTTAGATTAGATGGTCATAATGGTGACTTCTGAATCTGAAATCTGTGGCAAGAACACCCCTCTCAAATACCTGCCAAAACACTCTCAGCTACAACAGGGGAAATACTGAAGCAATTTCAGTCCCTGTCTGGCAAGTGGACATAACACATGTGTCTAGTTCAAACTGTGCAATTTTCCAAACCAATTATAGAATCTAATTAAGATTTCCATCAATAATCCCTAATACTAATTTAAAAGAATGCAAAAGGGTCTAATTTTACTTTATTAAATTTCTTTGCCTACTCGATTTTTAATAAAACATTTCAGGGGCATATGTGTTGGATCAGGCGGAGAGTTTTGAATATATGAGCTACAAGAGAACCCGCTCTTCCATCTTCAATAATGATCATTGCTCTTCCTGGGCATGATTAGGCGTTTGCTACTCAACCAGGTCACCTTATATCTTCTTCTTCCATGTGGCAAATGGCAGAGCATATATTCACATGGTTAAATTTTCTTCTCACTCACAAAAGGGAAACCTCTTGCATGTTGCCTATTAGGAGCACAGTCTTTGGACTAACAGTATCCTTTGGATGTTGCTTGAGAGTGTGCTAGATGGCATAGATCAAATCATGCCAGGGAGAGCAATAGCAATTAAGCAACATGGCTGTTCATATGACAGTGCTTCAGATCATGTCCTGGCCTTTTTCAGTTGATTATTGTAAATACAAACTTTGGGTCTAGAGAAAGCACTTGCTTTTCTCTGAGGCCTGGTGTTTCACTTCGCTCCATGCTTCCACCGCACTGAAGGATGCCCAAGTCTGTAGATACATGGCAGGTTTCTTCCCTGTCTCTTGAAGTTGCTTTCAGCCACACATATTCAGATGTTCTCAGTTGGCACAGTCCCCTCTCTTTTACAGGGTCCTCCTACCTTGACAAAAGCGGAAAGTAGTCAGGCTTCTTCTCAGGTGCCCAGAAACACACCTTTTACAGCTAGACAAAGAAACATGAAACACCATACATATTTTACCACTCATCCTGACATTTATATTTAATTTGATTTGGGTGGGTGGGAAAGTGTTAAAGAAGCATCTGCTCATTTTAAACTTCTTGGATGTACTGCTTCACATGCAGGCTCAGACATTTGTATTAACTAAGAGATTTAATTTCCAAGGCCCTCACGACCTAGTGCAATATTTTCACAGACCTCATCAGCTTGTGAATGAAGCAGCACCTATGTTATTCCCACAGAGGGTAACTAGTGAATTCATATGAAAAAAAAAAAACCTAAAATGGTGGAACTGAGGGCAGAACCCACCAGCTACTAATACTACTGTTGCAGAGAGCTAAAGGCAGCATAAAAGGTTGTGTTTTCCTCCTAAGAAACTTCTGTCACATTGGAACACAGGGACTCCTGCTCCCTGTACAAAAGGATGCTTTTGTGTGCAGCTTGTCAAAAATCTAAACTTTTGTGTGTTTTTTTAATATATTCTGAAGTGTTTAATTTGTTTTCTTCAGTTACTCTTCATCTGGACTCAATAAAAACTGAAGGACCTTCATCAAAGACACTTTTATAATTTTTATCAGTAATAACAGGAGTTGCTGTAAGCCTTGCATGCTCACCATCCAATTTGTTGGAGTCCTCCTGTTCTAGCAGGCAGAGTACACACAGAGTAGCCAGTGGCAGGGTATAGGGCTCCATATGCTCTGCTTAAGCCTGAACATGTCTGAAATTCTTGTCTGATTTTTCAGAGCAGTCTCATTGCTACTTTGTAACTGTAGTCGTAGGGTTAGAGTTTCTCTAATAGCAGTGGGAGGAAAAACACAGATAGCTGTGAGAGTCTTAGAGTCTTAGTAGTGCTTCTGTTAAGAAAAACAACCACTTTTTTCATCTGCAAGGTTTTGCTTTTTTATTTTCCTTCTTTAAAAGTTACTTATCTGTCTGAGTCATGGAGCAAATTAACTACTGAAAGTATTCAAGTAAATATTCCTTGTAATTGGTTATATATTCTTGTATTCACAGAAAAAAGAAAAAAAAAAAGGATGGAGGTTTCAGTCTAGCCAACTGGAATGTAATATAAACATTATCAAATGAAAATGACTTTAAAACCAACATCAGCCAGTTGGTCTTATATATGGCCTTATGCTAACATAAAACATGTTAGCCTCATGCTAACATAAAACAGAAGATTAGTACTGAAGAATGAAATGGTAGTATGGCTGCCCAACACATACAGAAAATGCTCATATCAAACTATTAATGCCTAGAAAGCTGAGTGGATCTGGGATGAGGCCAGGGAAAGCCATTACAGAGTTGGCGCATGCAGGCTCAGGAGAGTACTGCAGCTCAACTGCTGTGGTTCTGGTATAGTCCGAGATCCTGGAGTGACCTACGACAGTGAAGGTACTCCCCAAAGCCTGAGTTTAAACAAGAATGGCCTTGGTATTTTAAGCCTACCCCCCGCATACCACACGTGGCCATGCTGACCACAAATCTCAAAGGGAAGTATTGTCACTTTTTATTACTTTTCTATGAAATCTTACTGAATGCAAAAGGAAAGGAGGCCCTAGAGCCTGATGTCTTCTTATGTGCAAGTTGCCAAAGAGCCAGCTGCAAAGCAAGCTGCTCTTCAGTCGCTTTCCACAACGTTTCAGCTCATGGCTATAGATTATCAAGGCCCAGTGTAACTGAACTGTGAGCTTCCATTCTCGTTCTCTGTTCTTTAGAAATTGAACTGCCTTGTTTGCTAATTGGTTCACTTGAACCATCATTTTCCATGGAGCTCTTAAATTCCATTTCCTCAGTGTCACTAACTGTAAAACCAAGAGACAGAGAATCTGTTCTTTAGATTTTTTAATTTGTTGTTTTAAAGCTATTTAATTGAGTGTAAGGATACACTGTGAAGGACAGCCATGTCCTTTGATTATTCATTTCATTACAGCTGCCTCCATGCCACAAAAGAATCATTATTTCATTAATGTTTCATAGCTGCTCCAGTTTCCTCAACTGCACAGCTGATTAGCAACCGCCTCAAGAACAATAGCTTAGTGCCATGCCCTAAACTGTCATTGACAACTCCAAGCATAAAAAGACAGGTCCCTGGAAAAATCTCTTCTAAATTAGCATAATGTTTTTTAAGAAGAACAACTTTAGAATCATATTATTGCTCTGCTATTTGACCTTAAGATTTCCTGCTTTGCAGATTTAGTTTGTGACTGTGGAAGAACAAAAAAAAACACACCAAAAAAAACCCCTAGAAGAAATGGGGTGAGTGGTTGGCTAATGGAGTTAAGGCTAATGAGAGCTGAGATAGATATTCATAATTTGATATGACTGAGCAGTGCACAACATAATACCAAGTCACTTCCTCCTGCCGAAGTTTTTGAGTCCAGTTACAGAATCATGGCATCACAGAATGGTTGACATTGGAAGAGGACCTCTGCAATTCATCTCATCCAACATCCCACTCAATCAGGGCCACCTGGAGCCATTTGCCCAGGAATGTGTCCAGATGTCTTTTTAGGATCTCCAAGGATGGAGACAATCTCTCTGGGCAACCAGTACCAGTGCTCAGTCACCCTCACAATAAAAAAGTGTATCTCTTGTACTGGGGAGCCTAGAACTCCAGGTGTGGAGTGCAATTCTATTTGAAGTTTCTGTTGTGTAGATGTGTACTCCAAACTTATTTAGCCTGAAGCTCTTATGTGGCATTAGAAAACTGTATTTAACCTAAATCCATAGGTTTTATAGAGCTTAATGCCAGGTGATACTTGTCTTATGCCTGGGCATGCATTTTGTTTTAGCTCTTCATGGGCAACACACACAACATAATGAGACATGTGACAGATTGTCTATTAAAGTGTTTTCCTAAATTACCGCATCCCTCCACCTGCTTTCCAACACCACTTCAGTTCTCGTGGTCTCACAGTCACAGCTACTTTTCTGTCAGTCTACAGGTATTCTATCTATTGCAATACTGTTATCTTGCTTTATTCTTAAAACTAACATGGGACTTTTGACATCAAGTTCCTGCTTCTAGCAATCACACTGAAAGGAAGGACGAATGCAGATTATAATTTATGGTGTATAGATTGACATACACCATATATATACCTACAGATGTTTGTTCTTAACCACTTTTGTAAGCAATGGTTTAAGCATATTTTGTGTGACTAAAAAAAAAAGTAAAATCCTAGAGAGAAGTATGTTTTCTGAAGGCTTGGGTGAGAATATGTGCCTCATAATTAAGATAGCATATTATGGTGGGATAAATTGCACTGTTTCTGTTGCCTTCTTAGTGCATGCTGTTACCATTGAAATCTCCACACTTACCACACACCCCCACTAGCTCTTATTGCTTACTGCTGAAGCCTAGCATCCACTGACAACTCGCCCAGCAGCTTGAAGGCTCTCTGGAGTCATAGAGTGTATTTTAAATCCATCAGGACTGAATAACATGGTCAGCAGTCATCATTTAGAGGTGAGACAGATATCAAACTTCAGGCTGAGAATGCAAAGAGATCCTTCTCTGCCTCTGAGATTGTCACAGTGTCTAGTAGTTCAAAACAAAATGTGTTTCCATAGAGCATTCAATGGATCTTCAGTGCTGCACTGTTTGTTTGAAAGGTTATTTGTATACAGCACTTCAAAGGAAGATTTCTCAGCGTTTGTTGGTAATGTGATTAGGCAGCAAAACCAAAAAATGAGGCAGCAGAGATCTGCCTATAGAGGAAGAGTTGTAACTCTTTAAAGCTCTTCTACAACCATCTGTGAGCCTGTCTAGCACATTTGGGTCTTCTGTAATATTTACATTAGTGGGTTGATTTTTAAATAGAGATGTGCCCATTAGAATATAAAAGCTGAGGAATCGTTAGATAGGAGTAACATTAGTCATTATTTGTATAGCTCAGTTGTGAGTATTTTATTTTAAACTGATGCAGTACTCAGCAAAACTGTATATCACACTTTTGGGAAGGCATAGTTTTTAAACTTATATGGGAAAATGGCATAAGGTGACACCAAAAGAGAAAACCTTTAGTTATGTAAAGTAATATGGACATAGCATGTAGTTATGAAACCGAGTACAAGTTGATTTATTCCTGGTGCCATGAGAAGTGAGTAGCTAGTAGGGAGTTGGGTTTCGGCCACACAGTTATTCAACACTTCAGGTTGAGAGCCACCACTGTGCCACAGTAAGCAGCCCTAAAACAATATCTAGAAAGTATTTTTGCAGTAATTGCCTTCAATTTGTTGATTTTATTAGTTTGTGATGAGCAATATTTTTAAACATCGTGAATGTCGTCTTTTTCCTGTCACCATTTTACTTTTGGTGCAGGAGTAGGGCAGTAAGTCCTAATAGCAAAGGGACTTAAGGTAGGCTTGTGACATGGCCCTGCATAGATGCTTAGGCTGCCTGTCAGAGAACTAGTTCAAACGTTATGAGTAAAAGCAATTTAGGCATCTTTCCACGGTGTCTTGCAGGCAGACTTCCAGAGCCAGGCGAAACTAAGAGAGATACTGTGGAAAATGCATTTGCGTAATTCAACCAGTTCACATTATCTGATAAAAGAAACATAGACAAAGAGCTTCAAGAGGGTTAGAACTGAGATGGCTGTAATGCCAAATAGCACTGACACATACGGGCCTTAGCCTTATAAATCAGCATCTGGTAGCTTTTTGCTGGCAGTTACCTGAAATTCAGTATGCTACCATGCGAAAAAGAATGTTTTTTTTCTGAGCTTCTTGAACACATATTGCTCCTCCTGCATGGGGAGGAGCACCCATAAGTGTGTGTTCAATTTAACATGCATTAATTCATGATCCATCAATTTAGTATGAATGAATGCATTTATTGAGAAAAAGTATAATGGGAGGATTGAAAGAAAGAAGGATGAGGACAAGATCCGCATTTTCTGCTTTTCCAATTTTTTTCCTTAAGTGTATTTTCTCTTTCTGCTTCAGACCCTTTACCACCACCACAGCTTTCATTTCTTCTGCTGCTTTCCCCCAACATCTCATGTTAATGTAAATAGGTCTCCCCTGCTTCTTCAGGTGTGCCGCAGTCCAATAGCTTTTAAATTGTCCTCCTCATGGTTTTTCAGGAACCTCATACCCTGTGTTGCCACCATCCAGCCTGCCTCGTGCCCCAAAGTTCATCTCTCTCACTTCCCAATCTGCCTCAAGCTCCATATCACCTTAGTAAACTATTTCTTATTTTCTTGACTTTTTTTATGTGCTACCCTCTTGAGTTTTGAGAGTAAATAACACATTCTTTTCCCTTTCTTTTTTCAAATGAGTTTCAGATTTCAGATCTTTGCTCCCTCCCTCTCTCTCTCTCTCTATATATATATATATGTATATATTTATTTTATTTATTTATCAGATTATCACTCTTGCACCTCCACAACTCAAAAGATTGACTCTGGAACCCCTGTTCTCTAGAGACAGATTCTGGCAGTTAGCAGTTCCTTTGTTCAACATACCATTTAAATTAAGTTGAGTAAGTAGGACTTTCATACGCACACCATCTGCATTTCCCTTCTCTCTGATCAAAAATCTCAACCATGTTTCACTTGCCTCCTCCAGCATATCATAATCTTGACTTCTTTTTCAGAACCAATGAGAATCAATCCTCCAGTGGTTTGTGGAAGATTTTGCATCTGCATTTGAGGAAACATTCAATGTAGGTTTGCATTCCCTTTCTCATTTATTATATAATTTCCCCTACAGTAATTTTGAGGGTGTAGGCTCCATTTCACACAACTTCTAGGATTGCATACATTATAAATTCTGTTCTTACATTTAGCTTTAAATCATTGCATTGCACTATACAGTCTTACAGTTAAATCCTGAATTTAGGCTATTAATGAACCCCTTTTCATGAACTAACATACAAATTCAAATATATCTTATAAAAAATGAATACACATTGCTCAGAATCTGAAAGCGATTTCTGAAAAACAGTTGTTCCTGTCATTGTGCCTCTTGATAAAATGCTAACAGAGTTTCATAAGGCAAAAAGAAGACATTCCTTCTGCCAAATTTCAACACCTACTGCAAATAATGAAGTGTGAAGAGAATAAAAAAAGAGGCAGGAAGGATCCTGTGTATGGTAAAAAAATTGACCACCTTAATCTATATTTCAGAATCCCTTCTTTCGTCTTTTATGACAGTGATCCCTCTTCTTGCAATGTTATTTTTGGTAGGTTTCTATGTATAGCATGGCATACACTGAATGAAGCATATAGTACATATAAGCACATGCATGGATGTGCTACATATACTTCCTGCGCTATATATGTACGTAGCACATAGCATGACCCGATACAATCTTATAGTACTGACTGTGACTGATGTTTTCAGGCCTGCGTAATAAGTAGAAAGCAAACAGGTACACATATGACATGCATCTGCATGAAAATTAGCATTTGGCAGCAGGGATACAGAAAGACTTAGGGCAAACCCTTGTTGTGCTACAGTAGACATCTTTACAAAGGTCTTAAATGCTGCATAAGGTCTACCATGCCTGCTGTGTTCTGTAAGACATTTTCACAGCTCAGTTCTTGCATTTAGTAGCCGTCTTACCCACCTTGCCTTTTCAGCAGTCTGGAGTAAGATCTGCAAGCAAATGTTATGACAATAAATATTGACAGAACAGAAAATGGTTCCCCTTATCAGGATTAGAAATTCTGGGACAGCATTTTATAGTGACTGAGCTATTGAAGGAAAGTGGCTAAGACATACATTTTTGTCTGATATCAAAAAGGGAGCTGTTAACTGTCTGAGGAGCTAGCAAAGGTCTAGAAACAGTATCTCTAGTAGATGTTGGTGTGCGTCAGTAGCACATATCTATGTAGGCAATCATTGCACTCATCGGAGTTCAGTTCTCTGCTAAACCAGAGACACCAGCACTTGAAAGTAAGCAACTTGAAAAAAAGCTGGCAAGTATCTTGAACAGCAAAGAAATAGTCCCCTTCAGAAATGAGCTGGGATAAGATTTAGGAAGGCAGTGAACTGATACCAGCCATAAATGAAATGAAAGAATGCCTCAACCTGGGCTTCAGTTGGAATTTCAACGTAGATATCTTGTACACTTTCATGACAGCAGTGCCTTACATAAAAAATGACATTTCTTTGAGTCTTGCTCTTAAAGCATCAAAATGAATTCTGCATAACTGTTCTTTGGTCTATTCTTTTGCTAGAGCAAACTTCTGATCAGACATATTCCACCTGACTAGCCTTGTAAGGAGTACTGCCCGGTTCCTTGAAGGCTGGCTCAGCAGCTGACTAAAGACAGCAGCTTGATCTGATCCAGGTAAAGGTGGAGAGCCCCAGATGCTGACCGGCACATGGAACAAAGGTGTAGAGGGGAAAAAGGACATTCACAGGATCTGGTTACCCCTTAATATTGGTTCACAGGTGGTGTTCTCTAACATACAATTGGCATGATAATGCATGAAACTTAGGAGGTACCTGCATTAACAAGCTGATGCTCTGTTAAAATTAAAAAAATCCATTTTTAATTTTTCCACAAATTTTTCCAGTAAATGCATACAAATAATTAAAAACTGGGGAGAAAATTGAGTGAAAAAGAAGCAATAGACTTTGACTGCAGGGGGAAATGATGATGGATTTCATATTAAGCTGCCTGTTACTTCCCATAGTTAAAGCATCATGCAAACTTTTCTTTGAAAAACTCTCATTTACATATAAGCACAATACCTCACATTTCTAATGAGGAATGGGAAGCTATCTCTAGTGCCAAACTGAACAAATTGGCTTTGATTTTCAAAACCACTTAAGAGATTCAGATGCCTAATTAAAATGAATAGGAATAAGACATCCAACTCAATGTGTGGCTCTAAAGAAAACCCTCACAGAATCACAGAATGGTGGGGGTTGGAAGGGACCTCTGGAGATCATCTAGTCCAACCCCCCTGCCAGCGCAGGGTCACCTAGAGCAGGTTGCACAGGAACACGTCCACACGGGTGTCTCTGAATGTCTCCAGAGATGGAGACTCCACCGCCTCTCTGGGCAGCCTGTTCCAGTGCTCTGCCACCCTCAAAGTAAAGAAGTTCCTCCTCATGTTGAGATGGAACTTCCTATGTTCACATTTGTGCCTGTTACCTCTTGTCCTGTCACTGGGCACCACCGAAAAAAGACGGGCCCCATCCTCCTGACACCCACCCTTTAAGTATTTGTAAGCATTGATAAGGTCCTCCCTCAGGCGTCTTTTTCCCAGACTGAAAAGACCCAAGTCCCTCAGCCTTTCTTCATAAGAGAGATGTTCCAGTCCCCTAATCATCTTGGTAGCCCTTTGCTGCCCCCTCTCCAGCAGTTCCCTGTCCTTCTTGAACCGGGGAGCCCAGAACTGGACACAGTACTCCAGATGCGGCCTCACCAAGGCAGAGTAGAGGGGGAGGATGACCTCCCTCGACCTGATGTCCACACTCTTCTCGATGCACCCCAGGATGCCACTGGTCTTCTTGGCCACAAGGGCACATTGCTGGCTCACAGTCATCCTGTTGTCCACCAGGACTCCCAGGTCTCTTTCCACAGAGCTGCTCTCCAGCAGGTCAGCCCCCAACCTGTACTGGTGCATGGGGTTATTCCTCCCCAGGTGCAGCACCCTACACTTGCCCTTATGGAATTCCATAAGGTTTCTCTCCGCCCAACTCTCCGCTTGTCCAGGTCTTGCTGTATGGCGGCACAGCCTTCTGGTGTGTGTTCTCTTGTTTACTTTTGGTTTTTTTTGATTTGTTTTATTTTTTTACTTTGTTTTTTATTTTTTCTTTTTTGTGTGTGTGGTTTTTTTTTTTATTTTTTATCTTATTTTTGTTTTACTTGGGGGGTTTATTTGAGGTTTTATTTTTTGTTTTATTTTGAGGTCTTCTTGGTTTATTTTTTGTTTTTATTTTCAGTTTTAGTCTTTGTTTTGTTTTATTGTATGTTTTAGGTTTTGGTGGGTTTTTTGTTTAATTTTTTTATTTTGGTGGCTTGTTTATTTTTTTATTTATTTTTTGTTTTGTTTTGTGGGTTTGTTTTATTTTATGTTTATTTTTATGGTTTTTATTTTTTATTTAGGTTTTTTGGTTTATTTTTTTTTAATGTTGAGGGTTTTTTGTTTTATTTTGAGGAATTTTTTTTTAGTTTGGGGGTTTATTTTACATTTTATTTTATCTGTCATTTTATGTTTTATGTTTTATTTTATATTTTATTTTATTTTTGAGTTTATTTTTTATTTTTTGTTTTATTTTTGCTTTTTTGGTATTTTTTTGTTTAGGTTTTTATTTGGTTTTTTATGTTTTTTTGTTTTGTTTCTTGTATGTTTTGGGTTTTTGTTTTAGTTTTTGATTTGTTTTTTTAATTATTTTATTTTTTATTTTTATTTTTTTTATTTTATTATATTTTAATTTTATTTTACTGTATTACATTTCATTGTATAATTTATTTTATTTTGGTTTTTTTTCTGAATCCATTTAAGGGATTTTTTTTGCTTATATTTTCAGTTTTATTTTATATTTTAATCTTATTTTTTGGGGTTTTTTTTGGTTCTTTTTTTATTTCAGGGGGTTTATTTTTATGGTTTTTTTATTTTGGGTTTTGTTTTTATTTTTATTTTATGTTTTATTTTATATGGGGTTTTTTTTGTTTTATTTTTGGGAGTTTTTTGTGTTATTTTTTATTTTTTGTTTTAGCATGTTTTCGTTTGGCTTTGTTTTAGTTTTTTGTTTAGTTTTTTGTTTAGTTTTTGGTTTTTGTGTGTATTGGGTTTGTTTTGTTTTTGGTTTAGTTTTTCATTTTTCTGAATCTGTTTCATAGCCAATGACAATGTGCATGTGTAGCCAGGAGCAGGCTGATGTACTCTTGAGTTCAGCTTGAAAAAACATCTCTTGCAGCCTGGCAAAAGGAAGCCACAGAGCCATGGAAAGAAGCAGCAGGAGTACAGGCCTGGTGTGTCAGCCACTCCTCCCAGCTTTGTATCATGAGCAAACTTGCTGAGGGTGCACTCTATGCCTTCATCCAAGTCATTGATGAATATATTTGAACAGGACTGAACCCAGTACTTACCCCTGGGGAAAACCGCTTGTCACTGACCTCCAACTAGACTCTGTGCCCCCAATCATGACCCTATGAGCTCTATCTTTCAACCAGTTTTCAATCCAGCCCACTGTCCATTCATGTAACCCACACTTCCTAAGCTTCCCTACAAGGATGCTGTGGGAGATGGTGTTGAAAGCCTTGCTGAAGTCAAGGTAGACAACATCCACTGCCCTCCCCTTGTCTGTCCGTCCAGTCACGCCATCATAGAAGGCTATCAGATTAGTCAGACATGATTTCCTCCTGGTGAATGCGTGTTGACTACTTCTGATGGCTTTCTTTTCCTCCACATGCCTTGAGATGATGCCCAGAATGATCTGTTCCATCATCTTTCCAGTGATGGAGGTGAGGCTGACCGGCCTGTAATTTCCTGGGTCTTCCTTCTTGCCTTTTTTGAAGACTGGAGTGACTCTGGCTTTCCTCCAGTCCTCAGGCACCTCACCTGTTCTCCAGGACCTTTCAATGATGATGGAGAGCAGCCCAGCAATGACTTCTGCCAGCTCCCTCAGCACTCTCGGGTGCATCCTATTGGGACCCATGGACTTGTGGATATCCAGTTTACGTAACTGATCTCTACTTTGATCCTCCTCAACCAAGGGGAAGTCTTCCTTTGTCCAGACTTTCCCTGTTACCTCCAAAGTCTGGGACTCCTGAGGGCCGGCCTGAGCAGTAAAGACTGAAGCAAAGAAGGCATTATGTAACTCCACCTTCTCCCCATCCTTTGTCATCAGGACTCCTGTCTCATTCAACAGCGGGCCCATGTTTTCTCCAGTTTTCCTTTTGCCTCCAATATACCTGAAGCCCTTCCTGTTGACCTTGACATCCCTTGCCAGGTTTAATTCCAAGGAGGCCTTGGCTTTCCTCATTTCATCCCTGTATACTCTGACAGCATTCTCGTAATCTTCCCAAATGGTCAGTCCCTTCTTCCATGTGCTGTAAACTTCCTTCTTCCACTTGAGCTTTTTCAGAAGCTCCCTGCTCAACCAAGCAGGTCTTCTGCGTCCCTTGCCTGATTTCTTGCTCTTAGGGATGCACCGATCCTGAGTTTGGAGAAAGTGGTATTTGAATACCAACCAGCTCTCTCTCCCCTACCCTCCAGAGCCCTAGCCCACAGGATGTCTTCAAGCAGTTTCTTGAAGAGGCCAAAGTTAGCCCTCCTGAAGTCCAAGGCTGTGATTTGACTTCTTGTTGTTTTTTGCATACTACCCATGATTCTGAATTCTATCTTCTCGTGATCACTACAGCCAAGGTTGCCCCCAACCTTAATGTCCTCCACCAATCCCATTGTGTTTGTCAGTACTAGGTCCAGTACATTCAAGAAATGTAGGTTTCCTTGTCCGCATCATATTCTGGATTTCATGGCATCCATGAGCCAGCAAAAAAGCTCTATCTCATGGTATAATTTACGGTCCCCATAATCCCTACCAGCTGAAGCTCTGATCGAAGAGACAACCCCTACATCAACAAACCGTATATGAGGAACTGCAGAGTAAAAATAGGTAACACAACATCAGGTGGAGTGTCATGAGTTTCTGCTCCAGTTTGGAAACACTGGACTAGACAAATGTTCCTGGAGACATGAGGAGATCACAGCATGACTATGTGCCACAGACGTGATACAGGCAAATGGTTGCTTGTGTGTCAGGCAAGAGATTTCCATGGGAAAGGCAAGCATTGTGCAAAGCCCTGGTGAGAACTCACCTGTACCATTAGGGACATTTCTAATTCCTCAGGTTCCAGAAAGATAAATTCCATTTGGGATGAAGGCAAACACAGATTAAGCAGTTGATTAGGGCCTACAGAAGAAGACAATGACTGGAAGGAGCAAGACTAAGGCTGAGAGGGCTGCCATCACTTTCAAGAAAGGTATCAAGGATGAAGGTGAGAGGAGGAAAAGACCTTTGAAGTGCAAGGAAAAATATGGTCATGAACACAAAACAATTCAGGTCTTCTTTCCAAGAAGACAACCTCACCATAAAGAGTGTAGTAGCAAATGTCACTTGGCGCATTGTTAAGGAATGGTGAGGAAATCCTGCATGCTCTCGACATCTCTGCAAAGTTCGTGCAGAGGAAACCAAACCCCTTTCTTTCACCTCTGGCATCAGCACAACAAAATAAATGTATGCGATAAAAATGCCCTTATTTACAGAGGCTGAACATACAGATGAATTTTGGCACTAATGGGTAAAATGGCAAGAACAGTACACCTTCCTTACTCTTTTGGTACTCAAAATACCAAATCCTAAAGGAAAAAGACATTTCCTAGGGTTTAAGACAAAATTTGAACATCTCCCCACAAAGTGAGGTAGGCAAATGACTCTCAGAAAGGTTCAAGTCACAAATGAGTTCTGAACGCAGCAGCTCCGTCTTAGAGCTGGCTGGAACTAGCTCTGTCTGACACGGGGGCAGCTTCTAGCATCTTCTCACAGAAGCCGCCCCTGCAGTCCTCCCTGTTAACCAAAACCTTGCCGCGTAAACCCAATACACCAAGCTTCCACTCAATGCCACGTAGATAAGACAGCGCAACTGCCAGCTGCACGGCAGGCTTGGCCAGCAGCATTTCAAGCCCAGCTGAACACGCTGGGTAGTGAGTGGTGCTCAGTTGTGTGGACCACGGGATTTCATGAGGTCCGAGAAGCTCTTCTGTCACAACTCCTACAAATAGTCTTTCCTAATCCTCACACTTGTGTTCTCTGCTTCACCAGTTTATTTAAAGAAACCCAACACACTGCATCTCTTTATAGCAACAGATCTCTCCATCTACTTGTGACTGCTTTACTCAACAGAACTTTACACCCAAATGTAGCAAATGATAAAGGAGACCCACATTATCTCTGCCAAAACAATCATATCCCTTCACCTTGCATGCGGCTGGAACAGCTTCAACCTCTGTACAAGTCTGCCCACCTGGGCACAGCTCCTCTAGAACCCTCAATCAACAAATCATTCCTTTAGGAATGCTGAGTTCAGTGCTGTTAGATGCTCTTGGTCCAAGGCTTTTCAGCTGCTTTATGAAAACATTGGCTTTAGTTATTGGGGCTGGGTTTTTTAAATGCCCACAGAGCCCCGAGGACTGCATTCCAATGCCTTAAAATGTATTCTAGTATAGCAATATTTGCAGTAGCACTTATTAAAACTGTGTTCAGGGAGTTGGGATCCTAAATCCTCCTGGTCTGCATCGATACCCAAGCTGGAGTATGTTTATGTTTGATAGATGGGCTGTAAAATGAGGGCACATTCTCACGTGTGATGCATGAATAGTTTCTCCACTTAATTGTTACAGTTGAAGTTATGTGGGGCCTGGGACCCACCCTGTCTTCAGACGGAACTGACAGAAGGGGAAATGACAGTGAAAAAAAAGGGCGTTGTCAGAGCACCTGAATAAACATCAATTAAATTTTCCAGTTGATTTCCTTGGACTTTGAATCAAGCAGACAGTTCTAAAAACCATTCCTGATCTCCATGCATTCTCCATGCTAGACTATTTCGGCACCAAAAGCTTCCCAGTGCTGGACCCCATTCTGAAGGGCTGAAAAGATGCACAAAAAGTGCTCAGTTAAACCCAACCCACAGACACAGAAAACAGAAGCAGGGAAATGTGGAAAAGATTAGGCTTGAACCAATGTGCCAAATATACTATGCTCTCTGTGATAGAAATTTGCACTCTGAAGTTACTATTCTTATAGTAAGTCGGGCTTTCATTCTTATGGCCTCTTCAAGGACCCTGCTTGGTTCATCTCTCTGAAGTTAGGTAAACCAGCAGCTTTCATAAACATCATTCATAACATAAACATTACAATCCTTCACTCCCTTATAAAGCAGAGGAAGACAAACAAGGCAGTAACATGAGGTGATGATACCTTAAGCAGGAAGGCACTTGAGAGAGATCTCACTCTCTGAAAGTTTCTTGCAAAAGAGTTACAGCTCTTCTCCCTCTCTCCAATTTCAAGGGACAGACTTGAAACAGGGCTGTCACAAGGGCATGTGGCAGGAAAGGCACATGAAACGTAGAGGGGAGCTGATGCTTTGGGAGCAGATGATGACACAGGAAGGTAGTGCAGGCAAGAGAAAACGCCCCCATAGCACCAGAGAAAACACATAGCTAATCACAGAATTAGGCTCTTAACAAGGAAGGAAAAATAAGGGTAGCACCAGAGCATCCTTTCCCACTTACCGTCTCTCCTGCTTCTCCAGACCTTACTGACTTCTGTGGAGCCTCTCTGCTCTGTTCATTTGGTGCATTTGCTAAACCACTCAGTGATATCGCAGGGAGAGAAGAGCGTACATCATCAGGATGTGTTTGGGCAAGCCCAGTGTGGGCTTGCTTGGCCTGATACTCTGTAAAACACTATATGTACTCAAAGTCCTTCAAAATAGATGGGCACTTTCATATCCAAGAGTGTATAGCTTTAATAAATTCCACTTTGGAGCACTTTTTGGTGTTGTGGGCCTGAGAATTCTCTGTGCTTTGTGGTCCCTTTTTTTTTTCTAATATTTTGGTCAGTGTCCAGCCTCACTAGTGTTGCTGGCTATACCCGTGTAATTTCTGCTAGAATGGAATTTTCCACACAGTGCAACTTACAGCCCTCTGGTGTTCCCTGACACACGAAGAGAGGTTACTGCCAGCTTAACCAATTTGTGCGTATTCATGCTTTCAAGTCAGGGGCAGAATAACATTAGCTCAGTCTCTTCAAAGTCCTGTAAAAGTGCTTTAGAGTGCTTTAGTCTTGCCAACAGGAACCAAATTTTAACACCTCCTCATTTTTGACAGTCCATGTTTCCTAAGGTGTGGCCCTGTCACCCCCATGTCACAGTGCCACCACCCAGCAATGCAGCAGTCACAATGCCCCAGGGCAGGATAAAAGGGAGAATCCTCCTGTGTCCCGCTGACATAGGCGGCCTGGTAGCAAGGCCAGCTATTGGAGGAGCCACCTTCAAAGCTCATCTAAGGGACAGAAATCCTTTTCAGCTGGATAGCAGTGGCAAGTACAAGGGAATGTCTTCTTGAGGAGCACCGCAGAGCTCACTGTCCTCATCCCCAATGGAGCCACGGGCAGTAGCCATAAGAAATGGGATGCAGAGATGTTGCTAGGGGTACAGTGCTTTGGAGCACTCATTGGTGTCCTGCCAGGCACAGGAAGGATTCTTGCCCCCAGGGTTATTCAGATCGGGGGAATGTGGCCACTCTCGGAAGCCCCTGAGATGGCTCCAGGTTGAGGGAGAATAGAGCTTGGGCATCTCTTGGGAGGCGTGACCAGCCTGTGGGATGAAGAGGCAGGTCTTGCTCACATGCTCAGGGAATAGCGGATTGCCAGCTCTGGTGTCAGGAAGGAATTTTCCCCCCGGGGCACATTGGCACTGCTCCCTGGGGTTTTTTTGCCTTCCTCTGCAGCATTGAACATGACCACTTGTCAGGCTGCCTCTGCTCCATTTTGGCTAGGTTACTGCCTGCTGCTCTTGCACCTCCAAGGCACCACTTGTGCCCTGGCTCTCTCAGGCTCTCTTGGCCATTGCAAGCTTGGAGCAGGAGCGAGCTCTGCTCTTCCCTTGGCTCCATTTCTCCATCGGAAGGGCTCCAGGCTTTATGCACCGTCCAGAGCTGCCACTTCTCAGCTCTCCCCGTGTGCCATACACACAAAGGGCAGGCACAGGAACACTTTTCAGACATCACTGGCCGAGAAGCACAGCGACGGAGCAAGTTTTGGAAGGCAAAATTGTAGTTGTCATTGATATGGTCATACCTTGGAAAATACCCCACGGTACCACACACCTCTTCCTCTTCCTCTTCCTCTTCTTCTTCTTCTTTCTTCTTCTTCTTTCTTCTTCTTCTTCCTCTTCTACTTCTGCTTCTGCTTCTTCTGCTTCTTCTTCTGCTTCTTCTGCTTCTTCTTCTGCTTATTCTTCTGCTTCTGCTTCTTCTGCTTCTGCTTCTTCTGCTTCTTCTTCTGCTTCTTCTTTTTTTGTGTGCAGTCAGTACAGATGCTCATTCTTCCAACTTCTCACTCATCAGGAAACAGGGAGTGCTTGGCCTGTACTCCTGCTGCTTCTTTCCATGGCTCTGTGGCTTCCTTTTGCCAGGCTGCAAGAGATGTTTTTTCAAGCTGAACTCAAGAGTACATCAGCCTGCTCCTGGCTACACATGCACATTGTCATTGGCTATGAAACAGATTCAGAAAAATGAAAAACTAAACCAAAAACAAAACAAACCCAATACACACAAAAACCAAAAACTAAACAAAAAACTAAACAAAAAACTAAAACAAAGCCAAACGAAAACATGCTAAAACAAAAAATAAAAAATAACACAAAAAACTCCCAAAAATAAAACAAAAAAACCCCCATATAAAATAAAACATAAAATAAAAATAAAAACAAAACCCAAAATAAAAAAACCATAAAAATAAACCCCCTGAAATAAAAAAAGAACCAAAAAAAACCCCAAAAAATAAGATTAAAATATAAAATAAAACTGAAAATATAAGCAAAAAAAATCCCTTAAATGGATTCAGAAAAAAAAACAAAATAAAATAAATTATACAATGAAATGTAATACAGTAAAATAAAATTAAAATATAATAAAATAAAAAAAATAAAAATAAAAAATAAAATAATTAAAAAAACAAATCAAAAACTAAAACAAAAACCCAAAACATACAAGCAACAAAACAAAAAAACATAAAAAACCAAATAAAAACCTAAACAAAAAAATACCAAAAAAGCAAAAATAAAACAAAAAATAAAAAATAAACTCAAAAAATAAAATAAAATATAAAATAAAACATAAAACATAAAATGACAGATAAAATAAAATGTAAAATAAACCCCCAAACTAAAAAAAAATTCCTCAAAATAAAACAAAAAACCCTCAACATTAAAAAAAAATAAACCAAAAAACCTAAATAAAAAATAAAAACCATAAAAATAAACATAAAATAAAACAAACCCACAAAACAAAACAAAAAATAAATAAAAAAATAAACAAGCCACCAAAATAAAAAAATTAAACAAAAAACCCACCAAAACCTAAAACATACAATAAAACAAAACAAAGACTAAAACTGAAAATAAAAACAAAAAATAAACCAAGAAGACCTCAAAATAAAACAAAAAATAAAACCTCAAATAAACCCCCCAAGTAAAACAAAAATAAGATAAAAAATAAAAAAAAAAACCACACACACAAAAAAGAAAAAATAAAAAACAAAGTAAAAAAATAAAACAAATCAAAAAAAAACCAAAAGTAAACAAGAGAACACACACCAGAAGGCTGTGCCGCCATACAGCAAGACCTGGACAAGCGGAGAGTTGGGCGGAGAGAAACCTTATGGAATTCCATAAGGGCAAGTGTAGGGTGCTGCACCTGGGGAGGAATAACCCCATGCACCAGTACAGGTTGGGGGCTGACCTGCTGGAGAGCAGCTCTGTGGAAAGAGACCTGGGAGTCCTGGTGGACAACAGGATGACTGTGAGCCAGCAATGTGCCCTTGTGGCCAAGAAGACCAGTGGCATCCTGGGGTGCATCGAGAAGAGTGTGGACATCAGGTCGAGGGAGGTCATCCTCCCCCTCTACTCTGCCTTGGTGAGGCCGCATCTGGAGTACTGTGTCCAGTTCTGGGCTCCCCGGTTCAAGAAGGACAGGGAACTGCTGGAGAGGGGGCAGCAAAGGGCTACCAAGATGATTAGGGGACTGGAACATCTCTCTTATGAAGAAAGGCTGAGGGACTTGGGTCTTTTCAGTCTGGGAAAAAGACGCCTGAGGGAGGACCTTATCAATGCTTACAAATACTTAAAGGGTGGGTGTCAGGAGGATGGGGCCCGTCTTTTTTCGGTGGTGCCCAGTGACAGGACAAGAGGTAACAGGCACAAATGTGAACATAGGAAGTTCCATCTCAACATGAGGAGGAACTTCTTTACTTTGAGGGTGGCAGAGCACTGGAACAGGCTGCCCAGAGAGGCGGTGGAGTCTCCATCTCTGGAGACATTCAGAGACACCCGTGTGGACGTGTTCCTGTGCAACCTGCTCTAGGTGACCCTGCGCTGGCAGGGGGGTTGGACTAGATGATCTCCAGAGGTCCCTTCCAACCCCCACCATTCTGTGATTCTGTGAGGGTTTTCTTTAGAGCCACACATTGAGTTGGATGTCTTATTCCTATTCATTTTAATTAGGCATCTGAATCTCTTAAGTGGTTTTGAAAATCAAAGCCAATTTGTTCAGTTTGGCACTAGAGATAGCTTCCCATTCCTCATTAGAAATGTGAGGTATTGTGCTTATATGTAAATGAGAGTTTTTCAAAGAAAAGTTTGCATGATGCTTTAACTATGGGAAGTAACAGGCAGCTTAATATGAAATCCATCATCATTTCCCCCTGCAGTCAAAGTCTATTGCTTCTTTTTCACTCAATTTTCTCCCCAGTTTTTAATTATTTGTATGCATTTACTGGAAAAATTTGTGGAAAAATTAAAAATGGATTTTTTTAATTTTAACAGAGCATCAGCTTGTTAATGCAGGTACCTCCTAAGTTTCATGCATTATCATGCCAATTGTATGTTAGAGAACACCACCTGTGAACCAATATTAAGGGGTAACCAGATCCTGTGAATGTCCTTTTTCCCCTCTACACCTTTGTTCCATGTGCCGGTCAGCATCTGGGGCTCTCCACCTTTACCTGGATCAGATCAAGCTGCTGTCTTTAGTCAGCTGCTGAGCCAGCCTTCAAGGAACCGGGCAGTACTCCTTACAAGGCTAGTCAGGTGGAATATGTCTGATCAGAAGTTTGCTCTAGCAAAAGAATAGACCAAAGAACAGTTATGCAGAATTCATTTTGATGCTTTAAGAGCAAGACTCAAAGAAATGTCATTTTTTATGTAAGGCACTGC
Organism: Fratercula arctica; assembly: GCA_947846985.1. Lineage (NCBI taxonomy): Eukaryota > Metazoa > Chordata > Aves > Charadriiformes > Alcidae > Fratercula > Fratercula arctica. The sequence continues at coordinate 61,247,253 of CANTUZ010000002.1, read as the reverse complement.
TGTCATGAAAGTGTACAAGATATCTACGTTGAAATTCCAACTGAAGCCCAGGTTGAGGCATTCTTTCATTTCATTTATGGCTGGTATCAGTTCACTGCCTTCCTAAATCTTATCCCAGCTCATTTCTGAAGGGGACTATTTCTTTGCTGTTCAAGATACTTGCCAGCTTTTTTTCAAGTTGCTTACTTTCAAGTGCTGGTGTCTCTGGTTTAGCAGAGAACTGAACTCCGATGAGTGCAATGATTGCCTACATAGATATGTGCTACTGACGCACACCAACATCTACTAGAGATACTGTTTCTAGACCTTTGCTAGCTCCTCAGACAGTTAACAGCTCCCTTTTTGATATCAGACAAAAATGTATGTCTTAGCCACTTTCCTTCAATAGCTCAGTCACTATAAAATGCTGTCCCAGAATTTCTAATCCTGATAAGGGGAACCATTTTCTGTTCTGTCAATATTTATTGTCATAACATTTGCTTGCAGATCTTACTCCAGACTGCTGAAAAGGCAAGGTGGGTAAGACGGCTACTAAATGCAAGAACTGAGCTGTGAAAATGTCTTACAGAACACAGCAGGCATGGTAGACCTTATGCAGCATTTAAGACCTTTGTAAAGATGTCTACTGTAGCACAACAAGGGTTTGCCCTAAGTCTTTCTGTATCCCTGCTGCCAAATGCTAATTTTCATGCAGATGCATGTCATATGTGTACCTGTTTGCTTTCTACTTATTACGCAGGCCTGAAAACATCAGTCACAGTCAGTACTATAAGATTGTATCGGGTCATGCTATGTGCTACGTACATATATAGCGCAGGAAGTATATGTAGCACATCCATGCATGTGCTTATATGTACTATATGCTTCATTCAGTGTATGCCATGCTATACATAGAAACCTACCAAAAATAACATTGCAAGAAGAGGGATCACTGTCATAAAAGACGAAAGAAGGGATTCTGAAATATAGATTAAGGTGGTCAATTTTTTTACCATACACAGGATCCTTCCTGCCTCTTTTTTTATTCTCTTCACACTTCATTATTTGCAGTAGGTGTTGAAATTTGGCAGAAGGAATGTCTTCTTTTTGCCTTATGAAACTCTGTTAGCATTTTATCAAGAGGCACAATGACAGGAACAACTGTTTTTCAGAAATCGCTTTCAGATTCTGAGCAATGTGTATTCATTTTTTATAAGATATATTTGAATTTGTATGTTAGTTCATGAAAAGGGGTTCATTAATAGCCTAAATTCAGGATTTAACTGTAAGACTGTATAGTGCAATGCAATGATTTAAAGCTAAATGTAAGAACAGAATTTATAATGTATGCAATCCTAGAAGTTGTGTGAAATGGAGCCTACACCCTCAAAATTACTGTAGGGGAAATTATATAATAAATGAGAAAGGGAATGCAAACCTACATTGAATGTTTCCTCAAATGCAGATGCAAAATCTTCCACAAACCACTGGAGGATTGATTCTCATTGGTTCTGAAAAAGAAGTCAAGATTATGATATGCTGGAGGAGGCAAGTGAAACATGGTTGAGATTTTTGATCAGAGAGAAGGGAAATGCAGATGGTGTGCGTATGAAAGTCCTACTTACTCAACTTAATTTAAATGGTATGTTGAACAAAGGAACTGCTAACTGCCAGAATCTGTCTCTAGAGAACAGGGGTTCCAGAGTCAATCTTTTGAGTTGTGGAGGTGCAAGAGTGATAATCTGATAAATAAATAAAATAAATATATACATATATATATATAGAGAGAGAGAGAGAGAGGGAGGGAGCAAAGATCTGAAATCTGAAACTCATTTGAAAAAAGAAAGGGAAAAGAATGTGTTATTTACTCTCAAAACTCAAGAGGGTAGCACATAAAAAAAGTCAAGAAAATAAGAAATAGTTTACTAAGGTGATATGGAGCTTGAGGCAGATTGGGAAGTGAGAGAGATGAACTTTGGGGCACGAGGCAGGCTGGATGGTGGCAACACAGGGTATGAGGTTCCTGAAAAACCATGAGGAGGACAATTTAAAAGCTATTGGACTGCGGCACACCTGAAGAAGCAGGGGAGACCTATTTACATTAACATGAGATGTTGGGGGAAAGCAGCAGAAGAAATGAAAGCTGTGGTGGTGGTAAAGGGTCTGAAGCAGAAAGAGAAAATACACTTAAGGAAAAAAATTGGAAAAGCAGAAAATGCGGATCTTGTCCTCATCCTTCTTTCTTTCAATCCTCCCATTATACTTTTTCTCAATAAATGCATTCATTCATACTAAATTGATGGATCATGAATTAATGCATGTTAAATTGAACACACACTTATGGGTGCTCCTCCCCATGCAGGAGGAGCAATATGTGTTCAAGAAGCTCAGAAAAAAAACATTCTTTTTCGCATGGTAGCATACTGAATTTCAGGTAACTGCCAGCAAAAAGCTACCAGATGCTGATTTATAAGGCTAAGGCCCGTATGTGTCAGTGCTATTTGGCATTACAGCCATCTCAGTTCTAACCCTCTTGAAGCTCTTTGTCTATGTTTCTTTTATCAGATAATGTGAACTGGTTGAATTACGCAAATGCATTTTCCACAGTATCTCTCTTAGTTTCGCCTGGCTCTGGAAGTCTGCCTGCAAGACACCGTGGAAAGATGCCTAAATTGCTTTTACTCATAACGTTTGAACTAGTTCTCTGACAGGCAGCCTAAGCATCTATGCAGGGCCATGTCACAAGCCTACCTTAAGTCCCTTTGCTATTAGGACTTACTGCCCTACTCCTGCACCAAAAGTAAAATGGTGACAGGAAAAAGACGACATTCACGATGTTTAAAAATATTGCTCATCACAAACTAATAAAATCAACAAATTGAAGGCAATTACTGCAAAAATACTTTCTAGATATTGTTTTAGGGCTGCTTACTGTGGCACAGTGGTGGCTCTCAACCTGAAGTGTTGAATAACTGTGTGGCCGAAACCCAACTCCCTACTAGCTACTCACTTCTCATGGCACCAGGAATAAATCAACTTGTACTCGGTTTCATAACTACATGCTATGTCCATATTACTTTACATAACTAAAGGTTTTCTCTTTTGGTGTCACCTTATGCCATTTTCCCATATAAGTTTAAAAACTATGCCTTCCCAAAAGTGTGATATACAGTTTTGCTGAGTACTGCATCAGTTTAAAATAAAATACTCACAACTGAGCTATACAAATAATGACTAATGTTACTCCTATCTAACGATTCCTCAGCTTTTATATTCTAATGGGCACATCTCTATTTAAAAATCAACCCACTAATGTAAATATTACAGAAGACCCAAATGTGCTAGACAGGCTCACAGATGGTTGTAGAAGAGCTTTAAAGAGTTACAACTCTTCCTCTATAGGCAGATCTCTGCTGCCTCATTTTTTGGTTTTGCTGCCTAATCACATTACCAACAAACGCTGAGAAATCTTCCTTTGAAGTGCTGTATACAAATAACCTTTCAAACAAACAGTGCAGCACTGAAGATCCATTGAATGCTCTATGGAAACACATTTTGTTTTGAACTACTAGACACTGTGACAATCTCAGAGGCAGAGAAGGATCTCTTTGCATTCTCAGCCTGAAGTTTGATATCTGTCTCACCTCTAAATGATGACTGCTGACCATGTTATTCAGTCCTGATGGATTTAAAATACACTCTATGACTCCAGAGAGCCTTCAAGCTGCTGGGCGAGTTGTCAGTGGATGCTAGGCTTCAGCAGTAAGCAATAAGAGCTAGTGGGGGTGTGTGGTAAGTGTGGAGATTTCAATGGTAACAGCATGCACTAAGAAGGCAACAGAAACAGTGCAATTTATCCCACCATAATATGCTATCTTAATTATGAGGCACATATTCTCACCCAAGCCTTCAGAAAACATACTTCTCTCTAGGATTTTACTTTTTTTTTTAGTCACACAAAATATGCTTAAACCATTGCTTACAAAAGTGGTTAAGAACAAACATCTGTAGGTATATATATGGTGTATGTCAATCTATACACCATAAATTATAATCTGCATTCGTCCTTCCTTTCAGTGTGATTGCTAGAAGCAGGAACTTGATGTCAAAAGTCCCATGTTAGTTTTAAGAATAAAGCAAGATAACAGTATTGCAATAGATAGAATACCTGTAGACTGACAGAAAAGTAGCTGTGACTGTGAGACCACGAGAACTGAAGTGGTGTTGGAAAGCAGGTGGAGGGATGCGGTAATTTAGGAAAACACTTTAATAGACAATCTGTCACATGTCTCATTATGTTGTGTGTGTTGCCCATGAAGAGCTAAAACAAAATGCATGCCCAGGCATAAGACAAGTATCACCTGGCATTAAGCTCTATAAAACCTATGGATTTAGGTTAAATACAGTTTTCTAATGCCACATAAGAGCTTCAGGCTAAATAAGTTTGGAGTACACATCTACACAACAGAAACTTCAAATAGAATTGCACTCCACACCTGGAGTTCTAGGCTCCCCAGTACAAGAGATACACTTTTTTATTGTGAGGGTGACTGAGCACTGGTACTGGTTGCCCAGAGAGATTGTCTCCATCCTTGGAGATCCTAAAAAGACATCTGGACACATTCCTGGGCAAATGGCTCCAGGTGGCCCTGATTGAGTGGGATGTTGGATGAGATGAATTGCAGAGGTCCTCTTCCAATGTCAACCATTCTGTGATGCCATGATTCTGTAACTGGACTCAAAAACTTCGGCAGGAGGAAGTGACTTGGCAAACCTCAGATTCCCTAAGGCTATATTTAAAACATTTTTGGTAGGACCTCAGTGCACCCGTATTTCCAGGCCAAGTCACATCCACACTGTAGAAGGTTCAGGATTTATTAAAAATTAGCATTTGCATATAGTTAAAGGAATCAAGTCCTCCTGTATGCCTAAATCACCTCAGGAATGAAAGACTCCATAATCAGTCCATTCATCCTTCCTCCCTTTCCTCACACTCTCTAGAAATACCTCGGTTGCTTTTAGCCTTTCCTCTCCTACCCAACTTTCAACACATACATTCAAATGTAGGTCCCTGTTCTGTCTTCCAGCTCAATTTAAAACAACTCACATTAGCCTTACAAAAAAAGTATGTTCAACTCACGTTCATGACAGATCTTAGTCTAAAAGTGACATTTAATTTTGTCAGCACTGACATCCAGTTTCTAAAATGTGAATTCTTCCACTTATTCAAGAAACTCCAACTTTCAGTGTTTCCTTTAGCCTTGTTCTTTTTGGCAGGCCTATTAGATACATCAGTTTTGTCGAAACATTACAGCTATGCTAGACAAGGCAACTTTCAAGCCATGAAGAAGCTATTAGGTACAGCTTATCTATGGGGCAAACAGTTTGTTGCAATACTAATATGTCAAGAGAGCTCTCCCAGATTATTCAAGGATTGTTTAAGCTCCTGAAGCACATAGATTATGAAATAGAAGAACAGTAAATGGTTTCCTTTGTTTGCTAATTCTTGCATATGCATACTCACACGCATCAATATATTTGTCTTTTTGGGACAAATTACAAAAACAGTCCATATACTGTTTTGCAGTTAATCAAAGCATTAAAAAATCAGCAACTGCAAACACTGATATTCTTATACCAATATGATTTGGAATTTGGCATTATTATTTTGGCAGTATGTTACAGATTTTTACATACGAAGGTACACAGATTTGCATGGGGAGAAAGGCTGTTGTTACTTTTTTAGGGATTCCCGGGAGTTCCATTCCTGCAAGGAACATTGACCTTATCAAAACTATTGATCCATGCAGTCTCCATATCCATTAGATCAGGGCTGTATGTGCCCTGAAAGCTGACCAAATTCATCATTACAGCAGAACCAACTGACCTTGAAATCAAAATGTGATTTTTTCCTAACTTAAAAGAGTTTGACCTGATTTTCAAGAACTGAAATGGATCCAGAAAGAAAAATTGAAGAGAAATTATGTACGGAATATATAGACCCTCTATACAAGGCAACAAACTCATGGATTTCTACATGATTATGAACTGTTTTATAGTATAATCACGTGTACATTATTGGAAAAACATACAATTGCATATTTGAGTCATTCATACATAAATTCTGATGCTGTACAATAAAGCAGCTAGACCCAAATTCACAAACACGAGAGATTAAAAAGGAGGGCAATATTATTAAAGGATCAAGTTTTGTCTATATCTGTACGAATCAGGTCATGGATGATTTTTTCCCAACATTTGCAAATATTCAGTCTTGCAAATATTTCAGTTCAATAGATTTGATCATAAATCTCCTACTTTAGATGAAGTATTGATGACGATGAAGGGACGGTGAGACAGTGTTTATCTTAGGATAAGCATATCCAAATGCTCATGGAAGGACCTCTTCCTCTCCGTTTTAGCTCAGTGAAATACAGCATGGGATAGTTCTTATAATAAGACAATTCCTAATGAAGATTTATAGCATACAATATTTAAGTAATCAAAACATATTTTGTTGCTATAGTTAACTATAATCCTCCACACACAATATGTAAAGCAATTTGTCTAAAATAATGCATACTACGTTCATTCTAGATGCTGACAGATAATCTTCTCAATCTTCTTCTCCTTGTGTTTAGAAGAATTTTCTTTTCATTCTTTAAAGGAGCATCTCCTTTAGAGATGACAGCGACTGCTTGTTTTTCTATAAAATCACTATATGATGTTGTGTGCTCACTCAACTGGTTAATGAAAATCAGTAACAACCTGGACTGACAGCATATCAGAACTTGAAAGTAACAGTGGGTGACTTGTTATGTCAACTATACAATGTCCAGAGCCTAAACTGTTGTTTCTGATGTTCTTTTCACTGTTATAGATTATAATGGTGCATTGAGCAAAAAAATGGAAAGCATCAGGAGCAAATTACTGTATTTCATCAAGTACAGTTGGCATTTTCTCAGAAGCATGAGAGAATTAGGAGCTCCCACTGGAAGAAAATGGTAATTTACATAAGGGGAGACTACTGGGAAATTGGTGAGATTCTGAATTTCAAATTCAGATGAGACTCTGAATTTAAAATGCTATAACAATTCCACAATAATTCCCTACGCAAGTATTCTTATTTTACATTGAGTGCTAAAGATGTTTAACAAAGTCCAATGCACACTAAGATGCATTAAAACTCTGTCTATAATGCTCCCCTTATGCAAAATTAGCAAGAAGCCATCACAGAGGGTCCTCAGAGGGGCTGGAAAACCTGGGAACATGAAAGGTCACAAACTTTTATTTCTAAGATCCCAGTCTAAATTGTGCCTTGGCTCTCTGTCATGTCCTAGACCAGTGGTCTCCAAAGTGGGGTACACACAACCCAGGGAGTGTGCAAGACAATCCATTGGGGTGTAGGAGGAAAAAAATTGTTGAACTACTAAAAAAGAATATTTAAAAAATCAAAATAAGATAAAGTAAAAATTTTAAATAGTGCTTAGCTAATATTTATCTCATCCTTTAAAATTTTTATTTTTGTGTATGTTCTAAAATGTACATGATATATTAGTACAGTACAGCAGTACATGTATATAGTTTATAAATAAATATATTTTTATATATTTGTTTATATTTATATATATTTTTATATACTTATATATTGGGGGTGCTCAGAGGGATGTATGATCAAAAACCTGTGGAGACCACTGTCCTAGACTACATACATTTTCAAATGCAACATAACAGAAAGACGTTTTATGGTGACTCAATTTGATTCAGAGGCAGATTGAAGAAGAGAGTTTTCTTGCACCACTTCCACTGCTCAGACAGGACTATTCTCTGTAAAAGCATAGTCCTACATAGTCCTTGGAGTTATTTCAAAACAAAAGACAAAAACAGGTGGACTTATTTAGTCTGAAAGGTGTGTTTATTCTTATAAAATGCCTTCTCTGCAGGAGGCCAGTGTAAAATCTGTGTGTCACAAAAATTGCAGGGATGCAAATAGTTAAGAGGATCTCACTAGCTATGCAGGATGCTTAAGAACCACCTGCCTAATAGTGAAATTTCCCAAGTCAACATAAACTGGTAACTATACAGAACAGATACTTGAGAAAGTAAATAATGGCAATAGTTTGCATATTTCTGCTTAGCCAATTTAGGTATATAATTCTATGTTTCATAAACTGCTATTCTTCCTTGAACACAATTTTACCATTGTTAAGTAGGTAACTTCTTTGGGAAACACGATCCTGAACAATTATCTTATTAGAGGACCAGATCTTTAATCTTGTTTGAAAGGAAAGCGTTATAAGAAAGACTTACTAGAACTAGATGATTTTTTACAAACAGTAAAACTGCTGAAAAATGGAGTTTTGGAGGAACAGAGATTTTGTAAGAAATCAGATCAAACATTGCAAATATTCTTGGACAAAAAATTCAAAGATGTCAATGTGTTTAATTTCATTATGCCTTCAGTAACGCTTTGTTCTGCTCTGTAGGTCATTTTGAACCACGTGAAGCCCCCTCCCTTTTAGCCTACCATTTCAGAAGAATGACTTTTATTTCAAAATTGTCATGAAATTTAAAAGAATGGAAATGTTTTCCAAAACTAAATAATTCAAAAAATAATGACATATTTAATACCAAGTTGGAATTATTTTTTAATAGACCCAAGCACATATATGTTCACATTAATAAAATTCAGTTCAGCTTAAACCTTATCACAAATTCCCTGCAAATTCTCAACATGGCCACAATCACTTATCTCTAATATGTAAAATTAAAGCCCCATTTAATCAGTATTCAGAGAAGTTAAATGGGCTATAGGTAAAATTCAGCAAGCTGTTACTTTTGGAGTGGATGATATTCACACACAAACTTATTTGAGTGGTCTCATGGTATTCAAAATAATCCATCTCAATGACTATCTGCTTCTTGTTGTGATTAATAATTGCAGAACTGAACTAATTTTATATGTGTCTTGAACAAATTCCTGAACAAAAAATTAACCTCTGGAGAACTTCCCATACTATACATTCAACAGCCTTCAAAAAATGTAAATAGTGTAATTCTTACTGTCAAATTAAGTAGTTTCTTCCCTTTCTTACCCTTGGACATTAAAATACCTTGGATGAATACTGGTGTCAGGATAAATGAGCCCCATCAACATAATAGAATTTATGGCAGTCTCAGGTGGGCCCTTGAAGAAAGATTCTCTGCAAGTATAGTGGATTTGAGAAAAGCAATTGCACCCTGAGGCAACTTCAGCAGCCCCAGATACTCTCTCTTACCTGGAGGACTCCCTGGAAATTCTTCCTTTCAACAATCCATCATAATCCATGCATATATGAAACTTTCAAACAGATTTTAGTAATTTTTTTTTCTGCATAGGCCAGCACACTTTTGGTTGGGTTTTTTTTGTTTTTGTTTTTGTTTTGTTTTTTTTTTGTTTGTTTGTTTTGTTTTTGTTTTTGTTTTTGTTTTTTTCTGGTGTGTGTTGCATAAAACAACTTAGTAATTGTTACTGACAGAATTGTTTAAATATTCATTTGGTTATGGGTGGTTCTGGAGCCTAAACTTTATGAACCACAGTCCTCAACACGTTTGACCTACAAAGCAACCTAGGGGAAAAGAAAATTTAAAAAACCCAACATTATAAATATTTTAGCTATACAAGGTATTAATGTTTTAACGCATTCTCTATTGCTGGTCTTTTCATGTGGACAGAAGCTATTCTGTATCTCATATGTATATCACAAGGCCTTAATGGTCTCAGGTGGAGCAGACATGGAGGAGGGACATATTACCTTGCAGGTCTTGCTTTACCTAAGCTTCTCCCCAAGATGCTCAGAATGGGGACAGAAGCTGAATGTCAGAGAAAAGAGGGTTCCATCCTTCTGTCACCTATGGGCCTACCCCTAAGGAGGTAGAGACAGGCCAAGTCTCTCCAAAAGGCGTTGCAATATATCCAACTTTGTGGAGGCTTGTGGTCCTGTGGTGTAGCAGGAGGTGGTGATGGTGGTGAAGTGCCTACAGAGTACAGCTGGATCTATGGGGCATGAAATCTTACTATATAAACGGTATTCAGTCTTTGTCTGTGTAAACTGGAAATAAAAGTTATTGGAAATAACAATCTACATGCTTTTCCATTTACTTCTGTGGAAACCAAGCATAATTCCAAAGTAAAAAATCATCATAATCAGGGTCATCAGGGTACATAAGTGATTACAGGACTGAAGGCTGACCTTAAATGTCCACTTTGATTTCCATTTTTTGGATTAAGTAATATGATAGTGATGTTATTCTGTGTAATTAGGAATCTATTGCAAGACATTAGTGATGAGATTCTTAATGAGTTTTCAACAGGATAAAAATAACCTCAAAATGCATTCTTACAGATAACTTCTTGCCCTAAATTGCCAATTCATTAAATAATTCTAAATGCCCATTCATACAGAGAAAAAATGCATTTGAGAAGGTGATAAAGGAGGAGGTCATAGTGGAGATGAGACACTATGCTGTTTCCTTTGCTTGTATTGTATAAGAACAAGAAAAAAAAGTTTTTCTAAAATCTGAAAGTATAGGGAGGGTCAGGAGGTCATGGCACAGTGTGATAAACCTGAGTGACTTGTCAACCCAGAGTTCCCAAACAGCCTCTTGTTGTGGACTATCATTAAATCTGATGTGGTATCTTTTGATTCTGATTTAGTTCTCCAAAGTCACAAAGATTTTGTCTTGTTTTGCTTATCATATCAGTTGGGATTATACCTGAGCAATGTTAAAAGAGAGAGATATGGAGCAAAGTCAGAGTCTGTAAAAAATACTACAAAATAATAGCTGAACCACAGTCTGGAATGTAGCTCCGCAGAAATGGAGTCATTAATAAATATGGAATTCCAAGGCCAGATTGTGTAGGAAAGCTGGAAAACTAGTGGAATAACAGACACATACAAAAAACCCCAAACCAAAAAAAACCCCCACAAAATTACATGACTACTTCTATTTGCTTATTTGTCAACAAGTTTTATTAAATATGGCTCATTATTTTCCATCCACAAGGAGAAATTCTTGGAAATTACTTGCTACGTGAGAATAAGATATGTCCTTCTGTTTTTTCTGTCATCTCTATAGGGTATATTCTTCACATAGAGACTCCTGAATTATCTTAAACAACATTAGAAATCTCAGCTAAGTAAATGTTGTATGACTCGTATGCATCGCTTAACTGAAATCATGCACATTCTCAAACAGACCTTTATACCTTGCATGAGATACTCAGATTTCAGCTCTAGGGGAAAGTAACCTATAGAAACAACATGTTCTCTAGGAAAAGATAAAACATGGCCTAAAACATTAGCCTGCATCCTTAGGAAAAACATTGCAGTTCATAAAAAAAGACTGGCACAACTTAATTCTCCTTAGTTAGAAAAAAAGTACCAGACTAATCTACAGACACAATCTGAATCTGGGACATCATAAAAGAGTGGTCTGTAATTTAAAAATTAAGTCTCTGAAATATGCTTTATTACTCCTTTTTGATTGTTTAGTTAATAAGATGCTAAGCAGCAACTTCAGATTGACTTAACTCTGCTTGCAGCTACGTCTGAAAAAGCAATCAGAGATAAATGCTATGTTTCCATGCTTCCACTGCCCAAGGAGCCCTTTATCACTGACAAGGGTCTGAGTCCCCAACATCAAAGTTCAACAAGCACAAATAATGTGACACTGATAGATTAGATGTAAATTGTACAACTAAAATAGACTATAAAAATAAAAATATATAGTTTCCCTTTCGAAATTCTCCCTGACCAATGACACCTCTGCCTCACTGAGACGTTAAGGCTGACTATGGCCCTTCTTGTGAAAAGAAAGCAAATGCATTCTTAAAATTATTTTAACTGTAACTTTCTTCAAGAGCAACACACATTCAGTTTTCTTCCACAGATGCATAAGAGGGAAACCTCATAATAAACAAAATAATACACAAAATATTACCAACAACCTTGCTTGTCTCTTGTAGAAAGATGTAATAGAGTTCATTCTGCGGTAATACTAACACAAAATATTCAGTTTTGCCTAGCCTCATAAAGTAGATGTGTGGGATGCAAAAAAATTGCATCAATAAAATGCCCACAGGCATTGCATTATGTCCCTGGTGATTAAACACTTAGCATGTATTCCTACTATTAACAAAAAATGAGTACATATATGTATTAGATAATTGTCCACACATAGACACAAGACTTTGGTAAAAAAGAGGCATTTTTCAGAAAATGTTTCTCTAATGCAGGTATCTCAATATTGCTAATTCTGGATTTTTTTTAACAATGTCGTCATTTAGTCACCAGAATATTTGTGCCTTTGAATGCGCCTAAAGAATATTATGTCATCTAAGAAAAAATAGGAGAAACCAATGCACACTTCCACAAGGATGAGCAGATACAATCTTAAAAGTACATCTAAATTAAGGATAATATTGTGACAACAGCTAAAACAATGCAGCAATCTACGCTGATTTAAATGTCCTATTATGCAAAATTGTACCCATTATAAAAGAGAAATCAAAGACAGTTGCTAACATGATTAAGCTATGGTTCTGTAGAGTCAGAAAATAGTGATGCCTGAGCAGTTTTCAAATTCTAATTAAACAGGCAGGATGCATAAAGACACTATTGAATTGAATTTAAAGTATCTAGCACTAGAATTGCAGTGATACAGGTACTCACCCTAAAGCGCTCGATCTATTCTTATTTTGTAGTATTTTTTACAGACTCTGACTTTGCAACTTGCAACTCCATTCTATGCACTATGCATCTAAGGCAGCAAAACACTTGCTTCATTTCAAATATGCAGTCATCTTCCCTGAGGTCAATAGGCTACTAACTTCACAAGTGCTTTTCTAAATCAGTCCTGGAGGACTGAGTCCTTAGTTGACCGATGTAAGTATTCCCCTAATCGTTTCTTGCTAGTCAAGGGAATCTCAATTCACTTTCATGGTAACAATTACACTTATAAAATGGTATAGTACTGAGGATGTAATTTTCACTACATTGCCTAATCTCATACCTTTTGTCTTTTATATCACTTGTTACTTATACATGCTGTGCAAATATGATAAAATGCTGCAAATCATAAAGTAAAAATATAACCTCTATGGTTCATTGCTTGAAGGGAAATGAGCACCTGATCTAAAAAATGAAGCCAAACTTTAAGGTTAAAATTTACAAATTTATTCAGTATTGGTCCAATTCTTCTTACTCTTAAAAAAAAAAAAAAAAAATAGAAAAACTATTGTGATTTTCCCAATACTTTGAATAACTACGCAAAACTTAGCTTACAGTGTATCCTGTGTTGAATGGTCCGTGGATGGAGAAGATGCCTGATTAAGTTAATACCTGTCAGAAACAGAGAGCATTGAAAGTACAATCATAAAATCCATATTTCAGTTCTACTGCCATGATTCTAGTTTATTTCCTCCATGCAGTTCCCAGTCCTACCCAGCCCTGCCCCTTTCTTAAGTGTCCAGAGAAAGAGTTTAAATGTAATAAAAAGGACAAGAAGAGGGTGGTACCTCCTTCTTAGAAATCTTCAACAATTCTGTAAACTATAGCTTCCAGATCCTACTATTAGACTAGATTCTTCAAAATTCATCAATAGTTTGGAGGATGATTTCACATTTATTACAATCTTATTTAAGGGCCAAACCTTGACCTCAAGGTGATCCTCTGCTCTGTGCAGTCATGGTCCTCAAACAACATTATGAATCTCCATAGCAGATTACTCTGGAAAATACTCTGGAACAAAGACAGTGATAGTACATTTCTCTTAAACATGTATTCTGAAAAGCTGGACAATACATGACATCCACAAAAAATATTTGTGTCAGACACAGTGTCCTGGTTCCAGCGGGGATAGGGTTAATTCTCCCCAAGACACGTATTCCATGTCATGTAAGCCATGCCCACCCTGGGCTGCCGGGGGAGGGGGCAGGAAATCGTCACTTGGAGCAGGCTGCGGCGTCCGGGGTCTGGTCGGGGAGCAGCGGGGAGCAGCAGTTCTGTAATCGTGTTTGTATATTCCTCTGTCCACGTTATTGTTGCTGTTTTTTCTTGTTCCCTCTGCTGTTCTGTTAAACTGCCTTTGTCTCAACGCAAGAGTTTTGCCTTTTTCTTCTGATTCGTCCTGTATTGGGAAGACCCGAGCGAGCGGCACGTAGTTCTTCGTTGCCATCTGAGGCCAAACCACAACACAGAGTAGCCAACAGGGGGATAGCTAACTAAAGCTGAAACGCATAAAAATGAAGCTTATAATTTGCTCAATTTTGTCTTTCATCTTTGATGTACTTAGAAGATTTTATTTTCATCCTGAGTCCATGGCATCTATAACACCCAGTCAACATCAAAACAAACTACTTGTCATTAAATACTAAATTCCTTAAGGGGTAAATCTGTAAATCTTTAATTTATTTTCAGTTCTTTTTCGGCCAAAGCTGGTACTACTCAAGGTCAGAGAAGCATTCAGAATCCATAAATCTCAATGAAACTAATGAAAGTTAAACTGGAGAAAGGACTGTTTATGTAAAGCCCTGAGCATGCAATTACATGAGAATGCCTACATGAGACAACATAATATTATTCATAATGAACTGGATTTTGTACCAGAGGAAAATCATAGAATCATAGAGTGGTTTGTGTTGGAAGGGACCTTTAAAGATCATCTAGTCCAACTCCCCTGCCAAGGCCAGGAACACCTTTCACTAAATCAGTTGCTCAAAGCTCCATCCAAACCAACCTTTAACACTTCCCATGATGGGGCATCCACACCTTCCACAACAGGGCAACCTGTTCCAGTGCCACACCATGCTCATTGTTAAAAAATTTTTCCTTATGCCCAATCTAAATCTACCCTCTTTCCATTTAAAGCAGTTGCCCCTTGTCCTGTCACTATAGATCTTGGTACAAATTGTCCATCTTTCTTACGAGCCCCCTTTGTACGTTGAAAGCTTTCAATAAAATAATCATGTTAGCCCCACCAAAGTATTCCACTAGCAGATGTCTCTCATCTACGTCTTGTGAAGGAGTCTTCAGTTGTGCCTATTGAAGGGTCTCTGTCCCCAGTGCTGCTCCAACCCCATTATCTTGCAGGCTGACGGGAAGCACTCTCCAGCACCAGAGCTCCTTAAGTGCATCCAGAGGTCCCAGGAGTGTCTCTGGAGAATTTTTTGTTCTGATTCACCATTTCCATGCAAGCAGTATTTGTTAAGTTCACCTGATTCACACTCTGACTCTATCAACTGATAAGTGTGAACAACAGAAGAATGAAAAGACTTCTTCATGTCTTTAGTCTTAAAGCAATGGTCTGGAAGAAACTGGCTATAAGGGAAAGTAGTACCAGGAGTGATTGCAGTGCACACCCAGATATCTTCTTTGTAATGTGCACTCCCTTCTAGAGTATCTTGTTTACAACCCATTCTTTGAGTCTTTATGCTTTGATTTTTTTTGGAAAATGGTTCACCTTTAATGCACGTTTCTTGCCCTAGGGACACTACTTCAATTATAATGACCTTTGTTAGTTTTTTTAATCTGCAATTATATTCACGTACATTTCCCTTCTTTTTAATATCAAATGAACCCTTGATGGATTAAAACTTGGACAGTATTACAGACATCACTTCCACTGCAGTCTGCCCCACCATGCACCTACCAACTAAGCCTGGGAAATTACACTAAATATTTTCAGAATTTTTTAAAGGTTAAAACATTTTGTATATCATTGAACAGTATTGACTGCACATATGCTGTATTAAACTTATGTTCCCCAGTGCATCCTTACCTTTTGACAAATACTATATATGGCTTAAATATGAACTCTTGTCATAGACCCTGCTCAGCATTGTGTTATGTAGATATGGCCTGTGTGCAGTGAGCCACAAAGAGACTTCTGTTGTCTTATTAGGTAAAAACACAGGCTTGCAGCATTCTGGTGTGGCATTCTGTGGTGAACTTCCTGAAATACCATCTCTGTTAACATACCTTAGCAGCTGACTATCTGGATGCCTTTGACATTTGCTTCTGCTTCACTAGGACCTTGCTAATATTCCTGACATAAGCTCAGGCATCAGTAATGTTGCATGTGACAACTTTTTCTTTTTTTCCTTCCTAGACTAATGGACCACAAGTTTATTGCCTTATATAATAGGGATGCATTTTTTTTATTCTTAATATCACGTCAGTGGGGCCTAGTATAATTTTCTCAGTTCATACATGATAGCTGAGGTGGACAGCCTTGTAAACAAGACTGGTGTGGCAAACAGAGTAGCCTTTGGAGAGCAATTTTTGAAGCAGTCTGTCAGAAATGAACAGGAGAAAAGCACAGGCTGTTATTACAGCTGTATTAAACATGATGAGAGATTGAAAACTCTAAATGATAGTCTGATGGTTTAATAATTTTGTTACTGGTCAGCAATTGCTGTACAAGACCCAAGGTTCCAATGTAGTACAAGCAACACAGAAGCATTATCATCTGGAGGCACTTCTGTACCTCTCTGAGTTTCTAATAACCACATGGTATCCAGAAAGAAGGAATATAGCTCCCAGAGTGCAGGCAATCAATTACTGGAGACAGTAAAGAGCACATGATGCATTGTTTTAATAGCATCTTTTTTAGAAAACACAACTTTTAGTAAAATATGAGTCTGACTATTATTTTACCTCACAGAAATGAGCCTTCTCTAAAAGTCATGGGAACACCAATGACTTCAGTGCTATGAGGAGAAGCAGAAGATGAGGACTAAGACTCTTCTACCTTGCTATCCCTTGGTAGATAAATCCCACCTGTATACCTTAGCGCACACATTACAGAAATGTGAAGACAGGTGTCAGGTTTGCTGCAAGCACTCTTTATGTGTTTTAGCTGAGAGAGTCATTAAATAAATGTAGAATGATTTTGTGGAAAAGCCATGAGAACTAAATTCCTTTTTCTGCAGGAGATTGTTCTCACCACTGGCTGCAAAGACACGCTTCCTGGCTCAACAGCTTTCTAATTCTCTTCTGCCATGACCTTGACAGCACAAAAATCTTACTACTCAAGCTAGATTCAAAACTCCCACTATGCCACATGAAAATGCAACCTCCTCCCCAACAAACCAGACATGTTGCCCCTCTCTAGCCCTGCTTTTGGATGAAAGTGCTACTATTTCATGCCAACTCCAAGCTTGCAGAGATGCTGTTCAGACCTGCCAACTGGAGCTCTTTAGGTACAGTGCTGTCTTATTTCCAGAACCAGAATGTATACAAGCAAGAGATAGGCATGAAGAAGACTGACAAGACTTCTGAGGACAGCCAGAACGAGAGAGTTTGGAGGAGCCCAACTGATGAAAAGGTAGGCAATGACAAGGTGAAGAGGAAATTTCGATAACTTCATTCTATGACTAGGCACTGAGATTATACTTAAGACATCCAAATGCATTTGAAAATGCTAGTTAGAGAATTTCAGCCCTTGGTGGCTCAATTCAGTTAGAATTTCCTCTAAATTATATTCAGTTACACCAGAGGTATTACTATGGTGACAGCATCCTCATGTATGTACTTTCAAAAAGTACCAGGAGTTTCACTGAGTACTTCTACTTTGGTCAGAACCTGAAATTTCGTATTTCTTTCTCTTTTGACAGATGCTTTTGTCAGGAAATACACTGAAAGAATTCAGGTTCAAACAACAGACCAAGGAAATTGTTAGTGGGTAGTAATACTCACAACAATACACTACTAGTAACATCCTTTCTCAATATACATGTTATATAATAGACACATACATTGCCTGCATGTATTTAAATGTCTGTGCATGCACACACAGTCACACCACTTACGTAATTAACCATTTCTTTGTGTTACTTTTTTTTTAATCGTTCTTGACATGATGTCAGTAAGTGACTAATTAATTAGTCATAAGTACTCTGTCCCTCTAGATATTATTGTTTACTAAGACAATTATCTGGCTGGGAAGACATGAACTACGTGTGTTTGGTCATTATATGATCGTTGACATTGAAGGCCAAAACTGAACTAGAATTCCAGAAGGTAAGATTTCTTCCCTGATCATTAATTTAGGATATAATCTGGGGCTAGCCAATTATATTATCTGTGCTCAGCTTCCCTATCTGCAAAGCTAGGATAATAACACTGTTGAAAAACTGTCAGAGGGGCAATTCATGTTAACTGTAGTGAATTCTAGGACCTGGAAAGACAAATATCAACCATGAATCAAAAAGCTGCAACTACTTATGGTTTCACTAATACCATCAATAGCACATAAATGCTACAAGTAGGTCACACAAATAATAGCCAATGTGTCACAAAATCCCAAAAGCTATACTCAATATAATTCTTATTTCCGATAAAAAAGGATTGAGCAGAGAAGCAGATCAAATCCACGCAGCAATGCAGTGATTTTAGGTAGTCATAAACACAGAGTGGCAATGATAAAATAGGAGCCCACAAGTAGAGCAAGACTTGAGACAGTAAGAGTTTAAGTAAGAGCATAATGATTGATTACTGTAATTTCTGATGACAAGTTAACTCTGTGATGTAAGCAAGAACAAGGCAAGAAAAAAACCTTATCTTTGAGATAAACACTCAGCTATTTATAGAAGCATAACCAGAAGGGATTGGTCTAGTTTGAGGATAATAGAAAACAAATTAATATCTCTTTCATGTTGAATGTTCTTGTTGCAGTTTTACAAGCTCATAAAAAACTCTGTTTAAGCATTGTCTTAACATAACAGTTATTAGTATGTGATCCAGAAAGCATAAAAATGTAAACATGTGCTGATCAGTTTGTAACCACGTTAGCTGTTTCATCCACATTGTACATGTGCTAATGTTATTACTCTTATACACAGGCATCACTTTATGGTCATAACAGGTGATGCATCACATTAATCATATACTTCTCTTTTCATCCTTAGTTATCCTTTCTCCGCTACTCACAACTTACCAAAATCTGTATAGCTGGGAAAATCTTCCAAGTTTCATTCTATGAAATTACATATCTGGGAGTTCAAAAAAAAAAAAAAAGGAAAATCTCCTTTTCCAGTGGATGTAGCATTAAAAAGGAAAAATACAAGACATTGAGATCATTTGGATTTTTTTCCCCCACAAAAATGTATACTTTTTCAGTGCAGTAGATTTAATATTAAGATTTTAGCATGAAAAAAATAGTTTCTATTGGAAACTTCTTGCAAAACAAACTTACTGTAGAGAAGGTAGGTAGGTAGAAAGCGTCACTACAGTATGTTGTGTTTTGTCCCAGCCACCCCACATTTGGGAAAATTTAAGAGAACTGAATTGAAAATCCAGAGTAATTTTAGGGGTACTTCTGTCTTTGACAATGCAGTAAGTACAGAGTCATTTCTGGAAACAGACAGCATTCTTATATTTGCCATCTCCCAGGCTGGAACACATGTTCCCTCCAGCACACTGCAGTTGTACTGTAATGCTGTATGACAGTTTATGATAGAGGAACCTCAAAGAGGTTAGAGATTTGGTTCAGATAAACTCAGATGCAATGCTGAAAATTCAGACTTCTCTGATCCATATACAAGGTTGATAATGCATTTCCTTCAGGTGATTTACAGCGTGTCCTGGGCTCATAAATTTCTGCTAATGCATTTCCTGCAGTCCATGCAGAGACGTGCAGCTTAAATGATTTTGAGCCTACACAGTTCAGTTACAGTGTTCAGGGGACGTACACAAACTCTCCTTTGAGAAATATGAAAAGCACCTGTTGAACCCCAGTATGAAAGGTCTTCCCCTCCCCGAAGGCAGAAATGTAATTTTAATGAGCTCTTAGTCCAAATAGAATATGACACAAAATGATTTTTAACTGTGATTATTCAAAATTGTCAGGTTCTGAAAGGATGAAAAGAAATTTACTCTTTAGAACTACCAAACAGGCCAGTTTTGAGGTTAAGTCTCCTGGGAAATTTGAAAAGTGATTCAGCTTCCAAAAGCATTTATACCTGCCTTCCTTTGAACTAAGTATTTGCTAAATAGTACAGGAGTGTTACTGTCCACTGGGGAGCATGCTAAGATTGTCTAATTAATTTCTCTAGTAACCTAAACTAGATCTGAGTCCTTAGAGATGCAAGCAAATCAAAGTCAAACAATGTGTTCTCTCTCTTTCTCTCTCTCTCTGTCTTCTTTTTTTGAGAAATTATTTAAATTATGAGAGACTATTTTAGGTTGCTGATGGAAAGCTAAATTTGATCTTCATAGTTAAGAATCCTTCTGTTAATACATGCCCTCTACAAGGCATGTTTTTAGCTTGTCTCAATTCCAAAAAAAAAAAAAAAGGCCTCTAATGCTAACTTATGCAAATCTTCTGACATCTGAGTTTGAGCAAAATCTTTAGCAGATTTTGCTACTTTTGATGGTTAAGTAAAGCTAGCAGCTTGATAACTTTGTAAAACAAAATGTGTTAAACTTTTTAACCTCTCAGTTGTCCTTTGTTTTGCTGAGAGTAAAAATTTATCATAAATGAACATGAAGTTTGCTTTTATCTGGAATAGAATACTGTTCTTCATAAACACACTCAGTTTTTTTTTTAATTCCGAGTGTGATCCACTGATCTGTACAAAAATCAGAAAAAAAAAATCTTAAAACATGCTAGCTTTTTTTGTAGCTCAAAAGCCATCGTGTTTATGCTAAAGGCTAGATCACACATCAAAAAATTATGAGAAGAATTGCTTAAAGAGCTCCAAAAAATATATGCCAATATATAGGCCTTCCCAGACACCACTGATAATTTCAGCTCCTGTGCAATTCTACACAGCAGTTTCCATAGGCTCCTTTGTTGTCTCAGGCAGCTCTACCACCTGGCTGATTTGCCCAGATTAGCATCAGAGACATGCTATATTTATTTTGTAGGAAGAGGGGCATCTCCAGAAAGTGATGCAGATGGAGAGTTGACTAATGATTACCACTGCACGCAGCAGTGCATGGGCAGCCAAGCTGCTTGTGAATCAGCTGCTGAAGCTTATCACTTATCTTGACAATCAGCTAAATATTTTTGTTTTCACACAATTGCAAGTCTAATTTTACATTAGCACAGAAACAGAGGAAATAGGAAAACAGTGTAATAAAAACTTCTTTTGGAAGGATCTCCTGAATGAACCTACAAGAGCTATTCCTGAAGGGCAAAGGAGTCCAGGAAGGTTGGACATTCTTCAAGAAGGAAATCTTAAAGGTGCAGGAGAAGGCTGTCCCCATGTGCTAAAAGACAAGCCCATGGCGAAAACTGGCCTGACTGAACAGAGAGCTTTATCTGGAACTCAGGAAAAAAGGAGAGTTTATGACCTTTGGAAGAAGGTGCAGGCAACTCAGGAGGACTACAAGAATGTCATGAGGTTATGCAAGGAGAAAATCAGAAGGGTCAAAACCCAACTAGAAATTAATATGGCTACTGCCATAGAAGACAATAAAAATGTTTCTATAAATACACCAGCAACAAAAGGAAGACTAAGCAGAACCTCCATCCTTTATTGGATGTGGGGGGAAATATAGCGACCAAGGATGAGGAAAATGCTGAGGTACTTAATGCCTACTTTACCACAGTTTTTAATAGTAAGACCAGTTGTTCTCAGGGTACCCAGCCCCCTGAGCTGTATGACAGGGAGCAGAATGAAGCCCAAATAATCAATGGGGAAATGGTTAGCAACCTGCTACACCACTCACTTAGACACACACAAGTCTATGGGGCTGGGTGGGATCCACCCAAGGGTGCTGCGGAAGTGCTCCCAGCCTTTCCTTCATCCACTAAGTGGGTCATCTTGTCACAGAATGAGATCAGGTTAGTCAAGCAGTTAGTCAAGACTTTCATAAGCCCATCCTGGCTGGACCTGATCACCTGGTTGTCCTGTATGTGCCATGTGATCTGAAGCCAGTAACTCTTTCTCCCTTCACCAAGTTGGGCAGGATGCAAACAGATGATCTGCTTGAGAGTAGAAATGCTCTTCAGAGGGATCTGGACAGGCTGGATCGATGGGCCAAGGCAATTGTATGAGGTTCAACAAGGCCAAGTGCCAGGTCCTGCACTTGGGTCACAACAACCCCATGCAACACTACAGGCTTGGGGAAGAGTGGCTGGAAACATGCCCGGCAGAAAAGGACTTGAGAGCATTGATTGCCATCCACCTTAATATAAGCCAGCAGTGAGCCCAGGTGGCCAAGAAGGTCAATAGCATCCTGGCTTGTATCAGAAATATAGGTGGCCAGCAGGACTAGGGAGGTGATTGTCTCCCTGTACTTGGCACTGGTGATGTCCCAGCTCGAGTACTGTGTTCAGTTTTGGGCCCCTCACTACAGAAAAGACATCGAGGTGCTGGAGCACATCCTAAAAAGAGCAACAAAGCTGATGAAGGTTCTAGACAGCAAGAGTTATGAGGAGTGGCTGAGGGAACTGGAGTTGTTTAGGCTAGAGCAAAGGAGGCTTATTGCTCTCTACAATTACCTGAAAGAATGTTATAGCGAGGTGGGGGTTGGTCTCTTTTTCCGAGTAACAGGTGATAGGACAAGAGGAAATGGCCTCAAGTTGCACCAGGGGAGGTCTAGATTGGATATTAGGAAACATTTCTTCACCAAAAGGGTTGTCAAGTATTGAAACAGACTGCCCAGGGAAGTGGTTGAGTCATGTAAGAGCCTGTAAATTCCCTGATGAGGGGAGAAGGGCCTTCAATGGATTCCCTTCAATGGAATGCCTCAAAAACTCGCAAGGAAATAAATAATGCAGGCCTGACATTCAAAGAACTGATGAGGCTTGCAGGTGCTGGAAAAGCAGTGTAAGGACCGTTTTGTGAAGACCAGATAGTTCTGTCACTCATGTGGTGATCTTGCTAGTTCTCTGTTCTTGAGGCCATTGAGTCAGATAAGTGACCTTTTCTTCATTATCTGTGAAATGCATATGAAAGCACTCACCCCTGCATATGCTAATGAAGATTATAGAGATCATGCTAAACATGTATGACTATGGCACTTGTCTCTCCACCCAAATCATGCTATATGACACCTGGGAGAAGGGAGAAACCTGAGACGAGGCTGTCCTTGGCAAGGGGGGTGGACTGTGCTAATTCAGCAAACATAAAAGGGGAAAATAAGTGCCCCTAGAGGGAAGGAACAAAGAAGATTGGCCTGGGAAGATTCTTCCGAAGAAAGATAACTGTACCTGGGAAGATTTTTCCCAAGAAAGAAGAAGATTATGCCTGGAATGATTCCCTGAAAAAGACAGTGGAACCAGGACCAGTGATCTCTTTATCTCTGTCTTTTTCTCTGTCTTTTCCTTTCTCTATCCCTCAGTTTCTCTTTTCTCTTAGAGTTGCTAAGTAATGGTTAGAGTTGTTAAGTAGCAACCTTAAGTACTGCTTGCCATAAGTTGTACACCTGTTGTTAAGTAACACAATACCTCACCACTTGCCATAATTTGTCATATATCTAACCAATTATCACGGAGTTATTAAGACCTATACTAATAATTTTTGGAAACTAATAAGTGTTTGTATACGGACCTTGAGATTTATCTCACCTTAGTCTGCACCATTGGGGATTTACGAATCTGAGTCACTTACCCACCTTCTTTCCTGAGAGTGGGACATGACGAGTCGCCATCCCTGGAGGTATTTAAAAGACATGTAGACATGGTGCTTAGGGACATGGTTTAGTGGTGGACTTGGCAGTGTTAGGTTAACAGTTGGACTCAATGATCTTAAGGGTCTTTTCCAACCTAAAAGATTCTATGATTCTCTGATTCTAAGATTATAGTGTGCGTTTCAGTGTGATGAAAATTATATGCAAAAGTATCTCTTAGGAATTTTCAAGTTCCTACCACATAATGATGAGCAAATCATTTTAGGGATAGTTGCATTCAAGCAAACCATACTCCAGACTAAAAAGTAATGGTCCCATTACAAAATAGGAACATTCTCAAATCATTGAAAAAGTCAGACAGTACTAACCAGGAGCTCTACCTCAGGAGCAACCATTGCTTTTCACTGTCACTGCTGCTGAAGCAGCAAGAATAACAGGGGCCTTGCTTGGCTTTTACAGTCAATGATGATGCAGCTATTCCCCCTGTTTAGAAAAAAGAGAGATGACTAGAAATATGTTGCAAACCAACACCTGGCTTCCATCCATTTTTTGTAGATTATTGTATCATCCCCCTCACCAAAATTTCTGAACAAATGGATAAGCAGTATAAATAGCGTTTATCACATAGATTTTTGTCTTCCTAGCCAGTATGCAAAGAATCTTATGCATACAAAATTAGTTACCGTATGTTTGCAATTCTATATGTATATTAATGTTACAAGATACAAAATTAGATCTACTAACTTTGTTCCCGGAGAAAAACATAATGGGGTTACTAGTGACTCTCAGTTCTTTGTTGGAATTAATTTCCTGGTCTTGGCCCCTGCCCCAGCCAAGCTCTATCAGCAGCACCGGGGAGCCGTTCTCTTGCTGCACACCTACATCATACAAACTAGAAAACAACAACGTATTTGTTATCCAAGAATGCAAATGAAGCTGAAATTGCAGTTGCACAAGAATTTTTTCCTTGTAATATAAAAATGGCTATTCTGGATCAGACTAAGGATCTCTTTTAGACAATCTATGTCTGATGGCCCAGATGAGATTCTTAGGAGAAAAAAAAAAAAATAAAAAATCAAGATGTGAAAACAAGGCAAGCACAGAGCAACCTTTTTTCCTCTACCTTATCAGCATCCATTAATCAATGGATTGGAAATTCCTGAGCCAGGGTGATACTGGGACCATTGCTTGTCATGAAGAAGAATTTGAAGAATTTCATCCTCAAATAATTTGCCTCACTCCTTTTTCAACCCACTGATAATTTTAGTCTCCGTGATGAATGAACTCCAGAAATAAATTATTATGTAAGTTGTATAGAAAAGTTGCTTCCCTCTGTCCATGTCAAAATTTATGAGAACTGCCTGGAAGTGATATGCAGGAAATTGGAAAAAATTGTTCCCTCTTTAATTTTTCAATGCCATTCAAGATTGCTGTCCTTCCTCAGCTGTTTCTTTTCCAAAGCACGAGTCCCAATTGATTTCATCTCCATTGGTAAAGGTACTGGTTTTTATCCCTGTCCTGACCACCCTCCTCTACTGTTTTTTTTTTCTTCAGCTAATATATATGATTTAAGGCAGTTGACCAAAATGGCACAAAGTGTTTAAGAAGAGCATCATAAATCTAAAGAAAAAGATATTATTTCCTTTTTTCCTCCTCAGTTACTTACCGAAGATATGTTCACATCTAGCTAAAATTTGCTATGATTTAAAAAATATCTCTCCTGAGGTGTAGTAACTCATCTAGAAACCATTTCCACATATTTTTGTTAGCATTTTTTCTATGTATATAACTATGCCTTTACCATTAGTTGCTAAAATAGAGGTGCACACCACCACTGGAGATGCTTAGCCTCCAGTTGCATCTTTGTAAGGATACGGAGCTCCCAAAAGTCATGTGGAAAATGTACTAGCTGCCTGTGAATGTCTCAGACACATGAGGGAGCCTTAAATGGCACAAGACATCCATGTTTGGGCAACTGAACTGAGTCATTACTACCACGCAAACCTGCTGCCGCTCCCCATACTCGATTTCAGCTGTGATTAAATAACTGTGTAATGTCAGCAAAATTTATTACCTGACTGTTCAGCTCCCTTTCAGCTGATCATCACACATTCCAGAGTGGATCAGCCACATAGGAGTCCACTCCCTGGCTGCCCTGCTCCTGGCTGGGGCACTGGGATGAGCTCTGGCTGCCAGACCCTGCCCTGCCACGCTCCTGGCCCCTGGGACACTCCCATCCCTTGCAGCGCCTTGACACCTGGAGTCAAGAAGGAATTAGACCGTGCAATTTCCTTAGGAGCCCTCAGTCACTCTGCAACTCATTTTCAGTTGCTTGTGGCTTTCCCCTAGCCATCTTCTGAAGTGTCAGCTTACCCTTCCAGAGAGCAAAAGGGTTAGTTAGTCTAACATATGATTGTACAGAAACAAAGAGAAATATGTTAGACTCACAATTACACATTTGATGGATGTATTATCAATAAAAAGCTGTCATCACTCCCCCTTATAACTACATTTTTAGCTGCTCATGTTCAGTGCAGTAGTCAACAGATGGCTTGCTAACAGCACAGCTTGTTCAGGTTGTTGTGTTGGTGACAATCAGGTCAAAACCTCATCTTTTGCTCTTCAGTTTTGCAAATGTACCTCAATACTTTCTAGCTGATTTGAAAAGGAATTTAGTTTGCTTATTGAAAACCTATAGATCTCCATCTGCCATGATGGATTTCATGTAGAAAAATGTGTGTGCTTCCTGGTAGTTTAAAATTAAAAGGTGACCTAATGCAAATATTTCCCTCACCTCAACAGTGAAGATGCAGAATCAGATACTCCATGATACTATACATCTTCCAACAGATTCCTGAACATGCATTTTGTGGCTATACAGTGAGCAAGTAAACACAGAGAGTAACTAAAGACAAGGATGGATAAGGCTGAGATTATATTCTTGCAGGATGTTTCACTTACCACAAACAATATACATCTTGGTGTGAGAGTTAAAGGTTTTAAACAAAAACTCAAAATAACTGAAGGACTAAATACCATCTCACAAATTAAATTTTTCCCAGTATTGCGATATAATTTGAAATATTTACAGTCAAACTAAAACATAATCAGCTGTACTATTCTATTTCTTTTTTTTAATCACCTTATGCCAGCAAATTCACGCTAGTATCAGTGCACAGTAAAAAAATTTCCCGATTATGTTTCCAGAATCTCCTTCCTTCTTTTATTACACAAAGTAGTCCATATTGCTTTATTTCTGAGTGGTTGTCAAAGATCAGTTGAGCCACTGAAGAACATGAAAACACATTGCAGAGAATCGAGATTCATACTGGTGTCGTACTTCACCAGGCCGAAAGCAGATGCAGTACAGAAGAGAAGGCACAGCCTTGGGAGGGTATTGAGAGAGTTGTCATGCTTTGTTCATCTGGGTCTTTTATTTGGTGTTGGAAATGGCTAAACAGTGAAAATGGGGATTATGAAAAGTGGTTAATCAGACTAACATTACTGTATCAATCACACAAATATGTAACAACAGTAATTCATTTTTACGTAGCTCTAACAGTTGGTTTCAAAGCACATTACAAAAGAACTCAGTCTCAAGTTCCCCTCCAACAATTGGAGAAATTTAAGCAATTTGGGTTACAAGGTATGTGTCTAATATCAGAATCAATAATAAAATCAATAATAAAATCATATTTCATAAATATGACACACTCCTTGAGCCTCTCTTCCCCATGGCCAGGGAAGAGACACCTTGAAATATCACAGGTTTCCAGATAAATTTGTGCTATTATATATTTATTAAAGACTTAATGTATTCATAATTACTTCATGATAAAGTTCTTTTCTGGATATCTATAAATCTAAACCCAAGGATTATCAATCACAAAGAAAATCTTAGCCTCCTATACAGGGTGCCAGAAAGCACTATCAGTGTAATGGGTACAAGGACAAAACTCGAATCTTGCCATGCTAGAGAAACTGTCTGGAAAAAAATATACCACAATTCAGTATGGACAAGAACAAGATTCTATAGTGAGCACCACAGCAAAACAGACAGCACAGAGCTGGATAGCAGTTCTGCAGTTCTCCTGCAGATAATGTCACTTACCTGGACTTATGCAAAGTGTTTGACACTGTCCCGTATAACATCCTGGTATCTAAATTGAAAAGGCATGGATTTGATGGATGGAAAGGAGCTGGCAAGATGGCCGCACTCAAAGGGTTGTGGTCAACGGCTTGATGTCCAAGTGGAAACCAGTGATGAGTGGAGTTCTTCAGGAGTCAGTACTGGAACCAGTGCTGTTTAACATCTTTGTTGGCAACATGGACAGTGGGACTGAGTGTACCCTCAGAAAGTTTGCTAACACCAGCAAGCCGTGTGGCATGGTCAACAGGCTGGAGGGAAGGGATGCCATCCAGAGGGACCTTGACAGGTTTGAGAGGTGGGCCCGTGCAAACCTCATGAAGTTCAACCAGGCCAAGTGCAAGGTCCTGCACCTGGGTCATGGTAATCACAAGCACAAATACAGGTTGGGCGGAGAATGGCTTGAGAGCATCCCTGAGGAGAAGGACTTGGGGTTGTTGGTTGATGAGGAGCTCAACATGAGCCAGCAATGTGCGTTCACAGCCCAGAAAGCCAACCGCATCCTGGCCTGCATCAAAAGAAGTATGGCCAGCAGGTTGAGGAAGGTTCTGCACTTCCACTATGCTCTTGTGAGATCCCACTTGGAGTACTGTGTCTAGCTCTGGAGTCCTCAACACAGGAAGGACATGGACCCGTTGGAACAGGTCTGGAAGAGGGCCACAAAGATGGTCAGGGAGCTAGAGGACCTCTCCTATGAAGACAGGCTGAGAGAGTTGGTGTTGTTCAGCCTCAAGAAGAGAAGGCTCTGGGGAGATCTTATAGCAGCCTTCCAGTACCTATATGGGGGCTATAGGAGAGATGGGGAGGGACTCTTTATAAGGGAATGTAGCGATAGGATGAGGGCTAACAGCTTTAAACTGGAAGAGGGGAGATTCAGATTAGATGTTAGGAAGAAATTCTTTACTGTGAGTGTGGTGAGGTACTGGAACAGACTGTGGATGCCACTCCTCTGGAGGTGTTCAAGGCCAGGCTGGATGGGGATTTCAGCAACCTGGTCTACTGGAAGCTATCCCTGCCCGTGGCAGGGGGGTTGGAACACGATGATCTTTAAGGTTCCTTCCAACCCAAACAATTCTGTGATTCTCTAACACACTTCAGAAAAGATGTGCAACAACCATAAGGAGTCTAGAGAGAACAGAAATGGCTGCGTATTAGAAAAGGCTGAAGAACCACAGTTGTTTAGCCTAGAAGAGGTCTGATGAGTTCTTGAACTCCTTTTATTTTAAGGAGTTGTTCTTCTTTTAGCATTCTCCTTCGTAGCCGCAGAGAAAACTATAATTTTTCTATGACTATATGAGTAAGAAATTGTGAGTTAAAAGTGCAGGATATTCTGATATTATGAAGACAGTTTATAACAGTAAGCACAATAAGCAATTGAATAAGTTTTCTGTCTGCAGAATTTTCCATCACTGCAGAAAAGCTTGTAAAAAGGTTTCACTGAGGAAAAATGTAGACACGTGCCACAATGACATAGGTATACATCTCTGAAATGACCAGTGCTGAAGTTCGTAAGTAAACCTGAAGCTGACAGGTTGCAAAGTCAACTGAAATATCACTGAAACTAATCAATCTTCACAGTTGTTCTCAAGTCACCTTCAGACAATTCTCAATGAGGG
This sequence comes from Fratercula arctica, assembly GCA_947846985.1. Lineage (NCBI taxonomy): Eukaryota > Metazoa > Chordata > Aves > Charadriiformes > Alcidae > Fratercula > Fratercula arctica. The sequence continues at coordinate 61,217,890 of CANTUZ010000002.1, read as the reverse complement.
GAGCTGACTGCTTCTAAAGCTTCACTGATGGTTTTGTAGATTGGAAAACTCTTATGATTTAAAATTTATTTAGGAAGAGTACAATTAGCCAAGGTTATATTTTAACACAAGAGTAAATATAATGAAATTGGGGAGAAATGATTCAATATAAATAGAAGGAGGAATCACGGCTACAGACAGCTGTGGCTGTAAACACAACAGAGACTGTAAACTGAATGTCAAATACAGAAGCTTTATAAAACACATCTTCGCAACTATAAAAGCCACAACAGAAAGCAATGAATAGTGGGGTTATTTACAGACCCTGCAGAGCTGTCTGTATGACCTCTGGTAACCCCTTCTCTAATCTGACAACTCTTTTTTTTTTTTTTCTGCACTGCTTCATGCAAGAGTGCCTGAGTGGGCTTGCTGTGTTCAGATTATTAATTTAAGTAAATCAGATTGTACAGAGTATTGCAGCTGGCTTCCTCAGCCACCTGACCTACTTAAGACTCATCAATTTGTAAAGAAGAGGGAACAATAAATGTGGGATGAAATGAAGAGGTGTCTAGAGCAGATGTCTAATTTACTGGGCATGAGTGAGGTGATGTATGAGTCTCTGTTTCTAATCCTAATTCATAATTTTTGAAAAAGAATTCAACGCTGTACGATAGTAGCTTTAATGCCACTGATTGGATATAAAGTTCCACTTTGCCCGACAATTTTTGTATCTGTGTTTTGTCAATCCCTATTCACTAGCTTATCTGATGTTCAAAGTTGGACTGTTAAATGAAGGCATTAATCAAGATGCCAGAGGAGTGTCTCTGGTTGTTGGTGTTCCCCTCCATCTGACAAAAAAAGACACAGAAGAGATCCTCTAATGTGTAGTTTTGCCTGAAGGAACAGAAAACACCACTTTAAGGGAGTCTTGTACATTTCCAATACTACAATAGATGGATCTGTCTCACTTTCAATTTTATGGCTTATTAGATAAACTAAGCTCTTAGAAACCACTTGTTATCTCAAAGTCTTTCTCAATTTAAACTGTCCATCCATGTTCTGTTTTGTTAAAAGTATAGACAGCTACCAGGATGCCAATCTATAATGGTGCCTTTGGTTGCTCCAAGCAAGATTTCTCTGTAAAGCTGGTTATCCATCTGTACAATTAGTCATATAATGTGAGCTAAGCAATGAACATTTTAGGGAGAACAATGAGTTTAAGAATTAAATCAGGATTTTTCTATGGGGAACATACTCACCACAGCATGAAGAAGATCAGAAATAACTGGTGTGACCGAGGAAATGATACTGAAACATTATGATGTGTGCTTTTGTTACACTCAGAATCTTCTTATGGGTGGAAAAGAAATATACCTCATAAAGAGAAGAACCTATTGTTGGTGTAATTGGAATCTTAGTAGTCCAATAAATAATATTAATGATTAATAATAATTATAAGAATAAGAAGTAGTAGTAGTATTGCAGGTCTAGTTATTACAGAAAGTTAATATAAAAGAGAATGAATAATATTGCTATTCATTACAATTCACAATCATAATAAACTTTTTATACTCACACTTCACAGTATTTTCCCTTTTTTTTTAGTGTCAGTTAAATTAATCATCTGAACATAGCAAACCCTGCCCTTCCCTGCCCCCTGCTCACAAGGTCAAGAGCACAAGTCTGTGTGAGGTTGGAAGCACAACTTCAGTCTGTCTGAGCAGGTGGAGGGTACAGCAAGTTGACAACATCTCAAGTCCTTTGCTACAGATGTTGATGGTAGTATGCTGATGGCTTCTTCTTCCTCCATGTGCAGTCTGCTTAAGGTTGCTTTAATATGTCTGACAGCATGCTCTTACACCTTGCTCTTTCTTTTTTGGTTTGCAAGTTCACATCACATGCGAATCTACTAATCATGATGCATTTTATGTGCGTTAGGTGCTTCTATTTTTTTCTCTTTGGTACCCCTGAAACTGGTTTTGCTCAGCTCCAGGTCTGCATTTCTTTCACTGCCTATTGGTGAGCTGTTTGTAGCTGTGAGGCTGCCAGTGTCAGCCTGTATCTCATTACATGTCATCCCACCTGTACTTCTCTGCTCTGCGTCTTGCATCACTACATTTCAAGGCTTCTGCTGTCATACCAAACCTGTATTTCTCTACATTGCGTTGTTATTCTAGAGTCATCAATAACTCTGTGGATCTCTACAGCTTTGGGTCTACATTCATGTTTTTATGGGACAGGAAACCAGAGTATTTTACCATTTCAGTATTTTAGGAAAAAGAAAAATAGTAAATAATTTAAACAAAAGGAACAATTGCTGCTAATTCCTGCACCAACTGCAAGAAAATTTCTACAGTTTCAGAAATAAAGTAAATCTTTAGATAAACAGAATATATTCCCAGGTGTATTCCAGATCAGAGTATTTTTTGACTTTTGGCATGTCTTGCAGAAGTTACCAGGAGGTAAAATAGCTTACTCTAATTCTCTCACACCAGTCTGTAAACACAAATGCTGCAACTAAAAGAAATAATTGTTGTGCCTTGATTTACAAGCCCATTAACCAATTTTTGTGAGAAAATCATCACAAACTGTAATTTTCAACAAACTCAATGTGTTCTGTTACTGAGAATAGCCTTTTCACAGCTTTTATGTGTGCTGAATACATTCAAGAACATGTATTATGTCATCCTTAACGCTAGAGTGAAAGAAGTTTCTTTTTTTTGGTGTTTTTTGGGGACTCAAATCTATCAATCAAGGAACCAACTGCACAGGCATTTCTGTACCAGAAGTGTTTGATACAGAAGGACAATCTTACTATGCTATCACCCTCTTTGCACTTCCACTACTATGACAACCAGTAAAGAGAAATATTTTCTGTATATCAGCTAAATGTTATTTTTATGAACTAGGAAAGTGGCTTTTGCACTGCATATATTTTCTACCTGTAAAAACACCCCAAACCTCATTAAAAAAGGGTATCTTAAAAAAGTACCTTAAGAAATCCTAAAGCATACACTCTGTAGAAAGTCATCAAAAGTGCTTAAAATTAGACAGACATAATACTTTTCCAAATCAAGTCCTAATCTTGGTCTCAATTTGCACATAAAGCTAAGCAAATATAACAAGTTATCTTACAGGATATATAAACCCACTGCAGAATAGATGCAATTAAATGTGAACCATCCAAGACATAAACTAATCCTTTCTTGCAATTCAAATAATACTGTCTTTTATTATTATTTTTATATTATTATTATTATTGTTATTATTATTATTATTATTATCATCATCTTAAATGATTAGCTTAATTTGTGCCATAAGCAGTGCTGGGATTGGGAAAGATTCCTTTTTAGGTCCAAAAAAGTTAGTCTCGCTGTCTTCTAAGGATTTCTTATATGCATAACATACCACATACTTTCACAGTTACCTTCTCACTTCTCTCCTTCATTCAAATACACACACCCTGATGAATATGTACCTATATTTATAATCATTTTGTCTCATGAAAGAAGGCCTAAGTGGAGGCAAGTTTACAAATGGGGAAATGCTATAGAGATTTTTATAGAGTTCAAGGAAGTAATCAGAGAACAAACAACTAGGTAGGAAACCTCGTGTAACACCAGTGAAATAATTTGTTTGTATACTTACAAGGGGAGAGAGAAGGAAAATGCCATCTAATAAAAGACAGCAGAGAAGCAAAAAGAGAAAAAAAACTTTGAAAGCCTTACCTGCAAACAATATAACTTGGGTTTTGCCTTGTTATTTGGCTGGGAGCACTGATGTGCAGGTTATGCATGTAGAAGATGTTTGGCTGTGGCAGTTCAAGTCTGATCATTCAGATGGCTTTCTCGGTAAATCTTGATGAAAACACATATCCTAGAGGCAAATTCATCACTAATACCCATTTTAGCTTGAAAAAGTCATTTTATGATATACAGTGTTGCACACCTGACTAATCCCAGGGGCTGAATAATTCACGACCATTAAGAAATGGGCCCTTTTAAACTTCTGGAGTCCTACATTGGTATCAAGCATTACAGCAGCTTCACTGATCATTTTGTTCAGCTAGAAATAATCTGGTGTTATGTCTTCAAACTAAGGTGTTTTTATTCGTACCACAGTGGTCATGATTCTATCTGTTGAAACCTAGCGTTATAGCTCAGCTAGAGACATTTTCAGTTAACTAAGGAAATGCTGGAAATAACAAAGTTTAACTGGACAAAACAGTCCTGCCACTTCAGTTTCTCCGAAATCCTAAAAATCTCTGTTCTTCAGTGCTGTGACACTGAGCAGTATCATGTTAACCATAGGGCGCTAACCCCGTCACCTACAGCTTGTAGCCATTCATTGGTAATAATAATCTCCATTTGGAAGCTGTAACAGCTGAAGATACATTACCATAAGCAAAATGAAAAAGGGTAATTGGGAGGCAAAACCAGATTAATTTAAAATTCCTTCACTTAGCATGAAGGACTCAGAGAAACTAGAGGCAGAAAAAGATTGTTAGATTGTGCATTCATTTTCCCCCTATGTAGCATTCTCTAATAAATTGTTCAGACAAAATTTTAATGAATATCCACAACTCTTCTACTTTTTCACATTGAAAAAAAAACCTTGATAGAAATTTTCTGCAGATTCAAGGTATACTGCTTTCTTAATTGCATCCCCTTATTCCTGTTCTTACTTCTGTAGAGTAGAATAAAGCTCTTCGTTCTTGGGATCTGTTTCTGAAATATTTATTTATAAATAGCCCATTACCTTACATAGAGTTGTATTAAAATAAATAGAACTAATTCTGAAGTAAGACAACCGCGTAATTAGATGTTTATTGACTGCTTCAAATCTTATCTTCAATATTAAAAAACAAGACAACAAACCTGGAGAAAAGGGGCAGAAGCATATGTCTTCCATGCAAATAATGACCATTTTCCCTACTTTTTCCTCCCAACTTGTTGTGAATGCACTTTCTTCTGTTTCTTTACAGTAAACATGCCAGCAAACAATAACAGTCAACAATAACAGTTAGCAATAATACCTTGTGTTCCCTGCATTTGAGGACTTTCCAGATGAAGTCTTCCTGGGTTAATGGGTAATTTCAAATTCCAAGATAGTTAAACTTCATTAAAAAAAAAAAAAAAAAAAAAAAAGTTTAGCAATTAGAGCAGGAAATGTCAGACAACCTTAATAACAGGCGGGCCTATCAATCAGCTCCATTTGCGGTATTACTGCCTAATGACAGGTCTTATCAATATGTGTTATCTGAGTAAGTATAAACATTGCATACTCCCAAATTACAACAAAAGTGGTATAAAGAATCTAAGGCACTGGATTAAAAAAAGTAAGTTCTGGTGAATCTTCTAACAGTACTGACTATATTTTATGCAATTTATGTCATTGACCTGTCTCTGTTATTATATTTTTAATTTGAAATCACTCATTAATTTTTCAGACACAACATTTGATATCTTGCAGCACTCTCAATAACCTACCACATCTAGTGAGGACAGCTTTGAGAATAAAATGTTATTTCCTATAAACAAAGTCTATGTATTCTGACTTATATTAATAACACACCATAATGATCTCAAAACACATTAATTAAAGCTTTTGTTCAGTTGATGAGTTGAAAGCCTGTTTTGACTTCTTAGTTACCATCACTAAAGACCTTTGGTGAGGATAAAATATTGTACAGTTAATGTCTAGCAGTCTGTCAGTATCAAGTTTGATTCTTAGGCAAGTTTAATTGTATTAACATTTTTTTCCTATTGATAAATTTTGCCTTTAAGAATATATTTCCCATCAGCAAGCATAGCTGAATATTGTTTCTAATACAATAGTAGCCATGGATCCTATGGTGCTGGTCAGCTCACTATATAGAATTCAAGCTAAAGTTAATTTGTTTATAAACAAAATAACATGACTTTTTACAGCCACATTCCTAACAATACATCTCAAGATCAGCTGGGTAGCCTCACAGCACATCTTCTAAAAGAATATGAAGAAAAACAGCTTTTGAAGTCCCGTATCTTTACAAAAACTTAGTGATCTACCTGGATTATGAAATAGGCCCAATGGTGTCTATTTGCATTTGCCTCTTTCTGTTGAAAGCAGTCATACCCTATGTGATGCAATCCACCTAGGAAGCCCAGAGTGAGGATATAAGGATTAGAGGCAGAAAGCAAATATTAATATCAAACTTGTATATGCATATAAAGGATCACATACACTGGAAAAAAATTGAATGATAACAAAAACTAACCTGAGGATGTTCTTAAAATCATAACAAGTAGGAAAGAATGGCAAACTGATAGTCAACTGTCTATGGCAGATTTGATAAAGTCCTGATTAGATAGAAGAAATCAATTATCTGTGTAGCATCTAAGAGACTATGACAAGTGACTGGTGAGGTGGGGGATTGAAGAGAAGAAAATATTGAAAGGTCATAAACTACCTTCATCAAGGAGCAGCATAACATCAGAAACATCAGGAAAGCACTAGAATTAAGAAGGTCCTACAGGAAGGTTTAGGTTCTGATCATATCTTGCCTAACAGTGGCTTAGTCTATGGTAGCAGGCATGCTGTAGCTGTTGATAACAAAGTTACAAACAAAGTGACAAAGCGTATTGCTCTGCTCATGTCTTGAAGTAGCATTTATTTCACTGTCCACCTCCTTGAAGAGCAAACTAGTGAGGAGATTGAATGTATTCCTTCAAGGCACCAGCTGAACTGGTGAGTGGGAGCAGTGTCAATACGTGATAGCCTACAACTGACAGAGACTGCCAGTTTTATCTTTATCATAACATCCTTTGGAAAATTCATTAGAATAATATGAAAATAATTTTTGCTTGATTTTTGCCTCTCTTCATAAGATTAAGTATTTTGTGGAATGCTTTTAAAGAATGGTTGCCCATTCAAAATAAATCTACTTGGATCTAAATAAATCTACATTTTAAAACACTATTGTGAATACAAATGAAAATCATTTAAATGAAAAAAAATTTTAAACATTTACAATTAAAATGAAAAAATCATTATTTTTTTACATGACAAAACTAAACCTTCATTTTGTTCCCAAATCTGTGTTATCCTAATTGTTTAGTCAGATACCTTTTGGATAATCCTACATTTGATAGTAGTTTCAATGGTGTAAATCTGATTATCAATACGGATTTTTTCATTTTTACTTTCTGCTCCCCTTCTCTAATCAGTATGTCACCATCATGTTCTCTTGATCTTGATATTCTGAAAGATAAGTGTTCCCTATTAAATTTCCAAACATTATTGATAATTGATAAATATTTATTTTATTTTTCCTTTTTGTAGGTGACATAAAGTTGCCAGACAAGGTATTTCCATTAAAAAAAAAAAAAACCTATGCCTTGCACTCCTCTTTAGCATGAATGGTTTGATTCTCTGAAAAAAATCTTTGCCCCTACAATTTTTTACATAAATAGCTGAAATGGATATTTGAAGTAGCAGATGTTGAAAATGTGCATCTTCCATTAAACTCTCTTGATTTTTTCATTTAATTATCAAAAACATATTTCAACTCTCTGTGGCATCCTGCTATTTTCCGTCCTGTTTCTGTAAGTTTCCATCCTGTTATTATCAATCCTTTGAATAATAGCTACCAGGAGCCATGACCAGACCAACATGTGACACAGAACATCAAGCATTAGGCTGGGAAATAGAAGATTTTTTTTATTATTATTTACTAAGCTATATACTTATTTACTAAGCCTCTCATCTAGACTCCCCTTCCCATTAAAGGTTGGGCCAGATGATCTTTCGAGGTCCTTTTCAACATGAACTATTCTATGACTCTATGATAATGCTGTGAACACATACAGTATCTTTGGCATCACACAGAGACAGGGTTTTAACTGGTATGCTTCCACTGACTTCCAGTGGAGATAATGAGGTGAAGGTAGCTCTTTGGGAATAAAAAATGCTTCAGGTGTATGGTGACTACTGGACCCTGCTCCATTACTGGGACTCCAAAGCCCAATTTCAATGCAGACAACAGTCACAGCAATCACTAGTATTATTGTTACTATATGAGAAGAGAGGCAAAATAAAAATGCTTGTGTGCTGTGAATAAGAATCTCCTTTTTGTGACTTCAGCATCCCTTTAGCTCATCATCTGTGCTCTGTTTTGTTTTTTCCTTTTTAAATCGTTCAGATAGAGAACTGCTTAATTCTCCGGAGTAAGGCATATTTTACATACTTTTAAGATTGACTTTACTCATGCTTAATGCCCAATACAGCATATCTGTATCTATATGCAATTATACTTTCAATTTCCTTAGGATACATTTTCACATGAATTTTGCCCTTCCACTCAAGTATCCAAACCTGTATCATATTGTGGGTTTTGAGTATGTCAATAGAGATTAAAACTAAAGCTGACTGGGAAAACCAAAAACATAATGGCAATTCAGTGATTTCTTCCTTTTTCAATTTTGCTTTATTATTTTTTTTCCCCAAAAATAATATTGAAGTTTAAAGGAGAACACACAGAAAAGCTTTTGAAAACATGTCAGAGCTTTTCAGATTTGGTTTTAATTTCAAAATAGGATTATGTTTTTAAACAAGGTCTAGTAGGAATCTTCAACTCTAAGGAAAACAAAATCACTGGCTTACATTAAGTAGAGGCTAGCAGAGTCTTGATCAGTTAAAGGTTTAGTGCTCTGAACAAATTAAAATAAGTGCTATCCAAGTGCAGAGGAGTATTATTTAAATCATGGTTATTAGGCTCATCTTTCTGCGATTTTTGCAACATTTCCAGACAATAAATAAATGCATATCCAGGGGTATGTCAGCTAGCCTACCTGACCAAGAAAAGGTTACTTTTATTACACATTTTTTTACACTATTACCCATTTTTCTTCCTGGAGAAAGATGAACAAATGCCTTGAGTGAGATCACACTGCAATATTTATGCTTTTTGCTAATTCCATTTGCCACAGTAACTGCCAATTTACAACAGTGAGTTTGCAGATGATCTAGAAATTGCTCCCTTTCTGTGCCCCCTCCCCCCCGCCAAATTAAAGTTGGTCATGTCAATCAAGCTTATTTTTATTGGTTGGAATTAAGGCAGTATCCGGTTAAAGAGCTTAAAAGGGACAAAAATAGAAAAGATTTTGGTGGTTGAAAAATGCTCCTCTCAATTTGCAGCTTAGCGCATAGTGCGTTTTAACATGAGAAAACCCTCAAACTGGGTGGTTGGGCAGCATAACAGCTGGCTCAGAGCACTGTTATTGTGCTGTTCAGAGAAAACACTAATAACTATTATACGAATAACCTAGGTTAATATGATTTGAGAGCTCTTTACATCCCAAAATATGAAAATAATTCCAAAATTGATATAGTAGCGTGATTTAATTCCATTAAAATCCATACATCTGCCTAGTCTGAATAGTTACTTTTCAGAATAAAAAACACCTCACAATTTGGACTTTTAAAAGCTTTTAAAAATATCTTTATATATATACAATAAGCCATTGGTATTCATATTTATCTGGCATAGTCTTTCAAGACTGGATTATCTGGAATAAAATTAGATAATGAAACTAAGTAGAACTGGATGAACAAGGTAAACAAGTAGAACCAGATGCATAGGCATGCATCTCTGACACAGTTCCCCAATTAAATACGATGTGAATTCCACGTTTCCTAACAGATGAACCATGACTGCCAAGACATTAGAAACTCTTTGCCACTTTCTTCCTTCATCACAAAACATATTTGTTTTCTTAATCAATTAATTAGCATACAACAATATTCTTATAAAAGAATAAAAGATTGAGCAAGAGATAATACATTGCTATTTAAACCAATATTAAAGCACCCTAACATTAGACACAGCATTTTCCCATACGAAGAACAGGAAAAAAATGTCACATTATGTACATCCCTGTAGTACCATTGAACACCTCTTAACAGCAGCAGCTCTTGATTTTGAGAATTACAATAGCCATTCTTTGAATTCTTAATAGACTTTATGTAAGATTGATATATGGAAGGAGCAAGAGTTTCTGGCTTCAGATCACATAGTCTTTCTTCTAGACCATGATATCTTGGTTACAAGCCAAAAGTGTATTCACAATTTCATGATATTGCTGTCTTTGTTCTTTTGTCTGTCTATTTGATTCAAAAGCATTTATACCATTCGCTTACATCAGTTTGTTCACTTTAAGGACAGAGGAGCATGGAAACCAAGGCTCAGGGAGTTACAGGTTTGCACTCAACTCCTTCAAGACTATTATAAAGAACTGAAAGGAAAACACTGGAGAAGAGAAGAAATGCTTCACCAGGAATGCTCTTACCTCCTCTTTTCACAGAATCACAGAATGGGGTTGGAAGGGACCTCTGGAGGGTCACCCAGAGCAGGTTTGTACAGGAATGCGTCCAGGCAGGTTTTGAATGTCTCCAGAGACGGAGACTCCACCACCTGTCTGGGCAGCCTGTTCCAGTGCTCTGCCACCCTCAAAGTAAAGAAGTTCCTTCTCATGTGTTTTCCAGTTCAGGAGCTTTTCCAGCCACCAACAGCACCAGTATAATACAAAATTATCCTTAATTTATAAGTGTTACTAAACCAGTCAGTACAAGAAACCAAAGTAACTTCAGAAAACCATCAAAATCTCATACTATTTTTCCCTATAAGAAATATCACACTGCAATATGAAACTTCCTAAGTCTATGTAGAAGATCTTATGGACTATGACAGGTTTTGAGGTAATGGTTTTAGTTGCACTGGTTATAGATTCATGAAATGTTTGAAATAACTATCCTAGAACATCTTTTCTTTTTTTCCCTTCACAGTCTTAAGATAGGAATATATTTTGCATATATTTGTATACTCACACATTCAAGTACACTCCTGTTCTTCCTATGTGACAGTCCGATAGTGTCCATCAGTTTTGATATAATTCTCATTGACATGAACATAATGACAAACTATAGGTTCAATAATAGATTCAATGTTGAAGTGTGAACAAAGGAGTTTTCTACTACAAATATCTTAACTGGACTTGTGATTGTAATAGCTTATGATAAATACATTTTTTTAAAAAGTTTTTATTTTCAAACCAAATCTAGTGTTTCTTGCTTCCTTTAGTGGGTCAAGACCTATATACCTCAGTCCCTTGCCCCAGATCTTCACAATTCTCTGACCACCATCTAGCCCTACATACATGCTTACCCACCCCTAGCTTCCAAATCACTCTTATCATCATAATCTGGTACCTGCTGTCGTGCTAACTGGCATAACTTTGTCAGTGTGTGACTGCTTAATACTGAGAAGAGAGTCATCTAGTATTCCACATATGTGAAAGTATAGACTCAGTAGTTATGTCAGAAGCTGCTTTTTTATAAAATATAGGTTATTCCTGACAAAAAGTGCTTAAAAAGGAGGTTCTGATATCTTTCTTCTTTTTTTCCTGCCCAGGAATGTTTTTAGCAATCAGAACAACTTCCCCCTCCAAAAATTAAAAAAAAAAAAAAAAAAAAAAAAAAAAAAGTAATAAATCCAAGCAAGTACAAAAATTCTAGACAGGCAAAGATGTTTCTTTTCCAATTTATACTGGTTTGACCTCTATGCAAGTTTTGGGGTCCTACCAGAAACCAAAACCTAATGCTGTTCAGGTATCCATAAGCAGATGAGTTGATAAAGAAGCTACCTAACAACATTTAAGGGATCTCATGAAAACGTATTTCACCTTCTTGCATTGGTTAATTGGCCAACAGCTGATATAGAGATTACAGTTGTGTGCTTTTAGAAGCCAGGGGAGGAAAAAGATCGCTTTTAATCAAATTCAACCTGGCTTCTCTACAACTTGGAAATTATTACTAGATTTTGTAACAGGGCTGAACCCTGCAAAAGACCATGCAAGCTAATACAGTATTGGTTTATTTGCTCAGTGTATTTCTCTTCTTAGTCTTTCATTTGTTTATTTTTAAGCATTGCAAAAATTAACATATTCCTCAGAAACATTATGCCTAAAATACACTAAAACTTGTTGAAAATGAGGTGCAAAGAGGTTAATACTTCCCTGGTGAAGTAAATCAACTTGATTGCAGAGAGCCAGCCTTTCTGAAAAATCTTCGTATCTAATCTAACATTGCCCCCTATCCTCCAGTTCAGCTTCAGTTTTGGTCAGATTTGTTCCTAGCCTGAAGTCCCCATCATCAATAGACTTGCACCATGAATGAATTCTGGGTATTATCTGCCCTTGCCTGTAAAATCTCCTTTGAAATTTCAAAAACATAGTGAGAATAGCAGAGGCCATTGAAGAGATTAATTCATGACAATAACAACATGTCTGATTATCTCTATAGACTTCCCCCTGCATCCAGTTCACAGAAAATAGCTCTATTTCAATGAAATGTACTTTGGTACAGCAGCCTCCTGATATTTCATGTTCTTATTTGAAGAGCTTCCTGCCTTTCTTATCTGTATGTTAAAGAAGAAAACTCATTGAAATGGAAATAATCCTGATCATCTGATTATGCTCAATGTAATTTAAAATTATACACACAAACATTTATGCTACAATAGCAGCTGTACACTAATTAATAATTATGTTTGATTACTCAGTCCCTGTGAGGATTGTTCAGAGACTTCATTCTCTACAACCATTAAGATATTTGCAACCAGAATCCTAATGCAGCTTGATGTAAATTAGATAAGAAAGTTCTTTTACCAGGTTGTTAGCTTGTGTCATTAGATGAGGCATCAGAATGATATTAAATGAGAGCAAAGAAACAAAAATAGCATAAGAAAGTAAACGCTAAGTAAAGACAGTGATAAGAAGAGACAAACTTTGCCCAGCAAGCCTTAAAAAATCAATATCATATCTAGCCAAATAGTACAAAGGCAAACCAAACTCTCTTGTAACTATTGCCTAAAAATTTTCTCAGACTGCCTTGCTAATGATTAATAGCCTGTACCAATCAAGAAAAGATGTTCTGATTTTGTGAAATGCAGTTGCTGAATGTCAAATTGATATATTTTACTGCAACAGATACTAGAATGAGCAGTTGCTAAAAATAATTTCAATCTTATTTGCCAACAACAAACACAAACATATTCAGAGAGCTGCTTTTCTTACAATAACACTTCTGCAGTTGCTACTGGCTTATGCCACAAAGTAAACTAATGATTTGTTAATATGTATCAGTGTCACAATAAGAAAGGAAGAGAAAAACTGGTAAACCTAAAGGTGGCCTATGCAGAGACAGCTAGTCTTGCAAACTCTCTCAGGGCCATACCATGGTACAATTCAAGAGCATCAGTATTTCAGCAAAGGATACAATGAGAAATATAAGCTTGATAATAATGGGAAGAGGGAACACTGCACTCCCTGCACCCAGCTATATATCTTGCTCATTCAATAAGCTAGTTAAGGAGATTTTGGGACACCTTGCTTTAAGTAGAATTACAAGCATCTATACCTGATGAGAGCCTGGTTCAGCTGGCTCTGATCCTGCACTTTTTTGGACCTTTGGATGTGGTTATTTTCAAAGAAATCATACTGGACTACTGAAACAGCATTATTCCAGCTCTCTCCACCAACATTATCACTGTGCCACCAACTTCCCAGGCTCTCTCAGACATCTTGAGCCATCCTAGATGAGAAGGAACTGTAAAGATTTTGTAAAGACTTACAGATCTGACCAGGGCAGATTATGTAAAACACCTTAGAGAGCAAGGAAGTTCTGCATAACTAAAGGAGCATGATCATCTTATCAGAAGCATAACAGCAATGCCAACATCTCTCGCACTATCAGTTTTTCTCCCTTGGCCCAAAACATTTTATAAGGAAAGACAGAATTGTCATCTTTGTTTTACAGACTGAGGCATAAAGAAATTATTTGTCCAACATCAGCCAGCAGACGAATGCTATGGCCAAGATTTTGAGGGTCACAATCCTTGGTTCAGAGTGATCCCAATGTGCATTCAATGAAGAGCAGCTATGTACAGAAGTGGAAAGAAAGGACACAGACATACCAATCAATATGCATTCATATGGATTTCCTATTCCTACATGTCTTTCATCCTCTCATGCAGTTTGTTCAGTGTCCCACCAACACCTTAAGTATCCTTGTTCCTACCTTCCAGCAGAGGAGACAGGCAACTTCCAAGATCTACCTTTCTCCTGGAATCCTACATGGAAAAATCCCTCAGGAATGAAGTCTGAAATGGAGATCTCTTCATTTAACATACTGAAAAATACTGTTAGGACTCAAGGCTACAGAAAGTAGCATTTGACTCTTTGGTATTCACTACAGCCTGCGGATTACCACAGGGAAGAGGATTTTAAGTGCAAAGACAAAAACAGCTGTAGGAAAATTCTTTTCACAGTTAATGCTGTGGATTAACTAGTAACCATAACTAGAGCATTTTCTTCTGTTTCTCCTATCAGGTCAGCTTCCAGCCTTTATTATTGGAATTACCTCATCTTAGCTGGTGTTATCCAGCAAAACAAAAGAATATTTGAACGTGATATTTCCTCTAACAACATATAAATCCATGGAAAAAGACCATAAACAAAAACACTTTTTCATCTCTTAAAGTTCCCCCTCCTCCTCAAAAAGAAAGAGTAAAATCTTCATATTGACAGGATGACTCACAGACTTGTGTGAATGTTGGTAAAGATCTTACTGGAGATTTCTCTGTCACAAGGTTGATTTCAACAACTTCCAAAATACTAAGTCAAGCAATTCAACATGTGTAGGTAAAAAATAAAACAACACAAATAAAAAACCCAACCAACAAACCAACCACAGAAATACATACACTACCACCATCACCCCATTTGCACACTTTCCTTTGCACATTAATCACACTGTCAGCCTGAACCGCGGACAATTAAGACAGCAGCTCCTACTGCAAAGAGGATCAAATCCTCTTAAAGTTGCATATGGACCTTTAATCTACGTGCTCTGTACAGAGGACTTCGTTCTAGTGCTCACCCCACATGAATCAGCTCAAACTCTGTAACTGACCTCATTTGGCATCTGTCAGAAACTAAAAGCAATAGCACCCAGCTGTTTGCTTTAGTAAAATATACAATTGCATAAATAAAATATAAAACTACAAATTTAACTCTAACCTTTTGGAAACTCGGTGCTGCTCAGTTGAAAAAATTCAATTGTTAGCCCTTTTTAGTTCTGGGATTTTAATACCTTCTGAACAAACCCTTTTCAGTTCCAATTCCTGCACAAAGATTTTCTGCTGTGTTTTCTCATTCTGTACTAAGACTGTCATGGCATGTGGGATTCTTTTCTACCCTAAAATAGAGTCCTTTTTTCAGGGTGGAAGAGCATTTTCAATGTCACTTATCATCACTGAGAAAAGCATTCAGCAAGCTTTAGCCCTTCATACCATTTCTTAAAAGTTGTAGTTCTTCTAACCTTGCTTCCTACTAGGAATTGTACTTGTCTTATTCTATTACATGCAGTACTGGTCAAGGAAAAAAATACATAAAGGTCTACCACTCTTGCCCTACTCCTGTGTAACTCACCTTAGGAGGAGTCTTCATAATTTCAGCAAGGAGCCAGATATTTCCCACTGTAAATAATGGCAGTAGAATATGTTATCGAAATTTACATTTTGAAGCATTAAGAGAGAAGACTACACCAGGAAAAGAGAAGATTAGGGGGGAGATTGAGAGGGATGTAAAGATTGTACTGGGCAAAAGAAAATATAACAGATAATCATACTGTTGAGGGAAGTCTTGGCCCTTCTCTGCAATGACTGCACCTGACTGCTTCTGGCTGCAAAGGAATTAGATACCTCCATCAGTACCCAGACAGGTCCACAGAAGGAAGCCATATATTTCAGATACTAGGAGAGAACTAAGGGTGTTGTACAGACATGCTGGTGGTAGGAGAATGAAAATAAGGAGCTAAAAGATGGGAATTCATGGAGGGAAAGCTGCTAGGCAGAAGGATAGGAGAGAGGTCACTGCTGGCCAGAGCTCAGAGAGTGACAGGCCAAGACGGATGAGAAGGGGGAAGCCAATAACAAGGAAATGAGGTTTTAAAAGAGAAGGAGAATGAACAAGGCTCTGAATGACAATTAATTAAGAAGGAAACTAGGAATGATACGGCAAGCCCACAAAGTGGACTTTGAAAAGTAAACTGGGTTAAGAGGCCAGTAGTAGGACAGAGGCAGGATGGAAAGAAAAAAGCCTTTGGCAAGAAATGGCAGAACAACAAAGTCTATCCTTAAAAAAAAAAAAAATCTGGAGCTCACTACTTACTCTTCAGATTGCAAAAAGAGGATTACAAATTCCTACATCCTGTCCCCAAATCTCTCTGAAACCACTGGCAAAGTGTGCCATGTATTGTTAGTCCACATGGACAATTTATATGAGCTGTCACTAAACATTATATACTCAGCTCAAGTAGTAGGAATTTGTTGATTCATTTTAAGGGTATCAAGTCTTCTGAAGAACCATGAAGAAAGAACTCACTGGTAACATATAATGGAGAAAGCAGAGAGTGTTAGATTGCTTTTTCTGCAGTGTAGAAAATTATATACAAAAAATCATACAAAAAATGAATATGTATCTTATAGTACACTAAAGAACATAACCACAGTTGTAGGAACTGTAGGAACTTCTGAAGAATATAAAATGCTAGAACCCTTCAAGTAGTCTTTGTTAATGTTACGTCATTACTTACCATATTTTTGTACAGCATTCCTTCCAACGTATTGCAGAAACTGCGTTCCCTGACTCTTCTGATACTGCTGTAATATCTTGGCAAGTTTAAGAAGTGATGTTTTTATTTTGATATGTAAATATAAGCATTTATTTTTAGCTAATAAGCTATTGCTACAGGGAAGTACAACATGATAAAACAATTACTTTACCTATTACAAGTTACACATACCTACACCAGAAATATCTCTGCAACTCATTTTTGACATTATACACTATCTTTTATACTTCATTTTTAGTGCCCCGTGTGCAAAAATCAAATAAAAGTTGAATCACAAAAAGTGGAATAAAAGTAATTAGTTCTCCAGGTTCTGAAAAAATCAAACATGGAATCAAATTTACTCATAACTAAATTAGGAATTTTTTACTTGGGAAATCCCCTAAAAATAATGAAGATAAACTGACATCATTAGTTTAATTCAGTTTACCCATGCTGTTTTGGTATATTTTTTGAATCATGGTGTGGCTTACAGAATATAAAATACTCAGTTATACTTTCATTATCCAATGAAGTTGCAAAGGAAGAGAGACACTGTGAGTACAGAGATACCCACAGAGTGGTTCCCCTAGCAATAAGGAGCAGGCATGTGCTGACAACTTTCCATTCCTTCATGAAACTACTGGTGGCTCACCACCACAGTCCTTAGATGAGAAACCTATCGCACTTATAAAAGAGATGCATTTAAAATATAGCTTGTGGTGTTTCGCAGGCATATTTTTTTCTTAAATATTTAAAACACTTTTTGAGAAAGGTTGTCTGTCTGGTTGAAGATGCTTCAAGGGCAAAACCTTTGAGAAAAATTCTGGGTTATTTACTTGCAGAAAGTTGGACCTTGCCTAAGCTTCCAACTTGGTGCTCAAAAGCTGTAGAGCCACCACATATCACTCACTGAGGTTCTCCATGGGATAATGCAGACAGATCTGAGGGCACTCCTCATTGGCCATAATGCAGACCAAGTACATCAACTGCACTGAGCACAATGCCGAGCTTGAACAAATATTGTCCAAATGCCAGATTTATTAGCTTGGCCTCTGTGCCTCTTAAAGACAATCCCAGAGTTTTTAAATCAGAGCTGGCTTGCGTGACATCAGGCTGGAGTAAAAAAATCTTCTCACAAGGAAAATATTTTGGCTTTCTAAGGTATTTTCTAAGGTATTTCTGTTGCGTACAGTGATTGTCCTTATTCTTTCTATGTATAAATGCAAAGAGGGCAATACTTCCTTATGTGTTGATCTATATCCATCTATTAATTTATATTATTCCCATCACTATTTCATGGGACCCTCACAACATCTCTAGGATCTAGAGAGGTCTTATCCTAAGGAATCTACAGGAAATGGGTATAGAAACAAAACACTAACCAGAAACAGCCATCTATTGCCAAATAGCTCTAGCATTTTGCATTGCAAAACATAAACCTGACCTGTTGCATCTCCTGTGTCCTTACTTATGTTACTGTTTCTAAATGTGGAAAATAAATGCCATACAACATTATCATCTCCTGGGAAAAATTCTGCTAATCATTCAAGACTCTCTCCCTGAAACCACAATCATCATCAAGTGCCTGACTAACTGCAAAAGGCAGTGCCTCTGCACTGCAGTTGAGATGCTCACCTGGTGTAAATTCATGGAGAGCCTCTCAGAGCAGAACGCAAATTAAACTGTGCTTGAATTCAATAAAGACAAATAAAGTTTTTTTACTGTTCCAGGAATTTAATCTCTTCTACTTGCCATTGTAAAGCTAGAGTGCATTTTAAGTTAGCACAAATATAAGAGGGAGGAAAGAGTGATGAAGAAAGACTACTCCAAATTATGGTGTCATAATAGTAAGGGTCACATAATAAGCTTCCCCCTCCCACCATGGGCTAGACTCTCCAGTCTGGACTTGCCCCACACAGGTTTTGGCAACTAAATAGGCAATATTTCTTAATTTCCTCTGCAATTAGTGGTGAGATGGGGTCTTCAGGTAATTCATATTTTAGATGGTCTGAATCATCTTCTGTAGAGGTCTTTCCCTCCAAACCCTGAGCAAACCGAGAAAGTACTTCATACAGGTGTAAAGGTTCAACAGTGCCACCATCAATTCATGCCTTTCTAAACCTCCACAGAGCTAGAAACAATGTAGCTTATGTCATTTATGAAATTGAAAACTGTTGAATTGTTTGCATTTGTATCCTTTTAAGAGAGGGGCAGACTGTAAAAAGAAAGTAATACGAGAGACAAGAGAACAATTGCTGTGTCTGAATCCTAATTTTGTTCTGGAATCTGTTACCTTCAAAGTGGAAGCTGGTGCCATTCGAGGCAATTATCCTGTCAACATTTTATGTGCTCTGATTGTGACAGCAACACAATGATGGCATTGCGTTTGCAGGGCTGGTCTTGGACAGGATGACAGATGGCATCTCCATTTCATAGTGCTGTCCCCAAAGAGATTTAAAAACCAAATGAGTAGCTTTCAAAGAAGATCATTTTAAAGAATAAAAAGTGATGATTATTCATGCAATTTAGACAACATTAAGCTGCAGCCAATAGCAGTCAATATTCACTGGAGCTCAGTCTCAGTCCTTGAAATCCCTAAGTAACAACTTTATTTTAAAGATGAATGATGACTGTGAGGAGCACCACTATCAGTGCAGCAATATGTGAAGGTATAAGACCAGCAAACTGAGATGTTTGCTCAGCCCCTTCTGCTCCCAGAAAGTCTGCACTTGCTGAAAGGCTTTTAAAATCTGTCAGAGTGGTATGAATTACCTGACTGTGGAATTTCACCCACAGAAAAATGGAGTATCTCCTTCCTGTCTGAATTCTAGTCGTGCATGGAAATTTTATAAACAGGAATAGCATCACGAAGATCCATAGAGACCCAACATTATATTCAACAATTACTTATTGACAGAGTTAACAAAAGCAATATGAAGATCTTGCAATGAATCGTACATTCAAAGCAAGCAAGCCTAAACATTCTGCCTGCTAGTACTGTAGTACAAATCTGTGATGAAAGACTCACCTGGAAGCAAACATCTAATTTTCTGATTGTTTTGGTAAAAATTTAGAGGACTAGTAAAATTCTCATATGGGAAATGTTTCCCAAATTGAACTAAGTATTTCCTATGACACAGAGCTGTTTCATTGTGATAGACAGCACTAACTCAACCAAACCCAGACAGCTAGAGCAATCCAGGACATTGTCACGCTTTTGAGGGAAACTAGCTAGCCAGTTATCTCTGGGCAGTTCTGTGAGGGTACAAATGGCCCCTGAATCCCTTTTTTTCTCACATCTCAACAACCTACACTCATAAATAATTCCTTTGTCTGGTGAGTATATTTTTAACATGTCTGCTGAAGAAACTACTCACTGGTCTGAATTAGGGAATCACAGTCCATTTGCTAGAAAGTAAATAGATTTCTCGGTGGTTTTGTTAGTATCTAAATTGTGAGAAAAGAACACTTAAAAGCATCATAAATCAGGAAAAATAAAAGTAAATAAATATCTTTCCAACTTTTTTCAGTTTATAAGATTCATTAATCTTATTAGCTTAAACTATATATCTTCTAAACAAGCAACAGGACATCAACCAAGAATAGAACAATATTCTCATGTCAACATCTACTCAATACACCTTTAAAGGGTTGATACTTTGCACTTCTAATATTGCTTCTCTAATGCCTTAGGAAAAAAGCAAAGCATAAGAAAAACAAGTCAAGACGTACATCTGCAAAAAAATTATTAAAATTGTTTTTGTAAGTTTAAGAAATGCTTAACTAAACCTCATTGCTGTAGAGCACGTGCATCTTTCCTACACATCCATTCCTCCCTACACTCAAGATTCTCCAAACTGAAATTGTCCCACTTTTGTTCAGTCATCTAAATGAGATACCTGAATTAGAAATAGAATTTGCTTTCGTTCCTTTGACAGCTAGTGGTAAGAGATATGTCCTTCAGCTGATATTGGATTTCATTATTAAAAAGCTCCTTGAATTTAAAAATGTTTATTTCAACCTTGTCTAATGTCACCTTCATTATTATGAAGTAGCACTGATAATTTTAAGCTAATTCAAAACAACTTTAAAGCATATAATCAATGGATTTTATGGACAAAATAATTCTGTCTTCCAGACCAGCAAGTAACGTTCAATGAATGCAGTTTACACCCCACTCAGTAATGAAACAGAGAATTAGAGACATTAGAGAACAATTACGGAAAGCTATCAAATGAGGCACCAGGGAAGGAATTATATTTTGAAGCAATCTTTTTCATTGATTAAGGGAGTACTTGTCATTAAGAACCTAAGAATACACCTTAATTCATTCTTCATTTCACCTTCATTCTAGCTTATTCTTACCAAACCTCACAAAGCACATTAACTTCTGAATTTTTGAGATGCTTTAGCACTTTACTAGTCAACCAGTGATATTGAAGCCATTCAGTTGGAAGTTACAATAATCTAATGAAAATGTGTTTTCCACTGGACTTTCTAAAGATATGGCTGTCTCTGCTTAAAACTGAAGGAGCTCAGTAAGAAGTAGCAGTGAGTAGCTAATCAGACACTCACTTACATGAATGGAGCTATAAAATGCATTATTATGACTCCACAACTTGTTTTGATCTGCAAGAATAAATGAAAAAAAAATCATGCCATTGCCACATCTTATGGGAGTCCTACATCTCACTATTTGACAATAAATATGGAAAAAAAACCCAACAGTGGAAAAGCATCAGAGAACCTGACTGGGCTGTGTCCTTAGACAACTTAACCATTCTCTGCTGTCCTGGCTATGAAGTTTTGATTACACCAATCCTGAGTTAGCTGGTGGATTCCACAAGGCACCTAAAGTCCAGTGAAAAGAAACAGGATACATGTTAGAGGAAGTGGATGGAGGATGGATGGATGGGCTTTGGATGGATGGAGGATGGATGGATGGGCTTTGGATGGATGGATGGATATATAGCACCTCTGTGTGTGTATGCCCTTCCCATATTCCCAAAAGCAGATGTTCCCCTCAGAGCCCCAAACTCATTGTTTCCCTAGGATGAACATTCTGCATTTTCAGACCATGGTGGTAATTTTCTCCCCATCAACTTAATAGAATACATCATGAACATACCATATGGTATATAGAGCTACATAGCTGAGGTTTCATGTGCTTATTGCTTTCATTCGTAAACGCTAAGCATTATTATTGTTATTTACTTTGACTGCAGTACATGTAAGTAAAAGGTACAAAAAAGGGGTTGTGCATCAGAGCAGAGTAGACTATCATGATTCTTTCTCACCTTAAAATCTCTAAATAAGTAAATGTTTGGCTGGTTCCATTTCTCCCCATTCACACCCAAACAGTAATACAGCAAGTACATTGAGAGTTACCAAGCTATGTTCACAATATATTGACATTAGTATAACTTTTAAAAACTGTTATAGCATGAGTTTTGCTATAATTACGTTTGAAAACCTTTTTTCTGTTTAAAGGTTTTGTGTTTTTAATAAGTGCTATCAAATCCACATCCTTGTTCAGATTGCACTGAAGTGTGACATATCTCCTAAGGCTGCACAACTGCATTAAGTGTTTCAAACTGGTGGGATGTTTCCTCCAGAGTGAATTAACCTTTTCCCCTTGGGGAAAAATGGGAGGGACCCCACTATCCTCCCCAACCCTGTTCTTTGACTTTCCTCAAGCAGAACTCTTGTTACAACGTGCAGGACTTACCCCTGTTACAGACCAGGAAACTTAAAGGGATCCTTTAAATTTATCTAGCTACTCTGCCTTCTCAAATACAAAACTCTGGATTAACCCTGACATACCTGCTGCACAACTCCTACTGTTAACATTCTTTCTGCATTAAAAAAAAAAAAAATAAAAAAAAATCCCATATCAAAAATCTTTCACAAACATTAGTGACTACTCACCTTCACCTAACTGTTGAAAATACCAATGGCAAGAAGAATATTGGGTACTGCTGTTAACAGACATTAGTAGCACTGAAGTGAATCCTACCAGGTATCTTAAATCACAGACAAACTTTCCTTTTATGTGTCTTGGTTCCAGCGGGGATAGGGTTAATTCTCCCCAGGCTCTAACAGGGACACAGGTATTGCATCCCATGTGAGCCATGCCCAGTCTGTAGCTGGGAGCTGCCGAGGGAGGGCGCAGGATGTCTGCTTGGAGCGGGCTGGTGAGCGGTGGTACCATAACCGTGTTTATACATTCCTGTATCAGTGTTATTGTTGTTGTTTTCTTATTCCTTTTGCTGTTCCGTTAAACTGCCTTTGTCTCAGCCCACGAGTTTTGCCTTTTTCTTACGATTCTCCCTCTATGGGGGGAGTTTGAGAGAGTGGTCGCGTGGTTCTTTGCTGCCGTCTGAGGTGAAACCATGACATACGACATCAGAAGAATCGGACAAACTCAATTTATTTTCCTAGACCACTTCATACCACAATCACTCAGTCGAGAAACAGGTGGGAAGATCTACGTAGCTACTGGGTTTTGGTGCACGAGATGAAGGCAGGATGTTTATACAATATAACAAGTGCTGAAGTTAAAAAAGTAAAATGCTGTGAAATGTCAATGGTAGTATAAAGGTTGAGGCTTTTTGGTTATGAACCTTGCAAAGGCAGAAGCAACACAGACCGGAGGAGAGGTTGTGCTCCACTGTTCTGTAAATCTCTTCAGGTTTTACTGAGTTACCAAGGGCTCTCTCTGTTAAAGTACAGTGCGACCTTATTGCCATCAGTGATGAACTACTGTGGTCCATTCACAGCCACTGTGGGAACTGTGGTGCTGGTTTTGACAATGCCGAAGATTCACTGGATATTTTCTTTATTCTGAAAGGATGCAAAGAAGAATCATACCTTTTCATTTTGTTTTAAAGGAATGCTGATTTATTGAGCAAGTATTTTATAAAACAGCATAAAGCCTGCTTCCCTTCATACTGCTCTCCAAAATACTAGGGGGGAACAGTGAAATACTCAAAAATCAAGTGCTGAAATAATTCTCTTTTAAGCTGTCTTCATTGTCTTTAACAAAGATTTTCCACTTTTTAAATTTGGACAATGACTATACATTGATGAAGAAGATTTTATCATTAATTAAGATACACTATTTAAAGTCAAGCACAGGTGAAATGACCACTATTAATTCTTCTTAGTAAGGTCTGCACAATCACTTCTTTCCCATAGTTTTTCTGGGCAACAAATTTCCTTGCAACTACAGGTTGCAAGACAAAAATCCATCACAGAGCATTTAGACACAGAGCTCTAAGACAAGCTTGCCCTAGCTTTGGGAGGTCTGATAGTGCTTGATTTTGCACCAAAGCTGCATGTGCAGTTCTAAGAGAAGCACGAAGATCATACTGTCCTTGTGGGCTGTGCCAGGTGATGGCTTGTTTGCTTACAGATTATTGTGGGTGAATAGTAAACTATCATTATTCAAAAGAATATGGCTGAACAAAAGAGAGGAGAGTGATCTATCTTTCTTAATGGTATTGGGTATGGTAGTGGGAAGCCATCAGAGAGAGGAGCAGATGGTCCTTCCTTAGTGAATGTGCTCATGTGGGAGAAGCACCCACACAGCAGGCTGTTGCAGGCAGAAATGAGCAAGATGGGACAGAGGGTGCCTCTGGGATGAGTGCAGCCTGCACCTTTTCTGAGAGGAACAGAGCTCAAGTCTGTGAATGGATGGATATTTGCAAATCCCATCTGTGTTTGCGTCAAGCGACATGGAGCCCCACACCATGACCTTGCTGCAAGTGTTGATCAAATAGGCAGGAGCAGATGCACCAAGCCCCAGTCACTGCCCCAGCTCTCTAAATGTCTCCTTAATAAGTAGGGCCTTATTATATGTGACCTAAATAATGGCCATGTTAATTTGGCCTCTAGAATAACTTTGGAGCTGCTCCTCTCTTGCCATATATCTGCAACTGCTTTTACAATGGCAGCATCTTGATACCCCTCAAAAGCTTGCCAGGCAAGTGGAGAACAGTACATTACAGCCTTCACGCTGTAGCCTTCCTGTCACTGATATGGCAGGCACTGAAGGGATGTAGTTTTCCCTCTGCCTTGGTAGGAAACTACTATAAAAAACCTCACCTTGGACATTACACAAAACAGCCTTCCAAGGAGCAAAGAAAACCAGCAATTAATTTGAAAATGTTTAGTTAGTTGAACAGTTTAACAATGCCTTTTCCTCATTCATCACTGTGCTGCTACAAGGCACATGTAAAGGCACAGTAAACAATGGAAAAAAACAACTTAAATATATATCTGTACATGTACATATACATATACACATACACATTCTCCTTAGCATATTCTCCATATTTCACACACAGCAAGACTCATTTAAATAGACTCTGAGAAATCACAATGATCACAAAAAGCTTCATAGTTCCAGAAGTTGCTGGACTTTTTGCCACACTGTAGAGTCCTCAGATTTACTTGTAACACAGGCCATACAGTGAGTTTTTGTGAAGCAAATCAGAAACGAAGAAAGCAACTGTATGTCAGCTTTTCAGCCTTGAAGCAAGGCAGAAGGAAGATGCAGAATCTACATGTTCCTACAAAACTGACCTCCATGGCATATTTGAAACCCAAGACTATTAGACAATGTATTTTAACATTAGGGATACCAGCCAACTGACAGCAAACTGACAGCCAAAATTATGGGAGTATCCCTGGAAAATGCATAGAGGTTTAGGGTGAATAAGGACTACACCGCAGAAGGAAATCTCCTAATCCTCTCTTACTGTGCTTTGATTTCTGTCACAGTGTAGCCCCAGAGCATGTGAACCAGATTCATTTCAGGTGGAACTAAACCAAAGCACATCTCATCATGCCAATACCATGGCATGCTTAGTCAACCAGGCCATACTTGAGTTAATGTGAAGTAACATCTATGAAACATACAGAGTGTGGATGCCAGATCTTCGTCACTAACTACTCCACTTCACAATTTCATTCTGATTTTACCATAATACTTGCTACTGTTGATACAGCCACAGATCATTAAAGCCAAAATTCATCTAGGGGTTTCATG
This sequence comes from Fratercula arctica, assembly GCA_947846985.1. NCBI lineage: Eukaryota > Metazoa > Chordata > Aves > Charadriiformes > Alcidae > Fratercula > Fratercula arctica. Next base: position 61,192,149 of record CANTUZ010000002.1, on the reverse strand, counting down.
GACTGATTTATCCATAAGCCTAAGCAGGAGCAGGTCAACTTAGATCGTAAATTCTGTGGGGAAAGAAAGAAATTTTTCTTCCCTATTTCCTTGATGTTCAAGTCTATGAGGGGCTATAAGCCTTGATCAAATTGCAATGATGTACCAAGATAGCAAGGATGAACCACAATAGTGTGAAATCTCTCCAAAGAAAACACAAACCCACTTTCATGCACTTCTTCAATGAGACTTTTAAAAAATACTAAAAATATGAATATAAAAATGCTCTTACTTTCCCTGTTCTCCCTATTTCACTTTTTATTCTTTCTTTGAAGTCAAATTATCTAAAAAGGATAATGCTACTCGGTTTCCTTGAGAATCTATGGGAAGAAGATCAGAAGATCAAAAAAGATGGAGTTCTTACACTAGAATTACAGGCCTGCCAATTTCCACTTCCAGAAAACCACTACAGCAAAGAAAAAGTCTGTCACCATCTGCTGGATTACAAGATGATGAACAGCAAGTTTATATCGGTTTGTCAAGTACAATATCCCCATTCCTTCTGTGACAGGAAAAGCAATTTAACCCAAATATCTTGCCTTCTGTTAAGGCTCTTGAATGTTTCATATTACTTTTTATGAACAAAATAATGGAGTATTATAAAGGTTACAACAGAGTACAAAATGCGTTGAAAAATAAACTTACTTATAATGATTACTGGTCACCATTACACTAGAAATGCCTAAACCTGGCACTCCTCAGTATTTTTGTTGATAACTTGGATGATGAAAAAGAGACTATCCTTGTTAAAACTAAAGATGCTAAACTGAGAATAACTATCAGGAATCTGAAAGACAGGCTTAGCAAATGATGTTCACAAACTGCAAAAATAAGAATTGTCCAGGAAAAAAAGAAGATATCCCTATATCATTAAAGATAAAGAGATTATTGTACTAAAGAGAAAACAGTCAGCTAAACAACTGCCAGGTGACAGTTTTTCAGAGAAAAGGATGGTGTTATTTTGAATTGGAAACCAAGCAAGAACTGAACAATAAATAATATGTTGCAAAATATACAACAGATTGAAAGGCAAATATATATATATTCATACTTATAGGGCCTGCACAAACCTTTAAGTCACCAGAGCCTTGGCAAGGCGTCTGCTGGAATATCATGCCAAGTTTTGGCCAAGCAGAGTGTGAGAGAGAAAATTATAACTGGGAACAATGACTGGATTACAAAAAGTTCCCATTTGTTCAAAATTCAGAGTGGAGATGGGAAAGCAGTGGAGAGGTCATGAAGACAGAACAAGTTTTCAATGTGTTTCTATATGACTCTTACAAAGAAGAGTGGCATTGTCTGTTCTCCATGCTGTTGGGGAGTGTCAAATGCACAAGGGAATATTCAGATTTATTGTCAGGAAAATTAAGGATAAGGATAAGGATAAGGATAAGGATAAGGATAAGGATAAGGAAAAGGAAAAGGAAAAGGACAAGGACGATTTTCAGGGTCTTTAAACATCAGAGATCTTTAAGGATAGGTTAGACACCCCCTGTCAAGTATGATACAGCTGATGCTACACAAATGAGGTAGGGAACAGAGTACATGGTCTCACTCCATTCCTTCTAGACTTATATTTCTATGATTGATTTTGAGATGATTCTAAATTAAAAATGGCAATATCACTTTTTTTGTCAAAAATCAGTTACAGTAACAACAGTTAGAGAGCAGAAGCAGAAGTACCTACTCAAAAGTTTGGAGCGTTTAGGACAGCACCCGCACTATAATTTTCTCCTCTCAAATGAGTCAAGGTGTTCAAAAGACCTTACAGTTCATGAGATTTAGGTACTTTACTATCAAATATCATGAAATATCTTCTAAGTTTTTTGGGTTTTATGTTATGTTATGTTGCTAGTCAGCAGCAGTTAAGAGCAGGCATGAACTGTCCAAGAGTGCCGTGAACCAAAGATGCATGAATTGATAGAATAATGCATAATTCCATTTAGAATAATTTTTGCTGTTTTAGTGAGGTAAATAGTAGATGTTTAAACTATTTGTCATTAGCATATTTCTTGGTTTTCCTTGTTACTTGACTGTTACTGTCAAGTAACAGTGAACTTGAATTTTATTGATCTACAAGCCATCTAGGACACCAAATACACAGTCATTTGTAATTAGCATTCTTTCCGGGAAGGCATTTTACCATGTCCACTCTATAACTCTAAACTTGATTATTCAATATAGTGTTTTAACACAAACTTTCCATCTAATTATTAACAAAAGGTTTTGGAAAACGTAAAATGTTATCTCAACTTCTTTTTTCTTTTTCATTTTTCCAATCTACAGTTCCCTAGTATTGGCTTTTTACCCTAAGAAATACTGAGTTTAGGACAAGCGACAGCTTGATGCTGTCCTGGTATTTTAAAATACCATCTGATATGGATCAGCAGCGACAATCAAAACTATTAGATGATCCCAAAACAGTGAAAAATCCCGTTTTTGTTTGTTTGTTGTTTTTTTTTTTTTTTTTTAACTATCTGTGCATATTTTGCTTTTAATACTTAAACACCAGTTTTTCTGGTGTCAATACAATGTTTGTTAGGAAATTCAGTCGGACTGGACAAGGTTCTGCTTGTACCTTACTAGGCAATCCATCCTCTCCAAGCAAATTACATTCAATTGACACTTGACACAATTGACACAGAAAAGAAATTCTGTTTCTGAGTGAGCATACAATGATTCAGTTTAAAATCTCTCCCCTTCTGAAGTCAATGGAAAATCTTTAGCAGGCTTCAATGGGACCAGGATTAGCCTTTCTTTTTTAGGTGCTCAAAGATGTTCCGAGTTCAGCTATCCTGAACATATCTTCTCCTCAGCAATTGTGGAAAAAGAAATAGATTTTTTTTTTTTTTTTTTTTACTTTCCTATTTTTAATGAACAGAAACCTAAATATAGGTGTCTGCCACTGGTAAAATTATATTCTGCTGAATCTTATCATTCACACACACAAAAATTATTTCATTGGAACTGTATGTGGAAATAATCTCCAATAGTGATAAGATCACTTTGCCAAGCTTTAGCTCAGAGCCAACGTGTGTAACTGAGTTATACCTCCTTGGAATAAAAGATATAAGGGACCTGCCAACAAAACTTTAAACTATACTATCTCTGTGTAACTGTATTGCTATAATAAGACTTTATTTGATTTTCTTGAGAGCTATAATAGGATTAAGGTATAATCATAAATTCCCCTGTGACAAAAGATAAACTACTTCTCATTGATCTCTCATAAACCAGACCAATTTCTGGATATTAAATAGTCATTTACAGCAGCAACAGGTATATTATGGTTCCAATAACACAATGTCAATGACACTGGTTCTCAGAGACACACTCTGTAGTGGTCTCTTGAGAAGCCTGATTAAAATCCTCTCTCAGGCAATAGGGAATAACAAGGATTAACCAATTGCTTGAGGGTTATCTTATGGATTTTATTTTGGTTTGCATTGATTTATATAAACCCTCCCAAGAGGCTTATTGGCATTTGTTAAGTGAGTCCCTAAAGCTACACAGATTGAACGAGGCCTTTTTTTTGTTGTTGTTATTCTAACATTCAGAGTGAGGTAATAGTGCTTCAGAAGTCTTTTGTAGCACTTTTCAATAAATTAAGTCAATCCTTACTAATGCATTAACTGTTTGTGTAGGCACAGCATTGTTATAATTAGATTAGATGAAAGGTATATAGCTTGGCAGTAACAGTGAATGTGTCATTCCAATTTAAGCTCTTCAAGTTATTAGGATGATTTTTTAAGTTTAGTTATTGATATTAAAATTCCCTATACAGAAAGTAGTGCTACTGAGTGTAAAAATGATAAAAACATGCATTAAGAGTCAACGCATGAATCCAACATTTTATAATCTAAATATTCAGGAAGACAGAGAACAGTACAGAAGAATTTCTACCCCAGCTTGAGAACAAAAATCACAGAAATTAGCAGGGGAAGTAAGTTAGAAGCATTTGGTACAACTTCAGCTCTGACATTATTATGGTAATTTTCATCCAAAACAATCTGTCAGAGATCGTACAGAAGCTTAAGAAAAACACTGGAATTAACCCCAAATTTATTCTATCTCTGGGCAGCACTGTAATGACAAGAATACCCTCCCCTTTCCTTTCAGAGAAGTCAATATATCCATCATAGCATCAACTCTCTAGCTGAATAAGACCCCAAGAAATATGCATAAGTGTAGCGGATTATATTAAAATTTCAGTGGAAGAAAATCATGGATAAGTTTGGTGTGATGAATTATTGTCCTGGTTCCGGCAGGGACAGGGTTAAGTATTCCATGCCATGTGAGCCACGCCCACCCTGAGATTAAAAGGAGGGAGGGGGCAGGCAGTCGGGTTCGGAGCGGGCTGGTGCGTCCCGGGGCCGGACCGGCGGGGAGCGGCGGTTCCGTATTCGCGTCTGTATATTTCTCTGTCGGTGTTATTGTTGTTGTTTTCTTGTTCCCTTTGCTGTTCTGTTAAACTGCTTTTGTCTCAACCCAAGAGTTTTGCCTTTTTCTTTTGATCCTTCCCGTACCGGGAAGCGCTGGGCGAGCGACACGTGGTTCTTTGTTGCCATCTGAGGCCAAACCACGACAGTCCTTTTTGGCGCCCAACGTGGGGCCCGAAGGGTTGAGACAACGACAGAATCTAACTAGAGCTTGAAAAAACGAATTTGTTAGGTAAATAGTCACGGTCACTATGTTGCTTAGTTTGTTCTCATGGCTGTGTTATGTAAACTCCTATGTGTTTTATGCACTCCCTGTGATGATGTTTGTTACTTCTGGGAGGGGGATGAGGATTATCATTTTGCTGTCCTGTGCGATATCGGCTTATGATATGATAACATCACTTGTTAGACGGTTATTTTGGGGTGTTTATGTGATATTGCTCTCCTGTCCGTACATTGGGCACCACCTCTCAGAATTCATTAATAATTACACCCAGTCTATGGGGGAAACAGGGGGGGACACTTTCCCCAGCTCTTTTGCCTCCCTTTTCTCCTTTGAGTCAGGTATGACAGCTTTTGAGAATTTTGAATATCCTTGGGATGCTCAAACCAGCATGTTCCTAGTGTTATGTTTGCTGAATATGTTCCAGGTCTCGTTTAGGGTTAAACAACTATTTAAGACTACCACCCAGAGATCTGCTCCAAGGCTGGACAGTCAGGGGTGGCATGGCATGTGGGAGAACATGGGCAGGTACTTAGAGAACTTCTCACCTCCAATGGTCTGGGACTTCACCCCTGAACAATTACAGGACCCTGATAGAATAGTAGAATATCTGAAGGGAAAATGCTGTGGCTATTCTAGAGAGGCACAACTCACTGCACTGTGCTGGGCCCTGGCTAGTGTCTACCAGGCACTGCTCAGTGCTATGCAGCACCCTCAGAAGAAAGAGACAGAGACCAGACCAGCAGGCGCTGTGGCCCCTGCGGCAGGCGCTGCGGTTGCTGTGGCCCCTGTGGCAGGTGCTGCTGCGACGGGCACTGCGGCTACTGCGACCCCTGCGACGGGCACTGCGGCTACTGCGACCCCTGCGACGGGCACTGCGGCTACTGCGACCCCTGCGACGGGCACTGCGGCTACTGCGACCCCTGCGACGGGCACTGCGGCTACTGCGACCCCTGCGACGGGCACTGCGGCTACTGCGACCCCTGCGACGGGCACTGCGGCTACTGCGACCCCTGCGACAGGCACTGCGGCTACTGCGACCCCTGCGACAGGCACTGTGGCTACTGCGACCCCTGCGACAGGCACTGCGGCTACTGCAACCCCTGCGACAGGCACTGCGGCTACTGCAACCCCGGTGACAGACACTGCTGCTGAACCAGGGAACCAACCCGTGCCAGTATCCGTTGCCCCCATACAAAAGAAGAAGTACACAAAGAAATCGGTTCGCATAGTAAGAGATGACGATGGTTGAAATATAAATATGGGGAGGCCTGGCAGATTGATTATATCACACTGCCACGAACCCGTCAAGGCAAGCGCTATGTGCTCACAATGGTGGAAGCAACCACTGGATGGCTGGAAACATACCCTGTGCCCCATGCCACTGCCCGGAATACTATCCTGGGCCTTGAAAAGCAAGTCCTGTGGCGACATGGTACCCCAGAGAGAATTGAGTCGGACAATGGGACTCATTTCCGAAACAGCCTCATAGACACCTGGGCCAAAGAGCATGGTATTGAGTGGGTATATCACATCCCCTATCATGCACCAGCCTCTGGGAAGATAGAACGGTACAATGGACTGTTAAAAACTACACTGAGAGCAATGGGTGGTGGGACCTTAAAACATTGGGATGCACATTTAGCAAAGGCTACCTGGCTAGTTAATACCAGGGGATCTACCAATCGGGCTGGCCCTGCCCAGTCAAAACTTCCACGTACTGTAGAAGGGGATAAGGTCCCCGTAGTGCACATGAAGAATATGTTGGGGAAGACAGTCTGGGTTAGTCCTGCCTCAGGCAGAGGCAAACCCATCCATGGGATTGCTTTTGCCCAAGGACCTGGGTGCACTTGGTGGGTAATGCGGCAGGATGGGGAAGTCCGATGTGTACCTCATGGGGACTTGATTTTGGGGGAGAATAGCCAATGAATCAAATCGTGTGCAACACTGTCACTGTATGTCCTCGTTACTATAATTGCTGTTGGCTGTACTGCAGTAAGAATCACCCAAATTAAGGACAAATGGACTTTGATGAACAGTTGAGTAAAACAAAGTGGTGATGGGATCAGAGCTGACGCCCAGCAACTTCCTCAAGATCTGCATCTTCGGCCCATGGACTGTGTGCATGAGCTACGCCGGGTACACCAGTCACATGTTCCGAAAACTGTAAGATCTGGGCGTGGCAAAATGGTATGGAATAAGGGGTGGATAATGTCCTGGTTCCGGCAGGGACAGGGTTAAGTATTCCATGCCATGTGAGCCACGCCCACCCTGAGATTAAAAGGAGGGAGGGGGCGAGCAGTCGGGTTCGGAGCGGGCTGGTGCGTCCCGGGGGCCGGACCGGCGGGGAGCGGCGGTTCCGTATTCGCGTCTGTATATTTCTCTGTCGGTGTTATTGTTGTTGTTTTCTTGTTCCCTTTGCTGTTCTGTTAAACTGCTTTTGTCTCAACCCAAGAGTTTTGCCTTTTTCTTTTGATCCTTCCCGTACCGGGAAGCGCTGGGCGAGCGACACGTGGTTCTTTGTTGCCATCTGAGGCCAAACCACGACAATTATCTTCCTAGGCAACACCTTAAAATAATGTTGTAGAGTTTGTTTAAACAATATTGACAAAATTCTGACTTTATTTTTACACCAAGTACATTTATAAGTGTTGGTGCCATTATTATTTCAGCAAAAGGTATGGACTCTGAATTCAGAGGTCACAAGGCTATCTTTATAAAGACCAAACTACTGAGCATATGAGGTGTTTGAACTTCTAGAGAAATAAACCCATAAATTTGGAGAAGTGTTTGCAGATATTCTGCTCAAAGACTATTCTTTATCACTGTGGGAGAGTTTCTTCCTAAGGGAGACATTTGAGTGCACTTAAGTTACTAAAGGTTGCTTCTGCATTAGTCTGAAAGTGAGTGGAATTTCACCTTCTTCTTCAGCTGGTTTGTGGTACTCTGTCTACAGAGAGCTTTTGACAACTAGAGATTGCTGAGCCAGTTAATGAGGTCCACTACCTTGCATACATCTGTAAAGCAAGTAGTAAAGTAAGAGCAGACGGGAAAATGGCACCAGTTTTGGCTTTGCATGGGAACTAGCATAGCAAGTGTGAGGGACTTAGCAGCGGAATCATTGTGAGTTCTGCCTGAGTTGTGTTATGCCTCATTGCACTAATTCAAAACTGGACCTGCAGAAAGGCAACCCTGAAATAAGAACATTGCACAGATACTGCAGTCTTTTTAAGTTCAGAGAATATTACATACATTAACTTGGTTATAAACAGTAGAGATCTGACTTTTCAATTTCAAACATGAAGTCAATCTTCTCCAAAGCAGACCACATCTAAAATCAACAGAAAACACTTTTAAATCTCATCTCAGAGTGAAACTGATCAGATATCTCGACCCTAAAAAAAAAAAAAGTGTTTTGATGCAGTCAAAATAGCTACTGAGAATAGTAGTGGGTGATTCCTCTTATAACAGAGAGGAGACATTATCATAACATTGAACTTGAGTGCAAATTATGCTATTAGTTCTTAAGTGGGATTCATTTCTGAAGTCAGATAGAAGCTCTCTTTAAAAATCAATGATATGATGAGATTCACACAGGGAATGCTGCAACCTCTGTGAGCCACCTGTTCCAGTGCTTGACCACCCACACAGGCTTTTTTTTTTTTTTTTCCTTATGTTTAAATAGAATTTCTTGCAATTCAATCTGTCTCTTTACTCTCTCTGACCACATATCAACCCACATTGGTAAGATCCCCCCTGAGCCTTCTCCTCTCCAGGCTGAACAGCCACAGGTCTCTCAGCCTCTCCTCATATGACAGATGCTTCAGTCCCTTAATCATCTTCATGGCCCTTCAGTCAACTTGCTCCATCAAGCCCACATATCTCTTTGTCCAGAACTGGACAAAGTGCTCCAAATGCAGTCTAACCAGTGCTGAGTAGGGGGAAAGAATAATCTCCCTTGACCTGCAAGGGCACGTTGCTGGCTGATGTTAAATTTGATGTTCACTGAGATACCAGAGTCTTCTCTGTAAGGCTGCCTTCCAGCTGGTCAGTCCCCAGTGTGCATCAGTGTCTGGGGTTATTCCTCCCCAGATGCAGGACTTTGCATTTCCTGTTCTTGAACTTCATGAGATTCCCATTGGACCATTACTTCAGCCTATTGTGGTTCTCTGGATGGCAACACAACCAACTGGTATATCATAGTGAAATCTGGTGTTTCCCCCCTGGTTTGATATCATCTAAGAAATTGTTCAAGGTGCTGTCTGTCCCATCAACCAGGTTATCTTTTCTTCTGTTCTCCCACTTACAGGCAGGGACACTGTAAGAAACAGATGTGTGCAATCTATCAACATGTGGCTCCGTGGCTGGTGTCACCGCCACAGTTTGGGGTATTTCGACAATGGGATGTCCTACACGGCATCGGGCTTGTTGGCATTGGACAGGGCTCATCTTTCTGAAAGGGGGAAAAGGGTGTTTGGTCATGAGCTAGCTCATGACCAGGCTTTAAACTAGGCTTGTTGAGGGAGGGGGATGCTACTCAGCTTGCTCATGACATCCCAAGGGACGATGCTCCAAGGTCTGACAGGTGGGTCACTAGTGAAGGCCCTCAGCCTGTTGCTCTGAGATGTGCTGGGTACGCTGAAGCACACTCAAAGTCTTATAGGGACAAGCCAGGGGCTCCTGAAGAGATAGGAACCAGGGAGTCACAGATAAAACACCCCAGAGGAAGACCACCTGAAGAGCAGCATGAAGGAAAAGCAGCTGCTCCAGACAGTGAGACAGCTTCATTGAGCGCCCAGCTGAAATGCCTTTACCCAAATGTGTGCGGCATGGGAAACAAGCAAGAGGAGTTGGAGATGTGCGCACACCTCCAGGGCTACGATCTTATAGGCATCACAGTGATGTGGTGGGATGGCTTTTATGATTGGAGTGTTGGAATGGACGGATACCGACTCTTCAGGAAGGACAGGCTGGGAAGACGAGGAGGGGGTGTTGCCGTCTATGTCAATGAACAGCTGGAGTCCATGGAGCTTCACCTGGGGATGGATGAAGACCCAATGGAGAGCTTATGGGTCAAGATTAAAGGGAAGGCAAGGGCAGGGGACATTACGCTAGGGGTCTGCTACAGGCCACCTGACCAGGACGACAGAGCGGATGAGGCTCTCCATAGACAGATATGAGCAGCATCGTGTTCACAGACCCTGGTCATCATGGGGGACTTCAGCCACCCCAATATCTGTTGGAAGGACAACACAGCAGGGCACAAGAAATCCAGGAATTTCTTGGAATGTGTCAATGACAACTTTCTTCTTCAAATGGTAGAGGAGCCAACAAGGAGAGGAACTATGCTGGACCTTGTCCTTACGCACAAGGAGGGGCTGGTGGCGAGCGTCAAGCTCAAGGGTAGCCTCAGCTGCAGTGATCATGAAACAGTAGAATTTAAGATTCTTCAGGCAGTGAGGAGAGCACACAGCAAGCTCACTACCCTGGACTTCAAGAGAGCAGACTTCGGCCTCTTGAGGGACCTGCTTGGCAGGGTAACATGGGAAAAAGTACTGGAGGGAAGAGGGGCCCAAGAGAGCTTGTTAGTATTCAAGGATCACCTCCTCCAAGCTCAGCAGTGGTGCATCCCCAGAATGAAGAAGTCAGGCAAAAATGCCAGGAGGCCTGTGTGGATTAACAAAGAGCTCCTGGACAAGCTCAAAAGCAAAAAGGAGGCCTACAGATGGTGGAAGCAAGGACGGTTTGACTGGGTGGAATATAGTGAAACTTTCTGAGTGACCAGGAACCAGATTAGGCAAGCTAAAGCCCAGATAGAATTAAATCTGGCTAGGGGCATCAAGGTTAACAAGAAAAACTTCTATAAGTACCTCAGGGATAAAGGTAAGACTAGGGAAGATGTGGACCCTCTCAGGAAGGAGACAGGAGACCTGGTCACGCATGATATGGAGAAGGCTGAGGTGCTGAATGACTTTTTCACCTCAGTCTTCACCGGCAAGGGCTCCAACCACACCACCCTAGTTGCAGAATGCAAAGGCAGGGTCTATGAGAATGAAGAACTGCCCACTGTAGGAGGAGATCAGGTTCGGGACCATCTGAGGAACCTGAAGGTGCATAAATCAATGGAACCGGATAAAATCCATCCACAGATCCTGAAGGAGCTGGCAGATGAAGTCGCCAAGCCGATTTCCATTATATTTGAAAAGCTGTGGCAGTCTGGTTAAGTTCCCTCTGATTGGAAAAGGGGAAACATAACCCCCATTTTCAAAAAAGGAAAAAAGGATGACCCAGGGAACTACAGACTGGTCAGTCTCACTTCTATGCCTGGCAAGATCATGGATCAGATCCTCCTGGAATCTCTGCTTAGGCAAAAGGAAAATAAGGTGATTGGTGACGGCCAACATGGCTTCACCAAAGGCAAATCATGCCTGACAAATTTGGTGACATTCTGTGATGTTGCCACAGCATCAGTAGATAAAGCGAGAGAAACTGACATCATTTACCTGGACTTATGCAAAGCATTTGACACTGTCTCACACGAGATTCTCATCTCTAAATTGGAAAAGCATGGATTTGATGGATGGACCACTCGGTGGATAAGAAACTGGCTAGATGGGCGCACTCAAAGGGTTGCAGTCAATGGTTCAATGTCCAAGTGGAAACCAGTGATGAATGGCGTTCCTCAGGGATCAGTACTGGGAGTGATGCTGTTTAACATCTTTGTTGGTGACATGGACGGTGGGATTGAGTGCACCCTCAGCAAGTTTGCTGACGACACCAAGCTGTGTGGCACAGTCAACACGCTAGAGGGAAGGGATACCATCCAGAGGGACCTTGACAAGTTTGAGAGGTGGGCCTGTGCGAGCCTCATGAAATTCAACCAGGCCAAGTGCAAGGTCCTGCACCTGGGTCATGGCAATCCCAGGCACAAATACAGTCTGGGCGGAGAATGGCTTGAGAGCATCCCCGAGGAGAAGGACTTGGGGGTGCTTGTGGACGAGAAGCTCAACATGAGTAGGCAACGTGCACTTGCAGCCCAGAAAGCCAACCACATCCTGGGCTGCGTCAAAAGAAGAATGGCCAGCAGTTCAAGGGAGGTGATTCTACCCCTCTACTCTGTTCTGGTGGGACCCCACCTGGAGTACTGTGTCTAGCTCTGGAGTCCTCAGCACAAGAAGGACATGGACCTGTTGGAACGGGTCCAGCAGAGGGCCACAAAGATGATCAGAGAGCTGGAGCACCTGTGCTATGAGGACAGGCTGAGAGAGTTGGGGTTTTTCAGCCTGGAGAAGAGAAGGTTCCAAGGAGACCTTATAGTGGCCTTCCAGTACCTGAAGGGGGCCTACAGGAAGGATGGGGAGGGACTCTTTATCAGGGAGCGTAATGATAGGACACGGGGTAACGGTTTCAAACTGAAACCTCTTCACTAAATGGGTACTGACTATGGCCAATGACCTTCTTGTCCTTTATAAATTTGTAAATGGTTCTCAGGATTATTTACTCCATCACTTTCCCCAGAATCAAGGTGAAGATGACCAGCCTATAGTTCCTCAGATCCTCCTAGCTATTCTTGAAGATAGGAGTGACATTTGCTTTCTTTAAATCCTTAGAAATCTTCCCTGATCACCATGACCTTTCAAATATAATTGGCAATGACATTGGCCAGCTCCCTCCATATTTGTGGGTACATCTTATCGTGTCCCGAACATCCAGTTTGTTTAAACATTCCCTAACCTAATTTTCTTCTACCCAGCCTGTCTTCCTTGCTTTGGGCTTTCCCACTGTTGCAGGGGCCTAGTATTCCTGAAGGCAAATCCTACTGGTAGAGACTGATGCAAAGGTGGCATTGAGTACCTCAGCCTGTTCCACATACTTTGTCACTGGTTTCCCCACTGAGTTCAATGAAGAACCCATGTTTTCCCTAGTCTTCCTTTTGCTGCCAGCGTACTCTAGAAGCCCATCTTATGGTACTTCCTCTTCCCCTCCAGATTCAATTTCAGATGGGCTTTGGCTTTCTTAACCCCATCTCTGCACACTTGAACCATGTATTTTTCTGCTCTCCACAGTTACCTGAAGCAGCTTTGACCTCCTGTGTGTTTCTTCTTTAGTCTGAGTTTAGATAGGAGCTACTTGTTCATCTATGCAGGCCTCCTGCCATCCTCCTGCACATGGGGTTTGACAATTTTTTAGCTTGGAAGAGGCAATTCTTAAAAACCTACCAGCTCTCCTGGGCTCCTTTTTCCTCCAGGGCTGTCTCCCATGGCATTCTTCTAAGCAGGTCCCTGAACAGACCAAAGTCTTTTCTCCTGAAGCCAAAGCTTGTGATCCTGCTTTTTGCCTTGATCCCTCATCTCCAGATCCTGAACTCCATTCCTGAACTCATGGTCTCTGCAGCCAAGGCTGCCCTCAGCCTTCACATCCCTGGCCAGTTCTTCTTTTTTTGTAAGCATAAGGTCCATCACAGCATCTCCTATTATCAGCTCGTTGGTTGCCTGTGTCAGGAAGTTATCAGTAATCCACTTCAGAAACATCCTGAGCTGCTCATGCCCTCTGTGTTGCCCTTCTGTGAGATGAGGTACCACTTGCCTTTTTCTCCATCAGGGAAAGTGATTTGACTCTTTCTCCTCACAACTTCTGTGGAGCTTGAATTAATTTAATTATCTTGGAGGTTTTTTTTCACATCCTTCAAATTTTGTTTAAACTGTCCAAAGGGTTCATATTTTTAGGGAGGAATTAAGAGAGTGACAAAAGACTTAACTTCTTTTCCTTAAGAGACCAGGTGGAAAATGTAGGAAGCTTCAGTATTGCTCAAACATGGTCATTTGACCATCTCAAAGTATGATCACATGTATTGGGAGGTTCATCAGTCACAATAGCATCTTTATTGTTGATTCCACACCTATTGAAAGGGGTCATTTTGCACTTATGCAGGTCATCAAAGCTTCTTCAGCTATTGGTCTGCCAGCTCAGACCCGAGGAAGCAGACAGCAAGGCATTAGCTTCCTTCAACAACTCCTTCAATGAGCAATAAGGCAAAACCTCACTGAAGTAACATAAACATTCTGACGAAGTTAAAGGTATGGGGTATATATCTGTCCTTTAGCTCCTGCTAACATCTATTTAACATGGTAGTCTGGTTGGCTACTGTTGATAGCAGCATCTTAAAAGAATATTCCTATTTGCTGTATAAGCTGAAGACTATTTCTGTGAACTGTCATTGTCCTTTACATCTGAAAATTACAACAGTTTTACTGATGGGAGAATCCTACTTGCTAACATACACTAAAACAACAGAGATAAAGAAAAGCCAAAGGCAGTATATACACATACACCTGCCAAAGACAGTGAACTAATCTATGTGATAAAGGGCCATCAAACAGTTATTATCACAGAATCACGTTTTTCAGGAGTTGAGATCTTGTTTCGAAACAGCAAAAATAAGTGTTCAGTACCAAAGACAATCTATAGCAAAGACAGACTGATTATTTAGCTGAGTAAGCAGAACACATGGTACTGACAAGAATTATATTCTACACTTGACATTTTCTTCTATAATGTTTGCATGAAACTAAAGATGTTTGCATGGGCTGAAATCCCAGACCATGCTTGTTTCATTTGAGTCAGCAAAACCCCCAAGTACACTTGCGTACGTTCCCAAATTGGGAACTTTCTGTCATATCTATTCCCAAGATCCCTGACAAAGGGAATGTGAGAGAAGCCTTCTGTAACACAAATACAGAAAACGTCAGACACATAATAAATAGTTGGAAAATCATAAAACTTCAAAGACTCAAATTATTAGCTGTGAACAGTGGTACAACATCTTAACATTTACGAAGAATTTTCCCCCACAAATATCTGAGATCTAATATCTCATCATCTTATTTTAAGCAGCATTACGGCTTTTCATAGCATAATAAACATGGGAAGACACCTCTAGTCCCCAGCTTATCCACTAATAGAGTAAGCTATGTTTAAGGATGACCAGAATTGCAATTACACAGAAAAGTGTGATCTAAAAATCAGACTAAAGAGCATATTGGTTCATCTGGATGTACTGCAATAGTACAAGAAAAAGGTGTTTTATGAAACACAATTAAAATATATATTTATATTTGCAACCTGAATTCTTCTTTAACTTTTTTTTATTGCACTATTTCACTTCCACATTTACTGAAAACATTGTGATCTTCCTTATGATAGGCAAAGGATACATTTTTAAACTTCTTTTTAATTGCATAGAAAAAGCAGCTTGGGCTTTGATAGATGCATATTCCCTGCTGTTTGCCTTACCCTGAGAGACATATTTGAAATAAAACCACATTCTGCTATACAAGGCACATCAGTCACATTCTTTTTGTGCATGCTGCTAGAAAAAATTCTGTAGATCTATCATAATTTTGGTTCAAAGTCATTGTTTCCCTTCAACTCTCACTTAAAGAATATTATTTATAGCCTACTAAGCAGTTCACTTTAGTTCATATATCTAAAGCAAAAAAAAATTTAAATGGCTCCTACATCTAGCTGCATGAAATAAACTATTTTGATTAAAAATGCATTCTAATAAAATGTTTATCAGGATCTCTTGAGTTTTCAAGCAGGCTTTCAAGGCAGTGCTGTGTGAGACTTGATTAAATGCCTCTTATGTGCTACATATCCATAGTATTAAGGTCAATTGAATTCTCCTCAGCAAAAGCTGGCAACTCAGATGAAATTCATTGGGATTTAAGCAACAGCTATTTGGGCACTGAAAGCTTACCAAATTCTGCTGGCTTTTTCCCCCACTACAGGGATGTGTATATAGCAAGACACAGTAAACAACCTGAACTAAAATCACCAAGCTTAATAGGCTTTAAACAGAAGGAGATGAATATGCAGCACCTATTGCCAAACAACATTAGTTAGACTGAGATAACCAATTAAACCTGATCACACATTAGCATCCACAAGATGCAATGCAAGCCAATGCAGAAATATTAGTTCAGATTTTAAAAAATCATTATGTTACACGAACACTGCAATTATCGTAGCCTAACAAGCCTTGTCTCTGAGCAATTTTAGTTAGCTTTTACATCCCCATGCCATTAGCATCTTGTTTCTGCTACACATTGGATACCTGACACTCAGCAATGTCTTGTACTGCTCGAACCCACCAGCCCTGTTAGAGTCAGCTGTCAGACCATCGTCACTGGTCTGTGCTGCTCAACAGACACATCCAAAGCTTAGTATTTCTACTCCAGGGAACGATTAGAAACAACAGCCTGATCCAAACGTCCCTTTAAATGGCAAAGATCAGATCCAGTTCTATAATGGGAGTTTTACATGATGAATAGCCCTTTTAGCATCGAAGTAAATGTCTGCAGAAGGGCTTGGCCAGATTTGTCACCGTTATTTTCAGCACCGCTACAGGGCAGAGAGTAACAGCAGAAGTGAATTAATAATCCACACTGACATCTAGTGGACACAAAGCTAGCAAAGTATTTCTAAGCACTTAAATCCTGTTGTGTGTTTAATCAAAGAGCTAAACTTGAAGAGTACAGGGAAAGGGAGATGATTTTCTGAGACTTGTTAAATCGGATACTTTATGGCATGTACCAAGCCTGTACAGAATCGTGTTTCACACAGTAAATATGAGCATCTGGATCTTCATTAAAAAATGTGTGAAAATTCATTTTCTATTTTTATTCCCAATGCCCAAACTTTTTTTAAAAAACAAAATTCAGGAAAAAAAAAATAAAAAACAAGCAAACAAAAAAGAAAAGCACAAAAAAACAACCAACCAAACAAACAAAAAAAAAACACAAAAAAACCCCACACCCAACCACTCAGCATTTGCAGGATTATTTTAGAATACAAGCAATGATTTATTTTATCTAGGAACTTAAAATCTATACTTACTTATAGGCAAAAAAGGAAGCTCATTGAAGTTAGCATATATATTAATGTATAGTTTTCTGTTGCATAAACATCTGCAGAATAGCAGTCAAACACCACTGGTCTGAATCAGGCCTATAGTTAAATTATTGTTTTTATATTCCACCAACTTTTTTAGAAAAAAAAAAACAGAATTATGTGAATTACCTTGGGAAAAGCAAAAATTCATAGAATCATGGAATGGTTTATGTTGGAAGGGACCTTAAAGATCATCTAGTTCCAACCTCCTTGCCTTGGGGAGAGACACCTCCCACCAGACCAGGCTGCTCACAGTCCCATCCAGCCTGGCCTCGAACACTTTCAGGGATGGGGCATCCACAACCTCCCTGGGCAGCCTGTTCCAGTGCCTCACCACCCTCACAGTAAAGAATTTCTTCCTAATATCTAATCTAAATCTACCCTATTGAAAGATATTAGTTGTTTAGCTTAAATAAGTAAGTTTTAATTATAATAAATTACTTATGGTTAAAATATGGTGTGATTTATGCTGTTTGCCTAGCTTTACATAGCATGAGTAACTAGATTACTGAAGCCTTAGGCTGCAACAGAGTTCATTTTCTTAGTAATTTTCCTAGCAGCTGGTACAGTTCTGTGTTTAATCTTTTAGTATGACAAAAATGTTGATAACACACTTATGTTTTGGTTGTTGCCAAGTTAGTGTTTTCCCTGAATCTGGGACTTCTCAGTTCCCCATGTTCTGTCAGCAAGCGCAGGCGCATGAGAAACATAAACCAGAAGATAAGGCATCTACAACCGCCATCAGACTGCAAATCTACAAGATAAGAGCAGTCAACAGCCTGCCTGCTGGGACACAGAGAAAGAATCCAACAAGGTGTTAGAAGATCTCAGAACAAAAATCAACATCGGACTAAAAGATGCATGAGTAGCATTTGAAGAGCACGTGAGGGGCGGGCATATAGAACACAAGGGTATAATTGCCCAGGGATTTCTTTGTTCGAGGTCCCTCTCTGCAGGTACCCAGCCCGGGCTGACCCTGCTGCTGTACCTTTCAATTAAATTATTTATTTTTATTAAACCTGTTGCCTGAGACTCTGCTGCAGGAAACCTAGAGTCAAGCCTGAAGAAGGAGGAAGCACAACTGAGAATAAGTGTGTATGTGTGTGAGGAGTCAAAAGGGGCACCTGTTAGCTCACTGGACTTGCCCACTGCAAAGGAACTCTGGTGGTGCGTGTGCAACTCCTTGAATGGTGTGTGAATGCTTGGGCAGCAGCTTCTCCTTTAAAAAACCTCTTTCAGTTTAAAACCATTACCCTCCACCCTATCACTACAGCCCCTGATAAACATCTTTCCTGTAGGCCCCCTTTAAGGACTGGAAGGCTGCTATGAGATCTCCCTGGAGCCGTCTGTGACCCAGGCTGAACAACCCCAACTCTCTCAGCCTTCACAGGAGAGGTGCTCCAGCCCTCTGATCATCTTCATGGCCCTCCTCTGGACTTGCACCACAGTTCCATGTTCTTATGTTGGGGGCTCCAGAGCTGGATGCAGTACCTTAGGTGGGATCTCACAAGAGCTGAGTAGAGGGCCAGAATCACTTCCCTTGACCTGCTGGCCACATTTCTTGTGATGCAGACCAGGATATGGTTGGCTTTCCAGACTGTGAGCACATATTGCCAGCTCATGCTGAGCTCCTCATCCACCAACACCCCCAAGTCTTTCTCCTCAGGGCTGCTCTCATCCATTCTCCACCCAGCCTGTATTTGTGCAAGCATCCAACTCAGGTGCAGGACTTTACACCTGGCCTTGTTGAACTTCATGAGGTCCACACAGGCCCACCTCTCAAACCTGTCCAGCTCCCTCTGGATGGTTTCCCTTCCCTCCAGCACGTCGACTGCTCCACACAGCTTGGTGTTGTCGGCAGACTTTCTGAGGGTGTACTCATTCCCACTGTCCATGTTGCCAATGAAGATGTTAAACAATGCTGGTCCCAATACCAACCCCTGAGGGACTCTATTCATCGCTTCACTTGGACATCAAGCTGTTGACTGCAACTCTTTGAGTGAGACCATCTAGCCAATTCCTTGTTCACTGAGTGGTCCACCCATCAAATCCATGTTTCTCCAATTTAGAGACAAATATGTTGTGCAGGACAGTGTCAAATGCTTCTTTTCCACAGAAAGCAGAATTAAAAATTTTATTTCAATAAGTATTCACAGGAACTGTTCCACAGACAGCAGAGGAAAATGTCTTACTTCCTGCCTTTGGAAGGAACAACATAAAGGGAAATATTTTTAATCTCAGCCTTAGGGAAAAGCAGTGTTAATTCTCCCACATTTCTCCCAGCACTTCTCAATGCAGCTCATTTTAGACAAGGTGTACAGACTACAGAGATGAGAAGGAAGCTTAAGCACTGCTTTTTGCAGGACATGCCCTGAGAGAATTGCCTCAGACAATTATTAACACAGACACCAGAATGAAGTTGCTAGCAGGAGGAAAACACACATTGATAGTGAACATGCCTCTGTGATAATTTTTAAGTGATGATGCTGAATACTGAATCCAAGAAGCCCTCTAATATAGCTCAGCTTCATATGAATTGGGTCATTTGATGACTGTAGATGCAGAAAAATTCTGAAGCAATCGTTTTATGAAGAACATTCCAGGGAGTCTCAAATTTTCAGCATCACCAAAGGCTTCACTCCAAATGTAAGTATTTAATTAACTTTCAGCAACCCATATTGTAAACCATGTGGTTCCAAGTAATATTCATCTGGATCCCAAAAGATTGCTCATGCCCAGGAGATCTGTATCAAATGTAGGACTTGCTTTTCCCTTTTAAAGACATCTGCTTTTTACCTTGGCATTACCCAGGGGATCCAAGATAAAACTGGATCACTGTCTGTTTTCACCGTATTTAGACTATGCTAATCCTGTGCTTTCAGTTTCCTGCAGCATTCAGAAAGGATCGCTCCTATAATCTCCCTTTGATGTAAAATTTCTAGAATTTTGTGGGTGGGAAGGAGCTTTTATGTGGAGATCACCCACAGCCAAAGAGGATTTAAGATGGTAGATCTGTCAGAGGCTTAGCTCATTATCACAGGCTTGACCCAGTCACCACGTTCGGTATCTGGAGTATCAATTTCCTTGCTATTCTATTGAAATCTGACCTCTCTTGTTCTCTTCCTCTGGCACGTTTCAAGTGTGGCTATTGTTTCTTACTGCTTGATTTCAAGCATTCTGTAGCTGTGCTATGTCAGGACATGAAGATGTGATGTTCTATAGATCCTTCTTGATTAAAGCTCCAATGTAGAACTACCAGTGGCTGACCAGAGCTGGACTGCAGATCTCTGTCAGTTCCTTGTGCCTGTATTCATAAGAATCTCAGCTCCTCTCTCAGTTAGTGTCAGTTCATTTGGCATTTGTATGTGTGGCTTCTGCTGAAAAAGCAATATTCACAGAAAGGAATAAGTACTTTGGGATTTCCAGCTGTTAACAATGAAGAATGAGAAAAGAATGGCAGCATTTAGCCTCAGATTATTGATTAGCTCACAGGGAAATCAAATTTTATGATATTAAACATGGCAAACATTCACTCCACTGGGGAAAAA
Source organism: Fratercula arctica (assembly GCA_947846985.1). Taxonomy (NCBI): domain Eukaryota; kingdom Metazoa; phylum Chordata; class Aves; order Charadriiformes; family Alcidae; genus Fratercula; species Fratercula arctica. The sequence goes on along the minus strand of CANTUZ010000002.1, from coordinate 61,171,948 downwards.
TAATGTAGCACTTGTCTTCTACATACAGCAATAACAGCTGACAGAGATCTTCATGATGCGTCATATTAAAGGACAGATTTAACTTGTGTGTATAACAAACCACAAATGAGTAATGAAGGTCTTCATTTATAAATGGATGAAATCACATTTCCTATTTATAACTATACAAAGAAAAATAAGGAAACTTAAGTTCTGCTCATAGTGATGGTTTTCTACATTTAAAAGTGCAATGGAACAGATTTAGCTTCAGCATGTCTCAGTTTTTAATAACCTGATTTTGCAGCCTCAAAAACAGTAAGAGGTGCTGTGTTTCATATTGTTCCCTTTTGCATTTTGAATACTGTCTTTAAATTTCTAAGCAATTCTTTAAGTGCCATCTTGATCCTCTAAACTTAAAGGACAAAAGCATTCCCATTTGAGCCGATGGTGTTACTGCAGTGTTTAAAGCTGGGCACATGCTGAGAAATAGATATATGGGAAGATGAACTAAAATGACGGAAACTGAAAGTAGCCATGTTGAAAGGTTCAGTTAGACCAAGGTAGTACCTCCAAAAGCAGATGACTAGGGAAGGGCAAGACAGCAAAAGTAAGCTCCTCAGTATAATATCCCAGATTTCATCTACTGAAGTTCACTTATAGCATTTTCCCCTGTCTCTTTCAATGGTACAGACATTCTGATATGATTTTTTTTTAAATTTCAAAGATACAAATAATCTGATTTCACTACACTATACATATACTATATATATACTACATTACACTATACTATATTATATATATTACTACTGTATGAATAATCTGATTTCACTACAGTTTTTAAGGAATCCACTACTGAAATATAAAAATGTATGGCACCACCATTAGCTTTTTATGCTTCTTTTTTCTTAGTTCATTAAATATAAACATGAACGTGCATATGAGTTATATCAGAAATTCGGTGTCTCTCTGAATTCTCCTCTCTCAATTTTTGGATTTATTTTACAGTTATACCTCTTATTTGTACAAAGGATCCATCCTCCCATATGCAAACTGTGATGTCTCATGCGTGATAAGCAGTATCTTTTCCAAGTACTGCATACACTGAACACACGGAACAGTATCATATTTTGATGTCTATAACACGTCATCTATGAATAAATTCTGTCTCATTCAACAATGATAACTGCATGGGAGCAGTGGTAATAAAAGAACATAGAGTTTCAGATTTCCAAATAGACCACTGACTGGCTGCCTCAACCCTTCCCTAAACTTTAATAGTCCTTTGGTCATATGTCATCCTTCACTGTGTTAGACAAAGTTACAGGTTACTTGAGAACTTATTTTCATAAAGCCCTTATTTTAAGGGAATATAGATCATCAGAAATAGAGGATTACATACAAGAAGATAATGTAAGAAGCATCAAGAAAGTTGGAAAAGAGCTAGGTTTCCTCTGGCATTTTTCAGCACTCCTCCATTTACCATTGGACATGAAGCATTTCCTTTAGAAAGGATATCTGTAACTGCCTGGGCCAGAAAAACAGCTATATAATGTTGCTTTATCAGAGCAACCATTCTACATGCAGAAAACAAAGTCAAGAAATCCCCTTTCAACCTGTTGCCGGTGACAAAGCAGCAGCAATGTGCTTGGGTTCATGTGATTAACCTCAAATTCAGAAGTGAGAGAGAACCACCAGGGTTGCAAGGCCTACCTGTCACCAAAGGCATAAGACGAAGGCTTTCAATTTCTTAGCAAAGAAGCTTTGCAAAGATACAAATGAGACCGACAGCACCGAACTGCTTCCTTTTCCCTTTTTAAAACTTATTTGGGGCCTAACTGGTTGAAGGAGATTGGATTTCTGAGAGCCTCCATGCCTGTTTTGAAAGCATCCTACGGATCTGTTGGCCTGTACTGTTAGAAGGCTAGTATTTCAAGAGATATCAAAAGTTTCAAAATAAGATTATTCCAGTCATTAAGAACTTTGTATACAAGTGAGCAGGCATTTAGGTATTTTCATCCCTTCTGACAAAAAAAAAAAAAACAAACTGTGGAGTAAACAACATCAAATTTTAATGTAATTCACAGACTGTTATGCAAGTTACAACAAAGGTTTTTTCAAAGAATCAGAAAGCTAGCAGATTTATACAGCAATGCACGGTTCCAGCATCATCATTTCCCTGAAAATGAAATGCAAATCTGTGATATAAGCTAGCCTAACACTAAATGATAAGTCTCCACCTTCTTTGACAAGCAATGCATTCAATTAAAATCAGCCAGCTAATTTATACTAAATACATGGGAAAATCTAAGGCAGTCCAAAATGTGACAGATCTCCAGATATTCAAGTAAACATAAGTGAGCATACGAAACCTAATGGTGATATGTCTTGTCTTGAAAAGCATAGACACCAAACCAAAAAAACCCAAAACAAGCATGTAAGAAAGCACCTACAAACTAAGGAAAAAAAATTATATCTGCCTTCCTGAAACTTTCAACAAATTCTGATTGATTTGAGTCTTGAACATAGGATCTGTGAGAAGCAGTAAAGAGAAAACTTGGCATTTAATACCATGATCATTAGAAAAAGCTCTATTTTCCAAAACATTGTTATGTATTGCTCAGGAGAGGAAAACCTGTACCCTATTTTTTTTTTCCTTTTTTTAACTTAAATTTTATAGAAGTGAAATTCAAAAACCACAACATGATGCAAGTCAGTCTCTCTTTTAGATATCTTAAAAGAGTAAAGGATGTCTTACAATAATTCCAATGTATTTTTACAGCTTATTAAAAGCTTACAAGGAACAGCAGAGGCTCATAAGACCATGAAATAATATGTCAGCTTCTTTTAGAAAAATCTATCTCTGAAATCTTTCATTTTCTACATCATTACGTAAAATTTCACTTCAGTGAATTAAGATAGTGAGAAGCCCTGATTGAGATCTTACTAAAGGTAAGAGATCTTTTTTCTTTCAGTCTGCTTCTGGTATTTTTTTTTTTTGTGACACATGCTCAGTTAAATTAAAGTCTCTCAGGAGTGAAATACATATTTTCTACTGAAATATCAGGTTAATTCTCCCAGGAAGAAACATTAAATCTTACATTAAAACGTAAGCACTATGAATTTTATTCTGTTGCCCATATTTAAACTACATTATTAGCTTATTATTGCTGATACCCTCACTTCAAGTTAATCACATGTATAAGAACTGTAGAACCTGAACCTACAGGGCAGATTCTTTGTTCAAACAGCATTCAAAAGTGATCAGCAGAGCACACAGGACACACATAAATCTGAAACACCTTTGCAGCCTGTGAAATCACCCAGGGATTGATGTGGTCTGGTGTCAATTGGGTATTTCCAAAGGTAACTGTGCAAAGTAGATATGAATACTGCCTTTGGCAGTGAATGTCTTTCTGATGTCTTTCTAGGCTAAGAGAAGCCTAGCAGTCTTATGGACTCCCTTGAGAACTCAGAACACGGAGGCTGGGTTCACAGATATGGATTCAGCTCCAAATCAACACACTTCTGCTGAGTGAGTTTTATAGCAGTCATGCAGATGAAGGGATAAAGTCTTCTGGCTTGGCCTCCGCTGGAGTGGCATTGTACCTCTTTTTCACCACAGATCTCTTGAACTGCCAAGCCCTGCCTGATCTCTCTCTTCCCATAAACACTTCCACTGCAATTCTGGAAATCTACCTGAAACTCTCTGAGATAAGACTTTTCTCTGACTTTCTCCCAGCTATATCATTCCCTTCATAAGATCAGAAATTAAGCTCTTCTAATGTTAGTGTAATTAGAGGGAAGAATACGGCCTTTCTGATAGCCAGAAACAGATTTTCTTATCCTGGACCCATTAGTTTTATTCTTTGACTGCAATAATTTACTAGAAACAAAAACACAGCTAGGAAAAGGAATTGGTCTCTAGATCCATATAAACTTCCAAAACAAGATTTTGCCAGACATCAGGGTCTTCACTGCAGGAGTATGATCCAAGACATCTTCACCCAGCAGTCATGTAACACTCAGTCAGTGCCTCTCCCTCCCCGTCTCCACTAAGAAAAGCAGGTATTAAGCATTTGTTTCAGGGAATAGCTTAGTAACTCAGGAAGAAATTACTGAGTGCACACTGTCTTTACAGAGTCTCTCTATCAGAGGCTTCCAACACCAGTCTTGAATCAATGATTGTACAGCCACCCTCTGAAGGAAGAAAGAAAATTCCAAAAGGAAGCAGAAATCTCTTTAAATGTTTTCAAATTTAAAAAGTAAGAAAATCATTATTTTTTTGAGCAGTCAGTCATGCAATTAGTACTATTATTACTTTTGAAACATTCATTGCACTACGCATGTGACATTATCAACCTCAGGGTACCAGCCAATATGAAATCTATACATTCTCATTGCTTAAATTGAAACACCTGAAGTTCTTTCACCAGTACGTAGGGAGCCTAGATACCCAGATTCAAGAGATGGCTTCTAACCCCAGAGCCAGGCACCTAATTTGCTCTCAGATGCAACCTTTATAATATTTTGCCCTTCAGTCTCATGTTTACCTTCTTCCCCTGACAAGAGGCATTTTTATCTTTGCATATGCTTCTTATATGGTGCGGGGGCAGGGAAGAGAGAGATCTTGGTGAAAAGCAAGCTTATGAAGGCTATTTAACTGATGTGCTATCCTTTATCAATGAAATTAGCATTGGCAAATGTGGATGCTCAAGTCTCTGAGACAGATTCCAGAGGAAATAATTTTATATCTGAAGTTATTTTTGTAAAACATTAATTTGTGTACCTGTTGAGCCTCATAAGCCCAGAGATATTTCCTTTAATAGGTATTACAAAATAGTCTTGATTTCTTTACAAAAAAAATCACTTCCTGGCATCAAACTTGCGTTGATCTTGATCTTTGAAAATGCACGTCAAACTGCAGTTATAATAATGTAAGAATTTTTTGAATCTTTATTGAAATGCCTAAGAAAGACAACAGATTTCTTTTCTCTAAGAAGTTCCTGAATAAGAATCATATATCAGTGAAATTCTGAAATAAAACTGATTGTATTTCTTTGCAAGGCAAATATGAGTACATATTTTCCCCATATAAATAAGCACTAAAATAAGAAAAATATTTTCACAGCATCATTGCAAAAAAATTGCCTTGGGGCCATTTTATCATAAGAAGAGACATTCCATAATTTCCAAACAAACACTCTACCTTCTAAAATAGAATTAAGGCTGAGAACGTGTCAATAATTAAGAGGTTTTAAATCACTACTGGAAAATTGTAACTTATCTGAAAATGAAGAACCTAGGAAACTGAAAATTACTTGGAAAGGTGCCATTGCTCATGGCAATGCTTCCTCATAGCCAGAGTGCGTCAGTGGATGCCAAGGTAACTACCTTGTTTTCAGCTGTTTTGCAATAGCAAAAGTCAAGTACTTTCAGACTCTCCTGAATGAGGTAAAAGCAGGCACAAAATCAGAATCCACTCTGTGATTTTCATCATTGCATGTATTTCATTTGAAGGACCATAGTTCTTAAAATAAAAATGGATGTGCCTAGACCTAGAAAACACAAAGCTATAGATCATAATAGAGAGACTTCTTGCCATAATCCATGCTGTTCTGAGGACTACTGCAGAACCACATTTTTCCCCAATGTCTGTACTCCTTCCCTTGCCCCTGTGACATTTCCCTTCCTCTGACCTTGTGGCCAGTCTTCTCAAAGCCACCAATTGCCTCAAGCCCGAGTCCCATTTTGGTCACTGGAAGTTTTGTCAAGAGTTTCAGTTTCAACAGGGCTGTGTTCCTAGACTTTATCTAATATTCAGACAGCTTTAAAGGATCTCTGAGGCTTCATCTTTTAACCTAAGTATGATTTGTCATTCACAGGCACTTGGCCTTCCATCATTACCCTTCACTTACTCACTACCATGCAGCACTTAATGTTTTAGTAGCTCTTCAAATGAAATGTTTTATCTGTGATCAAGGAGTCTTAAATTAATCTGATTTTACTTTACATTTCAAAAGAATAGGACTGTAAGCATGATCACCTATAAGGTCCAAATAAAAAGGCATCAAAATGCTGACTGAGAGGTGGCAACTAGCAGATACAAGCCAGTTACTTAACCCACTCTAAAACGATCACTGGTATTCACCTGACATGCCTTTATTAACATATATGAAATGTGCACGCTTATGAAATAAGGCTTTTGTATCTTCCGGTTATTAAATCATCTCTGTGCACAAAATCTGAATATGATGTATGTCCCATGGCAGATTAAGCAAGAAGATGATTGCAAAGAAGTTAGCATTTTAGTAGGTAAATTACTCAATTCTGCAGGGAATAAAAAACAAACAAACAAAAACTCCACTACTGAATTAATTATGTTATTTCAAATAAGCACTACACATTTCATTTAAATAAATGGGAAAAGGAAAAACTCTGTCCTGGGAACAGAGAGAGAAGGGGGTGTAGGTATTCAAAATGCACAAAATCTAGTTTATGTCAGCCTTGTAATTTAATGTAAACAGGTTTCAACAACTGCTCAACATAAAGCATAGGAAACTCGAACACTTTGCTTTGCTTTTGGCTTGCAAAAAGAATAAATTAATGAAATGACACACAATAGAAAGTATTCTTTGTAAAGTAAGGAGCTGCATTACCTACTGAGACATTACCTACCATGTGTTTACACTCCCTCAGGCCTCAGACTCCTGAAGGTTGGTTTTCCCAGTAAAGACTAGGGCAAAGAAGGCATTCAGTACTTGAGCTTTTTTCATGTCCTGTATAACTAGGTCCCCCCGCCCCATTGAGCAATGAGCCCTCATTTTCCCTTGTCTTCTTTTAGCAATCTCTGTACAGAAGCCCTGCTTGCTGTCCTTGACAACCTTGGCCACATTCAATTCCATTTGGGCTTTAGCATTCCTAGCTTCATCTGTGGATGCTTGGACAATGTTTCTGTATTCCTTCAAGGTTACCCATCCTTGCCTCCACCCTCTGTATGCTTTCTTTTTGTATTTGAGTTTGGCCAAGAATGACTTTTTCAGCCATGCAGGCCTCCTGGCATTTTTTGCCTGACTTCATATTTGTTAGGATGGAATTCTCTTGAGCATGGAGGAGGTGATCCTTGAATATTAACCAGCTTTCTTGGGCACCTCTTCCCTCCAGGGCCTTATCCCATGGGACTCTTCCAAGCAGATCTTTGAAGAACCCAAAGTCTTCTCTCCTGAAGTCCATGGTTGTGAGCTTGATTTTCACCCTCCTTCCTGCCCTCAAGATCCTGAACTCCAACATCTCATGGTCATTGCAGCCAAGGCTGCCTTTGATCTTCACATCCCCAGTGAGCCCCTCCTTGCTGGTGAGTATGGGCTCCAGCAGAGCACCTCTCATTGGCTTTTCTATCAACTGGAAGAGGAAGTTATCATCAATGCACTCCAGGAACCTCCTGGATTCCTTATGCCTTGCTGTGTTGTCCCTCCAGAAGATATCAGGATGGTTGAAGTCCCTTATGATGATCAGGGACTGTGAACATGAGACTGCTCCTATCAGTCTGTAGAGGACCTCATCCACTTCCTGGTTAGGTGGTCTGCAGCAGACACCCACTGTAATGTCACCTTTACCTGTCCTCTCCTAACACATAAGCTCTCGGCTGGCTTCTCATCCATCCCCTGGCAGAGCTCTGTGCACTCCACCTGCTCTTTCATATAAAGGGCAACTCCCCCTCTTCCCCTCATCTTCCCATTCTGTCCTTCCTCAAGAGCCTGTATCCCCCCTGTATCCCACTCCAGTAGTCATGGGAGCCATCCCACCACAGCTTGTTGGGTTCCGAACTAAGACATAGCCCTGCAACTGCACACAGATCTCAAACTCATCATGCTTATTCCCCATCCTATGTGCATTTGCACAATCACTTTAGCGAGGCACCCCAGCATGTTCGGGATCTGGAGAGGGTTTGGGGGATTTCTCCATGAAGGTGCCTTGCAGACACTTCTTTGTGTACATGGAAGTGCTGGAGGCGACCCCACTTAAGACCCATTTTGTTGATTTTGTGATTCCTGCCTGTCAAATTACCCCATGGTCTTTGTGCAGCCATCCTGTTCATCACTCCCTCACAGGACTGCTGGTTACTCTCTCCCTCCTCCCTCCATATGAGGTCAGTCATCTTATTGGCAAATATAGTTTCGTCCTCCTAATTGAGGTGAATCCCATCTCAATTGAGGTGAATCCCACCTAATTGAGGTGAATGTCCCAAGTAGATGCTGATCTGCAAATAGGGACCCAAAGTCACAGAACCCAAAACACTGCCTGGCCTCTAGACAATTGATCAGGTCAACAGACGGATGTCTCTGTTCCCTGCAGCAGGTAGTCACCTGTTACAATGACTCACTACTTCTTTCTGTTAGGGTTAGGTGGACCAGGTTCTTTGCTTGTAGGCACATCTTGCTCCCCTTCAACTTCAAGGACAGTTGAAATGATTTTGCAGTTGCAAGCCCTTAGGTGGGGCAGGATCCTTACTCTTGGTGCCAGAAGTCATCAGCTTCCATCCTTCTCCAGATATTTCGGTTACTTTGATAATGAGGGTAAACACTGCCTGCTTCTCACAATTCAAACCTATTTTAATTGGCATTAAGTTAAATTAATTTTCCTCAAATCAAGTCTGTTTTGCTCATGGTGGTAACTGGTAACTGATTGCTGCCTTTAACTCAACCCAAAAGCTTTTTCACTTATTTTCTCCACATGCTCTGTTGAGCAGGGGGAGTGAGAGAGCAGCTGAGTGGGTGTCTGGCAGCCAGTCAAGGTCTGCCCACCACAATAGTATCTGCAGAAATTGAATCTGATCACCTTTCTTTTCTTCTCATTACTTCAAAGTCAAAATGACTGCACACATGGAAGGAGGAAGCTATCAAATTCAGAGCTGGCCTGTCAGCATGTAGATGTAATTTGCATTTGCAGTTGTTCACTCATGGTAACCTTACATGTGACGAGACACAAATGCTTTAAACTTCATTTCCATGTCTGGATCAAGTTTGTAAATCCTGGAACTTCAGGTCTGACAACCAAGTTACTCATTGCAAAATGAGAGGATTTTGTTGTCACCTCAACTCTGACTCAACAAATGACGTGATTTGTGGATCTTGATCCACTTCTTTAGGTGTTATGATCTCTAAGGATGCAGATGAGTATATCAAGTTGGATTTACAAAATGACCACAAATGTGCCTAAGACAACATTCCTCCCTATATGTCTAGCAATGTGAGACTTTCCACTTGAGCTGGCCAGCATGGGCTGTATTGACAGTATATAGCAAAAACCAGATTTTTAAAAATTGTGATACTTCATATCTATTTTTGAGATATAATATACTCAGGTGAGACTAATTGTACCTTGAATCAAGAGGTGCTCATTAGACATAATCACTGGGCATCGGCAGTCTGAAAATGTCAGACCATCCATTGAATATCTGTTGGCATTTTCAAGCACTATTGCACCTGTTGAGAGGATATTTTCAGTGAAAAATTACATCCTGGCTAAGATTGAAAGTGGACTATTGAACTGCAGTGCAAAATCAGTGATCAATTTAAAATCACACTCCATTAACTCAAAGACATATCTTTATAAATTGAATCTGAAGAAGGAGAGAGCTGCTCCACACTAGACAGTCCACACAATTGTAATTTCTATAGGAAATGGTGGTTAACTCTACAATTAAATGAGCTAAACCCTCTAGAACACAGCTGACAGAGCTGTGGGATAACCAAAACAAGAAAGGCTGCTATCTTGTGTCTGTTTCTGCATGAAGCTTACCAGCAGATGCCAGTCTTACACCAGAGAAATACAGTTACAACAAGCTGGTAACTATTTTGGGTAAGATTTAAAGCAAGCTTCTTTTTTCTTTTCCAAACTGGTATATCTGAATGTAAGGTAAACCAAATTTTGAATAATCATTAGCAAAGTATTTGAAATTATTCAAAGAGAACTTTGAATGTTTTTTCGTTTTTCTCTATTGCTATTGCTCTAAACCAAAATCTTTATCTAAAATGAATTTTTTCTTTTAATGTGCTCCACTGAAGAGAATTAGGAATTTATGGTTTAAAGTCAAGGCAACATCTTAGCTTAATCACTGGAAAACTCACAGGGATTCCTAGTACTCACAAAACGCAATTAGTGGAACAGGAGTGCAGGTCTGCCTAGGCTTCACAAGATAATGCTGAAAGTCTCTCTGAGTGAGTTTATCTTGTTTATGCAAATTGAAAGTCTAAATAGAAGCTGTTAAATGTATCTTCTAAAATGTTCAGTTTCCTATTTAAGGTTCATCCCCATGGCTGTTAATCCCTTAAAGCACCATCCTTACCTGTAACTTTGACAGACTCTGATTTATGAAGATCTCGGTTCAATACAGCACCAGAAACACTTGATTTATGCATTTTCACAGAAATACGCAATCATTTTTGCCTTGAAACGTATACATAACTTACTGCCTTTACACAAATTAAATGCCATTATTAATTTCTTCCCTTTTAGTGCTGCAGAGGAGAGATTGAAAGGGTCCAGACAGTTAAATAATGCAAAATCTGAAACAAGTGAAGATAAAGAGCACAAAGTCTCTAATTTACGTAATTAATTAAACTGCTAAAAGTTAGGACATCAAACAAAGCAAGCACTATTCAACATCTAACAAAGCCATTTAATCTAAGTCAATTCATCTAGACCCGCTGTATGGCCAGGGAAGAAAGGCACCTTGACAGAGTGCTTCTAACCTAAAATGGAAGACTAAAAGAGATACATCACTGTGTGCACAGAGATACATAGGCATTACAGAATCATAAAATCATAGAATGGTTTGGGTTGTAAGGGACCTTTAAAGATCATCTAGTCCGACCTCCCTGTCATGGGCAGGAACATCTTTCACTAGATCATGCTGCTCAAAGACCAATCCAATCTGACCTTGAACACTTCCAATGATGGGGCATTCACCACTTCCTGGGCAACCTGGTCCAGTGTCTCACCACCCTCAGTGTAAAAAATTTTTTCCTTACACCCAATCTAAATCTACCCTCTTTCAATTTAAAACCATTGCCCCCTGTCTTGTCACTACAAGCCTTGCTAGAAAGTCTTTCTCACCTTTCTTATAAGTTCCCTTTATATTCCGAAAGGCTTCAAGGTCTCCCCAGAGCCTTATTTTCTCCAGGCTGATCAACCCCAACTCTCTCAGCGTTTCTTGATAGGGAGAGGTGCTCCAGTCCTCTGATCATTTTTGTGGCCCTCCTCTGAACCTGCTTGAGCAGGTCCATGTCTTTCTTGTGCTGGGGGCCCCAGAGCTGGATGCAGTACTCCAGGTGGGGTCTCACCAGAGGGAGTAGAGGGGAAAATCACCTCCCTCGACCTGCTGGCCACACTTCTTTTGATGCAGCCAAGAAGACGATTGGCATTCTCATCTGCAAGTGCACATTGCCAGCTCATATCCAATTTATCATCCAACAGTATCCCCAAGTTGTTCTCCACAGGGCTACTCTCAATCCATTCATCCCCCAGTCTGTACTGATATTGAGGTTTGCTCCGACCCAAGTGCAGGACCTTGCACTTGGCCTTGTTGACTTCATAAGGTTCATACGGGCTCACTTCAGCCTGTCAAGGTCCCTCTGGATGGCCTCCCTTCCTTTAAGCATATCAACTGCACCACTCAGCTTGGTGCCATCTACAAACTTGCTGTGGGTGCACTCAATCCCACTGTCTATGTTGTCAATGAAGATACTAAATAGTATTGGTCTGGCTACAGACCCTTGAGGGACACCACCCATTACTGTATTCCACTTGATCAGTGAGTCATTGACTATAACTCTCTGGATGCAGCTATTCAGCTAATTCCTTACACATCTGACAGTCCATCCATCAAACTCATATCTCCCTAATTTAGCAACAAGAATGTTATGGGGGACCATATCAAAGGCCTTCCAGAAGCCCAGGTAGATGACAGCGATAGCACTTCCGTTGTTCAGTAATGCAGTCACTCCATCATAGGAGGCCATTAGGTTAGTCGGGCATGATTTGCCCTTGGTGATGCCATGTTGGCTGTCTCTAATCACCTCCCTGTTATCCATGTTTCGACATAGCTTTCAGGAGGAGCTGTTCCATGATCTGTTCCATTATCCCATCATTGATTACTGAGGAATCCTTGACATCCAGCTTAGATTAGATATTTGACTTTTAGATGGCTAGAAATACATAGAACGGTTACTATCAAAGTATTCACCTTATGTCAGCTGGAGCACCTCTCCTATGAAGACAGACTGAGAGAGTTGGGGTTGTTCAGCCTGCAGAAGAGAAGGCTCCAGGGAGGCTTTATAGCAGCCTTCCGGTACCTAAACAGGGCCTACAGATGGGGAGGGACTCTTTATCAAAGGATGCAGCAATAGGATGAGGGATAACTGTTTCAAACTGAAAGAGGGGAGATTTAGATTAGATATTAGGAAGAAATTCTTTACTGTGAGGGTGGTGAGACACTGGACCAGGTTGCCCAGAGAAGTTGTGGATGCCCCATCCCTGGAGGTGTTCAAGGCCAGGTTGGATGGGACTGTGTCCCTGCCCATAGCAGGCGGGGTGGAACTAGATGATCTTTAAGGTCCTTTCTAACTAACCATTCTATGACTCTGTGTCACAGGCTACTCTGCAACCAAGTGCTGACTGAACCACTGAACATAACTTCCTGGTCTGCCTGGATTTGAGGACTAAAAAGTGACCTTATGCAGCATGAAACCTTTCCCAAATATGTCCACAGTGTTCCAAATGCACCCATTTATACTTGGTATGACCAAATCTCCACAAACTAAACCTAATACATGGGGTTTCTTTTTTCTTTCATAGGACAGAGAAGAAATGATAAAAGCTCAAAGAGGAAAGAAAAGTGTTATCTGGAGCAGAGTCCTTGTCACAGCCTGGATGCAGTGAACATGAGGGGCAGTGAGGAAATTTCTGTGCCTTCTGCAGCTCCAGGCCCACCACTGTGTGGTTGCTCTGCTCACAGCAGCTGAACAAGCCGTGGGTAGTAGTAAGCAAGTTCCCAGCTGGGCACATACCTGAGCTACTTTATATCACTTTTATTAGACAGTGATATTCCAGTGTAGAGAACACCTTTATTTGCATTTGAACAGCAAATAGCATCAAACCTGCCTGGAATCTAAAAATCACGACATATATATCATTATGCCTTAAAGAGATTTACTATGAATTATACAGATAATAGAGACATACCTCAGTGTAAGAGCAGAATGTGATATAGGAAATTAACAGCATCAAGCTTTGCTTGCAAAGTTGGATGTTTGTGACTTAGACTCCATTTGCAATCAAGGAAGACAAAGAGAGACAGTTCTCTGGGAAACGTTACTTTGCAACCAAGCTGGAGAAAGGCTCTAAAGTGCTCTTTGAAGGAGTTTCACTTTTTTTTTTTTGATTGAGCATAGAATGCCCACCCCCCTAACTCAGGAACTTTTAAGTTATATTTCTAAAATGAGGCAATTTGCATTTTCCTTTTGTCACCATAAATAAAGCAATCACTTCACCCACTTCTGTTAGGTAGATACCCTTGGGAGGAAATAAGGTAATTTCTAAGTAAATGTGCAAACCAATTATATAAAAGAATAAATTAATTAATTTTGAATGTGGCTAGAGCAGACAAGGAATGCTTGACCAAACAAATAGGTATCCATATACTTGACATGAACTCAGTCAATCTGTGGCCTTGTGAAGCCATCCTTATACAGCAAAGCACTTTAAAACAACTTTCATGAGTTAAATATGTGAATTACATATCAGCTAAATACACACTGAAACACCTTTGTAATTCTAATACATTTCCTCTCTATTATTCAAAGGTGTCTTTGCTTTAGGAACATAAATATTTTTATATGGAATAAAATTTATACAGCTGATACTGGATTCTGCATCATTAGGGAGTTTTGAGATAATCTCATCAGTGTAAAGACCTGGCACAAAACACACTGTTCTTAACCAGAAGAGTACTTTCACAACCTAATTTTTAAACTACATTGTGCATATTTACTGTGGATTAATTTATCTCTCTGGGAAATTTAGTTTATTCTTTTTCAAAATTGAAAGCGGATAAACAGACATGTGATGGGTCTTTTGGTTTTATTTTTTTGGTTAATATTGAAAGTTAAACTTTCAGTGATTGAATTTAATCTTGGATAATTTCGAGCTCAGCAATAGAATATGAAGATGACTATACAAAATGCCCATACAAGAATGTGTGTGGGCATAGCACGCTTGGTGAAAACTTACTTGAAAATAACTTGATACAATTACTGTGGTATTCTGTTAAATTACACACAGAGTGAATGGTATCCATTTCTCTTTCCTCATTAACAAAAGTTATTGTTCAAGTGCCAGTTTCTGCTCAGGGGTCTTTTTTGATGCTAACTGTATACAGGATAATTATGCCAAATTAGTATCAATCTAATTAAAAGCAGCCCTCATCCAACACACAAAAAAATACTCAATATTATTCCTTTTTTTCATCAACCCAGTCGAATTATCTTCATTTCAAAATTTTAATTATATTATACCAATTTGCTTTGTGATAGGAAAGAGGCTCTGTTGGCATAAATTGCAAAAAACAGCAGAGCTATGGCAATTTATATCCGGAATTATACGACCTGAAGATCCAGCTTCAGATATCAAGATGGAAGCTTGCTGCATTTAAGTACTGTAATCTTCCCAACGTCCTCAGATACCTGTATGCACTTGTACAGTGATATGTTTGAAACTCCTCCTTTCCATATTAACTATTCAAGCTGCAGAAATTGACCTCTGAGATGTAATAGTGCCTGTTTTGAGCTATAAAGGGTAATTACAGAGAGAGAAAATAAATACCCTTGGTACAGGGATTTTCATGGAAATTTTTATCAGAAGTGCAGTTTGGTAGGCTGGCAACTGTACTCTGCTCCTTTGTATTTTGCATCTACATGGTTATATTAAATATGGCAAGGATAGCTTAAAATTGGTAAATCATAACATGAACAATATACTATATTAATTTTATGCCATTTTGTCTAAAGCAGTCTTAGATATCATTAATTCATGTGTTTCACTGAACAAAACAAGCAGATTTAGAGAAGGGAGGTAAAAAAAATTAATTCTTTAGGATTCGATCAACATAGCAATCTCCTGTGATATGCATAAAGTTTTGCAAATTTGGTGAGGCAGAAAAGTGGACAGGGAACAGGTTTCATGAGCACAGTTGATTAATGTAAACGTAGTCACATTCTGGAGATTAATTTAATATCCTTCTGGTTGGGGAACATAGAATTTGCAATAACTTTCAATACCCTAGACATTTAATTAATGAACATTTTTATCCCCTCTCTAGTGATGTTTCCAGACATTCTACACAAGCTAATGTCTTGTCCAGGCCAAAATCATTAATTCTGGGTCACACACACACACAATACACACACACAAAAATTAAAAATAAAAAATCTCTAGACATCTAAGCATAGTAATTGTGCTTAGTAATTTTGCTGAGCACTGAGACACTGTACTATTCATAATAGAAGGCCCTAGACCCTACCACAGCTTAAGAACATTGCAGGGATGATCAGTGGCAAAACTCCTATTGACTGCAGAACTGAAGTATCACCATAATATATAAAACAACTACAAGCAGCAATAAAATGAAAGGAATAATTTATGCACTTTTACACAGAAGAAGGAACAGATGCTAGAGGGAGGTATTGCAGTTTGCTTCCAGTCAGACATAACAGGTATAAAAAAACGACTTTGAAAAACCTGTTAAAAGATCTCCCATGGCAGTGCTGTGAATAAAGAAGAAATTTAACAAACAGAAAAAATCCTGAGCCAAACTAAACACATATGCAATTATTCAGTGTATACTTGCTTTGTTTGTTCAAATTCAATTCTTCAGTAAATGGAAATTTTATTTTTAATGACCAGAAAGAAAGAAAAATTGCAACCCTTCTTCATGTTTACTTAAGATTCAGCTAGACCACAAGGGTTTTTTCTTCTTCTAGGCACTGGGATGAATGTGAGGTAACAGACATAGAATGCTTAGAATTAGAATCATAGAATAGTTTGGTTTGGAAGGGACCTTAAAAGATGATCTAGTCCAACCCCCCTGCAATGAGCAGGGACATCTTCAACTAGATCAGGTTGCTCAGAGCCCTGTCTGACTTGACCTCGAATGTTTCCAGGGATGGGGCATCTACCACCTCTCTGGGCAACGAGTTCCAGTGTTTCACCACCCCTAATATAAAAAAATTCTTCCTTATATCTAGTTTAAATCTACCTTCTTTTACTGTAAAACCATTACCCCTTGTCCTATTGCAACGGGCCCTACTAAAAAGTTTGTCCCCATCAAACTTTAGGGAACAGATTCACCCTCAGCTCAGTTCACGCAGCAATCATTGAGTGGCTGTATGTGCATCAGCCACAGCAGGAACCAGGAACCCTCTCTTGCCAGATGTGAAGTGGAACTGGGTCAAGCCTGATAACCATGAGAAAAGCTGGAGCAAGATTTGGCACTGATCAACTAGCAAAGCTTCCAGAACCAAAGAGGAACTTTCTTTGTCCTGCCTCCAACTTTCACCCTCTCTGCAACAGATATGCAGATACAACATGCACAAGGGGACACGAAGGTCATATTGCAGTTATGATTTAGCAGCAGTTCAAGATTCATTAATGGTTTGAGGTGAATCAAAAGGTTGAATTTTAGCAGCATTTAATCATTAATCAGTTTAAAGATTAACAAGGTGATTCAGTAGAATATGTTATAATTAAAACAGTGACTTAATTACAGATTCGAGAATGACAAGATTCATAATAACTTACTAGAGGGCATCCTAAATCAAAATATATGTATGTACATATGTATAAACACAAAACATACAAACACACCACTCAAGGAGTCACACACACACCACCTTTAACTGCTGGGATGAGAGTCCCTTAGCAGCAAGCGACTCCAGTGAGCTGAATATGCAGGCCGGACCCGGTACATAGGGAGGTCTGCTGCCTCCCTGGGGCTCGGGTCAAGGACATGAAGAGGATGCTTCCTTCCCTGGTACGGCCCTCAGACTACTATCCACTTTTGCTCTTTCAGGTAGGCAGCGACGAGGTAACAAGAAGAAGTCCAAGGGCAATGAAGAAAGATTTCAAGACCCTTGGACGCCTGGTCAAGGGATCAGGAGCGCAAGTGGTGTTCTCGTCTATCCCCCCTGTTGCAGGGAATGATGAGGGGGTAAATAGGAGGAGCCAGCAGATCAATACCTGGCTTCGAGCTTGGTGCTGCCGGCAGGACTTTGGGTTCTTTGATCATGGCCTGATCTACAAAACACCTGGCCTGCTGGTAACAGGCAGGAATACCTTGACCTCCAGGGGAAAAAGGGTTCTAGGACAAGAGTTATCAGGACAGGACTCATTGAGAGGGCTTTAAACTAGATTTGAAGGGGGGTGGGGATGGTACTGGGCTTGCTGGTGAGGTGCCAGGGCGTAGTTGCTCAGCGCTTGTGGGCCAGTGTGCCAGTATTTCTGAAAGCCAGAAGGCACACCACATCTCAAGGGTCAAAACTACACACACAACTCCCTCTCTGAAATGCTTATACACCAATGCACGCGGCATGGGGAATAAGCAGGAAGAGCTGGAGGTCTGTGTGCGGTTGCGGGGCCACGATCTCATTGCAATTACTGAGACGTGGTGGGACAACTTGCACGATTGGAATGCTGTCATGGGTGGCTATGTCCTTTTCAGGAAAGACAGACCAGCAAGGCGGGGAGGTGGAATTGCACTCTATGTGAGAGAGCATTTGGAATGCATTGAGCTCTCACTAGGGGCGGATGAAGAGCGGGTCGAGAGCTTATGGGTGAGGATTAAGGGACAGGAAAATATGAGGGACACTGTTGTGGGTGTTTATTACAGGCCACCTGATCAGGATGGGGAAACTGATGAGGCTTTTTACAGACAACTGAAGGTAGCCTCGCAATCGCAGGCCCTGGTTCTCATGGGGGACTTCAATCACCCTGATATCTGCTGGGAAGACCACACAGCCAGGCATGGGCAGTCCAGGAGGCTCCTCCAGTGCATTGATGACAACTTTTTGACACAGGTGGTACAGAAGCCAACAAGGAGAGGAGCACTTCTAGACCTGGTACTGACAAACACAGAGGGATTGGTGGAGGACATTAAGGTTGGGGGCACCCTAGGTTGTAGTGATCATGAAATGATTGAGTTCAGGATCATGGGCACTATCCACAAAACAACAAGAAGTAAAATTACAACCTTGGATTTCAGGAGGGCTAACTTTGGCCTCTTCAAGAAACTGCTTGGAGAGATCCCGTGGGCTAGGGCTATGGAAGGCAAAGGGGCTCAAGAAAGCTGGCTGATATTCAAAGACCACTTCCTCCAAGCTCAGGATTGGTGCATCCCTAAGAGAAAGAAATCGGCCAAGGGACGCAGGAGACCTGCATGGTTAAGCAGGGAGCTTCAGAAAAAGCTCAAGTGGAAGAAGGAAGTTTATAATAAGTGGAAGAAGGGACTGACCCCTTGGGAGGATTACAAGAATGCCACCAGAGCGTGCAGGGATGAAACAAGGAAAGCCAAGGCCGCCTTGGAATTAGACCTGGCTAGGGACGTCAAGCACAACAAAAAGAGCTTCTACAAGTATATTGGAAGCAAAAGGAAGACCAGAGAAGTTGTGGGCCCACTGTTGAATGAGACAGGAGTCATGGTGACGGAGGATGCGGAGAAGGCAGAGTTACTGAATACCTTCTTTGCTTCGGTCTTTTCTGCTCGGCCCAGCCCTCAGAAGTCCCAGGCATTGAATAAAGTAACAGGGAAAGAAGAAGACTTCCCTTGGGTTGAGGAGGAGCGAGTGAGGGATCAATTAGATCATTTAGATATTCACAAGTCCATGGGCCCCGATGGGATGCACCCGAGAGTGCTGAGGGAGCTGGCAGAAGTCATTGCTGGGCCACTCTCCACCATCTTTGAAAGGTCCTGGAGAACAGGCGAGGTGCCTGAGGACTGGAGGAAAGCTAATGTCACTCCAGTCTTCAAAAAAGGCAAGAAGGAGGAGCCGGGGAACTACAGGCTGGTCAGCCTCACCTCCATCCCTGGAAAGATGATGGAACAGCTCGTTCTGGGCGTCATCTCAAGGCACGTGGAGGAAAAGAAAGCTATCAGAAGTACTCAGCATGGATTCACCAAGGGAAATCATGTCTGACTAATCTGATAGCCTTCTACGATGGCATGACTGGATGGATAGATGAGGGGAGGGTGGTAGATGTGGTCTATCTTGACTTAAGCAAGGCGTTTGACACGGTCTCCCACAGCATCCTCATAGGGAAGCTTAGGAAGTGTGGGTTAGATGAATGGACAGCAAGGTGGATAGAAAACTGGTTGAAAGATAGAGCTCAGAGGGTTGTGATTAGGGGCACAGAATCTAGTTGGAGACCAGTGACGAGTGGTGTTCCCCAGGGGTCAGTACTGGGTCCAGTCCTCTTCAATATATTCATCAATGACCTGGATGAGGGGACAGAGTGCACCCTCAGCAAGTTTGCTGATGACACAAAGCTGGGGGGGCGGCTGACACACCGGAGGGCTGTGCTGCCATATAGAGAGACCTGGACAGGTTGGAGATCTGGGCAGAGAGAAACCTTATGAAATTCAACAAGGGCAAGTGTAGGGTGCTGCACCTGGGGAGGAACAACCCCATGCACCAGTACAGGTTGGGGGCTGACCTGCTGGAGAGCAGCTCTGTGGAAAGAGATCTGGGAGTCCTGGTGGACAACAGGATGACCATGAGCCAGCAATGTGCCCTTGTAGCCAAGAAGACCAGTGGCATCCTGGGGTGCATCAAAAAGAGTGTGGCCAGCAGGTCAAGGGAGGTCATCTTCCCCCTCTACTCTGCCTTGGTGAGGCCACACCTGGAGTACTGTGTCCAGTTCTGGGCTCCCCGGTTCCAGAAGGACAGGGAACTGCTGGAAAGGGTGCAGCAGAGGGCTACAAAGATGATTAGGGGACTGGAACACCTCTCTTATGAGGAAAGGCTGAGGGATTTGGGTCTCTTCAGTCTGGAAAAAAGACGGCTGAGGGGGGATCTTATCAACACTTATAAATACTTAAAGGGTGGGTGTCAGGAGGATGGGACCAGGCTCTTTTCAGTAGTGCCCGGGGACAGGACAAGAGGCAATGGGCACAAACTTGAGCACAAGAAGTTCCACCTAAACATGAGGAGGAACTTCTTTACCCTGAGGGTGGCAGAGCACTGGAACACGCTGCCCAGAGAGGTGGTGGAGTCTCCATCTCTGGAGACATTCAAAACCTGCCTGGACGCGTTCCTGTGTAACCTGCTCTAGGTGACCCTGCTCAGGCAGGGGGGTTGGACTAGATGATCTCCAGAGGTCCCTTCCAACCCTATGGTTCTATGATTCTATGATTCTATGATTCTATGAAGGATGCCCCTTTCGACTCCTCACACACACACGGACAGAAATGCTTGGATCCAGGGAAATACATAGACACCTACACTCGTGAAGGCCAAAGTCAAACACATAGATAGGTAGAGAGGTGGATGGAAGAGGATAGCCTATAGTTAAAATTTCCCTCTTCTTGAGTTTAAAGTAAATGCTCGTCGTGCACTGGCATTCCTCAACAGGTGATAATGGAGCCTCAAGAAGTTTGACTTTACCCTGGCCCTTTGTCGGCTTTGTTGACAGAAGGTCTTTAAACTACCTGAGAGGTGCCCCAACGCAGGGAAGATGCTGGTCACAGCCAGCTGCGATCCAGGAGAGTTCAAAGGGTCTTGCTTAGAGTGTCTATTTATAGACTTTTGTCAGGTACTTTTCCATTTTGGCCCAACTCAGACAACGAAATATTCTGGTGCTTTCCACCAGTTGCGCAAACCCAAAACTTGCTAGACTTTGAAGTTCTGGTATCTGCCCCTTTGGGTCATGACCCGGGTACAGATGTTAGTTAGCCTAGTGGCTGTTAGGAAGTGATCAATGTCCGCTGCCTTTCACAAACCATGCCTGACTTATCCTAGGTTGGTATGTGGCCCAGGAGGCAGAATCGCACCAAGCACCAAATGTCCCAGGAGAGGAAGGGGGTTGCACCACCAGAAGCCACCATACATATTTTTCAGAACACTAAATTTAGACCAAAAAAAAAAAAAAAGTAGTACACTATATTTCACAATATTCAGGCCAGGGGGTGCAGCCCTGAATTCTTCTGTTGGGTATTTTTAAGTACATCTTTGGAAGACAAACAATTAATTAATTTAAACATGGGCACCATACATGTAGACCCACCCCAATTCTGTTGACTTTAATGATTCACATTTCCAAGTCTCTTCCCTTTATTGAAAACCTCGATCAGTTCTGTTTGATACAATACAGGTTTTGAATTCTTGACTTGGTGCCAGCAAAGTTGTGGTACAAAAGACTCAGTTAGACATTTCTCTAAAGGTTGAATTTCATTAAAAAAATTCCTAACATCCTAAACTGTTTCTGAGAAACTGAAGTCAGAGGACTAGCCTTCAGCCTGCTAAACATCACATAGCATTTTCCCTCCTGCAAACTGCTTCTGAAAACAGTTCTATACCAATTAGAGGAAGCTTCTGAAACAGAATGATGTAACAGAGTATTTTTCTCCCAGATCTCTGAGTATATACATTTTATCTATTTTAATTTATTATTAAATAAGTCCTCATATCCCCCTGCTATTTAATATTTAACCTACAATTTCATTAATAATTTTGATCATAATTGAATTATTTTCAATTCAAAAAGATTAGCCTCCTAGAAAAAAACCAAATTATTTTCCCCAGGACAAATATATGATTCATATGTGACAATATGTGGTGTCAGGTTTTTATTTCACTCTCAGACACTGTTTTACATTAATTTTTAATATGTGGAAAAAAAGGAATGTTGCATCAATTTCGCTTTACATTGTTGTTACATCAATTTCGCATGCACTCAAGTTTAGAACAGTAATTCTGAATTCCATTCTCACCATCATTTTATGTCAAATCAGTATAATACATAAGAATATGAATGAATTAAAAAATTTTACTTTCACTTTCAAGTAGTCCTGTTGTATATACAGACAGATGCTATTACATTACCTAATAGAATTGTAGACTGACATTTACAAATCATAAACCAGAGCTGTAGTTGCATGAGGGACCTGCCCAATGATTGTGAAGGTGTAGGCAGCATGTAAATGCTGAATTTGCATTTGAAAGAGAAGGAAGAAGTGCTTAAGAAACTGCAGACACCATGAAAGCTTTTCTGAAAGCAGCTCTGAGCTTTGCTGTATGTGAGCCAGGGCTCTCAGCTTTTTGTTGTACCACTGCTGTCATAGCTGACAGGGGAGTAGCTCTATAAGTCCTTGCCTCCTGCAATAGGATATCCCTTTGGCATATAAAAATGAGGTGATTACAGCTCTCACTAATATTGTACAGATTTTCCTACTTTGTGAAAAACGCAAGGCCATCGTATTACCAAAATTACTAGGCGATACCAACGGGAAAATAGTCATATTTGCTGCCCTGGTGAATAGAAGCCAAACAGCTATATCTTAATAGATGCCTACTTATTATTGACTTTTAAAAATTAAGCCATTATTTGTATATTTCATAGAAAGGAGAAATGTGGTAACATTGGAAAGCTACTAAGACCAGTTTATGTAACACTTGAGAAACTATGGAGGTTTTTACATAGGAGGTATGTGCAGATTGTTTTAATATGGCCCAGTTACAACACAGAGCTGTGTAATCTGCCTTAAATGTTCACCACCTGAAGATATTTTTTTCCAATAGGATTTTTTGGGGCAAATCTGTACTGCAACTGTCCAGGTCAATGGCATTAGACGCCACTGCAGGGACTGCACTGCATCACATGTAACGTTCTTGTGAGCTGGTAAGAAAGGCCTTTCCCATTTTGAATCACCTGAAATTAGGTCTCTGGTTTCTCTGCCTGGGGAAGACATCAGAGGCTACTAGTTATAGCATCCCTTTCTGAGAGTCTGCCCAAAAAGCTGTTCCTATATTGCAATCAACAGTCATGTGAACTTTTTACTAGACTTCTGCCTGTTTTTCACAGAACTGGAATTGCTGATTCTTATGCTTTGTTTTGCTTTTTAACTGGTGCTTCCTTCACTTTGCAGGCTGCAAGTTTCATCTACAACTATTATTTCAGTAACAGTTTCAACTTCTTTACTTTCTGACTAATGCTATACATGTCTCAACTGCATACTGATATGCAGCTCAGTGTTAAATGTACCTTGCCTTGGTGCATGAAGTTGCATGGTCTCCAACACCTGCACCTCCAAATGTGACAAACACACATGATTTTCAGCAACAGGCTGGCTGTATAAAGTTTCTTCTCAACCAGGTATGTAAGAATACACACTTCACGTCCAGGATGATAATGGAGACCCCAGGGCTATAAGCAACTGATTTTGGACTAATAATTCTTTGATTAAATGTTTGATTTCAACTACACTAACAACAATTTATTAGCTTTGCTTACAAGATGTGTGCACTTTTTGCCCACAGCAATGAGCAAAATGAGCATAATGAATGATCTGCATACCTGGTTGTCACAGCTTGGAACAGCTAAAGTTCTTCGTCTTGGATACTAGAGAAAAAAAGAAATGAGAAATAAATTCAAGTCATCTACGCGTTAGCTATTTTGTCGTAACTCTAGACCTAAAGTAAAACTATAATTTATTATAAGTATTTTTCATAATTTGGTTGCCATATTAATGAGAAGCTGCTCAATACTTTTGCAGGTTTGATGCTAATAAGGAATCCACACGGCCAAGCCAAACCACTTGAAATCATTTTGTGTCTGAGACCATTTTTTGTTGGCAAGGTATACTGCAAACCACTATACTAATAATTGTGCCATTTTAAAGTGCAATATGCACTGGCGTGTTGGTAAAGATGAGGGGGAAGCCAAGTTCAGAAGATGATTCCAATAATTTTTTTCTCACCTGCTTTGCTCTTTGAAATAGCACAAGAGAGGTAGCTAGTTGGCAATAAACATTTAAAATCACGATAATTTCTATTTTTTTTAAACTTTTTGACATAAAATACAAGAGCCCTTTTATTTCTCACTTTGGATAATCTCTTACAAGACTCTTTCTGGTTTGTCTATAGGGCCTCAGAAAGCCTTAAAATTCTTTTTAGTCCTTTCCTGACAACATCACCTGGAATTGGACTGACTCAAAGAGTCACTCATCCCATGAACTTTACCCTTCTGGAGAATCAATCTGTAGGTCATGTGGGTAGAAACCTAGAAAAGGGGAAGAAACTCATAATTTACATTCAGCAATATTCAAAAGGAAATTATTGAAAAACTGTTAACAGATACCATAATGTCAAATTTAACATCATTGCCAAAGGGGGGAAGTTATTAAAGCAAGGTTTAACTCAATGAAGAATTCCAAGATGAGGAAACTAGGTAAATGAAAATTCAAAGGAACAGCTAAAATAGTAAACTTAGTTGCAAAGGCACAGCCACTGTCTATCCACAAATACATTCTTCATGTTATCTGCATCACATATGGACTGGATCAAATGAAATGCTTTGTCCATGCTAAAAGACATTATTCAGAATATATAGCAATTTTCTAATTATACTATCTTTTCTCCATATCCCAAAAATTAACAACAAGGGCAAGAAAACAACTCTAAACCTGAAGTTCAAACTAGTGGGAAACTGAAATCAAAATACATCATTCAAAAGTAAAATTCCTAAACTACAGAATTAACTGAAACAGGAAAAGTCAGTGTTCACCTTTGCTGTGTCTGTTGCAAAAACGTTTACCTTTTGTAAGCATTACCTGTGATACCCGTCTTATTTTCACACTAGGAAAGGCTGTAATATCATGGATGAACCTCTGGCTTGAAATAAAAAAATGGCAAATTGCTACTGGTGTACATGTTTCACTTTGAATGTTAAAACTACAGTTAAACTACAGCCAGTGAACTTAAGTCAAACTCTCAATTTAAAAGCCTGTGTAAGAAGCATGTTCAAAGCCTCTGTCTGAGCTTGATCCAAAAATTACCAACATCTGTGGGAGTTTCTCCCCTTATAGCATTGGATTTTGGACCAGGCACTTGAACAACTATGCATTTAAGTAGTATTGTGCTGAAGTAAAATGCTTACTCTGTAAACATGCATAACCTTTTTTGCAGAAATAATTCTATTAAATGTTTTTTTATGTAAACAAAATAAAATTTGAACATAAAATTAGTTTAGACAGGCAAAAAAGGATAGTACAGCTATTATTTGTGCTGACATATACAGGACTAGGATTTATCATTTGTGACAGAGACATGGGAAGAAAAGAGTAAGGGCTAGTCATCAAATCATTCCAATAGACTGTGTTAGTGAAACTATAAGCCCAGCGTACCTCTCATAGAAGTCAGGAGGGTCAGTTTTCACTCAGGACTAAAACGCATACTTAAGCCTAGTAACACAATTAGCTTAAATACATGGAGATTTTGGCAGGATAGGTGCATCTAACTTAAAGTAATGCAGGAAAATAGGCTTCTAAAATTATTTAAAAGAACGGTAGCTAAGTTCCTTAAGGACAAAAAGGTTCTCTCAGGTAAGTTTTCATTTATTGCATTGATTGTCATGCATCAGCATGACATTGCTACAACAACATGTATCCCCGTAGGTCCAGAGAAATACACCCATTCAAATCTTGCGTTCTTTCCTGCCTGCTACGCTCTTTTGCATTTTGCAGTAAGGTCACATATAACCTAAGCTTAGATCTTGTATTTCTTTTGATCTTTTTTGTAACCTTGTCAGATACAACCTTTGGAGATGTTTCCTGTGCTACATAAATAAAATTGCAAATATAAAAAACAGCCATCAAAAAGAACATTTCCAACATTTCAAAGTGTCTCTTTTACAATCTTTGCACAGATGTTTTCAGGAGCTTCAGAAATTACAGAAATTGTGCTAGTATTATTTAACATTCTTGATTTTTCTAATTATTTTTTTTAATACTTAGATTCAAGGCTGCTAAAATCTTATACAAAAAGCAGGGCTTTTCTGAGAGAGGCTGTCCATCTAATCTATTTGCTTGTATGTCACTATTAGTATTTAGCTTTGTTAGATAATATACAGAGCATTGAAATATTTCCGAATATTTTCTGCTTATGAAGTTGATTATTCATGGGAATTTCACCGATGTTTTGGGAAAATCTTGTACAATATCAGCAAACAAACAATTGCTTTTCTGTTCTTTTATACACTTATATTTTCAGTTGTAGAGAAAGCTGCAAGGGAGTCTTCCTTTATATACATATTATTTTTTTATTATTTTTATTGTCTAGTAGAAATATTAAACATATGAACCTTTTTTCCTGTATCTTAGTCAAAAGAGTAGAGGTGGACAACTCCCATGGATTGCCAAGATTCGGGTTACTATAAAAACATGTACTCTTATACAATCTCTTAGTCTTCAAAATTCACGTTGAAGAGTGGTACCAGTAGCATAATCTTAAACTGTTAGAAGGCACAGTATTTAGAATGACTTATTTCGCGTCTGCTAGAATAATTCATTCTGAAAATCTAAAAATATACAGTAGCTACATAATGCCTTAAGCACATTGAGACATCGTCTCTATTGACAATGGTCCACCACAGAATGCACTGCTGTTCATACACAGCAGTATGGAAGCAAAAAAAAACATTAACCAAATCTATAAAAGTAGATCCTTTCCACTGAAAAAAAAAACATAAAAATTCACATTCATGCAAAGGGAGCAGTTCCTTATGACATCTGGAAATATTTAAGAACAATCAAATTGATATGGTGTCTAGTTTGGAGAGTTTAAAATTAGATAAGTCAGACTAGTCCTTGTAGAATACCTGAACTATTTGGATGAAAGAAACTATGTGAGGGACATCAAAGGTTGCAATGAACACTTCAACTTAAAACAAGACTGCTCAGTGTCAGACATTTTGGAGTGGAGTTCTATCAGTTATATTTCCACCACATACACACTATAGTTGCAATTCTTATTGTTCAGCCCGTTGCTCTTACGTTAAACAGAAAGTCTGTGCAGGCAGTAGGTCAGGCACCTACCACATCCAGTGACAACACCTCATCATAGGAACCTTGGAGCACGACACAAACAGCACCTGTTTTCAAAAGAAGTGCTTGTAGAGAATACATTCCATCAACTTCCAGTGAAACTTGATTCTCTAATTTGAGTTTCCAATTTACTACTGTAAAACAGAATTTCATTTCTGAAATCACATGAGCTTTTTTAGATAGATTTATCCCACTTTCTTAATGTAAGTTGAGTCATCCTGTGGGAACAGATCACCATAAGGCTTTGAAGCATAACAACATGATTATTCTTGGATCTCAGCAATAACAATAAAAGCATATTACAAAGAATCCACAAAGAATACAAAAAATGAAGTGTTTAAAAATTATAAAGAAACCTGAGTAGGCACAAATGGCAAAATCAAAATAACATTCTCAGGTGTGTATTTTAAGTAAGCATTGAAAGTAAAGTCATATGGCATGTACCTGCAATTAGTCAGACTAATGAAATATATTCAAATTTATTGCATGAAAAGAAAATTATTGGGATTTCCAAGACAACAGCCATAGACTATAACCAGCAATTTCCATGCATTATGATCAATAATCTTGAGGCTTTTTTTTCAATGAAGTCAAGTTCCTTTCAAGTATTTATACGTGGTAGACTTTTGAAAGGCCAAGTAAAGTTGACTTGCGTAAAAATATTCTCAATACATATGGTAACAAGAAGATACTTTACAATGAGCAGTAGGTTTGTATATCATGTGGAGGCATGAATTAAGTCTGTTTTAATTAACATATAGGAGGAAAATCACCAGGGAGAAACCTGGAAAAAAACCCCAAACATCAGCCTACAAGCGTTCAATCCAAAGAATTACTTGGGAGAAGCATAAAACAACACACTCATCCTTTTTTTGCTTCTACTTTTAACCCTCTGGGTTCTGAAAGTAATCTTTAAGCATTAGTTCCCAAAATGGTCACATGAAAATTTTCTCCTTTAAATTAACCTTAGGAATATGAAAGTCAACATATACCTAAATTACACAAGAGATACAGTTGATGTGCATGTAGGCCAATAATCACAGTAGTAAGAAAAAGAAAAGAACATTTTGCACAATCCAGGTCTTGTATCAAAAGAATAAGGTAAAAATAAATGAAAAAATGAGTTGGAAATAAATGAGAGAATGAGGAAAGGGACAAAAAGCCCCAGCTATTTGTGTCCCAAAAATTTACTATTGACTGTATTTATCTGGAAATTGGGGAAATTATCTCAGTTAACCAACTGTACATGTTCATTGATCTTTCAGACTCCGGCATCAGTCAGACATGTGGAGCATCAGGTGTGGCAAACAAAGAAACTTGCAGCAAAATGTTGGCAGTAATTATCAAATAAATGCAAACTATTTGGTTTCGAATTCATGGTATCTCTTCTTGACCACAAATCAACCCTTGCTGTAGACAGAATTTGCCTGTGTCAGCAGATCTTTCATGTGAAATGCAAGGACTAAGACCAAATCATATGCATTATAAACATACTGCATGGGTCTAGAATACTTCCTAATTTAATGTGGTGTCTGCTTTCTCCAGAGTGCTTGCCTGAGTCTTGCTTTTCCTCTGTTGTATTGAAACACCTCCTCCCCTACCACTTATCTGAATTTTCTTCCCTTAAGTTATTTACACACTACAGACAAGGTTTTAGAATATGGCCTAGTACATATTTTAAGTACAGAATACAGCACAATTTTTTTTTATCTTCTTGATTAGTTGATAAAACTTCTAGCTTTATCAGAATAAGTAACCAGTACCCTGACCACATTTCAGGTGTAAGAACTTAAAATGGTAACTGGGAAAACCCAATTCTAATCTTTTTCTAGACCCTCTTGGAGTTCAGCTGAACTTGAAGATGTTCCAACGTAACAGAGGTATCAAAGGAAACAAGTTCTGTTATAGCTGTCATGTAGTTCTTTGAGATACTGATTTTTATAAGCTCTCATTCTTCAAGTTGCATGTCTGGGAAAAAACACAAATCTCTTCCGTTACCTTTCTCATTGTATGATGAGAGCTGAACGAGTCAAAGAGGCTGTGTAATAACAATTATTTTTTTTCTGAAAAAAATATTGCCTCTGTCATCAAAAAAATTCTACTGAGATTTTACTGGAAATTTGTCGCAGTCCTCTCAATTAAAGCTATTTCAAGGAAAATCACTGCTGAGGCTGCTGAAGAGCTCCATCACTGAATGAATCAGTCATCAGCTCTATCATTGCCTCTTTATACAGCAACACTGACAGGTCCATGTCTTTTTCTCCTTATCGAATGCTAGCTAGAGTCAGGCAGAGAGTCCCAAAGCACCTCAGATATGCTACTGAATTCTTGACAGAAATCACACAAACCAGAACACTTCCTCCCTCTATACTGATGCACACATTTGAAAGCCCAGTTATTTTTCTTAGCTTTCCTTTCGTTCCTCATTTATATTTATTAATAATGATGTCTATTTTATTCTCTTTTCAAGTAAGTTTAAATTAAAGAAAAAAATACTGAAGTCTGTCTCAATTAATTTGGTTTATGCCAGATATTACACTATTCCTTTGTTTTTTCATTTTATGGGGTTTTTTGGAGGCCAAAAGGGCTAAAAAAATGTGTTATGGATTTTTTGCTTCTTGACATGTGAATAATTACAGTGTAAGAAAGGTAAAACCTTTAAGTAAAATTTTCACTTCATTGAAGTCAGTGACAACACATACAGTAAAGTCAAAGGGAACTTTGTCATCATTGCAGCAGAGAAAAAATTTTTCACACTGTCTGGAAATGTAAGAAAGGATAAATAGTAGTTGAAGTGCAGTTGAAGCAAAGATAGGCAAGATACAGCTTCCAAACCAGATAGACATTTAACCATGTTAATCTGTGAATTCTTGAGGATAACTCATTAGAGGACTACAAAAATTTAATAAAAGCCATCATCTTAATACAATTACTTGAAGCAAACATTTAAGATACAAATGGAAATGGTATTGGTAATGACTATGAGTGCTAATTATTTGCTCCCTGGGTGAGCCTTGCAGATTTCAATAGCTCAAATCCAGAGTAATTCAGAAAGAACACAATGTTAACAAAGGGCAGTGTAGTGTAAGCAACTAAACATGTTTGTCCATGCTGTGGTTCTACACCAGCTTAATCATGTTTTTATAAACTACTACAAGCAAAATCAAGTATGTGCTTATGTCTTGGGATGATATGGTCTGAAATCTTTGAAGCAGTGTTGCATTCTAATAATCCTCAGGTCATTTTATTTCTTGTTTCAGAAGTGAATGATCACATCCCAATACACACCATATAGCCAATCTCTGTAAGAGAGGACAAATATGAAATCAAGCTCCATGCCATTTTAAAGGGTTCAAATTTTGCTATTCAACCATAAGGTATCCTGAGGAAGGGTGCTCCAAAACCTTCCAGTGTGCTATAAACACATACCCCTCTTTTACTCGTCCTTCAAAGGGTGTAGAGAGAATCTGAGCAGAATGCCATCCTTACGAAACCTCTGAGGCTTCCCAAAATATGTTTACATCTTGCTTATATGGAACTTCATGGCTACGTTATGGATAAAACTATTCCTTGTAATAAAACACAAAAAGGAGAGCTTTCATAGTCATGCCTGGAGATCAATGCTGATCATATCTTAAATGTTACTGAAAGCTCAGTGAGTAGAGAGGAGAGGAAGGGAAACTGGGAACCCGTATTTCCAGCATTAAACAAAAAAGGGATTAAACTCTCCTCTAAAAGCCACAACATTTCCAGATGCTCTCTTTCAGTTTAAATCACACAAAGCATGAACGTTATACCTTAATTGTCAATATTACCTAACAATACGCTCTATATTCACCCAAGTGTCAGGTCTTCCAAATACTGTAAGGACTGTTTCAGACATACTAAAAAGGTCATCCCCCTCTTTATTTTACCATGCTCAGCTAGTTCCGTATTTACATATTGGCTGCACCTGCAATGAAAAAAAGTCACACCATTACTACATTACAGTACTAAGCAAGAAAACAGGAGAAACTGATGTGTGTGTGTGTGTGTGAGTGGGGAAGTAAACTCCATTCAGACAGAAAGATAATATCATGAACAGTAAAGATTTTTTATTGCAAACTACATCACAAGACTCTTGAAGATTTGTCTACCATGACAAAAGATTTTGAGAATCCAGCATTTCTATGGCAATTCAATTCTCCCAATCTGTTTTGGTCAGCACTGAAACTTTAAAGCAAACAAAAGAATTTGAGATTTGATTTTTCAGGCAGTTTTGCCAAGAAAATTCCCCTGGGCTTTTGGACTACACAACAAGTTCTTCATATAAAAAAATCCCTCACTGAGCTATTAGCTCCATTGTTACTTCTGTTTGGATGAAGATGTAACGTAACTAAGGAATAAAATTCGTAATTATTCTCTCTCTGGAGTTCCTATTTACTCAGATTTTTTCTCATTCTTTCTCACAGCATAGATTTTTGATACATTTTGTATATATGCAAGATTACTTTGGGACCACACTGCTCAAGAGGTACAGTGATTGCCCTCTGCTCTGATACCAAGAAAGTTTACGTATTTCATTTACAATTTAATTTAACTTTCCCTGATTTCATAATAATGCTTAAAAATGCCTGAAAGCAAATCTCATGAGAACACAGGAGTAACAGCTGAATGGAAACATAGAGCAATTATGAGAACGCTAGCATGGAGAAGTGAACTTTAGAGTGCATATTCCAAGCCCCAGAAGACCTAAGTGGAATACACAGCTATCACTTAATTGAAAATCACAGAGTAGGAATGTAGCTTATGGCTACGGCTTCCAATGAAATATTCTAGTAAATGTTTATCCTTAATTGTGGAGATTGCGAAAAGAGTGGAATACTGAAACAGAGAGCAAAGGAAATTAAAAAAAAAAAAACAGTACTATAATCCTTCCTCAAGTGTTCTAAAAGATTAATATCTTTTATAAAAGATGTACACAGCCACCCAAAATCAATAACAAGAATAAGCAGTATTCACATTTTAGGGCATTTGTTGCATAATAGTGGCTGTCTTCTGTAAACTGATACACTTTCCTGAATTTTCTAGATGTTTACACTGCCCCGATGCACAGGAGAGATTGTTCATACCTAACAACAGTTCCATAGAAAACAGAATAAACAATCCTTTTTTTTTTTTTTCTGTCCTAAAAAGATAGAAATAAAATTGAAATCTTTTGCAAAAGAAATAATATTCTTTCTAAGGGAGAAATATTAAAAAAAACCAAAAGAAAACAACACAACCAAAAAACAACCAACACTCAGTCCCACTGGGTTTTAATGTTATTTCCAATATTGAAAACTAGTTCAAATAATTCAATTTTACATAGATAAAGTAAGTCACATTTCTGTGAGAGGAAACAGTGCTTTTTGACATTAAATATCCATCAAAGAGAATCACAAATGCTACTATTTTATTGGCTATTGATCTCATCTTTCTTTCCCTTGGAATAACTTGAATTGTACCTTCCATATTTTGGATCACTTAACAGTGTGGTTATTTACTTTATAAATGGACAGGTTTTGCTGTATTTTCAGACACTCAGATATGCAAATTTGCTTTATGATCCTTGGCACAAAACTTTTCAAATGTACAAGATTTTTATTTTATATTTTTATTTTTGCTCTTCTCCTAAATTGTCATTAAATTCAAATGTGTTAATAAAAATATTGATTAAAACTTCCATATACATCCAAGAATCAAAAGGAAAAGTACTAGGACATGAAAATATTTGATGCTAGTTCATTTGCTAGTACCTGTGCAAATACAAGGTACTGATGTGCAACCCACTGAAAAGTTGTGTATTACCTAACGTTCATAGTATTAGCAATTGCAAGAGGCTGAGGACAAACATTGCCTAACCTTACTTAATTTTTTTGATGGAGGTTCATTTTTAGTTCCGCAGCTAGATCTGTTAATTCCTGGTGGATAGTGAAAAAGGGGTATTTGTATATTAGCCACAAAAGTCCAAAAGACTGCAAGAGGAAAGCCAGTGCTATGCAGAAAGCAGACTTTTTTCTGTGCTATGCTGGAGGCAGGGGAGATGAATGGAATCATCAGGAGACAACAGAGATGGATGATTTTGCTAATAACAGTCACAGACACTAGATGGGGATGGATGTCAAAACATAACTATTGCGTCCAAAATTTACTTTTGCTGCTAGGAATCTAGGCGGTATTATATGTAAGGAATGAACTGGGGCTGATTTCAAAGTTCCCTGTGACTTCCACTTTCTTTGTATTCATATCTAGAAATACTCTAAGCTGGGCTGGTAAAAATTTAGTATTTTCCTCTTTTTTTCAATATACAGCCCATACTTCATTCATTCCATGCATTAAGGAAGAGGTTAAATAAAACCTTTGCAGACTTCCAAGAGCAACTCACCACAAAATATTAAAAAGAGGTCCTCCATTGAGCTTAGACCTCATTGTCTAGTACTGATGCTTGAGGCTTTTTCTGCCTAAAGAGAGTATTATCTCAAGCCAGTGTTACACTTGAAACCTAAGGAAGAAAGTAGCTTTAAAGAAAGAAAACTAGAAGTCTGTACTAATGGCTGTGAAAGCAGAATAAGAGGCTTGTCACATGGAGGTAGGTGTTCATCTACCTACTTTTTTGAGGGGTTCAAAGGGCGTTTAAAGAAGAGCTTTGAAACATGGTAGCAGACCATCTCATTGTGGAAGGGCCTGGGGAAAGGTGAGAGTGGAAAATTCAGGGGAAAAGTACAGTTGAAACTTCCCTTAAGAAAAAATCTGGACTTTGTCTGATCCTATGCTAAACGTGTTAAGTCCCAGCTAAATCCTATGCTTGAAGCTGGAAAAAAACAGATGAGCAGAAACAAAGGTCTAGAATAACCATGAGAAGTACGTCATCTTGCATCCTGAATCTCAAAAACCCCTTCCCCTCTGAAATCAAGTCTACATACACAATAGACTAGATGGGTGCCACACCTGTAGAGCAGTGGATCTTGGATTTCTCTACACACAGTGTAGAAAAAACACCAAGCACTGCTGACATGAAAAAGTAAGTGTGAAACTTCTTTTCAGGATAATTTTAGTATACAAAAGTATATGCATGCAGGTAGGATAGCTATCATAACATAAATAATTTGGAATTTAAAGATGATTTTTTCCTTATATTTATCGTGAACAAGATACCAACTAGTGTCTGATGTAAAAAGGCCTGAAACAAAAGCATTGCAGAGAACTGAGCTAATTATTTGGATAAATTAAATCCCTACTCAGATGTTCAGCACAACAGTCACTGCAGTGTTACCAGTGAGCCACAACACATCCCATATAGAAAACACTTTGTATTTTCTGGAATGAGAGAAGACAAGACTTGAGGTGGGTCAATAATTGCCAGAGTGCTTACTGTTGTCTATGTAGAAGACATTTTTCAGGTCGCTGTCTGACATACAAATCCTTGACAGCAGAAGCAGCTTGTGCAGCCCCTTCTCCCCCAAGCAGCCATCCATACTTCTCAGGTGTGCGAGAAAGGTGGGGTCACACAGGCAACCATAGAGAAAGTGGTTTAGATTAAAAATCACGTTGAGAAGCACCCAGAGAAGTTGTGTTGCATAAACTAGCACTGCGGTCAAAAAAGTCAACATTTATTAGAGTCTGTGGGAAAAACTCAGGATATGCTGTTTTAACAGATGTCAAATGTAAACAGAGTAGATCATTAAAATCATTCTAGCATAACCTCTTGGACTAAAAAAGCTTGAAATGTATTTTGTTTCTAAGAAAAGTGAAAAGATAGAGAGCTAATAAGCTGGCAGTTGCAGAAGCAACAAAGCAGTTTGCCACAGCACCATGGCTTAATTCTTCAAAGGGAAATTTGCAAGGAAACGTTGACAAATGATTTGTCATAAACAGAACTCATCTAAATCACATTTTGGCAAACTAGAAAAAAAAAAAAAAAGAGAAAGAGAACGGAATTTTACTCTGTGATATGCTTTACCTCTCAAATAGGAGGATTTGAGATTTTTTTCTACTTCAGAAAACAAATTAACATTCATCTGGTTTGGTCCCTACTATGCATTTTCAAGTTTACATCAACTTCCCAAGCAGTGATAAACCTCAGGAAAGGGTGAAACACCTAAATATGGAATTTTATGTGAAAAATAATTAAAACTAAGAAAGTCATTAGAAAGTGTAATCTTGTCCTAAGTGTCTGCATTAGAAAATCTTTTAATATTTCCTTTTCCTAATTCCATTCACATTGTCATCCTTCAGATTATTGTAGTATATGATCTTCTTTAATGATTCGAATGCATATTAAGAGTAATTTCCCTGAATAGATAGACTTGGAAGTTTTCCTAAACCTGCTACATAATATTTTTTTTGTTATTTGCTAAGGCAGTCGGTATTCTCTATCTGCTGTTCCTAAAAATTACATTTTGACCCTTTGTGTGTGCATGCAAGTATGGGTACATAAGATTGTGACTCTGCCTCTTAAAAGATGGAGAAAAAGAATCAGCACAGATAGTTAGTAATTCCTGTTTGAATCCTACTCTAGGAAAAACAGAAAACAAGGAATTAGTTGTCACTTAAAAAAAAATAAAATCAAGCTTATTTTCAACAAACTATTCACTGGTAAGAGCATTTTCTGAAGACTTTTTATTGATAGTTTAATATATACCTGAAAACACAGCAAGAACTGAAATCATGATTATTTAGCATGAAACGATCAACACTTAGAAAGTTTTTGTATATAGCACTGCAGTTTAACAATATAATTATGACCTCAAATTGAAAGGAATTATGTTTTACCAAAGGAAAGTTACTGCTGTTCTCATTGCTACTTGCTCTCATTTCCTCATGGAGGTCAGGGCAACACCCAGTTTTCTGATTAATAAATAGTCTATTTCGTTTGCAGTTTTCAAAATCTGTTGGCACCAGCTGGCATAGCTGCATCAGCTTGACTGGAAGGCTTGTGTACATTCGTAATTTTCAGTTACCATGCATTTCTGGAAGTAGCTTTCCTTACTTTCAGCCTGCTAATTGATGTTGCTTGCCCACAGCTTTATTTCTCTGAGGTTAAAGTTCTCTGAAAACTGTATTTATTTATTTGCTGAAGTAATTTGGTCTCCAACATCAGACTGATATCTAAACCCTACTCTTAATCTAAACAGTCAAGTTACAACATTATGATTCTTCTTCAAGTTTCACAGATCTCATCTGTTTTATTCTCTCTAGAGAACAGTTGGCCAAGGAACTGTTTTCACATTTTGAAACATCAAGATTATTATTAAAAGAAAAAAAAAATAGTCTACACTGAGACAATTTTCAAAGCAAGGAATAGAGACAAATGTAGGCAAGCCAGCCAACCTAAGGATCCCTCTCTCTGGTTTTGAGTGATTTCCCTTTTGGAGCTGAGAATATTTTCCTGACAAATATTTAATTAAAAATTGGGAAGTTGCTTCTAAGATGTTCCACTTGCAGCTAAGAATTTGCTCCAGTATGAAAGTGTCTCATCAGAAAATTCCCTATCTATTTCTTCCTAGACATCTATCATAGAGGTCACTCACTGGCTCAATTCTATCCTCAAATACATCATTGCATCACTTATTTTCTGTCCTTCAGTAAAAACCTGTATTCCTTGGTCCTACCAGTTAGAATGAACCCAGCATCACTGGCAGCTGCAAATTCGACAGCTAAACACTAATCAGAGGACAATTTAGGTTGACCTAATTTTTTGCACCACTGCTATCCTTTTCTCTGCTTATTTTCAGAACTTCCAGCTATGCAGTGGGCAACTCATCATGGTATTTATGTGTTGATTACACTACTTTATAAAATCATTCCAAATTGGTCTTTTACATCCAGATGAGCTTTGCTTTGCTTTGCTTTGCTTTGCTTTGCTTTGCTTTGCTTTGCCTTGCTTTGCTTCGCTTCATAAAAGTCTGTGAAACCTGTAAGCTGTAAGGAAGATAACCACCTGTAGATTATCTGACTTTCTTGCAACACCAACTGCACTGGTTAGAGAGTATCATACTTGTGACAAAAAGCAAGGAAGATCATTTAAAATGAGACAACATGAACAGGTCTGATTATTTTCATAGTCACAACAGTGAGAGTTGAGAGTAATGCCAATGAAGCAGAACTAGTTTATGTAAAACTAAAAAAGACTCAGCATCTTGATTTTCAGCTGAAGAAAAACAATTGAGAAAAGATGTTTTGACTGTTTTTTTCCTAGACAGTTTACAGTGGTGAAAGTCAGAGGAACGCCATTGCAGATACAGACTGATTTACATCTGTGGAGGAGCTGGCTCAAATCACTGTGTGTTAAACATTGCTAATTTTAAGCATTTTGCAGCTGTTGCTCAGAAAACTCAGACATCAGCTGTTTTCCAGCAGCTCTGGCTGCTGCCCTTTACCATTTCCTGTGCCACTCAAGGCTCACAGTTCAAGGGAAAAAACATTCAAGATCTAAAATTAGTGCATTTCCCTAAAGACAGCAGAACCCTTTGAAATAATTTTCCCATAATAAGATGTGATGAAAAAATTATCCCGATTTAATTTACTCTTCAACATTCATAATATGCCATCCTGTATTTACTTCATGCATTTGTAGAGTTCTTCAGTGATTGTCCTGGTGTCTCAGCTATTTTTATGCCTCCTACCTGGGCTGAGAGATGACCACTGACTTTAGCTGGCTCCAAGCCTCACTCCTAATGTAAATTAACTGCAGTTGAGTTACTCTGATGAACCACAGCTCTATGTCTAACCCAGGTTGTCTTATTACTGCCTGCTAGTTACTCAAAAATCATGTGAACAGTCTTTACCTCCAACATAGTACTACACAGTGCTTAAACACTTACAGAATCTGTGTTTGTGAGAAATCAGACAGATTCACAGGGCATCCCAGACATCATGGTTTTTTATATAATAAAGATTTTCCTTCCAGAATCTGCAGAGACAGGTATTAGAAAACTCCAAACCATAACCTATGAACACTGCATTGACGAAAAAATATTAATAATAAAAAAATTCTCCTCTGGTTTACAATTGAACAATATTATTGAAGCCAGAACTGCAGATGTATAATTAAGGCAGAACATGAAGATTACAAAGATTAGGCATTTTTGTGCGGAATTTTTTTAACTGTGGGCTCTCTGCATCTCAGTGATATACTTGCATCACTTTTTTGTGTACTATCTTTGCAGTATTTGTCTGGAAAGTAACAGGGTTGTTTTTCAGGCCATGTTTGCCATGTGGCAGATTAGTCTGCAAGAGTATTTCAATTTCAGGACTCTGAACTCCTGCATTTTTGCCATTAACAACAATTACCTGCTAGTATTATTTTAACTACTATACTCTTCACTTCTAAACTCATTTTGCCACTTTAAAGTATTAATCTGTAGATTGATAAACCCTGCTTTCTAGGGGATAAGCAAACTTTATCTCCATTTTACAGCTCAGTACACTGAGGCTCAAAAACACTACAGACATGCAAAAGCGAAACAAATTTTATTGCAAAAGTTGACTTCCAAAATCCATAGCATGACAAGTGCAACTTGAGATTCAGCAAATTTCCTCCTGCTTTGGCATACCCTGGTCTGTAGGGCAGCTCACCTCTAGAGTAGCAGCTGATCACATAACACTCACCAGTGTCTCATGGAAACCTGCCAGAATGGCACTGGAGATGTATGCAGGTATGTTGCATGTATACGTATGACGTGTCCATAACCTGATATGTAAATAGGCACCATTTAGTAGGTTTTTGTAACACAACTGCACCTGTTTTACACGCAACCATTTGCTTATCTCTGAGGCTTGTTTTCATGGGATATGCATAACTTTAAACCCAAGGGTTCAGCTTCAAATCTACTTTAGTTAGTATAAATGACCTCCAGTGATGCCAATGGAAATGACATTCACCTCCTCCCCACATTTCCAAGGGTTAACCCTATAGGATCACCCCTTGAATGCAGCCTCAGGTCTCTCTTTCACCCTTGTGTCACAGACAGCAGGTCAAGCTGTCCTCATCTCAGAGTGACGGGCCCTGAATCAGGAGGAAGGTCCCAGAATATCATCCCACAGGTGTGAAATACAAGTCCAGTATTAGCAAAAACTCCAAGCTTAGCAAGGTTGCACTGAAGAATGTATGATGTGAATCTGAGGCCCATCCCTGAAAACTTAGCAATTCATAGAACACTTAAATCTGACTTGATTAAAGCTGTGGTACGAATCTGTGGGTCTACTGAAAAAAAACCAAAAACACAAACCCAAACAAAAGAAAAGCCCAACCCAAACACCACGTATTGTTCTTAGCTCAAATTCGAGCCATTTGTATCAAAAAACTCTACCATATGTAAATACACATGCATAAGCAATTTGGATACCATTACCCTATGTGCAAGGTAAGGGATTGGTTTTGTATACATTCTTCATAAATGAGAGAGAATTATTCATCTGCCTTTGGCTAGTTTCCCAAACACTTCATGCAAAGTCCCAAGCCTTCCCAGTGAGCTAAAAGCAAATTGTACAGTTGATGAATACCATACGCTGCTTTAAGTTATACTGATTCATCTCTGCTTGCACTCTATGGGCAATTTTTCTTGGGAAGGGAAAGTCTCTGACTTGTTCAGTCCCTCTGAACACTCTTTTTCTCATATGAAATGTTAACAATTTCTCAATTAATGCATCAAACCACTTCACAGCTGCAGGTTATATTTTTGTTAGCTTGTTTTGTAAAATAGCAGAATGGCTGATTTTGCCTGGTTTTGTCTACAAGGAGCAGCACGTCACAGGGAGTCCTGTTTCTTTTTTCATGGTGTTAAATAGTAGTATAGAATATTCCGTTACTGAGAGAACTGAAGAGATGTGTATATAAATATTACATTTACATTAATACAAATAATTTTGCTGCCTGTCTAGTTTTGATGCATTATTGTTAAGTAGCAAGCTGCCATTAGAAAACTGAGGCTTTCAAATGCAAAATCAAACCTGCAAAAATTTTCAGAAAAATCCCATTACTGCTAATACAAGACTATAAAAAAGTACTGCTAATGATGACCTCCAGTTTTGCAGGAACGAAAAATAATAGAAAGGACTATATTAACCTAAAAACCACAAAAATGAACGTTTCTCTATTTGGACAAGACACATACATTTATGCACCTGCCAGGAGAAAAAACAAACAAACAAACAAAAAAACCAAACAAACCAAAAAAAACCCCAAACAAGTAGCAAAACACCTTCAACTCTGTAGAAATATACTGAAATTAAAATATTTTTGGAAAAACAAAATGGACAAAAGAAAGACGGATTGTTTATTAGTAGCGTGAAAAATGGGAGTAAAAAAGATACTTTTTATGGCATTATGCAGGAACAAATGCATGAGTATAAATAGATATGCTTTCAGTTAAAGTATTGTATGTTAATTTGACGTATTACTTAACTCTTTACAGTAGTAGAAATATTTTTCAAAGATTTTTTTCCATCTAGGCCACAAGATGTTACTGTATGTATGTATATTACTGGTTCTAACATATACATAGAGGAGGGAGGCCAATTAATTTATGATTACATTTAGGAAGACAAATATTTGAAATACTGATATTTAATGAGCTGGATGTGTAAGAATGTGTTTATATACCTTTTCTTGTCTGAAGAATGTCCATCCAAAAGGTGTTTCATCTAGAAACTGTTAGAACAATTGCATTTATATAGGGACTATAAAAACTATTAATTAAATACATTCTTTGAATGAAATAGAAAAGAGTTCTGCCCTTGAATGGTAATGCTTTAGTCAGGACATCAAATAACTCTAAGCCCAGACAAAACCAAGAAATAATAAGTACATGAGTGACCGATACTATAATGATAGCCAGAACAAATCCAAAGTTGCTATTCAGAAGCATTCTTTAGTCATTATCCCCAAATTTATTGCCTAAGTTAGGAACCTATGAAAATTAACCACATGAAGAGTGCAGCACTCTTCAAGGCTAAATGAAAACACAGAGTGAAAGTACAGCACATTATATTCAAAAGAGCCACAAAAAATCAGTTTACTTAGCTCTTTGATTCTCCTAGACCTTCTGATTTTAACTATCAGCTTCAATAAAGAATTCTGCTTCTGGAAACCAGTTTCGATACTAGATGCTCAGTCTCCATTAAATTTAATTTTCTATTTCCCTGGACTGTAGAACAGGTCATTGCTAGATTCAGACTGAAAAGGTTGTTGCTAGATTCAGACTGTACAATCAGGAACATCAAGCTTATTGTAATGAATTTAATTGAATACGCTCAATTGTGTAGGTTTTTCTTCTTTAATCTCACATTGCCAATACTGTGGAATCACTTCATTGTGGAAATTCACATCCTAGCTCCCTTTCCAGTTGCATCGATATTAAGAGTGGTCTAAAGGTAACATTCATTGCTTCTATAAAAGGGAGAAAAAAGTATTAGCCCTGCCGAGAAGGACTTGGGGGTGTTGGTGGATGAGAAGCTCAACATGAGCAGGTAATGTGCGCTCGCAGCTCAGAAAGCCAACCATATCCTGGGCTGCTTCAAAAGAAGCATGGCCAGCAAGTCAAGGGAGGTGATTCTACCCCTCTACTCTGCTCTGGTGATACTCCACCTGCAGTACTGCATCCAGCTCTGGAGCCCCCAACATAAGAAGGACATGGACCTTTTGGAACAGGTCCAGAGGAGGGCCACTAAGATGATCAGAGGGCTGGAGCACCTCTCCTGTGAAGACAGGCTGAAAGAGTTGGAGTTGTTCAGCCTGGGGAAGAGAAGGCTCCAGGGAGACCTTATAGCAGCCTTCCAGTACTTAAAGAGGGGCTTACAAGAAAGATGGGGAAGGACTCTTTATGAGGAAGTGCAGCGATAGGATGAGGGGTGATGTTTTTAAACTGGAAGAGGGTAAATTTAGATTGGATATTAGGAAGAAATCCTTTACGATGATGTTGATGAGACACTGGAACAGGTTGTCCAGAGAAGTTGTAGATGGTCCTTCTGTGGAAGTGTTCGAGCCAGGCTGGATGGGGCTTTGAGCAACCTGGTCTAGTGAGAGGTGTTCCTGCCCATGGCAGGGGGTTGGAACCAGGTGATCTTTAAGGTCCCTTCCAACCAAAACCATTCTATGATTCTATGATTATTTCACAGTAATTTTAG
This sequence comes from Fratercula arctica, assembly GCA_947846985.1. Lineage (NCBI taxonomy): Eukaryota > Metazoa > Chordata > Aves > Charadriiformes > Alcidae > Fratercula > Fratercula arctica. The sequence goes on along the minus strand of CANTUZ010000002.1, from coordinate 61,129,677 downwards.
TTAGAAAAAGCTGAACTAGATTTACCTATCCTTTCCAAAATATTTCTCTTTGGGAAAAGATCAAATCTAGTCTTTCCAGTTTAGAATATCTAGGGACATAATGGAAGACCTTAATTGCAGCATTTTAGCGGTAGGAGTCATGGTTGAGATTCTGAATATTTAACGTAAAAACATAAGAAATGTGCTCAGAGATCCTTCATTGAATTATTAAATCTGAAGAAACCAATTTGTGTAAACTTTTCAGTAGCAGGAATCAGGAAACTGGACTCAGCAAACGAATAAATTGAGTTATAAATTATAAATTGATTTGGGTATAAGAGCACGTTAAATATTGGATTAGTACATGCAAAATATTGCTTAATGCTCAAACATATATTATATGTCACTCCAAAACAAGTGAATAAGATGTAAAAACTTGTGTTAAAGTTGTGTATTAAACATAAAACAGAGATGGGAGTTTTCTCTTTTTTATTCTTTTTTTTTTTTTTTTTTTTTTTTTTTAACTTGTTTAGGAAATCTAGATGAAATGCAGAGTTATGGTCAAATGTCACTTAATATATGAAAAAAACCACAACCCCTCCCCCAAACTCCCTGCTGCATATTTTTGATTTAGCTAATCCAGATGCTTATATTTTGAATACAGAGCTTATATTAAACAGACACTGGTTTTCTTGCCAACAGAAAGAATACAAACACTGAGACATTAAATGCGTGAATTTCTACTAAAAGATGACAGAACATAACAGTCACAAAGGACAGCCCATTTCTTTTAAACTCTTTAGAAAACATGGAGAAAAAAAATCAGATTAATTCAGATCAACTGCCTTTAGGTTAACCTTTGGAAGGCTAAAGTATTCTCAAGTTCCAAGAAAAGCAAAGATCTTTCCAAAGAATGAGGAATTTTCAACAAGCATAGCACCTAGTGTTTCCAGCTTGTAAAATGTGGCAGTCTTTCATTTTGCTCCTCCATGGGATCTCTACCAGAGATCGCAGATATGACAAGCTATTGTCCCTCCCCACACTCAACCTGACTTGTGTTTCTTACAAGTCAGGTGTAGTCGTATAACTGCGGATAACTATAGAATGCATTGCTGCAGTACCATTAGGGATCAGGATTGGGATTTTCTAAATTCTTAAGAATGATTAAATGTTTTAAGATATTCAAATAAAAATATGAATTACGCCTCAAATATAATTCATTAAAACAATCAACGCATAAGATAATCAGATATAAACGCATAAAATAATCAGATATAAAAATTAAGATTCAAACATATTATTAAAATTAATTTCACAAGGACTGCCAACACTTAGGAACAGTAGCAATAACAGAATCCAGTAATCCTAATTCCAGTCTCCCAACCTAAGTATTAGAACATACACTATATTCCAAATAATCCACATAAAGTGCAAAAAGAGAGATACTGCAGATGACAGTACTGTTAGTGTGCTTTGTTCTACAGATTAGATGATGCTTTAAATGTCATTTAATGCTAACACATTTTATTACTGTCAAGACAAAAGGAATGTTCTGTCTATACAGAAAAACTGAGGTATAGTCATGCCTATGATGTACATCAATTCTTGCAGCAAATGTGCAACAAACTAGCTCTCACTAATGCTGATTTAAGTGATTACTATTTCGCTATGCAGGAGCTGCTCTTCTCTCTTACAAAATACATCACATGTAGGAAAACACTACTAACAAACAAGACTACTTTTGAAGTTAAGTAATGATAAAAAAAGTACAAGTTATATTTTCTGAACTGCCTAATTATCTGTGCAGAAAGAAAACAACACTGGTGCTTAGGAAATATGTGTACACAGTGTAAGAATTTAAAATGATCATTTAGTTACTCAGAACTACAGTACTGTAATCCTCATTCTACTCCAAAAACCATGAATGGGAAGAAAATTTAAACAGTACCTCTTGAGAAATACCCACAATGTACCTTCCCTCTTATAAGATTATGCAAATTCCCACTGCAAAAAAATAAATAACGTTTCAAGAAACATAAAATTTACATATAAATTGACAGATAGGCAATGAGATTTTTCTACAGCCCAAAAGCAATGATTTGAAATATTGTGGATGCTCTAGAGAAAAATGTCTAATCTTTTACAGTTCTAAGTAGGAGCCTAAATGTCTCACTTTTCTGCTGCCTCCTGTGCCTATCTAAGTATTGCCTTCCCCCTCTTGTAGGGTAGAAGGAAATGAAAGGAGGAAGTCCAAGGTAGATTGTCATGGCAAGGGAAACACCCCATATGCACATTCCTGTCTGAACCTACCCAAATTACTTTAGGTTATGTGAAAAACTGTCCAATCCCAGAGGGTCTTTCCAGCCCTATACCTGGTGTAACTTCATTTTGGACTACTTTAGTACTGGAAAATATCTTAGGGGTAGGAGGGCTGTTTGTTTTTTAAAACCAAAGGACAATGTTATAGAAGACAGTGTATAAACAAAACAAAACTATTCCTGAGCCAACTACCTTTCATATTAAGGAATATATATTTCTTTTCTCTTTCTTTCAGTAACATTAACCCAGTCCTACTATAATTTTGAGTAAGATTACAGAAAATGACAAATTTCAGGAAAACTAATTCAACTCCATTATAATTTCCAAACAATGGCACGAAATGACAAAATTTGACTTTGAATTTCCTTTACCTGAGGCAGGTGATAGAGGCCAACTTGGTATTTCAGAACTAAAGTTCCAGCTCTGTGAGAAAGTCACCAAGAAAGTACCTCCTTTTTTGGGATGATGATACTGTTGTCTGGAGGGAACAGGGGCTATTACAGGAGGTCCCACAGTCAGGTATTAATTTGGAAAAGAACAAAAAGGCAACTGGTTGTGGTGTTGTGTTGCTGTAGCTGTGTAGCTTCATACATACATACATCTTCCCGTCTTTTTAACATCACATAATCTTCTGTGCTTCTTCTACAGTGAAAATTAATAGTGGTTTGTTTTCTTTTTTTAATTTAAACAAGCCTAGAATAGAACCCACTGAAAAAATCCCCAATGTAAATCCTAAGCAGCAAGCAAAATCAATATACACTTTCTAATAAATCTAAAATAATCCTTTTGTTGTTATGGATGGCTTCTATTTCTCAAAAAAACCCCAGATGACTACAAGCGGGTATTAAATTGCTGTATATAAATAAAATACAATAATATTAAAAATAATATTTATTTGACATTATTAAAAAATGTCATTTTGCCAATGGACAACACACTTTGTCAGGAGTTTGCAAAATGCAAAAAGAAAAAAATCCACTTGCTTTTCCAAAAGATACAGAAATTAATTAGCATATTATACAAATTAAAATAAGTCATGGTGGCATATTTGTTGAGCAAAATGATCTGACACTGAAACTTCTATCACTGATAACAAGCCGGAATTGAGTAACAAGTTGTAGCAGTCCACTGTCTCGTGCACTAGCTCTGTGCTTTTTTCTCATGTTATGTAATACTTATTAAACAAAGAGTTTAGATGATTAATTGTGTGATCACATTCATTAAAAACATGAAAGAAAAACACACTCACAAATAAAAAAAAGATATATGTGAAGAGCAGTCTTCTGCTTCTCATAGGTCTTCCCAAGGCCCACTGAAGGTAGTAACTATTTTGGCACTTTTTCATCAAAGAGACTTGGATCCGCAGGTCATAAAGTTGCACCATGTAGTCCAGTGCCCTCTTTCGAGCTCTCATCCCACTGGTGTGGTATTAAGTACAACTTTTAGTAAAACAGTGCTAAAGCAAGTAATGCACGCTTTGTTTGTCATGTTGCCAAGAGTGTTGGGAACTCATTCCAAACACAGGATGAGAGAGAGGAGGGGGAAAGGAAAGACATTTTTTTCAGACAGAGGGCCAGTTTTCTTTAATCTATTTACAAAAAAAATTAGTCACATTTGGTTTTGTGTTTGGAAATCCCCTCTTTAAATACTTGCCAAGCAACAAGTGATCATTTTATCTCAAGCCAGCATGAATATTTCTCCAAAGCCAGGCAGACTTTGCAGGTTTACATATTGTAAAATTACCGATATCTTCCAGATGGAGGTCTTCCACACATACTAATCGATCAAAATGAAAGAGATGAAACAGATCTTAATTCTGTTTTGACTGGTGAAGGAAACTCGTCACGACGCCTGCCTTCCACTGTAACCAGAAGTCTGGGCTAAATAGTTCCTTAGTTCAAATCATTGACAAAACTCCCATATGTCCACTGTGAGTGTGATTAAATTCTAATAGAAAAGTTCACAATAAGTCTACCTACCTTGGCTTCCACTTATGTATCTTTCAGTTCCTGGGAAGCTGATGGGAAAAGACAATTAAAAACTTGTGAGTTTTTAGTGTGCTACTTGCATTGAAAAAGAAACTATTTCATTTCCTACCAGAGCTCATAGTCATTTTTTTGGTTGAGTGCAATATATTCTATATCTGCCATCAGTTTTGGTAGGAATTATAGTCACTATGACCTAAAAAACTGTTGTAGATCTCTGAATCCGTCAGCTGTCCCAGATTTCATGCCAGAAGTCAGATTATTAGCTCTTCTTATGGAGAAGTCTCCTCAGCCTGTACAAATGGAAAATACAACCTTTTCCTCAGTTAGGCACACATCATCAGGAAGAGTTAGGAAGCTAGGGTTTTTTGTACGTCTGTCTAAGAGATAAGTCTAAAATATTTGACAGTGCCATTGTGAGTATTCTTGAAATTAAAGCCGAGATTAAAATCACTTTTGCTTGCAAGTGCAAAAATCTCTCAAATTCAAAGTCTCCTTAGTGGTTTGGTAAACCATGTCCAAAAGAAAACAAATTTTGCTTCTTTTTAATTTTCTCTTTAATCTTACATAACCATCTAATCACAAGAGATTCCTTTGTACACATCAACAATCTGTATGTCCATGCATTGCATATGAGTAGCAAAAACTTTAGACCTCTGGAAATCATCACTGCCAGGATCGTACCCTGACTTCTAAAAAAACAGTCTTTATCATGTGGGGTTTTTTTACAAGTTAGATAAGCATGGAACTTTTCTTCTGCTGCTGCTTCATATTTTCTAATAATTCTGAAGTATTATAAATGTACATTCTACAATGCAGAAGAACTATGCACGTACTCTTTATACTGATTTGGTCCAGAAACGTAGTGTTATTTAATAACAGTTCCAGTGTTTTGATGGTATCTGGACATTATTTTGGTTAAATCAGTCCCATTTTACCTTACCAGCGCTGTACACATTTATATTCAGATGTATGGGTGTCCCTTTTTACTTTTGAACTTAAAAACACTTATGTGGTTATAATATTTATATAAATTTACATAAGTGGATCAGAAAGAATGGTTTATAAATTAAGCTGCTCCAATGCTAGCAGAAATTATGTGCACAACTACAAGGTTTGACATACAGAAATTAGACACCCTCTAAATTCAACTCTGTGTGATGTAAAACCTGCAATAGTAAATCACATTTCCATTTATTTGTCTTTAAAACTAAGACTGGAGAAAAAAACATCTCGCTCTGCTCTATTCCTGGACCCCCAAAGTAGGACTCTGGTGGATATCTGTCACCACTTTTCCCTCTGAAGAAAAAGCAAGACAATTCGAGGATCACAAGTGACAACTTAGGCTACTTAAGAGTGACAATAACCAGCACCTGCATCAGGGTTCTGGGCAGATGAATGATCAGAGGTAGCCCTGGTAAAGATCAAGATGCTGCTGCTGTTCACAGGGACCTGCTGCCTGAGATCATCATTGCTGGGGGACAGGAGGGAGACCATGACCAAGGCTCTGCTGCACCACACTACAGACAGCTCTTTTAATTCACACCCATTTTTTCCAGCTATTTAAAACTGTGGTGTCCAAATGGAATAACCTACTCCTTCGCACTCCTTTGTACCAACCTCTGGCAGAAGAGTGAGGTCCAAAGCCAGAGACCATAACACCTAAATTCACCAAAGCTGGAATTCATCTTTCAAAGTCCCTTGCCAACACTTAAACTTTGACATTTTATCCTATGTGGTTAATATTAATATCAGTAAGAAGGGAGATTTTCTTTTTCTACATCTCCCAAAGGGCAGTGACAAATTCAGCACAGACTCCGTAGTTCATCTTGGGGCTTGGCTGTAATGAACAGATCTTTAGGAGGGAAGAAGAAAACAAGAATACCATTGCTTCATTTAAATCTCTTCTCTTTCCATGCCATGAGGAAGCTCAGTTCTTTTTCTTCCGTGACAATTTAATCCCTCTAGTAGATATCCCCTTTTATTGAAAGTTCAGGGGCTAAGCATGTCATCTGAACTCTCTTCTGGACCCAATACTCTTGGCCTGACAGGCAAGAAACCTTGCATTTAATTTCTTCCCATGATGTACTGGCTTTGGCTAAGTGCTTGGGCAGTGTCATTTGCTTCCATTTACACAAACCCAAAATTTTTAGATGTTCAGATACAATATCACTTTGATAGAATTTAGCAGCAGCCATCAGTTTTTTATGTTCATTTGTTTGCATTGATATGCCCTTAAGTTTTAAATATATTTTGCACTTTCTTGTTGCTTCTGAGGGGACATTCCCTCTGTGGTTCTGTTTCTTATTCCATCTCCTGTGTCCCACTCATGATGCAGAAACTGTATCTGTGGGTAACATTCTACTCCTGACTTTTATTGTTTATTTACTCTGCAGAAAATCCTTGAACCATAGTGCTCATTTGTAAGAAGATCCTTGAGGGAACAGGAGCTCATATTGTTGTGCTAATTACTGAGTTTAACATGAGAACTGCAGTGAGTGGAAAGCCACTGTGTGGGTGAGCCCCATTAAGATAGCATTCCTGATTAATTGTTGAATTAATTGAATTCAAATGGAAGGATAGATCACTTTATGGGGCAGAATGAAGAACTCCTCGGAATAATTAGACAAATGGAAGAAAAATAACATTATTAGTTTACTTAGGTTCTATCCATATCACTTTCAATTGTGTGTGCTATTGGAAGGACAGTCAAGCAAACACTGAAGATTAAGAAAATTTTACAGAATGCCAGTAATCAGTTCCACACTTCCAATGCTACTGTTAGAGTCACATTTCTCGTATTAATTGTATTATGCAAATCCAGTCAAAGAAGGAAACGACAGCATGTGCAAATCAACATCAACTTTGGAAACTGAGCATTTACCATGGACTACACGTAAAAATTCAATAGCAAAAGTTTTTCCTCAACTAACTCTTAATCACAAAGAAGTTCAGAAAGTGAGCTGATCACAGACTGTACAAAACAAAAAAAAACCTTTTAATTTTATAAATTACCCATGATGGTTTTATTTCCTAGCTTTATATAGCAATTCAGTCAATTACAGTCCAGTAGGGTGTCTATCTCTTGTAACTGAAGATACAAAGAAAGAAAGAAACTAACCTAACTTGGTTAGGAGAGCTCTGAAGTAAGTGCAATGGATGAATAAGCAACATGGTGTCCTGATAGCTTGGACTGCTACAGCTTCACTGGTTTTTGCATTTATACCAACTAGATATAGTTACACCAGACATAACATGTCACATCTGCAGTCATCTTTTCAACTGAAATTTAGATCTAGCATTAGAGATGAGTTTTAACACTATCATAATAGCAAGGCTGGGGCACTAAAGACCTTTTTATCCTACTGTAAAATTCAAAGTGCTTCTTTCCCTGTAATTTTGGTCAATGAGAAGAAAAACAAGGACTTGCATTAAACAGAATTTGGAAAGAGCATAAATGAGATGGCCAACCTTTCACCAGAACAGACCTGATTAGCTTCTTCCATGAAACATAAAGATGTATCTTACCAACCAATTTCCATTATGGGTTTTGGCAGCCAAGGACCAAAACTTTGAAGAACGAATAAATATTTAATGGAAAACAATTTAAATCATAATGTAGTAGCAGTCTCAAACAAAAGTTATCCAAACCAACAATTCTAAAAGAAGCCTTTCATTACAGGATATCTTTCCAGTTAACCCTCAGACACAGCTTCAAGTTTCACAAGGCATCAGAAAGTCATGGCACAACACAGTTTTCTCTCCTTGTTTAAAGCCAGGCTGCATTAAGGAGGATGTGGGTTCTTATTCAGTTCCCTCATTGCTGCATTAATCCATCTAATGTAGCCATTTGGAAACAAATTCTGTCTCAAATCTTGCAAGCTATGATACAGCAAAGCAAGCTGTTTCTCCCAAAGATTTTAACTCCTTCATAAATAAACAATAGAGACCACCTCTAAGTGTGTTTTCCTCTGCTCTTAAAATAATATTATGAAGAGTTGTACGAGCAAGAAAAAACAAGCACAGAAAAGACATTTGTCCTCTGTCCAATTGATAGTCTACGTCTCTAAACATTACGTGGATGAAGTAAACATTACACTACTTTTGTGGTCTCACACAGAGTCCAGGAACCTCTTCAACCTCGAATTAAGACTTGTATTACAGTCCTACGAAATGCATAAACTTTTGTGCTAGAACCTCTGTACTACTGTGAAGTTTTCCTGCAAAACAAAACAAAAATAGTCTAGCATGTGAATAGTCTAGCAAGTCCAGCAAGTGAAATTTCCATTTTTGTCAAAGGAAGTATCCAAAAATGCTGTATGATCTGTCCACCCTGGTAAGAATGAAATCCCTCACTAGTTCATTTTACTGAAACCACTATCAGCTGCTCCGCTCCTGTTCTTAGCACTTCTATATTGAAATTCTGGTGATAGCACTGGCTACAGCTACGTCACCACCAAGAGAATCAATTAGTTACACAAACATCCCAAGAAACAATGTTTTGCAACTCCAAGTCTCCGAACACCTGCAAAAGCTAAAACACGCATTTTCAGATCTTTGGCAGAAAAGCTAAACACCTCTGACTGGTTGTCAAACTGATCATCAAGCCTTAGAAATAGGTGAGCCTCAATGGTGCCATAAACCAGCTCTTTAAAGATGCTGTGCTCTACGGAAACAACTGCAGTAGTCATATTTAAATATGTTTTGGAATTACTGTTTCTGGCAAGTGGTAACAGTACTGTCAAAAGTGTATGTGATATGTTAACACATTTAACTGAATCAAAAGCCTTTTCAAAGACCATATTTTGCAACAGCTAACTGATGGTCTGAACCTACAGAAGCAACCACAATGAGAGAATATGAAGCTCAAACAAGTCTCTCTTCTACTCCCAATTCTACTCAGATTCAGTTGCACGCGTCACCATGCAAGATAGAGTAACATGTGGCAATTTTTCTCAGATCCCCATATCAAATCCTATTAAGTGAGAAATTCAATGGCTAACCTCAAATGAATAAATGGTTTCTGGAGTGTATAAAATCTTATTTGCATTTAATAGTATTACTTTTAATACACAGTTATAAACTTAATCATTGAGAGTGACTGTGATTTTCAGATAGGAAAACGTGAACTATGTTGCAGGGGAACATTTTATCTTCAGGTTACAAAATTACATCGCTGTAGCTGAAGCCTGAGTACTCTCACATACTCATTTACCAATGCAAGGAAACTGATTCTTTAATTTGATTGTTAGGACAGTCATACAGAAGAGGAGAAACAAGTTTTAAATTCTTTTTCTTTCTGACTTGAGCTGTAGATGTGATTCTAGAGTTTCCACATCCCAAGTACATGTAATAATCCTCTTCTCAACTGTGACAAAGGTTTTGGAAGGTCTTGTTTTCATTCTGCATTCCTATTCATTATCAGAACGTACACAACTATTCCGTATTTTTCCTTATCTTCTCTTACATTTGTTTTAGGAGCCAGAAGGCAGGAAAATTGTGGTATAGGCAAGACAGAGCATGCAATATTTTGTTTGTTTGTTTGTTTGTTTGTTTTACAGAAGATCTGCTTTTCATAAACAGCAAATTGTGCCACCTAAATGTATTTCATGGTAGGCTTTCCAGCTATAAACAATGATTTCTCCTGATGGATAAAGTTTTCCAATCATCTTTAAAATGTGATTAGATAATGGTATTGCCTACATGACCGTGTAGTAAAGATGTGGCTATGAAATGTTAACTGGTAAAGCAATATGCTAGGTCTCCTGAACTTTGCATCATTTGCACATCCAAATTGTCAAGTAACTGTACAAAATGGGCCAGAAGCAAACAGCAAGTAAATCAAACTTCTCATTTACCATTTTAAATTAAAAGTTCACTTCATATGGCAGCAATACTCATGGTTGAGGCCGCACCAACACTGAATACAACGGGTTAATCACCTCTTTTAACCGGCTGGTTCTGCTGTGTTTGATGCACCCCAGGATGTGGTTTGCCCTCTTGGCTGCCAGGGCACACTGCTGACTCCTGTTGAGCCTCCTGTCAACCAGCACCCCCAGGCCCCTTTTGCAGGGCTGCTCTCCAGCCACTCCTCTCCCAAGTCAGACTTGTGTCCGGCGTTACTCCGTCCCAGGTGCAGAATCCGCCATTTTGACTTGTTCAATTTCATGCCATTGATAATTGCCCAATGCTCCAATCTATCCAGATCCCTTGCAAGGCCTCTTGTCCCTTGAGAGAGTCAACAGCACCTCCCAGTTTAGTATCATCAGCAAACTTGCTAAGGGTGCATTCAACTCCTGATCACAGATCATTGATAAAAAGATTGAGCAGAACTTGCTCTAGAACTGAGCCCTGAGGAACAGTGCTGGCAACCGGTCGCCAGCCAGATACAGCCCTTTGAGCCCTGCCATTTAGCCAGTTCTTCACCCAACACACCATCTACCTGCTCATCTCACATCTGGACAATTTGTCCAGAAGGATGAGGGACAATACCAAAAGCCTTACTAAAACACAGAAAAACTACATCCACCACCCACTAGGGGAGTCACCTTATTGTAGAAGGACATCAAATTATTTAGACAGGGTTTACCCTTTGTGAACCCGAGTCCACTGTGCCTGATGATTGCACTGCTCTTCAGAAGTCTTTCAATAGCACCTAGCATGATCTTCTCCATAATTTTTCTGGTACTTGGTCAGTTTTGAACATAAAGTTGCATACTAGTTTTACATCTCCACAGTAAAGGAGTTGTTATAATGAATTAGGTGAGGTCTAATGATTCTACCAGACACCATGGATCACCGCACTGGAATTCAGGACTTTGTGTTCAGTGGATTGTTTACCATCATTTGAAATGATTGAGCTGAAACAAAAAAAGTCTGCAGATAAGCATTACGTTTTAATATTTCAGAAAAATGTTTATTGGTGAAATCACAGTTACATAAAGGAAGCCTCTTTGCATAACTAAGAAATAGTACTTTTCTTAAGTAATTAGTTTTGGATTATATGAGCAGAGTTGCAGTCTGTTTTCAGTTAATCCCCATTTATTTGATTAATTTAAATAAATAGACATACACCTATAAAACTAGATAGGAGAAATTTTTCACCAGGGCACAGAAAGCAAGCACCTTATATACTGAATCTTTAAACTCAATACTCTAATTGTTGTACTAAGCCATAAATCCTGTTAAAGCAGTAAAATCGGACATTTAAGGGACAAATAGCATCTCACCTTGTTGTCACAGACATTCTGCAATTATTGCAGTAGCATCACTGGCTTTTACTGAGCAGCATTTCTAATTATTCCATATGATTCCATATGAGAATGAAATATGTTGTATCTGATTAATCTAAAGCTTCGGATGCTATTGGTGAATATTTCTTGATTTTGGTAAGTCACAGCATGGTTGATTTCTAGTAAGTGCATCTCTCTGAATTCATAATTTTGTATTTGTCAAACACCCCATTCCATAAGTGTAATATAAAATCTGACAAAGAAACAGTGCGGTGCAATTCTACAGATGAGGGAATTTAAGGAAAAAGATACTAGAGGTACACCTGAGACATATGTAAAGGTTAATAAAGAGGATTTGCTGCCTTAAGAAATCAGGAATTACAGATTTTGATTTTCAACAAAATTCTCAGTGATGTCTGTCCTAATAGACTAAGTTGCAAATTTCCAAGTATTCTGTAACTGCTGCTAGACAGTCAATCAAGATAAATACAGGTATGGAGGCTACTATAAAGGAACCAATATATATTATCATACAGGACTATAGCAACCTGCCTATATCAATGAACTTTCTGATACTGAAGATATTCTTTCATATGTTCTTGCTTTAGATTTCCAAAGTTAATGTTGTTGAGTTCTGAACTCAATTCCAGCTGAACTGTAGAAGGAATGCAAGATACTCTGCAAATTTCACAGAAAAACTCTCAGCTTTGATCTATGCTGTGCGATAGAATCAACAGTCCCAGAGGAATGGTGTTCCTTTCCAGAACTGCCAATCAGGCACCAGAAAATTTCCAGCACATTGCCCAAGTGCAAGTAATTTGTAATCCCAACATCTCTCTCAACAAGTATTCAGTATACAACTTTAGAAACTGAATGTTAAAAATTGGAGCATCATAATTTTCACAACTACTGGCAAGAAAAGACCTGATCAGAGACAGGACCTTCTGTTCCCTGCAACCTAAAGAACAGAAAAAAGGATACACTACCTTATGTCAGTAGAAAGTGCAGGCAGCCTGACATCCTGTCTCTGAGAGCAGCCTATAGTAAGAGCTTGGAGAAACAATACAAGAGCTGGGCAGATAAAGGATTTTTCTCTTCAGATACACACTACCAAACTGCAGGTCAGGGAGCTTCAAAGAGAGATATTGGGGTATCAAGATTCACCTTATTAATTTCAGGCATATAGGTAGGCTTACTTTCTAGTTAATGAAGATAAGACACCAAGGCCACAGTTTACTCATTTTTGATGTCTATCTTTGACTTAAACGTGCCTATTTCACTGCCTTCAGTGTGAGGCTCCCAATATAGGTCTCTACATTGTAGGAGATTCATTTAGTCAAATGAATTCACCCTTTTATGTTAAAAAAAAAAATGATGAATTTTTCATCTTTACATTTATTTAATAAAATTGCTGTACCTTTGCTTTTTAAGTTCAATATTCTATTCAAAATACGAAGCTCTCAAATTGTGGGGTACTACTGGTGATCATCAGATATTTTTATTTATATATCTCATTATGTAAACTCATTATATACCAATTAGCATTTTTAATTCTCTCAGAGTCCACCCTTCCAACAATCTATTCTAACAAGATGGCATGATCTTCAGATTTGAAGTTGATTTTGCACTGTGTTTTTAAAACTTTAGTGTTTGAATAGTTTGATAGCCCATAAAATGAACTCCATGATCATCATTATTATCTTGTATATTCATTTAGGCTGTCTTGTAACGCAGAGAGAAACTGTTAGAGCATTCGTGCTTGTCTATACTTTCATAGTAAGTGAATGATAATGGCTCCATTTTTCATGTTTTTTCTGTCATTAATATGATTTTCAAGCGAATAATGAAAGAACAAATAGCATTCTAACAGTAAATGGTAGGAAAATGGGGAAAATTATAGAAAGTTTCTAAGCTAAATCAAATTGTTGCTCTAAGTGCTCCTCAATAATTCTCTGAAAAGCTATTGTCAAACAAAACCAGTAGAAATCAGCTCTAAAGGCTGCTCAGGGAAGTTTTGCTATTTAGATTTTTACAAAGTTGTGTCATCCAAGGAGCTCCTGGTGCAATACATGAGCCTTGATCATCCAGAGTCACCTACCAGGTGTTGCAAAGACAATTCTGATTTCCAGCATTTAGAAATGTCCTGAGCTGAACCTCCTGTCCAACTGACTAGGAATCTCTGCAAATCTGAAGCCAGATACAAGCAAACACTAGATAAAGAGATTTTGTTGGCATTCAGGATGCCTGAATGTGGTCACTCCAAGGTCTACTGAAATAATTTCTGATTGGAAAACTGCAGCTGCACCTGATCCAAAACTCAAAAGATTACCATCCTAGAAACTCTTAGATCGAAGTCTTCCTAAACAATCATAAAAATATTATTTCAAGATGTAAAACATGAGGTTGTTTATTGAAGTGACAAATTAATTGATGCATAAATCATGAAAATAGTTGACAGAAGTAGTGCACTGAGAAGAAATCCTACTTTTAATATTACATGAGTGCAGGATTATGACTTTTAATCTGGATTAGAATGCTGCAGAGGAGGAATCAATGTTTTGGTTTTAAGCAATGATGTTTAACATGGTTAGATTTCAACAGAACAAATTAGTCAATTCAGTGCTTTAAAAGAATCTTATGTTTCCACATCCTTATGACTAGAAAGGATCACCACATCATTTTGCTTGATATGCCTGTGAATGAACACAGGTCACATAATTTCACTGTATTATCTTTGCATTCAGCCCAATCAACTCATGAAATTACTTGGCTAAAACTTGGTCCCAGGAGGCATCTAGTCTTGATTTGAAGAAATCAGGAAAACATCAAAAACCTGCAAGAAAAATTCATGACACTTATCAGTTTAAAAACTGCAAGACGGACAGAAATGCTATCTATTTTCTGTTATTTATGCATATTTATTTATAGATAATACATTTGTATTTATTTATATATAATACATTTTATTAGATAGTATATCTCATCATATAGATATTTATTGATTGTATATTTCATAATATATAATATATATTTCATAATATAGATAATATTTATGTGTATTTATTTGTAGATAATACATTTCAATATGTTGTACTATGTATTTCAAAAACTTTTGAAAAATCACAGAAACTTGTCCTTTTGCTCACTATATTTGACAGTTATTACTGATGGCAAATGCTCAGACTATAATTCTCTTAATCTAAAGAAGGCTTTGCAATGTACATGCAAAACACACAAAAGGAATATTAGTCAACGTAATTCCCTACAAATAGTTGCATGCGTGCTCACGTTGATTTTTATGGTGAATAGTTTGAATAAAACACTGATCTTGCCTAGTGAAATTCTATTACAGATTGAGTCAGTTTCACTTTGCCTGACCTTTTCTAGTGAATTATCAGCTCAGAAGTGAGATATTAAATTAGCTGAGCCATATTTATTCTCCTGCTGCCTTCTTCCTCATATGTACATTGACTCTTTCTCCTTGACATCCATCTTGTAACAATTAATTTTGTAATTATGTTGTGAGTTCCCCCTTCATATGTGTTTTGGTTTTACATAAGGTTTTTCCTGACAGGTACATAATTTACTCACACATTTTTCCTGATTTTTCCCTGCCAAAATCAATCACTATCACCCTTATTAAGGATTATTGGCCCTTTGAGGTTCTATTTTTTTTTCCTTTGTGGCTTAAGACTCTTATGCTTCAAACTGCCCATCTAAAAGAAGCATATGCTCTTACTACGGTTGTGATTTTTATTAAGATGTGTGGACATCATCTTTGCACCTATCCTTTTTTACCCTTCCCCTACTGAGTCATTTTGACACTTTTTGGTTGTTGTTTTTGTAATTCTATTCTAGGTCTATGCATCTATAAATAGAATAATTTCAGAAGAATTAAAACAGCAATTCAATACCTATAGAGGTACCACTGCAGTAATAAAAAGATTTCCCAGATGCTCTCAGCAAAAGACAAAACACAGTTTAGGCCACAGAAATTAATTAGGGTCAGAAACAAAAATGTCGGACAGTTTGAGCTGAGACAGTTCAGACTAGCTTTAAAGTGACAAGCTTCCAAAATTTAAAGTTATCTTAGAACAAGACTACTGTCTTTTATCATGGAATCTGTATTTTAATCTTAGATCTGTTTACTAAATAATAATAAAAAAAAATCTGTTATATTTGCAGTCAAGCCCAAGTTCCAGCGTCAAATACAAGGTGAGTTCAGGAGATTTCCTAAACATTACACAATATGACAAAGCATATGACTAATTTATTAAGGTTACATCCACTGTATATTAAAAATACACTATATATAAAGGAAAAAACAAACCAGGAGTAATAGCACCTTGTCGTCAATTTAAATTTAAAGGAAGTTTCTTACAGAGACAGAAGTTTACAAGCACAAATACAGGCTGGGTGGACAATGGATTGAGAGCAGCCCTGAGGAGAAGGAATTGGCAGTGTTGGCTGATGAGAACCTCAACATGAGCCAGTAATGTGCGCTTGCAGCTCAGAAAGCCAACCGCATCTTGGACTGCATCAGAAGCAGTGTGGCCAGAAGGCTCAGGGAAAAGATTCTGCTCCTCTGCTCTGCTCTGGTGAGTACCTGGAGTACTGCATCCAGCTCTGGGGCCCCCAACATGAGAAGGACACAGATCTGTTGGAGCAAGTCCAGAGGAAGGCCACAAAGATAATCAGAGGACTGGAGCACCTCTCCTATGAAGACAAGCTGAGAGAGATGCGATTGTTCAGCCTGGAGAAGAGAAGGCTCCAGGGAGACAGAGTCTTTTAGTACTACAGGCCTCCATGAAAGATGGGGAGGGACTCTTTATCAGGGAGCGTAGCAATAGGATGAGGGTATTAGGAAGAAATTCTTTACTGTGAGGGTGGAGAGACACTGGACCAAGTTCTCCAGAGAAGTTGTGGATGTCCCATCCCTGGAAATGTTCAAGGCCAGGCCGGATGGGGTTTTGAGTAATCTGGTCTAGCCAAAGCTGTCCCTGCCCACGGGAGGGGGCTTGGAACTAGATGATCTTTAATGTTCCTTCCAACTCTAACCATTCTATGATTCTATGATTTATAAGTTCAGCTACATGTAAAGCTTCAGCACCTGAATTCTAGACAAAATCTAGCACCATTCTTTATTGTTTTCAAAATATCCAGTGAAGCAATCATTCATGTTCAAGCTGGCTGTAGTTGCCCATCTGAGAGTAGAGAGGTGTGCAGACAGTTTCACAACTCAGCGGGTACTCACTGAGTAGGTGTGCTTCTTTTTTAATCCCTAAATCAAGCAGAAATGGAAAAAGCTAAAGATCTCCTTATGCACATTGTCCCTTTATAGGCAGCATTTCTCCTTCCTTTTCTCCCTATCTTGATATGGCTATCAAGACTACTGTCATTGAGCGTGACCACATGATACCATTGAATTTTGTATTTTAGTTACCTGGATATTTTCTTATCTCCTAAAATATACGATAGACCAAAGATCCATACCCTGTTACTGCAAGAAAGCACATCATTCAAAGTTACTTGATTTCTTGCCTCTGAGGCCCCTCTTAGGAAAAGGAGAATCTAATTATCAATGCTCAGTTTGTAACCATTTTTTCTCATGCCAGCTCTCTCTCTTGAATTAATTTTTTCCTTTCCTGTTTGTTACTTCCCAGATATATTTATACAGAACAATCACATCCCTTCTCCGTACACTTGCCAGACTAAACAACCCAAGTTCCTTTAGTTTCCTGTCTCTTCCTTCACCTGATCATTGCAACAGCCCAACACTACAAATCCCTATTTTGATTCTTTCTTGTTTGGATCCCACTGTATCCACATGATTACAGAGGCCCAAAAGTCACAGATATTCCATGAATACACAACCTGAATACATTGCACTAGTATGCTTTATGTTGCATGAGCAGACTTACGTGAAGACGCATCAGGCTGAGGAAATAGAATTAATCATCTCCTTTCAAAAGAAATTCAACTCCCTCACAGATGCTGAAGAGAGAGGAAGGAAAACAGAATCTTATTTCTCTTCCTGTTCCTGTATCGGAGACTAATGTCAAAATCCAAAGTAACTTGTCTGTGTCTATGATACTGCTGAGGTGGGACATCCTCAGTTCAGTGTGGTACCACACATTGCTGCGGGACATTAAGTGTATTCAGATCCCAGTTTCGTGTTCTCTAAGGGGCTCCTACCAACCGGCTTGCACTCAGGACTGTTTTTTGTTGCAATTCAAAGGACTTTTGTTCTAACAGTGCAGTGGAATTAAAGCGTAGTCTCAGGGCCCCATCCTAAGCCACGGCACCAGACTTATGCAGGAGGCATGAAAGCTGTGTTATCCTACCTACTTGCATTCAAAAATCCACAAAGGTCAATAGAAGACTTTGAGCGTCTTCAACAAACTTGAATTAATTCCTATGTAGAAACATTTTTGACCCCATATTTCCTGGCTTGAGTGACTACTGTTCAGTAACACCAAACATCTGGACCTCAGACCACATTCCTGATTCCCCTGCAACTAATCCTCACTTCCTGATTAGCAAGTGAAAAGCTTATTTTCAACCCAGAGAGCCAAGCTCAGAGCCTATCCCCTGCACAGGACTAGATGGTATTAGAAGTAGCTTTGGTGTAGAGGATATGCCAACCTGCACTATACTGCTGTTTTCTGCCCTAGATTTCATGTAGTTCCTAAAATTTGTCCCAGCAGTAAGTGGCTATACCATTGTAAGTCCTTGTAGGGCCAGGGTACCTCACTATAAATTTCAGAGCTGATCCAGCTGCAACCATCCCTTCCTCCTCCCCCACCACTCTCTCCATGCTTGAAGTTTTCCAGGAGGGCTAAAGCCACAGCTGACCTGATGTAATAACAGCAACAATCCTTTGACGGGGAAGTTGGACTAGATGACCTCCAGAGCTCCCTTTCAACAAGCATTTCTATCATTAAATGAACCATTTTCCTCCCTGCCCAATAGAGCCCTGATGTGCCTCTCTGCTGTAAGACCAGTTCAAGTAAAGAGAAAAATAATATAGCAGCAGCTCTGCAGCCTTTATTGGTGGGTTTTTTTCCAGCATGTCCAAATCCGTGTCTGGTGTGGCCTATACTGTGAGACGCCATCCGAGGGTACAAGGCTGAATGGAGAACTGAGGGAATTGCATTAGACAGGGTGCATGCAAGTGCTCCCAACCTTTGCCTTGGAGTTTTCTGGAAGCACATTACTTGATGTAAGAAAAAGGCATACAAGATCATTCTCATAACAGTAAACAGTGGGCCTGGACGAGGCTCTGCTTAGTATAAATGTAGTCATGAAGTCTAGTTCCTTCAATAAATCTGTTCATGCTAAGCTTCAAATACACCTTCCTCTGCACCTGGTGGGATGGATCTTACACTGAGTATAAACAATGGTGTAATGTGTTTCGGGTGTCTTCCATTGAGCTTCACTGGCCAAGTTTGTTTTCTGGCCAAGGTGGAGCTATTGCTGTACAGTCTCCAGCACAATTACTCACAATGTTCTTGTGTTCTTTCCCCGTCTCAGCATGTTGCTTCCTGTGACATTTTCCATAACATCTTCAGCTAGTCCTTAGCCTTGTGGGAAACAGAAGCAAATCATCTCTCTGAACTCAGACCACACAAACAGAAGGCTGAAAGCATTACAGCAAATTGCATCTCTGAGCAAAGGCTGTTCAACATAAACATACTGCCATTCGGTTCCAGGCACAAAAAACATCTCTCGCTCTTTTTCTTCTGTCCTCCCACCCTCTTGGGAAAAAAACCAAAACAACCAACGCTGTTATTTCTGGGAAAAAAAAGAATGTATTTGGGTCCAAGACATAAGAATAGGATTTCACCCAAAGATCTGCTCATCTGGGAAACACAAATTAGATTAGTGCACATAATGGAAACACACACATTGTAAATGTTACTACTGAGAGACACACAAACTGGAGCACTTGAGTCCTTGGAGCTGAGTGTCAGCTGGTGCTAATTATCAAAGCTCCACCAGTTCCAGTGGAGATCTGCCCACTCTCAGCAGCTGGGACTCCAGTCTTCAGCCACTGAACTTCTCCTGAGACGCTATCCAACTACAACATTAGATACAGCACTGTAGGTACTGGCACACGCTCCCGACCATGATTTGGAGGCGGTACACTTTTGGCTCTTAGCTGGTCAAGACAGGCATGCATTCTGGGGAGAGCAGCAAGTGAGGCAGAAGGGACATTAGCACCCAGTGACCTACACAGAAGTAGTAAAGTGGAAGCAATTATAAAATGTAATTTCTCATAGCATGATACTGACCTTTGGAGATCAGCTTGCCTTACTACTCACACAGTACTTAGGAGAAACACGGCACTATCACCAGTGTGCTCACACCCACACAATTATCTCCCTCTCCCAAAGTCAGGCAAGGCTTTAAACCAGGAATTTTTTTAACGTTTTAGGAATTTTGCTGTTGTTTTGTTCAAAATTATAGTCTCAGTGCTTGAGTGTAAAGAAAAAATGAATTCTGACACTGGTGGTGAGCTGTTTGCATGTATTAACCAATTTTTATGGGTTATGCAAGCAATTATTACTAAGTGATACTATGCAGAAAGATGAGCCTACAGAAAGCAAGACTCGGGGTCATTGCCTTTCAGGGTAATCACCATCAGCACAGCAAGTCCAAATGTTCAGCTCTCACAACAGCAGGCCTGCACTTGTTCTGTAGTATCATGCCAACTCCATCTAACTGATGAGAGCTACCCAGCATGATTTCAAGAATTACTAAAAAAATACAACAGTTCCCCATTTACCTTCAGTCAGAGAGAGGAGAATTCATTTGAAATACACGCTCACGATAAAAATTCTGAGATGGAAGGAAAATATAGTTTGAAGTAAAATTCACAGGAGGCACTCCAACAGATATTTAAAAATCTCATTTGCAAATTTTAGATAAATATTTAAAATCCTGTCATAAAAAAATCCTGGCTAAAAGGCAAAATCTTAGAAATTCATTGCCAAACAACCCTTCTCTCCCAATATTTGTACTGGTAGAAGAGAGGACATCTGTAGCCATGGGATGGTCACAACAATTCTATTACGGTGAACACGGAAACTGCTCAGTATACATTACAGAGACAACTGGCACTCAAAATCATGTCTTATAAGCCTAAAAACATGAAGGTTATTCAGGCAGAATGTGACCAGACCAAATTAATAAGTATATCCTGCATTCAAGCAGCAAGATCTATGAAAGACATACTATCACTTTTATTGGAACCTGTACAATCCACAAAAGCACATTTTCAGAAAAGAAAACAATCTGCAAGGTTAACCTTTTTCTTTCTACATATGATTCACAGAATTAGTTTTTGCTTAATCCTGTCAAAGGGTTTATTATAATGTGCTACAAACCCAGGCTTGCAACCAGGGTACCGGAGGGAAGTCACTAGTCGGGGACAGCATAGCCATGGCATATAGACAACTATATACAGTCATAGCTGCTTCCAAATTGCACGACTTGATATACTGTCAGAAGCAAGCACTCATCATGAAGAGAAAATCCACCTATCCTCTTAGCAATCCAATGTTAAGTCCTCATGTTATGCAACTAATTCTGAAATAAAAGCACTTAATTATGGACTCCCAGGTAACAAAGTCATTATACACTTGATTGAACTTGTGCTTCTAAACATCTGGGGCTGTTTGTTTTTTCTTTTCTTCTGCCTTTGATCAGGCTCTATATTCCTTTGCCAAATTATTTTCTCCAAATAAAGTTCCTTCAGTTTTGGTTTACAATCATGGTTGTAGCTTTAGCCATTTAAATATCATCTGAAATTT
The DNA here is from genome assembly GCA_947846985.1 of Fratercula arctica. NCBI lineage: Eukaryota > Metazoa > Chordata > Aves > Charadriiformes > Alcidae > Fratercula > Fratercula arctica. Next base: position 61,108,347 of record CANTUZ010000002.1, on the reverse strand, counting down.
TCATCACTTGACAATGCTATCCATTATTAATATGCTCTTGGATCATTCTTCCACACCCTCTGTTGGTATCTCAAAAAAAATTGTATTGTGTCTTTGCGTGTATTCCTATTTAAATATTTAAGTTTTTCACTAGGGTTAGCAAAGGGAGTAAACTTACAGTAAAAATTATGTTCATTTTTAAAGAAATTGTTTGTCAGTACTAGTTCACATTTAAATAATTTCACTTAAATCAGTGAAAATTACATCTGAATTGCATTTAGCCATCTGTTTATTCCCCATACAATTCCTCCCACACATTCGTACTTGTAGTTCGTGGGGTGATCTCTTGCATTTTGGAAAAAAACCTCAAACGTCCAAACAAACAACCTTCAGCCCCCCAAACCCAAACAAACACACACACACACAAACAAAAAAAAAAACACAGAAGAAAAGGTTTTGGATACCGAATAAACTTGAAGAGACAGAACTAATTTAAGAAAAGCAAAGCCAGATTTTTAGTAGGGTGTGGTTTTTGATTCATATCTATTCCTGAATCTCAAACTAACACTTCCCAGAATCACAGAATCATAGGGTTGGAAGGGACCTCTGGAGATTATCTAGTCCAACCCCCCTGCCAGAGAAGGGTCATAGAATCATAGAATCATAGAACCATAGGGTTGGAAGGGACCTCTGGAGATCATCTAGTCCAACCCCCCTGCCAGAGCAGGGTCACCTAGAGCAGGTTACACAGGAACACGTCCAGGTGGGTTTTGAATCTCTCCAGAGACGGAGACTCCACCACCTCTCTGGGCAGCCTGTTCCAGTGCTCTGCCACCCTCAGGGTAAAGAAGTTCCTCCTCATGTTTAGGTGGAACTTCTTATGCTCAAGTTTGTGCCCATTGCCTCTTGTCCTGTCCCCGGGCACTACTGAAAAGAGCCTGGTCCCATCCTCCTGACACCCACCCTTTAAGTATTTGTAAGCATTGATAAGATCCCCCTTCAGTTGTCTTTTTTCCAGACTGAAAAGACCCAAATACTTCAGCCCTTCTTCATAAGAGAGATGTTCTAGTGTTCTACTGATACTTTCTGTATTCACGTAAACCAAAAATGCTAATATTGCCATGTCATTGGTGTTAAAGGTTCCCATTGTTTTCTAAACCTTACCATCAATTTTTTTGATGCACACAAGGTTGCATTTAGATATAGTCATTGATCTCCAGAAACAATGTGTATGTTCCCCTGAACAGGAACTCAGCAGCTCAGTATATGTGCAGACTATTGAAACAACATGTTTATTCTTCATATTATTCTTCTGCAACACTGAAAAAGTTCCTTGCCTTTCTTCACAGCCACCAGTGTTCCAATGCTACCCTGGTTTGGAGGAGCACTTAAGCTGCTCACAAGCAACATGAAGCTCAAAAGTCACACGCTGGTCATCTCTAGTCCTTAATACACACAAAACGTAGAATACTCTAGACCTGAGTAACAAAGAGTTGATATAAAACATGCCATTAAGAATGACATGAAAAATTAAAAGGAAAGCTTGCTTTCATCTCAAGCATGAAAATATGGGGTTTAATCTCTACCTTATAAAAGACAGAAAGTTCAGTGATTTAAGTAAGTTTCATGTTTTACCTTGAAATTCCACTTAACAAAGGGTTTGAAATGGACAGTGAGGGTCAAAAGTTTTTTAGTTGAAGAAAACATATCCATGAGACTAAAGAATATTAGTAATCTTAATCTTAAAATATCCATGAAAATAAAACAGAGGGATGGATATTGTTTACTTTAAAAACAATTTCTTTTCAAGAAATACTTTCTGGAACTAATTTACTTAAACAATGTGACCTTCTCTCATTTTTTCCTTTTTGGAAAAAGAATAAGAATTTTCAAACAGGAAAAATATGGGCCGCTGAACTAGGGGACAAGACATGAGGATTAAAAGGAGCAGTATTCTCCAGTATATCTTATGATGTCAAATATTTTCCAAAACCGAAACCCAAAGTTAACCAAATCCAGTCCTTAGGGCTGTGCGCTAATCTACTGCCTCAAACAAATAATTGCAGGCAATTGAAGGTGCTTGGTTAACATCTTACAAAAACAAGTTTTAGTGTAAACTTTTTGTTTACCCACATTTCATAGTTTTCAGTCAGAAACAGGCAAAGACACCATTTAAGTCTCATCTCCTTTGTAACATAAAACAAAATATCGACTAGTTTCTTGGGTGGGTTTTTTTCAAATCATATAATATATCTTGGGTTTTATCCAGTCTTGACAGAAAAAAAATCAAAACATAAGGACATAGTAGATTCTCAATTGCCTTAGACATACAGTTCTACTTATTAAGGACTTAAGGATTAAACATTGACTTTTGTTTTCCAGTCTGGATTTGTTTTTTTAGATTTGGGAATATTGGACCCTGTCAGGCCTTTGCGGCTATGTTTGAGTTTATTTAAGTTCAAAAATGTCTTATGCACACAGGTACAGGTAGCTCTTTTTTTTTCTCTCTTGACCAAACTAAGTTGGGCTACATCTATTTTTCAAATGCCCAATTGGTCCTGGCATTCTTCTCTGAACCCTTTTCACATTGGAGTATTTTTTACCTTTTGGCTTGTTGATATCCATAATGACAGGGCCATAACAACATAGATAACCTTCATATTCCTATTCAATACCTCCCTAATTATAACAACTAATGTTCCTTCCCTAGAACATATCATTATGAGTGTGTTTTCAGCCATCACCTTAAGACCATTCTAGTGCATGTGGACTACAGAACATTGCTTTCTATCCTTTACACATGATCTACGTTCTCTGTTGTATGAGCACCCCTCCATTCCAGTATACCAAAAGTAATTATTTTTCAAATAGGCCCACCTGACAAAATGCCACAATGAGAATATCCTATAGAAATACAATACCCCAGTATTTTATGACCTAACTTTGTGTCTCTTGCACATTTAATCATCCGTATATATGATTTATTAGCAAGAAAATATTGACACTAAAATGCGTCTACAGACGTCTGCATACAAGTTGCTTCTATTTATCTGACAGACAATTAACTGTAAATCCATATAACGTTCTGAATCAACTGAATGTAGTGCTATTTCAGTATCACATGATGTGATACTAAGGGCTGGGGAGGGGGAATCGATTTCCGTATCTCTTTCTAGCCACATTGTCATAATATACTTATGCTTAGGACTTAAAAACAACAACAAAATCACGTGTGCTTGGCATGGCATATTTGCATTGAGTATTGTCTTAATATAGTTCCAAGCCTTTTAAACATTACCAATAATCTCTATGAAATTTGCTCAATAACATCTAGTTCACCTACTGCTCTCCATGAGGCCACATTTTTTTCTGGGCATATTTGTAGCTTCAGGGATTCCCACAATTCCCATTAAGTTTGCCTGTTTAAAAATTGTTAATTGAACTAGAATCATTTCTATTGGATGAGCCTTGTGGTCAGAATCACTGTGAGTAGTACAGAAGCCCCATTATTTCCTCATCAGTTTTAGGCTGAGATTGTCTAACAGCTCTTCAAGCATCTTTGAATTTGAAACTAGCCGTCATGATGCTGAGGCTCTCAAGCCATATGTTATCACTATTGATTTCGGAGGCCCTCATTTTCTTGACATTTGTAATGCCAACAGATGTCATTTGAAGTGCCATTTACCCAAAGAATACTTCTTACTTTGCAACGAGGCCAGACAGTACATTTTGACATACATTCAGAGGTGAGGAACATAACACAGATCTGTTTCATGCGGTGCTTAAGTACTACTTGAGAAATATCATCTAAACAATACAGCTCACATCATTACAATTTTTCCCCAACCAAACAAAACAGCCAACGTTAACATAATACAGGATATCAAGCACACAAAATTTACTGAAGTCACAAACTATTCAGTTTGTATCAGGAATGTCCTGTGTTGATAAACAGATGCTTGGAGACTCTCATGGCCTTCTTTTCTAAAGGTCTGCATTACTTCAAGGCTGTCAAACCCAACTTTTCCACTGAAATACTTCAGGTGCTAACCACAACACACATGGTGTTTGAGAAAATCATGTCTTCCATAAACAGTACTCAATGTGCTTATAATAAGCATATTCTTTCTTCAAGGCACAACTGACAGAATCCAACACTCGACATAACAATATCTTTAAGATTTCTTTTATTGCAAGTAAAGATGTCTTCTGCCATCAGTTTAAAGTGGATACTAGTTCTGTAGAAGAGGTCTTGAGTTTAAGTTTACAGCAACAACTCAAACTGAGACAGAAAGTATGCATATTTTAGTTCTGTTACTGCTGAACACTTGAAAATTGGTGTTCCAATACAAATGAAAAAAACTATTACTATCACAAAAACTTATGCAAACGGAAAACCTGAAGCTTAGAATAGAATCTTGCGTTTAAAAAATCCTGTGATTAAAATAAATTAAATGTTACAAAGAGAATTAATAAATACAAGGCATTTAATTTGAAGCTATTAATTAATCCTATGACAAATAGGTCATGCTCTATACCTGAGGTACATATCATGCTGGTATATCTGAGGGACACTGAGGAGGCATGGTGTCAAGAACAGTGAGTGATTTAGTTGTAGAACAGGTTTTCCTGCAATTTCAATGAAAAAATTATGCTTCTGTCCTGTTTATGAAGAAAAGGCTCAATAAAACCATTATGCCTCCAAAAATCTCTTTTTTTTTTTTTAGATTTAAGAAGACTCCTGCTGTGGAAGACTCCTGTTGCTTTCTTTGAATCAAACTCTTGATTCCACAGCTGAAAAATAAGTTAGTTTGAAGATTAGCTAATTGCTGAATAGACACTACAGAGCTTGTTGCAACTGCCATTTGGAATGCAATTTATGTCCAGCAATTTTTCATAAATTCAGATGTCCCTTCCAACTTTGCAGTTGTGCACCATATGCACCCATGGTAGGCTGCAGACAGATATGCCTGTTCCACCTGCAGTCTGAACCATTAAGCAGAGCGATATTAACACAATCTGGAGCCCAGCACCTCAATAGGTTCAGCACTGGTCTCAAAGAAACCGTTCAGCTTTGTGACCTAACTTCAGCTTATGTAGCCAACTCCTCATGAGTTTCACCTGTCAGCATGGCCTGATACAGCATATACTTTGAAGGACCTAAAAAAATAGATTTGAACTTTTTAAAGAGAATTAATGCACTAATCTATTTTGTATCCTCCTTCACTAAGTTAGAGGTTAGAAAATAGATTTGCATTTTGAAAACAAAATCAGGAGAAAAAAAATTGGCAGACTAGGATTTTTGAGGAAGGAAGATCTTAAACATACATAACATCGCACAGCAACATTTCAACATGGCAAACATCAATATATGGCACTGTTGCATCCATTTCTGGGAATCAAAATTAAAAAGTTTAAGTTTTATGGAGATACCAACATTTCCTAACAACTAGACATTTCAAAGCATCCTACTTCTAAGATTCCAATTTTTATGCTGTGCACGAACAGTCAATGTAAATTGTACAAAAGCTATCTATAAGAATACTGTTTCTGTTGAAAATTAATCTGATCGGGAGGATGTTAGAGGAGGACGTTTTCCAGAGGATATCCTACCTATTGTTTAAAGCAGGTGCTCTTAAAGATGTTTTTTCAGGATATAAACACAGATATTTAAAGTTCACTGAATACAGTCATGAAAACCTGAACAAAACACAGAATGATAAATGTTGACTTTAATGGCTCTGAGTGTACACTTTTAAACTGGCGAGATACATATTATTACATTGTCTTATGCTGGGTTTTCTTTCAAAAAGACACTGGGTTCATAATAATTTCAGTTGTGCTACAGTAGAAAAACAAAATCATTCAGTAACTACTTTGAGTAAGGATGATTGCAAACACCTAGAAATTTAAACGTTTCAACAGCATCATTGTAATCTCATTTCAAAATCTTGGTGAAAAAGAAATATTACTACATACTTCTTCAAATGTGATGATCACAGTCGGTAGCATCTCCTCTCATTCTAATTCTCAAATACTAGAAAGGAGCTAAATCAAAATCCACAAGTTTTTCCCCAGATAAAAAAAGTGTCTTATATTTGCCTATTCTAAAACTGCTACACTAGGAAAAAAAAAAGATATATATATATATGTATATGATACTGACATGTATGACCCCTTTCAACCAAATAAACTTAATTATGACCTTAAGTTGGAAACTGCATCACTGATGAACAATGATGAACACAAAACAAAGTATGGTTTATTGATATTAAATTAGTTTTCCTAATTTAGCTTTCAATTACCAGCTTATGAAGTGGAAGAGTAATACAAAATAAAGTTTTTTAAAAATCCCATAGAACACCTTATATCATCACACTACAATTTAACGTGGTCTAGTCCAATCACACTCAGAGCAAGGCTAACTTAGATCCATTGTGAAGGACCTTGTCCAGGATAGTTAGAATATTCCCAAGGCAGGAAATTTTGCAATCACTCTGGGAAATCTGCTCCAAGGACTGTCCACTCTCATTGTGGAAAAGCATTTTGCTAATATCTAAATGCGATTTCCGATGTTCTATATTGCATCTGTTGTCTCCCCCCTATCACTGGGATGTAAGAGTTTGTACCGTGAATAAGAGTTTGTCTCTGTCTGTTGTACATCCTCCCAGCAGGTAGTTGAAGACAAAAATTAGATCTCCCTTCCAGGCTGAACTAACCCAGTTCTCTCAGTTGCTGCTTAGGTACTGTGTCCTTCTGCCCACATTTGTACTGGACTTCCTCCAGTATGTCACTGCCTGTCTAGTACGGGGGAGCCAGAAACTAAACACAGTGCTCCAGAAGCGGTCTCACCAGTGCCAAACAGATGGGAAAGTTCACTTCCCTGGACCTAATGGCTACTTTCTTACAAATGTAGCCCAAGGATGCTGTTGTCCTTCTCTGCTGTCAGGCAACACTGCTAGCTTACGTTCAACTTTGCCACCATGACCCTGTGTCTCTTTCCCCAGAGAGTTGCTTTCCACCTAGCTGGTCCCCAGCTTGTCCTGCTGCACAAGTTTTTTTGGTCACAGGTTTGGGACTTTACATGCGCTTTTTTTGAACTTGAAGAGTTTTCACACAGGCCAGTCTTCAACTATATCGAGGTTCCTTTGAATAGCAATCCTCCCCTACACCATACTGAATGCTCCCCCTATTTCATGCCACCAAAAAATTGCTGAGTCAGACCCTTTCTCACTGTCCAGGTCATTAATAAAGACACGGAACAGTATATATCAAGCTTACTTAGAAAAATTACCACAAGATTCATCTCCAAAACGTCTTTGGGCAAGATTTGGACATCATTTCCTAAACAAATTCAAATAATTCTTCTAACAACATTTATTGAATAAACAAAACCAAACAAGAATCTAATCCCTGACTAACAACCACAGTTAGCTTCTTCATCTAAAGAATCATTCCTACCACTACAAATTCAGAATGGAGAGCAGGTCAGTATCAACAGCACAATAACCCAAGGCACTATAATCAGAAGTTTAGAAGATTTGGGCTTACAAGTTTCTGCCATGGCTCTAGACATGTTAAAGGCAGTAAGGTACATACCTGCCTCCCAGCAATGCAACTGAAATACTGCTGTATTTAACAATAAACAGAATAAGCAGGTAGCATGGGTGTTATAATCATAAAATGTTCAAAAATTATTACTCACAGAAATTGACATACTCACTTGTATAAGGAAAGTAAGGAAGGAGGGAAAACCCATTGAAACCATTTAGGTTTGGTATTGATGTCCATTAGATCAGTATTGGTTTGGAGTATCTTGAGTTCCTTTTGCACACTGCATAACAAGTCAGAAGTAGAGGTGGCTCTTGGAAAAAAGTCAGATATACCAGGTCTGAGAGTTTATTACTTAACAGACCCAATTGTCCAATCCCACCCAGCCACCACCGTACTCTGAGATGAGGACAACATTCTCTTTTATATGTTATTTCTGACGTGCTTTCCATAAGAACTTGTTTCAGGAGAGGCTTTGACAGAGTTGAAGGAGATTATACATGAGTTTCATTCAGCCACTTGCTTTTCAAACCTTGCATGAAGTTTAATTTCCTTTACTGAGTCAAGAAATAAGTCAGAAAACAGAAATTTTGGGACCTAACAAGGTGCTCTTTTCAGATATTGAAATTTTATGGAAAAAAGTAAGGTATATAATGTTTGAAGAGCTCTGCGCAGAATTGATTAATGAATTGATTAAATAGGTCAATAGGAACTACCCTTGACTACAAAAGTGCCTGCAGTCTACTTATCTTTTGTGTTTAGATGAAAAGGTTTTTTTGTTTGTTAGGAAAAGAGATAAATTCAGCAAAAATAAATGCCACAATTATTTTATGATAACAAATTAATAGCAATTCTCCTTGAACATTGTGCATGTCTCGAATAATAATCCTGAATGGGCACAACGATGTGCTAGATTCCCCATTACTCAAGAATTGTGTGATGAAAAGCTACATCAAACAATTTAAATATCTCCAGGTTCATATTTGAAAAGTTAATATTGAAAAAAAAGAAAGAAAAAAGAAAACATTGAATATTTATTCAGCCTCTCTAGCTTACTCAGAACCTCAAATCAAGATTTTTTGTGAAAGACCTGTTTCGTTTCTCAAGTGCATGCTTCACTTTTTTTTATCCCTTTTCCTTTCTTCTCTCGTAAGAATAGGTTAAAAGAAGTCATTTTAATTGGGTCAAAGAGGGTTGGCACAATCAAAAAATATATGATTTTAAAACACAGGGCATTCCTAAGGTTGACTATAGTATAACTGTAGAAAAATCAGTGAAACAGATCTAATTCCACAGAAGACCTCTTAGAAAGTAAAGGAAGATGGGAGAAAAAGAACGTTTTGGAAAACATATGCCTTAAGAAAAAGAAGGGGGGGGAAAAAAAAAAGCCAAAACCTTAGTAGCAACAATAATAGCTTCACAAAAAAAAACCAAACCAAACCAAAAAAAACCACCAACTTTTTCCTCTATATACTGTTTGCTTCCTCACTATTTTGTAATTATTTTTTTCATAAATTTTTAGCTCTCCCATGCAGGCCATACTATTAGCACTGCTATATTTAATTTTGCACGCGTAATAATGTCCTATTTTTGAGTCTACACAGCTGTCTAAAGCATGCTGTGTAGCTGGGAAATCTCCCTTATTTGTTGTCTCAAAGATTATTCAAATGAATTGCAAAACTTCTGACAAGATAACTATATTTACAAGGGAACAGCAAAGTGAGGGTGGTAGCAATACTTTGATCTCTAATTAATGGCTCAGTAAGGCTATAACTTCAAGATCCTATCTTGCCCCATCTAATGAAAATGTCCTCTTACAGGCTTGATACATACTTCGATAACCAAGGATGTGCCTTAGAAAGGGAATATACAAGAGACAGTAAAAACACTCAATGAAAGATAACAAAACTGTAATTAAACAGTAATTACATGCAAACAAAGGTTTGAAATCTTAATAGCAAATTTATTTCTAAAAACATAAAGATTACCTGACATTAATAGTATAATTAAGAAGAAGACACTAAAACACCAACACCACTACAGATTAAAAACTGTTTGAAATTCTGTTTCGCAGGAGTGCTTTTATATCAGATAGAAATTCTAAAGTCCCAGTTTCAGTAAGTCTGTTTCATCTTTCCATGATCACATGCAAAAGATGCTGAACATGTCTCCGATGCAAATTTTTGGTTTGTTTTGTTTTTGTAAATTGACAGTAATAGCAGCACTAGTTTTTCAACTGTGGCATTTCCCAGATTCAATATTAGTTTTCTTCTAATAGGAACATTCAGAAACAAGTTTCTTGATGAATCAGATATGTGGCAACCAAAACAGTCTTCCAAGATTAGGAAGGCACAATCTTTTCAAGAGAAATAAATCACTCGGGCACTGAGTAGATGCATCTGCTGTTATCTAACCAAAAAGCAACAGGAAAAGTTAACATAAGTGTTGTGGACTTCTTGAGCAGGGAGGAACCAGTTGGTATTGTGTATGAAGAAACTTCAGAAATTGCGGGAATGGGTTTGTCTGCTTCAACTAAGACATGCTTACCTTAAAACTCAGAATTGTCCTGTTGAAGCTGCTGGAGAAGAGGGCTGTGGCATTTAAACCATGTAGCCTGACACACTGACATGTCTCAGTTGTTAGCTGAGACCTCCTGATGATCTGAAGAGAGCCTGTCTTTCACCCTCACTATTTAGACATCTAATTTTGACCACCTTTATTCTGCTAGTACAATACCTCCCTAAGCAGCAAAGGATAGGAGGACAAAAGACTTAACAAAACACGCATTCCCAATAGAATTTCTGGCCTGTGAATGGAAGGATTGCCAGAATGACAGTTAATAGCTACCGTTAGTGACCTTATTACACTACAAAAACTAGTATATCCTTATGATTGTCTCACAGAACCAACCAAAAACCTGGACTCGTTTGTGATAACATATCCAAATAACAAGCAATATTAATATAGTTTTAATGAAGACAAGATATGTCAAGCTGATAAAGCTTGAGCTGAAGTCATTATAGACATGGAAGTAAAACAAGTTCTTGCATTTCGGTTCAAGTCATTTTCTCTTCATTTTTTTTTGTCAAATTAGTTCTGCCTTGCTGGTGGTTTTGCATTGCTGTCAAGCCAGTTTTCATACAATATATTATTGTACTTTTCAGTATGTAAAGTGACTTACAGTACCAATATCTGGCAAAATATATAGCGTGAAAACAGGGGTTTAATAATCTTATTGATTGAAAGCAATTCAATATTAAATCATTTATCATTCTCGGGAGACAATGGGTATTGTGGCCAATAGGTCACTGCATATAAGTCAAGAAACTTTGGTTCAGTTCCAAGCTCAGTCAAAAGCCTAACCACAAGTCCTTGTGCTATGCTCTTTTAAATACAATTTAATGTCCTCAGAGGTGCTATTAGCACAATAAAGTAACTGCTTGTGAGGTGCTTAAATGCTATAGTTAGTTACCAAAATGTTTGGATAGCAGGGGTTATACAAAACATTGATACACAACAGTGTTTGTCAAGGAAATCTAGCATTGAAACAGCTGCAGGTTTGTTCTCCTGTTTTTCTACATTTTTTCATCACACTGTTTCATTGTAACTGATTCAACAGAGTCCCATTAGTCTATCCTCATTAGTTAAAAAAGATAAGCATACTGCTGTGGTGACAAAACAAGAACCATACATGGTAACAAGTAAGTTTTAAAAAACTCTTAACAAATCAAAATAGAAGAGGAAAAACTTTGTTGCCTAATTCTGGGAATGAATGCTAATCTAAATACAAATATATTGCAAAGACCTGAAGATTCAAAGTCCTATGAATTCAAATTATCTTGAATGAAGTCACTGCCTTGCAGGGACACAGGACCATAATCCGCTCTATTGAGCAATTATTTGTTTCATGTTTTTATTCCATGAACTACATCTTACCTTGCATTGATAGATTAGAAAAAATTTTATGCAGTTTGTACATAAACTATGTGTAACAACTAGGAAAATGGCCACATTTCATAAACTCTCCTGAAATCCCTCTTAATAAAAAAGAAAACATAAGCAGCTTCCCTACAAACTGAAAACCACAACTCGTAGGCTGACATGTACTTCGTTCCCTCTCCCCACAATGGCTTTAGTATAGCATACATACATGCATAGACAGAAAACTGAATCTTGCTTCTCTGAAAAAAAAAAAACATGTTTAGTTGAAGTAAAGACCACAAGGCATCTGTCCAGGATTAAGAAGCTTATTCATAACTCAGAAGACATCTATATTACTACCATGGTTAATTTACTGCAGTTGCTGAAGGATGGTCCTGCCCAGAGCCTCTATCCAAGTGGCCTGCATGATGCAAGAACAGTGGAGGGCAAGATGGATGAGATTTCCTCCCACCCTGAAGTTGAAACATCTCATCTCAAAGAAGTTGGGTTATATTAGTGATCCATCTGCCACAATGGGTTATCAAATGACAAGTTCAGCATTCATTATCAGTCAGGTTTTGTTTTCTCCAGGAAAACAAACCTTGAGACTCTCAGTTAAATTTAGGACACTCCACTTTTGCAACTAAACCCATCAGAAGATCAAACACAATGCCTAGGAGACTAGCTCGTGCAAAGGAATATTTAACTAATCTTTCAAAAACCTGATGGTTTGCCAGCATTTTTTTTTCTCACCAAAGACTCAACCCTTCTTCAGAGAAACTTACTACCTGCTGTTTGAAAACATCCTTCGTGTATGGAACACAGCTATTTATTTGCTTTTTTTTTCTCTGTGCTTGCAGTTCTTAATGTAATAAGAAATTGTGACTGGTGGTTCAAGACATTACTTTGTATGGACAAAGAAGGACCTTACTGTTCTTTTGAGGAACAGCATCAATGACGGAAGAAAAAGCAATGGACAAATTACATTATTTACATAAATATATGGGTCATGGACATTCCTCAGTACACTGGGCAACTCATTACATACAGTCAGCTAGCAAATGAAAAATAAAAGTAACAAAATCAAGTAGCAGCATGAGATACTGCAACTAAAAGTAAGAAAAAATATTTTCAGAACTAATGATCCCCAGATCATCTTTCCAGAAATTATTTGAACAATTGAAATACATAAAACTGCAGTGACTTGGAAAAAAAAATGAAAATCTGAACAGTTCAATAGGGGAAGAAAAAGTCATTCTGTTTGAGAATTAAAAAAAAATAAATTATTATTTTCAACATTATTTTATGTTCAGCTGCAACGAAAAACCCTCTCCTTTTCCATTAAATAACTCTTTTTGACAAAAGCTATACACCAGATGCCATTCACACACACATATATTCAACAAACTGATATCAAAACTACATCTATACACAATGGCAGTAAAACTGCCTCTCTATTGCAAAAAACCCAAACAAGAAAGCAGAAAAGACCACTTCTCTCTTTATCTCTCCCCTCCCCCTGCCTTTCCTTCCAAGCTGGACTTTTAATGAGTGATGGAATAAGAAGCAGTATGATCTACCAACATACAAATATATATCGTGTTGGTATATTTTAACTACCTTCCTTTTATGAAGCGTGTCAAAAAATCCACTTTTAATCAATATTTTTCATATTCTCTTTTCACACAATGAATATATGAATATGATGATAAATTTAGAGAGAAATAATAGTTTTGATAAGCATTTTGATAAGCAAGTCACATCAAAGCTGATAATGATAACTAAACTGAATTGTTAAGTTATGAGCCTCCAATTACTAAGGGTCCAATGGAGCTTAGAAAATCTTATGGATATTCCATTAATGCATGTGAAAAAGTGGAAGAGAAGGGAAAAGAAAGAAAATAAGACAGACTGCAGAGGTATTCCTTGAGAGTTGAGAATCTTTTCCGCTCCTTTGCACTCAAGGAAATAAATTTTAAGATCAATTCTATCTTGAGAAGTGGATAATAATTTATGTGTTCATGATTACGTACTGTCTGTCTTTGACACAAGGTACTAAGCCTTGATATACAATCAGGATTAACTTTTATCTGTGCTATCCAATCCAAAACCCTGGAACAAACAGTTTACTTAGTCCTACCTGGGTTTCCTCATCGAGAATGCAGCTCGATTTGACCTGTATTAGAGCCTGGCCACTAAAAGGTTTGTAGTATAGACGCAGTTTGAGGACTCGGAATGAAACAAGGAGCAAAACCAACCACACATTCCTATCCCAGGGATAAACATGAAGTAACATTAGGGATACTTTTCCTTCAGCTTTACCTAATTGCATCAGTCTTTGGAGGAGAATAGATAAGAGTAATGTTAATGTGCCAAGGATATACTTTGTGCTATCTCTACAATAGACATGAAGTTAACCAAACTAGAAATTCAGAAAAGAAAAATTAATCTGTTGCTCTGCATAGATGTTTGCTAAAATTATTTTCCAAGTGTTCTATTTTCTAGTTCTCCAGAGTAAATGTTATGTTTAGATTTTAATTACTTTGTCAAAAGTGTTTTTCCCACCTTCAGCACTCAGCTCATGCAGCATACATGAAAATTATTCTACAGCTGAATTCCTTTACTGTTGAATACGGAAGGTGTATGGCATAAAGACAGCAAGAATTCCTTTAAAGCTACTGCTGCTTTTATTATGCCAGTGGTAGACAATAATTAGGTCGTTTGTGTATTTTACATTTCTTTTCACATATAAGCACTAATATAACTTAGCACTCCTTGGATTGATTTTGCTGTAACCATATAGTTTAATACATTATGCCAAAGGTAAAGACTTTCCCTCATCAAAGTCTGAGAAGATGCACATACGCATTTTGTATGCAGGTGGGAAAAAAACCAACAATAAAATAAATAAAAACCTCAAACCACCAGATCATGCGACAGCCACAAATAGGGAGATGGCTGGAGGCAAGGAAGTTAAATCCTGGCTCTGGATGCCTATCAGCTCTGTACTTGCTTCTTATCCGCAATGAAGTGCAGCACAGCAGAACATGAGACATCTCTAGAAAAATAGCAATGAATGTCCAGCCAGTAATTCAAAATAAACAGATGCCATTTAAGATGTGCAACAGAGAAAAACATAGCATAGTTTATGCAGTCCTGGAAGAATGGTTTAATCTAATGAAACAAGCCTATTTTTATTGCATTTGTTTTCTATGGTATTTCTATCACCTTTAATTTCTTAATATTTAAATGAAGTTCATTGAAAGCTTCAGCAATGTATTTTTTGTGTGCACCTAAAATTGGCAAATGAGTGGTTCCGTATGCAGTCACATCTGTCTAGAAATTAGTTAGCTTTACCACTGTTCAAACTTCTCAATTTGACTTCTCCTATAAGGTTCAAAATATCATATTCCCATGTAATTTCTACTTTTTTCTTTAGCTCTCCTACAGCTAAGCAAGACATTGTAAACAAAAAGGAAGCTTGTGGGCAACTTGAGAATTGAACACAGACCCTCAAAGACATTTAAAAGGATTCACTTAAATGTCAACAAATATTTCCAAGTGACCAAGCTGGAGAAGCTGTAGCTGACTTATTTGGGGCAGGGGGGATACAAGGACTATCACTTCCTAATAATTCACAACAATTCACACACATGAATAAAAAAAACATTGCTTGTCTTACTATCTTATTGGGTCCCCCACACACACAAGCAGGAAGAACAAAATGTAAAAAGTAACTAGATTTTGTTGACTGTGTAACTGCAAAATGACTATTTTGTATGTCCATATGGTACCACTTCTAAATAATGGATGGCAAGACCAGCAGAACATGCTACAGGCCGCACAGCCACAACCACTGCTATGCGGCTGTCTCTGTGTAATCTGAGGTTCTCTGCATGGTACAAAAGAGTATTTATTATCAGACTTGACTAGAAGTCAGACTGCTAGGACTCTGAATTAAAATTAGTCAGTTATCTTGAGATGTCTCCCAGAGGCCCATCATTTCTGCACGTCCAGACTGTTGCTGGTTGTCCGAGCCAGCAAGCGACGTGGTTGCCCAGTGCTATTTCAAAGACAGGTCAATGGGCAGAAGCCACCTTTGGAGCACATGTTCTGGCATCCCGATGTTATTCCTAAGAGCCCTCTTACGAGCAACTGCTGCACATCAGGCATAAGAATTGAGGAACAAGAAATACACACTGTACCAGTACTAGTTTCCATAGCAACACTAGTGAAACATTGCACTTTTCCAGTTTTGAAAAAACATTTCCAGTTTCCTCCCAATCTGACGGTGCCATTAGAAATGACAAAACATTTTCTCAGTATCAGTGTGTTTTGTACAAACATTTTTTTATAATCATAAGCAGATAGCATGGAGACGGTCCTATTTGACAAGGTTACTCTGGTGCTAAGTCTCCAGAGACAAAAAAGAAAACTGTTTGAAAATGCAATGACATACAGGCAAGACAAAAAGTACTGTCATTCACTGGCCCTGCAGCAGGTCTAAAGGGACCATCATAGCATTCTTCCGTTGTACTAAACTCATCCATTTGAAGTTTAAGAAAATAATGAATAAGTGAAACTACACACAGCATTTTGTGTACTTCTGCAGATGAGGCTTGAGCAGTAATTGTTTTAAATACACAGGTTTATGCTTGAAATCTCAATAATACTGATGAAAACTAAGAAATCTTCTTTAATTTTTCAAGAACCATTCTGGGAAAATGTCTGAAGCACACAGTCATCCCACCACTGAAAAACACCTGAAGGCCAGGTGATATTTCAGCATACCTGCTATATTTTAGGATCTTGTAAGCCCCAAGCAGGCCTAGCTCATATCGGGTGGAAAGGTATTTGTTAAAGCAGCATTAGAAGATACTTGGTGGAGACTCCTGGATGTGATTACTATTTGAAGCCCTGAAGAAAGCTTGATCTTTTAGGTCAAAGAAAGGATTTAGCTTATACACCTCCGTAAAAAGGCACTCAAATATGCATTTGTTCCTTAGAGGCTATTCTGGCAGTCTTCTTGAAAAAAGGACACCTACTTCCTCAGGAAGATCTCCATTGTTTTTTTACTGATGTCAGTCACAAGCATATCCAAGATCTCTGCAGAAAAAAAAAAAAAAAAGGAAAAAGAGAAAAAAAATTTTTTTGAAAGTTTTTGAAAGCAGGATGCATAATCAGAACATTATCCTACTTAACGCAGATGCATCTGGATACTCCATTCTTTATTGCAATAGCAAGATTCATTCTGGGAATGACTCTTCTATCCTCTCCTCCCTGTCCTCCCAAATACTTCCTGCCATATAGTGACTCTTACAAAGATGAAACGAGTACTGTTGTCTTCTTTCCCCTGACCCAGACTGAGAGTCAGATAAGACAGATGACTCTCAGTCAGGAAGTTCCGTTCAAATGTAAGGCAAGCCCAGAAAAAGAGAAGAATTCTCAAGTTTTGCCACTGAAACTCCAAATACATAAATGGGTACTTTAAGACAAGACAACCAAATTAGAAAAAAAATATATTCATTCTGTTTCAACTGTTTAATACAACAGAAGACTTGCAAGTAGCAAAAGATACACTGCTGCATTCAACATTCATAACAGGCAACAAAACAAAGAAAACACACCCTACCTACCTAGCTACCCTAAGTAGCTAGGATATCTCCTACTACCCAAAATAATTGCCACACTTATATATACCAGCTAATGTGGTCATTCTCAGACTGTTCCAGACTGAATCTGAAATCGAGTGCCCCAGTACAGTAGTAAACAATTCCTTAAAGCCCTGGTGTCACTTTCTATGATACCTGTATATTAAATTGAATGTAGGCCACATTGTACGGTTTATACAGACTTGAGTCGACAACCAAAAGTGTCATGAGCACACACATACATGAATCATTATCAGACTGTCTGAGTCAAAGCTAAGACTTTTTCTTCCTTCACATCTGTCATGTGACAGTGAAGCCTTCAGAAATTTCTCTGAACAAACTGTGGCAGTCTTTCACCTCCCCTTCCTGATCAGTGGTCAGGATAGATTTTTAAATAAATAAAAAGGTTCTTTGAACATATTTCAGTGACTGTTGTGATGAGAATACTCCCATATTCTGATCTCAGAGGATTCTTCCTTGGTCTTCTCTAAGAAGAATTTTGCGTTCTTGATGACCAGAAAAGAAGGCACAAGGAATTGTGAAGTTTGCATTACTGAATTATGTATACAAACAAACTCCACAAAAAAGAACTATTAAGGATTACAACAAGCACTGGAAAGAGCTGTAAATAGTATAACAGCCACTCTTCTGTTCTGCAACTCACTGTAATTTTGGATAATGAGACAATGACTGATTTTACAATTTTAAAAAATAAAAATAAAAAAAAAAACAAAAAAAAAAAAAAAAAAAAACAAAAAAAAACCCCAAACCAAAGCCCACAGAACTGCACAAATGATGTGTTGAGTAATTCTTATATTTTATTTGATTTTAGATTAAATTATACCTGACTTTAAGAGAAACACTTTTCAAAGAACAAAAAGAAAGACACAAGACAGATATTGTTTCACATACCATATGGTATAACATAATGCTAGTATGAAAATAAAATTAAAGATACTGTCTTTTGAAGCCAAATGGACACTGATAACAAGTGGATATTTATTTATACTTTGACAACTAGATATTGTGTATTGTGTCAACTAGATAATCTTGAGCAGAATGGATGTAAAAAGTAGGCTTAACAGCTTACAGTAGTTTCCATTTGGTTGAAGAAAGGTTAGATTAATTGGGTCCTTCCTCTGATTTCTGCATCTTTGAATCACATCTTTTAATAAGATGGTATAAACAAGAAGAAAAGCATTTACCCAGTGTTGAAACGTCACTCCAACACTTGGAGTTTAAAGCTCTGACAAACTTGGTTTTTATTCCTTTACATTTAGGTCCATCTATACTTCCATCATGTCAGAAATCCTGAAGTCAGCAATTCAATAGGGTTATTGAAAGTTTGTTATTTTCCTCGGTCTGAGACCTGTTACAATGTTTTTTTTAGTAATACATGTTAAACTGCAAAAAATGTGTATATATTTACATGTACCAAAGATTCAAAAGATAAATGTTTATCATTCTGAATATTTTATTCCAATAGATAATCTTAAAGTCTCTTTAGTTGTATGTTTCCAGGTCTTCAATTCCTAAACTGACTTTAAGCTGCCACTTGCAGGACCACTAACACTTTAAAATCATGCAGCAAAGACACGAATACACCTCTTAGCACCCTCCCTTTGAATAATGCTATGCAATGTGCCACAAAGAAGGGCTCCACTTGAAGTAGCAGATCTTTATTTCTGATTGTTACATATGTATGGCAATAGCATAACCATATTCTTTTAACAAAGACGAGGTATTGGATTAATTCCCTTTTCCACACAACGGCACAGGCAGTCCTTTTTTAGTACGTGGGTTTTGTCATTCCTGTGCTTCAGTAAACAGCATCCATCTCTTAGTCTTGACTTCAAGCAGAGATTGCTCAAGCAAGTGTTTTAGAGTGGTAAATAACTCTGAAATAGAGGGTTCCATACCTGCCTGTTTCAATCTGGCCTCATCTAACCATGTAAACCCTATTTGCAAAGACAGACAAAATGTGATATAGACACCCTCATCTTAAAAAGCAGAAAGTTTTGAAGACACACAAGGATTCAGATTAAGGAATTGCTGATGCTGCTTTTCACCAGTGTTTGCCCAGCATGCCTGTGTCTCACAGAACAGATCACTTGAGCAAGGGAAAGGAGTGACATTTTTTAAAAAATGGACCAGAATCATATCTGTTGGAACTTTGTGGGGAACAACCTATAAAAACTGATTGGTCACCAGAGTGAATTTATTCAGGTTGGATTTTGGAATAGGAAAGATTAAGAACCTGCATAGTTTATTACTTCACTAGAAAACTCTATAGGACAGTTAGAAAATAGAGCTGAAAGACCAATCCCGGTTCATGCAACAGTTAAACAGTGTTACTCCTTTTGCACAAAACCCATTTTTTTTTGCGTGGGTACTAGGAAGCTAACAAGCCATTAGCATGAATCTGGATTGTCAGGGTGAACTATGAAGAAACCACTCTCCTAATTTTCATAGGAAAAACCAATGAAAAATAGAAAATTGAAACTAGGCTATACATAGTTATCTATGAACTGGTTGGTAGAGAATTTTTTCCCAAAAATGTGTCATTGCATTTGGGATTTCATGTTACTTGGGCAATAAAGCCCATTGGAAGGACTGCAAACCTTTCATTCTCTAATTATTCAGTTTTACAGTTACTATTTAAAAGGTTGTTTTCAGAAGCCAGTCAGCAGTTACTAACAATAGTTACATAGTAAGTTATGACAGGAACTTGCTCTTTTTAGGGGATTTCAGTTCTGTTTTTAAGTATAAAGACACTTAGACATAAGATGAAACTACACAAGAATTTTGAGACAAAGGAGTTACACATACAAATATTTAAAGCAACAAGAGGATGATATTTTGGAACACAGCACAGAGAGATAAAATGATCTCTCTATGGTCACATAGGTGAAGTGAAGAAGAGTCAACAGTTTTTTCTGCCATCCTTGAATCCCAGGCTGCCAGAGACTTCTTAGTCTCTGTCTGAGAGTCAGTTTTAGCATTATTTGCCTCTTACCAAATTCTCATCTGTCCAATACTCTAAAGGCTATAATTAGACTGGCAGCACCAGCTGCAAACAATAAATAGTGAAGTCTTACATATCCTTTTGCCCAGCCTCAAAACAACTTTGTATGGTCATAGTGTCTGAGTGGCAGTGAGTATGACAGAGATTTAAATTGTCTCAGAGCAATTAAGTTATTTTTTTTAGTCTTGTTTAAAAAAAAATATTATATTTTGCAGATTTTAAGCAAGACTGAGCTCCTACAGTTATCCCAAATAGCAGAGCCTTCACCACTGTTTACAGGTACATTGCAAAATGTCTTTGAAAAGACACAAGTGCAGTCTGAAATAATAAGACAGGCCAATACAGCAGTATCTCACAAGCACAAAGTCTGAAATAATATAGAAAGGGAAACAGTGTAACTGAAGTGCATTAAAATGTACAGCTCAACCCTTTTAACAGTCATATCCCGTGCTGTGTTACTGCTCCACAGACATCTAGGCAAGAACGGGGAAGAGAAGATAACAGCAAGATGGAAATGCTAATAACCAGCATCATTAATGTCATCTCTAGAAAAATCAGGTGAAATTCACTGAACCCTCGGTCTAAAATAGCAAGCTCCATGATGAAGATTCATGCCATGTCAAAAGAAACTACATAAATCTTGAAGGTAGTTTAGCTGTGTGAAGATATGCCTAACAAGGCCGCACTGGGAAGTGCTTCCCAAGTGGGAATCCCAAGTCCTGCTAACACCTGTGAAAAGAAGCATGTCTCTCAGGTATATGCTTCCTAGTTTGTTTATTTTTTAAAAAAAATAATCAACTGCATCAATGTAACTGTGACACATTATTTACCAAGAATGGCACCAAAGTAATTAAAGTACACCAAAAATAAGCATATTAATTAAAATTGCATATAGAATTCACAAACATAATAAACAATAAATAAATCTTGCCATTCTTTGTTCTGGAGTAAGTGAAGACAGGAAATGCATTCCCAGCCGTCTCATGTACCAACACAGCAGTTCTGACTCATCTTTGGGTTGGAAACTCTAGTCCAGGTCTATAAATACTGATGCTCAGCATGTTCTTTGTAAAAGTCCAACTCCTGAATTTCCTTTCCTCACGGGTTTGAATAATACTAGAAGTTGTGATGCACTTATTAGTCAAGAAGATATTATGTAATTACGAGTGCATATTTCCATATTTTGTCTTCATGAGCTGTCTGCTTTTACCATCTAAAGTTATACTGTTTATATTTTTCATGGGAAAGTTTACTATGTTTATTATAATATTCACAAAAGTGTCTCATTTCTTAGTAAACCAGAAAGAGCAATCTGTCAAGCAAAGAAACTGAGTCATAGTGCTCATTTTAATAAATCAGTATGCATACTGGTTTATTAGTATGCATACACAAAACCCCACAATTTTTATGCATCCTCAAAACACAGGAATACATTGTTCAATAATGACAAAGAGATATTTCCTGTAAAAGCCTTTTATGTTTGCCAAGAACCAGAAGTCACACTGGGAATTTACAAACAAAAAGCAGAGGTGTAGTGTTCGACTTATTTTCTTATGGTACTTGCTGTTAAGGTATATTAATGCTAACCATTTCATGAAAAAGACACTTGGTTCTAATTTCTTAAGAGGGAAAAAATGCCTCAAAGCTAAATTCTTGTATGATCATCAAATTAACTACTAAGATCATTATTTTGCTATTTATAAAGAATGTGCAATAAAGCAGAGATTTGCAGACTGTTAAATTGCCTAGAACTTTCATTAGAGAAACAAGTCAGAGGAAAAATTTAATCAAGCTTTTCCAGAAAAAAAAAAATAGCTGTGGTAAACAGACCATTGGAAAATTGTTTTCAAAGTTAATTTGAAAAAAGGTTTAGCACTTTTGTTTCCAATACACATAAAAACCAAATACAAGGTAAAGGCATACAGAGTTCTAAATCACACTGAACTGTGATTTTGGTTTATATGGTTCTCCACTATGAGAAGAAAAATCAATCAAAAAGGTCTCAAAGTACAGCCAAGGAGATGCTTCTCTACCACTGGTCACTGAAAACTATGGGAAAGTGAATGCTCTCCAGACAGGACCCCTTAGCTTATCCTTTTCTGCTGAACTCTCCAGGCTGCCCAGTTCCACAGGGGATTCTGGTCGATTCAGGGAGTGGGGAAAATAATAACTTTTGCAGCGATCCTGTGCCATTTCACCTGCTCTGGATTATAGTAAAAGATGAGGACCTACTCAACTGCATCAGAGTTTCCTACTCTTCAGAAAAGAAGTTATGAGAATGCTTTTAAAAGCAGAAGATACCCATACTAACAGAGTCATCTCAAGAGAAAACTGTTAACTCAGGTCTGGAATTTCAAAGTTGATTGTGTGGTTGTCAAAGAATAAGACAACCCACAATTTTACTAACTTTGCACATAGTTTACTGCCTAACCAGAGACATATAAATTCTTACATGTTTTTATAGTTATTGTCTACCATTTCCATTCTGATGTGAACCAGATTGAGACATCACCAGACTGAGACACCAATGCACAGCTCTTTTGCTTTATTTGATAGATTTAATGACCTCCATCCACAAAAGAACCCAGAACTAGACAGAACCAACAGAAAGCATCATGACACACGTTCATTTCTCTGTTCTTCAAAAATGATTTATCTTGAGTTTATTGCCCTCTTCTCCCAAAAGCACATAGCATGTAATTAATCAAAGTTCAACATACAGAAGAACTTCAGGACTGATCTTGCATTGTATTTCCCCAGCTCAAACCCTAGCATGTTTGAGTTAGCACGTACAAACTAGCTAGCATGTACAAACAACTCCAAGGACTATTTTATTTCTTTGTAACTTTTTCTAATTAGGTTTATATTTGAAAACACAAGTTACCAAAGAATTGGGGACTGATGTATGCTTAAAGGGAACATTTTGGCAGCTAACAATAACTTGGGACCTGCTGTCACTATCAATTCAGAACTGACTTTGTCAAGAGTTATCAACTACGGGTGAGGTTGTGTTCTCCAATTACAACTGTCAAATACAGATTGACCAGTGAGAAAATACTCCAGCACTAAGTGCACAGTTTATCCAAAATTACCATAACACATAGATATCATGTGCTGATGACCATCTATGAAAAAAGAGTTGTATGTTGGTTTATACACCTACCCTGCTAAAGAAACCCGGGCTTCAGTTGACAGCTTTGTATACACTTTTTTCTTCTGCAGAGTTTATTCTTAATTATTTTCATCTGCATTTAAAGAGTAGATAAACTAAAAACAAAGTGAATAAATAAATAGATTCTCCTGTATCACCATGACTAATTGTATATAACCTGGAGCATGAGATATAATCTTTATCAAGTGATATTATTCGTAAGCTTTCTGAAAAATCTCACACTTCTGCATAGGATCTCTCAATCTGAGATAAGACCTTTTTTTAAGCTTCCTCCAGGACTTCTGCATTAGTGTAAATGGCCATAAATAGAGAGTTTTCTCCTAAAGTGGACATTTTTTAATTTAAAGAAAAATCTTTTTGAGAGAAGTCCTTATTGTTTCACACTCTTTAAAAATAGACAGTTGCTTTACAGAGGAATCATAATCAAAACTAGCCACTGACAGCTGTCAGTTGGATTGCATTAGACTGAGGGATATTATCACCAAAGGTCCAAAACTTATTAAAAATGCAGCACTGTCAGTAAGGAGTAATACACTCAAAATTCTGGACCCCTCTTCCAAAGTCAGCAGAGCAACACTGATTATTAGTACTCCTTCCCATCAAGTTCAATTGCAATGCTTATGGAAGACAGTGAACAAAGAAAAAAGGCATTTGCAAGGGAGAAAAAAAAAAATCTTCCATTCTTCTTACTTTTATGGGACAAAGAGAATCAATCTCAAAACATGTATCAGCATGAAGGAATCGTTACACAAGTTACCATTACACAATACTCATGTTGTAGTCAGCCCTCAATGGGAAAAAAAGAATCACAATATTAACTGTTTTACTATTCACAAGAGCTTTTAAACAAAAATCCCACTACTTGAGCAAGTCAAGCACACCTTTCATGAAGAAAAGAAAATATGTATGATATAAGCGTGTTACTGCTACATTACTATAAATTCACTTAAAAAGAAAATCCTTAGATGTCCATAGCTGCTTCGTTTATGGGACAGTTATATAGTCTGTAACAGAAAAAAAAAAGACATAAATCTCCAAACATAAAGAACTTTTCTTTGCTAAGATTTAAAAAAAAAAAAAAAAGCAGCTTTAATGTTCATTTCAATAACCTGTATACAGAGTACTATGAGTACTGACCCAAGAGACAAAGTGCATGAATATGGAAGTTCCTTCCAAATCCCATAGGTATTCACCAAGATTCAAACCTGCAAAGTAGAAGCAAATAGCTATTTTGCTATATTTATAACTCTATAAGTTATCTCAGTGAGGCTGTAACACCTTTCAAGATCCTCAAATTTGATTCTAGTGCAATCATCAGAAAAGTATCTCCACCCTCCGTGTCAGCATTTGATGATTTTACACAGAAATAGTCTGACAAACTGGTTTTTTAGCTCTACAGGGAGAAGCAGTTTCATGAAACCAAATCTTCAGTCTTTTACTGCCCATCTAAAAATACCACACCTACCATTTTTTTTATTTTTCATTTACTTGATAATACTACTCATTTGTTAAAACAATGCAAGGAATTAAACATGCACACATATATTTCAGACAAATTCCTTCAGCAGTAGAGCATATGAAAAACTGGATATAATTTAAAAGCAATAGATCTGTTTACATTTCATCTTAGAATGATTTTTGCAAGCAATGCAAAATCAAAGCTGCATTTCTTTTGCAAGCTTTGTATTCAAAACTGCAGCACAATGCAAAAATACACGGAAAAATATCATCTTTCATCAGTATATGCACCTTCTTTAGGCTTCCTTACATCATCTTGCTTTCCAGATGACATTTTCTGCATTTGACTTTGAATATGCAACAAGAGCAGGTTAGAGTTTAACATGTTTGTAGTACTAGAGGACAAGTCTTCCAGATAAAGGAAAGGGACACCAACCTTTCTCCCAGGCTGCTAAAGTTAACAGTAACTACTATGTACCAAAGATCTTCAATGTAACACAAATTCACATTTGGAAGCAGAGAAACCATATAAGAAGGCATCCAAATGAACAGCCCAGAAGGAAAAGAATAATTACAGCTTTAGACAACCGTGTAAATACTGTAAAGTGTGTAAAGTCAAGCTTCATATGCCAGACTGAAAAGAAAAAAAAAGACAAAAAACACCACCAAAAACTAGAAAGCGAATCACCACAGAACCAGATTCTTTCCAGTGAGATCACTGATGCTGGTGAAAAGGGAGGGATCCCATGGAAAAGAAATGTTAATCTTCAAATGGCCTTAACAATTGGACCCAGTAGTAAAGAATTTACAGCTACTTATGGCTTATTTGAAAATTCAGAATTCCGCTCAAAACATCTGAAGAGGAAAAGGTCAGCACAATGAAACTGTTTAGAATACAGAAAAAAGAAACCACCCAGCTAAAAGCACATTTGGTATCTCCAGATATCCCTAGCTTTGTGACCTCTTTCCCCTCAGAGAACACCGTAAAGCTGGATTGCCAAGAACAACCTCCTCAAAGCCTAAGAACAGCCATTTTGATGCGCATCAAGTTGAGCAAGTGTAGCTGAAGGACTATGTGGATGGCCAAGGAACAACCTGACTGAGGTCAAATGAAACAAAGGAAGTATGCAGAGGCAGAAGCTGGGACAGACTTCCCTGAAGAAATACAGAAACACTGCCCAAACTTGCAGTGATGGAGTTAGGGAAGCCAAAGCTCAGCTGGAGCTGAATCTCTCTGTGAGGTGCAAGGGATGTGAAAGGCAGCAGAAAGGTTTCAGTAAGTCCATTGGTGGTAAAAGGAAGGCAAAAGAAAACGCGGACCCCGCTCCACATTACCAAGGCTCAATGGGACAGGGAATCTAGTGACATCTAGAGATGTGGAGAAGGCCAAGATACTCACTGCTTGTAGCCTCAGTTTTTATTGATACAGTCTGGTCTTGGACCTCCTAGTGGCTCAGCTTCTGGGATGGAGATATCACACGCAGGAGAAAGATTAAGTTCAGAAGCAAGCATACCAGCTGGACAGAAACTAGTCCCTGACACCAGGACACCAGATGGGGATGCATGCAAAGGTGCTGAGGGAGCTGCAAGGCCACTCTCTATCATCTTTGAAAGGTTGTCCTGACCCAGGGAGGCTTGTGGAGACTGAAAAAAGGCACACTTAATTTTAAGATGTTCAAGAGAGTATCCCGAGGACCACATGGCAGCCAGTCTTCCCACAGTTCCTGTGAAGGTAATGAAGGAAACATCCCTGTATGGAGGCACACAAATGACAAAACGAAAAAAATAAAAGGGGTAATAAGGAGCTACCAGCATGAATTTACCAAGCACCAGTCTTGCCTGACCCACTTTACAGTGGCTCATAATGAAACAACTGGCTTGGTAGAAGTGTAGTGGATGTTATTTCCCTTGACATTAGCAAGACATTTGACCTACTCTACCACATGATTTTATAGCAAACTGGTGGAATACAGATTGAATAAGTAGGGTCCAGTGCGTGAAAAACTGGTTGCATTGCCAGGCTCAAAGTGTTGTCATCAACAGTGCAAAGAATTCAATCACAGAATGACTGAGGTTGGGAGACACCTCTGGAAATCCTCTGGTCCAAACCCCCTGCTCAAATAGGACCATCTAGAGATGGTGTCCAGATGGCTTCTGAGTATCTCCAGGGATGGAGACTCCACAGCCTCCCTGGGAAACCTGTGACAGTGCTCAGTCACCCTTACAGTGAAAAAGCATTTGCTGATGTTCAGAGGGAACCTCCTGCATTCCATTTTGTGCCCACTGCCTCTTGCTCTGTCACTGGGCACCACTGAAAAGATCCCAGCTCCGTCCTCTTTGCACCCTCCCTTCAGGTATTTAAACACATTGATAAGACTCCCCTCCAAGCCTTCTCTTCTCCAGGCTAAACAGTCCCAGTTCTCTCAGCCTTTCCTCATAGGACAGATGCTCCAGTCTCTTCATCATCTTTGTGACCATTTGCTGGACTCTCTCCAGTATGTCCATGTCTCTCTTGTACTGAAGAGCCCAGAACTGGACACAGTACTCCAGGTGTGGCCTCACCAGTGTTGAGCAGTGGGGAAGGATCACCTCCCTCTGCCTCCTGGCAATACTTTTCCTAATGCAGCCCAGGATACTTTCTTTACAGCTTTCTTTGCTGTAAGGGCATATTGTTGGCTCACAGTCAACTTGGTGTCCACCAGGACCACAAGGTCCTGCTCTGCAAAGCTGCTTTCCAGCTTTCCCACAATACTGAAGTCAACAGTATAAATGGTAGACAGAGGTAAAAGTAAATTACACCCATTAAGACTATTTCTGTAGATGCCAATAATACAAATTATTCACTTCGAGTTATACACTCACGTACAGTATAGCTCACAGTGCGGAAAGTAGAGATTACACAGTCAGAACACAGTTTGACCAGAAGATACACAAAGGGTTCTTTCATTTTGATCTTGTTAAAAACAGGGGTAAAATGACCATGCAAAACTCTAAGATTCAACCATTTCAATTCTGAAATAGTGCTAGACTGCGTCATTGTCTTATTCTCCTTTAACAGGACAAATTGCCCAGTCAAGGCCACATCTTTTAAGTCATGAACCGATGTGGTGGATCTTCTCTCCAGTGCATAAAAAAAAAAAGTGAGCTGGGTCTCATGACAAGAAAGGATGTCCCAACACTGCAGTCTGCATGACAGCACAACAGCGAACATGGCAGGCAGTGAGAATTTGTCTTTGCCTTCTCTCTATTGACTGCATAGGAAAGCAGGTCTCGCAGCTCATGGGGAATATGCAATAAGGATTAGTCATCATTCCCTTGATAGCAGGAATCAGTAATGGTCTATCTGCCTGCAACAACACAGTAAATTGAACATGGTCCTGTAACTTAAGTAAACAGGAAAAATTGGCATCTTTTAAATAGGATTAGGACCATTTCCAAGTGAGGTGGTGCTACAGAGTGCTTAAGTGCTATTGCAAGTTTAATAGGAACTTAAGAAGTTCAAAACTGAACTTCTGTTAGGAACTACATAGCATGAAACATCCCTTCTGCTGGATAAAAAACTTAGGAATGGAAAGACAAGTTGGTGGGAAACAGCAAAGAAACGCATTTTATGGCTGTCTGTTTGATAAGTCTTAAATAAATCAGACTTTCAGATACGTTGAATATCTGTTCTGAAACATACCACATTTATATAGTGCAGTTAAAAAAGAAGAGAAGGAGAGAGATAATTGGGGTTACTAGTTTGTTTTCACCTTGGCTACAGTTTCTAGATCCATAACCTTAAATCTAAAGTAAAAAGCTAAGCATATCTATTTGGGTGTATGGAGCAAAGGGGAGTATCTGAGAGCAGATACCAAATCTTGACTCATCCATGGAATAAGCTGTTTCTACTCTGATTTGTACTATATCCAGGCTTGCATTTAATCTTGACCCTAATTACTGGGTGATTGGAATTTTTTTCAGACACTTCCAAGAATCCCTTTAAGCAACTGCTGAAATTAGTATTTGTGGTTGTTTCTTCTCTCCACAATTAACAGCACATAAAATTGTTACCGTTTTACTCTCTACTTCTGAGAAAGTCATATGCTTCTTGCCTTCTCTTTACCCTTTCTATATGTAAGAAAATAGTTTTTCTTAGACATAGCTCCTGAAATTTGGAGCTGGTGATAAATTTTATACACATGAAGGTACAAGAATTTCCCCTGTGTTGCTATTAAATGCAAAAGAAAACGACACCAAGACAGCTGTTAGTATATTTGATTTGTTTGTAACTAAGGAAAGAAAAAGTGTGTTTTGTTTTTCTAACTCAATTCAGCTACATAGATCCACGCAATTTAATGCTCCAACTAGTCACAGCAATCATAGTTATTATAAATTTTATTTGTGCAGTAGACCAACTTTGCATGTACAATTTGCCAGAGACTAGTTACACTTTCCACCCACCTAAATGGAAGAACAGGTTATACATACTTCCAAATGCTTGCTAGGACAAAGAGTATTTTATTGGTGTATACAGCTATACCTTGTAGAAATATTTTAGATGCCAGGGTGGTAAGGAACAGCAAATCTGTGCATGGAAAACATTTCTCCAGGTTTTTACTGATTGGTTTAGAAGTCTGACTCCATCACTCTAAGGCTGCCATCAGAGACATCCAAAACACAGTAATTCTACTGACAACAGAATTCTGTTTTAAAATTCAGCTTAAAAGCACAAGTTCATTCATAGAAGATATAAACAGAATCTGAAGTCTAACCCTGCCTTCCAGAAAGTTTCTGCGTTATAAAGTTGTTAATACAGATCTTCCTTTCCAAATACTATTTTTCCTTCTTGCAAGTAATTAGTAAGCTGTGCAAACCTGACAGAAAAATACTGCAGAAATATGTATAACTACGACATGTATAATAATGGTCTCATGATGTCTCACTGATCCAACAAGTAGGGGACAAACTTGGGCTTTTCTTTGAAAGCGACCGGAAGGTGCTGACCAGGGATTATGTATCACAGAAATAATTTATTACAGAATAGAAATTAATAAATAAGGTTATGTTTAAAAAAAGAAAACATGGGGTATAATACTCTGGAAATTACACACACCAAGAAAAAAATCTCTTTTGACCTTTAAAGACTTATGGCTTTCCAAGCTCTAAAACCTCTAAGGTTTACAGTTCTCATAATTAAAATCACTCTTTCACCTACAGCACTCCTGAGGGTGTCGAGACCATCAGAACGGCTACAAAATAAATTCACAGGATAGAGACAGCACATTTAAAAAAAAAAAATAATGGGGAATTTCAATCATGCACACATTTTCAAAGCTCCTATCTTAAAAATATTCGCGTACCAGGTGCCGGCAGGGAAGTCTGATGCCTCAGGAAGAGGGAGAAGCGCGGCCGGGCTGCCCCGAGCCGGTTCCAGCCGCCTCCAACCGACCCACCGCCACGGGGGGCGCCTCGGGGAAAGCGCCGCTAAGAACGGGCAGAGGCTGCCCGGCGGTGAGGGGAAAAGTGTGAGGAACAGCCCCGCCAGCCCCGAGGGGAGAGCGGGAGGAGGGGGAAAAGGGGCTCCGGTCGCGGCCCCCGCGGAGATTCCCTGGAGAGCCCCCTGGATTCTCCTGAGGGGGCTGCGGCCTGTGGAGAGCCCCCGCCGGAGCAGGGGAACTGCGTGAGAGGGCGGGGGCGGCAGAGAGGAGCTGGTGTGGACCGACCGAAGCCTCCCCCCTCAGGGCAGAGGGGTTCGGGTAGAGGAGTCAGGAAAGAAGGAGTGAAGGTGAGCCTGGCAGGAAGGGCAGAAGGTGTCATTTCAGTTTTGCTTTGTTTCTCACCATGAGCTCTATGATTCCTTGACAGTAAGTTAAATTAATTTCCCCCCAGTCGCATCTGTTTTGCCCTTGACAGTAATTGGCAAGTCTTTATCTCGACCCACAGGGTTTCCCATCTTATTTTCTCCGCCCCGTCCTACTGAGGTGGGGGAATGAGAGTGGCTGGGGTAGACATGTAGCCAAGGTCAACCCACCGCATGGCAAAATTCAGTAGAGAAATGCAGTCCATACTCACATTTAATTCCATTTGGAAAGCCTGTGGATAAACATACCAAAAGATGTACCCTTTTGCCAGTTTTGCTTTGAAATTTGGCTCTGAAGTCCTGTCATCCCCACTTAGGATGTTGAAGTTGAAAATCTAGAGAGAAATATAATACAAAATCGTAATATTATTATGGTTATGCATCAGTTAATGAGTACATTATGATAGTTAGCATTGGTGGCTTATGAAAAACTGCACTGGTGATACCTACTGTGACTTTCTCTTCGTTCACATTAATTTCATCACAGCGAAGAAAATGTCAAAAAATGGTCAATGGAGTAACACAACAGAAATCAGCCTAAGAAAAGACTGTAGCTAGTGGCCTACAAACAGAAAGAGAAGACAATCAGATAAAGACCCTCAGACAGAATAGTACTGAGCAGAGCAGGTTGCTCCTTTTCTGGAGGAGGAAAAGCGTTCTTTTAAACACAGTATCATTTCTTGGTTAACTCAGATCATCCAGTACCTAAAGGGGGCCGACAGGAAAGGTGGAGAGGGACTCCGTTATCAGGGAGTGTAGTGACAGGACGAGGGGTCACAGTTTTAAATTAAAAGAGTCATAGAATCACAGAACCGCCTAGGTTGGAAGGGACGTTTCAGATCATCTAGTCCAACCATCAACCTAACTCTGACAAAAACCATCACTAAACTATATCTCTAAGCACTATGTCTACCCGTCTTTTAAATACCTCCAGGGATGGTGACTCAACCACTTCCTGGGCAGCCTGTTCCAATGCTTAATGACCCTTTCAATGTAAAAAAAATTCCTAATATCCAGTCTAAACCTCCCCTGGTGCAACTTGAGGCTGTTTCCTCTTGTCCTATCGCCTGTTACTTGGGAAAAGAGACCATCCCCCACCTCTCTACACCCTCCTTTCAGGTAGTTGTAGAGAGTAATAAGGTCTCCCCTCAGCCTCCTTTTCTCCAGGCTAAAGAATCCCAGCTCCCTCAGCCGCTCCTCATAACACTTATTCTCCAGACCCCTCACCAGCTTCATTGCCCTTCTCTGGACCTGCTCCAGCACCTCAATGTCTTTTTTGTGGTGAGGGGCCCAAAACTGGACACGGTACTCAAGGTGGGGCCTCAGCAGTGCTGAGTACAGGGGGACGATCACTTCCCTAGTCCTACTCACCACACTGTTCCTGATACAGGCCAGAATGCTGTTGGTCTTCTTGGCTACCTGGGCACACTGCTGGCTCACATTCATCTGGGAGTCGACCAACAGCCCCACGTCCTTTTCTGCCAGGCAGCTCTCCAGCCACTCTTCCCCAGGCTTGTAACGCTGCATGGGGTCGTTGTGACCCAAGTGCAGGACCCAGCACTTGGCCCTGTTGAACCTCATACCATTGGCCTCGGCCCAACGATCCAGCTTGTCCAGATCCCTCTGCAAAGCCTTTCTACCCTCAAGCAGGTCAACGCTCCCACCCAACTTGCTGTCATCTGCAAACTTACTGAGGGTGCACTCGATCCCCTCGTCCAGATCATTGAAAAAGATATTAAAGAGAACTGGCCTCAATTCCAAGCCCTGGGGAACACCACTTGTGACTTTCCGCCAACTGGATTTAACTCCGTTCACCACCACTCTCTGGGTCTGGCCCTCCAGCCAGTTTTTAACACAGTGTAGAGTATTCCCGTCCAAACTATGGGCAGCCAGTTTCTCCAGGAGGATACTGTGGGAAACTGTATAAAAGGCCTTACTAAAGTCCAGGTAAACAACATCCACAGCCTTTTCCTCATCTACCAAGCGGGTCACCTTATCATAGAAGGAGATCAGGTTTGTCAAGCAGGACCTGCCTTTCATGAACCCATGCTGACTGGACCTGATCACCTGGTTGTCGTTCATGTGCCACATAATGGCACTCAGGATGATCTGTTCCATGACCTTCCCAGACAGCAAGGTCAGAGGGGAGATTTAGATTAGATATTATGAAGAAATTCTTTACTCTGAGGCACTGGACCAGGTTGCCCAGAGAACCTGTGGATGCCTCATCCCTGGAAGCATTCAAGACCAGGTCAGATGGGGCTTTGAGCAACCTGGTCTAGTGGAAGGTGTCTCTGCCCACAGCAGAGGTCCCTTCCAACTCTAACGATTCTATGATTCTATGATCATGGGCATCCTTTTTCCAAAGGGAGACAGCAGTAGTGAAAATCTAAATGCAGCTCCACTTTAAAAGTTGTTTAAATTTCAGACCTTTTTTCCAAATATTTGTCACAGTATTTGGGACGTTTTAAAACTACTATTTATAATAGCAGCAGCATTATTCAGAAAGCTTCTGATTCTACCAGTGGAAATGCTACCAAGATGAAAAACAAATTCCTAAAATGTATTCAGATTTACAAATACAGCTACTCTTATTGAAGTATTCTGAAAAGCCCTTGAGCTTTCTGTGTATCCAGACAAAAAGACGAGTTTCAGATCTCTGCAAGGTTTAAAACTCAAACTTTGGTGAAGTAAAATCGATGTTATGGTTTGAGAGGCTTCTGTCAGATTAAAATTCTCTAGAAGCCTCTTACATAGGAGAATATACTTCCTAGGCAAGTGAAACATGGTCCATAACTCACCTGTGGTGAAGCACTTGCTTTCCCACAGCATGCGGTTTTATTAATAAAACTGAAAAACACCATAATCACGAAAGGGATTCTAGGACAAATAAATAATACATTTGCTATAAGTAAATAAAATATAAGGGAGTGAGGTAAACAAAAGGTATTGAAAGGAAAAGTTTTGAACTGGAGGAAATCACACCAGCTGAGTAATTCAATAACTTGGTTTGAGGTTGATGCTACCTACCATTTTCCCTAACAGCTGTGCCAAAATAATAGGCAAGTACTAATTACATGCGAGTGAGAAATCACTGATAACACAGATGAAGATCAGAGCAGTGTAAGAATTAAATGGCCTTAAGGAGAGGAGTAAGGCATGCTGAACGTTCAATTATATGAAGTCCAAGGCTTTTTATTAACAGATTAGTATAAAGGGACTTCCTACCAGAAACTGTGACCTCCTCAATGGGAAATAACTGAAGGGGAGATGGATTTGTATGTATTGGTTAGCCAAGGATAAGTACGAGCTACCAGAATAACACAGTCACGAGGAAGACAAATGCAATGTTAGAATGTATCAGATGAAGTCTTACTGGTAGAAATAGGGGTGTATTTCATTTCTGAAGGTTGAATTCATATCATTATGGCAGGTACTTTCCAAAGGATTTCATTATACAGCAAACCAAAGAAAATATTGCTTGTCTTTCCTCTTCTCAAGGTGAAATGGACACAATTCACTGTGACTTTATAAAAATACACAAATAGAACTAATGTATTTAATGTCCTCATCCTACTCTTGAAAGACAGGAAAAAATTACTGCCCTGTGTCAGAGGGAGCAGTGACACGTGTGAGGTCGAGCAAAAAGCCACAGGCACAGTTTTGCAGACACATTTCTCTTATCTGCCCTCCTCTAACCTTTTAGTTATGCTCTGCCTCAGTTTGCCAGTATTTTTGTCACAGTGTAAATAAAATTCACAAATTCTACTGATCTATTAGAGCCCTGCTTTGTGATGTGAATAAAGAGCTGCTGAAACAAAGCTGTGTGGTGATACACAACACAGTTCAGAGACACATTACAATTTTAGCTTTGAGTAAACACTTTTCAGCCATGTCATTTCAGTCTAAAACTCATATTTAGAGAGACAAGTACCAAGTAGTTTCAAAGCCTGCTTACCACCTTTAAACCATGACAGGGGTTTAGCTAGAAATGTTATTCTTGTTAGACAAAAGCCATTGTCTCCATTCAGGATCAGAAACTGCCTGTCCCCCACCCCCCCAAGTCTTACAAACTTTATGAACAAGAATGCCCTCTATTTCGTAGAAATCATGGCTAATTTCAGAGCCTAACCGGTAAACATCTGGGTTAAAATTATATGGTCCCACTTAACGTTATTAAATGTTGCACATAATATTGCCATGGAGACAACATGTCTGAAATACCATTTCTCTCTCCAATATTTACATGCTTCACTGCAATCCTGAATTCAGCACATGCTTAATGACAGCTCAGGACCTTAACACAAATTGATTTACAGGGGCTGCAATACAACTTAGAGCAGCAGTTCCCAAAACTGCTCATAGTGTCTTTCCTCTTGTCACCCTCTCACCTCACTGGCCTCCACCCTGGTCTTTGAACCACTGCTTGCTTCTGCCTTTACCCAGAGGCTGCAGCTGTTGCCTGCTTACTGCCTACACCATCCCTGTCATCTCATGCTCCTCCTCAAATGGTAACCCACTTTACATCCCAGGACAAACCGACTCCTGAGAAGTGCTCATGCTATATAACCTTTTGTGAACTAGCATAAAAATTACATATGTTATTAAAGAATTTAGTGACTTTTTAAACAGCTTTCCACAGCCAATTTTACTTGAGAAAAAAGAAAAAAACAAACAAAACCCAAAAAACTGGCAGAGCTAATAAACTACTATATTTTTATTCATTGATATATAAGAAGAACCAGGGTGTTTTTCTGGGCATTTCTACTCTAGGATAAGAGATGCTTTTCAAATCAAATACGCATTCCTCTGGTGCATACAAATGGCAATTCTTCTAAGAACAGATAGATGTACAGTTTCTCATGCACTTAGCATTTTTAAAGCAATACCACATAAACTGTGATGCATTTGATGCACAAATATCAAAAAGCCAGAAGAAGAGCAGAAGAATATTTTCAACAGCAGCCTACTTCTATGACTTCTAACAGATCACATAAAATTATAGATTGACTGCTGCTATCAGTCAATAGAAATAGAAATTAATGCAATATATGCAGCAGCATTGTAAGACATTTTAGGACAGCCCAAAGCCACTTGATGAATAAATTGAAAGTGTGAAATACTATCAAAATAAAGTAAGATTTAAAAAAAAAAAAAGTTGCATTAAGATTTTCAAATGCCTGATTGAACCTAAATATTTTCTTACAGAGTGCACAAAAGTGTCATTCAGTTACATTCAAAAGGACAAGCCATTCACAGTGGTCTGTTTGCCGAGAAGCCTGGGAGAAATTATTTCGATTTTTACCTTTTCAAAAGAAAAATGCATTAGAATAGCAGCAGGACTCTCAAAATTGCCTCCTGCAACTATTTAAGCCAGATTTACTCAGCAAGCGTCCAGGAAGCTGAAAGGCTGTTAACTTACAGCTTAATTTGCAAGGTCGTGGTTTAGCAAGGTGTTCTGCAGGAAAAGAGAAGCTCCTAAATAGTAGGATTTGCACTGAATAAGACAGCATTATTAATAAAGTGACATTTTGTTCATTTCTGTTTTTGGACAGCTGAATAAACATTGATTCTCATAGGTGCTGAGCTGACGGGCTGAACATCAGATCTGTGGGAAAGGCACAGTACTGACAGTATTCAAACTTTTGTACTTGTCAGATACACAGTTAAATTAGTAAGATCATAGCTGTAGTAGAAAAGTCCCCTATCACCAGCTCAGCTAGTGATCTGCCTTGTGGCACCATACCGCTTATGCTTTAGTGAGTCCTGGAGATACTAGGTCCATCACATTTTTTAGTCTGAGAGAAAAGCAACACAGCTGTTTTAGCAAAGCATGATAAAAGTCAGTCATCTTCAGCACACCTTATGCCATATTTTCCTCACATTATCCTCTTACTTCCACAGCTTTATCAATTTTTTATAAAAACCAAAATTTGATCTAAAGCTTTCAATGACTATTCTTGAATTCGGATTATGTCCAGATGACTCTGAAGTTACATTCTACTTTTAATATTCTCCATTCAGTATCATGTGTCATTTTTTAGCCTAATTAAAACCATTTTTGGTTCACACATTTCCCACTAATTGTCTAATACTCTTGATAGTTTCAATAAGCACACTATTTTTGACATTAATGTACATTTTCATATATGATGTTTAAACACTATTATAGTGCTTGCATGGCAATAAGATCAGAGCTCTATGAGACTGACTAATAAAGTCAAACAAATAATTTGACGAACCTTGGAAGCAATTTAAGAAAAAGTTCAATTTGAATGCCAGCCTGTTTTCTGGGGCTTGTTTAACCATATCAGTTTTGTATGATAAAGGATATTGCCTCTCCACAATTCTTTTTCTTGTGTCAGTAGGTCATCATGACTGGAGAACTCTATAACTGTACTATTTTGATATATAAACACTCATTTACAATTGCACCCAACCATCTGTGCTCCAAAGAGACCTAGCTAAGCTAAGCAACATGTGGGTTCTACAGCTTCCCAAAGAGTGGTTACAGTGACCTAATTAAACTCTTCTGGATCATCTGAGGCTCAAAGCCTAAGCATTAAGAAGTCTATGCCAGGTCAATTCTTCTACTTAGCAAGAAAATTTAACTGCTTCCAAGAAGGAAGACATGCATCAATTTCTGATAAACCAAACAACACGCATTATTCCAAACTAAGCTATTTTCTCAAAATCTGGTGTCTGTCAAAGGGGAAATTTTTCCACTCTTGCTCAGGATTTTGAAAGGAAAAAAACCCCACATCTCCACACCCACCACCACCTCAAAAAAAGAGACTCCTTTAAAGACCATAGATTCTCAGAAAAATCATCTTCACTGGTTGAAAGCCAAGAGTATCTCATTGTGATTATAAGCAGATATAAAATAAAAAACAGCATTTGAAAATCAAAACTGTATTACTACTTTTATGAATGTTCATACAACTAGACAAAATATAAGCAATGAGTACTTTCTTTTAAAGTTTATTTCACTAACGCATCACATTTTTTTTACAAAAGCTCTGAGAAAAAAAAAAAAACCAAAACTCCTGACCAGCTCTACTGAAAATACTTCATTCATATGTTAATTTTTATTAGTTATGATTAAGACCAACTGACTCGCTTTGCTAAATGAAAGCCATCTGCAGTTCCTCCTAGTAACCCCCACCGATGAGCAGCAGTTGCTTACATCCCTCAAGTTTCATTTTGTTCTGTCATTAAAGCTATTTCAACCCCTTCACTACCATAATTCCACAATGTATTCAATAATGAAGAACAGACACATTTTCTGTGTTTAAGGCTTGAGAAAATTATGTATTAAAGTGTTTTAAAATAATCTAATCTAGATATTTTCATAATTTGAAATATGGATATCAAAATTTTACTGTGCAGTAAATAACTTCTTATAAACTAATGGAAACCTGTGTTACTCCTGATAACTAGCTTTTTTTAGCAAGTCTGTTACAGCACCACAGAGGTAACATATCACACAGAGTGAATAACACTAGAAGTGCAGGATAACACTATAAAACAAGGGCACTTAGTTCTGAAAGTGGATGTATCTGAAAAGAACATTGAGTTATACTCAAAAGTACATGATCCATCAACTGCCAGAAAGAGCTGCAAAGCTGCAGCCTTTTGCTATTGGACACCCATTTATCTCAGAAACTATTTACCATTGAGCTAGGAAAATAACCTTTCTTTCTCTCCCAGTTCTAAATTAGCCAAGACAATCTCAGAAATGCACAACAAATGGTGAACAATAATCATTTACTCATAAAGGTGAGCAAAAGGCATTTTGCCTCTAGGAATTATATAATGAAGGAAGTTACCCTAGCAAGCTGTGAGATCCCTTACAATGGGATTAATGATCCCTCATGCATCCTCACTGCATGATACATTATTTGGGAGAGTTCAGCTATAGGGCAAGTTTAGCAGGGAGGTTTAGAAATTTCAGAGCATTCCCTGAGATGCATAGCTGAAAGAAGACGTTGTCAGGACAGTCACATTACAGGCATGCTGTCTGTCCTACGAGCAGTAAGACAATGTCTCAGACATTGTGATGTGTAGATCTCATGTTTTTCTGCAGTCACAGTGCATAAACATCAGGACTTCCATAAATGTGGCGGGTACTGGAGAAGATACCAACAAACACCATACAAGCTGCAGACTGTAGTGCTGGGGTGTTCCATCAGGGAAGGGCAACTGCATATCCAAGAGATGCAGAGAAACGTGACAATTTTGCAGACCTCTAAGGTTTCCAAGCAGAAACAGGCATATCAAGTATTTTCTAGTTGTTTTGTATGCTTGGCAAAAACTGCTCACAAATAATTGGCTATCAAGATAAAAGAATCATGCAATGTATTGTGCTTCCCATCAATAAAAAAAAAAAGTTCCAGAAATGTCACAGTCAGAACATTTGTGCTAGCAAAAGAAGATATTGTTTTATCCCTGGTCTTTACAGTCCCTCTGCTTCACCATCACTACCTGCCATCTGTCTGGATTTGATCTCTCTGCTCACACTGCAATTACCATCCTTTTCTAAAAGTAATTAGCACTGCTCAAGATGTTCCCTTGATTTAGCATCATCTGCAGCTTATGTCTTCTCAGGAAGAAAGCCTATGAAGTAAATTTTGTCCACACTGTGTTCAGGATGACAATACAGCCAGTATCACTTTAGGGCTAGACTATGGAAGGAAAATAAGAACTTCTGGGTCCTGCTCATAGACTAGCTCAGCCACAGTAAATGCTGGGAGGCCAGATGGTGGTTGTTCTGAGAAGAGGCAGACACCTGTGAACCTGCAGGTACCAGATTTTCTAATCCTGACTAAACAGAGTCCAAAAGCTAAGTGCCAGAGTGCAGAAACTCCCTATCAGTGCAGGCTGATGGCACGTTGCCTGTGCAGGGGACACAGAAACGATGCCTGGATTCACACGGGCGTGCAGCCTGCATGAGGTCTTTCCCCTCTGCTCTGCAGGAGATTAAGTCCTCATGCTTCTTAATCACAAAGTTTGAGTGATTCAACCTGAAAAGGCTGAAGCAGCTGGCTAGCCTAGCTCTTACCTCATCGCAAAGGCAAAAAAAACCCAACTCGAAACAACAAGAAACAACACTGAAATAAAGACTTCTAACAGTAGTGGAGCAGTGGTAACTAACTTTGAAATGGAGCAATCGGTTATTGCATTTTAGCCTGTTCTTTTGCTTGCTTTCTTCAGTAAAATGCTCTTTCTTCAGCCACTTCATCATTTGTAAATGACCACAAGTAGAAGTACTGGGGACTGGAGAACTTAGTTTGTCCCACTCTTCTGGACTGGGATTTGATTTATTAGTGGCCTGTGAAATTTACATCTGGCTCTTTCAGCTACCTGGCAGAAGGCTTCCATGAATGTAGTCTCAGTGTAACTTTAGAGTCCTGTCCAATTTGGGTGACTTAAGGAATCCCAATTCCATTTGCCTTGCTAATATAGAGAAATGTGCTAGTATTATGACCATTTTTAGTGTTGCTGTTAGAATTCTAACCAGTGTTTTATTGCAGCATTACAGCTCTTTGGGTGCTGAACAGATTTTCTTCAGGCTATAACATAAGGATCCAGAAAGTTTGTTTTGTTCCTTCATTTTGGAACAGGCTTTGGCAATAGCTTTAGTTATTGAAATAGCAGTATTTCAAGTGTACAAAAGCATGAGGTGGTCATCATGCATATCTTCAACCATATGTTTTGAAAACAAACAGTGTACGTTTTGAATAACAGACATCCTGTGGTTGCATAAGAGAATATTACAACACTTAAATCACTATACATACATTCAGCTTACACAATCAATGAATTATGTTGCTCGAGCATTTGTTCTAAACAGAATCATAAACTGCATATTTTTACTGGTCTTTCTAAGCTCAGAAGAAGAGCTAACGTTCATGGGGTTAACCTTGACCCAATTATATGAAGTGAACTTCTGCCTCCTTCATTGTCCTCAGTCTGTAATATAATGTTAATCAATGTTTGACAGGAAACCATTTCTGTAGACAGAAAACAGCATTTTGAAATCTCCCCCTTTCCAACAGTTAAAGTAAGATCTTTTCAATTTTTTAAACAAAAGGTAAAAAGAACAAATAAAAGGGTGAATAAAACTGAGATGTTTACACAGGCACACTGTTTCTTCCTGCCATGGCCAGTAGACTCATGGAGCACCTTGCCAAAGAGCATCATAGGTGTTCGAAGTTCATGTGAGCTCAAAAGAAACCAGACAAGTTTCTGAAGAGAAAGCTATTGAAAGCTACTAATAACAATGAAACAACATTCATCTCAGGAAACCACCAGACTTGAGAATGTATAATACCACCAATATTTGCTCTTCTCATTATTTCCCCAGGTATCTGCCACTGTCAGAATGTAGCACTAGGTCTGATCTCGCACAAGCACTGTGCTCTTAAACAGTGACTGACAAAGTAACTATGACATTAATCTAAGGCTGGGGTTGCTGTGCCCAAATCCTAGGCTTCAAGCTAGTTTTCCCACATCTGCAGTAAATGTTCTGACTCAAGAGTACTGATGATTCTGGGACAAGTTTCCCTCTCCCCTTTGAGTTAGTAAAACTATCCTGAAGCTAAGAAGCCACCCATTAGCTGAAGCTTTGTCAAAATCGTTACTTTCCCACAGAACATTTCAGTTTCACTGAAAAATTCCTGTTCAAGTTTAGTGATGATACCACAATAAAGTGTAGTGGGTAATGCATGAAGTTGTACAGCACTTAGAAAATCCATATTTAAGTTTATTCCCTTCACATTTCTGACTTCTTATCTTTTCCTCCTTGTGGAAATTACAAATAATACGTTTTTCATTCGGTAGGTCCAGTTAGTGTAACTTCCATATTACCGACGTCTTGGTATTATCTTGGTTCAAGAATAAGGAACCTCAGACAAGTCAGTCTCAAAAATTCTCTTTTTACAGGCAATTCCTTATTGTATAGCATGTAGTACTTCTAAGCGGAGTTAAAATAAACAAGTGTAAGAGTTATTAGGCAAGTGTTCAGACATAAGATTCTCACTGAGAGTAAGCTTAATTATTAAAAAAAAAAAAAGCTCTAATATAATTTTAAAACCAAAGAAGTTCAGTTTACACTGATTACTAATGAACATTGAAGCCATATTTGTGCTTTTGACATGCTGGTTTTTAATGATTGAAGTAGGATGATTTCACATTGTCTTTATTATGTCCATATTACAGGAAATATTATTATTTGCTTCTTGGTATTGGTTTGTTCCATCCCACTTCAACTTAAACATGACATCTAATGAAAAACTCTTCAAACTGAACCATGATGAACTTATCCTTCAGTCATCTTATTTTCCTATAGAAAGGCAAAATTATTCTTTAAAAGCTATACTAAATGTGGACTGTTTGAGAATTAACTACAGTGTTTGAAAAATAAGCCTTAATTAAGGTGATATCCCACCACTTGCTGTCACACCCAGTCTTGAAAAGGAAGAGTTGCTCTGCACACATTGCAAAGCGAGAGGAGATGAAAGGAAGGGAACCTTTCTTCTTTAACAGATGAAAAAGATGCTGAATTAGCTCAAGAGTTGGTTCATGATGAGCATTATCTCAGATCTAGTGTCTGCAAAATGTCAATCACAGCCAACATTCACTTTGTCCTCAGCAACAACTGGGCTGCATTATGTAGTTGAAGACCATAGGATACACAGTCTTAATTTTGCATTTGAGTGCTCTTTACTGTTAATTTTTTGGTATTGTTTTAAATAAACCTATCAATGTCTGTTTGTTTCCATCTTCTTTTGCCATGCTGCAGCTTATACTGCATGGCACCTGGAAGACCCAATTCTGGAACATACTTCGGATTTCTTAGTGTCTGCAGGAGCAATTTGAATTATTGAAGTGTGGAGTGATTGCAGGGCAGAAATCAGGTAATAAACTGATAGACTGGATAGAAACATGCTCCTCAAAAGTAGCTGGAGGAAATGTGATGGAAACTACTTGGGTTTGATATTGTTCCATTTATTTTTGTGCACAACTCTGTTAAATTCCATTATGAAAACTGGATGAGACCAGTAGTGAAAGGAGGAGAGTCATTCCTTCCACTGTGTATGCTGGTGAGGTAGATGGCCAGGGCGCAACAAGCCCAAGAGATTCAGCACAGATATGGAAGCTGCAATTCACACAGAGAAACCAACAATCTGTTGAACTGGAAGGAAGGTCCCAGGCAGGCCTCAGAAAAGTCCAAAGAATAACTTTTCAAGAGTAAAGGCAACTAAGTTGAAGATGCTGAATTGGCAGGAAGCAAACACTTCCTTGCAAGAAGAGAGTGGGCATGGAGTATTCCAGCTCTTATTTAACAAATTTAGCTTTCAGAAATTTAAAAACCTTTTCTTTGATATGTCAATATAATAGTTTAGGTAAACCAAACTCAGAGATCAGACCAGTTTAAAGCAGGTATGTCTTGGGTTTCTTTCTGCCGTGGGTACAGTTCTGCTGGGGTACAGTTAACTTTCTTACTAGCAGCTGGTTTAGTGTTATGTTTTGGATTTGGGATGAGAGCAGTGTTGATAGTGCAGTGATGTTTCTGGTTGTTGCTAAGCAATCAAGGCCTTTTCTGCTCCTCATACAGCCCCACCGGCAAGCAGGCTGGGAGTGCACAAAAAGTTGGGAGCAGACAGAGCCGGGACAGCTGACCTCAACTGACCAAAAGGATATTCCATACCATGTGACGTCATGCTCAGTATATAAAGCTGGGGGAAGAAGAAGGAAGGGGGAGACGTTTGGAGTTATGATGTTTGTCTTCCCAAGTAACCACTATGTGTGATGGAGCCCTGCTTTCCTGGAGATGGCTGAACACCTGCCTGCTGATGAGAAGCAGTGAATAAATTCCTTTTTTTGCTTTGCTGGTGTGCACAGCTTCTGCTCAGCCTTATTATACTGTCTTTATCTCAACCCATGAGTTTTTTCTCACTTTTACTCTTGCAGTTCTCTTCCCCATCCCACTGCGGGGTGGGGAGGGGAGTGAGCAAGCAGCTGCCTGGTCCTAGCTGCCAGTTGGAGTTTGACCACGACGCTTTCATATGCAATTTATTCCAGTCCACCAGAAAATCCTCCAACCTTGGCTCTGATCACAGAGTAGGTGCTTTGAGCATGAACTTGGAGTCAGACTGCATCTCTGCTACAGCAGGAAACATGGATCAAAAGCATGAGGGTCTGGCAGGCTTATGTTCTATCTTTGCTTCCTTCAGACATGATCATAACATGCAGTTTACCATAGTCCAGGGCATCTGGGTCTAACAGACTAAGAGCAATACTATGGAGGTTGCCTACAGGGACACACTTGAACAAGACTGCTCAATGAGGTTTTTATTAGTGTGAAATTAAATCACTTCTCCAGGGACATTTGAAAGTGATCTCAAGAAGAAAAATAAAGTGGTCTTTCGGATGGGACTAACTTTAAAGACAAAAACAGTGAGCAGTACTATGCTTCAGTACTGTTTATCTAGAAAATACACTGACGATGGATGTGAACACTGTGTTTGAGTGCTCACAAGTGCTTCATGGAAAATGGCCAAGAGGGTCATGATTCCCTTGCTCAAGCACTATCTTCAGGCAAAATAAACTAATCTTCTAACCCTGGCTCCAACAAAGACATCTTCTATGTTCTTGGGATGTGTGGAGGGGGAGAGGGTGTCACTAGTTCTTGTGTACTCGTACACGAGTACTTGTGTACTCGTATCTGCAAATAGGCTTAATTCTCTCTTTTTACTGAGGTGATGAAAAGCAGTATTTTCACAGATACAAACATCCCAAAAGGTGAGTTATTACTACTCAGTACGAAAGTGCTCAGTGACATCAGCATGTATTTTAAGAAACAGTTGGGGTAACTTTGGTGCTCAGATTACAGCACACCAAATTACCCACAGGTTTTAGGATGACCCAGCACGCAAGTCTGACATTAGAAGAGGCAATTATAAATCAAGATATTTATTCACTTATTATGTTTGTTTTCTCACAACAAATAGATTACTTCATTCAGCAACTAATTCAGTACTCAAAACTTTTCTTCTGAGACTTAAAATCCTTTCACCAAAAACACTCTAAATTTCAACTGGAGCAAGGAAGTTCATAAATTATCTCTATAAACAGGAACACAAAGCAACCTCATAGAGACTAAAGTTGATGTCTTATTTTTTCCCCCCAAACACGTATTAGTAAACGCCTGGATTGACAGGTGATACTAGAAGGGCTCTGTTTGGGTTTGTCCCCTTGTAATAAAACAAACAAGTACATAACCAAATATGCGAAATCAAGCAGAAATTCAATGTGATGATTACTAGTTTTGGAAGGAATCTGGATCAGGTAAAATCATTATACCTGTGACTAGGACATTATA
Organism: Fratercula arctica; assembly: GCA_947846985.1. NCBI lineage: Eukaryota > Metazoa > Chordata > Aves > Charadriiformes > Alcidae > Fratercula > Fratercula arctica. Next base: position 61,063,362 of record CANTUZ010000002.1, on the reverse strand, counting down.
GTGTGATGTTTTTGCACACAAAACACAAACAAAAGACTAAATTGCTAAGTCTAAGTAAGTTGCTTAACAACTTTTGTGGAAAAGCAAGACGTCAAGAAGTTAAAATGACTGAAGCATCCAGACATTTTTAAGCAGCATTGTTCTGTTTCGTGATAAGAAACTACCATAATACACTGATATCAGTATTATAGTATTTTATATGGGAGCTTACATTAAAGGATTATATTAAAGGATGGCATGCTACACTTGAATATTTCAGAAGTTCCTACATTGTTGAAAAAGCCTTGGTCTCATTTGACTGAAAACAAATTCACAGACATGACAGCTGTTTACAGCTGCATCTTAGCCTACCTCTATACAAGACTGCAAACAAATAGGTTGTGTGTGCATGTGTGTTTGGTCATATTAAGTCATGAATTTCTGAAGCGTACAAATCTCCAGTACAACTAGATTATAAAACTCTTCTCTGATGAGAAGAAAAATCACCTTGCATTTTTTTCGTACCAGATTTAAATATATATTATATATTTACGTTAGGTTTCTAGCTGACTAAGGAAGATTTAAGCAAATAAACAAAAGTGATTGAAGAGGTAAGGACACATAGATTAGATTTCACAAACAAGTTCGTATTTCCTCCGTCTTTAAATACATCCACACGCTATACAGGAGACATCAGTTTCCATCTTAGCTGGAGCCTCAGAGGAATGTTTTCACTGTCAGGAAGTTACATCAATAAAGTCACTAGGGTAGTGCAAAAAAACCCCAACAGTTTTTAGTTCTGTCTCGCTCTATCTTTAGGCATAAAGCATTGAAAGACCTGCCGTGATGCTGTAGCACTTGCTCTACATGATAACTGTGCAAGATACAGCTTCCTCAGGGGCAATAAAGAGCACAAAAGAAATATTTCACCCGCTATTGGTGTGCAGCCACTTTAAAAGCAAAATGCAACTGATACTACCATAATAATGGTAACATCCTTATGATACATCCAACTTTTGACAGGGGAAGTAAAATACAAAAACATGTCAGCAGAATATCATGGACAAATGTTCAGGAAGTCAGGATGTACTGCCCAAACAAGTTACCATGAAACAGTATGCATGTTTACAGGGCATTAGCTATTCTGAAATAAATGTCTGTAAATTGGCAGTTACATCTAAGGAAGTCACCAGAGAGCACTACCACCACTGAGGTCATCTCCATAGAATAATACCTTCCAGTGCCAAAGCTCAGCATCATGCCAGAATCAAATGTCCCATGGGATTTCAGAGCAGCAACACAACAGAGACAATCACCTCAGATCAAAAAAGTGCAGGCACGTCTTACCTCCTGTGGCTGGAGTTGCTTCAGTCATCCCAGGTAACAAGCCAGCCTGGCAGGACAAGTTTTCATCCATCTCTGACAAGGTACTCGGTTCTCTCCGATTCCATTAATTTTAATTTAGGAGTACTAGGTTTGTTTCTCAAGCTTTCATGCTTCCATGGCTACTAAACCTTTACAAATAATGTTTTCAATTTTTTTGAAATTTAATAGAAGCAAGGTTTTCAAATTACCTGAAGAAACAAACTTCTATGTATCTCTTTGTTCTGCAACAGACTCTAAGCAAGCACAGTACTAGGGTTCTTTGCTAGTGAAAGGAAAAACTAAAACCTGTGCGTAAAGATATGTTAGCCTTTAAGTTTTTCATTTAATATGTATTACAGACAGGTTTCATTTCCTGTTTCTCATATGCTTTTTCAGTATTTCTTTCTCTACTGACAGAGAGTAAAGTGAATGGAGCTCCCAGGAGCTGTACACTAAATTTTTACTGCCATCTGGTTGTTTAACACCTCTATGCTAAACCTCACCTTAATTATCATCAATACCACTCAAAAACTTATTACCATCTACAAAAAGTAATATTTGCCCTTTTTTCACCCCGGTCATACTTACTGCCAGTGCTACTATAGGACTGAGTCCTTTATGGATTCATATAGCATGACTATGTGTCTTGGCTGTTCACATTATTGGAGCCTTCAGAAATGACTTCTGTTTTGCAGGCCTAGATGCCTATGGTACAGTGGAGAGGGAAACAATCTAAACAGCAGAACAATATATTCTTGGAATTACAGCAGCAAAATTATCGTTCGTAGTGTTTACAGCACATCACTTTGCAGAGCCAGGCTTGTCTTGGCATAAGAACTTAATTAGAAAGATTCCCTAGATGAAGCGAGGAAAGCACAGATGCAGGTGACACACTGAATATCAGTACACTGAATGTAGGATACTAGAAAAAGGGGAACTTGGAGCTTGTAAAATCCAATTAATCAATCAAGACAGACTTCCAAATATAAAGATATCTAGTGATGATGTTACAAATAAATAGATATGCTGCGACTAAAAGAAGTTGACTTCCTATCATAGAATCATAGAATAGTTTGAGTTGGAAGGGACATTTAAAGGTCAAATAGTCCAACTCCCCTGCAATGAACGGACATCTTCAACTAGATCAGGTTGCTCAGAGCCCTGTCCAACCTGATCTTGAATGTTTCCAGGGATGGGGCATCTACCATCTCTCTGGGCAACCTGTTGAGTGTTTCACCACCCTCATTGTAAAAAATTTCTTCCTTATATCTAGTCTAACTGTACCCTCTACCCTAAAACTATTACCCCTTGTCCTATCGCAACAGGTCCTGCTAAAAAGTTTGCCCCCATCTTTCTTATAAGCCCCCTTTAAGTACTGAAAGGTCAAAAACATTCCTGAGACAGATTTCATTTTCTTTTCCTAGGCTTGTATCTTAAAATATTATTTTTTCCTCTTAGAAATTTACGTGCTATTCAGACCTATAAATTAAACTACTTCCATCCATTCCCAGCAGGGTAGCTAATTTGTCAACATGGCAGGAGGGAAGGAGAAAAAATAAACAAAACAGAAAACCAGAAGCACTGTTTTCAGTAAAGGATATTTATTTGTCCTTATAATACCAGTGTAGTTGCAATAAAATGCATTAAAGGAAGTACAACAAACAGAAGAATAGATAACATGATATTCTTTTTCACATGAAATCCTTGAGGTCATTGTGAATATTTTCAGCCCTGTTCTGATCCATGTTATCTGGTCGCCAACTCTCTTCAAGTTAACAGCTGAGCAAGGAACCACACATAACTACACTCAGCCCGGATCTATAAAACAGGCAAATGGTGGTTATATTCAACTGCTCTTCCTCTCTCAGTCCTGGCACCAGCTTCTCTGTGATCAGAAGAGTTTCAGGATCAAGGAGAGAGGCTCCATCCTCACCTCCTCTGCTAGGGGAGCACCCAAGATGGTCATCAGCTAGACCATCAACAAAATTAACATCCAAAAGAGACTGGGAAACAGGAGACATACATCACCCTGCTCATGGACTTTGCACTACTGGAAAGGAGGCTGTCAGATCAGAGCTCTTTGAAGATGAGTTTTCGTGAAATTGCTTGAAGTGGTTTCTGTTTTAGAGGACCCAGATGGCCTCTTCTTCCTCCATCACCCCCCTAAAGTTTTTATTTAAGGAGGTCGAAAGTTTTGTTTTTCCTAATAGGAAAGCAACAGTAATATTGTTATCAAAACAAAGTCTTTTTCTAAGGAGAGGATATCGTTACAGAAAAAAATCTCCACCTTCTGCACCAAGAAACAAACTACTTCTACAAGTAAGAGAAGCCAAGAGACCAACACACAGGCAGAGAACTACAGAGCTGTATGTGGCCCCCTCCCCAACATCACAACTGCTTCTCAAACCACCAATCTCTTACCTTCAACAGCAGCAGAGAACTCAGCCATAAATGTCTGGCTGCATCACGTCATCATTGCCGGAAACTTAGCACCGCTGTTAGTGGCATGGATAGAGGAGACACACAGGCAGACCAAATGCAGGCAGACCAAATGCAGGCTTGGAAGCAAATCTCTGGAGGGTGGAGTTATGCCCTACCAAGTAGAAATCTAGGAGAGGCCTACACTACTCCTTGTTCTGTTTTGCATGGAGAATGGACATATGTACAGCAATAACAACTACCAGACTTGGAAAAAATGCCATTTTCAAATGTATTCTCCTGATAATCCTCATAAAAATCAACTATACATTTTTGCAGACTACACAGCAGTTACATAGTGATGAGATCCAACCCATCTTCCTGACAAAAGCAGTATTGCCTAACTAGCAGCCTGGTTAGCTTTCTGAAAGTTTTATCTGCACATAAACCTTCCATAAGAGGGCACAGGGGCAGTATATCACTGAATTAACAGGATAACTGAGAAGGCAAGACATTGTTGCAAGTAAAAGAATTCCAGCTAATGAATTTGAATGTCTCCATTTTCATGGGGGAAAAAAGCTGGGGGGGAGATGTTCAAAACAGATGGTAAGAGGTATTAAATAAAATAAATGACTGCTATTGGGTGTCAGCCTCAACTGAAAGGAGGAAGAGAAAATAATAAAAAATTCTGACAAAAAGTCAACACATAAGAGTTTTTAATCCCAGAGATGAAATCCAACAGTTTTTCCTTTTGCATACAACTCTCTTTCTGAAGTGAACTATGCTCCTTGCAATTGATAGCAAGGACTGACTGATGGACTCAAATGGCCTACCAAGCCTTGTGGATTCTGAAGGTGTCTCAGGTTGTTGGAAAGGGGCAACACAGGAAAATAGCTGCAAGAAGTGTACAACTCCGGTCCAAGAGCTGCAAATGCTGAAAATCCCACCTGCAGGGCAGACCAGACATTAAGATCAAAGTTCAGCTGTGGATTCCAGAAGACCTAAGCAGTTCCATGTGAGAGAAAAATGCTTTTGGATTCTGTACTAAATCCAGAATTTTCAATGCTGCAAAATTTCTATGACAGTTGTTTCCCAGCTGCCCTGCTCTCAAAGAAGGAAGGACTGAAGCAAGCTAAGAGGCCAGCTCCCAAAGGAGACTGGAATCTCTTTGCTCAGATTCAGAGAAATGATACACATAATGACGTATTTTGAACCTAGACTGTCTTTTAACAAAAGAATCATAAAAATATAAAAGACTGAGATTCCTTTAAAATTTTTGATATTGGAATAATGTTCCCCCCAAACTATTAAAACCATAATGGAAAAAGATTTCCAACATAAAACCAGAAGAAAATATCCCTTGCATGAAGAGCTACAATGACATTTTCAAGCAAATCTGAAAGTCTAAGAAACTGAGTAGAGAGCAGATACCAATTTTACCATTTAGGAAGGAAAGGAATGCAGGTTCTATAGAATTAAATGGCTTGTTTCTTCTAAAACAATCAATAATGAAGCAGCACATAGAAATTAGTTTGTATAAATTTCAAGATGGGATCTCTCACGGAGAGAAGAGGGCAAGTGTCACTTCACAAAGCCCAGATCAGGTTAATTTCTGTATGGACTCACAAAGAATCGTTTCTTTCAAAAACAATCCTAGAAAAAGTTTCATTCTTACAGAGTTTAAGCTGCAGTTTAAAAAAAAAAAACACTCTTTCTCAGGAACACATTCAAAGGACACCTCCAAGATACTTCTCACTGGAGCAATTTGGAGCTCTTGCTCACAAATATGCTGCAATCAGGCAGAAAGGTGTGGGAATATTTTCAGCATACTTTCAGAGCAGGATATATCTGTAAAGCAAAGGACCTGATTGTAGCAGCAGGAAGATAACTCATCATTTAAACAATACTGCAAACTACTGCAAAGAAAGGCATTCGTCATACATAGGCCTGCATGCTCATCTGTGCTTCTATCAAGCTTGACATGCCCAATCCCTCCAGAAGATTTATCTTGACAAAGATAAATCACGGCCATGAAAAGATCCTTAAACACAATCTTATTTAAAAAAAAAAAAAAAAAAGGTAGCTCACTTACAGATTCCTATTGCTGAATGGCTAAATACTGAAAGCTGTTTATTCCACCCAGTGGACCCTGTTATGTTACCTTGAAGGCTCATTTGCCCGCTTTAGACAATTACTAAGAAAAGGGATTTTGCAAGCAGGAGGGAAGAAATTTGGAGGTGACTGTCTGAATAGATGACTCCTAGACATTTGCTGGAGTGACTCTGGAAGTACCTCATAGATATTCTTTTGCTTCCTGGTGAGTAAGGATCCCTCCCTATAGGGAACTCTGAAACAAAGAATGTTTATCTGTAATGCAGAAGTATGATTTTAGCTCTATTAGGAATACTTAATACAGCAATGGGTGAGTGCGGTAGATTAGCTCTTCACCAAGCAGGTTTAACAGTGTAGGAAGCTCTGTGCTTCCTGCATGCCCTGCATGCAAAGGGGGGCAGGTGAGAAACATATACCAAACCAGTTCTCTGCACCACACTTCTTGATACATATCTTCATTACAGCAGGCACAGAGTCTCTTAGGTAGATTTTACTTTTAATCTTGTACACTTGAGCTGGTGGCCTTTCCACTCGGCCAAGAGAAAGTAGGTAAAATTTTAAGTCCTTACAACAGTCTGATAGCTTCACACAGTTCTCCACTATGACCAGATGGACCAGGGTGGGAGCTGGGGCGTGGTGGGCAGGGGCATAAGAAAGACTGTCACAAATTGTTAGGTCACTACAATGCAGAGAATGAAGGAGTTGGTCTCCAGCAGCCTTCATTCCATAGCAGAGGCCAGCACCATGAGGATTTAAAAATGGGAAAGCTAAACCAAATGCCTTTCACTTGGTCTAACTCTATGGTGAAGGCTTGAGAGGTGACAGCCTTTGTTTAAAAACATTTAACCACATTATATTAAAAAAATAATACCCAGAAAGGTCAAAACATGGAATTAATATAAATATTTTTTTAAGAAAGCGAGAAGTCTCTTGGATGTGTAACATTCACAAGTCAAAGGTTATGTGCTTTGGTATGCTGCACTGATGCCCTTTGCATTCTTCATTTGACTGATTGTAGGAGGGCTTCCCATTGTGTGAAACATCACTGGTCAGATTTTTCTCCTTGTTCTTTCCTGTGCACTCTTCTTTAACTCCAAGATACTTTCCAAATGCCATTTTAAATTGATAATACCTGGTCAATTTAACCAAGTATCTAAGTTTAGTTAAAGGCTTTTTCAAAGCAGAAAAATTTATACGGATTATTCCTTTTTGGGGTAAATTATGCAGATCTGCAGTGGAATACAGCACATGCCTGAGTCTCACTGAAGCCATCAGACACTTGAGAACGCGCTCAAGAAATGAACATAGGCCTGTGTTCAGCTGAGCTGGGCACTGCTACTTTATTCCCACTGACTTGCTTGTATCCTTATGCAACTAGAGGTCTTTGCAGGGGTGAGAGCTCGCTGTCCTAAGAGAAGCAACCACCTTCCCCTCTTTCTCAAGTGACAAACTATAATGCAATGGCTAAGCAACAGGAATTTGGAAAAAAGCAGGAGAGTAACTTTTTGCTCTGCAGAGGACTTTTTATTGAAACCTGTTCAAAGACATAGAAAAGACAGATTTGCAGAGGTGTTTATTGGAGAGATTCAGCTTGCACGTAGCACTTTTTGACACTGCCTAAAGCCTCCCAGATACCCACATGGGCTGGCAAATGTGTGTGACACAAGAGTTCCCGGCCATCTGTACTCTTCTGGAGTCGCAGGCCACACAGGCTACTCCATAGTACCTGAGGTGACAACAGGTATCTTAAACAGTTGACCTCTGACTTTTTGCAGCCTGGTTCTGCCCTAGCCATTCTGGATTCCTGAACGAGACACAGATTCTACCTGAAAAACAAAGGGAAAAGTATTTTAGACTGGGAATGACAGTAACCTCATCTGTGAGTGAGAAACTAGAGATAACCATGTGGCAGAGCCAAATGCATTGCATGAGCATGTGTTAAATCTGGTCCTTTCCTGAACCTGGCTCAGCAAAAGTATCTTAAGTGTGTGAAATCTATAGAGCTTTGCTAAAGATCAGTGCTCCTGGTTTCTGTCTCAAAAGCCATATATGTTCACCCAAAAAAAAAGCAGCTAGGTGAGCATGGGTAATAGTCATGCTTCCCTTTGATAGCTAACCATTTTGGGACATAGCTACTATCCAAACCTAGGGTTTGGGCCAGAGCTTGAGACAATTTATGCTCCCTTTCTGCTTGTGATCACTTACTTACCTTCTGAAGCCTGATGAACCTTCACTTTTTTCCCAAGCAAAGCTGCAGCCCTGCAAAGCACTCTCACCCAGCCAGACTGAGGTCTTGGTATGCAGCATGCTCCCCAGACAAGTGTGAAGGTTACAGAGAGAACTGAACCTGGATCTCTCACATCCTTTAACTTACAAAGAAAGCTATGAACTCTACTTCCTCCCCTATTGTTCTGAAAAAAGTGGGGGGAGGGAGGAGAGGGAAGCACCTGCATCTTGTCCAGGAGAATGCTTTCTGACTGTGTCCCTCAAGTGACATTTGCAGAGGAGCATCATTTCTAAATCCAAATCAGACTTAGGCATGAACTAGGGAAGGAGCAGCTCCCTTTGGTCCCTATCAAGCCTCTGCAGAAACCCAGGAAAAAAACCTACTTTCTTACAGAGAATACAAAGACCAAACCCTGAAATACAAACAGGATATTTCTGGCAGCAAAGTGAGATTTGCATTATCACATTTTGGGACACAGATAGAACACATGCTTAGGTGCTTTCTGTGTGACTGTTACTGGAAGCTGTGAAAACAGCTGATTGGGTTAAGTTCCTATCTCATGTAAATGGCTGTAAAATTTATCAGACATCTATCTGCATCTTTGAGCAATTAAATGGCTTATTGAATCTGTCTTCATTTCTTCATATATTTAAAGAGAAGGAGGAGTAAGAACATAACTATGCTTCCTTATGTTACTGAAGCAATCTGAGCATAAATATTTTAAAGATTAAAAAAAAAAGCTATACAAATAAATAGGAAGGGTAGATGAAATTTATTTCCCTATAGAGGATAATCACTCTATGAACGAATATGATTATTTAATAAGATACTTAGAAACTCCTTTCTAATTGTTCAAATTTTCAATCAATAATTGACCAAATTAGTCAAGTTTCATTAAATCTCTGATAGCGGTTTTATCACAGAAAATACCAACTAAGTTCTTACTGGGAATAGCCTTCAAAAAGTAACAGGTACTTCCTTATACCATCAGTTATATAAATGAAACATGTAAGTCCTGGCTTTAAAAAAGCAGCAAAAGCAAAAAGCATGAAATGGGAAGGACTTCTATAATCGCTGTTCCGAAAGTGTCAGTCTTGCTTACTAATGTGTCTTCCTGAATTTATGAACTTTTATTGCACAAGAGCACAAGCTGTTCCATCCAGGCATCTTTGCTGCCAAAACTGTCGTCTTCTTCTCAATCCCTGGCTGGAAACTGCCCAGCTCTTGCTTTTCTACAAGCTCATGGGACCCATCTGAGCTAACTCAACTTTGACCAATCTCAGTTTAATTCAGCAGAATGATAATTTAATTACCATTCTCACTGTGCTCTGAGAAGATTATGGAGAAAGACTGACATGCTACAGCTCACGTGGGTGGATGGATTATATTTTCTTATGTTAGAGATCTAACAACTGAAGTTATCTGCTCCATCTGAAAATAAACCTTTGCTCCCTCTGCAAATAAATCTTCTACATCATTCTCAGGTTATATTGAAGAAAAAAAGCAGACACAGTGCTAAGAATTAGATGAGAGAGACTAGGTGCACATACAGTGGAGAGAGTCAGATTTTAAGGGTTCTGGATGAAATGTATTTAGGAAAGAACTTGTAAATACTGTGACAATTAATAGCTAAATTTTGTTTGATAAAACCCTAATGTGGCCCTATTAACTTTAGCCCAAGGTTATAATGCAGGCCAAAATTCCCTCCCTGTTACATGCCAATATTCACTGTGCCAGAATAATTGAATTAAAACTAATTTATTAACAATTAAAATAAAATAAAACTAGACATTGTTTAAAGAAATGGAAAAAGAATCTAGTACTATTTTTTTTTATGACTAAAACCACGAATAAGAAACCCAACTATGCAGGCAATTAACATCCTTCAAGGGCAGAATCAAATGCTTAGCGGTAGTGGAAGTAATACGAAAAAAACCACCTTATAAACACATATAATACAACTGCAAGGAATCTGACACTGCAAATAATAGCTATTGTGCCTTTAAGAATAAATACTGCCAGAATACATCTCTTGATCAAGTTGTAGTACAAGTAGAACAAAAATATATGCCTTGAAAAATAGAATTTGCTGCTTGTAAGGGGATAAAGAATTTTCTGGGTTTTGTAATATATTACTGAAAAATTAACTCCATCTAATGATAGTATGTAATTTGTTACATGACCTGTAAAACCTCTAGAAGCCTCACCAGTGTTTTAAAGGAATAATAAATCATACTCTGAATTGCACATGAAAAATTCCTGCAAAATGTGATAACATTTGTTACCAGCACTTCTATAAGTCATTTTATGAAGACAGTCATAAGAAACAACCTAAATTCACAGATAATCTACTGTTTTTCATGGACTAAAACATAATGCAAAATGACTGAGAACAGCTATCTAAACAGGGAATAAAATAAAGTCATTTTAGAAATCCTGTCTAGCTCAAAGAAACTGTATACTTGAGGATAGAAGTACCTACTTGTGTAATGGTAACAGATATAGAAGTATACATAGTTTAAGGTACCATAAAGATAATGACTGAACTGAGCATCTCAGCACAGATTAAGGAAGACAGATAAGAGTAGAAAGAACTTAGAACTCATTGAGGACCAAATTCTCAGTCATGTCTTCACTACAGCAAGAGCAAGATGGCTACTATTATGTTTGCTTGGTGTCCAGTAGCTTTTTGCTCTTCAGTGTGGCCTAGCACTATACTGTAAATATAGCCTTAAACCTTACAGAAAATGTTAGTTTGAGGCCTGGGCTTTGGCATCTGTGACATCTGTTATCACTGACAACACACTCAAGATAACAGTGCCCAGTAGAGACTGGAGCAGCTGCTTCTGCCTCCCAAGGAGGTGGCCTGAGCCCAGCAGTGGGGCTATTGTCTGTTTCTTCAAAGCTGAAATCAGAGCCTTACTGGAGGTCTGAAGAGCACTCCAGAAAAAAAAGTGAACTCTGAGTCCAGATGCACACATGTTCCCTTTCTAGCCTGTTCCTGGGAGGTATTAATGAAGAACATCCCTTCCTTGCTTCAGCTAAAGCCTACAGTTTCACATGAGGGGGGTGAAAGAGGAGAGCAGTGAGCTCCACTCTTAGCTGAAAAGCAGTAAACAGGAGCTCAGGTCTGTCGAGAAATGCAGTTTCTCCCTTAGCTAAGATTTCTCAGCCACAGCTTGCTCCTTTCCAAACTGGACATTGTTGTGAATAAGGATTCACAACTAAATACAGACCTCCCAAGGTTACAACCTCAGCTTAGGGTTCCACAGTCCCACATACGGGGTTTTACTGTGAGAAAACAGTGAGTTAGGATCAAACCTGAGCTCTGATGTACCACGCAAACAGTTTTTGCTCAGCTCTGAGTTATCCCAAAAAGACCATTTCTGAAGGTAAAAGTAGCTGTAGTACAGCAGTACACGCACTAGTTCCCTTACAGGGGGGTGCCAGCAGTCACTCCACTGGCTCTCGGAGAGGGCCACCTTAGAGACCCCTTCAGCAGAATCCAGAATTTCCTCCATCCTGTTCCTAAGGAGATGATTAGACCAGAAATATGGGTCTTTATACTGCAGGGAATCTTGCATAAAGCAATTTCGGAGGAAGACAGGAGCTAGTCCATTATATCTCAACTTCCAACACAACAGATCATGCTTTCTTTCGCATATTTGAAGGCAACAGAGTGTGGAAGCAAAAAAGCAAGAATTACAAGTCACCCGGGACTATATACAGAAGACAGCATGCTCTGGGACTAATCCTCTCTGCATGACTATAGGCACTGATTATTGTCTGCAGTTCTGGGAACATGAATTTGAGAAACATGTTTTTTAACAATTTGCTCCGTAGAAGCCTCTGTCACAAGAAGTAAAAATTTCAAGATTACATACAATACACTGGGTGGCACAAATGAGAAGAGAAACCACTGAAAGTAATGAAAAAATACGCCAGCTCTTACTGAAGCCTGTCATTTGGCTCTGACTCAGGTTGCAGGGGGATCAGATTAAGTACAGGAGTCTGATGATGCGAAGCATGTCCTGTGGCATCCACAACTAAGAAAATACCACGGCTTGCTCCTACACACCTATAACCACCGCAATTTCTTCTCTTATCTGGCTGAGGCCCAATTTCTACCATCGATATTCATCCAAAGCAATACTTATTCCTCAAACAGCAGCAGTGGATTCAGGAAAAAGTGTGAAATATGTGTATCCTTTTTATTTCTTTCTCTAAGTGCAAAAACAAAGGCCTTTGCCTCTCTACTCTTATTATTTCCCCCCTTATTTAATTCATCTGGTCTGATAAGAACTTCCTTGTTAGATGGGCTTTACTTCAAGTTTCTTTTTTCCTTCTTTCTACAATTACTTCTAACCTCTCAATATTCTTATGTCTCCTGAGGTCATCAAAGAAAGATGATTCCCATGTTAGTTAGGAAATGTCACATAATTTTAACCTTTGTCCTGTTAAATTACTGTCATCTTTCCCGCTTCCCACATTTCTCAATGTCTTGAGATAAGTATCTGTCATTTTGCACAGTATCTTATCCATGCCTATCATATTGCACTACGCTTTTCCAGCATGACCTCTCTTTTCGCCAAAGAGGAGGTCTTCTCATTTTTAATGGCTTACTTCAGACCAGCTGTGAGGGCCATTCAGCCATTTTCCACCTTACTGACAGCTCTTTACTACTCCTTTAATGCAAACTGTTAGTATATCTAACACAAGTCACTCCTGTGTTTTGCATTTCACAAATTGACTTACTTTTCAAACTGTTCTGGGATGGTAGTTATCTTCCTTTTACCTTCACTCTGTGGGTGTTCCCCAAGACTCTTCTGTCAGTTCCCCACTCTTTTTCTCTTCATCTTTGGCAACCAGCATTTTTATCTCCATTCATGGTACATGTTATCATTTGTCAGATGACAAACCATTGTGTTCCTCTTTTCATTCTTTCTGCTTATATGTCTTTGATTTTATCTTTGCTTTTTTTTTTTTTTTTCCTTCTTACTTTTCCAGGCATGAAAAAAATGGCTATCATAATTTGATTTATCTTAAAGCATTTATTTTCTTGGCTTATTGACGTATGGCATAGAGAAATCTGATCTACCTCTGAACAAGCCAGCTCAGGACATGAGAGAATAGTAGATACGTAAATGCAGTTATATCGTTTCTGATACCCAGCATAGCTTATTAAGAGCTAGCTGCATGTCTACAAAGCATTGCACTATACATATATATATATGGCTTCATGTAAGATGTAGGTATCTTGTTCCAGACTTCTCCCATCCCCCTGTGGCTCATGTTTCATCGCTGATGACATCTCCAGGTAACACACCTAGCTGAACTGCCGCTAAGATTTAGGGCAGTGGAGCAGAAACCTGTGCTCTATTCCTGAATTAAATACTTCCCACAGGCCTCAAACAAGTCACTTATTCCATCCTGTCATGGTCCCTTAATTTTAGTGAGAGATTAACATCAGCTAGAATTTACAGTAAGGATGAGATTAGTAACAGTTTAAACATCAGACAACTGAGAAGACCTGGGTAAACTATTGCAATTGTGATCACTCGGCACCTGAGCTTTCTCCAGTGAGGCTGACTCCCTTCTCAGTTTGGTAGTTAAGGAGACCACACTTTTCTGTCAGGTTTCACGCTCTTGTTACTGTAAATTCCTGTCTGTAGTGTCTGATCTCACATCTTTAGCTATGCGATACTAGCAACATCAGTTTCCTTCCAGCTTTGCCTTGTTCTTTTTTTCACCCTTGTCCAAAACATCCGTGCAATCTTTTCAGTGTAATATTTTCACCTTCCTGTTTACCTTTTTCACACTTGTTTTCTGTCTGTTTATAAGGATTAACTATTCCCGTGCCATTTGAAATCACTTCCCTAAGGCAACAACTAGCTCAGAGAAACAGCAGGAGCTTCATCAGCTGTGATGGTTGAAAATGAGTCAGTAAAGAAAGCAAGAATATATAACAGAGCAGGTTTACTTTGGCAAGGGGATGCTTAAGAATGACATTTGAGCCTCTGCCCCAACCGATTTCTGGGAGCAATGTTTTAAAAGATGCACTTCTGACAGAAAGAAGCTTTGGTCTACTCAGGGTCAAGGGAGTAGACATACCTTTGGGAATCCTGCACTGGATGAGTCTTTAGTATAGTAACATCAAGCTTTTGGGGAAAAATTCAATGGAATAACTTCATGGATCTTAACATACGATTTATAAAGGCCATTTGCCTTGGTTTGGTAACTATCATATCCATAGATACAAACGCCCAATCAAATTTCCCATTCCCTCAGAGAGGCACAATCATTCCTCAAGGAAAAGAAGGAAGCCCATAAATCACCTGAATAATTATGCAGTGTTTTTTTAGCAATCTTCATCATGAGATTCATCTTGGAAGTGTAAGAACTGATAAAAATATATGCCAATTAAAATATTCTCAGTGTGAAACCTGAAAGCAGTAAATAGGGACCTTGTCTGTTTTCTGTGTCTCCCTTCTGACAGATTAATGTTAATATGTTTTTTTCCCCTCTCATAGACTACATATAGAATAAACAGCAGATAAAAGAGGCAATTTGTCTTATGCTTCATCAGGTGGAAATTCAAATGTAGTTTCACTAATAGAAGCTGGTAAGTAAAAGAGCCTTTATTTAACCAATGCTAAAAATAATTGTACTATTATTTTGCCATTTTTGTTAGTGTTTTAGTATATTCAGTTCTCAAGAGTACTCATAATTCAGTTATTTCTTAAGACAAGATTAAATTGTCAGGGACTTTTTATTATTATTTACAGTCAAAATATCATATGCAGCAATCCCAATTACTCCTAGGAGTCATTTAATAGTACGCTGACAGAACTCATGACTCTGAGTGTTAATTACCAGGATTAATTGATAAAGAGAGAATTTTCTCTGGCAGAGGCTCAGAATCAAAACTTAACATTTGTGTGTTTGTGGAATACACAGTGAACTCAGTTTAGTACAATGTTTCCAAGGAAGAAACCGTATTTTCTGAGATTCCCATATAATCCAGTTCTTTCGTGTACAGTTTTTTCACTGCCACATGGATTGAAACTATATTTTTCTACATTGTGAGGTGAAAAAAAACCATAGTGGAACAAAAGCAAAATCTACGTGGATAAACGTGCTAAATGGTGAGAAACAGAAGAGCAACAGCGTAGCAGCACTCCCTGAAAAACCAACCTATACAACCACACATGAACTCCTAGCTAAATTCCTGATATGATATACAACAATCTCAGTAAAAGCATTCAGAAGATTGACATCCTGAAACATATTTTTAGTATAAAATAAAGAGGCCTGACAAAGAAAAATTAAAACAAAAAACACCCTTGTTTTTTCAGGATGGTGGGACCGAGCTAAATGCAACATACAGGTCTAGCTTTCTGGATGTTCACTTTGCCCCATAGCTGGCTAATGCATCCTTACAGAGTCGATCAACTTCCTCCCAATTCTCCCTTCACTCTCCACTTTGTAAAATAGGGGTAATGCTAATCTACTTACCTAACAGAGCTAATAGGGACATTAGATGCTGACATGAATGCTTTATGCTGATAATAGTTTGATCTAAGAACTATGTTAAATACTATAATCAGTACAACTGCCAATCTTTCCACTAAGAAGTTTTCTGTGTCCTTTCAGAAAGACAGATGTCTGTCAGGTCATACATACAATATGCTCATCAGATAAAAGTCATGGCAGACTGGTGAGGTTCCCAGTGACTGGCAAAGGGGAAATATAACCCCCCTTTTTAAAAAGGGAAAAAAGGAAGACCTGGGAAACTACAGGCCAGTGAGTCTCGCCTCTGTGCCTGGCAAAATAATGATCCTCCTGGATCCTCCTTCTTTTTTTGTTGTTTTTTTCCCCACAATCTTTGGGTTGCTGTCCCCCATTCCTTCAGGAATCAATAATCACAAAGCAGTTGGCCCAGAAAAAGGAAAATGACCTGTTTGGGTGGGAGCACAGTAACTGAACCATCATCTGATCCCTACCGTATACTCCAGAAAAGCCAGACCATATTGTCCTAATCAATGTTGGTCTAGGAAAAATGTTTGGGTATCATGAGCAATCAGAAAGAACAAGAGAGACTGGAGTTTTTACAAAAAAAAACATCACTTAAGTATAGGACAGGAGACTGCATGGGGAAAAAAAAAAAAGAAGAAGAAAAAAAGAAAGAGGAAAATAAAAGGAAAAAAAGAAAAAAAAATCATCAAACCTACCAAGTGTCTTAAATAGTCTTTACCACAAAGAGCTCCCTTGTATCCTCTACACCTGAAGCTCTGTTGGCTCATGAGAGAGCAGAGGTGATCTAGACCAGTTCTCTAGAAGAATCCTGCTGAGGAAACTAAAAACCTAACAGGACGCTTATCTGGGCCACTGTAAAATACTACTAAGTGTTATTTATAAACAACTGCACGTGTATATATCGATTGAAGTGTAATTCATATGATATATTTTCCCCTAGCATAATCTCCTTTGTGTTTAATCCAGTTGTGATGGTACTAGGGAGTACACCTTTCAGATGCATGAGCCAGATATTCGGAGATCTGACTAAATAATTTGAAAGGCCTAATTTTGGAGACCTACTACCTGTAAAAAAATGATATAAAAAGAGATTTCAGAAGTATATAAATGGATAATTGCAGAGATGATAAACTGCTGTTATAAAGTGCTAATGACAGGGAGGTTTTCCTTCACTGCTTTACTCAATAGCTGGATCATTGTCCCCAAGCTAAATATTTCTGAAGGAATCTAAGTGTCAGGTAAGCAACACTGAGGCAAATATTAGGACTTACAGCTATGTCACTTGCCTCTGCTACATACTGCTGTATGATCATCATCAGAACAAGACAGGGAATAAATGCACATTTGCATAACATCCCTCAACAAATCTTGTGCTAATTTGGTTGCATATTTTGACTGCAATATATAGGGTTTGCTCCTTACAGAGATGCTGGTCTTGGAAATATCCATGGGACTTCAAGCAAAATAGAAATCAAATAAGTTAATGAAAATAATTTTGCAGGTAGCACATAAACAGATAGTAATAACAGCATTTCCATATAATATGAAACCTGAGAAAACAGCATCCCTCTCTGCAACCTTGCTTCCACTTTTTTTTCCTCCCTCCTTAAATGTAAGTAATAATGTTAATTCTAGAGGACTGGTCTTTCACAATGTAAAGTTAACAGATTTGAGCTATTTTATGGTAACCAGAGATATAACAAAGTGTATTTTTCTCAGGCCCAGGTTAGAAATGTTGCAATAAACAGCAGAAGATTCAGTGATACCATACTGTGGTACGTAGCAGGTGAGTGCCCCAGAATATCTGTAACAGGATTGTCAGCTCTGGCAATATGTCTTCATAGCCGCCTACTTTAATTCACCCAATAATCACTTATCTGTGTCTTGAAAGTTACAAAGAAAGTTTCATAGGATTATAAGGAATCAAACAATGTGTCTTAAATCACTTCCATCCAACCTAAATATTTGTGTAGCACTTCTTAGGCTTACATAGAGTGCTTTGGAGCATTTAATCATGATGCATTACAGTCAGGTTTGTTACTCTTGGCAAGGGGGAAGGCTATTTCACACCCTCCTGGAATGTTTCTTCTCAAAGGAGTTCATTTCAGTGACAAGGTATTTGGTATGCAAGTGATGACAGTATCTAGAAATGGCAGTAATTCTACTCTCTCACCCTGCTGTATTTTAACACACATAAAATTAACAAAAAAATACATTTTAATATAGCTAGGATTTCCCCTCAGATAAGGATGCTAGTGTTTTGCAGAGCTTTCTAAAGTGAAACAGAACAAACACCAGGAAATCTTGTTTCTTTGTCTTTTGCAGCAGTTAGCACATCCCATGAAATACCAAATTGTCATTTCCTATGCTAGCAGAAGCGCAATTCCCAAGAGCATCAGTCATCTGCAGCTACTGATTTTTAGATATCCATACTGTACTGTGTTATGGTGTATAAACAGGACAAATCATTTTGGCATGAAATTGCCACAAAGCTGTGATTTACAGCTTGCAGAATAGCACCTTTATGAAAGGAAATGTATTCAAATGAACAAGAGACAGCTAAACACTATCCACAACTATTTTTATCCCACTTTAAAAATCCAAATATTTTTGCATCCAAATGCAACGTGGCAATTTCCTTACTTGTTCAATGTGCTTTGGCCATTTAGTACAACACATAACATGTGCAGATATACATAAATGGAAAAAGTGCTACCATCCAAAATCACCAATTGAGTGAGAATTAGTGTTTTGATTAGTAAAGAGAGAAACAGAGCTGTTGGATAAGTAAGAGAATATACAGATTAAGCAGCTAGGAGAAGCTTTTTTATAGGTCTATTATGTTTTTTTCTATGATGGTGTATTTGTTTGGGTTTTTTGTAGTTTTTTTGCTTCCCTAAAACCAAAAGGAGGGTAACAGCTCTTCTGCATACTAGAAGTTTTTTTGCAGTGTTTCATTAATATTTGTGGAGCATATTGACAAAAAAGCCACAAAAAGCAATTAAAGATGCAAAATCCCATCAGCAACATTCAAAGTGAAAAGAGCCAAGAATGCATTGCAATTTCAATCAATGTGGTATATACCAAGACATAAGATAACAGTTTTGTATTTAAATGCATTAAAGATGTACAGTAATGTAAATGGGAGTTTTAGAGTTAAAGAGGGCAGGAGGCAGGACCCAGTTTGAATCAGATCATCTACATGGCACAGTGTTACTTTGGTGATTCACAGTCCCACTGTGAATAGCTGGTACTCTGCATGAACACATAATTTGATGCTATCGCTCAAAGCAACATTCTAGCCTGATACGTTCTTTTTTTATCATGGCTTTTCATGCTATGAAATTGCTTATAGCTGTGCCCCTGAAGCTTTAATCAGTGTGAATGGATAGATAATCCTAAATTTTCTTTTCACATAATTTTCTAAGAGAAGTTTTATAAACAGGATCTTAAAATAATTGAGTAGTGTATTCAAAAGGTGGGGCATCATTTAAATTTCTTTGTTTTAACCATGTATATAAGTCAGGAAACCTGCATAGAAACCGATTTGCCTAATATGAAAGAAGTTTCTTCGGCATATAGATACAACACAAAGCCTAATAAGTTATATCAAAAACAGTAAGCACTGAACAGAGAACCATTTCAACAGTACAGAAGTGATTTTTCAATAGTTGGAGCTCGGTGTTATGTTAACATCCATCTTATCTGATTACAAGCATCGCAAAGGTGTTGAAATTTCTGGTTTGTGGTAGTTAAAGGAGAAGAACCATCAGGTTTGGATGCTTTTCAGCAGAACCCAAGTGTGACCCAGGTGCCCTTAACCTCCCATATCTCTTCCTCAAAAGCAGTAAGATAGTTTATCCCTCTCTAGGGTGAGCTGCAATGAGAGATCACCCATTTTAAACAAATAGGACAAAGTTCAAGAGCCTAGTAATATTCAACACTGGTTTTAAAGGAAATATGGTTCTAAGAAGCATTTCGTTTCAGCAGGACTTGCAGTACTGCTCTCCCCAGGTGGGCCACTAATATGTAGATATTAGGATCAGGACAGCAGATTGCAAATATTCAGATTACAGATGAAGGTCAGGTTTTTTCCCCCCTCCAAAAAACTATATGAAAGTACCTGCTTCCGTAAACATTCTTGTTAAAAAGAAGCTCCAAATTCAATATGTTTTAAGGGAAAAGAATTTGCAAGTTTGTGTGAAATATTTTTTTTCATTTTCAAGCATTTATTACTAGATGGCTTTTAAAAGAATTGAAACATTAAAAAAAAAAAATAACAAACCAACCAACAACCCACAAGTCAGTCTTGGAGCAAAATATTTTTTATTTAGGGGTTGAAGAAAAACAATTAAAAATGTTAAAAACTCTTTCCCACTTAAGTCTGGTAATTACAAGATGATTTCACTCAATATGCTAGCAAGTAACACCAAGTCACTTTCATCTCTACAATTGCCAGCACACCGCATGCACTTTCTCTAACTTCTCTACCCTCCCAGCTCCAAACATTTTCTCCCAGAAAATTCTGTGTTTCTCAAACCCGCCAACCTCTTATCTCCTTTGCTTTCCACTTCTCCAAGTGCTTCCTTGTCGAAACTCTTTGTTATGACCTTTCAGATTTCCCATAAGGAGATTTATGGCCTAATCCTTAGAAGTCTTCTCCAGAACAGGCTCCCATCACCACAGCTACTGGCTAGTGTGGTGGGTCAGCCAAGGTAGGGCTTGGGGATCTGCCTCCTTCAAGAGCACAAAGGCCAGTGCTTTAAGCTTTGACACCAGGTTGCAGCTGACCATCAAATCACATGCACATTTTTTCCAAAAATAAAGCAAGCTCAGAATAAGATACGAGACAAAACCTGTAAGGTTTGAAAAAAAAATTTACCCACTGCATCTCTGCAGACCAAATTCCCTTCTCTAACCCTCTTCCATTTTAACACCACAGAGACAATGAGGTTTCCAGCACACACTGCACTGTCTCCTATACATCCCTAGAAAAATTATTTCTTTTCGTATTCTTCAGTTATCTACACATTGCTCTGCTCCTCCCAACAGGACACAGGTGCACCAAGGACCTCCTCTACATCAGACACACACAGTTGCAATACCAGAGGAGGAACCTCTCCCTCCAAATGTGTGCCACCAAAGATAAATGAACAACTTTCTTACCAGTACAGAGATGGTATTAGAAAATGCAAGTAAGTTTGAAAAAAAAAAAACAAACCACAAACCAAACCCCACATCAACCAAAAAACCCACAAAAAAAAACCCAGGTACTGTCATACAATAATCATGCATTTTCAGATTAAATTCAGCCCAGTGCCACCACCCATTTCTGATGTTCTGGTGCCTTGCAGAGTTCAGCCAGGCAGCTGGGGATTTCCACACAGAGAAGGGGTTCTCAGCTGACATGAAAGCAGCCCAGCTTGTGCCTATGACCATAATACCTCTCCTGGGTATGAGGTAGTACTGCCAGCTGACAAACTTGAGAATTATAGGCAGCTATTTCTATGGGCTTTATGCCTATCTGCACTTAAGCACATCCACAACCACCTCTCCTGGAGACCTCTCCAGTTCTTCTGCAGTGAGTTGCCTTTAGTCAACCTGCTGGCAACAATCCAGTCTGATTGCAATTAAATAAAAGGCATGCAAATGTGCTGAATTACAGAGAAGAGCAGTGTTGAGGAAATATGCTTCCACTGAGATATTATTTGTTCAGATAAAATCCAGAACCCCAACTCAAATTTTTTAATCCCCACCAAGCACCCTGCAACTAAATCCTTAAATATTAATTTATGAAAGTCTATGTTTACATTTTAAATCTGAATTTATATTAATAACCTATTTTGGATTAATATAGTATAAGAACTCTTGCCACTTCATTCTTTATTCAAGGAAGTTTTACTCACAAAACATATTTCAAGCAAAGTGTGCTTGTTGGCTCCCTTTCCACTGTGGTAGCTTTACAGTCTTTCAACTGAAATCTCCATACAGCAGACAATCACTAATGGAAATAATGCAGAAACTAAAATTAGTGTCTCATTATTCAGAAAGCTTTTAATATTCTTCCCTGTGCTGCAGTAAATTGAGTTGTGGAATGATTAGATTATTCTGTGGAATATCAGAGCCAATTACTGCTTCACTAATACAAGAGGTAATAAATTATACATACATTTTAGCCTTTTGAAATACTTCAGTTTGTGGTTTCCTCCCTGCTCCTACAACTTGCTCTAGGCCACAGTGGTTTTAGGCATAGAGTTCCCCAAAAATAGTTTGTTTTTCCAGCCACAAATATTCTAATATAGGAAAATCCATAGTTTGGTTCTTTTCAAATACTGTGTAATTACTTCTGAGAGCAATATACAATATATGACTCTCCTACAAAAGATAACTGAAAGCCATTTCTCTTAAAAGGAGTCTTAATGTGTCATTCCTAATGCTCAAAGTTGTTGAAGTTAATTATCACTTTTCAGCAAAACTACTTCATCATTCTAAACTCTCTAGTTATCTTCACATTTCTCATGTTCATAAACTCAGGATTTGAATCTACAAGTTGTAGAATAATATGTAGTAAAATCCAAAAATGAAAATTGTTGTAGGTAAGACAGCAGAAATCAAGATGAGAATACACATAGCTTTGTCTTTCTGTCATCTGTAAGAAATCATATGAGATATATGTAAGACGAGTAATTTTATGCATTTGCAGCATTTTAAACAAGGCAGACCATCACTGAGGAAGAGGACGTGACCTCAGGCTGGCAATAGGGGGTTTAAAAACAACCAGAGGCTGGTGAATGTCCTTTAGAAGCACAGGTTTCAGACCAAAAATGTGCAGTGGGATTTTCTTTTCAGCATCAATGACATGACTATTATTTTAGCAGTTGAGAATTCTTAGACACTACAATAAGATGAAGCAATAGTCCTACCTTCATAGAGCAACGGCCTATAGAGGAATAATGTGCCAGCCCTAGAGACAGGAGGGTAAATTGTCTGTGTTATGACAATGGTCCCAGGGGTTCCCATAGGAGAGAAGGGGAGAATTTTTTCACTATGTTACAAGACAGTTAAAGGGAAAATTTGTTCCCCCAGAGATGAGGCACATAAAGCCCAGAGGCAAAAAATTCATTTTCCTTTGACCTTTGTCACAAAATCCCTGGAGACAATTCCTCATAATGACCTTATAATCATAATGACCTCATAGTGACCTCATAATGAAATCAAAGCAAAGGTGGTCGCTGGGTAAACAGGAATCTTTGTATGGGCATTTGCCAGGAATTATGTCAGAAAGGGTCAAGAATACTTGGCAATCAAGAAACTGTAGGAAAACAGATTTTCAGTTGTATCAAATCTGGAATTGTACAGGCCAGCACATTTTCCATTTATAGTATTCTTATTGTAATATATAGAGAATGTTTTATAACATGCCTTTTGGTTAGAGACTCTCCTAAAATGACAGTGCATGTAGAAATCCAAGGTGCATTATATTCCAGGTGCATTATATCTGCTACACCAAGACATAAGTCTCTAAATTATTTTTTCGAGAGTAGAGATTAGAATTTTTCAGCTTTTAATAAAAAGACATATACAATTGTACTTTGGAATTTTTGGCTGATCTGGAGCAAATCATTCACTATCGGTGTTGAAAGACTTATTGTGAGAATACACCTACTGTGTGGTAGCCCTGAAAACTGGTGTTAAGTTTTTCCTAGCCTGTCTTCACACTGATTCCTCTCCAAACAGCCAGGTTACATTATTCCTTCAGTGTTCAGGAAAGAATCCAGTCTGATGGTAGCTTCTCTCATATCCAGACTACAGCATTTTCCATTTCTCCAGTTTTGTGAATGACCATTTTGCCCTGGTTTGTAAATAGCTATACATGATGCAGCCAAAACTAATTTTTCTTACTATATCATCTCTTCCTCTCTACATATCCTTTGCTTTGTACTCTTATATGTACCACGTGTCATGCATCCAAACTTCTGTTCACCACAGATCCTTTGTAATTTTGACCTAATCTTGTTCTCCCTTAAATGTTCTCTCTTGACCTAGTTCATGTTCTCCCTCAAATGCTCGTCATTTAGCTCCTCTTACTTCTTCTGCTCCATCTTATCTCCCCATGCCTGAAATATCTCCTGCAATTGTTAGAACCTGCTCATTCCTGTTTTACTCACTTCTAATGACTATGAAGAGAATCCTAGTGAGTTTTTTGTGGGTATACTAATTTTTCAGTCATCAAACTAAATACATATCTTAGATACTAAATCTCTGATTCAGTCCCTGAGTCTGTGTTTCATGGAGCTTTTGTGTCAAGCACCTAAAACATTATTGGAGGTATAGCACAGAAAAAGCTGTTCCCTGTAGTTGAATACCTACTTACATAGGGGTATGGGTTTGACGATGTATTTTATTTCTCTGACATAAACAGAAACAGAGCCTGTCCCTCTGTTATTTTTCCCTGCCTGCCTTCCACATGTCTGTCAACTCTGATGAATCCCAATCTCAGTGTCCTACCCCTTCCTGCTCACAGTACTTGTGAATGTGTGTGCCAGGTTGTGAACGCCACTTCCTTACAGGTGCCTGTATCACCACTTTTTACTGTTTCTTTTAAACCTGAATAGTCTCTCATTCTTTGAACGCTGCCAGCAAAGGTGACAACATGCACTTTTGTAGCAGCCTCATGGATGGGGAAAATTGTAATTTCGATCTCTGTGCATAAGTACCATTAGGCATCCACCAAAAATTAAAGCTATTTGTTAATTAGTAGTTCACATCAGACTCATATTCACAGCTTCGAGATGATTGTTCACCAGTCATCTGTTCAGCTGCCCCTTTTTCCACTACTACTATTTACAGTAACACTTCCTTTCAGTTTTGCAAACACATAGGAAAAAAAATGTCATACTTTCATGCAAAAATGTAAAAGCAAAAATTCCCCTTTATGAGTTTTCTTATAAGCAGTGTTGATATGGCACATTTAAACTTGTCTGTATTTACAGTCTAGCAATTTTCACTGAAAAATAAAAAATATTGTAATTCCCATTGCTGCTTGATGTAAATTCAGTGCTTAGACTGACATGCTCTCTTTAAAACAAACCATTGAAATCTGTTGATTAGGATTTTTTGCTAGATTCACTGTAGTTCCGATATTATATTACTGCAATTTGCTATAGACATAATGGGCATGATGGTTTTGAGATGCATATTTATTAATACTGTAGATGGATGCTTCAGTTTGAGCTGACTATCATGGTAATAAAGGGATAAAAAAAGACTACTCTAAAATCCCCAGTGGCTTTCAGTGAGCACTTAAGCATAACTGTAAAGAAACAATTATTTAATGTTATTGCACTAGCATCCTGATGGAGCTGAATTAGCTGTTATAAACCTGGCATGTTCTATTCAGGTTTCAAAGCTAGCTTAATAAAGGTAATTAAAGGGCTGTTGTTGCTTCCTTAGAGGTTGTTCAGAAAGCATTCCTCCCAAAACTAAAAAGAGAGCGTGATATTTTACCAAAAGGAAATGTTTCTTCAATGTGCGCAGTTGAAGAAAAAGAAAAAAAAAAAAAAAAACCAAAAAACAACAAAAGCATAAACAGAGTTACAATGGCATACTTGTAATAGAAGTCATAGGTGAGAACAAGGTTATACATGAGACAATCAGCTTGTTACATCTTTGGTGAAGCATCCTACTTCCCATAGTGTTTTGCGTACCTGCTGTCTGAAGAGGGTCAATGACACCTACATTGTATTTGACCAGTTTCGTCTTACTATACCATTGGTAAATATTTCTTTTCCTAAATTGCTGACTTTCAGTTTATAAGCTGATGATTTTTTGTCCTTCCTAAAAATCAAAGCTAATGAAAACATTGCAAATCATGCACATGTTCATTTACACGTACAATAAATGAAGTTAGTCAGAAGTAGACAGACTCCATCCAAATGATGGACAAGATAACATCCCGTAATGTGGGGTGACCCCATCCCAAAAAGTAAATCAAAGTCAGAAGTCACTCACCATATATTTTTATTTGGGCAGAATGAAACAGCAAAAATATTTACACTAGTCATATGCATAAAGCACTCAAACTGTAATCTCTTTTCCCATTCACTTATCTCCTTTGTCCCCCTTCTTCCTTTTCTCTCCCTAAATATAGATACAGAAATAGTATCGATACTTGTTCAAAGATACTATTCCAACTGACAAGCCAGCATTAAGCCAGTAATCAGGTAATATCATTTCACACTACTTCACAAAAAGATGTATAAAAAAAAACCTCTTTGGAAGGTAAATAATTTTATTGTTCTTCTTGAGCACCCATTCCTGGTGCCGTTTCTTTCAGTTCTGGTCTCCTACCTGCAGTCACGTTTCTGAATGGTACACAAAGTGCACTTTATGAAAATTTTTATTTTTTCTTTCCCTGAGGCAATTTTTAATTGCATTTCATTGAATCCTATTTTCATAATGTTGCCCCATGCGTGTATTCTGTGTACACACACACCTGAACACAGTGTATCACACTGTATTCACTTTACTTATAAAAGTGGTATTTTCATGGCAAGTGCCTCACAGGTGCTTCAGAGCTTTTGGAAAGAAAAGGAAAGAATAAAAAGCAGCATGCCTTCCTTTTCCTCTGATTTGATGCAGCACATTTATTCAACTTTGAAATATTATTAGGAAAAAAATTGGAAGTCGTGAAACAGATGCAAGACTTTTACAGAATCAGAGAATAGATGAGGTTGGAAGGGACATCTGAGATCATCTAGTTCAACCCTCCCTCCTCAAGCAGGGTCACCTAGAGCCAGTCGCCCAGGACCATGTCCAGGCAGCTTTTGAGTATCTCCAAAGAGGGAGACTCCATAACCTCTCTGGGAAACCTGGGCCAGTGCTCAGTCACCCTCACAGTAAAAGAAGGTTTTCTTGTGTTCAGAGGAAACCTCCTGTCCTTCAGTTTGTGCCCATTGCCTTTGCACCCTCCCTTCATGTATTTATGCAGATTGATGAGATCCCCCTGAGCCTTCTCTTCTCCAGACTGAACAGCCCCAGCTCTCTCAGCCTCTCCTCACAGGAGAGATGCTCCAGTCCCTTCATCATCTTTGTGACCTTTCACTGGGGTCTCTCCAGTATGTCCATGTC
Source organism: Fratercula arctica (assembly GCA_947846985.1). Taxonomy (NCBI): domain Eukaryota; kingdom Metazoa; phylum Chordata; class Aves; order Charadriiformes; family Alcidae; genus Fratercula; species Fratercula arctica. The sequence goes on along the minus strand of CANTUZ010000002.1, from coordinate 61,036,595 downwards.
TCTCTTGTACTGTGGAGCCCAGAACTGGACACAGTACTCCAGGTGTGGCCTCACCAGTGCTGAGCAGAGGGAAAGGATCACAGCCCTTGACCTGCAGACAGCACTCCTCGTAGTTTAACCCAGGACACTGTTGGCCTTTATTGCTGCAAGGGTCCCTTGCTGCCTGGTTGGCCCATTAAATTACATTTGATTAATGTAATTAATGTAATTCCTTAATATCTTTAGTCCACTGAAACCTAATGATAAGCTGCAGACTAGTTCACTTCTACGTATCAGCAAAAGTAGAGTACCTGAGAGTAGAAAAACCTGAGAGTAGAAAACTTGTGAACACCATATTAGCAGACAGAGAACCTGAAGTATCATGAGTGCTTGAGCTGGTACTTCTACACCAACTGCATGTGCGACAAGGATGTTCTGATGCACGGGAATCTGAATGTCACAGACACCTTGAAGCTACATATGCTTGGTAATATTTTAGCTTGGATTAAAAACGTAATGAATTGGTGCCTAATTTCTCCCCTATTTTACTAGTAAACGTTAGACTTTTATAGAAATATTTGTCAATTCCCACACCAAAATAGTTCTGACAGACTTTCAGCTTGCTCATCAACATTATCTAAAGAATTTTTGCCGTGTAAATGCAAAAAGATGCTGATGTTTTTAGGATTTTCAGTGATGTATTACAGACAACCTTTATAAAACCATTTCACTGATTGTGGCCATTTAGGAAACTCAGAAATATTATTCATTTTAGAAAATAATTTAATAAGAAACTTTTATTTAATGGAAGCTTAAATACTCTTAAATAATCTATTTTGATGATTTAGGAAGAAATGGCTTTTAGTGAAATATCTCTGATCCAATATTCTGTAGTCTGTTGTTAAATCTAATGTTTTAGGGTCTAATGGAATATAGCTCCAAAAGCTTTCAGGCTGATAATCTCAGGGAATCTCTACACAGAAAATGCTGTGGAGTTTCTAAGTGCCCACCTGAGGTATCCATCTTCCTATCCACAAAGTTGTCAGATTTCCAGAGATCTCATTTGAATATATGTTAAAAAAAAAAAAAAAAAAAAAAAAAAGCCAAGGCAAAATCTCATTTTGAAATCATAGATCTTATTCCTAGGGAAAATTAAGTCACATTTGACTGATTTATGGAACAAACAGATACTTGAAATTTTTCCTGTGAATGGGATTATCTTCCTAGTGGCAATTTCTACTAGTCTTATTATGATAAAATTACTATGGTAAAGATTTTATTATGCTTGGTGTTGTATAAACACTTAGTAAGACATATAACCTAACCTCCACAGTTTGGAATTTCTATAAGGCAGATAAAAGAAATATTATTCTTCCTATACACAGATGAAGAAAGGCAATACAAAAACCTGAGGCTAATTCTTAGCTGGAGGAGATTGTTATCATTCTATCATTCAGTGGTATTTCACTGATTCAGACCTTCTGGCCATCATCTTCTGTGGCCAATAGAAGACTTGTAGTATGGATGACAACAGATTCCAGACCTTCTGAAGACCTTTGTACACAAGGAATGCCTTTCAGTAAAATGGTGGAGCAACACTTAATATTTTTTTTAATCACTATTATACTGTATTGGAATAGATGAAGATATTACTGCAGTATGCTACAGAAAAAAAAGTTATTAACCATGGAATGTATTGCTAGAGTTGGTTAATTGGCTTATTTTAAGTTCTGAGTGTCTACACATTTTATTTGACTACTAAAGTAGGTAAAAGCAATTAAAATTAAAAATAATTGGATTCATCTTTGGTGATGTTCAAATGGGGCTGCAGACTTCTTGAAAGCCTGGGGATATAAGCATTTTTGGTCAGACATCAACTCTATATCCCATCTTTGCCTAACATTTTCCTTTAATCAAGTGAGGTTTTTGTTACTAAGAATGTCTACTGTTTTGAAAAAGGATCCATGACAACAGCTAATTTATGAAATATTTTGATTGTGTAATGTAGTCTCATGGTTAATATCCAGTAACATTATTGGGACAATAACAATTTTTGGCATAAAAGGGTTATTCTCACTTAGTACCACTAGCATCAATAGTGGAAAAGAACATGTGTAGGACGTTGGCCCCTACACAAAGACACACTGTGGGACGCAGCATAGCTGTCCACAGAATGCACCATGCTTTGTGAGAGCAGGTCCCTTCAGCAGGTGCCCTGGAGGGGAATCATGCACTGAGCCATAATGTCAATTTTATATATTTTTTTTTACCAATAATGCATCATGTGGACTTTGTGTAACAGATTATCTTAAGCCTGACAAGGCTAATGGCATTTTTGCAGTCTGGCCCTTATATACCACAACTTTTTCCCTATTATTCAGGCTAAGGAGCATCTGACTCACCAGTTCATTGTAGACTAAAATCTCATTCTGAAATTTATGGATAACTTAATAAAACAAGCTGTGATCCCTGTTGGCAGTTTAGTTTATCTTAAGTAGCAGCTGGCACACGGCTTCATCAGATAACAGAGATGTTTGTGTTTTGGAACTATCTTATCCACTTGTAAGAAAGTTACTTAACCTGCTTTCTTTTTTCCTGGAGCTCCTTATTTTCCAAGGCTACTGGATGGAGAAGATAAATCACATTCCCTACAGGCTTACCAACATGACCAGAAAATATCCTTCCTTTCCAGTCAGAATTAACACATGGGACAAAGCAGGACATTCCTTTGCTGCAAGAAAGCCCAGCCTGAAGCAAATTTTTGCATTTTTAGCTTTGAAAGTAGTGTAAACAAAGAGGCTATTTGTGACTTAGATTTATCTCCAACAGAGAATGACTTCAAGTAAAACAATGTTACTGTACAAGTAGCTTCAGGATTCACTTCTGCACCAAAGGGTTAATAAATTGGATTTTTTTTGCTGTTGCTGAAACTTCATCCAACAACTCAAGAAAAAGTCCATAAATTAATTGGAAGGGAATTGTTCCCACTGCAGTTTATAGACCTTCTGTATTTAGAATGGTTTATTTTTATGACATCCTGCACATGAGCCAGGATGATATCTGCACAGGTCACTCCCTCTAGATGTTGGAGATAAAAATGGATGAGTATACATGGTTCTAACACAGGAACAGAAGGGGGAAAAAAGGAAACTTATGGAGCCTTGAAGCTCAGACTGAAGTAGGCTGGAACTAGGCTTCATTTGGAGTCACTCATATGGAACATCCTACAATTTTAACAATTGAATTTATAATGCTTTCCTCCATGTTGTATCAGAGAACAGGGATCACTAGATTCATGTGATTGTGACAATGAGATAGATACCTTGCCTCTGTCCAATGCTTATCTACCTACTGGACAACAAAATGAGCACAGGCATTAGCCATCCTGTGATACAACTGACTTCTGCTTTGTTTTCATCTGACTGAAGACGCAAACAGCACAGAACTCGTAGAAGGCAAGACTGGGGTATTGTCATGGGTTTTTTTCTGTTTTACCTCAGACCAGGACAGGTATATTAAGCACTAACCTGTTCTGGTGACAGAAAATTGCCAGAGATGATAGATTTTTACTATTGTAGGTAAAAAACCAAGTCTATCTTGTAGCTGTGACTATGCAGTCTCTAACACACAGCTTTTATAATCTTATGGTGATTTCAGCTGCACAGCATCCTCAAAAACTAGTATTTTAATTTCCTCCTGCGAGATGATGGCATTTCCCTGCACACAGACAAGCCAGCACTTTGGCCCAGGATACATGAAGCTTTTTCTGGGATCTAACTACTTCTGTGCTTTCTCTTTGTTCCAGTAACTACTGGAATTTTTCCATCCTTGATTGAGTTGTAGTGGATACTCTTTTAGGGATGGTGAGACAAAGCTGAACTTTATAAGCTTTCTGTATTTAGAATGGCTTATTTTTAATGACACCTACATCCTGCACCTAAGAAAGGGGGTATCTGCATAAGTCATAGATAAATTGGATGATTTTTATCTATGCACATACCGGAAATAAACCTGCCTCTTTCCTATCCTTGCCATAAACTGATTTATAGATGGAGAATATTAGATATAGCTTGTGGAGGAACACCATATGGATTTTTAGTCCTCACTACCTTCCTGAATTTTATATAGAGATCAAAAGCTAGTTGACCAGCTGTCAAAGCATTAACTAAAATTTGTTCTTTCCTTTCTACTTTCTGAACTCTCTCTCCTTTCTGCTTTCTAAAATAACCCTACATATTAGAAATGGAAAGGTATTCCAAAGTCTACATTGAAATCATTACAAATTTTGATAAAGTTAGCAAAATGCAATCATGACTGAAAAATGCCAGAGTATTTCCATATACTGTACCTTGTACTAAAACTTATGCTTTCAGCATTTTATGGAATGCACCCACAAATGTATAAGATCATGATTTGAATAAAAAACCCATTAAAGTATTGCTATGTCCACAAAATATCAAGCTTTTAACTAATAGGTATATGCAAAGTAGACTTCACTGAAAACAAACAAACAAAGAAAAAACCCAACCAAAATAAGGTTTATTGTACTCTTGTATTTTGTGGATAAATAGGTACATGATTTTGAAAATCTTACAGCTTCCATACACTAGATGTAAATAGACAGCTCTGATCTATTGGGCATCCATTGGACAGCCAAGGCATCCAGCACCATATCTAAGAATATGGATAGGAACTGATTTCCCAGACATACGAGCAACAGGGCTTAGGTACAAAGGTCTGAGCCTGACTCAAAACAATCAAACAGCATGTACACGTTTTCAAAGATATAAGCCTGATTTAACTAATGCAATACTGGCATCTAAATATCCATAGCACAAGCGTAAGTCCTATACAGCCACTTAAAACAGTGCTCTGTGCTGGTAAACAGCCTTCCTAACACTGACAATTACATTTAAACACCACCTTATCTGTTCTGCCAAGAGCAAGACTGAAGCCAAGAGTGGATGGGAAATTACTGATTTAGCTAAATTCTCAAGCTGGAAGTATATGTGCTGAAACTACTAAATCACTTTGATCATCTTTTCTACTCCATGTCAAATTTTACAGACTTGAGAGTGCACTGTGAATGAAATACTGGGAGAGCCTTGAATCTGAACTCTACTCCTCTTTCAGTTGACAAGTATTTAGACTTAATAGCCCCTTACTCAGGAACCTGCCCAAACGTTGGAAGTTATTTAGATACTCATTCAAAATCTTCTGCAGTGAGAGAAATGGTGATTTATTCTATTAGCTGAAACATCCAGAAAGGGAGCATCCAGAGGGGAACAGAAACTCCTTTCATTGCCTCCGTTAGCCATCTGGCAACTGAACAGACATTGGACACGCTCAGTCTAAGACAACAGAAGAGTTTGAGAGACCACTGCCCAAACGCTTGGCAAATCCCAGGGGCTGAGGAGTGGGGCCACGCCCCTTTTGCTCATCTCCTTGGGGTCTTCTCTCTGTACCCCTCTGCTGAAACAGCTGGGGAAGTGTTGCAGAACTTGCTTATGCCTGAGCAGGGAAAAGCAAGAGACAAAGGGAGCGAGGAGGGGGAGAGGAGTGGGAACCACAGTGGAGGTGAGCCGACACCCCAAAGGAGCCAACATGGTTTTGTGGAGCTGAATTGAATAAAAAGTCTGGTGCCGTCCTAGTTTGGACTAAGTCTTATGAGGGAGGAATTTAGCCCCCTAAGCAGACACCACTTAATGCCATTGACATTTCAGCTGCAGAGGGCTCCCAGTACAGATAGGGATGAAATTTCCTCATGCTTCATTCATGCCCTTCTTCAGCTGTCTCTAAATTAGATTGTTCCTTTTATTTTGTATATTATCATTATTATCATTTGCCTCCCTAATTAATTTTCCTGTGCTGAAAAGGACTGTGACATTCTTGAATCAATCAGCAGAAAATAATTCCCTGCTTCAGAGCTGCATTTAGATCACATTTCTGAATTTATGAGAGTGGGTGACTTGGAGAACTATAAAGAAAAACTGAATTGTTTTCAAATTTGAAAATAAATGGGAATTTGAATAATCCCTCCCTAAATTACCTTTTTACCATTTCATATTTTTTTCTAACAAATCTGCCAAGTATCTCAATGCTGTAATTTGTTACAAAACAATAAATGTAATTAAATGTCCATAAGCTTTGTTAGTAAACCAAAACATCTTATTCCAGAGTTAAAGCCGTGGGGTTTGATTTGACTCTTCAATATGCATGTGCACATCCTTTTGTGTGCTGCCAAAATGAGCTGGCATCCAGAACACCATGTGTTGCCAAGCAGAGCACATAATGAGGGGAGCCTTCCTCCCCCAACAAGAGAATCAACATCTCAGAGGTTTCTTCATTGAGTTTATATGTTGCACAAATATACCTGTTTCAAAAGACTACACAACTAGCTGCATGGGTGCATAGGACAGTAAGTCTCTCTCCAGCCCAGGTGATGAACTACATATTTCTCTCACAGATTGTGCAGCTAGTGTGTGGGACTTGGGATGGGAAGATGGAGTCATGGTTATGCTCTCCTATACCTTCAAGTTAGCTTGAGAGGAAGGGGGACCATGCTGCATGGTTGGTGGGAACAAAGCAAAGACTGTGCAAGGGAGAAGTGTTCCCAGCAGGCAGCAGCTGGGAATATAAACCGCTGCTCCAGTTGATCCTGTTACTGCAGAGGGACACTACACAGGCAGGACACAAGGTCAGTGCAAAGAGGAAATAACAGCATGTTTAAGTTGGCCAGAAGTTTGCTGAAGAGAGGACTGTGCTCTCATCCTCCGCTTGTTCTTTCACTTCTGAGGCAGGTTTAGGAAGGCAGCACGACTGCCCTTGGGTGAAAGGAGCAACTCATAATACTCTCAAGAGGACCAAACACTGGCCAAGGTTCTCTAATCAAGGTTTACAGAAAATAGTGAAAGTCGATTTCATTACAATTGCAAGCTGTGTTAATGGGCTTTTGTTTTGTTTTAAGTTATGAACCCCATGTAAGAGATTTATGTTTGGCACTATTTATCCTCCTTGCTCTCACCATTCATATACTTCAAGAACAATACAAAGGTGTTTTGATTACTGTACTCTTAATTTACTTAATACAATTATTAATACGCGTTCCCGAGAACTTCAGTGAGTTTTCATTTCTGGCTCCTGTGCCAAAGGCAAGGCGAGAATAATTTTATAGAAGCAAACTGATACACTGAGATCAAGACTCACAAATGGATAGGAGAAAACTGAAGACAGCACTAACAATTTAGTGGCATAAGCAAGCTGTCTACTCCACAGCACCTCCTTAGAACAGATGTTCCTTGTTGTACACAATTCACAGAGGTCAGATTTTTCTCATTACACGGTTTCAACAACAAGGAGGGATCCTGGCTGTGGACCAGGTTGTAAGAGCTCCAACTGCTTGTCTTCTCTGAATATATTTTCTTTCACATTGCACAAACCAACATCCTCTAACATACACCCAGCATTTTCTTGAAGTTATGGCATACTTACTTTCAAACAGTTAAGATGCTTATGTGCTGGGGACACTCTCTAAAAACAAAATAGATAACATCCCTCTTGCATTCCCTCCCCCTCTCACAGATATTTCATCACGACTTCTGAATTTCACAGCCTTTGCTTTGATTCTCCCTCAGGTGTGTCCTGCCCCCTTAAAACTGATATCCATGCTTCCTTTGGGGCTGAGCCTAAGGTAGCTGATTGTCTTGATCTATGTATTTAAATGCACAGTATGATGAATGGTTTCCAGAGGGTTTTCTACCTATTGCTCCCTTCTTTTACTGTCTCTCCATTTTTATGTCTCCCCTCCTGTGCTTCACAGCCCCTCCTGTTTTACCTTTATTCTCACCTCATTTATCTTCAGGTTCTCACCCAAACTATACCTTCTCCCTGGATCAGCTGCTTTTCTGATTACTTCGAGTTCGATCCTTTTTCGCACTTAATTGGTGCTTGCCCTTTTCTAACACGATTCTTGATCTTTGCACCATCTTGACAGTAGAATAAACAAATGCCCCTGGCAGGGTGCTCATAAGAGATATAAGATTTATCTTGACAGAAAGTCCATTTCTCTGACCCTCTTTCTTTCTCAGTGGCTTTTGAAACATTTCATCATCTTAACGGCAATGAAAAAACTCTGTGAAATTGTTGTACTGTATGTCAAGGTCAAAGTCACTGAGATCAGGATACAGCTGTAAAATTAGCTCTTCTGTTTCCTAATATAACATTTATTATTAGAGCTAATTATTTTTATTTCCAAATGTGTTCATAAATCAAGCAAATGGCACTTACCAAACACTCTCATATAAGGAAGCTATTTGCCAAGCTCCTTGTTTCATGTTTCTGTTGTTCATAAGCCCTTTTCTTTAACATCTTAAATGCAAGTACTTCTAATGTTTTAAGGAATTCATAATTCAAATTGTTGGGCCAAACTCTGAGTCCTTGTTTCTTCCTGAACAACTCTTGACATCCCAAATACAAACAGAGCTACTAAAGGTTATACTAAATAAAAGATGTCAGAGCATAGCCCAACAAATTCTCTTCACATTGTTTCCCCTCCACAGTTATCATTACTGACCCAATATAAACATACTCTCTATCTGCCTTGACAGAAACTACATGTAAAGTGTCCTGTTTATATGCTTTGATTTTGAAAACAAAAGAGCATCCATGTAAATTCCTGTCTTTGTTTAACATATATACATGCTAAACAACCATACTGGTACTTACAGAGTGAGGCTATGAAGAAAACAATACTTATACAAACTTACTTTTTTGAGCTTGCATCTATTTCTCTATGCGCTCAGCCTCCAAAAAGTAAATAACGTGGGCTGGGGGCTTTATCATGTAGTCCAGTGTTGTACATCACAAGCTGCTTCCAATCACAGGAGGGCAAATGCTAAGCCTCTGGGTCCTCTCAGGGAAAGAGCTGGCTCTGCTTCATGTGCCTCACATGGTATGTATGTTTCCAGATCAGAATAATCCCTATAGAAATCTATAGGAGGTAAGGGAAATACAGGAAGGGAAATGACAATTTATGGTGCCAAACCATCCATAAATGCTCATGTGAAAATCAACACTTCACATTTCAGCGAAAAAGCACTTGCCTGCTACACTTGAGACAGCATAGGAGCCAAATTTTTATTCCAAACCACAAAAGCTGGCATTGTCTTTTCCTACCCCCTTCCCCAAGAGAAGGAAGAGCACTAAATGGTTACAGTTGCCTTTTCTCACACCACTGAAAATCCAGATTTTCTGTCAGATGGCACCTGTGTGAACCAGAGTGGAAGAGATTCAGGCATTTATACATCGAGAAGTTGCCACAGTTTTTCTAGTCTGTTACCCAGTGAAGGGATGGATGAGGCAGTGTTCAATGGCTAGACTCTTAATGCTCTGGATTGCTTGAGCAAAGACATGCTTTAAAGATTGGTCACACCTTTCCCTTCCTGATGGGGATAATAACCTTTTCCTGATGGATGAACTCACTTCAACACTCCAGTGAAACATCAGTGGCACAAAGTTATTGTAAGGACTCCAAGCAGCAAAGACTGAAAGTTAGCAGATGATGCGTATTCTCCCCCGCAAGATATCAATGTGGTTTAATGGGAGTGGATAACACAGTATGAATGTTATCAGTTTTATCTTCAAATACTTCAAAATACTTCAAAACATCAGGAGGGACCCAAACCAACAGAGCTAAGCCAGTTCAAATTCATCATCACCCTACCCAAGCTTTCTGGTCTTTTCAATTAGTTAATTGGTTTCTGTTTTACTGGAGCTTTGAATAAAGAGTGCTTATGTTAATATTTCATCCTCTGGACTTGAGTCTCTCTTGGCCTGCAAAATATATATACATATTTTCTATATATGTTGAGCGATGTGTAACCACAAAAGAAAAAAGTCAGTGAAAGACTTCATCCAAAGACACTGAAAAATTAGGAATGATGCAGTTTGTCTGTGTGCTATGTATTTCTCTTTGAGAACCTACCCATCCAAAATTACCCTTATTGGCCCTCCAGAATAAATGGTAACCCCCAAATATCTCTCTCCTTGCTACATTCTGTGAAAATTACTTTTTGCTCACCCTGCTGTAATTTTTTTTTCATTTCTTAATTTACAAGATGTTAAATATCATTAAGTAAGGGTGTAAATTTCAGGCCTCACTTGTCTGGTCTATGTGGCACACCAGGAAGTCATATGACTATGGGAACTGTACCAACACATGCCAAAAAGCAAGTCCCTTGTGACCAAATTCAAGTACAAAGTAAACAGCTTCCCACAGTTAGAGTCCAAACAGAACAAAAGAATAAGGTTTCCTGGATAGTAGTACTATTTCTGTTGATGTCTCTGCTGTACTATTTGATAACTAGAAAGTGCCATGAGGTTTCCCAGAAATAGATCATGGCTCAGTGACAAATCTGACAGTCAGTCATCATCTGGCAACATAACTGGAGGTGGTGGGCTGAAAAGAAGAAAACACTGTCTCTGCTTTCAGGAAGGAAAGCGGAAAAATTTATTCCTTTGCAGATGAGACTTAGAGGATAAAAAGAGTTAATAGTGAAGTTAACAGTGATCTCTTCTTCTTTTGACAGGCCCCGACAGTGGTCCCACTGCTGTCAACGTACATCAGGAACAATTGTGTCCTGACAGAGATCAGGTGCTCAAAACTGAGTTAAAAAATTGATGGCACCCGGCTTGCTCAGCAATGCTGTCAAACAGTAATGAAAACCTTCCCTCACAGTGGAAAAATAATTCTTTTTGTTGAAAGTCCATTTTGTCCATGTAATGGACCTATTCCTTTAAAACCTCGGTAATGGCCAATGTCTCACTGCACGTCTTTTCTTGTTCCTCTTTAAGCATGAAATGTAGTATCATGTAGTAATTAAAGCAGATGAAGAAGGTGCCTCAGAATCTCCAAGTTTGCTGTGGAAAAATTCCAGACCCTAGTCGTTTTGTTTAAATTTAAATACCATGGAAAGACATTCACCACAGATGCCTCATAACAATAAATAATGTTTTGCTGTAATATAAAAAAAAAATATTCCAGACTTCTGGAAAAAGATAGATGAAAGACTTCCTGGTTTTCTCTGTCTAATTATACATGAGCATGGGCTCCTTCTGCATCATATGTAAACAATAATATTACGTAGGCAGTTTCACTGGAGGATCTTAGGCCAACTTAGAAATGTTAGGAGATGGTTCAAGTTGTGAGTTTCATCTCTGTGTAAAAAGCTCATTGATAGAGCCAGCACTGTTGTTTCAGGTCTCTCACCAAGTCTGCAGCTTGCCCACATCTTTCCACTTGTCCTGCTGTTGCTATTTCCACTTCTCACCATCTCTACACACCTGAAAGTGGGTGGGAGATTGGGCATTACACCTGAAGTCTACTCACCCTACCACCCAATTCCAGCTCTGTTTACTTTACGGGATTTGAATCCTCCTTTGTCTTGTCTAAAGACAGGGAACAATCTGCTCCCAATGACTTTACCATGACAGTTAAAAGACCAACATTATTAACATCAACTATAGAGATAAACAGCTGTCCAGCCTTGCTAGACACTGCAAGTCCGTGCACACCCTATACTTGACCTTAGGATTGCCATAGCTCAGCATTGGTAACAAGGGACATCTTTATTAATGAAAAGTCTGTCCTCTGCAACAAACATTTCCAGAGGAAGGAGCTATTCATCTTCTCAACTGAAATGCTAACTTCCTTTGTCCTAGGAGTTATTTCCACTAGCTTCTACTTAGTCTCTCCAAAGCATCTGTCTCTGTGCTCCCTGCTCCCTTAGAAATGGGTTGTCATTGAAGCACATATGCAAGTAATTCCATAAAGAACAAAATAAACTAAAGTAACTCCTTCACCAGTCACTGTTAAACCGGGAGTAATTCAAAATCCGAGTATCATAAAAATGAAACAGTTTACTCTTCATTCATTAAACTTCAAATCTAGAAGTAATGGTAGGGACTTTTTTTTTCTGAACTCCTAGTGAACTAATAAGAAATATCATTAACAATGACTTTGACTCATTATGTTGGATAACAGTCCAATGACTTAAAGCAAAATGTTTTAAACATTAAATGCCAGCTCCATTGAGCATGAAGAAATAGATATTTTAACATCACTACCAACTAAATAATTTAGCAGGTACTGATGTTTTTAGCCAGTTGTTTTGTTCTTAATTCACACCAATCAAAGCTGAAAGAGTCCGCTTTAAGCTTATCTTTATAATTTTCCCAAATATTTAATTACTCTACTTAAAAATTAAGCAATCTCATGTTTAGTTTGTTTACAACGAAACCAAAGCAAATCTCTCACTTCCAACAGAAGCAAAGCCAAATTCATTATAATATTGATTTGGTTTAGATGTAAAGAAAATGGTGGTAAATTTACATCCTTACAAATGAAATGGATGATCAGGAATTTTATATTTTTTTTACTACATGCATATGAGTAAACCCTAAACATTTGGCAAAACAGCAATTATCTGAATAAATCAGATGCCCGTTTATAGTTACATACTGGATTTTTTTCCGATTTAAATATTTTGGTCATACTATCAAAGAACAGAAATAATGCTATGAGTTATGGAACCAATCAACATAACATGGAATAGCTGGAGTGAATACAACAAACATGTCTGGAAATCGTTTGTCTAGACTATTGATCAAACGTGGCAAACAAATACAATAGTTTAGAAATAGTTAATTGGCCACTGAGCAAAAGCTGTAGCTGGACATACTGTCCAGGTCAAACTGAGCTGCACAAGATAAAACATGTTGAGAAAAAGATATTAACATCAAGGCTAACAGGTAGTCTTGAAAGGGCTCTAACTTGCATCCTACCGTGGATTACTGCAGATTAGTCTAGTGTTTCAGCCAAAATGTTCTCCCTCTACCCTATTCACTTAAAGGAGGTCAGAAACAGTAATATATATACATATACATATATATATATACACAGCTCATTCTACTCACCATTGAGTGCTAAGAGAATTCTTTTTATGCACAGCCAATTTGGCTTTCTGGCAAACAAGTGAAATAAAGGTATTCTGAAAGCTTCAATCAGTTCTGCTTATTATCTACAGAATATGTATCTTTTCTCATGGCATATGTATATTTCTGGCTTCTGTTTATCTTCAGAAACCAGGAATCAAGTCCTGTTCCCTAATTTTATTTAACAGAAAACATCATGTGTTCCTCTCATGAAGCTCTGCAAAGTAACCAAGAAGGTAAATCTTTCATGTTATGGTGGGCAAGTCTCTCTTCTTATAAACAGATTAATTTCACTTCGTGGCAGTCTAAAGCATTCACTAAAATGGTTCAAGATTATCATTCCCTCAGGTGATGCTCCAGTGATCACCCTAATACGCTAAAGTGCTTTTAATTTTTTACCACATTTCCAACTATTATGCAAAGTAAATTGCAGAATTTTGCTAATGCTTATTCAGTCATCAGTAAATACTTTTCTCTGATTTCCCCCTCAACAATACCAATGTTATTTTTTTGAAGCACAGCATTTTAGAGTGAGAATTCTTTTCTTTACTATTGATAATGCTGTATCATCAACTTCCTTTTAAATAGCAGCAAAACCTGAACTAGATATGTTGAATTTTGTAGCTCTTTTTCCCTCCAAACATATTCTACAGGGGAAAAACCTGTTACTGAACGACAGCTGAAAGGCTTTCATTTTCACTTCAGGCTGCTTCTGTATCTCCTTAGTCGTAACACAAACATACTGACCCTCCTTCCTCAGGTTATAACGTGCAGTAGCTACCAAAATCCTTTCAAATCTGAGATGCAAGGGCATTGATCCTAGCTGTGACTAGACCACATCCCTTGCCCTCAGAAAGTCTAGTGGGAGCATTGCTTTGTGGTGATCACAGAGTCTCACACCAGCCCCGTCTCCTAGCTAGCACAGCCACAAAGAAACAAAACAGCATTGTTTCTCAGGTCTAGCCTCTCACGTATATTTTCAAAATAGAAAAAATGCCCATGAAAGATGTCATTGCCCTTTCATTGTGAACACTCTCTGGCCCTTGATTTCAGATCCAAGCCCTGCTGTATTCAGTAAGATGCCTTCTCTCTAGGCACCTGTGTAGAGCAAGATGTCCATATGGAGGGTCCCTAGTCAAACAATTTGAGAATCAAAATATCCTGGGAATTTTTATGATTATTTTTCTTCAGCTACTCCCTCTTAAAAAAAAAAAAAAAAAAATCAGCATCAGGTGCATTCTTCGTGCATTCATCACTCTCCGGAAACACTTCTTATGGACTTCTAAGAAACAGAAAGCTGCCTCCCCACCTCTGGGTGTTAAGTATTTGAAATGCCTTTTCAAAAGTCTACCTCCGAATAGTGCAAATATTAATTTCTTGTTTTAGTCTTAGCAGTAAGCCACATTTGTTTATTCCTCACCTCCTCCCATGAGGAAGAAACCCAAAGGAAAAAGAAGGTAACCTTATTCGGAGGTTTTTTTTTTTCCATCTTGTTACTTTTCTGTTACCAGAGAATGTCTGAACTACCATTTCAGACGTGCTTTGGAGTCCCAGTAAATATCAAACAAAGAGCAAAACTGGGTAAACAAAAAAATACAAATGTAAGTTTTTCAATTACCTCATCTTTGTGTTCCTTTGTACTCCCTCCCACTAGTACAAAGGACCAGTGGTTAGTAACTCCACCGGTATTACTAGCCATTATTACATACTATGAAAACATACTAGAAAAATAATGTTTTGCTGCACAGCGTCTTGCCCACTGCCCTCCATTGCCACTATGCTTAACTATGTATAAAATAGATGCTAAAGCCTACCATTGTACATTCACTGATTTGCTGGAAGTGGTGAACTTGCCTTTGACCCCCATCTTATTTAAATTTTAAGTGTAAAGTTGGTACTCAACTGATATTATCATGAAAGAAAGATTAAGCATATCTGACACAAGAAGCTTCTGGTGCGCAGTTAAGCTCGGTTGTTATGTAGGCTATTGCTTGGGAACTCATTCCCAGGAACAGATATGTCAATAAAACCTAAGCACTTAAAAAACTAGAAGATGTAAAACTTATAAGATGGTGAATGTAAATTCATTTATACATGGGAATAAGTAATTCTAGAATATTTTTGCAACTGTGTCCTTTCTAGTTGTCAACTTTTGTCAGCACAGCAGAGCCAATACATGTGAAAGAGCAAAGTGATGGGAATAAATTATCAGCTGAATTCAGTACTGAGAAATCTTCACTGCTGTCTGCATTTCAGAGCAAATGCATTGCACGTATTTGACAAGCAGTTAGAAAAATTATATTCTTCCTTGAACTTTTAGACAAGTTATGAAAATCAATGTGAAATAATAATAGGAAAAACTACACGCTTCACAGCAACTGCAAAACAACAACAACGGATGATAAAGTATAGTACATGTATAAGCTGAAAAACATACGCAAAAGAGTAGTTAAACAGTATGTTTCATAGGTGACATTACATTTTCCTCGGTTCACCTGGGGTAAGAAATACCTATTCCCAAAAAGTGGTCTAAGCTTAGACCTCTATCCCATTTTAACATTTTGGGATAAATCTCATAATTAATTATTAAACAAATGTAAACTCAGCATGCAACACTAGTAATTTTTAAAGCCTCGCTAAATACTATACAGACCATATGGATAGTATAATAATTTTTCTCCGGTTTGTACTTCTAAAAATAAATGAATTTTTTGTCTATTTCCACAGGGTAGTACTTGTGTGGTCAGTGAAATGACCAGAAATCCTATTTGCAGCAGGAAAATGTGACAGATTTTGATTGTCATCAGGTTTTCATGTTCAGCTACCAGAAGGGAATTCAGAAAATACAGTCATGTCTTCTCTTAAAAATTAGAGTCAATTTGTCAGTCATTCTCTCTATGTAAACCTCTCCCAGTCTCTCTCCACATATATATTGAAATGCAGCCTCACAGAAACTGCTTTGAAATGGCACTGATCAGTAACTGGCCATTAAACTGCTCTGCAACTTGTGTGAGGTCCTGGCAGTAGGGGTCGCCTGGACTCCTTAGTCACAGCGATCTTAAACTTCATGAACTTCACCTCTTCCCTGTTTGGTTTTTGGTTTGGTTTTTTTTGTTTGGTTGTTTTTTTGGTTTTTTTGGTTTTTTTTGTTTTTTTTTTTCATTTTAAGCCATTGCATGGGAGGAGCTTTTGCTCAAGCCTCACCAGAAGACCTACAGAGAGAATATTTCATTCAGTCTGATGTCATGCCATGGCAAGACCAGTCTACGCTCTCTGCTTGCAGGCTGTATAAACATCTCTGTAAGCATCAAAGAATGCTTGCCTGTGATATATCTATCTTGGCAAATAAAGCAAAATATTTTTTCCCCCCAGCCATCAAGTTATATTTTTTCTACATATACGCTAAAATTAACAACATGTGTTTAGTCACAAATCTAAAATCAGAACTGTTAAACATGTCAGCTGTAATTTCCCCGCAGAGCTCCAATATTGCATTTGTCAGGTAGAGTTATCATGCTCTCTTCAATTCCCTCATTGTTCCTAATACAGGCCAGATGCATTGAAGGTTCATGCAGTTACCAAAAAGATCAATTTTCCCCTTGACCCCAGCCTTCAAATTAAGGTTTCACAGGGTGTTTTAGCAGAGAAGGGCCTCAAACGTATCACAAACATCACCGTCTCTATTCCCCCTTTGCTCATCCAGTTAGTGATCCAAAGGATACCCCTACTTTCCACTGATCACAGGGGACGTCTCACCTGCTGCTTCTGCCTTTCCTGGCACTCATCTGTTCTTCAGCTCCTCTTACCTCATGCTTTCCCATTCTCCCCAGTCACGTCATAATTCAAACAATTTAAGAGTTTACATTCTTACAGCCTATTTGCAGGTTGTGCTGGAGTAACCATCTCTGTAATATTCCACAGAATTGTCATATTTTTACATTTCCTAATACTGCAGTCCTATCTCTCAGATATTTGGTAACCTTAATTCATGAGAGGAGCAAAGAGAAAAAGACATAACAAGTAGAGCTTCTTCTGGCACCACACTTGGTTATGATATTTGCACTGGATTTATAAATCCAAATTTCAATAGCAGCAAGACAAATGGCAATGCTTTACAGAAAGGAGTAGCAACTAATGCCTTCCAATCTCTTTATTTCATTAGGTATGATTCCCACTCGCATTCAACCCCTTGGAGCGCTATGAAGTGGCATCATTTCAGCAGGTGTTTTCAGTCAAATGAGAAGCATCTATTAACTGTCATCATCTCCACTCTTGCTCAATGCTGACCGAAACAAATATGGATAATAATTTGGCAATTACTCTCCAGGACACGCTGGGTCCCATTTTAAAAAGCACTTCCTCATTACTGTGCACAATACTGCTTTACCTGAAAATTTCCCACCTCCTACCAAGTGTCTGTGGATTACACCAACATAGTCTCCCCTACATGTTCAACCTAGAAAAGCTTAAGAAGACTAAAAACAAGGAAAAGAATCTCATTTATACTATCCTATACATTGCTCATGAATTCTACTAGAAGAATAAAAAATGAGTACAGATTTAAGATCATTTAGCCTAGAGTGAAAGAACTGCAGGTCAGCCAAAAGCTTGATTTGAAATTACCTTTCATCTTCCCTTAATGAACCTTGCCAAGAGCCCAGGGGAGCATGGTAACCCTTCAAAAGACAGAGTACTCAAATCTTCTGGGCAAAACACAGTAAAATAAAATGTTAGAAGCTAGTACCACCCTTTCCTGTTGGGCTCCTGTGTTCCCCCTCTTCCTCCAGAGATTCCCACCCAGCCAGGCACACAGTAGCCACAGCAAGACCAATAAAAGGCCCTTGTTTTACACTGCTCTGCCACCTCCCTATAACAAAGAATACTGCATGATAGCCCTCCACAGCACTGCTGCACAGAGGGTATGGCTGATGACATTGCCTTGCTTGCCAGGTATGTTTATAGTTTAAAGAAAAATAGGATGTGAACCAGATATTATCTGGTTGGACTGTGTCTCCTTGCTCCCTCACAATGGGTCACCTTCTGCAGTCTCTACAACCACACATATGGTGGGTTTGGCACACAGCTCAGCAGAGGGTTGCAACTTTCATAAAACAGATGTGCTACTAACAGAGAAAATATCTTTTCTATCAGCAGCAGATCAGATTCTGTCTCTTCCATCAGCCACTTGCTCTCACTTTCCCGCCAGAGGTTTCCACCCCTTCAGCTCATCATCCATCCCCACAGAGTACACTGTTTGCATGGCTGTGCTGTAAGTGAGGAGAGCGGAAAACCTCCAGCAGGGAACAGAAACAAAATATCAGAGAGTTGCAGAAGAGACAGAGACCTCTTAATATGCCACAAATATTACCAATCTGTTACTTCTGAAAAAATATCCCTAAACTTGCTGCTATTTAACAATCCTTTTCAAGGCCTTCAGCTCCATTCAGTGCAGCTGCAAAGCAATTACAGAGGAGAGGCCGTAGCTGCAGTCACTAATCAGGTTGAGGAGATAGCCTTGTTTTGTGCCAGTGGGTGATTTCAAAAGCTTTGCAGTCAATGTAAATTGATGTGGAACCAGGACCATCATTCACCTGGTGGTGACTGTGTCTTTGTATCTACCACAGACAACAGGAGTTATTCTTTGGGCAAATGGATGTGCAAGAAGCAAGGAGCTCTTGAGTGCTCCTAAGCTATTGAAATAAATGATTGCAAAGTGTTCTTTCAGCCAAAAGGGATTACACTGAGTAGCATCTAGTCTTCCTAGCCTGCTTTCTGGTTGCAAAATTGTCCAGTACAGCTTCAGCTCATAGTTCTTCCAGAAAACAACTTCATCCAACCATTAAGCCTTCTTAGAAGCAGTGCTGCAGGCACAAGTGGTGAGAGTTGGGAAGAAGAATGAGTTTTCTGTGGGTGCTATTAAGCTCACTGAAAGAAGACAGTAAAAGAATAAACACTGTGAGACAGCCAAGTAGTTTCCATCCATCTCTGCTTGCCAAAGAGATACAGATAATTCATCCTAAAGTCTCGGGGTTTTTATTCCTGGCAATCCAAGCGTGCTCTTCACTCTCAAGCATTAAAGGTTTGTGGACTCAGGAGGGGAAACAACTTTAAAGAAATCCATTATTGGTAACATTTCTAGTACAATTTCCACGTACTCTGCCATCAACATTTTTTGGTAAGCTAGTCATAAGAATAAATATATAAACCAATCTCATGAGAAGAAACAAAGACTTTTGGCATAAATCTTTCTTAAAATAAAAGGAAAGGGAAATATATTTCAACGTGGCTTTAATTCATAGCCACATCCAAAAACCAGCCATAAAAATCCATTTCTCTTTTCATTGATTGAAAGTCCTACTGAGTACTGCAAGCTATTAAAGGAGTCTAAAGGCTTTTTATTATGGGCCAAATGTTAATTCATTGAGCTCAAAGAATAAACGTCCAGCAAAGAGCAGAATTTGGCTTTATGAATATGCTTTCACAGTACATCCTAAGTCACTGTCATCACGACACAGTATCTCTTACAGAAATGATGAACTGGATTCCATTCTGATCTAGTTCTTGCTTGATGAAATGTGATTCTCCTATTCTACATCTTCATTTATTTATTCACCTTATCTCCTCTTTCGATTATTTCCTGTATGCCTATTTGTGTTCGTGTTGATACTCTTTTATTCTGGATTTTGGTGGAGCTAAATCAGCATTATGTGTCCATTTACATGCCTTCATCCTGCCAACAATCTGATAAGATTTGTGTTCCATACCCAGTTTTGTCTCTCTGCTCAGGAAGGTCATTCAGAGTCTTAGGAGACTGATGAGAACTGTTTATTCATCTTACAGTATATCCCAGGTCAGCAGCTGTTTCTGATATCCTATTGGTTGTATTGTTTAAAACAGCTGTTCAAACACTGTATTTTTAAAATATAGTTAGAATCTATAGTTCAATTGTATCATGGAAAGAACACTGCATTTTTGTATTTCTGAGGGAATATTTTCTAAATGTTTTTAAATCAGTAATGTTCACTCAAATGTGATCCAGAACAGCATAGGCTTTACATGCAATGGCACATTCTTAGTTTCACCTCCATTCTTACTGTGACTTGGTCTGACCTAGGGGCAACGTGGTGTTCTCAGAGGTGAGACTGTTCTGAATTTAGCCTTTCTGGAGCAAATCTGTTTCACCATTACACAATGACTGCATGTATCTGATATAGTATTCACATATTTTGTAAATGTGTATTTGAGTGATACGGGTATATGCTTTTGCAGTTTCCTCTACAAAGCAGGTGACTGCTCCATTTGATAACTGTTTCCATAACCTGCACATGAATTTGCCTCATCAATTTCTACCTAGTGTGTGAAAGCCAACATTAACTGGAGGCAGCCATGTAAATAGGTCTGTTCTTGAGTTGTGATCTTGATGTGTGAGTATTAATCCACTGCCTCGTTTGTAACCCCACCCCAAAGGCAAGGAATCACTGGGTACAGTGACCAAGTAGCCCCTATATCTGTCACAGTCTCTCTAACACAAGACTGAGGGCAGAGGAAGACATCAAAGCACCTGCCACAGCTTTTCCAAGTCCAAACTGAGAAGTTTGGGAGTCAAACTTCTGACCTTAGCCCACTCCACAAGAACAAAAAGTCCTTCCCAAAGGAAAAAGAACTGTCACCTTAGGGAAGTATACAATTGTTACAAAGCATATAACGGGTATTGTCATCCTTTAGAAAGGAAACAGGGGATAAAGAGACAGCTCTTCTGAAGATAAGAACAGATGACAGCTCTGAAACTGAAAGAAACCTCATTTCATTGTCAATAGCGTCTCCATTAATTGTCCTCTTTCAAATAACAACACCCTTTAACTCTGATCTGAATAAAGTGACAGATCCACACCTGCCACCAGAAACTAAATACCACTTAAAAAGCTATCACTTTTACTAATTAGGTGGGAGCAAATAAAAGAGAAAGAGAGGGGGGAAGAAAGGGGTACATCCTTATAAGGTAACACTGCAAGTATATTTAGCAAAGACAACTCCATTTTAAGTGATTTTTGAAATATTTACAGTACACAGACTAACCTCAATCTGCCTCTCAGTAGTTTTGTGCTACTGTCCCAAATTCTATGTTACTGTAAATGTTTTTAAAAACCCTATTTTCAAAAAGAAAAGCCTAACAGTAAATCTGTTTACATATAATACCTCTGCAGGACCACAGTATTATTTTCTATTATGTTTTATCAGTTTATTTTAGTTGGAGGGTTGCAATGTGTAGGACAGAGAGAAGGGTACTTCAAACTAAAAGTTTTGTTTTAAGAGCTAAAATTCTGGACTGTCCTACAATGTTTTTTAAGTAAGGAAATGGAAATATTTTCCACCACAACATCCCTGAATGTGTTTTGTGTTTGTTACAGTGATGGGGAAAATGGAGAATAACTCAGCCTATGACTGGAAGGGGAAAATCTTATGATTCCTCAATTTTTTAATGTTCAGACCTTTTTCTTTTTTTTTTTCAGTTACGTCATTCTTTCAAAAAATAAAGTACAATTTCATAAAAGTAGATTAAATGTTAAACACAAATGCATAATTCCTGTCCCAAATAAACTATTTTTAAAGAATACATTCACCAGTGAATAGATTGCATCCCACTTAAGAGTTTAGTAGGCAGACTGAGATTTGTTAAAATATCTTAAACCACTGTCAGTGTATATTCCTCAATGATCTCAAGAAATGTTAACACGATTCAAAGAAATTATTAAATACGATATATTCTTGTGATACCATTTATTCAACAACCAGAAATTTCCATATGCTCTCAAAGGATAATAATTGAAATCATGATCCATTATCCTACGGATGCTTCTATATTAACTTTCTCATCCTTCAAGACAGCTTCTTCTCTGACTAAAATTATGCAAATTATTAAGTGCTTCCAGAAGAGAGGATTATTCAGTATATACCAATATCCCTTTTCTAAACTTTGTAACTGTTTTTGAGCTAAAGAAAACAAGTATATAATTGAAATGACATCTTCAAACACTTTATGATATTGCCTATCCAAGAAGAAGCTGCTATCCTTCAAACCTGTCAGAGATTTACATAGGAGATTTTACAAATTGAGAGTGAGAATCTATAAACATCTACGTTTTCCCATGTGTGTTTGTATGTACATAAGATATCTATATGTATTTAGATATAGTACCAACAAAGTACGCTTTTTTCCTCCAGACCCAACACTGTCATTACTATGAATTCCATCTTCTCTATGAGGGGAAGCAATTTCAGTTCCCCGAAAGCATTTTACTCCATATCATTTCATCTACACAGTGTGTAATGAATGGCAGTTTGTTAGCATGCAACAGAATATATTCTCTCTGCAACAGTTCCATGCTTTTAAAGTATCTATTTTCCACTCAAACGCCATTAATTATAGAAATATAAAAGCATAGTTACACATGCATCCTCCTATTTCACTTTAATGACCCGCAAAGGAAGCAATAATTCTGTATACTAAAAGCTATGAGCAAAATTTGTTACACTGAAATTTGTATCCCAAACTATAAAATGGCAAGGAGGGTATCATATGCACACCTGCAGGAGAGTCATACTTCATTCATACCACTGTGTCTAAGTACATATTACTGCATATAGATTACTGCAATTACATAAATATTTAGTATTGTGTCCAATGACAACTATCTTAAAAGGTATTGCAAATTCAAGTGAAAAACTGCCAGATTTAGAGCTTCCTACAAGACAGACTGTTTCTTACCCTGGGAGTAAGTCTGGGCTATGGAGTGGATGAACCTGTTTCTGCTAACTGATGATGTGTTTGATGCGGGCATTAAAACCAGGGAGATGGGCGATAGGACTCAGAAAAGTCGCATATTTAAAGCAGTTCAGAAAGTCTATCCCCAATTTCCAGCAAGTGCTAACCTAGCCACTTTCACTACACTCTTCCAAACAGTCACTGGGTGATAAATCTTTATCCTCCAGGTTCCCTGTTTGACATTTTTGGTCTTCAGAAGCACTGAGCCCTCACACCTGCCAGTTCCATACAAGCTGTCCTCTACAAATATGAGTACTATGTGGCATTCAGAGCAGCTAGATCTGTCTTAATATTTCAGCTTTCTCTCTGTGATCAATGTGTAAAGTGGAGTGGATCACCCCTGGCGCTGGAAAAAGCATTTGATTTACTAGGGGGGTCTCACAGCAAAGACAGCAAAGAAGTTATTAGGATGTGAAGTTCTTGGCTTCATTTCCACATACTAACACTGTGATGAATTCAAACACCCCCATCCACTCCAGATTCTTCCATGTCCCCCGCCCTGTTTTTTGATCTTCTCCTCTGATAGTCCTCACTTCTGTCCATGAGTAACCTCGATAGCATGGAGAAGCAGTTCTGTCATGTCAGGAGGTCTCCAACAACTGGAAAAAGCATTTGCAAGGAGAGTACTACTCAGACCTTGAAGCCCAGGCCGTCTGCAGATTAAGTTGTCATGTTGAAGAGCAGATCGTAGAATCACAGAATCACAGAATGATAGGGGTTGGAAGGGACCTCTGGAGATCACCTAGTCCAACCCCCCTGCCAGAGCAGGGTCACCTTAGAGCAGCTTGCACAGGAGCACATCCAGACGGGTTTTGAATGCCTCCAGAGATGGAGACTCCACCACCTCTCTGGGCAGCCTGTTCCAGTACTCTGCCACCCTCAAAGAAGTTCCTCCTCATGTTTAGGTGGAACGTCCTATGCTCAAGTTTGTGCCCATTACCTCTTGTTGTGTTGCTGGGCACCACTGAAAAGAGCCTAGCCCCATCCTCCTGACACCCACCCTTTAAGTATTTATAAGTGTTGATAAGGTCCCCCCTCAGCTGTCTTTTTTCCAGACTGAAGAGACCCAAGTCCCTCAGCCTTTCTTCATAAGAGAGGTGCTCCAGTCCCCTAATCATCTTGGTAGCCCTTTGCTGCATCCGCTCCAGCTGTTCCCTGTCCTTCTTGAACCGGGGAGCCCAGAACTGGACACAGTACTCCAGATGCGGCCTCACCAAGGCAGAGTAGAGGGGGAGGATGGACGTCCCTCAACCTGCTTGCCACACTCTTGATGCACCCCAGGATGCCATTGGCCTTCTTGGCCACAAGGGCACATTGCTGGCTCATGGTTATCCTGTTGTCCACCAGGACTCCCAGGTCTCTTTCCATCGAGCTGCTCTATGTGGCTGCTACAGAAGCACCAGGGGAGGCTGGAACACATGCATTGCACACAGGCATAACGTTGCACTTGCAAACTGGTTATTTGTCAGATACTTTAGCCAAGCTGGACAGATTTTAACAGCTACACCAGGATGATAGCTTACTGCCAAAGTTCAAGTTCCTACTCCAAATCTAGGCACTAGAAATTCTTAGAATGATTATCTTTTTTCACATGGCAAAACAAAGCTTGTTTTAGTACAACCTCAATTTCACACACAGATGAGCAATTGAGCTAAATTCCTACCATCCCACAGTCAGAAGAAGGTAATTTGAGGCAGGGAGCCGCCATGAAAGACTTCGGCTGAAACTCATGCAGTGCACCTACGGTGAAAAGACCCCCTTATAGGTGAAACATAACCTGAAATATCTGTCACAGTGCACACCTGAAGATGACATGTGCTACGGGTCTGGAGCCAGCGCAAGTCACAGCCAGCACAGTGTGAATACCAGTGCGTGGCTACAGAGAGCGCCTCGGTTCAGGTGATAGTATGGATGTTTCACATGGAGCAGAGGTAAGCTGAGCAGCCGTAGGCTGCTGGGTCTGGCACTTTGAATGAGGAGTGTGGGACCATGTGCACTCCAGAAATGCAGAAGAGGGACATGCTTTTCATCCCTTCTTTCCTGCACCAGCAGCTGCTCCTCACACAGTAATTTTGGGTCTTGCGGTGTTTAGTACATCGGCAGCTCAGCATTGGATGCACGCAGCTGCTTCATGTCTCTGCACCATGCTGTGCACCCTATGAGGGCTTGTTAGCTCAAATCTGGTGCTTCACTGAAGCTAGCAGGAGTTTCCATAGCCGAAGTGCCAGAAAGCACAGTCACAGAACAGGTCCTCTGGATACAACTCTTGGCAACTGTGCCTTAAGTAAGTCCTGTGGATCTAAAAGGTCCTTCAGTGCCTTGCAAGTATCTCTGCTTCATAGTGGCAGTATCATCACCCTCTCCTGTCCTTTTGGTAGCACCAAAATTAACCCAGTTTTTCCACTGTACAGAAATTTTTTCCCTCCTCTATGAATAATCAAGCATAGATTCTAAATCAAAACAAATAACTAAAATGCCATGCAATACCATCTAAGAAATCCTCTTCTTTATGTTTAAGAGTTTGTTCTGATCAGGTACAGTCATTGGGGTTTTCTCCCAGTCACAGTATCACTTTGGTTCCAATTCTTCTATGAGGTAAAATTACAGTTGTATTTTTCCTCAGCTTTAATTCTGTCATTCTTTGTTCCTTTATTAGGTGGATTTCAAAAATGCTTAGAGTTCATCCTAACTTATTACGCCATTCTTCATATCACAAACAGCATGGCATTATTTCTTCCATCAGCAACATTAATTTCTTCCTGATATAAGCAAAAGCAATTACCTGCAGGTTTAGTGAGACTATGGTATCCATTAGTCTCAAGTCTGGATAAATGCGGCTTTTGATTAAAAAGATAGATGAAGACTGCAATGAGAAAACAATGTGAAGCATGCTGCAAGCAGAGATAGCAACGATTAGTGAGCAATATGGACTGTCAGGAATAAAGAGTGAGTTAATATTTGGTTCAATCCTGTTATCATTTATGATAAACAGTCCAACTCTAGAATAAGTAGTTCAGTTCAGCTTTTAAATAGACTGTACTGGCAAAGAGGTTTAATAGTCAGAATCTGGCAGCCACAGCTTCCTTTTCAAAATTCAGAGCAAATGAAATGTTCCTTGAAGAAAGTGAAAGAAAAATTCCCTCAAGTATGTGAAGCTCTATATTATGAAAACCTTTATTCTGTCTATCACATCTTCCTGGTACAAACTTTGAGAAACGTGTGCCACCATTGGAAGGAAGTGAAAATGAAGGCTTTTTGAGAACTAGTGGAAGACTAGTACGCTTGATGAAAGAAATACATGTAGATATAAATAAAACTACTGGAGAAAGGGAGAGAAATTGGGAAGCATAAGCCTAAATGTTTTGATAGCAGTAGGCAGAGAAAGATGGAAATTACTTCAGTAAGATACTCAGGAAAGTCACAAGTTATTGTAGATTTTGGATTAAAAGAAGGAAAAGGGAAGGTAGTATAGCATGGTTAAGGTCAACTGTTCCTGCAAGAATGCTTCCAAAAATTCAGCTAAAAATGAATGCATTCATCTTACTTCTTTCTCTTTTGACAAGATATAAGGAAACTGAAGATGAAGAACTGAGGTTGGCAACACCTGCTAATTGTTTTCTGCAAGATGTTGGGAGAGCTTCTGAACTTAGAAAAAAGGTAGAATATGGAAAGAAAATAAGACATAGGATTAGCATCCAGCCTTATTATCCTCAGGGCAACCATATTGACACGTGTTAGCAATCTCGGATATCAGTGGGATAACATACTGCGTTTCTCAAGTAACTCAGCAAAGCAAACAATTCTAAAACCAAGTTTTTTTCTCTTTGTCATGAGTTAGGGCTTTGGGCAAATCTTTTCAAATTTAAGTTGCAGACTGCTCAGCCTCCTTATTTATTTTGAAAGGATTTTTGGTCCTTTCCTTCTTTTCCTTTTTAGTATATAAATCAGCTGGGCTTAATTAACAAATTAGAAGTGTTTTTCTTAGGCTTTTATTTGCATTATCCCCACCTCTCTGATTCCTGAATCCTAAAAGCAGTCAGGCAGGTAATTTTCCTGTCCAGTTCTTCACAGGTGGGCCTACACACATCGTGCAGAGACCCAAATGCATTTTGTACAGCATCAGTGATAGAGAAAAACAGGAAGACTAGTACCAAAACTACCTCTTTCACTGCACAAATGGTCCTGAACAATATCTGTGGTTTGAATCCAGATTAGTCCCCATGTAGAGATTCATTCTCCAGCGAAAAAAATGTCAGAGCAAAGTCAGCCTAGAAAGCCAAATCTTTTTTTGTTTTGCAACCAAAACTTAAAAATAATTAATTTCATGTGATTTTCAGCAAAGTGAGCCCAAGTTAATTCAAAACATTTGTGAAGCCTAACAACCTTTTTCATAAACACGGTTAAATTTGTTAAGAAACCTGAAAGCAGGCAAGTCTTACATGATTTGTTAGCAAAAGTTTGTCCCAATCTCAAATACTACATCGTGGTTCACATAGCAGCAGTGACAGTAAGAGGCATAAAATATCAGGGTTTTGCTGTATGTGGGGCTCTCCTGTACTCTTCAGAGTTTCCCCATTTTTAGAAACAAATTCAAACTTATAGCAAATCTTTAAGTTCTGCCCTTTCCTTGATCTTCAGCTACCTCTTTTTATCTCCCCAGTTTCAGCACAACATAAGGTATTTACTCCTGGAAATCACACAGGAAATTTTTATCTCTTGAGATTTCTAGACCAGCCTAAAAAAATTCAGCATTTTAGACCATTTTGAGAAGAAGCATCCTTATCAAAACTGGATCGACAGCTGACAGTTCTTGCAGGTTAGTCTTTATTAATTTGTTTTCCCAGATCTTTTGTTGCTGTTGAACCTGGGAGTATTTCCCAGTCGTGTTTTAGGTGAAGCTTAAAAGTTACCACTAGATCCAGTTGTTCAAAGTGCACGCATTTATCTATTGTGGTACCAAAGTGTACCTTTGCATATATGTAGGTGATTCATACAGAAATACTGGCAGGAATAATTTTAAAAATTAATTTGTTGCTGTGATTTCTGTACCAGATCTTGAGAATTTCTCGTGTTGTTAGTGACTTCTGAGGATGCAGTGAGGTAGTGAGCATGCTGCAGGATAAAAAATGAGGCATAAAAGGTAACAGGGGCCATATGAAAGACAGATGTTCGTGGACAAAAGATAGACTTCCCATCAGTATTAATATTTTCCTTAGAGTTAATTGTGAGGTTTTGTTCGGTTTTTGACTTTTGAGTACGTGTTTTTTAATTGAAAAACATAGTGAGTGTTCAAATGGTTCTTTCAAGAAACATCTCAATTTTATTTGAAGGATTTCTATTCCATAGTGATTAGATGTGGCATTTATGTCTCCGTGAGTTGTAAAAAATTGATTACAGTGCAATACAGTGCTGGACTGCTTTATGTCTGAAATGTGTAAATATTTCTGTCATCCTGGTGTAATAAAATTGTCTTTCAAATCTTTTGACTACCCGTCAACCTCACTGAAAACATTTGAAACCATAGGCCATTTTCAGACAATTTGACAGACGGGTAGCAGCTCTAAGAGTAAGCTTCATGAAGAACTGGTAGCTGGATGTAGGTCAAAGACACAAAATAGTGCCTGAAGGATATCAAAGTGACCCTGTTCCCAGCAAGCAGTTGCTGTTGTCCCATTAATATTTTGGATATGTAGGGAATAGTAGACAGAAGTTTGAAGATAAGGTTGGATACTAAAGTACTGTGAGGCTGAAGGAGAAAAACCTTTATGACAGGAAACACGGCAGGGGGAATTAGGCTGTGACAATGTGGAAGCAGGGATACAGAACAGTAGCCTAGGTATCTTTAGGTCTGTGATAGTACCGTTCCTTCAGGTTTTAGTGATTTGGAGAGCAATGCAGAAGTGTTAATGTCTGCTTGATACACAGCAAAATATCCCTATGCCAACTCAGACTGAAACCCAAAATGCCTTTGAATTAAACTGTTTTGTTCAAGATACCTTTACTCTTGAGGGAGGGGAGTTAGACACCCAGTGAGTGTAATTCATGAGTGTAAAATCAGGGAAATACCCCCATTTAGTAGCGCTCTGGAACAAACGCCATCTCATGAGAAGTAGGTATAAATTTTTTTATAGAATGAACTGACACACAATTCTAATGCCAGTTTATACTAATATTTCATACTAAATAAGAAACCACTATATTATTCTTTTTACAGTAAGATAAACCTTTCTGAAGCTACCCTATGCAATGCTATAACATTGTAGGGGTATGTATCTCTGATACTAAAAGAGTGGTTTAAAAATTATAATTACCTATGAAATTCTACAGGACTTTTAAAAGTGATCCTGATACAAAAAATCAAGAAATTTTTTCGCCTCTCTCCATAAAATGTAGTAGATGAAACAAATCATTGCCCTTTTAGAATACAAATATTCTTGTACACATATTGCTGTCCTACAGACATTGCTTCTTTCTTCAGTTATTTTTGGTTAGCGCCCTTCATCAGCAAGGAGTGACTGCAGGCAGGGAGAGTCCCTAGACTGATGACACCAAGAGGGAAACGAAGGAAGCATTTATATAGAATATACATTTATACATACAGCATTTATAGACCAAACAGGAGATGAAAGAAAATAGGTGATACTTTAGATTATTCTATGCCCTAGTGTATGTGAGCTCCAATTAACCGGATCATCATGGTAGGAAGTAGTCTCAGAGTCTTCAGCACTACCACAATGGCAGACCACCACATACCACCCACAGAGAACTGCAGCAAACTGAAACCAAGCTGTTTCCTTGAGGTTTTGCACAAAGATTTGCTCCCCAAGTCCCAAACTAAGCACTTGAATATGCTCTTCATGTAGATGCTCCAGTTAAGTCCCTGAAGTTAAGTGGAATGATTTTGAGCCACTATGAAAATGCTTCATTTTAACACATGTATAAGAAATCAGTACATGTGAAAGAGGGAGCAGCCAACTCTATATTAACCCCATCTGTGGGTTCACATCACTCCGTATTCCCTGATCACTGGGTCTCACCGTAGAGCCTATTACACTGTGTGGACAAGTGAGGTTCTGGAGAGAGCACTGGAAGGTTTTCTGGCTATCAGCGTCAATGAGGAGGTTAGAAATCCAAATATTTGCAGATTAGATCTTGCAGACTGGCTGGAGTTAGCACAATTCTCCACTCCTAAAAATCGGCAAAACTTCAGGTAAAAAGGGGAAACATCCTGAGCAAAAGGGCAATTTATACTTTATAGACGTTAAAACTGAATAAATGTTAATAAGCTA
The DNA here is from genome assembly GCA_947846985.1 of Fratercula arctica. Classification (NCBI taxonomy): domain Eukaryota; kingdom Metazoa; phylum Chordata; class Aves; order Charadriiformes; family Alcidae; genus Fratercula; species Fratercula arctica. The sequence goes on along the minus strand of CANTUZ010000002.1, from coordinate 61,006,514 downwards.
CTCCAAAGCAGCATACAAACAAAGTGATTGCATTTGAAATACAATCTGTTACACTTAAAACAGGGGAAACAAGGAAGGACCTCGTTGAAAACTACTATTGTGGGCCAATAGCCCACCTAGGTTTTGTAGAGGTCAGAGAGTTAAAGCAGTGCCCTTGGAGCAATTCCATGACCTGTAAGGAAGTATTTTATGTGTTTCCCTATTGCTCCTACTTTCTATTTCTTAGCCATTGTCTCTTTGTAGCACAGCATCACCTCCTTCCCTGCTCCTTTAGAATCAGTCACAAAGTCACACCTTCAAATCAGTCAGCCTCTAAAAACACATTCATTTTCTATCTCCCTTTCTGCCTTCCCTCCCCAATCTCTCTAATTCTTCAAATAATTCTTCAGTTAATTCTTCTGGATTCAGGTAAGTGCCAGGGCAGTTTCTCATGCCTTGAGAACAGCAGGTGATGCCCTGAAGTTGTTTGTGCATGATGAAAAGGAAAAACCTAGTAACATAACAAACCCCAACAATCATACAGATAGGGAGTAGGCAGTCTCTGGGTATGCATTGCTTTTGCTCATCAAAACGTGTATTTATTGTTTCTACTTATCAATTTTGGGTCATAGATTTACTATAGAAATGTACCTTCCTTTTACCTTGATTTGCTGAGGGTACTTTTTGCTTCACAAAAATCTCATTGTTTTTGACTTATAAAAGCAAGCTGCATACTTCCTATGAAATGAACACATCTCAACAGGTATCATATTTTGCACATTTGCAACCTGAATTTTTCTTCATAAATGCACATGCATGCATATACGTGTATGTATTTGATTTTTCAAATATGTTCTAAATATGCACATTTTCCCAATTTTATCATAATAAGACATTTCTCTGAATTCCTCTGGTGGATTTTTCTACCAGCTTTGATTCCCATAAAATTATCTACTAAATGCTTGAGTCATCATCACTCAGCTCACAGTTTGTCTGATTATCATTCATGCACAAAGCCACAGCAAAAGTCAAAACAAAACATAACTTTAATCCTTAACTGTTGATAAAAAAATGAAAGGACACAGTATATTACACAGCTGCAACTGTATGTTCAAAGGACAAATAAAATATCATTATTTTTGGTTATGGTTATTACTGTTAAGTGAATACTGATTGTTGTATTAACAGGAATGAGTGACATAGTCCAGCAAAGCCAAAAGCTGGGGTGGTAATCACAACTCACAGAGCCCTATTGTAATTCAAACAACTCTTCCTACCAGCTCTCCTTGAAAACCTGTGTGCTTATTCCACTGTACTTCTGAACCCTTTTAGAGTTTCTTGCATATGCCAAATGTCTTAAATTGCAGGGAGGGGGGGAGGCGTTCATGTTATTTGAGTCCTAAGATACATGAGCATGTATCTCTTTTACAGGAGTTCCTGCATATATTGCATCTTCTCTATCAGAGTCTGCTTTCTCTTCCCTAGTCCGTTTATCATTCTGGCTGAGCTGTCAGGGTGGCTACATGGGTCAATTGTACAGGCAGCTGATCTAATTGAAGAATAAATTTTCTTTTTTGGTTCCTTCTCGAATTTAGTCATGTTTCCTATAGGGCCATACAAGTACCTGTTCCAGCTTACTGAAGGGGATAGCTGAGATGTGAACAGAGAACCAAGAAAGGGGCATCAGAACAAACTTGAACAGGGTGACCACCAAATGTCTAACCACAGTTCAATGAAGCAAATTATCTGAATACTTCTTTTAAAGAAACAACAGTTGTGACAAGCGTGTCAATATGCCACACTCAGAAACACAGTGGACTATAGTTTGCAGCTGGAAGCTGGTTTTTTCTTAAGATTTTTTGTATTGCTTACTATTGCTCATGAAATTTCCAAAAGATCATTTCTAACCCAAATGGAAAACTCTACAGTCAACTGAGAAAGTCTAGATCTTGGGAAATGATGCTGTTATTCCATGAAAAAATGAGTGTTTCTTATAGAGTCAGTTCTCAAAAAAAAATTACTTGAGTTAGAAACTTCTTGTTGGTTCTATTTATCGGTCTCAGATGAGTTCCAGTGCACTGGAGTAACATTTGGTGTGTTCAGATATAGCTGTTTGGTGTTAAGAAGTCCTGTTATTACAACTTGTAAAGAAATCATGAAGCCTTACTTGGCTTGAGAGAACACACCTGAGGGATCTGGAGATTTAATAAATAAAACAGTTGTGGCGGAAAAGCTCCACAAATGGAGTCTTGGAGACCATGCATGTAGCTTATACAACTCAGCAATAGAGAAGATAATGGCTCCAGCATTTAAACGATATACAAATATTTAAATATATCCAGTCTGTGGAATAAATTGGAGATCTTTTAGTGCTGTTGCAAAATGAGGATTCGGTTGGATTGCAAATGGTACATTTTGCAAGGACCTCCGTAACTGCAGCGGTGAAAAAAAGGGAGTGGACACTAGTACACAGTGGATGAAGATAGAATGCTATTTATAAGCCTTCACTGGTTGTGTGAATCTTGTGCCCAGGAATGTCCAGGCTTGGTGAACAGAAAGGCAGTCTGTGGGAGAGGAGATGCCATTTGCAAGCAGTTTAAGTAAGTGCCTATAAAAAGAATGTCAGCAGCTATTTTCCTGATTGACCTCAAATAAACCAAGGATGAGCTGGAGATTTTCATGCTCAGGACAGGACTCCTGGCTCCTCTCTGTACCCTCAAACACTATTTTTGAGCACTTTTGAACAAGCCGTAAAGGCCATAACTCACACAAAGGCTGAAGTTTTAAGGGTGCAACTACACACAACTGTAAATTGTTTTAAATCTTTTATCTGGTGTTCAGGAGGAGTCTATGCCATCATGAAGGCACAGAGCACCTTCATAACCTAAAGGCACAATCAAAGAAATGGCCAAAGAAATATGGAGACTTCACCAGATTCTGGCAAAACTACTATGGTGTAATTTGAAGTGTTTCCACATAGTCCGCATTTAGTTGTTTATGTAACAGAACTTCCAGAAAAAACAAATATGTGCTTGGAGATAATTGCTTATGATTAGCCCAGAGAAGAGTATTTCAACTTCATGTTCAATATGGTATTACTTAACAAAGGGTAATATGAAATGGGAATATGTTTCTGTCGAGCTTTCTGAGAAATCAGAAATTCAGTGTTTGTTGGCTTATATGTTTAGATCTAAGTCACATGAAGTTTTCTTCTTCCACATATGCCACTGTCTTTAATGCATCCACATTTACAAAAAATATCAAAACAAAGACATTTCTCTAAATTGTGAACAATATTTAAAATTGCACATCAATCAAAGTGAATTAGATCTTATTAATAGATTAAATCTCATAATAATCATGCTGTTTAGAACAATTAACATTGAGTCTTCTTTCAAGCTTTCTTCAACTTAGATGCCTTAGATCCCTTACCTTCTGGATTAGTACCCTAATTTTAAGAAGAATTGATCATTTGAGTCTCTTACTTTGCTGCTCAAATATAGACTTCCATCAAAAATTTTAACCTTTCTTTGTAAGTTACAAAGCTAATGAGAAAGCTGAGTATACAGAATTCTGACTAGAAGGTAGCTCTGTCATTTTAAAGATCCCTCAATTTCCTTTTTACTTTGACCAGAATTATAACAGATATGTTCACAAGAAAATTATATAGGACTTTAACAGAATTTTTAACATGCTGTGCCTGTTTGTTGCAGAGAGAGAGGAGCATGCCATGGAGAGGGAGGAAGTCAATTCCTGCTGCTAATGCAGAGAGGTCATTGACCTCATGACAACCTTGGAGTAGGGACTAGGTGGGACAACAGAGCCGGGCTGGGCAGCGGTATACTGGCAAACAATATGAATAGTGGCACTGCTGTAATAGTATGGTGGTCTGATCTTATGGGTATCATTTGGCACAGTGTGCAGGATCACACATCACAATACACTTCCTATGCCAGCTGCAGAACAGGCTGGTGCCACCGTTTGAGCTAGAAAGCCTAACTGCGAGTTTTGAGTGGGAAAGCAGCTCTTTTGTGGTAGAGGATGACAAATGACAAGGAGAGCGCACACTGAGATGCTGGAAGTGTGGTGTAGAGGTCCAGTCTCATCACAAAAATACCTGCTCAGCTGTGTGTATTTTTGTAGAACTTGATCTTTAATTAGGCAAAATTATACACAATACGCTGCTTTAACTTATGGTATTATTTGCCTTGTGTTTCTAGAACTGTTCTTAATATTAGGAGCTTTATCTTATGCAAAATTTAAAAACAAGGAATGTTTTAACTTCCTTTTCAAATCCTCAAAGTTATGCAGGATAATAGAAGACTGTATGTGTTTAATAACATGTAGTTGTGGTCTTTCTCAAGATAGATGTCTTTCTCTCCTACAGATAGAAATTTCAGCACTTAAAACAAGATTAAAGTGTTAAAGTAGGCTACTCAGAAATACTCAATAAAGAATAAGCCTTTGTCTGTGGCTTTTTTAACTCAGTAGAAGTCATGCAAAGAACAAACTAGAGAACTCCCCTCCGCATAGAACAGAAACCAAACAATTTATCACAAATGAAGTTATTCCTAAACTTCTGAAAGATATCTTCAGTATCAGCCATCAAAGGATTAAGTATGTTTTTAAAATTGTCAAAGAAATATTTGATCACCCTTAAATGTTTTCTTCTGTCTGCTTCAGGGGCCATTACTAACAACTCTTAGACAAGGCCTTACCTGTTGTTCATTTTCAGTGTTGTGTTTCCTCAACAATATACATCGTGATGGAATAATATGAATGGCAGATGTCAACACCATTGAAAATAGTGATATGATAACATTCCTGAGAAAGAAAAGTGAAGTAGCTGGAGAGTTTAAAATCCAATTATTTTTTTATTTTAGCCTAGACCTTTGAGTTGGGATTGCTATTTAAAGAAGAAATCAATGCAATTGAAGTCAAGGCCAGATTTTTTCAGAGTTATTCAAAACTAAGTGGTACTTCATGCCACCACTAAATCTCACTGAATATGTGGATAAGCACCATCAGGAAGAAGTGACAGAATCAAACATGGTCCTTGAACAGGTAGCTTCCCGTAAGGTTTGTGAGCCAGGTTCACCTATCCAGTCACACAAATAACCCCCAAGCTAATGTTAATATCAGATGCTATCACAAAACAATATCCAGTCCCATTGTTTTAATGTATCTATATTCATATAAATAGTTATATTTAAAATGTATACCACATATTTTTTCCTTTTCCTGACATTTAAAGACTAAACAAAACCAGTATCTGTTTTTTCACAGACTTTGTGCTTTCAGAGATAACACATTGTACACAGTCTTGTCCTTTTGCCAGACAATACAACCCTGTGATAACAACAAAGCTGGGAACTCTACCAGGCTTTCTGATACAGAGATATTGCCACCCATTACGAATAGTTTGGATGGTGGTTCCCATAGCCCTGAAATAAAAATCTGAAAACAATAGTGCTATTTTTCCATAAGGATAGACAAACTTAGGAATTAACACAGGCTCTGGGTCTTCGAGTGACACTGATAGGACACTTTTACCATACATGTTTCGGAAAAGGAAAGCTCCAAGACAAACTGATAATGAAGTTCTAATCTCTGAAATATGAAGTGTTTCACAATGCTTAGCATCTTCCCATTCCCATTAGCTACAGACTTCTGTCTCCCTGTACTGATTTTCTTCCAACCTCACTCCCCTTCACTCATTTCCCCATCACACCTCTTATCATCTCCATTTACTTTCTCCTTGTCCATGTGTCCCTATCCTTCTTCATTGTTTGTTTGTTCATTTCCCAACCCTATCACCCTCTTTCTTTAATCTTTCCTTTCTCCTTTCCAAAGTGGCCTTTATTTCCAAGCTTTTAGTGTTTAGAGGCATGACAATTCTTCCTCTTTCTCACCAACACTGATTACAGGGGTCCACTGCCCCAAACAAGGTGGCAATAGGTGATCATATGATCACAAGAGCATTTTGGTTTGGAAATGTCTCACGTCCATCCTCCTGCTCACAGCAGCTCATCTCTGAGATCAGATTGGGTTGCTCTAGGCTCTGTCCAGTCATATGTGGAAAACGTCCAAGGACAGAGATCATGCAGCCTCTCTTAGCAATCTGCTTCACTGCCTGTTTCTCCTCATGGGGAAAAGTGTTTACTTATATCCACTCTGAAGCTCTCTTCTTTCAACTTATGCCTGTTGTCTCACATTGTCTGCACTGCACCACTGTGCAGAGCCTGGCCCCATCTATGCCATGACATCCCCACAGCTGCTGGAGAGCTGCTGTCATATCCCCTGGAGCTGTGTCTTCCCCAGACTGAACCGTTCCTGGTGCCTCAGTTTCTCCTCACAAGGAGAGTCCTCCAGCCCCTTCCATCCTGGAGATCCTTCAGGGTCTTTTCCACAGAGTTGCTCCCCAAACAGGCAGTCTCCAACCTGTGGCATTGAAAGGGGTTCATGTATGCCAGTGGTAGGATTTACCATCTGTCCCTGTTGCATTTCACAAGGTTCCTGTCAATCCATGATCTGCCCTGTCCACATGGTGGTGCAGAGCCACACTGAGGTGGAGGATGCTCATAAGAGAAGGAGCAAGAGAAGGCAACACCAATGGAGAGCAGAAGGACCTTCAGGGTATGCGTGAGAGCAGCTTGCCTGGGAATGAGCTCCACATCCAGCCCAGCGTCTGAGATACGGAAAGGTACAGAATGATAAATTTTTTCTTGTTTAATCAGAAAAAATCCCTTATCAATCAAAGACTGAAACTCGAGAGACAAAGCCAAAATACCACTGCTCAGACAGATGAGACAGCAACAGGGCTGCAGTGTGCCTTGCAGGATTTGTCAGTGCTGAGCACTGTCCACGTTCAGACCTCATCAGACCCATTCAGACCTCCAGGAGACAGGGGAATCAATCAATGCCATTCTGCAAGGGATCTACACCCTCTCTGTGAAGACATAGACAATGTCATGCAACCAGTGCAGATTTAGGGCCCAGCGTATGAGAGGGATCAAAGGGATCCTGGGAACAGTCAAAGCCTTATGCAAATATCCGAATCTTTAGCTAATTGGAAATGTTGACTTGGAGAAAACATCTGGAAACTGACATCAGTGCCCTGTTCCAAATACATTATTAGCTAGGTAGAAAAAAAAATAAAAATCAGTGGATATTTTTTGAATGTGTGCTGTAAAACCACCACTGGCATGTCCTGGGGAGTTATTTTGGAAGGAACAAGGGGTTCATCGGCCATTCAGAGCCAGAACTTGCGTTAGCACAGCTGTTCTGATTGTGCTTTTCCTATATATGCAGAGTCTTATCCTTTTCCAGATACAATAATGACTTATTTGTACTTTATTTATTTTGTAATCACAGATTACAAAATAGATACCATAAAGATGAGCAAGTTGTGTAAACATTCCGCTAGGCTCAAGATTGAGAACATGAAAATAAAACAAATATAGACAATGGGATATAATCCTTCGTGTCTTCAATAACAATTCCAAGTATAATGTCATCTGTTCACATCAAGATAAGGTTAATTTGATCTTGTGACCAATTTGATCAAAGCTTCATGTACCAAAATGCTTGTGTGCATGTTTATATTTATATTTATCTAATTTCCGTACTTTGTTCATGGCATTGTACCTAACTTTATTACGTAATTAAGTCACTAGTTAATATTATTAGTTCATTGGTCATTTAGTGAAGAAAATAATTATTAAAGAGAAAGTTTCTGTTAAAGCTCTGGTACATAACTGTTAATTTTGTTATATTTTGTTAGTTGTTCTATATAATTTTATGTGTACATATAAAAACATTGTATTATTATAAAATATAATTATTATATACATTCTAAAACAAGATACACACAAAAAACCTTAAGCTAAGTGTTTCTGTACAAATACTACACAAAATTGCTTATTCTTAATTTAAATTAAAATCTGGACATTCTTATGGACAAGAACATCTACAGTTACATTAGCCTAGATTTTTTCAGAGTTTTGGGAAGGGTGCAAAGTAACAAATAACACCCTAAAGACTATAGTCCCATTACCACATATAACTTAGCAACCTAGATTTACATTTTCAGAGCCTACCCAGGCACACATATGCTTTTGAAAATCTGGCTAAACACCTAAATTCCAACAAAAATTTAGACTACACCATCACTTCTATTTCAAAAACTCTTGCAAGCTTCAAAACTATTTATGGGCAGATTTTCAAAAGCCATGTAAATTGTTAAAGGTGCCCAGCAAGCATCTGATCAGATTTTGAGAAGTATTTAAATGGACCATGGACCCGACACCCTTTGAAAATTCAGCCCTCATGGGTATTTTTAAAAATGATACAAAGACAGCTCTGCCTAGGATTTGGCCTAGGCAAAAGACAGCCTATTTCTGCCAACTGCTGAGGCAGTCTGGCTGTTGGCATAGTTTGGATGGAACACACTATGTAAAATGATTACTGGTTTGATTCAGTAGGTCAAGGGCTGTATTTCTATGCAGCGGGCAGAAGAAAGAGTCTGCAGAAGATCTGCCTGAAATTTTTTTAATGGACCAACAAGAAGCTATGAAGTGCTCCATATAGTGCAATAGACATGTTGAACTTTACTGTGCCACGCAGGCTCTATCCTCATGAATTGTATTATTATTATTATTATTATTACTATTATTATTTCACTGTACTGTCCAGAAGTAAGGAATTAAGAGATATAAAAGAAAAGGTGGCGGGAGGGGGCTGGGAACCCTTCTTTCGCTCCCCCATCAATGTACCAAAACACAGCAAGGACAGGTCACAAAAAAAGAAACTGCATTAGGAATCCCAGAGAGGTGGGCAGCGTGCTCCTTCTCCCATGGGAGATAGTACCTGAAGAGTCTTAGCTAGCTCTTAATAGCTACTGCCACTGCTATCCTGAGCTGCACTCCAAAGGCATCGGTCCTTCTGACTGATGTGAAGCTCCCAATGCAATCTCTTGCCCTCAACATGATGTGTAGTTATTTGAGGGCCTATTCATCTGTTTTTCAGTGTTTTCTGTTTATGTAACAGCTAACTAATGAACAGCTTGCAAAGACTCAGATGAGACTCAAAGCTTTTCCCGAGAAACTTCTCCCAAGTCCATGTTACTGTTTTACTAATTATTCTGCAGTGACGATAATTGCTCTCTGAAGACTGAGCTGTATAGGGCCAACAGCAGAAATACTGAGGGCTTCCTGAAGGGTTTCCTAGAGGAGTTTCCACTCTCCCCATCTATCACATAACATTTACTTAGTTTACCAATGGAGCTGGTTACACACCTTGCAATCCAAGTAGCTTTGGGATTCCCCATCAGCTGAGATATAGAACGGACAGAAAAATCCCTTGCACAGAAGCTGCTAGTGGCCACCTGGCCCACCTGAGAAAATCAGAGGACAATTGAGGGAAAATAAGTAACTGCTTCTTTGTCTTATTTCCCAGTCATTCAGGAAGCCAAGGAAGATTTTAGGAAATTGCATAACATTTTTATGCAATGTTCTACAACACCTTTTCCTTGATGTTCTGTAGATCCTGTCCTACTGTTCAGTCTATTGAATTCTCAGGGCTGAAAATAGCCATGTATGGGCGATGCTGCTGGATCTGTTGAACAGATCTTAGTTTATGACCATGAGAGAATATAGTAAAAAATGAGATAGTGCCTGCTGTCCCACATTATAATTCTCCAAGAGATTAAAGACTTCATTTTTTCCAGAAGAAGTACGGCTCTGTTTGGGGGAAGGTTGGGAGGGGTGACATAAATCATCAATTAAGCTAGAAAGTACTTTCACCTTTTTCACAAGAAAAACTGATTTAACAAAGAGCTTCAGTAAGGCCCGAGGGTCCATATGTGATCTGAAATGAGGCTCCTGGGCCCATGGGGACAGGATGTGGGTGGGCGCCACAGGTGAGGCTGGTCAGGGCCTTAGGACCCCTTAGAATCCTCAGGGTCCTGGTAGTTTTCTCACAGCTATGGTATTTCCACTTCAAGTTAATAAAAACATTTCATTCCACTTTTAGCGTATTTATTCAGTTATTTTTATTTATTGGTATAATCAAGAAATGATGCAGACTTTCAGCACCAGAAAATGGATCATTAATTCAGAGCTTAGTAAATTACAGAAACAAGAGGAGAAAAATGTCCTTTATTTCCTCTGGGAAGAGGAAAAGGGAACAAAGGACACTAACACAACCTGGGCACAAGACCAGCAATCTCTGAAGCGGAGTGTGCACAACCCATGGAGTATCCAAGACAATCACTGAGGTGTGGGAAGAAAACATTTTTGTGCCTTTAATATTTAAAATAAAATTAAATTAAAAATATTTTTAAATAGTGTTTATTTCAACATTATCCATTTAAAATCTATATTTTGTGTAGGTTTTATAAAGTACATAATAGGAATAAATTATTTATTGTGATGTGGCTTATAATAATAGCCATAGTAAGGGTGATCTGATTACTACGAAACCCTTCTGTACCTTATTATTCTTCTTTTCATAGCTATGCGCGTTAGGAGTGAACAGATTAAAATCTGGGGCACTTCAGGTAATGCCAAAAAAAAATTAGCCTAAGGGAAAAGTCCTAATTTGAAAATGTATAATTTCCAGCTGTGTTTAGGAATAGATAGGATAGCAATTAGAATATGCCGGTTCTGGAGCTCATGCAAATAAGGAGCAAGTAGTCCAGCACAAAGCCCAAGAAAACAACCTCGGAAACACACCTTTTGGAAATGGTTGCTTGCTTAATTTCTCTGAGGGGTCAGAGAGAAGCTTCAAGCAAATCATCACCACTCCTGAGAACAAATTGCAAGAAGAGTGGGGTTTTTTCCCAGTATGTCAGCTGAGTCATCTTAAGGGGAAGTTGTTTGCATCACTTGCCACTTCATTTTTCCTCATAAGATGGCCTGGGTTGGAGCAGCTCTATGTGAAACACATTTAACGTTGTGTATTTTAGAAGGGTCTTTTGGGGGGTGTTGTGGAAGGAATGTTATGTCTTGTGGACTGCTCCCCAGCATGAATACTGACAGGACTTTCTGCTCTTTCAGTTCAGATTTGGCCTAAAAGTCCAAAGTCTGCTATTTATTCTGTATTTTCCCTTTAAAACTGAGTCTTGGACAATGACAGAAGAGTTTCTATGCTTGTCATGTCATGATATTGTTCTAGCTATTGTTCTAGGTCATTTGTTAAAGACACATGCCATGAAGTTACTGTAAATCAGATGCAGTGTTATTTTTCTATCTGTAACCTAGCAGTCTAAGAAATATAATTGCTATCTAAAATCTGACATGTTTTTTCTGCTAAAATTGGTATGAACAGATGCCTAATCCGAAGGTCAAATGAGTTCAAAGTGGCTCATGAGTTTGAGATCAGACACAAAAATTTCCCTTAAAATGTCCAAACTGCTGAGCTCTGCTAAGAAATTTTATGTCCTAAAGACGTGATAAAAGAGTTTGACTAATAATTCCAGTTGTCCCTCCTGGGATTTTTTGCTTTTATTGCTTTTGATCTTCTTGGTAGTTCTGGCAGGTTTTCTCTCTTAGAATAATCAGATCTTTCCCTTGTCCCTCAGAGGTCAGCAGCTGATTTTGCACATTCATTTTCACTTTTCTGTGCTGCACTTGCCATCTGATGCCTTGGTACTCTCAGGCGGTGCTGTTGAAAATGATAACTTCAGCCAACACTGCACACAGATTTGAGGTCTGATCTCCATGTTCGCTTGAGAAGAGAGTTGGTGACTATATCTGTCTATACGTATATACCATCTTTTTCAGAAATCTGAAATGAGTAAGCACCAATGGGGTGGCTGAAGCATTCCCTGGTGCTGTGAAAGACTGCATCTCAGCCTCCCTCTACCCAATTCAGAGAGCAGAGGACCTCTGTTTTCCACGTCCTCACTGAGCATTTGCGACTCCTCAGCAATTCCAAGAGGAGAGGTTTTTCCAAGTGAACTAGTTTGCACATTTCTGCTAACAGTTTCAGGCCAAATAAATGCATTTTCCAAAAGAAAGCAGTTTTAGCTGGAAGTGCCAACTATCTATCATCTCTGTTCATTTTCTTACTAGAATTTCTTAACTGTTCAACAGATACAACAGAATCAGCAATTTACAAAGGCTCTGGAAGACTTTCCAAGTACATTGGGTTACAGCAATGTCATCAAGGCAATGCATAATACACCAATCCATAATGTGAAAGGTCAGGTGCATTTCAAGAATGCCCGGAAAGATGAAAGCAACTGAAAAAGAGCTAGGAAAATGTAGTCAACAGATTCAGCAATGTGAAAGTCCTATTACATCATTCTCTTTGGCTGTTTACAGTCTGACAGACAAGAGACTTCATGTGAAACTGTTAAAAAAGTTAATAAATCTCACCATAAGGAACATTAGCAAGATGATCAAACTAATTTTTTAGTTTAATTATGTCATCCCACTGCTATTAATGACAAGTCCTCCAAGTACCCTCAGTCATTTATTTGTGTTTTTATCCTTCCTACAGATAGTTTTTTATATCTCCACTTAATCATTGCTAAGACAACAATATAAACTCATTCCTTTTAATATCCTTCATCAAACAATCTCTCCAATCTTCAGTGATTGCATGAGACTAGAATGGGGGAAGAAAAACTGTTTTTTGTGAAAATCTTCCCATCCTAATTGGGAATGGGAAACCAAAATCCCAGCAGAAATACTCATGGTGAAATATCTCTTAATTGTTTTGGTGTGTTTCTATTTTGCAAAAATAAACATTAAAAATCAATTAGAATGTTTAAACCAAAACTTCAGTTTAAAGTTATCTGCGTGGTCTTTTCCTGTATTTGAACATTAAACAAATAGTTGTTGAAACTAACCTTTTCCTACAGGAAATTGAGTTCAACAGATCATCAGTTCCAAATGAAAACAAGCTTTATCCGAGCCTGTCTCCGGTCAACTTTTACACTCTAAATGAAACCTCCATTCTTGGAGGTAAGCTGATATAGAGAAGTAGACATGAAATAACATCAGGAAACAGTGTCAGCGTGACTCCCACTAGTGTTGAACAGACTGTGAAGTCTGAGCTGATAATTTTGGCAGATAAGTGAAATGCACTCAGAATTAATTGAAATAGGATTTGTCGCAATATAAAAGATGCAACTTTCCTCAAAGACTTTCAGCACAACTCCTGGTTACACAGATACCAAAACCAAACTTCAACAATCATTGCCACTCTAAATACAAAGGCTGTAGGAAGTCATCATAGTAGTCAAATAAAGATGTTGAAATGTGTTTAAAGGTCTGGAGAAAACTCAGCTCCCTGACTCCTGGAAATATAGCAAGAAGTTTTGCTACCCAAGACAGGATATCAATTTGACATTTTCTCTCTTCACCTTCCTGTAGAATGATTCCTTATGGTGAAAGATTTTAAAAACAGAATGTCTGATATCACCTCATGGTGCTGATAGATCACCATACACCATCTTCATCAAATGAAGCTCTGTATGTTACCAGTAAATTTGCTCCCTGTCATCATTACATCTTTTCATGTCAGAGTAGCCCTAGTTATTCCTGACAGACATGACAAGTTCCCATCTTTCCTGGGTTCTTTCTTTCAGTTTTGGCAAGCTCTGTTTCAGTGTTAATCAGGAAGCATGCTTCCTTGCATGCCACTGCACAGCTGCCTTGAGCCCTTGTTCAGTGAGATTCTTAAAGTACATTTTTAAATGTCAGTTGTCCCATTAACTTCACTTGCTTGAAATCTTAAAGCTGTGTCAGTACCCAGATGAGTTCATGCTTAACTGATTCATGGAGGAGGTAGTCAGTGGTTAGGTTTACTTTGAAAAACAGTCAGATGCATGGGATTAACTAATGTGACATACTGGTTTAATCTGGCTCCACAAATTACACATGCCCATATTTTAACAACTTGCTCTGATTTATTATTGCAAACAAAATAAAGTCCAAAGTAGTATATATGAACTGTATATGTGAACGTGTGTTTAAACACGTTTTAGGGTTTAAAAGGGCTGGCCGCACAATGCAGGGAACAGCTCAGAACCATAACAACCAGCCAAGAGAGCTCAAAGATTAAAATGTTAATAATGATAGAGAACTATTTGGAATCATTTGGCTAGCTACACAAATAGCCTGCAAGTGAGAAATAGACCATGCTAGTTAAGAAACTTAGGTTTGCCTGAGTATATTCAGAAAAATTGAGGAATTATTGGTGCATTACTAAATTGAATTGGCGGAATCAAGAATTACATTAAAGACAGGATGGAAGAGTACATGAAATCAGTCTTGTGTGATCCAGTCATAGCATACAATGACATTGAAATACTTCTATTCCAATAGTTCCTAATTTTATGTGACTACTAAAAGTAGTCTTTCCTCAATTAACAAGTCCAAGTACCTTGCATCTAAGAGCTTAAAAATGCTAATGAGTTCTCTGAATTACTGTTGTTGATTTTCAGTACATCTTGATCATCAAGGAAGCTCAAGAGGCCTGGAGAGAAGTAATATGCTAATATATAAAGGAGGTAAAAAAATAGAAAAGCAGATCTAGTTAAGTGCATGGACAATCTGATTAAGTGATGTGATCCACAGTTACCTGTTTCTAGTGGATTCTGGCAAGCAAAAAGTTGAAAAAAAGGCTACATAAAATGTTATATATGCATAGGAATAACAAAGGAAATTTGTACTTAAAAGAAGGACTCTGTGTTAGGAGCAATTAAGTGAATAGAAGCAATGAATCAGAAAAGGTATTTTGAGGCTATGACTATTGATTATCTGAATACAAGTTCCCATTGTGATAATGTCGCTAAAAAAGCAAAATGTGATATTTGATGCACACGAGGGAAATACTGAGTAGGGGCAGAGAGCTTCTGATCCCATTAATACCTCTAAAAAGAAATTGAGTACTGCAAGATCATGCTGATTCAGTGGCTCTGAAGAGAGGCAAGAATGCTTACAGGTTAAGGAAACCTGCCTCTTAGAGAAAGACTCAAAACCACTTTGAACAAGCAGAGCATATTGAGGAACAGTATGATCAGCCTAAATCCCAGTAAAGGGAGCATAAATTCAACAGTGTGAAGCTCTGCAGCCAAGCACTGACAAAAGCCATGTGGCTGGAAGCTTGACAAGTTCAGGATTTTTATTTCATTTTTGCCAAGACTATAATTAACTAGGAGAGCAATCTACCATGGTCTGTTCTGTGTTGTCCATCATTTTTAAATTAATTTTGGGTTTTTTTCTAAAATATATGCCATGGCTAAAAGAAAGGAATTAACACCATAAATTTAACACCATAAATCCTACAACCAAAGGCAGACCTGTGAAAAAAAAAACCAAAAAAAAACCCCAACAACAACAACGTAAAAACAACCACCACCAAAACCCTGCAAATTAAAACCAAAAGAAAAATATGGGAACTAGACACCCTGACTTTTCCCCTTCTTAAAAATCCCATGAGGGTCAAATTTTCTCCACAGAAAACCAGAAAACATATCCTTTGAAGCAAGTCCCCAGTATACTCAGGAGGATCTCTTTCCCAATTGCTGAACATCTTCTTGAAGTGAAGCTCCTCAGCTAGCATCACAAATTGCAATATAAAATACCAAGAACAGTGAAATACCGAAAAGTTCAGATGAGAAGTTGTGACTCTTGCAATAGTCTTTTTCCCAGGGCCTTGACAGCATGATCTTGAGAACAACATACACGCAGATGCACAGAGGGATATGTCAGAGCCTCAAAATACCCGCCAGGACAGTCTCACTCATTATTTTGTGACCCTTCAAAGACTGTAAGTTTTTGCTCAGGGAAAACTGCCAACTGATTTAAACCAAGTTACATAGCAGCTGAGCTTAAGTGATATTTTCTGCTTGAAACCCAATCATTTAAAAATAATTGATTTTTAAGAACACATTGCTATAAATATCATAGGTTAATGCATTTAAGAGCTGAAAGGAACTGTCACCACCATGTCATACAAACTCCTCCACAACAAGGACCGAAATATTTTATTTGCCATTCAATAATTCAGTGCAATCACTTGCAGCAAACCACTTAATTAAAAGTACCCAGTTCTTTTATGATGAGAACGTATTTCTCAGCTGAGTGATCTTTTTCATTGTCTCCCAGATATATCTACAGAAAATGCACCCACTGAAGCTAGAGGGACTTATACAAGGGTCCAGTTCTCCTTCACACAACATATCTCTACTTCTTACCTGGGCTTTTTTCTGAATGACCCCAAATGCTCACAGCAAAACTCAGGTTGAAGCTAATGAAGGAGAGCTAATTACATGTCAGGAGGGCTCTGTACTGCCACCCACCTTACTGAGCACAAATTAATACTAAAAGATCCTAAACCTCTAACTCAGTGCGCCTGCAGTTAGATTTTTGAGCCTATATGCCTAATTCCTGTCATTTGCATGTTTCATTAACATGAAAATACTTGTTGATGAAGCATTTTCCTACTAGATTATAGGATCACTCAACAAATGTAGATAGAATAGGGGAGAACCATAGACATAATACCTCAACTCTTTAGTGAAGAGGGAAACATGAAAAATATGCCTCTGAGATGTCTTGCTGTCTTCGTTTTAAAACTTCTGCCTCTTTCTCTCAACTTTACTGAAAACTGATTAATTTCTATAGCATGATTCTTTCTGATCCATCATTCAATCTCATTTTCCTCTTCTGATTTACAATAGATTGTCAGAGAGATTCATTCTAGTTTCATTTCCATCTTGAGGGCTAGCTGTAATTACTTCTGAAGTGTTTGAGACTTTTTTTCCTGAAGTTGCCTAGTTTCCTCATTTAATAAAAGCTGATCTTTCTTTTGTTTTCTTTGTTAAAGTATCAACTCATTTACCTCAAAAGCAATCAAATGAGCATTCACAATATTAATTGGACTGCAGAGGCGTTAATGGATTTTATCCCTGTTAATAATGTTTTTCCATTTTATTTCACCCACTTAAACAACAGCAGCAGCCTGCAGTACAAATATTGAGAGCTAGCATTCTACAGAAACACCATTTCATGCTTTTGTGTTTGCATACAGCCTTTAATCACGTTGAAGAGAATCTTCCTTTTTTTCCCCTCATATGTAGCAAACTTCTCACTTTTCATGTTAAATATCCTACTACTGCATAAAAATTGAGTTCACAGAGTCACAGAATGACTGAGGTTGGAAGGGGCATGAGGTCATCTGGCCCAGTACCCCTGATGAGCCAGGGTCACAAAGACCCAGTTGCCTAGGACCATGTCCAGATGGCTTTTTAATATCTCCAGGGAGGGAGACTCTATCACCTCTCTGGGAACCTCTGACAGTGCTTGGTCACCTTCACAATGAAAAAGTGCTTGATAATGTTCAGACGGAACCTCCTGTGTTTCAGTTTGTGCCCATTGCCTCTTGCCCTGTCACTGAGTACCTCTGAAAAGAGCCTGGCTCCGTCTTCTTCACACCCGCCCCTCAGGTATTTACAGACATTGATGAGATTTCCCCTGAGCCTTCTTTTCTCCAGGCTGAACAGTTCCAGTTCTCTCAGTCTTTCCTCATATGAGAGATGCTCCAGTCCCTTCATCATCTTCATAGCCCTTTGCTGTACTCTCTCCAGTATGTCCATGACTCTTGTACTTGGGACCCCAGAACTGGACACAGTACTCCAGGTGTGGCCTCACCAGTGCTGAGTAGAGGGGAAGGATCACCTCCCTCAGCCTCCTGGCAATACTTTGCTTAATGCAGCCCAGGATACCAGTAGCCTTCTTCATGCAAGGGCACATTGCTTGCTCATAGTCAACTTGGTGTCCACCAGGATCCCCAGGCCCTGTTTGCAAAGCTACTTTCCAGCTGGGTGGCCTCCAGCATACATCAGTACATGGGGTTGTTCCCCTCCTAGCATGGGACTTTGCACTTCTTGCTCACCTTCATGAGTTTCCTGTCCACTGCTTTCTCTAGCCTGTCGAGGTCCCTCTGGGTGGCAGCATGACCCTCTGGTGTATCAGCCACTCCTCCCAGTTTTGTGTCATCAGCAAACTTGTGGAAGGTACACTCTCATGGGCCTCATTCAGCAGCAGGCCCACATTTTTCCTAACCTTTCTTTTGTCATCTATGTACTTATAGAAGCCCTCTTGTTTTCTTTGACATCCCTCTTTCACTTGGGTCAGGAACTTGTCATCAGTCCTCTCCAGGACCCTCCTGGAGTGCTTATGGCCTTCTGTGTTGTCCCAACAACAGATATTGGGGTGCTTGAAGTCCCCCATGAGAAAGGAACATGAAGCTGCTTCTAGCTGTCTGTAGGAGACCTCATCCACTTGTTGTCCCTGATCAGGCAGCCCATGGCAGACACCCAGTACAGTGTCACCTTTACTGGTCTGCTCTTTCTTCCTTACTCATAAGCTCCCAGCTGGCTCTTCATCCATTGCCAGGCAGAGCTCCATACACTCCAGTTGCTCTCTCACATGAAGGGCAACTGCATCTCCTCATCTTTTCAGTTTGTTTTTCCTAAATAGCCTATATACACCCCCATGCAGGCATGGGACTGCCCTCAGAGGAGGAAGCCAGAGCTCAGCTGCCCTCTGTTCCCCAGGCCATCCAGGATATCTCAGAGGTAATGACACATCTTGGCAAGGCTGGAGAAAGCTGCAAAGTGGATGCTGGCTCCCAGGCACCAGTAACGTGACCCTCTTCACTGAGGCTGGGTGATTAATTTCAATAATCAGAGCTACCCAGGGAGAGTAATCTCTGATGAAGTAGTATGCTGCCATCACTACAATGCCTAATTTTGCTCATTCAGTAATTTAGGTCATCCTGATCTTTATGGTGGCAACACTCAGCCTTGAGCCAAATCTAGGGGTGGCTAGGACTTCAAGTCTCTGACGTTATTATTCACCATGTCATTTATGTTCTTTTTTTTCCCTAATCCACTGATTGCAAAACTTCTTGCAAGCAAAGCATAAAATAGCTTTTGAAGCTGTCCATATAGGTGGTATCACAACTGTCATTACAGAAGGCTGAAAGCCATCTCTTAAAGCAAGTGAAAAAGCAAAACAAAACAATGCAATCAAGGAAAGCCTGCACAGTATTGAAGGGACTTCTTTGGGGAAAAAATTGAGCTCTCACAGAAGTGGCAGGAAAAGAGACATGAAAAATGTGTACTTTTTTTTTTCATTGCCACTGTAGAGAAATCGCCTTTGTTTGCTAAACAATGGAATAACCTCTACCATGAATGCAACAACAACAACAAAACATCTGTAATTCTACCTAAAAACATTAATTAACAATGTCATACATTTGCTAAAATATCTTTCCTCTGTTTCTACATTAACTTGCCTAAAGGAAAACTTTTTTTTTAAAACTCCGGATTTAGTTATGAGTAAAACCAGTGAATGCTGGCAAGTGTATAGCTTTATAAGTACCATTGCTGCAGTTGTACATGCTGCAAGGGCTTGCAGATCTCGTGCTTCCATTTTGAAGTGAAGCCATTTTCTTTCCAAGAACTAGGGAGAGATGTGGGGTCATCTGGGTGTGATCCAATGTACTCAAGTGGGCAGCCAAACTAAGTTTTGCAGAGTATTAATTACAAGTCACCACTGATGTGTATGTTGGCTTGGGCTTCCAGAACAGAAGTCTCTGGGATTTAAGTATTTTTCCGTCAACATTATATTGCTGCTGTCACCAGGGTTGGAATGCCTTACCATCCAAGCACCCGCAGAGAGACAAAAGTTTTGTAGGGTACTGAATACTGTTTCCTCAAACTGTGCATAGAAACTAGGGTCTAAATAATTCATTTCAAATTGTCCAGGTATCTGTGGAGTAGCAGACATGTTTCTAACATCCTAGGTTAGTGTGACAGCTACTGAAATTTTCCCTCTTCTCCATAATCGCATATTCTATTATTCCTACTCAGATCAGTTCTCCAGTCATCAAGCTTTCATTTTGTGCCTGGATGCATGCTCAGCTGGAAAGTGCATGACAGAATTCTGCTGGGCCTTTCTGAATGATGCAAGTGTCATCCAAATACACTTGGTAATGGCTAAAATGCTGCTTCTCCCTTACAATACAAAGACCAGTTGCTCACAATTGAAAGAGTAGTAGAGAATAGCAGTATTCATGCTCCAAAGGCATTGCAAGCAGCTGTAAGTTTTTCGCTCTTATCCCCTCGATGATTTTTTTGTTTAAGTGCCTAGAAAGGAAGCAGCTCTCAGATAAATCGCAGGCTCCAATATCTTTTCATACAGTTGCATAAACATATACATACCAACAAGCCTGTCACCTGGTATTTTGACACACCAATCATTAGGATAGTTTCTAAGTGTCATCTGAAAGCAGTAATTTAAAAAAGATCCAATTTATACTTTCAAGTGCCTTTTCTTTATGCTCCCTCTCTTATTTAATTTTTTCTGCTTTATGGTTGCTCTGGCCATGCTATACTCTCCTGATGAAACCTTATCCACCCTCAAGCCCGTAGGTTTTGTGAAGTTATTAGGTACTATGGAGAGCTATACTTCCTGAACATGTAACAGGTCGGATTATATGCTCACTGGTCTGCGGTGGAACTGACATATTGATGATTCATGTAGATTATTATTTCATTTCTAACCCACCTAATAAGTCAGCCTCTGTGGACACATATGCAAACAATAAGAAAAATACACCACACCCTTTTTAAGGATCCCTTCTGGGAAACAAAAGTTTTCTCTGCTCAAGATAACTCTTGTACTATAACTAGGTTCATGCAATCCTAGTGGAAATGCGCAACTAATGCGCCAGTCTGTTCAGGAAATGTTATCAAACTGAAACCAGCAGAGTTTACCTTGTCTTTGGTCTTTCCTCATTTTGATTTAAAGTGAACCACAAGTGCAGTGCTTTAATTCCCAGAAGTTTTGAGGGAGCCAGGCAAATAGAAAGGGAAATGCACAACAGAGCTTTTTGTTTGCTGTTTAATACTCCCTTTGTCAAGTGCATCCCAAGAAGCAATAAGGAAAAATAGTGCGCTTTCCAGTTCACTTTGTTTTGCCTATTGCTCTTTTTTGTCCATGTGCATATGAAAAACACTTTTATACAGAATGACTAATAACTTTTTCGCCTATATTCTAATCTTAAGAAAGCTGATGTTCCGCTCATTTACCCACAGAAGTAGTTCTTAGCCTCCCTTTTGGAAAGATATTACAGAATTATACTGTATCATACACTTATTTCAGGAGCGCGACACACCTTCCCGAGGTGCCTGGAATCAAACAGCCTACTGCAAAGGACTTTTGTGATACCTTTCATTCAAAGAGAACAAAACATTGTACAAACATTAGTTCAATCCCATGATTTGGACGTTACGAACAACATCCAATGTTTAAATCCTCCAGAGTTTGATGCAGAACCACTTCCTTCCAAAGCCTGTGACTATTGTTAATGTCTCACCCTCACTTCTTGAGGAAGGCAAAAAATTTTCAGTTGGCAATGCCACATAAATCAGAGATTTTACACTCTCCTGTACAAAGTCAATTGATAATGTCAGCTGAGACATCTTCACGCAGGCAATGCTATCTTTCCTCCTTTTCAGAACAGGGACTGATAGTTGTTTTGAAACACTTATATTGCATTTTAAGCTTCGTCTGTCTTATTTCCGTATTATGAAGACCTTAAACCAGGCCATGAACACCCAGCCCATGGACACCAGGTGCCAAAGCCACTATCTCCCTCCTTGTGGGGTCAGTATGGTGGGACCAGCCTCACTGAGGTTTATGTCTAATAAGAGCTAAGACACATCTGAGGTTAGATGCGTACCATCTTTACTGAACACATTTCCACGCACGAGAACTGCTCCTCTTTCCACACACAGAGCGCGGTATGTTATTTAGAAAGTCATATGGACAAGGCAAAGGCAAATGGAAGTGTATTCTTAAGTCTTGCAACAGTTACTCTACTAGCTTTTCCACTGAGCGCTCTGTCACCGCCGCAAAACATTTGCAACATATTTGAAGTGTGACCACCTGCCTGACTGTTCATCCACTCCTATACAACGAACATTTCTACTTCTGTATTAAAAAGACTTTATCACTTTCCCTCAAAAGCATCTCACCTAAAGGGATTTCACCAGCTTTAAAAAGAGGCTTTTTTTAAAGAGAGATTCATATGTGACAGCAGCTATTCTGTGCTTTATAAAAGCATTTGCAGTATTGCTGACCTCAAGTTTTAAACTATTGCATGCAAAACCTTAGAAGATGTGACTTAAAAATAAAATCAAGCTGTCATTCTCATTATCTGACGTCCTCATTTGCCTGCTTCTGAGCTCATAGGCTAGAGTAAGACAAAACAGGGAAGCTTTTTCTTTGGAGCAGCAGCAGCAGAAAGGGCTAGAGACGTTTTACTTCTAGGGACTTTTAGGTTCTCATACATTCATGTAAGATCAGTAGATCATTAATTTAGCTTATGAAAAATAACAAGAACTGGGAACTCTGCCCTTTCCTGTTACTGTACATGTTTTTCCTCTCTCCTACTTGTATGTGAAGTACCCAATAAACCAAGAGATGACTTTCATCGTACTAGGGAAAACATTATCTTAGCTACATTTAGCCATTTTGAATGCATGAGGAAGCACATCCCCCCTCAAAGATCTCAGTATTATAGTGTTCCTTTTCCCTCTAGTTTTCCTCAGACAAAGCAATCTTACAGCATCGTTAAAATTAAGAAAGACAAACTTTTCATACTTAAGTATTTCTTTCCAAGCTGATTCCCAATACCTTTCCAATCCTTTCTCCCTTTTATCCCCATCTTCTCTGCACTACTCGGAACATCTTTTTTTATTCCCAGCATCACAATTACTTTGCTTCCACACAGGGTACACATATACCTTCATTTTCCATAAAGGGAAAGAAAGAGGGAATATTTTCAGAGGGAGCTTCTTGTGGGTCACCTGAGACTCTTCCCATGTGCAAAGAGCTTTCCACGTACAGCTGACATCTCAAACAGTTAATGAATTTTTTACTAAAACTCTTGTGTCCTTGACTAATCTCTTCACACTAATGAAACCAGCCAGATGCAGGACAAGACCTGGTCAATCTTTACACTTGGGCTGGAGGAAAGTATATATCTCTGGCTCTTGAAGGATGAATTGCATATCTCTTCTGGAAGGATTTATTTTCTTTTCAAGTGCTGAAACTCTGACCCAATCCCAAGGAAAGGGGAGCAGTTCAGACAGAGAAATAGAAAGGACAAATGAGCAGGCCTAAAACAGTTGTTTTATGTGTGTGTTGCTGTTATAATTAAATAGCTCCATGAAGGATGGAGTTATGTTATAAAGTAGAGAGATTTTATGATTATACAAAAATCTAAGCCGATTCACTCTGGCCAGAATGAGTGGTCACACTTGGGTTTGGCAAATAGCATCTGGGTGTAAAGGCTAGAACTTTGGGAGGGGCAGAAAACCAGTGGAAAAGTTGGAGGTTTATGCATTGCAGGACATCTATGTGCAGAGAAGGAGAAGGAGCTAAGATTCACCAGTGTTCCATTCTCAGCATTATATTTCTAAATGTAATAAAGTGCAAGAGTTGAGATAATAGCATTTGTTAGCACAGCTGGTGAAGTTACCTGAAGCAGCAAGGACAATGAGGAATGAATTGCAACCAAGAGAAAGTAGTCAATCCAACAGTTAAACACAACTGAAATCAGCCTTTGCTACCCAGCAAGACTGATAGTCTGAAACAGCAGGAGAGAGTAAGCAATCAGATGATCTAGCAGCTGCCTAACCAGAAAGTAGTGATACTGTTATTTGTTACACTTTAGGAACAACTGTTTGTCTACTTTAGACTTTTCCTTTCCTCCGTTCTGTAAAAACATTGCTTGTTAGCAATTTGATTCATATATTAAAGTGGTAAAAATTATCTTGTGGAGCCCCAGAAAGATTATTACAATTTCCACAGGTTTCTGAGTGATACCTATTTGTCCTCATAACACTTTTAGATTTGAATCCAACCCTTGCTGCTGCCAATCAAACCCTGACATTATACAGATAACTGTAAGGAGATTAAGCTTGACTAAATATCCTGGGTTTCAGCCCTTGGAAACCACCAGGACAGCAATAGTTTGATACAAACATCAGCTCCATGAGTTCACATAAGTAAACAGAAATTAAGTAAGAGAGAATGGGGAAAAGACACCTGGAGCATGTCAGAAATTAAGCTGAGAGCATGAACATAGTGTCAGAGTAATCATTCAGGGCACTTAATCCTTTAGTGGCCATGCTTTGTGTTGGTCCAGATAAAACAAACAGGCCACAAAAAAGAAATCTGTAATGTGGAAATTTTCAGTTAAAAATTACAATAGAGATATCTACCTACCTGAATACTGATTGCTGTATGTAAATTTCTCAATTCACAAATTCCCAGTCTCGTTAAAAAAAACCCCATATTATTCACATATGAATGCCAGAACTTCTTGTTTTCAGCCAGCTCTTTTACACAATTATCAAAAAAATGGTACCTCAAAAGTCCAAATATGAACTGTTAGAAACTATGTCCTGAAACAATATTGTATTGTCCTGAATGTCCTTAAATATGCATGTACCTTTCTGAAGTTCTGGTATGACCATTGGGTCATCATACATATGAGATAATTTTGAATAGAAAATTATGCTTGGGAATTTGTTTTCATTATGAAGTGGAACAAAAAAAATATATGAAGAAAAGTTTCAAGATGAAAGTTCTTCAGGTTGATTGAAATACTTGCTTTGTTCCATTCTCATTTTTCCTTGTTTTACACAACATTGTAATCGCTGATAGAAGTGTGAAGTGAAAGTCATTTCAGTACAAAAAGAAAAAAAATCTTTTGATATGGTTGAAAACTCTTTTTTTTTCCCTAAACAAAATGTTGTCACACTGATATGGAAAACTTATTTCAGAGGAACAGCAGAATATTTCTGAGCAGAAAAATAGTCCATGAGAAACATTTTGATCACTGCAGAGCTCCACCAAACCAGCTCACCCCTTATCAGTTTATGGGTACTGTATTGTCTGACTCTTTTGGAACACAGGATGGAACCACCCATATTTTCACTAACAATTAAAAACTTGTAATGAGCAGAAAAGCAATACATTTATTCTGAGAGCAACTGACTGCACGGAACTGAGATCATTTCTCACAGAAACAGGAAAAAAATAATTGAATACAAGAAAGGTGCCCATACCATGGCAGCATAATTAAGGATGAAAGCCTACAGGAAAGAAGTGACTTGAAGAAAGAACAAATGTGCAAATATTTTAACTCACAAAAACATGTCCATCTGGACTGCAAAAATTCTGAGCAAATTACATCCATCTCTGATCTTTCAGATATATACTGCATGTGCTTAATTTTACATGTACATGCAGATATTCAAGGAATCAATTAAAACATATTGATTTAAATACTTATTTAATTGCTTAGAGGACTATAGCCTGAGTTTAGGATTTTTCATGAACCCAAGGGATTTTTTAGTTCAAATCGCATTTATGACTTTGGGTTCTTTTAAAAAACTCAGTCTAAATATATACTTCAATTAGAACTCAAGTGAGCCTGAGAAGTGTGAGAGGTTGAGAGGTTCACACACTTTGTTGGAAGTCCAAAATCATACAGCCTCTGGTTCCAGAAATGACCTGGTAATAGTGGGAGAACCAGAGTCTTCCTGTGAGATTCTTTAATTGGGAATGAACCAAGAAATGCCAGAGGTGGAGGTTTGGAATGATTCAGAAGTGACACTTGATATATCCCACACCTTTATCCAAAACCATCAAGTATTTGGTCATTTTAACTATGTGTGTCATCTATGATCTCATCTATACGTATCTCATCCATATGCAGAACACTATTCCTTCTGTATAGGTATCAAAGGCATTTAAAACTTTTTTTTGATACAATCAATTACAAAAATCAGAGGACCCACCTGTTCCAACCTTCCAGTTTGCTAAATACCTACTCTAGTGTTCAGCTGCATAGTGTGGCTTTTCTCTAAGATTTTACCAAAAAGAAATTAAAGTAATCCGTAGTCATTTTCATCACATGGTATCTTTCCTGACCCCAAACTCTAGTCTCAAAAACTATTATTTCTACAATGGATTTTTGCTCTAGACCCAGAGAGCATAATAAGTCTCAGCTGAAACTTTCAACAGACTCCTGTATGTCCAACTACCTGCAACTGCCTACATCTATTTGAAGCAACAGTGAGATCTGCCAGAAAAGCAGTATTAGTAATGAGCCTCCACTGGATTTTTCCTCTATCACCTGCATTGCTGTGACAAAACAAAACTACTTTTACAAACCATGTAATCTTGCAACTTCACCAAGTATTTCATTACTATAACATTGAACATTTCAAGACATTCAGACTTTGCTGGTGAAAATGTGATAGAGCATACACCATCTGGAAGAGAAACAGGAATGTCATCAGGAGTCAGTAACTTCTTAATGCCTACAGCCAGGTCTGTCAAGGATACCCTGCCAGCACCACAGGGCTCTAAGACAACACCAATACCAGAGAGTTGTTTGGAGCTGCATGTAAAAGGTGCATTTGATAAGTCAGGGGTTTAGCTACACATACCACAGCTGAGGAGTGACAGGGAGATATTTCTTAAATTTATTTCTGTCCTGGATTGAAGCCAGCCTTAAAGAACTGCTCAGGTAAATGAGACTGACTGCATCTGCCCAGCTCTAACTAGATGAACTCAGTAGCAGTTAGAGAACAGAAGCAACAGACTAATTTTGCAAAGTCAGCAACAGCTATATAACAATTTCCTGACACATTTGAAGTGGGAGAGCAGAAGGTGACAGAAACCACAAGTGACACTGCTGATTGGCCTAGTATATGGAGAAAATCAAAGATATTGTCCTGGAACTATGTAGCTAGTGGGGCAATATGCAGTTTGTGTCAACAGTCCAGGATAGAAAGTAACAAATAGTGTAGAGAGTAGCCCCATGGAGAGGGGTGGGAGGAAGAGTACAGGTACCTGACATCATGTGAAAGGCTGAGTGTAAAATCGAACTGCTATGCACAGAGGCCAACCTGCCAGCCAGCACTTTGCCACATCAAGTGGTTAGAGTAAGTGGTCTGAACCCCAGGGTCCACACTGCCAGGCTGAACTGGACCAGAGGGGTTGAGGCCTGATTTCTGCAACTGAGTGTTACAGGACAGAAATCACTGTTTGCCTGCAATACACATACCACTTAACAAACAAACTTTGAATTTTATTTTACTCAGCGTTGGTTCTGTTCTTGTATGTACTCCACCTAAATAACCTTTGGCAGCTTCTCTAGAGAAGTATGGTATTTTTCAGACTATGAAAAATAATAGGTTTAATGGTTAATCAGAAAGACGTTGGCTAACATGGCTAACATCCCTTGACAAAGGAGAACCTTAAATATTAGCATGCTTGTTAAGTGAAGCAGGTATGGATATTCCTGATAGAACAAGTTAGAAAATGTCTTTTCCCTGGAAAAATTTCAATCTGCCCTTCCATCTGCTTTTCCTTTTCTTCCAAAATACCTCTAGAATAGGCTGGGAGGGGAGCGGGGGAGAGAGCTCAGCAATTAGTTTTCCACTGAGATGTTTTCACTTTCCTACCTTTCTAGATGAAAAAAAGGCCAGACAATTCTCCCATCTGTCCCACTAGCTAGTGCTGCCCAACCATTGCCACCCAGGTCTAATGGTGTGCACACCTCATCTGAGAGGTCAAGGTCCAAGATGACTCACAGGTGCTAGGCTGTTTCTGTTTCCATTCAAACTGGATCATTACTGAGGCTCTGCAGCTTGTTTACAAAAACTTGCTCTACTATTAGTCAGGGAAACAAGTTCCCTAGGGAAATCAGGAACTGTAAATCAGCTTATAACAGCATATCTGTTGCTTACAGTTTTAGATTTCTTTGTTCACATCAATATGTTTCAATATTTTATTTTATATAGTTCATCTGATTTAGTGACACAGACGCACCCCTCCCCCTCAAAAAAGCAAAAACTATTGGAGGAAAAAGTGGCTTTGTTTCCTTAATTTCATGGGAACCCCCACAGCTTCCAGTTCCCAAAACACAATGAGAATGCAACATTGCCATTGTTGTGTATTAGTATTCTTGCTGCAGTGTAAATGCCAAAGGAGCAAATTGCCCTACTCCAGGGGAACCTGGAATAGGAGTGCAAAGTGCAGCTTTTTTTCTCACTTCTTTCACAAGCCTGCCTGTACTATGGTAACTGCTGGAAAGGATCTTTTTTATTTTTTTTAGTATCTTTCCCTTTGGTGTTGCAGTAATAATAGGGAAGCCTTTTCTGTCACTGTTGAGTACCCTCCCCTATGATGAGGGACATAATATGATCAGACAGTCCTTTAGTGGCTCAGAAGATAAATCAGTGTTCTCAAACTTGTAGCTTTGGTCTTCTTACACCTGCACCCACAGAAATAAGAGACATCATGTGTCTGATGTCAAAACAACAAATGTTGCAGTGACTTTGTTCAGTATTGTGGCTGGTCCACACATAATGGTAACATTCAACTTGTGTTGTAAAATCCTAGGAGAGGCTTTCTTAGCTTAAAGTTTTGGCTTATCTATTTGCAGTCTTTGTTTTAAGTTTTGTTGATGACTCGGTATTCCTTTAGTGGCAAAATCTGCATGGAATTTGAAGGGGTACATGCAGTGATCACTTGACAGAAATTAAGCTATAATTTGCTCATTTGCAGATCAAAAAGGTTGTAAGTGACTTTACTTTCAGGTCAGATTGAGTTTCAAGAAGGCAGAGTTTCATTATTAAGAATCTGAAAAGGTCATAATACTAAATCTGTAAAAACAGTAGAAACAGCAATCAAATAATTTAATCAGTTGACAATAGCAATAGACCGTTTAGCTCCACTTTACTTCTCTTCCCCAAATTCTTCAACATTTAAAAAGAGAAAAAAAAATCATGAAGT
The DNA here is from genome assembly GCA_947846985.1 of Fratercula arctica. Taxonomy (NCBI): domain Eukaryota; kingdom Metazoa; phylum Chordata; class Aves; order Charadriiformes; family Alcidae; genus Fratercula; species Fratercula arctica. Next base: position 60,977,628 of record CANTUZ010000002.1, on the reverse strand, counting down.
TAAGTAGCTTATTTTTAAGGCTCATGCTAAATGCTTCATTTTCGGGTAATCAAAGTAATCATTTATTGTTTTAGGAAACTATTTTTTAGCCTTGGAGTGATAGTTTTCTAAACATTATGATTAGCCAAGCAACTTCTATGTGAAACACAGCAAGTTCACTCTTTCCAATAACCACATACACCGAGATGATCTTTATGTTTCAAAATAGCCAGCAGAGTGGTAGCAATATAAAACTAATGGAATTCAAAGCCCTCGGACCTTAGCTACCTTATCAAAATTGATGTGGATTTCTCTCTTTGTCCGTCCCCCCCCATCCTACAACCTTTTCATCATATAGGTACGGTACTAGTCACATGTGAGGCCACCGAGTACCTCACTGCTTGAGTAACAAAGTGACACCATACCCATAGTAATGGTTTATAGCTATGCTTCCTAGCCCCAGACCACCTGCCTTTAGAGAATGCTAGATATTTTCTAACAGCTTTACCCCATCTAGTTAAACTCTTCCCCTTGAGTTGACAAATTGAATTGATTTGCATCACTCATTTTCTAAGTCTTCTTAATCAAAATCTGTTTGGGACATTCCATTATTTCATTTGGAAACCACAACAGTTTTATGTCTTTAATTTCTGGGTAGTTCTATGTAGATGCTGAGACAACATTAATTCTAGTTTTCTGGAAATTCCCCAACACTTCAAGACTGCTGTGGATAAGGTACAATTTAAGTCCTTCATGAGGAACTTCACTGATGTTTATATCAAGTCATATCCTTACTGTACACAGGACATCATTCAACATGTATAGGAATTATGCATAGTTTATTTACCTAGGACAATGAGATTATTCTCTCCCAAAACCCTCCAATATGCAGAGACCTACACTTTATGTAGATTCTCTGCTCAGAGGTGAACCTCCAGCTACACCAGTAAGAATGAAACGAGGTTTTCCTGACACTGTATTGGAATTCTCTCTATTAGAGGGAATATCGCATAACTGATATTTCCTCCCACCTGAAAAAGGGACTGTTATTTGATTGCAGCGCAAAATGCTAGGTAGCACCTATCCTTCTCAGCTCAAGAAAAAAGGTGGTTTCTGCAAAATAGAAATACATCATATTTTGAAAACACAAACTGAAACTGATTTGCAACAAACTCTTAGACACGGCAGAGTCTCCATTACAAATTCAAACATTCAGAGTGCAGACTACAGAACATTCGATCGAATAATTTCATTATATCCTAAAAAACACATGGAAAGCAACTACTTTGAATGTTTCACTTCAGTAATGAGTGTAAAGTTCAGATATGCTCTGCATATCCTCACCGCAAAGTTGAGGGAAGAACTCAAAGACAAGAAGGTATTTTAACACCTTTACACAGCAACACTGAAGTATCAGCTTTTACACCAGGAGCTCTGGTTTTATTTAACTATTTTTCTTAAAGCCATACTAATTTCAAAGGGGTGATTCAAAGTACGTTGCCTGAATTAACTCTTCAGTGTCTCTGGATGAGGAGCAATATGAAGACTTTCCCAGCCTGCAACAGATCAAAAATTTTTTCTTGTCATTCTTACACAGCTCTAGCAAAGATTAAAAAAAGTAGCAACAAAAAAGAAGAAAAACTCCCATGAATTCTTAGGAGTTTTCATAAGCCAGCATCAAAAAAAGTTACAAATCCCATCTTTGGGACATGATCATTTTTTAAGCTTTGTTTTTTTTTTTTTTTTTTTTTTCCTGGTTTTCAGTTTTATTTTAAGATAAGGTTGTGTTTCATTGGTTTTTTTAAAAAGGAATCTAGAACAGTTTTTCTCTACTAAAATGAACTATAACAAGACATTTCTTGTCTAATATTATCTATCCAGCTCTAAGCAAGGCAAGTGCTTAAGTATAGGAAAGGAAACCAAGTAAAAAAAAAGAAGGATCAGAGGAAAATATGAAGGACTACACTATTATATATTTTGAAATCAAAGAAAACACCTGTGCTGATGGCAACAAGTTAATACAGTTAATATGAGATTTCTCAAGCTTTAAGATGAGCAGGGACACATGAAAAACAAGGCATCTCCTGATTGTAAATTAATTTAGAAATTTCTCTTTTTATTAAGAAACTGTTCCCTACAGGTGTGAAAAGGCTTGTCAGCTTGTATCAGCTGGACCATAAAGAATGATTCATCTGCAGTGTCTGACCTTTAAAGTCCCTGCTTCCAGTCAATCAAATGAATGTGAGGGCTGATTTTGAATAAATGCCTAAACTTTTTAATTTAACCTTCCTTCTCCCTATTGCCTTATGAGATTCCCTTGTGCTAGAGCCAATATCACTTTTGATTCATAATTTATACTGGCTTCTTCCAAGAAGACAGAACAGCAACAAAATTCTATGCAGTGCATCTCTTAATGTGAGAATTAATTTTCTTGAGAAATACTTCAGCTGGGCAGTATTTCTTAACTTCATAGATGCAGGATAAGAAGTGTCAAGCTAAAGAACCTGAGGGCTGGTTACTGCCACTCCTAGGCAGAAATGGTGGTACTTAGAACCATAGAACCATAGGGTTGGAAGGGACCTCTGGAGATCATCTAGTCCAACCCCCCTGCCAGAGCAGGGTCACCTAGAGCAGGTTACACAGGAACACGTCCAGGTGGGTTTTGAATGTCTCCAGAGTCGGAGACTCCACCACCTCTCTGGGCAGCCGGTTCCAGTGCTCTGCCACCCTCAGGGTAAAGAAGTTCTTCCTCATGTTTAGGTGGAACTTCTTATGCTCAAGTTTGTGCCCATTGCCTCTTGTCCTGTCCCTGGGCACTATTGAAAAGAGCCTGGTCCCATCCTCCTGACACCCACCCTTTAAGTATTTGTAAGCATTGATAAGATCCCCCCTCAGCCGTCTTTTTTCCAGACTGAAGAGACCCAAATCCCTCAGCCTTTCCTCATAAGAGAGGTGTTCCAGTCCCCTAATCATCTTGGTAGCCCTCTGCTGCACCCTTTCCAGCAGTTCCCTGTCCTTCTGGAACCGGGGAGCCCAGAACTGGACACAGTACTCCAGGTGTGGCCTCACCAAGGCAGAGTAGAGGGGGAGGATGACCTCCCTTGACCTGCTGGCCACACTCTTTTTGATGCACCCCAGGATGCCATTGGCCTTCTTGGCCACAAGGGCACATTGCTGACTCATGGTCATCCTGTTGTCCACCAGGACTCCCAGATCTCTTTCCACAGAGCTGCTCTCCAGCAGGTCAGCCCCCAACCTGTACTGGTGCATGGGGTTGTTCCTCCCCAGGTGCAGCACCCTACACTTGCCCTTGTTGAATTTCATAAGGTTTCTCTCTGCCCAGATCTCCAACCTGTCCAGGTCTCTCTGTATGGCAGCACAGCCCTCCGGTGTGTCAGCCACCCCCCCCAGCTTTGTGTCATCAGCAAACTTGCTGAGGGTGCACTCTGTCCCCTCATTCAGGTCATTGATGAATATATTGAAGAGGACTGGATCCAGTACTGACCCCTGGGGAACACCACTCGTCACTGGTCTCCAACTAGATTCTGTGCCCCTAATCACAACCCTCTGAGCTCTATCTTTCAACCAGTTTTCTATCCACCTTACTGTCCATTCATCTAACCCACACTTCCTAAGCTTCCCTATGAGGATGCTGTGGGAGACCGTGTCAAATGCCTTGCTGCATTACGCACTTAAGGTAATAGCTCCTAAACATCTCCTTGGAGTACCGCTCCCAACTTTGGTCTTTGGGAGGACTTCCAGTAATATTGGTGGTGGTAGGATTACTCTCCCAGCACTTAAAGCACTTTCCCAGGTACAGACCTTAAAAAAAACGTTGAATAAAAAAATTAAGGGCAGAGGTCTAGCCAATAAAAACTACTGTTCAGTTCACTAAGAACAAAGCAACCTACATCAGCTTCAATAGCACGTAATTCTTAGTGCGTCATTCTGATGTGGCAAACCACACTTGTATAAATATGACTTACTTACTGAAGCAAACAGTCCAACTGGGAAGACTTCTGTGACCATGTCTTACATTATGAGAGCCTATGAGGACCCTTTGCTTAAAGTGATTCTACCTTGATTTTAGAGGCTGTAGTTTAAGCTAATCTCAGGACAAAGTCCTCAGAAAGGCTGACAGGGAGATGCTACACAGATTATTTCCTTGGGTTCAAATTAATCTATTTATAGAAACAGGAGAGAGGGGGAGACACACCAAACAAAGCATGGAGGATAAACAATACCCATGGAAGGACACACTGTGATACTACTCCTATGTCTTAGCCATTTGATGAAGGAGAACATATGTGTCATATTATAGTGCCAGGTTCCTATTGTTCTCTGGTGCTCTCTAGTTCTTAATAACCTATGAAGCCCAGAGTTTTCATCTGGTACAGCATAGCTGGCTAAAGAGAATGGCTAAAAGTATAAATAAACACTAAATTTCATGTATAAGTGAATTGTGCAAGTTGGCACCTGGTTGTAACAGCTTTGCAATGATTCATATTTTATAGTAGAAAAAGAGAAGTCAGAGATGTGTATGAAAAATGGTGAGAGGGCTAGAATGACTCCATATGAGGAAGGGCTAAAGGCATAGAGACTGTACAGTTTTAGGATGAGATAAATAAGAACAGACACAGCAGATATAATAGCTGTTATTGGGATGGTAAATTATTCACTGAGGATCATTCTTCCTTATAATTCAGAGCCAAAGACACATACAGTAGAAGGCAACATGTGTAGGAAAAATGTATTGCACATTGTATGTTAATTATGTGGAATTTGCTGCCTCAAGATATCCCCGTATCTAGATTTCGGGAGATCTATAAAGAGAGATAAACATTCAGGTAGGTCTTAGTCAGGTAGATGATGACAGCATTTGCATTTAGCTGTATTAAAAAGACAGTAAACCTTAATCATCGAAGTCATAAATTAAGCTAACTTCCTCCATGCTGGTTATTCCCTAACACCATACACTTCCCTCCAGCTTATGTCTGACTGTGTTAACATCGCTTACTTTTGATCTCTGTACACTGGAAAGCCCTTTCAAGTTCCTGAAATCCAAACTGGTTAAACTATTTCAAAAACTAGTTGTTTGAAGGTGCATTGAGTTCTCATCCCAACCCATTTTCAAGTAAAGGCTAGTAATTGACTGTACGATCACAAGCCTTAGTGACATTTAGGAAGTCTTGCTTTACAGCCTGATTTCAGATGGCTTTCTGCGGCCATCTGGAGAGATAGAAATTACTTATGCCTGAAACTTAATCAATATCAAATTTGGATTTGTTGCCTAGTTCTAAATCTCTGCCTCTGCTCAATCAGAAACAGAATTATGGTATTTTTCTAGCTGTCTTGTATCTAAGTCATTCCAAACAGTTGAAAACAGGTTTCTGCCTGTTTTAGCATAGCTTGTTCCAAGCTTTACAGAGATTACCAGTCTTAGATATTTCAAAACATCCTCATACAGCATGAGTCATACCCTGCATCTATGGTGTGCTTTCATCCAGGAGATATGATGGATTTTACAATGTCTGGATCTTCATGCCAGAAGCTGGAGCTGATTTTTAGCCTCCTTTTCCCATGCTTTAGAAAGTTCTGACTAACCTTTTACTAGAGGAGCAAAAGAAAATTTGGCAGACATTTTTCTTTCTGTCATTCTGAGACATATCAATGGCATATATATATAAAGAATATAAATGCAAAAAGAGTAACGATATTTTATGCAGCAAATGATAGGAGTAGTCATGCCACTTAGGTAACTTGTGGAGCTAGGATTTTCAATTGCAAGTTTCTTCTAAATTGCTTGGCATTGAGCAACAGAAGATGAAATCTTTTAAAGAGGTCTTAAACAGCAGAAAAGGACCTGGGGGTGCTGCTGGACAACCAGCTTAACATGAGCCAGCAGTGTGCCCAGGTGGCCAAGAAGGCCAACAGCATTCTGGCTTGTATCAGGAATAGCGTGGCCAGCAGGAGTAGGGAAGTGACGGTGCCTCTGTACTCGGCACTGGTGAGGCCCCACCTCGAGTACTGTGTTCAGTTCTGGGCCCCTCTGTACAAGAGGGACACTGAAGTGCTGGAGCGTGTCCAGAGGAGAGCTACCAAGCTGGTGAGGGGTCTGGAGACCAAGCCATATGAGGAGAGGCTGAGGGAGCTGGGCATGTTTAGTTTGGAGAAGAGGAGGCTGAGGGGAGACCTCATTGCCCTCTACAACTACCTGAAAGGAGGTTGTAGCAAGGTGGGTGTTGGCCTCTTCTCCCAGGTGAATAATGACAGGACCAGAGGAAATGGTCTGAAGCTGCAGCAGGGGAGGTTTAGATTAGATATTAGGAAGAATTACTTTACTGAAAGAGTGGTCAGGCACTGGAACAGCCTGCCCAGGGAGGTGCTTGAGTCACCATCCCTAGAGGTATTTAAGAAACGTCTAGATTTGTCACTTCAGGGCATGCTCTAGTGGCAGAGATTGGGGGTTGTGTGCGTGTATGGTTGGACTCAATGATCTCAAGGGTCCTTTCCAACCATGAAGATTCTATGATTCTATAATTCTATGATAAACAGGATCCACCAAATAAATGCAATACTCAGAGATACTACCTACTTTTGAAAATACTAGGTGTTAATTGCTGCGGTGATGGTCTTGTGATTTCAGTTTGTTCCAATCTCAGCTTTGAATATGTCTTTTTCTGATGACAGCGTTCTATTTTTGAATGACACGTTTATTTATTGGGGGATTGAATTTTTTCCATAATTTCCAACGTTCACACTGCAAATTTAAGTGAAGTTGTTGGATGTAACATCAAGACTGATATGGACTGTGGTTATGATTAACTAACTTCTATTTGGGAAACTGGTCTAAAATCAAAAGGTAGCAAATAAATAGTATTTCTCATTTGAGAGCAAGTAATGCAGTAAACAGAGTATCTGATATCCTAAATAGAGAGAACACCATGGTTAATGAATGTATCTGATGAACTTGAAGCTATATTTAATATTTCCCATATACCAAACACCAGAGCTGTCATGCCACACTAAAATAACCCCTGTTCCACATTAAGTTGCTGACACCTCCACTTTAATCCTCCGTGATTTCAACAGACATTCAGGAGAAAAGGATAGAGAATGTATAACATTTTTAACGCTCCTTGCTAAAATTTGTATGGAGGGCTGTACAGAATCCACTAGGTTTAAATGTATTGGATGTAAGCATAGGAGGTAAAGAAAGAATTGGACCATTTCATCTTAAATTGTAGATTTTGTACCAAAAAGAAGTGGAGCAGAATAGCTGATGCAAAACTGCTCAGTTGTAGGGAAAAAAAAAAAAAATATTATCTCTTGTCATTGAAAGATATAGCAGCAGTAACGTTACCATCTGCTCTTCCCTGCAATAAAACACATGCAACTCTTGAAATCAACAGCTACTTCTGTATGCAGCACAGCTATAATTTTTCAGGATTCACAACGGTTTCATTCAGTCATTAATCCTGTAATAATTTTACCATTGATAGTTAATGAAAAAAAGGAGCTAACAGATTTTATAGACCAGTGAATTTTAAAACAAACTAACCTCACCCTGAACTTTCATTGGCAAATAACACCTAACCATGGTTACCAGCTAACCCAAATTGCAGAAAGATTTGCCTATTTACATAAAGGAAACAAAGAATTAAATATAAATTAAATACAACTGCAAGTGTATTAATTTCATGACTTGTTCTTGCTAAATGCTAATCCACCTTATCCTCTAAAAAGGTAGCACAAATAGAAAAACTGCATACCAGAGGGCAGTAAAAAGGCAAAGAATGAGGAGGATTGTATGGAACATTAATGTTCCAAAACACAGATTGCCCACAGCAGTATATCACCAACAAATGGTTCTATATGTAAATAGATGAGAGAAGCTTGATGGCAGCAAAGAAAGGGTACAAGGTGCATATGGAGTTGTTGCCAGTTGCTGTGCAGATTTGACTAAACTTTGTGCAGGAAATGAAACTCCAGAAAGGTCCAAAAGAAGAGAATATAAATGTTTTAAGAGAATTGTTTACAAAACTGCAGGAGGCATAGATTATTTTGCTTATAGTAATTTTGGCACATTTTAAAGGACCTCTTATGTGAGTGTCATGTGAAACTCATTTCAGAAATGTGGGAGCGAAGCAAGATGGCATACAGCTTGTTTCCTGGAAAAACCTGAAGCCTTCATAGAGGAGCCCATAGATTTTTTGCCCATTGTATCCCTTCTTTTCTAATAGTAAAAAATGTATTCTAGCAGCTCAGTGAATCAGACAGCAGCAAAGAGAACAAACTGTTCTGGTTTGAAAAGTTACATAAGGATTGCAAAGGATTTTTTTTTTTCTCTATGCATCTACCTCATCCATCCACTTCAGTGACTAAAGTATTACCTGCAACACATCGACACAGTAAAACATGAGAAATTATAACTCCTTATTAAAGCCATGATGAACTTTGCATAGGCAATGAAGAGGCACGCACAACTACACTAGCTAAGTCATCAGATGAGGAACTTGTCCCTTTCTGTAACTCTCTCACAGCTTGATTTCATTGGATATTGAAAGTCTCATCCCCTTGCAAGACTGGACCACAAGATCTAGTTTTAGCCATTCTTTTTAGTGGAAAACAGACAGGAAGATGGCTAATTTCCGTTTTTTTCCATTTCAAAGCCAGTTTTCTATATGTATAATCTGGATTCAATATTATGATGTAAACACAGTCAGCTAAACAAACCAAATCCTTCATATCACAAACAGCCTACAAACTAGAAACAGATAAAACAGGAGAGGTACAACACCTGAATGGTCTGAGACACTAGAGACCTCCTGAGACCCTTGAGACCTAATCACTGGCAAAGTACTCATTACAAACATTTCCTCATTATATTAGTGAGAAAAAAAGGAGTCAGCTAGGTTCCCATATATGCAATCAATAGGCAGTACACACACACAAGGTTATTTATTTGTTAACAGCACAGCACTGATACTGTATTGTGATGCAATTTATTTGCTTAATGTATTCATACCATATATTCACTTACCCAACACATGGAGCTCTGAATTATGTTCACCGTACAAGCTGGATATTGCAGGCAATGATGTATTTGGATTAAAATATATTTATGTTCGTGGGAGCATTTTCCTGAGATTTGCCCACCTCGAAGAGTTGAGAGCACTGGGTAGATCTCTGGAAATTCCATAGAAAAATCCTGGAAGGGCATACTTGAGGGGAGAACATGAAGCAAAGCTACAACAGTTTCTGTGCTTGAAATAAGGTACAAAAAAACCCTACATGTCAAAGCTGACTGAAGTCCACAGGCTCAAGAGTTTTGGATCAGACCCAATATGGCTACTCAGACCTATGTGAAATTTCATACAAGTTTTGTCTCTTGGCTTCTACTTTTTTAACAAGTAGCTTATAAACACTTCAGAAACCTTGGAAATCTTCCTGTATATATCAGTAATGTAATTCCTGGCATGTCACTTTTTACCTGTCATAAGCCCATGAGGTCTATTATTTATGAATCTGCTTATGGTAACATTGCTGATTTCGACCCTATTTCAGATTCTTTACTCAGGCAATGATATTATTTACTTCATAAATATATCAGGTTTCATGTCAAAATGCTATACTTTTTATAATAAGAATAACTAACATAATATAACTTTTTGGAAAGGAACTAAGACCTTGCTGAAGGGAAGTCTTACCTCCTAATTTATATATAATTTTACATCCTCAGTGTGCACCAAAGCCATTCTGAAAGAAAAATCTTTATAAAAGTTCAGTAGATATGAGGCAAAATATCATGCTTTGCTTTGGGTTTGCTCGGCTTCATGTCTTTGAGCTTTCATTTTTCTTATATTTTGTGAATCACTGGAAGGTGTATTCCTCTAGCCACAATTGCAAGTGTTTCAAATTACATAAAACCAGAAATGTAAATACACAATTCCAGTATAACCCGAAGACTACAAGGACTATCTCCAATTTGGTGCCTCTCTTGTTAAGACAGCAGTTTCTACTTGATAAAAGCATTCTTCAAAATACTTTTCAGTTTTCCATGCTATCAAGCTAAATAAATTTAAGACCGTTAGCACTAGCAGAGAAAGCCACCAGTCCTAAAGCCTACTATAGACAGCTGAGCACACTCAGACAGAGCGCTAGTCCAAACAAGAGCTGTTCATGATTTGGGACACATCATCAGCGGTTGTAAACCATTCCCATCCTTGTAAGTAATTTACATCAACTAAGAGCCTGGTTGGAAGCATTGACCATTTTGTGTTTAAAACCTTTCCATCTGCCTTTGAGTTATGAAGCAAAGCACAAACTTTAAACAGCAAAATACCCTGTTCACATTGCAAGCTTCTGATATTGACCTCCACTGGCTTCCATCCAGAAGGATGTGTTCATGTAACACACAACTCTCATCTGTCAATCACAATTTCAATGCTCAGGACCATTAGCAATAAATGATATGCAGTTTATGGGCAAAAAAAACCTGAGAATTTGCAACCAAGATGCATATTGAAGATTTCATTGGGAGATGGTTGAAGAGTTAGAAACAAAACCTGTGTACTTTCTGAGACAAGGTCCTCTTCATCTTGGTGTTAAGTTGCTTAATGTCTGTAAAGCAATTTGAGATGTTAAGACTGCAATAAATTGCCAAAAAAAAATGTATTACTATTTTCATCATTACTATTAACTTTGAGTTTTTCTTTCATTTTTGTTCTCTGGCTCTTTCTGTCCTTTAGTAGTCTTTGTTTTTCATTGTCTTTGTCTCCTTAAGATGGTAACAACTTAGACAGGAATGATTACTTAGCACTCTTCAAGTTCATTTCTTACCACACCGTGGCCCTGACCACTATGTACAATTATATATGTTACACATATTTTATAATGAAAAGATTAATTCTCCAAGCAGTTTCTCTCTAAAATGAATACATGGATAATTTTTCAGCTAATGTAAAATACATGCTGGCTTCTACCAAGTTTACAGAAACCTAAAACTTTAACCTGTAATTCTAGAGCACAAGTTTCATCTGGTGAGCACGACCTGCATTTACCTTAGGGTTCATTTTTAGCTGAATTGCTCTTAAGCACAGCTAGAGAGACAGGTAGCTTCTATATATCGTAGAAAAGATGACAGCACAGCTCTTCTGCCAGTTTTGCCCTTTCCAAAACTCAGAAAGAGTGTGAGTGTTTAAGAGGACAAGTATCTAGGATTTTGGTGCTCGCTGTTCCAAGAGCTGTGGTTACTACGTCCACACCACATGTTCCTCCCATGGCAGCAAGCCCACTATGTTTAGATCTTCAGGAAGTTTGTCCAAGTTTCCATTTTAGCTCTGGCTGTTTTCCTTCCCATAACAAGGGCAACCATGCCAGAGCCACACTGCTTGCACTGCAGACAAATTTTGAGCAGCCTTTCAACTCATTAGCTTTCTTCCACTCAGCTGTCATATCTTAACAGTTGCAGGTGCAATGCTTCCATAGGCATGCAGGGACAGTAGACTGCCAGGTGCTGCAGCCTTTGAAATAGGTCTCCCTTTCCCTGAGGACTTGTTGCCAACATGATTTTATGAGGAATCTGACTGACTGTGAATATCTCCTGAAAGCATCATCTTTGAAATGGTGCTTCCCTTTTATATTTTGAAGCTTTTGTCTTTGGGCAGTTTAAGCATTTGAACCAAGCCAGATGTCAAATACTCTCAAGGGGAAATAACCACAACGTTATCTTTGGATCCAAATTTTCAGAAGGGAAAACATTTTACTAGATCAAAACCATAAAAAGGGAGTTAAATCTGGACTGCAAATATGAAATATGGAGTACAGATGCAAATGCTGTTCTAATTCTCAGATATACTTTAAAAGTATGTTAACAAGTTGGCTGTGTTGTTCTAGTAAGACTGATTCTGGGTTTGTGTGCAATTGCAGAGCATGGTTCACTAAGCTCTAACACTTCCTAGACTAATCCAGTCATTTCTTCTCATAGAAAATTATGGAAATTCTGAAATCCATTAAATTGTGCCTTGAGCGTCCCAGGAGGAAGGTATTAAATGAGAAGTCATCTTACCAGAGCAGAGGAGTTTCATTATTTCATTATTGCTTATCAGGTGATGCCTGTTTAAGAATTATTTCACCCAGACTATGATTTAAATGTGGTTTTAGTTCACAAGACTTTGTTCTTGTTTGTATGTTTGTTGAAACAGAACAACAGCATGGCAAATGCTTATCTTCACAGTATTTGTTCAAGAGAACAATGGTCTTGGACATAACGCACTATCTATCAAATTTGGTTATACTGCAGGGAGTAATAAAAAAAGAAAGTAGTTGTTTGAGTCTGATGAGGGAGATAGTATATTGAAATAATTATTCTTTTGTTTCCTTCCTTCCCTGATAACTCTATTAGGACATAAACTTCCCCCTCATGGTAAATTAGCTTCTGTGGGTAGCACAGTACCAACTGCAACTCTGGCTTTTTGAGGAGACCACACTATCGGACATATGGAAGAATTGAGTATTTCGAATAGAGATTCAATCAAATGGGATCTTGCTATCCTTATCTGCAGGAGACCTATAGTTAAGACACTGAATAAAGCTGAAATGATTCAATTTTACTAGAGGTTTAATCCCTTTAGAATCAGTTTTCACACTGAGATAGGGGCCTTATTTCTTTTTGAACTTTGTTTTAAAAGAAAACAAGTAAGTTTGTTATTAGCCTCGGTAAGTATTGATTTTTTTTCTTTTTGACATGTTTCCTTACAGCTGCACAACTATCCTTTCCATTTTAATGAAACACATTGGAAATTTTATTGTGGCAATGCCCTGTTTTACCATTACACATAAGAATTTTTTGGTGCTTTTATTCTGAACCTCCTGGGATTTATAGGTCAGCTATAAACATTTGTTGTGCTATCCCCGCATTCCCTGAATTGACTGAATAACTATGGGATACTGTCTGTGTATGTGCTGGAGTTAAGTGCATTCAGAAAGTCTGGAAGGTTCACAATGGACATAAGCATGTTTCCTTTTTGGAACAAAAATAGACAACTTAAGTAGACTCAAGTTCAGAAGGATCAGAGATCACCCCTTTTCATCTACATATCCAGAACCACATATAAACCATGCAATAAAGACTAAGTATTTTGTTACAAGTAAATTCTTCAGTCATTTAAAAACACTTTTATCAGTTAGGTTAGGAGAATCTAAAGCAGTATTTGTCCCATTCAGGATCACTCACAGTCATTGTGAGACTTTTGTATAATCTTCCTGCAAACTACTGAGACAAGCTGTTACTTCATTTACATTGTAAGCTTCTATACATTGGAATACTTCCCCTTTCTTCTTTAATATCTTTTTTCCATTACTTTTACATTGTTTCCATAAGGTCTCATACTCCATAATGAGATGTAATGTAGTATGTTCTTTACTACCTCTATAATCTAATGGGCTTGAACTGGGTTCCTCTTAATGCTCTTGACTCGGATTCTTTCCATTGCTCTTCTAATCTGACAATGTTCTTCATATGTGTATTTATTATACTAATGTCATCGCTTAGAACCATACGCTTGCAACGCAACCAAACATTCCCCATTCCTTAAAGGCTGCTGAATCATTTCCCTAGCAAACTTCCAAAGCAGAGAGAGAGCAATTTATGATAAGGGCACATAGGTCTGCTGCCTCCTCATCTATTCTCATTTAATAGCCATACCTCTCATATTCTCACAGAATCGCGGAGACTAATCACTTCCAAAAACTGGCCTGTAGATTAGATAGTGGTATAGTAATACAGTGAGAAAGCTAGAGCAAAAAGACAGTATTCTGGAACATCTGAGTACCACTCAACCCAAAAAGAAATGTGATTTTTAATTACTGTTAAAATCTGATAATCTTTATACCTACAATGCCTTGACATTACTAATGCTTTAAATCTTTTTCCAAACTTCACCCTGTAAAATGCTGAGTGTATTTTAATAGATGCCAGTAGATGCCATTCAGCCTTTGACTGTAAATTCATAAATGAAATTAACCCAGTGTACAAGTAAAGATATTTTTCCTGTTTCTGGAAACTCAGCATGAGATCTGTACATAAAAATGCAACATTTCCTCTCACCGTGTGATTGCTAAGAACTATGAGTATACTCAGCCTCTTCAGTTCCATGTAAAATGAACAGAATGTAAAGCCATACATTGTGCTTGGATCCGTATACTAAGCAGCCACTGAAAAGATTTCCAGAACATAATACTTAAAGACATGTGTTGCTCTTTGCAGACTCTGTGACAGAATTACAGTTGATCAATACTGCAGTTTTGCTGCAATCTGAGTACAGGATTTAAAGCTCAGCTTTACAGCTACTTCTGCTCAACGATGAATTGAAAAATAAGGTAAATGCTTTGAGCATTTTCCAAAAGAGAATGGGTTCCAAAGTAAAGATGCTACAAACTCCCTGAGAACAGTGAAATTACATTTGGATCCAGCTTTTCCATTACAAATCCCATAGGAAATTATAGTTTGCAGATGAGAAGTACATGTCTCAATGAGATTGATAAGTGGTCCAGTGAGAGGCTTTTATGAAAAGAGCAACTCCAATTCACCAAGCAATCATTACTTTATGGAGATGTTGTAATTACTATTGCACAGATTAAATGCAGTATTTTTTTTTATTAATATGATATCCTCTGGACATACCAAATAATAAGTTTGTTAATCATTTAATGAACCAAAATCTAGATATGGAACTGATCTTTTCAAAGATTGCTCTACTGCTGTCTTCACAGATTCAGAGTAATCATCTTTTGTCATAGGAGAAGCCACCATGCACTCCCATTCATAGTAGTCAGCCAGGACATATGCTAGAATCCCTAGTACGGAGAAGCTGTCAAACAGTTGCCTCAAAAATACCTCAGGATTATTGTAAATGGAAGACCTCAGACTCCTTCAAATAAGTACTTTATTCGGAGTCTTTTAAATGTTCTTGCTCATGAATACCCTAGCTTACTATGGTTTGGTGTCACCAGTGGTATGAGTGGCAGCATCAGCTTCTCTTTCCTCAACTATACTGTTCAACTTTCTAGTTTCTCAAACCAGAAACTCAGCTTCAGTAGTCAGCCTTTGTATTACACCTCCAAACTTTCCAAACAAGGACTCCAACTCCATGCCTTTATCTACTGTCTCCACTCTCCTAACACATACAGCATTTCAAAAGAGCTGAATATTTTAACCAATTACATAGGCCACCAATGGCATATATCTCCTTATCATATGCATAGGAAAAGCCATCCCACTAGGGGGTGGAGTAGGCCTCTGTTTCCCTTGAAATCAATAACTGTACACAAGAATTATATAGGATAAACACTGTTGATCAGGACAAAGGTCCATCTGCTGATCCCTCACAGGACCCATAAAGTCCTAAGGAACGTAGAAGTAAAGTAAGCGTAGAACATACTTCTACAATCTCCTCCCAGATTCCAGCAATCACTGTCTTGGTGACAATCAGAAATTTTGCATCAGACTAGAGTATTTAATAAACTTTGATGAACATGCCTTCTACAAATTTGTCTGTCTGATTCTTTGATCTTCAATTTTTCTGAGGAATAGTAATAGATTCAAGTCATAAGATTATTATGACATGTAGCATGTCAGAGCTGGCAAATCTAAGTGACTAATCCAAGATTACTCACAGTTTTTCATCGGCTGAGCTACTGAATGGTCTTTGGCATCTCTGTTAAATCAACATTTCAACAAATTGATAAACTACTCTCCCGTCTTTGCTCATCACTTAGCTTCTCTTGACTATTGCAGCAATTTCTTACAGACTAAATATGCACAGAAGAGTATTGGGTGTATATTCATTTTGGGGAGGATAGAGCAAGCACATGTTTTTCCAAGTAATTACTCAAGGTTATAATTCATATAATATACCATGCTAGGTATGAAATTAAGATACAGATAAAGAATGCATCTCAGAAGCTATGTAAGACCTGACACATCCTTATTACAGAAAAACCATTGCCTTCTTTTGATGCGAGAGGAAGAGAGCATATGGAAGATGGTAACATGGAGTAATCCATCTGTAAATAGCATATATACTCACAGTCTCTTACACAGGACTTATCTGATGAAGGAAAAAGTTGTAGTCTGTGTCAAGCAAAATAGATTTTTCCAAAGTCCAAATAATTTTTGGATTATATGTCTGTCCTGATGTAGAAGCTAACAATGTCTTTACACTTGTCAGGAAAAGCCGTGCATTCTGAAACTTTTCCTCACAGGGAAAAGACACTGTACAATTCTGCAGCAGATCCTGAACTGTGAATTCCAGAATTCTGGACCACACACACATATAAAATGCTGAAGATGGATTTCTCAACAGGCAACTAATATGCTGTGAAGAACCGGCACATGAACAGACCTATAAAAATCTTCAGCATGCAACAGAAGTTTGGGGCATATTTTAGCCTAAAGCCTAATGGAAAAATAGGATGCATGCCCTGTAAGATTTCCATTTCCATTTTTGACACAAGTGACTAACATCTTTTCCCCTGTTACCATTTGTAACATAAATGTGGATATTAGCAGTTCCATGTATAGCAGTGAAAAATATCCAGTAAAATGTCCATCATAGTCATTGTAACTGTTGTTATCTGTACATAACACTTATCATTATTTATCTAGCACTATTAGGTTGACTTAAGTTGTCATACATTTACTGATTCACAGAAGACTACCTTGGTGAAGTAAGACATATCACAGGGTACTTACAAATTGCAAAGAAAAGAATATGTCATTAAAAATATCTGTCATTCAGTCCCACTTAAATATTACATTTATTATTTTTTAAATTATGAAGTTTGTATCACTGATTGCAAACAGTCCAAAGGAAGTTTTATGTTCCTTACATAACTGTCTGAATCCATACAGCCAACTAGTAAAATACAACTGTTCTCACTTGGTGGACCACCTCAGTACGCCGGACTACAAAATCACAGTGTAGTCTTCGCGTAGAGCAGAGCAGAAGCCAAATGACTGCAGCAGTTATTAGAAACATAAAGTCAGCAAGACTAAATTGCCTGAAGTTTACTTGCAAAATTAGAAACTAATTGAAAGAGGAAGTTGAATTAGAACATAAAGAATGCGTCTGTATTCAAGATGGAATGAAAGCATTGGAAGTAGTAGAACAGAGGAAAAATTTGCCAAGTTGAAAGATTAGTTGGAATATGAAATGAACACTCAAGGGAAGGTAGTCCTGGGAACAGGGCACCAGAGCTAGGGTCAGGAGGCTTGACTCCACCATTAGCCTTAAAGCACCCTAGTTTTAGGAAGCACCGATTATCCAAACTCTCAGAAGCCAGCCAATTCAAGGTAATAGGAAATCACAGACCACAACGGTTAATTCTGGAAGGTCCCTCTTTGCTTATGGGAACAAAATATACCCAAGTTACAGATCTGAATTAATTTAATTATAATCACTTCCCTAGCTCTGCTTCATGTGCCTCTTTCCCAAGAGAGATATTCATTTGTTTCCAAAGGGGTCCTGAGAGAAGCAAGAACATCAACAGCAGTACTGCAAAGCAAATAATTCACTGAGCTATCCAATCCAACACTCTACACTCTAATACTTTTCTTCTAACTGCTGCCAAGTTTGCATCTTTAATATTCAGGAAAATTATGTTTCCCCTCATAGCTTCTCTGTGAGGAGCAAACATTATTTACTATATAACTTCTACATTCAGAAAATAAAAAACAAAGGCATACTTCATCTCCACTAAGCTTTAGTTCAGAGTTGCTCAGTTGAATCTGTAGAATTACAGCAGAATAAAATGGGAGTAACTTAATGATGAATCAAACTCCCAGTCTCCGGAAATTTCAGGTTAGTTGTGGCCAGTGAAATGGCAGCTGCTTACAAAATCACTGTAACAGTCAATTTTTTGATCTTGATTTCCCTACAATTTACACCATGAGTAGATTTATAAGAAGGATCACAAGGAAATTTAGGAAAGTATAAATTTAATGGGAACAGGGGATAGTGTAACGATCATACATAACAGAAGTTATGTAAGCAAGCCTATGACTAGGCAATAAAGAAATGATTCTCACAGTCCATGACAAGAAAAATCCGTTTTCTTACTGAGAAGTTTTGAAAATAGTGAAGAAAAAACCTAAAAGGAAGGCAAATACCTGATCCACAGTCATACAGGGTTTGCGTTTTAAGTATGTTACCTTTCTAAATATTTTATTACCTAACAAAATGTCAGCATAAATATCTTGGGAAATCTGGGGCTCTGTTTAAGACAACACAGTCCAGCAACATAAATATTAAATCACCAAAATCTTCAATCAACAAAAATATGTTTTTTAAAAAAAATTGAAAAAAATTAAGCCAGAAAAGTCATAGAATCATAAAATCACAGAACGGTTTGAGCTTGAAGGGTCTGTCAAAGATCATCTAGTTCAACCCCCCTGCCATGTGCACGGACACGTCCCACTAGACCAGGTTGCTCAAAGCCCCATCCAACCCGACTTTGAACACTTCCAATGATGGGGCATTCAGAACTTCTCTGTGAAACCTGTTCCAATGTCCCACCACCATCACCATACAAAAATCTCTTCCTTACATGCAATCTAAACCTATCCTCTTTCAGTTTAAAACTGATGCCTCTTGTCAGTACATGACCTGGTAAAAAGTCTTTCCCTCTCTTTTTTTATAAGACCCTTATATAAGACCCTGAAGGGCCACAATAAGGTCTCCCCTCTTCTTTTTTCACACTGAACAACCCCAACTGTCTCAGCCTTTCTCCACAGGAGAGGTGTTCCAGCCCTCTGATCATTTTCGTGGCCCTCCTCTGGACCCACTCTAACAGGTTATGCACATAAATAATTTCAAGCCTATGTGGTGGTGCAACACTCCCCCCTACCCCTCCCACCCCAGTTAGGCCATTCGCTACTTGGCATGATTTCCCTCCCAAACTGAGCTGCATAACAGCACAACGGACCAGAACGTAACATAATGGTCTAACACGAAAGAAGAAAAGATAGAGAGCAACAGACCAAGAACACAATAGTGTGCATAGTCCCCACAGCTCCTACCACTTGGAGATAATAACTATAATTGATCCCTCCACCATATGGATTGTGGCCACTGCGGGGGGGATACTAGGACCCCAAGATCCAGCAAGCTCTGGCGTTGCATAAGTATCATCTGAGCTGGGCTGGAGTGGAAAAGTACCTGACAGAAGTCAATTGTCTCGGATCCTATAAGTAGCAATTCTAGTAAGGACCCTTTGAGCTCTTCTGGATCACAGCGGGCTGTGGCCAGTAACTGCCTTGAGTTGAGATACCTCTCAGGCTGACACCTCAAGGCCAGGGCAGGAGAAGTCCCTTCTCAAGCCTCAACTATTGAGGCCCATTGAGGAACGCCTATGCATCATGAGTATTTACCCTAAATCTGAGAAAGGGAAATTTTAACTATAGGCTAGTCTCTCTCTCTCTCTCTCTCTCATATCCACCTCTCCACCTATATGTTGTGAGATACACATTAGCTTTATGGATGTAGATGTTCTTCTGTCCATCCGTGCACGTGTAGGACCTAAAAGTGGCACCTTTCAGCTCACTAGCATTACCTGCTTTTAAGAAATTCCCGATCAGAGACCTGTATGTGTGGGTGTGCACGCGCTTATATGCTTCGCTTAGAGATATACGGATATATATATTTATAAGCATTAATTTGTGATTTGTACCTTTGCTCATACATATATGTATTGATTTGGGATACCGTCTAGTAAGTTAGTGTGAATTTTGTCCTCTTTAAACCTGTAATTAAGTCGCTGTTCAGTTATTTTGTTCATTCACTTTGTAAAACCCTAAACGGGTTAATAATTAAGTGCTGCTAAATTCAACCTCTCAATCTGCCTTACATCATTAATAAATTTTGAATAGTTATCAAATCATAACCGTGTGAAATATTTCATCTGTGACAGCCTATTAAAAGAAGTTTTGTCAGCTTGCTCACAATTCTAGGTGCCAGTTATGTTGTCAACTTAAAACAAATGCTTGTTCTTTTTAATACCGTAATTTGTATTAGGATTTAACTTACAGGTCCCACTGAAAGGAATGGTCTGAATAACAAGCAGATGCACTTTCCCTTCACAAATGTCTATGACAGATGGGATAGCAAAACCATGAGCTGCTCAGTTAATTACTTACAGTACAACATATAGTAATTCACCTACCCTACCATTTGCTGATCATTTTTCACTAGGCTAAGCTCAGTCCCTTACTTACATATTCAACATTGTTTACACTTTTGCAACTAAGTATATCATTTCTAGTCATCCCATGTTTGCAAACAACAAAGCACATTGCTTAATGCAGAGAGTGCTTAAGAGTAGTTAGAGGTCTAAGTAAGTAGTAGCTACTTAATGGTAGTTAATGGTCACCAGAGCCATCCCAGCCTCATTTTAGCTGTACGCTGGCACCTCAGTTACACTGAGAACACATCAAAGCTTTTTGGAAATTAGTTTACTTGTAATCTGCTCATTGTGTAGGAATAAACTCCAAACTGAGTTGACAAAGCTGAACAGCTCTGCACTGGGAAGGTATCTAATTCTCCCGATATGCCTCAGTCACGGGAACTTCACAGCTAACTCAAGCTTGTATGTGTCCAGGAGACAGATTTTTTACTGTCAGTAGCGTTACCTTTGGAAAAGTAGGGGAATGTTGGAGGCTGCACTTGCTAAGAACTCTTCTCCCCTTCTCTACTCTTTCCTTTCCCCCCTCACAGAAATCACTTGGAGGGTCAGCTGTGGCTAATGAGCCAAACCAGCTCCTTTAGGGAAAATTTCACTTCAGTTTCAAGTACAATCCTCTCTGGTGTAAATGGTAACTTACTGTTTTAAACTCCAAGGTCACACTCAGCAAAGCTAGTACTTCTCCTCCTGAAATGCATTCTCAATCTCCAGCAGGCAATATGTGGATTAAAGAAAACGAATGAAAGTTTAAATTTATACATCAAGAACAAGAAGCAAACACACAATTATCTGCTGCTCCTCTACAGCCACTCTCTGCATTATATATTTTTTTTATTTTGATTTCAAGGCAGAAACCTATATGGTCTCCAAAACTAACAAGGACTCCTGTATGCATTGATAACATTAATATTCTTGATTTCCATACTGAAAGTCAACTGAATTTTTTCTGCCACTAAAATTTTGGTCTCAACAACTTCCTGGGGTTCCACAGGAAGAAGTTCCACAATTTAACCGTATTTCATGTGAAGAAGTTCTCTAGGTTAGAATTTTGTACCTATTAAATCTACCTAATATTTCCAGCTCCTGGATTACACACCAGGGCAAATGTGGTAAATAATAAAATCTAATTAGAAAACCCAAGATTTCTCACAGCATCTACTGGATTTCATACAAAACCTGTGATGTATTCTTTGGCACAGCTCTCTTGTCAGTGATTTTAAAAAGTTGGGCAGAAATATGAATGGAGATGTTCCTACCAACAATGTGACTATATTTCCTTCGAACTTTAAGGAACTTTATTTTAAAGAAAATTAAACAAATTATGACTGTTTTAATTACCGCCAGATCTACTGTGTGCTTTTGTTTCCATTCAGTTAAGATTACTGATCAATGACATCCTCAGAACTCATAAAGACCAACTCTCAAAAAGTATCACTGCATAATTCTCATATTTTGATCACTAATAAACATTCCCCGATAAAATGAATTTATTTTCAGTGTCATTGTGCTGTGCAACTCTCTGCTGCTGTAGCTTATGTACCTGGTAAATGGAAAAAATCTTACTTTACTGCCTCAGAGTTTTATTTCAAAATACTAATAATGATAGTCACACAAATAATTAATTACTTATTTCATATTTCTGTGCAAATTTCCATCACCCAAAGGTGTTTGCATCACCTTGGTTCGCAAGTGTCACAAAATTCTCAAGTATTTGTAACTGTGACTTTGGGGTGTGTGTATATATATATACACACACACACACATACATATATGTGTATGTAGCACACCAGGGCTCTTAATTTCTGACTGTGGTTTCTAAATAATTGTAGCTAAATAATTGTAGATTGTGCTTCCCAGTAGCCATATGAGTTTACATGAACAATGTGAAAGCAGACGAGCATGGTAAATGTTCTGTGGCCACTTTTTTTTTCTTTCTATAAGAAATAATTTTGGAAGAGTACTCAGGGATATAATCAGATATCTTCACAGAGCACATAAGAGCATTTGTATGCCTCTAATAACATCTTCACCTGCATGAGTGATTCCCACTGTTCAGACCTGTCAAGTCAATAGAAAGTGGTAGGCTCCCCTATTCAGATTATTTGCCATGGATGTCTAACCTGGGTGTCATCCTTAATGCCCTCAGTGTTGGCTATATTATCAGAGATCCAAAACATGGCACCTTTGTGAGAGAGGATCAACTCACTCCCCTGAACTTATATTACACACATTAAAGAAAAGTAGCTTGCAGGCACCACAGTGATTAATGGGGCAAATATATCCTCCAGGCCAACCCTCCATCCTGGTCCATATGGACAAACTGGTGCATAAGGCGCCCTGGGAGTGCCTTTTTTGCACTTCAACATCAGTGCAAAGAGCCCAAACCAGGGTAGAGGCAAAGGACATTCACATTAAGCACCAGTGGGGTGATTTGAACATTCAGAAGAAATCTACCCCAAAAAAAACTAAGCTAAGGTATGGTCACAGTGAACTCTCCTGGGATTCTACAGTTTCTTTGGACACCCACGAAAAATACAAGCCAGTTGAAATAAAAATTACCTAACTTTCCTATGAATTACACTGTAAACCAGCTGAAGTGAAAGTGACCCTACACCACCAAGTAGGTTTCTTATGAATTGCATTCTCCTTGTCAACTGCTTAGATAACTCCCTGTGCATCTAATGCTAGCCCCAAAAGAGGAATATAAATAAAGCAGGGTAGTCACTGCATGTTTCTGATCCCCTGCAGCCAGAAACACTGCTAACTACTTAAGAGAGAAACACATAACACAATGCTATAAATATTTCCATTTTCTCCTTTTCTCAGGCATTTTTTTCACCCCAGAGAGTGGAAATAAGACTGAAGAGACTGATCATATGACCCTGGGACTTACTGAAATGGTTGCTTTGATATGAACAGTCTCTGATGGGATCCTAACTGTATGCATTGGTGACATTAGCAGCAGTCATTAACTTTTGACCTAGATCATCAGTCTCAGGAAATGTGTGGCTTGCAGCATGTTGTTACTGCTGTTGTTCTCATATATGGATTACTGCTAAAAATGATCTTCCATTTTGTAAGACTTGTGCCTGTCTCAGCTACACCATGTTTAATGGGAGGAATGTTAACAGGACTGTGTAGTGTGTCTTAAAAAAGGAGAAATGTTTGACACAGATTTCTGTATCTGTGATTTCAGGTGTATTTTCTGTTACTATCTGTAAAGGTATAAGATAAAATATTGTTAAGGGTAAATAAACTGAGATTCGGTTTCAGATAATTTTTTCAGCCCTCCTTTGACTTCTAAATCCCTTGTATTTCCTTCTTCAAAAACCAAACTTTCCAAGCGGATAGTGTCTAGCTAATGATTGCTAGCACACACATTAATCATTTCCACGATGTCAAAGACTGGTGCAAGAAGCAAGTATCCGGTTTGAAAGTTCTTCTGCAGCTGGCAATATCCACTTGCGTTTTAATGTCCTTCAGCCACCAAAATGGGCAAAAGTTCCTAACAGTATTTGAGGCTTCATTTGTGAAGGCACTCAAAAGTCCAAATTGGTCTTATTAATGCTGAATCAAAAATCCAACATCAGTCAAAGTTGTCATGGTTCTGGCATGATCCAGCCAAAGGTAGATCAGTGAATCAAAACCTCCCTTGACTTCACTGGTATGTGAGTAGTTCCTTAAGTCACTTAAGAAAAGTCAGGAAAGAACTATGGAAATGTGGAAGCTTACAAGCTTGTACAGCAAATAACCGAAGCCATTGAAGACACTGAAATCTTGAGCCTAAATAAACAAACTTCCCAGGTCAGGGGGTTACACGCCACCCTAGGGGTACTGACTGGTAGATTGCATTTTGATAGATGTGCACTTGAACTCAAGTTTGCTCCCTGACTTCAGTTCAATTAAAACATACCCAGGTTAACCAGGTGATTTAGCTCTACTGCTCTTATTGCCATTAACTTACAAACATCAAGTGACATTAGCCCTGGAGGTTGCTCTGAAGTTAAATATTGGTAATGCATCCTTTCACCCTGATTTGTAGTGGTTTATTTAACGTAATGGGAGTCGGACAGAAGCAGCTTACGGTTGTCAGTAATCATAGGCTTGTGAGATAATGACTTCGTGTGGTGTTCTTTTGAGGCATGAAAGTGGTTATAATATGTTAATCAGTGTTTCCTTAGTGTCCAGGTGTCAGGAAGCAAGGCAGCAGGCCCTCATCCCTGCAGCATCCACCCAGGAGAGATGGCACAGGGCACAGCCACAGCCAGGCCAGCAAGCCATAGGGACAAGCCCAGGACAAGGCCTGGCCAGGAAGCCATGCTGGCAAGAAGGACATTGCCGGGTATGGTGTGGCCATGACATGGTGCAGGCTGAGAACAAAGGCTGAGGTTAAAGCAGCCCCCAAGCTAGCAGGGAGGTCCCAGTTCAGCTCCTCACAGCCCAGACACACAGAGCTCCTTCTGAGCCAGCCTGCCCCTGGCAAGTCTGGCTGGGCACCACAGCAAGGTCCCCCAGGGTGGGAGAGACAAGGCCACAGAGCCCCAGGAGCCAGGGGAGACAACACCATTCACTCTCAGTTACTCATTTTCAGGTCAAATCTGTAGCCAACAAAATCCTCCTTGACGAAGGATTTTTTCATAGCTTGTGTATGCTGACTTCACTGTCTGTCTATCTGTTGGAGCAAGTCCAGAGGAGGGCTGTAAAGATGATCAGAGGGCTGGAGCATGTCTCCTATGAAGACAGGCTGAGAGAGCTGGGGTTTTTCAGCCTGGAGAAGAGAAGGCTCCAGGGAGACCTTATAGCGGCCTTCCAGTACCTAAAGGGGGGCTACAAGAAAGATGGGGAGGGACTCTTGAGCAGGGAGTGGAGCGATAGGACAAGGAGTAACGGTTTAAACTGAAAGAGGGTAAATTATATTAGATATTAGGAAGAAATTCTTTATTCTGAGGGTGGTGGGACACTGGAATAGGCTGCCCAGGGAAGTTGTGGATGCCCCATCCCTGGAGGTGTTCAAGGCCAGGCTGGATGGGGGTTTGAGCAACCTGGTCCAGTGGGAAGTGTCCCTGCCCATGGCAAGGGCATTGGAACTAGATGATCTTTAAGGTCCCCTCCAACTCTAACCATTCTGTGATTCTATCATTCTATGATTTCCCTTCTTTAAAAGGCTGCCTCCCAAAACCCTGCGTGTTGCCCTGAGTAAGCAGTCAAGCGACACAGCTCTGATGAAGGAATGTCAATGCCAATTCCTCGTGTGCCACAGCAGAGCTGGGGTTTCCACACTGCCTGCACATCGTCATGCTGTAGCAAATAAGAAGCAGTTCACATCTGATGGTAGGAGTCTTCCTCTTGACTGGAACAACAAAAAAAAAATTTAGAATGGACCTTCCAGAGGAGCTTCTACTCTTAATGTCATACTCAGATTTGATCAAGGATATTTACT
This sequence comes from Fratercula arctica, assembly GCA_947846985.1. Taxonomy (NCBI): domain Eukaryota; kingdom Metazoa; phylum Chordata; class Aves; order Charadriiformes; family Alcidae; genus Fratercula; species Fratercula arctica. The sequence goes on along the minus strand of CANTUZ010000002.1, from coordinate 60,951,968 downwards.
GTCTGAGCTGGCTATCAGTGAAATGCAACATTTCATATAAGCCATAGGTAAAAAGGTGACCTGGAAACCCTAGTACATGAATCACAAGTGATAACAATCTACCATAAGTGGCAGATATATTATCCATGTCAATAAAGTGTATCGCATAAGTGTAAAATAGAACAAACTTTTATTGGATGCTCACCATACTGTATGGCCGGCCATTTGTAAACTCCACTAAACTCAGTTAGGCGTCTATTCCCTTGTCTGTTCCTTGAACACTAAAACAAATGCTTCATAAGAAACACCATAAATTGTTGCCCTTTGTTTTTATTCCAAGACTTTTTTTCTGGATAGTACATTACAGAGAGGGAAAGAAGTAAAGTATTCTATTTATAAGAAATGTTTGGAAGATCAACAACCACATTTTTCTCTCCAATTAAGTAACCCCATGAGCTAGAATAGCATATATTCAACAAAGAGAATGCTGCTTCTATTTTTTGCCTGTGAGATGGGTGGTCCAATTGGTTAGTACACTGGCCTTTCTCCTCTGAACACTTAGATTATAATAATAGCTTTGGGCACAACGGAATATGAGTATAACAAGTTCATCCTACTTGTCCCTACTTGTGTTATAAAACCTCTGCACAATATTTACTTTAATACACTGGGGAAATTTGGAAACCAAGAGAAAACATCAGTGTATAATTATTTTTGCATAAATTAAATTTACCAATATAATGAAAATTTAAATGAATACTTACATCGATCATATGACTTTTGACACCACACTTGCTACAGCTGCTGTAAAACATCATTTTACATAAGCTAGCAATTTTGTCATCTTTTTTTTTGTTAAGAACATACGTGGCAATTTCTTTTTACTTCTCCTTATATACACCTTCCTAACCTATCTAGAAGTCAAAATAAAGGGGTATAGATAATATTTTCCTTCTGCTAGCATGTTACTTATAGCAGCAACATTTTAAAAGCACCTTAAATGCTGACTGGTATATTTCTGGAGGCCAAAAATTTCTAAGAGTTGGTAGTTTGCACTGAGAGTGAAGAAATGCAGTGGCGGAGCTAATGTTTGACATTTCTTTAAAGCCATTGAGCTAAAACGAAGGTTATCCTCTTTAAAGGAGGGTCTTAAGGCAGACACACACTGAGGTCCAAAAAGATATTTCTTGTTCTTTGTAATCTCCAGACTGCAGAGTATCTCCAGCATTGAACTCAAAGGCATTTGAGATCAACAGAAGTGTACTAGAGGACCAGGAAGGATTAGATCCAGAAGTGTATGTCTTTAGCTGTTCATAAGAAGAGAAATGTAAGATGACTGCCAAAGGATACACTTATCTACTTCTTATTATGGTTCTCTCAGAACGTTCTCATCATGAACATCAGGGTGATATTAATCTGCACGTTTAACATCCAGAGTAAGAAAACTTCAGAAAACACCTTGTGTCTCCAGCCAGAGAGGTGGTCCTCACTGTTATTGCTCTGAGAGCAAAGGAGTCCAACTCTGATCTCTTACCATGAAGTACATCGAGAAAAAATTATAAATACTGCACACTTAGTGAATGCAAAGCACAGTTTGAACCTGTACAATTTTCTCACCTCTCACCCAGTGAGATCAAGTTTAACATTTGAGAAATTAAAGTGAGATACTCAAGTTAAAGGTAACTTGATTTTCAAGTACAGAGTAACTGCAATTCTTAACCAACGTCTGTTTCAACTGTCTGCTTTCAAAAAGTACTATGCAGATGATGTTGTACTCCAGCCACAGCAATGCATCATCTCTCAATCATACTACCCTAGACTTCAAAAAAAAAAATCACCAAATTTGCTCAGTATGAAGGCACAGGACTCTGCAAAGAGACTTCACAGGAAAGAAAGAAAGAAAGAACTAGAGTTCAGATAAATTGCTTTAACTATTGTGAGAGTTTTTAAGAAGATAAAATTACAGTTTAAAAAAAAACAAAAACAAACAAAAAAAACCAAACAAAACAAAAAAACAAAAAAAAACCAAAAAAAAACAAAAAAAAACCAAAACAAAACAAAAAAACCCCCCAACCCTTACTTGTTGCATTACTGCAATGTCTTACTAGGTAGAATTTTGGGGAATTTTCAGGATAGACCACAGCCAACTATATAAAGATGCATGCAGAAAACACCCATGGAAGCATTATGTCTTATTGATTTTATATGTCAATCTTTTTATACCCTGGAAGACTGGGGGGTTTTATTATAGCCCCATATCAGGACAGCTTTCCAATATTGTATATTGTTTTGGAGAAATGGTCTTCAGTAATAGGGAAGACACTCATTCAGTGCACAGAAATTCATATATTAGCTACACAAATCAATACTTGATGAGGGGTTTATGGCTAGATCTCAGGATGCCTATTGTACATCATTAATTTATGTGCAACATGCTGTGAGCACATTTGGTGTCTCCTGTTAGCAATTTATTTTTTTTAATGTATCAATCTGGGAGAAGTGGGTCTCAATGTATTCTTTCTTTACCTTGACTTTTCAACTTCAGTTATAATACATACACCTTCCAGTAGATTTTATTGAATCTTTCCATTCTACCCATTAAATATTACACATTGTACTGCCTAAGCAAGGTCCAAACCTTTAATTGCAAGTCTTTCATGCTCCTTACAGAAGTATAAGACATTTTTAATTAGATTGTTAAAAGACTATTGGTACGTTTACTAGGATTCAAGCATTTACAGTGAGACATAGATTATTTCTTTCCATAATCATCTTTTTATTCTGAGCTAACAGAAATCAGACATTTTATCTAAGTTCTCAGTGTCTACAACTTTGGATGCATCTGGATACCTTTTATCCACTTCCTGCTTTCTTTTCTTTCAGCTAACCAATCACATAGATTTTTTAAAATGGAATTTCTGTCATCAGAAAATTGAAAAGGTGTGACTTATATTTTGGTCTAATTGTACAAGTTCATTACAGAGAAAAAAGTTATTATTGTTATTTATTATGATTATGATTATGATTATTATACTATTTTTAATGCAGTAGAGCCTAGTGGCTAATTATTGATAAAAGAGTTATTGTAATTCCCCCATGAATTTTACACAGCTGCTGATATATTCAGTTAACTCGATTTGAAAGGCTAGATGAATGTTGATCCTTTTTCAGTCTGTATCTAACTCTGGCACTTTTATGGACTCAGCAGCAGTAAAATTGAAGAGTATTATCATATTTGCATACATAGTCTTTCAAGTAAATTTTGCCATTATGGTGGTTACTGGCCTAGAGACTGAGATCTCAGGCTAGAGTCAGATCCTTTGGTTTTCAGATTTCACTTCAAATCAATAGACATTCAGAGGCTAAGACTGTAACACAATAGATAACACTAGGAGAATGTGAGCAGGGATATTTGTGAAAAAAGAAAAAAAGCCCCACAAGATGAGCAATGCAGGTTTCTTAATACAGAATTCACTATGTCATATGTCATTTAAGCTGCATTCTGCTGTATAATTTTTACTTGGTTAGCTGTGTTTACTCTCTTGAATTTAATGTTCTTAAAACTTCTGAAAACCAGGACTATTAAATGTAGTAATCCATAGCATGGCAAAAGCATTCAATAGACTCAAATTGAACACTGCTTATATTTGGGAAAATTCATAAGCTGATACAGACCTAGGTCTTTGTCCTTTCAAGCATTCATCTAACTGTATTCTTGCTCTTTACCAGGGTTTGGCTGTCGTTTATTTTTGATCAAAGCCTCAAATGGCATAAACTATTATACTGGATCTTTGAGGTATCTATGCAAATATTATAATGTTGCTTTTTCCTCAGGAAACCCTCCAGTTTTATTAGTATAGTTCTACAGTATCAGAAATATTTGTGGTCTATTACTGTCCTTTATTTCTGTTTCTAAACTGTCGCCCTAAACAATAAATTGACAGTACTGCATGTTACACAAAACACTGTATTTTCAGTCTCATAATCTGCCAAATTCACTGTATGTAGCCAGAGCCATTTTCCTTCACTTTTTGCAGTTACATCAAAATTATTCAACACTATTTCACAATTATTTCAGATTATATAAGCATGCAGATGGAGAGGATCCAGTGGTCAATCACCACAACTGAAGAACTAAAATTATGCTTATTGGTTTGATTTTCTTATCCTCATTTTGGGAGAAGAAAGTTTACATACTAGATTGTCATGGTTTAACCCCAGCCAGCAACTAGGACCACGCAGCCACTTGGTTTAATAGGTAAAGCAAATGCTGCACATGCAAGTAAAGCAAAACATGGAATACATTAACTCTTCCCACTGTTGGGCAGGTGTTCAGCCATCTCCAGGAAAGCAGGGCTCCATCACACGGAACAGTTACTTGGGAAGACAAACGCCGTCACTCCAGACATCCCCCCACTTTCTTCTTCTTCCCCCAGTTTTATATCCTGAGCATGATGTCACGTGGTATGGAATATGCCTTTGGTCAGCTGGGGTCAGCTGTCCCAGCTGTGTCTCTGCCCAACTTCTTGTGCCCCCCCCCCGGCTACTTGCTGATGGGGCAGTGTGAGGGGCAGAAAAGGCCTTGACTGCTTGGCAACAACTAAAAACACCAGTGTGCTGTCAACACCACTCTCATCCCAAATCCAAAACAGAGCATTACACCAGCTGCTAGCAACAAAGTTAACTCCATCCCAGCTGAAACCATAACAGATTTATCAGAGTATTTTGCATTAAGTATTACAGCTTTAGTTATTAGAAAGGTGTTTTTAAATTTGGACTGCCAGTTCTGCTGAGTATCTTAGTACTCCAAAAATAAGCTATTTTTGCTAGCAAAATCACATTGTTGAAAGACAGAAAGAAATAGGGAATCTGCAAATACTCTGCCAACATGACTGTCAAATACTGGTGTTTCTCCAGAGGTTTTAAAAAGTAGTTTTAATGTCCACATTAATTCCTAAAAAGGGTAAATTTTGCTGGCAGAGCTTTTCACTTTAAAATAATCTGGGACAAATTAGGCAGTTCGAAAGAGCTGGGATTCACTCAGTGCTGACAAGAAAATTCATTGCAACCTCATAAATATTACACTCTAAGCAAATCTCTCTTCTTAGACACTCAAGTTCATGGGAATCCACTTTTCCAAAATTTCAGCAAAGGTACCCATGTCTTTAAGTTGCTGATTCTATAAAATTTCTATAAACTGTGACCTCACTTATTAATAGTTATCCTTAGAAATTATTCTCTTTGTCAAAACCCAGCAAACTCAAGTCTTCCCAAGTGAGGCTTTTAAGTCTGCAGGCTAACTCCAGATAGCCCCAAGCTGAACAAAGCACTCCTACTACAGTGCCCCATTAGGACTAATAATATTTCCTTTAAAATTTGACCTGGCTCTTTCTTCGGTTCTGCTGACCATGACAATGACCATGACCC